>OX388341.1:52960581-54210581 GCA_947579665.1 Sympetrum striolatum
GTAATTTTGATAATTCGTGTGTGATAATTAATCTAAGTGGGTTGATGATATATATGAAATTTTCCAGGAAATAGTTTATTAGAATTGTTTTTAAAAGATAGAAGTGATTTTATGCTATATTCATTTATTAGTACTCGCTTTCCAGAATTAAGTCATGAAGTGCCCGAAAATCAATTAAGTATTATATTTTGAACCCTTTTTATTTATTAGCCTAGTTCTTTTGTAAAATAGAGAAATAATATTAAGCAATATAACCAGAAAAATTGAAATGATAAAGTTGTTACAGGGAACTTCAATAGAAATCGATGGAGTGTTTGGTAAGTTATTGTAAAAAGCCTATGCTTCCGAATCATACATATTTAATTTCTTGCTTTTCGAATGCTATCGAATTATTTCTGCATTTCGCTATATATTTTGTTCCGTTAATTTGCTTTTGAGGAAGAGCCAAATGGAAATTCCATATATACATTCCAATAACATTTAAAATTGACTGAATTTCCTGGGCGACTTCAATAGAATTTTTCCAACGAGGTTAGGAAAACAACAAATGTAAATTTTATGTTCGCTCACCGCCTAATAGCTTCATAAACGTTCGGCCAGAAAATAAACGGGCAATTTTAGCCCGTGGTGACTAACATTATACGCTCTAATATGCTTCCGCGGAGTAATATCCGATTCGCATTTACCTCTATCGAGCCGATAAATTCGCATTTTACACAAATGAATCTAGTACATGAATTACTGGAGGCAATAGAAAGACTGTAAGAAACTCATATCGAAAGAGGTTCCGTAGGAATTAATTAATCAGCGAGTAAGGACGCCGCCGACCCAAGTGCGGGGCGTCCTCCATTTTGTCTCCCGACCTGACTGGTCGCCGCTCGTCCCCCGGCGCCGCCATCTTTAAATCCAAATTGAGAGGTCGGACATATTGCGTACGGCGAAGGGGGTACTCCCTCCCTTCGGGTCGCCGTTCAATCCCCTTCTGTGCTACGCCGTGGATACACGCAACCTTCAAAGCACGCCGCCCATTCGCACGTTGCAATCTCCGATGCAGAAGAACGGCGTTGGGTGCTCCCTATTGGAGGAGGGACGGCCCACAAATAAGCCACCGTGCCGTGATCAATTAATTGGTCAAATTATGCCAGGAATACCATTTATTTTTTGAAACTTTTTACATGATCACCGGTCGCTTTGAGAAGGCTTCTGGCTTGTTTTGGGATATTGAGATTGCATTATGAGACAGATTCTACGGTTGTTATAGCATCTATAAAAACAGGTTTTGTCATCTAGATGGTTAAAAAATTATAACTGTATGGAATGATAATATTAATCGCTTTATTTGGCTGTAATAAATAAATTGTCTACGAAATCTACGAAATGATTCATGCCTAAACCGGGTTTTGGAAGCATGAGTAGTTAGTATCATAAAGTAACACCTAAGCCATTAATGTCGGCCTGAAATAAGCGAGTCTTTTTATTAAGGAATTTTGCCATATTTGAAAATATATTTTAATACCTCAGTTTATTTTTAAAAAAGGGAAAAAATATGATTCTTTAACGATATATTTTTGTAATCTACTATTTATCAACCGCATCAAGCTTCTTTTTATACATGGATTTGAGACTTTAAAAATTATGAGAGAAAATTGGGATGGCACCTGTACGTTATGATATAGTCTAATTCTTATCGAAGAGTTATGAAAATAGCGAAAGGAGAAATTTTTTTTTTTAAATACCATCAAATTTACAGAAATTTATAAAGCGGTAACCTAAAGGAATTTTCGTATAATTTTTCAGATCTGTTTAACTTATGACTATAAAAATATCTTTTTGTTATAAGCCATATTCATATCGCTGCGTAGAAATCAGTCAGGGATTTCAGCAAAAATAACATTCTTACTTAGAAACTAGAAAACATGCTTCAGTATTGCTACAGTAATTGACTTAGTAAGGTAGCGCTCTTCCTACTTGTCCTTCTTCAAAAAGAAAAACGAAAATATGGAAAATAAAACAGTAGAGCTGACAAAGAATGCCGTGAATTATTTAGTGGATGGCATCTTTTCTTTACTTATATTCTTATGAATCACAACAAAGGATGAGATTTTTCCTATCGATTATTGCCATGCATAGAAAATTGAGGCTCAAGAAGAAGAAGAAATTAAATTGAACACCTGACACAGTTAAGCATATGGGTAACAATGGGAAATTTATCAAATGGACGTCATCGAAGAATGAAGCGTGTCTCCATCCCGATGTCATTTTGCTTTAAGATATTGCCCCTATCCAACCTCTTCATTCTCCTTCCCCTCTGTTGTACCCGTACATCAAATTCCTTCCTTCAACCATTCGAGGTGCTGCCGCAGCATCCGCTGCCTCTTGCGTGACCAGCTTTATTATCTTCACACTCCCTCTTATGCCCATCCTCAATTTCTCTCATCCTCCGCTTCTCTGTGAAACATTTTCTCTGCCTTCGAAACTTATTCCACTAACCGGCGACTTTCTATCTTTGCCCGCCGTAAGCAGAATCGAAGTCCTCCGTTTGGATACAGTCCACTTTCGACCCACACGACATTCCGCTCCCCTAGCGCAGAACTATATATCCCAAACCTTCCTTACCTCTTGATTTCCCAATCCCACGAGGATTCCTTTCCCCTAACCTCGACGTCCCATCAATGCTCCCCTCCGACCCTCGGCCTTCCATTTTTCCCTTTCTGTCAACTTCTCCGACGTGCCACCCCTCCATTCTTACCTGACCTTTCCTCTTGCTTTCTTCCGCCCTCCCCTACGCCCTCAACCGACCCTTTCCCCACCTCGGGCCCATCAAAAATAATCCATTCTTTTCAACTTCGCCGGCCCTTTCTTTCAGAGAAATTTTTTATCCCTCCCGCTAGCATAAGACGTTAAATCAACGGGAATATTTCCATAGAGAATTTTTGCTTTCTTTCGGCCCGTCGCTTTTTTCTTCCCTACCGGAAGGCCTCTTGCCCGAAAGAGGCCAAAATGGTTGCGCATAAAGTATGCTCGCGCTTCCTTGTTTGAAGGTAATGAGAGTTTGTTGTATCAAAAGAAGCGCACGAACGGAGAGGATGTAGTTGGAGTGAATTGAATTTTTAATTTAGAGCCGGCAATTAATGGGTGATAAATAATCGTGGACTAGAGGAAAGCTGACCGACCGCGATGAAAAGTTTTACGTTATTTTAGATTAATGAAAAAGATAGTTGGAATTGAATGGCAGAGGTGATGCATGGGGAGAATGTGAGGAGGTAAAAGGAGTGAAAGACTAAAGGAATCGATTGAATGTGATGATTTAGATTCTATACAGTATAGAAGTAGTTGCTCAGAGCAGGATGTGCCACCCTAAACGGTGTGCCACGTATTATATGAGATTGACATGTTACTGAAGTTATGCATTAGCTTATTGAACACGCGCTTTATTTTGAGGTGGACTTTTAGTTAAATGAGAGATCGTTATGGTGATAAGGAATATTTTTCTCTGAAGTTTGTGTTGTCTAAAACGATTTTGACTTGTTATCCGAAACTATTACTTAAAACATAGAGGAATTTTCATAAATATATCGTATTGATAAGAAAATGGTTGCTTTTTCAGACAGTTTTCTTTTTCTTAAAGCTGAAAGCGTATTGTTTGTTTTAGAAGGTAGCCTCACGTACTTCAGGAGTATCCTTCTAGCGCATATAAAGCTTTCTGATGTTTTTTTATTTCTTTACTTATCATTTGAAGGAAGTGAATACTTATATCTTTATTTATCAATACCATATTTTCCTATACGAATTTCCGCTAGGACTTAAAACTGCTTGGTTTAGTGTGCCGCAAATTTCAAGTTATTATATAATCGCAACGAGATAGACAAAAGGTTTGAGAGCACTGTCTTAAACACTATCTTTATATGGCAAGATATTTGGAAGAGTTTTTTGGAATTTTCCGAAGAGGTTGAAATGAACACGGGAGGGAAAATATGTGGAAATATTGTGAATAAGCAAGACAATTTCTGCACTTATCAGGAAATGGAATACGTTGATTGATGTGCATGAGTGTTATAAAGACCTCGATGCCATTATTACCGTGACCTTCGCCTTCCATCCTTATCATCCGAAGTCAGTTCTTCGGAATTCGCATTTTTTTCGAGCAAGAAAGTCACTTATCTCTTCCCGCGAATGAAAATGCCGGAATACGGATTCGAGCGAAGTATGTGCGACCGATGATGAAAAAACTGGTTCGTCATTCCTCAGTTTTTATCGCAATCGTTGAATTTTATAGGCTAATTTGAGGGAATTAATCGCGTCCGCTAATCATATTCCTCATTTTTTTTTGCGGGGATTCCAGTCCGAGAAATCTCCTGAATTTTAAAATTTCGTCCATAAATCGTAAGCCACGAGCGCATTTCGTTGGCGATGGGAAGGGAAAGCTTTCCATTTCGAGCGAAAGGAAAAGGGAAGTTGAAAAAGCGGAATTGGTGACATACCTATTCTGTAGTCGGGTAGCTCCTCGGAGATGCGAAACTATGGACAGGGGAAGGTAACATCGGAAATATAAATTACTTTTTCTTTCTCGGCATCGGCTCCTCCGTTGTTTATCTCTCCGTGTCTCGATGGTAATCTTTCTTCGGAGAGTTTATTCGCCATTATTTTATTCGCGTGATTCCGAGGGAATCGTAATGTCTTCGCTTTTGATATTTATGCAAATATATAGGTAGCTATTGGAATGCGATGGCCATCTCATTTGCTGCGTCCATTTTGAAGAATGTAAAGCGTTAGATGTTTCTTTCCCTTCGAATGTACCGCAATAAAAGCTCTGTTAATATATTTGGGCGAGGGAATAGTTGGAATCCCCTCGAATGACCGTCGTTCACTTGACCGACTGCTCAGTTGACGGACAGCTTGTTTGACCAACATCTCGACTTAGTTCTATCGTAATTACGCTGTCGCAAAGAGATATTTCACAGAAGTTTTATATAATTGTTGATGGGTTGGAATGTCGTTCGATCATGCTGTCGTTAAAATGAGCAGTCGGTCAAGTGAGCGTCGGTCAAGTGAGCGTCGGTCAAGTAAGCATCGGTCAAGTAAGCGTCGGTCACTGGAGGTTAACCAAAAGAGTTGCAATGGGCGTTTCATTATAGGGAAGCAGTGTGATTACTTAGGAATACTGTGCGTGTACAGTCATCAGCCCTAAGGCTAGCTTAATACTAAACAACTAACTTCCTGAAGGTTTGGATAGGGCAGAGGTTCCCAAAGTATGGTCCGCGGAACCCGGGGAGTCCGCCACAGTATTTTTTGGGGTCCGCAGACGCTTTAACAAAAAATAGACGATACCCAAATTTTTTTTAAACTGCTTTATAATTTTGTTAATCAAATTAATTTTCTCCGCGAATGTCTTAAACTAATCTTTTTTTCCTTTGAATTAAAAACAATAAATATATGAGTTTATAATATTATTGCTTGGTTCATGCTAAAACTAAGAATGGGTCCCTGAGTTTTTTTCCTATTTCAAGGGGTCCTTGGTCTTGAAAGATTAGGAACCACTGGGATAGGGTATGAGGTGAATACTTAAAGTGTGAGATTATTTGCAGATGCTCCTAGGGAGGGAAGTTATATTACGAATTCATGATAAGTATTTGCAGAAAAGCGAGACAAACAATGCTATCCCACCAATTAAATCCATTCAATCCAATAATTCGTTATTAGTAAGATAATGAATATATTTATGAAAACTACATCAGAAGTCATTCAATTTTCTCAAGTAAAAATGGGTTCGGTTTGACTGCTTTCAAAAAAGTAGTGGATGGCCTCTCCAGCGATCCACAAATCTTATAAATTGGACATTATTAATTTGCGAAAACGTTCTTTGTATAATTGGTTTTTCCTATGTCAGTAGTTAAATCTCGTTAATTTGACGGATTGAGGTGTTACTTCTTGGAACTCTTTCATAACCATAAAGAAAGTAAAACTCACGTAGTACAGTCTTCACTTAGGAGAATCTTTTTGTGAACTCTACTGAGTGAATTTTATTTTCTTTCTGATATTATTTATTTACCCATTCGTTTAGTTACTTTTACTGAGCGAGGGCTTGTAAATTTCTCAAATGTGATCGGACAAATTCCATAGGGATATCACTGGTGACTCTACCTCACTCGGAAATTCCTCATGCCTTTCTGTCTCGCAGATGGACCACTCTGATCAAGTTATGATACGACTCTTCACTTATTTGCTTATCCGTCCTTTCGGAGAGGCAAAGTAGGAAACGAGCTTAATAAACCTGTCACGGGATCGACCGCAGAAATCTCTCTTTTCCATCGGATCGTCTCCCCGTCCTCACAAAGGAATCATCCCAATAGCAGAAGAGAGATACTTCTGCCGTTGCAAATGGCTCAAAGTTCTCACAGCGGATTCCAACAACGCCTCGCGTGATATCTGTCCCATGTGTCACGGGCAGAGCGCGAGTACGTAACGCTACAAAGGCAGCAAAGTGGGTCGAAAGGAAAGAAATCGCTCGGCTAAGGAGATTCCGACGTCCCTTCATCCTTTATTCGAGGAGTGAGAGGGAAATCCCCGATTCAGGAGCAGAGGGAAACGTTCTCCGCTTCTTATCGGGGAGAATAGGCGCAAGGGATGCACAGCTTCTTCTTTTTACGGAGTTATTTTCATATGCCTGAATTGCGAGCTCATATGACGAAGTTTCCCGGGCGTTATTGTTTCGAAAGCGAACAAAAACTTGGAGGATCTGAGGAGCTGTTTGTTCGTCCCTCACGACATAGTTTTCCGAATTTTTTGAAGAATGGATTGGAAGCGAGAGATGCATGTGAATGGCTTCTCGTTGCTTAAAATAGAGAGGGATAAAAGTTGGGATTTCGGTGAGGTTATGTTCTAATTCTCAATGTTTTCCGCGTCCTCAAAGTTGCTTTCTTTTGTGGATTCCTTTCACCGATATCTCGGTTGAGCACACAGGAAATAGTAAATGGTAGTTAAAACTAAAGGTAACGTCTTCTGGTTTTTCGGATTGTTTTCGTGAATGCTGCGTAATTTCCTTATTCGACGCTATTCCCGAGAGAGTTAATCTGGAAGCCTTTAGAATTTAGTTAGATTTCCCTGGCTGCAGCGGGTTTCTTACACTTTCCGTCTTTGTACTAACTTCTTGTAATCATTGCCTTTTCTGTGTGTCACACGACATACATATATCTTTGAGCCGTTTACTATTTATACAATTGTTTTCACTTAAAAGTTAATTTCTCTCCAAAATATTGCATTTATTCGAGTTCTATTTCTAATTTATGCGTCAAAAATTTCTCCACGGAGAGGAACTCTTTCGAATCACTTGCTCACGTTTATTTTTGATTCCATTCGCAATGAAACTACAATTTTTGAGCATTTATTTTATTTCTTCTCTTATCTTGGAGTTCCTATTGCGAATCCGTCTCAATATAATTTTTATGTCGGCTATATGAATTCTTAATTGTTGAAGGCTGTCGATAAATAACGTTTTGTTGATGAAAGCCCTCCTCTAACATATTAAACGAAACGGAATCAGGCGTAACTTTGTGGTAGTTATTAGTAATATCAAAATCCATATTGAGAAAACGTTTACTTTCTCTGTGGTCTAGTATAACATATTTTTGGTTTATATCGATATATTTAGCATATTTCCATCCCGATACGCTTTTGGTGACTGTAGCGTTTAATAAATGAGACATATTTAAGTTATAACGATAATGTTAAGTTGCTTCTGTTTGTAAATATAGCGAACAAATTAGTAACTCTCAGTAAAAGTTAACAACTCAATTTTATCTTTGCCTTTACGCGTTGACTAACTACCACGGAACGTCAGTATTCTGTTCACATCTCTTCTTTTCGGAACAATATTTTATCTTCGTTTCTTTCTTTTTCTCTCTTCGAAGTGCTCATTTAAGGAACCAACTTCCCATTATGCCTATTTCGTTTCCATTGTTTGTCTCTTTTTTCCCCAATATACGTTTTTACCTATTTTTCTTTCTTCAAACTATTTATAGTTAGTAGATTTCTCTTTTACACCATGAAGTCTCTCATGGAACTCTTCGTAACCGAAAGTTCTTCTTTGTGTCGTTTCTCCCATAATGTTACTTATCTATTCTTATTGTAAATCATTTTGTTTATTTCATCTGGCTTTTTCCGAAAGACGTTCAGGCTCTTTAGATTCTGTTACGTACACCAGGAGCGAAAAAATATGCATTGCAGACACGAAGTTCCTTCGCAGAATTTTCTTAGCGTCATTGTTTGTTTTAAGTTGTAGAACTTACTTTGATGCTTCGCTCATTCACTTTTGATAAAAATTATGTACGGTTTTTAAATGCAAAATTATTCATTAAAATATAGCTGAATAATATACATTCAGATTTCGTTCATCTATTTATAGTATATATAATGCAGAGGAATTATATTTGGTTCCAACTTTACTTACAATCTACGTTATTTATGACGATTTAATTTTAACCGTCTCCACAACAATATTCGTTTCCTCTAACTTCCAATGTTAAATTACCTATTTAATATTAACTCGGATCTTATCTCCTCTCTTTTTTTCATATAACTTCATTCTTACTTTCCCGCCCCTGATATTTCTCTTCATAGCTCTTTTCAAATACCTTTATGAAATTTTGCTTGCCTTCCTCCAAGTTTTTTTCCCGACGTGTTTAATGTAGAGAGATTCCACGTATGTTCAGCGGGAATCAAATGAAATCCCGCGATCCACCGAAATCTCGAAATTGCTGAGATTCCAACTGAGAGAGAGAGAGAGAGACTCCTGAGACGCAATACGTCAACGCATTCGGAATGGTATTTCTCTTTTACTTTCGCTGTCACGTCCTCAAAGAATTATGAGCGACGTCTCGAAAAACGCTGCAGAGAATAGCGTAGAGAAATAAGGAACAATAACCACGCATATTCCTTGAAAGCTGTTGGAAATTGAAAGCCGATATTAACTGTGTATACGCCTGACTTAACATCCTAATGTGGTCAAATAGCTCGTGAGCATTGTCCTTATCATTCAGTCTTCTTCTCGGCTGTTCAGTGAGTTATTTATTTCTAACTATTACAATAAAAGTAATGTGTCTGGGTTAGAATCTGTAAGATGTCATTAGAGGACAAAATCATTCGAAACGATACCGTTATGGAAGAGAATGTCTGTAGTTAAAATATTCCGATTATTTGTTTTAACTTATTCATTTATTCTATCGTCTAAAATTGATTCTTTTAGTTGAGCCCTTTCTCAAATCAAACAAATTTCCTTTGTCGTCATTATATGTTGGGGAAGGGAATCTTGGAATCGTAGTTAAACTACCCAAACAAGGCAATGTTAATATGTTGTCACGGTTTAATTGCCTAGATTTTTCATATTCTTCATTTCACCAAGATAAAAGGATACTATTTTCAAATTTTTAGCAGGGGAATTGTAGAGACATCGAACAATTCTATCCATTTTGTTTAATTTCTCCCTCGCTAGGTATTCGAATCAAATTATCAATATATGAGGAACGTAATCCCGAAGTTTTGCTTAAGTCATTCGTGGTATTCTTGGCCAAAGCATGGATTTTGTTAGCTCTTGACTGTTCCGAATATTAGTCTCGAGTTGCTTGAAGATCGTTTTCTTACGAAGGATTTCGTTCTGCTCAAATTTCTAGTTATTTTTTGCCAAAATGACTTATTCCGCTTGTTTATATTCTTCTATAACGTAATATAGTCTGTTTCAACGAGTAAGACACAGCGTTTCGGAGTTAGAAGTATTAAAATTTGTTTGCTTTAGTTGAAAAATTAAAGTTTTCTTTCATAGGAAAGTCCATCTCAAATGATACAATAAACTACTGAAGTTCTTGAATACATAAGGCCATTTCAACTACATTTCATTTATTTCAACCTGAGAAATGTGGAGATGGAATTGATAATTTATCCTTTAGAAATTAATTATCGTAGCCCCAGTAATACCTTATTTTCCATCAATCGGTTCCTTGATGTATAACACTAGATGCGGACCGAAATGCGTCAAATTTACAGTCGAATGTTAGCAGTGCAACTATTCAGGACGCACGGACAAATTCCCCCATCCTCGAAACTGATTTTTTGATGAGACGACATCGTTCAAAAAGTCGTATTCTGCAGAATCACCGAGGATGCAGGCGCCACCTCCAGTAAAAGTCGTCAGAACTCGATTCTGTAGAGATGAGGGATTAAAAAAAATACGAAAAATCTCTCTTCCTTCTGAGATTAAGCGAGAGACCGCGGAGCAATAAAAGGAAAGCATCAATCTCGGAAGACGTCCTCGTTAGAGAGGACCGGAAGTAGAGAGGAATTATAATTATTATTATTATTTGAGGGCAGGAGGGCTCTTAAAAATTAAGAGCTAATTACAGACCTCCTCCGGAGCAGTTAAAACGTTAAGTCCCCAATTTATCCTATTACGGTCGAGATCTCTCCACTGCCATCCTTTTTGAGACTCTCGCATTACCATTGCAGAGGACTGTTAGCATGGGGTCGAGGGTAACGCATTCGCGAAGCCGCTGTATGGAAAAATGATGGAAATTAAGGTTTAACATTGCACAAGAAAGTATGTGTTTTAGCCCAAAATTGTATGAGAAGTGAAAAATAATGACTTTGCTGGGAATCGAACCCCACTTTCCGGGCAGGTATTCTAACCAGTGAACTACCGAGCCACGTCAGTAGTAAGTAGCACCTTTTCATGCGAAAAGTCAAACTTAACTTTCCTTCTTTTACATTACTTCTTGTATGGCATTTTGTTCATGAAATAACTAAAATAAATAATACATAATACAATAATGACTACTAAGTGCGTTAGTACACGAGATTTATAACAGAATTGAATTTGTAGCGGTGGTCGGTGCCACTGGTTGAAGCACCACTATCTTGCTCATAAAGCATTCCGTTTACAGAAGTGAGAAGGACGTGACTCGGTAGTTCAGTGGTTAGAATACCTGCCCGGGAAGAGGGATACCTGGGTTCGAGTCCCAGCCAAGTCACTATTTCAAATTTCTCGTACTACCACTGTATGGAGTTTTAGGATTGTAAAGGACATGGGAAAGGTGCGACGGTGAAAAGGGGGCTAGAAACGTGCGATAATAGTGATCATTGGGGCGAGGAAGGGTATTCCAAAAAGCGAACAGAAAAAGAGGAGGAGAAGGAATGAGGAAAGTTTCCAAGGGACCGCCAGATGGAAACAAGCTATACGTCATTGTCAAATCATCAGGAACTAGCAAGTTTCAAGCCGCAATATTTTAACTAACTGACATTCTTGTTTCCACCTTTCAATTTTCTTGAAAGTAACAGGGAAGTTTCCTCCGCCTTCTTATTTGACTTCATTTTTATCCCATCCATAATAGTAATTGGCTCGTATTCCTTATAGATCGCTCGGGATCGAAAGTACTCTGGCGTCTGATGTTTGTCACTTAGTTTGCATCGCATAATTAGAGACGGCAGGGAAATTCATTTCTACGTAAATAACAAAAATACGGTTATAACGTTATGTATGAGAGAGAATTGTTGGTTTGAGAATAAAAACCAAAGAAATGGAGTTCAATCATCGTACTTAGTTGCTTCCTATGCAGATACTTGGCCTATTATTTATCGATGGAATCATCACCTCTTATGTATGCGCAGGAAGTTTAATACATAATAGACGTAATAAAAAATTCTAAAATGGCTGCTGTCTCTTGTTTCGAAAAGAACGCTTAATCGGTGGCATAATAGGAAACAAAGCGCAAATACCAGCGTAATAATGAGGTAGATTCAAATTTTTGTTGTCGAATAAAGAAATAGAAATTTGCTCTCATTTTAACACTTAAACGAACAAAAAACTGTACTTAGTTAGCAAATTGCGTTTAATCTTACGGTAATATATTATAGACTGTTTGTTTCGACTCATCTTTCCTAAAACGATCATAGTTTTCTTAAGATTTATCACCAGGTAGATATATAAATACGGTTTATTGTGAACAGGAAGTGCTGCAATCTTTTTTGATAGTACAAGCAATAGTTGTACAAGTAAGCAGTAGATCGGTTCCTATGTTTCAATAAAAGTTATTAGCAAATTACATTCTTCTATCCGAAAATTGGTATACTGATATGTTTATTAGCTTATTCCAAAGAAAAAAGTAAATTGAGCAGGAAACGAAAATTATTATAAACTATTTTCTCCTGCCAAAATATTGGTATAGTGATATTTTTATTATCTACTCCAAAACAATGAAGGAAAATAAAAATCGAATAAATGTCTACGACCTATTAATTTATTCAGAAAATACTCCCCTTATTTGGTTCATACATTAGATATCTGTTATGGCGTCGCAGAAATAAAAATTGCGACAAAATCGCCTTAAGATTATAAAAAGGTAGATAGAGGAGCATGAAAAGACAAAATGGAACAGAAAAATTCGGCCCTTTGGAGAAGAAAGAAATAAGGCAGAGACGTGATAAGAGTGATGTGGGAGTTACAAGGGAAGTGTAAACCGCTTCGATCAATCACCTTGGTTTTATTCGCCTCCTTCTTCAAAGGACATCCCTTTTCCCCTCTTCAAACACGCTCTCCTCCACTTTGGTATCTTCATTCCAACTCCAAGCAATTCCTTATTTCCTCATCTCTCCAAACCTCTCTTTTCTCTCCTTCCTTCTTTCCCCCACAAAACCACACCCCAAGACCCCCTCCTCTACGACTTCATCCCGGAAGGAGAAAACCTCACGTGCCGGGGTCCTCAGGGGCCAAGTTGGACCCCTCTTCACTCCTCCCACTCTCTTCCTCAAAGTATCAGGCCCTTCTCTCTCCCGTATCGCCTCTTCCTTCGTCCCTCTTTCTCCTTGTGTTTACTTCCTCTTCCTCGTGTTATTGTTAACTGCGGTCTCTCTTGGAGGAATGAGAAAGAAACAGGTTTCAGAATGAATTGTGCATGCACCGCGCGTATGTATCACCTTTCATAATATCAAGGGAGGTGCGAAGATTAAATGAATAATTGTTTCGGTGTTCCCAACAATTTCTTTGGGCAGTAGTTCCCCGGTATATTTGACCATGCAGCACTCTTATGGCTTTATTCAAAACATGCTCGTGTCACTAAACCGTATAGTTATTGTATAAGACGGGATAGGAATTGATGAAGTGCATTATACAATGTATAATTTAAAATCTACAGAAGCGACCGAGATATTATGGAAATCCTTAACATAATAAGTTCATTCATGAATGTTCTACCTTTTGGTTGGTTCATGTATGTACACTCAAATATACCTATTAAGCGCCATCTCTTTCATTTCCTTATAGTTAATCCCTCCCCTAATGCCATCCAACATCATTTATCTTTGTCGTCCTCTCTGCTATTCCCCTGTATTCTGCAATATAATAATAATATCTACTTTTCCACAGTTTTTTTAACTACCGGTTTCGGTGTTGCATAGCGATCGTCATTTTACAAGACAACAAAACATTTTTATAATCTGATGATGACTATGTAACACCGAAACCGGTAGTTAATAAAATACTGAGGAAAAGTATAAATCCTTATTATTAGATGGAATAGTTTATAGATAATTTCTCCAGCAGAATCCAGGAAATGGTAAAATACCGCAGATAAAGAGCGTACGTCCAATTTCACATTAGTGGTATTTTGCTGCACACCATGAGCTTTTGGAGGGTGCACCAGTGAGACATAGTACGAAAAGCACTGACTCAGGGAAAGATTAGTAACAATATTTAGGTTGTCACCTCTTCTAATGATTATTCATCCCGTTGTACCATACGTTTGCCAAAACGAAGTTTACCATATGCTCCTTATTCCTTAAATAAAGAAACAGTCAACCTTCGAAAAGTGGGTGCAATTACGAGTATTCACCATAGTAATTCCGAATACGTATTCAGTAACATCGTTATAATCCTCATTTGCCAGAAATAATCGTTTTCAGAATTAATGTCTAGCCAACACTATAGTGAACTGTTTGGAAATAGAACCTTTTTTCATGCCTGATACCTCGTCTCTCTTTTTCTGCAAATTGATGTTATTTCAATACGTTTGATACAAATGCCGAATATATTCCATATAAAGACTGTAATTTTTAATACACATGGATTTCTCATAATGGTATACTTATATTACCATACCATGCCATACTAGAATCTTGATCTAATTAAAATAACAAAAAGTATATACTTAGAAGAGAATAACTAATGATAAACTTTACCTGATCGGACTTGAAACCCTTTATATAAAGGTACACACACTTCACAAATAGTTCGCTCATTGGGAGCTTGTCACGAATATTTTTGTTAAAAGCAGAATAGAAAACGTCGATTAAAATTGCAGTGGTTTTCCATTGAGCCCAAATTCTGTGAAAATATTTCATGACAACCATTTTAAAAATCTCATGCTTTTAAAAAGCCGCGGAGAAATTGCGCCATTTCCCCATCTAATATTCATAATGGAATTTGGATCGATATCTATGCCGGCGCCATTGCCATTATCATGCTTGTGCAGCAAATTTACTCCATCAAATAACATTTCGCATCAAAACAGTAGCGGTAAATTGTTAAGCATTGCACGCAATAGTGTTTATTTATCTTTCTTTTAGAGAAACAGTTATTTAAACGAGAATCGAATCAGGAGTTCTTGCTGATTATTTTGATATTCCAGGTGTAATTAGTTCCAGCCGAAGTTTGAGAGTGAAATTAGGTGATTAAAGGTTATAAGAGTTCGCCCTCTTATGCCTACATACATTTAGACTCTCTAACACCTTGATATAATACAGTGAAGGTGGGAACTCTTTGTATTTTTGAAAATCTGAAGGTTGAGAAGATTGGCAAACCATAGGATCACGCTTGAGTTGCGTGTTTCATACTTACAAGGGTAAAGTATTGAGGATTTGCGGGGCAAACTAACCACCATTACATAAGACTACATGGCTAGGGGCTGACGAACTGTTACTTCCTGAACTCAAAATAAGGAAAGATTTCTTTAATTTTTAATTTGACAACTATTGTGATTCATAAACCAAATTCGTGACAACAGTTTCTTCGATACGAAAGTGGTTTCGGAACGAATTATGTTCAGAAACCAAAATAACACTGTCGTTCGTAAATTGACTTTTGATATATGTTACGCTTATGATAATACTTATTTAAATGTTGACTTGGCTATGCTTATTGACGTATTGGATACGTACATTTTGTCGTTGATAGAGTATTTGCATGTTTTTACGCATCTTTTAGTTATCACTATCGGTTGTTTTGCGCAGGTTTTTCACGTCCATCTTCTTCAAGAGTGTTTTTCTTAATTGATTTCCTAAGAGTCTCGTCGATTTTTACACCCATTATTCTTCACTATTCTATTTCATTTTAATACATTCTCGTAATATCTCTTTAAATATATTTTTATGCATTGAATGACGATGAGTTGGTTGGAAGAGGTGATATTTTGTCTCATTCTCGCACGAATGAAAATGAATCATGATTATTTTATTTTATCTCAGGTGTTTAAGGTGAAGTTCCACCAACTGGAGTCCGATATGATCGAACGTATTATTATACGTAACTATACACGAAACACTATCCCTCATTTCAGCCAAATTTTTGTTTTTCAAAAGTATCATATTCTGCGTGGAATAATGCTGATTTAAGCCGAGAGGAATCTATACGCTGTCATTTAGTATATATGCGATAGCGAATGAGATGGTTAAAATTAAAAATTAATGTAGCAAGAAACGTGCTGATTAGGCTAGAATGGAAACATGAAATGCCGAGAGCTTCCTAAGTCCTAATTATTGTCGCTAACATTCTTATTCCTTCCAATCAATCGTCCATTGTTTCCCTTTTTTCTTAAGCCCTTTCCTTGGAATCCGGAGCGGACACGCACATCTCAATTGAGAAGAAGTATTAATATTTCCGCTAAGGGATTCATCACGATACGAGACTATGGTCTCCGTGAAGGACCTCACATCTTTCCTTCGCCCTCTCGCCAACTCCTTCTGTTCCCTCCTAAGCATACGTTTTCCCTCCTTATCTCTCCTTTTCCTTCCCACAATCCCCTGCAGCACTGCTAACGGCGCTTCATCACGATCCGCACCCGCTGCCGCTCCCCGCACACACTCGTGCGTGCTGGGAAAATCCCTGGGAGGATGCGGCGTGGATCGGATTATGGGAGTCCGGCTTCCCACCCACGCCCGCCCACAAGAAACTGCCCTCTCACGCGCTTACTTAGCGGGTGGCGCCACGCTCGCCTGTCAACGTGGAGCCACGGTCACAAATAAGGTTCCCCGAGTAAGTTTCAAATAAGCCAGTGAGTTAGAGAAATGGACTGATGAGGAGTTTGATGCTCCTCCATTTTGATTGGGTGCGAATTTTTTAACACAGACAGCTAAGCGAAGACAATAGATAGGCTTTTAATTTGAGCTCTACAGATTCATGTTTCCAAATACACAAGTCGAATGTTACCTTCATGAACTTGTATTAATTACAGTTCCACGTCGTTGCTATCTGGTTAAGTAACTCTTATATTTTCACATGTTAGAGTTCGTTACGAAGCTAAAATTTCATATTTTTTGTCACCAAACGAAACGGTTATTACAAATTTGACGCTGCCCCTTGTAAAGAACCTGGTTTGGAGATTATTTATTGAACTGAAGCCTGTGTATCACGATCAAATAGAGCTAGGTTTCATTAACGGGATTCGAACCTTTGACCTCAGCTTGACTAGTTTTTTCCTAACCACAGAACCTCTAATTCGGCCCTTTGAATTATATTCGTTTTAACGATAGATTTCCATTCTTAAAAAAAAGCGCCGTAATTATTGGAATAGATTTTGTATGATCAAAAATTACGCATCTCTTCGGTAAGCGCAAAAGATTGATCAACTTGATGAACACAAAGGTGTTCTTTTATTTCACGGAAAACGCTCGGGTAACTCGAATAATTTTCGAAGGGTTTTAATTATGCAATAGTGAACCCGAGTGCTACATAGTTCTAAGAAAAAGAAAATTCGATATTGGGAACTCATGATAGAATATCTTACGGGGAAGTCGGAAAATGCAACGAAATATCCGAAATATGAGTATTTCCACAGAGTAGGAGATCAAGTCTTCATTATGTAGCTAGATATCGAGAAATTTCATCGTCCCTACCATTAATCAGCCTGTTTCGTAGAAAACAGCAAATTGAGCTCATTTTAATTTGAAAAAAATTGAAATATGGCTCTCTAAATTAATGAAAAATTTTTGAAACCTGGTATTTTCGAACATTTTCAAAGTTATTACCAGCTTCTTCAAAATTTTCATGCTTTTATTAATTAAAACGGAAAATTTGTCATTTCTGATTTAAACAGTAATTTTATAGGTTCTTCTTTTTAAAATTCATGTGCAAATTCGTTGTCTTCTAATTCATGGGTAATTATTCAAACAATAGATGAGAGCGCGTGAGAAAGGGTGGACAGCAAGTTAGGTTTATATTCGCTCTAACTTTTAATAAATCTTCGTTATACGTTACGAAACAAATATAATTTAGTTAATGGAATGTGACATTGTTGAATGTTTATAATCACTCCTGAGTAAAGGCGGAGTTTAGTTTTCCATAACATTGGCTTATGTTTGCGTAATTTCGGGATATCTCCGCGCTTTCAAAGCGCTCCATATGAATTTATCTTAACCATAAATTTGAATTTGATTAGGCCGTCGCTAAACAACCAAGAGTGTTTTCACGAGTTAATCCATCAATTTCACGGGAGATAAAATGTTTTAGCGTATTTTTCTTCTCTCCATTATTTACATTAGCGGCGTTTATTTACACAGTGCTCTTAATTATCAACTCGCATATCGTATCATCGCAACCGATGGGTATCTACGAAATACAGAATAAATATTCGAAATATTTAATTACTTATCGCCATGTTTTCAATAAGATAAACACGAATATCATTCTGATGGGAGCGCGTAGGATATAAATTCCAAAGTTATAGGTAAGGAACGTTTATGAGTTCCTTTTTATTTTTGAGTAAATAATATAAATACGATAAACTGATACCGCTATATAGTAGATAACTTTTGGGTAAAGAATATAGAGCGATTCGTTAAAAAACTGCATATAATTTACTCTGGGGCTCAATTACAATAATTATTTCCAAATTGTTTCTGAAAACAAATTCGTCTCTTGTTTATTATACAATGATAAAAATTAAATAAACAAAATATTGTCGAAAAAGTAATTATGTTAATTAACTGCCACCAGATATGAGAGAAGGAGGCTTAGGCACACTATGGTTGATTCCAATCCAAAATAACTGTTCCCTTTTGAGAATTTCCCGCATTTGCCAGAGTTAATTTATTCCCTGCCTTTTTTTCCTATCGTCCAACCAATTTCAGCTCTAAATTACTCTTGTAAGGCAATGAAACTTCACTTTGGGAGTAATGAAAAGAATGTAATTGATTCTGGACGTTTTAATTGCACCTGTATTCCTGCATCAAGACAATGATGTTTTATTTGGCTAGACATTCTTCAACAAGAATTATTATAAGTAGAGCAGTGGTTGTAGAAATTATAGAAAAAATCAGAGACAGGAATCAGGAGTAATTCCAACTTTGACCAAGGAATTTCACCTAGAGATTGAGGGATTAATTATCGACAAGTTATGTGATTTAAGAGTAAATATCTTAGTAACTTGGAAAGTATTGTCCACCCAGTGCTCACAATACAAATGAGGACTTCCAATATACCAATGTATTTCCTTTGCAATAAAACATAATAGTTATAAATTATAAAAATAAAAAAATACAATATTAAAAATGAATTATTATAAATATATATAATTATAATTTAGGGGATGCGGAGAAATTTAGCATTGCACAAAGAGGTATCCACCGTGAAACCCAAAACTTGACAGAAGCGAAAAATAGCGACATGACTGGGATTCGAACCCAGATCTCCAAATTTCCAGTACAATTACAATTACTACATGGTAGTTTAGTGGTTAGGACACCTGCCAGGAAAGTGGGAGGCCTTGGTTCAATTCCCGGTCATGTTGCTATTATTACTCCTATTTAGCTATAATTATATTTATCAGCATGATTTTTTTTTTATTTGAGAATTTTATTAATGCTTGTGCCAGAACATACATACATAAGAGAACACAGCGAATATTTGCTTTGATAACACAGCACAAATCTTGTTGATTATTGGGAAAATTAAATAAATAATATATGTATCCAATTCGTTGCGGTTGTTTTTAAGTAATGTTAATATCTAAAGTGAGAAAAAATAAAAATTCAAGTCCCCCTGAGTCTAATCTGGCTCATTAAGGGTTCTCTATTTGATTTATTGGTTCACTATCTAATTGAACACATTTTTCTCTTAACCTCAAACAAGGAATTTTTGCTCTTTGTTGTTTACTTAAGTCTCTGAACAAATATTTTTCTTAACCTCAAACTATCTATTTTTTTCAAGTCCGTTTTTCCTTGGAAATTTTCCTGTGTGCACGCCCTTATGTGCAAAGTCACCTCAACCCTTTCCTTGTATATATTACTACGTATTGTTTACTGAAAAAAAACGATTATATTTGTGTATGAAAGACAAAATCTACCGAGAATATAGGACCTATTTATTCCCTAAATCTCTTTCCATGCGTTTCCTGTTTGTGCTAAAAGTTTGAAACAGCTTGAAAATTCAGTACACGAGTCTATGGAAATTTTCTAAGTGAATAATCTGCCAATAAAGTTCCCATCTGAATAATGGCAGCCCGTACCAAATAAGTCTCGAAAACCGAGGCTCCGCTATTTTTCGATGCAAGAAAACGAAACCCCTTCTGAGGGATGCGTCAGACGTTTTCGCGGGAACCCACTCCATCCTCAGCCGTATCGGAGTGATTTGCGAAGGAATTGAGAGGTCTGCGTGAATTACGAGGGAATTTCGGGAAGCTATGGAATCGGGGAGGGCCCCGTGAATTTTAAGCGACTTATTTTCGTACCGATTGTCTGCGGGGCTTGTTCAAGGTATCCGCGAAGAATTTATCGACGTCGACGACACTGCATTTATGCCCAAGGATCGGACACCATCATCCGTTTTTATCGATTCCGGGCCACGCGTCGTATACCTCATTGATCGCCTCCCCGGAATTAATTACGGACAAATATACGAGTGTCGAAAGAGACGCAATAAATCAATTCCCGGGCGCTTGCTTTATTGGGGTCTTAACGGCATAAGCTCTCCTAAGACGGAGTAGTTTTTCCGGCTCGTTTATCGCCCGCCGTGAATGCAGATTTGAGCTCAGGGCGTAATAGGTGTCGCGTCTCTTAAGATGGCTCTCTAAGGGTTATTTTTTCGGTTTTGTGTGTCTTTCTTTTAGACGGATCGGTTGTTTTGTTCGTGGGAGGGATGTGTCCCGATCCTGAGGAATTGAAGCAGATTTAGCGGGAAATAATTTTTCTGAGTATCGATGGAGAGATGTGTCTGTTTTAGGGATAATAGTTTTATCACCTCTTAAGAATGCCAGATATGCTGGATGCTAAGAAATGCTAGATCTGAGTAAATTTCACTGTCTGATCTCGTTTTAAAATTATAATTATTTCGCAGGATTTTTATTTGAAAATTGGCATGAAAGGCATGATTTTTATATAACGCAAAAATAAACTGAGCACAGCGTCTATCGTATGTATTTCGTAGTTAATTTCTGAAAACTAGACAAATTACAGTGTCAAATCATTTGAAGAATAACCCTGCTTACGAGTGTTTCGGCTAATCAAAATATTTTTCGCTTTTTACGGATTCGGTTCACGAATTTACGAAATCGTAAAACGCTTGCACGACAAGTCAAAGATGGCCAATCTGTATTGAATACCATTCTTACTTGCTAATTTGTGTGTTCAGGGCCGGATCCTGACTTTTCCGGCTCTACTGAGACAGGTGTCTGGCCGCCCCTTCCATTCCGTCATGGTCGGGGGTTCTTATTTTTTAATCATTTACAGTTCCAACTATTAATATATGTTAAATTGTATTTGATGAAAGGTTTTGTAGCTAGAGGTTTTTATTTTTATGGAGCCTTGGGATTTAAAACTGGGCTTTTCTCTATTGGCAACTAAGCCTTGCTTTGTACTTAATTTTACTTATTTATTTAAATTTTTTAGTGATAAAAAATAAAACTGAAAATAATACAGTATATGAATAAATAATACATTTTAATGAATTAAAATAATGGGAAGAACGGGAAATATTATCCCAAATATCTTATAAACATAGCTTTTTCCCCTCTTCTATGCTTAAGTGTGCACCCATACTATTACTATTATCAAAACTATTGAACCCTCCCAGAATTGAATAGTTACTCAGTTTTCCGAAATGTCCCTAGGAGCTTCTGATTTTGCTGTGAAATTTAAATTAACGATAAAGAGATGCTTCCTTGAAGCTAAAAACAGCATATATTTCAGCAAATATATTTCACCGATAAAAATGTTTTTCTCAGCAGAGGTTGAGGTCAATGAATATTTCAAGCAATTGAGCGGTTTATTTTCAATTTAAATAGACTCAGTTCGTCCGGAACAATGTCTTTAACCTATGCATCTTCGGCCAACACCTTTTCTTTGCTCGGTGATTTCTCTTCACATCAAATATCGCGGCGTCAGAAATGTTAACATCATCCCCCGTCCTCCTTAAATCCCGTTCGGGACCGGTAGTCTCCCCCGCCTACTTACGCCCCCGATTTCGCCCCCCATTTTTCGCTCCTCCCCCCACACCCCCTTTTTCGACGCTCCTCACCTCGCGTGTCACTCGCTCAAGAGGAGACAGGTACAACAACTGAAGGTGGGTGTCTGTTCCCTCCGTTTCTCCCACACCAATCCCTTCTTCCTGTGGCTGAGCCATCCCCTCCACGAAATCTTTCAAATACCCTAAGAAATCGAAACCTCCTCACCTCTCCAATTAGGGTTAGAGATCCCCTAATTCCACGTCTCCGTCTCTCTCCAACTTCCTTCTTCAGGATTGGGTGAATAAAGGTAAAAGAAATGTGCATGTTTATAAGGATTGGCCTCTTTCGTAATTTCTTTCTATCTCTTCCATTTTACGAAATTATTTTCTAAAAGCCTTTGCTCTCATTCCTATGAGTCCATCTTGCATCAATCGGTGCATTAGTTTGGTAGATATAGAACATTATTGGGGTTCTGCCTATTTAAGGTAACGGAATTTGTGGATCAGTTTCCTTTTCGTAAGATTTAACTCGACCCGCATAATGCCGAACGATGTGTAGATATGAATTCAGGAATCAAATTAGCGGATAATTTCTCTTAAGAGGAGAGATATTATGAATCGGGGTTTTCCACAATGAAGAAAGAAGCATCTTTCGTCTGTCAGGTGAATTTGTGTTTGGAAAATTTTGGGAATAATTTGAAATGAAGGATAGGGCTTTAGATGCTAGATAAATAATCTATATGTAATATGGTAGGAAAGAAGGATTCTTTACTCCTAGATTGAATATAGGATCTAATGAGAAAGACGATTGTTTAAGCAAGACTTCTTAGAACTATGTTATTATTAAATTGAGTTTACTAAGTCATAAATGTAAAGGAAAAATGAAATTCTTGCGAGAGAAGTTCAGTCAGGCGCCCGGAAGTGAATAGCCGCGCTGGTAGCGCTTCTGCCTATGTTGCAGGCGCTCGCGGATTCGATTCCGAGTGATATTGTATCATCGATATTAGTTTTTTCGATCGGTCCATATTAATACAACACAGCGAACTTTTAAGCAAAATTGATATAGCTCCAAGTTTTAGATCGTTTTATGTTAATACAACCCACTTTGCTGCTTTAAGGTGCTATACATCCTCGAGCGATACTAGCGTAATGGTTAGAGAGAGCATTTTCGCATACACTGCTCTCTCTTTGATTTGATGACTCTAATGTAACGAAGATCATTATGTTTCTATGCTGGCTTGCAACCAGTTCTCCTGTTAATACAATGATACCCAATTCAGTTGGCTTTCCTTCTTCGTAAACTTCCTACCAATTAATTTTACCTTAACTTAGAGCACCTCCTTATTACTGATTTTACCTGATATTGATTGTTCTAACCTTCTGAAGTTTTCGTTAATTCTTATTTAAACATTTTCCAGGTTCTAAATATCCTCTGTCTGATGATCTCCTCCAATAACCGACACTCACCTGACCGACATCCAATTATAAGGGCTTAGTTTGACAGGCAACTCTTGCTTGGTATTTTTTTATTTACAATCTAAATGCTCTGTACCATTGCCGTTTCTTTAAGATTCATATAATTTCCAAAATTTATTAATTTATTTCATGGCATTTGATTTTATGTAAACATTTCCTGGTATTTATTGAAACTAAAGCAAAGCTGAGCGTTTTCTCATTCTCAATGAGGAAGAGAGTGATTTTATGTGACATGTTCGTACTCAAACAATAGGGAATTAAACCCTTCTCAGTAACCTATAGCTTAGTTCCTGGTTCATTTTATTGCTCCACAAGCCATAATATTAAACTTCATAAACTAATATGGTTTATTTTGTAAGGAAAAACGAACTTAAAAAAAGTCTGATGTGATCGGAAAACGAACCCGGGATCTTCCTCTATCCGGAAGACTGCTTTAACCATCTAAGCCATCTAAGGCCAGAACAGAACTTTGTCTCGTCAGACTTTTTTCAAGTCCGTTTTTCCTTGGGAATTTTCCTTGGTGAACGCTGTTATACGCAAAGTTACCTTAACCCTTTCCTTAACAACTCAATGTAACGACAGTAAAAATGAAATGCGGAGCTATCGGAGAAACATAGTCCAGTGTAGTATTGGATAAAGGTCAAAGAGACAGACTGTCGTACTATCCAAGTCTCCCCTACAAGTGTGGCAATGCTACCCACAAATTACCCTAACCTCTTCATATAATACTTGTTAATTTTTCTTTCCGACGCAGTTTTCACTATTTGAAGGTTATCATTTTATCCTCTAAATCAGAAGTGGGGAACCTGCGGCCCTAAGACCTCATGCGGCATTTGTATGGCCTCAATTTAGCATATTAGTCACTTCCTGACATAAAATACCTACCTGAATAATTCTGTTTCCTAATCTGATGTCTTAGTCAGGTGAAAATGAAACGGAGAGTATTATGTCTGAGGCAATCGAACGATTCAATGCGTTATCCTTCTATTTACGTACATGTACATTAAGTTTATGAAAAAATGAACTGTTTGAATACTGGCAATATGCCTCTTAAGCTTGGTCTGATGGTTTCTTATGAGGCCGGATGCGGTCCTCCGATAAGAAAAGGATTCTGAACCGTTCTCTAGATCACATCGCAATTCCACATTTCCCATCTCTCGTATTTTTCCTTTCAAATAAGTTTTTCGTTTATCATTTCATTCAACCATTTTTTTCATGTTACTCGTCATTTTGGTTTTTATCTCCATATTACACCGTGCCGATTCTATTCTTATTTCATTCTGAATGTTCAATTATTCCTATCTTTTTTTTAATGTGAACTAATTCTTATTTATGTATCGCATGTAAGTACTTATTGGTAGCGTATTTCTTTATTTTTTTTCTTACCTATTAGCGATTACTATTGGTAGGTTTACGCAGGTTTTTCACACCCCCCTTCCTCGTGGGTGTTTTCCTGCAGTGGATTTTTTTCCCTAAGACTCTCTTCATCTACATCTACATCTACATTAATACCCTGCAAGTCGCCTTTCGGAGTGTGGCAGGGGGTGTAAACACCAGTTGAATCTAAACTAATTTCTTATTCGGTTATTGTCGCGTATCGTTCGCGGAAAGAATGAATTTTTAAAACGATTCGTCCTAGCTTCTATTTCTCTTAACTTACGGTCATTATCGGATCGACCGAGGTAGCAGTGGGGTTGCATGATACCGATTGTATCTTCCGAAAATGTAGTTTCCCTGAATTTATTAAGCAATCTCAGCCTAGCTTCCAATCTCCTTTCTTTCAAGGATTCCCAACCTACATATGAGAGCATTTTAAAAAACGCTTGCTTTTTATCGTAGCATTTCTTAACAAAACGAACCGCTTTACGCTGCACTTTCTCGAGTTCGCGAGTACACAATACATCCGCCGGATCTCCGCCATTTCTTAGGATTTTTACATCCATAATTCTTTTAATTGTTTCTACTACTAATCTTATAATTAATGACGATGATTTAGATGGAAGAGGAGATTCTTTAGTCTCAATCTCACCCAAATAAAGACGATTTATTATTATTATTAATGTTGTAGGCTTTCGGGTCTCTGTTATGCCTCCGGGTCTCTCCTTGGGTCTTATCTTTCCACTCAATTTTCCGCATTCTCTCGCTAGTCCACATTCATGGCGGAAGCAAGCGAACAGTGGTAAACGCTGTCAAAATAATCAGCGGAATACTTAATTACGCGTCGCATAAATGCAATCCAAATAAAATCACCAAAGTTCTAATTGCGAATGTCAAGCAAACGACTGCCAAGAGACAGATCTCCCCCTCTCTTTCCGCCCTTTCGAATCGCGCAAGACAAGAAGCAAGGACTCGTACAGATAAGAGTGCTGTTCTCTTAGTTCGCCCTCTCATTTTTCCCCGAGCAGCTCGAGTCGAGCACGGCGTGGGACGAAAAAGAGTCGCATTTATCTTTCTCCGCCTCTCTCTCGCATTCCTCAAAAGTTGGGTTCCGAGGAGCATTGACTGCTGCAGAAATCACCGAGCAAAACGAATTCGGGAAGCCAAGCATCTCCGAATAATATACGCGTGAGGAGCACGCACGCGCAATAAAACGGGGGCTGTTCCTCGAATTCCTGGCGCGGATTTCGTCCCGGAAAAATTCCCAAAATCTCGGGAAAATGTCGCGGGAACCGTTTTTCTCCATGATGAGGGAAAATACGGCGACATTATTCCTGGGGATTCCGTTTTTCTTCGGAATCGAGAGAGGTTTTTTTTTCGCGATGCCTTCCCATTATGAAAAGATGCGCCTTTTTAGGAAAGCGCTAAGGAGTGATATTGCGGCGGGAATTTTTATTAAGAGGAATCCGATGCCGCTAAACGGTTTTCGGAAACTGGAATTCTCCGGGTTTTCTGTGGGAACGAGCCTTTGAATGCGGAAGAAAGTCTGCTGCTGATGGACTGTTACGGAAAGATTCAGGATTGATTTTAATCTACATCTCGCTATTATGTCTCTTGATGTGGTGGACGTTACTTTACCTATCAGGAACTTATACATCTAGGATTCATCCATTAACACTAGAAGGACGGGGGTTTCGCTCTTTCTAGAAGGATGGGAAGAGGTGATTTTACTACTTCGCTTCTCAATATATAATTGCTTCTTTGCAATTTGGAGGCGTATAATTGTTTACTTTAGACTTATCTATATACTTATAGCAACAAATTACTGTTTTCTATCGATCGATAGCTCATAAACAAATTTATAGATACAGCGAAGAGTTTAAATTATTTTCACTATACAGGGCTTTTTTTGAATAATAATCTCGCTCTGCTCAAGTCCCTTTGAAACATCATTTATATTGTTATTAATGTAATCAATTATTCAAGTGTAAAAATCTGCAGGAACATTTTATAAGAATCGGAGAAAAAGGTAAATATCAGGCTTGAAAAGAGACAAAATAGTCAAATGATCACCAGCCGTCTTTCTAAATATAACAGGATGTAAAAATTGCCACATTAGTGTTAGAAAAATTTTATTTCGTTCATATTTCACTTGGGATGTTATCACACAAAGTAAAATATTTTCAAAACATTGAAAATTATTTAACTTAAAAAAATATGAAGTAAAACGCTGAAAAGTGTTCAAATGACCACCGCCATCCTTCAAGTGTTACTTCCATAAATATAACCTCCAATTTATTCAATACGATCTAGCTTAACTTGGTGGAACGCCATGATGAAATAAATATGAAGCTACATTGTAGCTCGCCGAATAGAAAATTGGGGTTTGACGTCGTTTAGACCAAATGGAAAAATGACGACAGAAGGAATTAAGATGGTACGCAGAACAAATGGTGCTGGGGGAATTTTTAGGAAAATACGGGTGTATTACATTCGGAAAGGAAGGTTTTCTTCCAGTTCTTCCCAACCGATACACCACTGCAAAGAGGTGTGCTGTGAATGCATTGGTGCTATTAGTGGGCTGTATAACATTCGAGAGTAACATGATCTTCGAATTTTAATAATTTTTGCGCAACTTTGCAAGGTATTATGTCGCTTAATAATACATTGTATTATGTTTCCACTTTTGATGCTAATATATTTTTCAGTTTAAATTTTGACTGAAACTAAAAGACTTATGCTTAAGTGTGCCGTGAATCTCGAGTGAATTCGTAGGTTAACCGGGGAATTTTCAAGGTAGGTAGGAAGGAACTGGTTTATAGGATAAGAGAAGATGTATGAACAATATATGCAAGGATGATAACACATATGCTTGAGATTTCAATAGCGAATTATTGTTAATAAACTTATAAAGCTCTAACACTCCAGCCAAAAAAGGACATAAGTAAAACATGGCTGGGTATAAAAGTATGAATATTTAAAAAGAAAAGATACCCAACTAATTAGAGTTCTGTACAGGGTATCAAGTTTAGTTAACAACTACGTTTGATTTGTTACTGTGAATTTACGTAGAAAAACTTATTTAAACAATAGTTTTTTATTCTTTTTTAATATTGTTTTCTTTTCAATTTTTTTCGGAATTTGTGCGCTTCTTTTCGTAATAATTCCAAAATTCCCTCACATTTTTACCGAGAGCTCACCTTCTCTGAAAACATATAGATAATTAATATTCCGCAACGAGCATTTTAATCGTTTTCAAGAACACATAAATGAAAGTACCTCCATTTTGTAATTTGTAAAAAATACAACTCTTCCTTAGGGAATTGAATGCTAAACAGGTAACAGGCTCTGAAGAGCAATGGAGGATATTAATCAGTGTTTTTTTAAATGTATGATGGAATTTTATTTGAACCTCTTGGATTCTGAAGAGTGCACAGAATCGTTCGAAATGGACCCAATACCGAATGATTGAGGTGTTAAGAAGTACGGATTTGAGATGAATGGACGACGTGCATCCAATCTAGTCTCTTTTTCTTTTATTGATTAATTTTATCAATATCCTTTCCTCTTCGATTCTTCTCAGCACCTCCTCATTCCTTACTCTATCTGTCCATCTTATGTTCAGCATTTTTCTCTATACCCGCATTTCGAAAGCTTCTATCCTTTTATAGTATTATTGAGGGTCCACGTTTCACACCCATACAGAAACATGCTCCATATCTTACTATCCTTTTTCTCAAGTCTACATCAATGTTTCAGCTTATCATAGCTCATCTCTGTTGCTTTATATTTCCGTTTCGCTATGGTGGACTTAGAGGAGTGATGCGGCCTCACTCGAGGCTGTTTCGTTTAAGTTTTATTCACAAAAATTTGTTTCTGTTAGTTACGAGACGGAAAACTGGTGTAATCCTTCTTGAAGGTCGAAATCCACGGAGTAGCACTTAGAATATCAGTTTTTAAAGTAGGCTACAGGTGCAAAGTGGCCTTTACCAGTACTGATCCCGTTGTTGAGAGTCAACCCCGCGCATCTAACACCTCCTTCACAATAGCAGGAACACATTTTCGTTCCTTTGATTTGTGGCGGTCATAGCACCCTCCAAAGTTCAATGGTTGATTCCATTGACACTTGTTATCTAAGGTGGTTGCCTAGCTCACTCTCTGTCAGGATTCGACTCCCGTATGAGGTGTACTGGTTTAGTATTCTATCCTAGTACTCTAACAGAACACAATGTATGCCACCTAGCCCCATTCAGGGATGGAATATATTATAACATATATGCGTTACAATTGGACAACTGTTCGGTGGCAACGTTAATACAACTCCATACATAACTCGATATAATTACATCAGTCATTACATTTCGTCTAAAGGCAAGAACATATAATCATTGCTTTTTGTCTAGAATAATATCCTAGGGGGTGATTACATTCATGTAGAATTTCTGATTTTGTACCTGCATATTGTTTAGTTTAGATGAATGTTTTCACGAAGCAGGATTTGAGCCATCTGAGCTACGGAACCCATAGTGCATGCGCTCGGCCACAGCACTAGTTAATATCAACATCTTTTAATTCAAACAGAATATATGTATAATCCCTTCATGTGCAGATTTTTGTCAGGCCAAATTATCCAAATTCAACCAAAATCTTGTGAGCACTCGTAAAAATATCCTCTTCTCGAAGATGGAAGATAATCTTTAACAAAATCTTTGACAAGTCTCGCTCCTTAAACAGGTATTGCTAGGCAACGTTGGCGAAGTCGGCCTTCCCACATCACCCATCATAATCGACAGGTTAAAGATGCGATCTAATGACCCAGCACAAGGACATCAGGCAGGAAAAATGGAAATGGAGCTGATATCAATTCAACTTGTCCAGCGTCCGCAGAGTTGTAGCGAGTCCATTACCGAGCATTTCCTTTTCATCATCGCTGATAGTACGGTGACTAAGTAAATCATGGACGAGTGGAAGAGACAAAGAAAAGGCGCTATTTCGGAATATATTAAATCGGGGACGAGAGGGTTCCAGAGGTGCGATCGGAGGAGGCGATAAGGGAATATAAGTGAACCACTCATCAAACGGGAATCGAAGCGGTCCTTATTCTTCTGACGTTTCGAAGGAGAAAAAATAGCGGGATGGCGCATAGACGTTATCGGAGAGGCTCCATCTTTCCCATCACGCCTTGGACCCATCAGCATCCTTTCCTCCCACCACCCGAGATGCTCTCTGGAAATTAAATGTGACGCGTGAAAGAGACCAAAGTGTTTCACTTTTCTTGTTGAAAAAATGCTCGAATTCTCTTTGAGAGCATTTTTGCAGCACTTTGCTCTTTAGAGTTTTTTGGAAGGTGTGTTTATGGAATCTTTAATTTCCGTGCATTTTGTCATAGATTCTCTGGCGCGATTACTTGATTTGGAAATAATTTATTAGGCACCGATTTCTTCAATGAAATTTTGTTAAGTATTTAGTCAAAAGGCCGGTTTGAACTTTTACCATCCACCATCAGCTAAGAAAGGCACTGGAAACAGAATTTAGCTTATTTGACAAGACTAGTAATCAATAGAGACTCGCCACTGACAGCAAATGTTATAATTAAGATTCGAGAACACCTTAAACTGTCAAAAAATTAACAAAGGTTGACGCAAGTTTCGCTGCAGTTGCAGCTGTGACTGCTAGTCCCCAGAAGATGCTGCAACTGCAGCGAAACGTGCGTCGACCTGTATGAATTTTTTGACAGTTTAAGGTGTTCGTGACTCTTTATTATAAGACTAGTAATGAAAATATTGTCCCTTTACTCTTATGATAGTGTTAAATTAATAAATAATCCCTACTTCTTCTTTCAAGTCAAAAAAATTGTAGAAATACTTTCAAATTATTGGAGAGAGAATATTCGCCATTTAAATCATTTCAAAATTATTAAAAGACCCAAACCATAAATACCATGTTTTATTTAATTTTCCCCTCAGAGTAAATAACGATGCTTAATAATTTCCATTTCAAGTTTAACTTCCTTCTGTAATGCTTGAGGGCACTCAGATGCAGAGATATTATTCGAATGGTCTACTCGATTTTTTTGTTTCATCATACACGACTCGTACTACAATGCAATCTCATACAAGCTACTAACTTATAGAAACTTATAGAAACTTGTTTTGCTCCTAACTGTTTGTAACGATTGATAAATTGAAAAGTTAGAGTAACAAAATGATTCACAAGAAACTCTTTTAAATTATTTTCAACGCAGTTATTTTGTTTCCAACTTTCAGGCAACGTTAATGGAATTATATTGAAAATAAGAAATTTTCCTGTACCAGCCAGTCAGGCAATTTGATTATTTCCGATTTGATTTGAAAGATATTTTCATTGATATTTTCGTCATTGGACAAATTATTACTTTGGTGGAATAAGGTAACGCCCAAAACCTTACTCTTCTTTTAATTACTTTATTTTTATCCTTCCTTATCGTCTTATGAAATGGCAAAGGGTTAGATGTAAGAGGAGATTTTATATCCTCAATCTTGCCCTCAATAACGTCGATTCTATTCTATTAACTCAAACCATTAGTTCCTTCAATTAGCATCGCACAGAATACACTGGGTATCATCAGCGAATTTCACGTCATTGAGTCGTTACGTCGCTGATCCTTGAACTCCTGTACTCGTACCCCAGTGTTTAAACCACCTTCATCAGTTGCCGCGACTTTTGTTTCGACATTTCACTTTATCTCCATCTTAAGCACTTGATTGGAGGTTCTAATTGCCTTAGATACCTCTGCGGGCGCCATGTGTCGAGACCACGTTATCGGGAGAACGTCAAACCCCTGTTCTTCTCCTTCCCGCTACCTTTTCTTCCCTCCTCCCCTACACCGCCCTCCTCATTACCGCTCCGAACATTCTTCTCATCTAGATCTCATGCTTCGGTTCCTAGAGACGCTATTTTCAATGTAGGTTCTCCTTCCGTGTCCATAAATCCATTCAATAGGAAGCCCCCGTTCCCTATGCGTTGTCGACTCCCTCCCGAGTTCCTACTTAAGCATCTAAGCAATGCTTTCTTTCCCTCATCTTCTCCCATATCGCGACCCCTACTTCTCCCTAGTATTTCCCATTCAGGAGCAATCTCTGAGCGGTCTCGCATCGTTGATGCGTATTCTACGTTCGCCTTTTTTGACCTTTTTTTAGAGGAAAATTCTCATGTTACTGAAAGTACCTGTAAAGCATCAAGTAATGCAATGTTTGCTTGAGATATAAGGCTATACTTCGTTCAGCAATTTCAGTGTGCCGTAATTAGTTTTCGTTTTTCATACTATATTAATTAATAGTTATAGTGCTTGAAAGCCATGAAGAATATTTTATCGATTACTCAATACAGGTAATACCAATCATGAAGAGGGAATTTAGAAAAAATTAGATTTAGTTCTTTCCCACGAAATTCTGCTCTCGTAAAGGCAACACATTGGACCTTGTCAATTAAAATTCTCTATAAATTAACAATCAATATAAATTAAACATTCATGATATTAAAGTAACATTAAAAATATATAACATTATTATTAATTATTATTAATTATAATTAAATATGATTATTAAAGTAATGTTTTTTCAAATAGTACAAATTAATGTGTATAATTGCGGGGAAGTAAGTTCATCGCTTAATTGTATTCGCAGCAATAACATGTTAAATTGAAACGAAAATGAATAACTCATTATGCATGCGATGCATTGATAGGAATCTTAGAATTAGTAGTTAGGATTGGATTCTTCTTAGGTTTGATTCTTAGAATCTATTGTTATTCGATTTAAGATAACTTCCATTTTGAGGTAACGTTGGAGGCAGAAATGATAGTGATAAATAAATTTGCAACCGTAACAAGAAATGAAAATAAAGGAAGAAGATGTAAAATGATTTATTATGCAAAATAACTACAGTAAACTAGTATCATAAATCGAAAAAATTAAGAGCGCAATCCCCAAAAGGTTCTCTCTAAATTTCAAAGTTTCGTGGGAAATTCGCTCATATTTCTGTTTTGTAAGAGGCTGCTGTGCTTTCCCTTATCGCTTGTTCTTTGATTCATTCTCGATATTTTTTCGCCAACTTTGGAGGATGGGCTGATGCTGCGGGAATCTTAAGGATGATGTTTGTATATCGATCAGAATTTAACCCTCTGGCAATATTGAGATACATCGATTTGGATTGCTTCGATTTTAACGTAGATTCTCACTGCAGCCATTATCCATCAAATTCGTAAAAGGTAATTTCCACGAACATGTCTTTTTATTCTAGATTTTATTCATTTTATTTAACTTCTCAAGGAAAGGGTTAAAGGTTCTTTGCTCATAAGGGCGTGCACCCAGGAAAAATTCCAAGTAAAAAAGGACTTGAAAAGAGTCTGACGGAGCCGGGAATCGAACCCGGGATCTTCCTCTATCTGGGAGGCTGCCATAAACCATCTAGGCTACCCGGCCAGAAGAATTTCGCAATTTTCATTTCTCTCTATCTTTCCCTGTCATGCCGCTATTGTTTTTCCGATGCAACTAAAGAATATAATTTGTTTATGTATAACGGCTTGAATCTGTTGCTGCTACGCTACCTTGATGAACGGAAAACACTCCACATGCCTTTAGGTACAGGATGGAGAAAATGTATCTTTCATTTACATTTTCTTACAATTGATGTTTTTCTTTGTCGTGCTAATACGAGGTAATCGTATATGAGCTATTTAGTACGAATCACGCATATTTTTTTGTTTTTTCCCTATCGAATGCTACGTAATGCACTATACATTTAGGGGTTAATTGGAGGAATAGCCTTCCTTGGCTAAAATTCGCCCAAAAAATAAGACGGCATTATTATTATTATTATTATTATTATTATTATTATTATACATAGGGTGCCTATTCTAATATAGCGAGAATTTTTTCGCTCGTTGAATTCTGGCTCAGCGAGAAATTCAACAGCAAACTACCTCACTCCTCATTTTTCCTCGGAAGCCTCATTCCCGCAAGAGGGATTGTGATGGGCAATGGTGGAGTGTTTTAGGTCCAGTTACTCATTTGAAATCAAATCATTAAACATTTCGTAAGGTCCATGACTATTGTTGAGTCCGAGGTCAGGAAAATTTCCATAAGAATATTAGGAGAATGTCCTATACAGAATTAATGGTAAAAATTTGATAGGAGGCAATTTTCTTAGATGTATGCGTCTTTAGTTACGTGTAAAATCTCTGGGTCAAACTTACGGCCATCTACATCTTTTCCTTTAACAGACTTATCTACCATGGACAATGTCCCAGTTTGGCGCGACCAAAGAGGGAATGAAAATATGAAGATATTTATAAATGCAAATAGTAGAAAGGGAGAGATTTTTAGCCAAAATAAGTATTAAAGGAGAACATATTTTACACAAATATTTAGCAAACGTTATTGGAAATTTCATCCTACTTAATTGATAGTATACCATAAAGAAAATTCCCTACTACTAGGTTTAATTTTTACCAATATCTATTAAATTAGTATATACTTTTATATTATAACACAGCTTTTCCTATTTTGAAGATGATTTCTTTTTCGGTTAATGACTGATCTCATGGTTCTAAAGCATGGACGCGAGCGTAATATATTTAAAAATTATCATTGTTTCATTTTGCTTGCCAACAATAGAAAGCTATAGTTAGTTATAGTTAGCCAACTTGTTTTCTTTAATTATTGTATAATTAAATTCACAGTCCTTGGCGATGTCTTGTGGAAATACGTCATGATGAAGAAGAACAATTTGTACTTACTTGTAAATACTGTGGATAAAGTACAAATTTTTCTTCTTCATTATGATTGTATAATTATTAAGAAAAAGCACTTCGACTTTGTAACATGATTTCCAAACTACTTCTTAAAAATAATATCCTAGAAATCTTGCTAAGTCTCTGTTATCCACGATTACACCTTATATTATTGAAAAATAATTTTGGCTGAACACACTGATTACTTCTAAAAAAATTGACTTGCGTTATTGACTCATTGTGAGAATCACGGTTCTGCGTTTCCTTAAATAAAACCTAATCTTTCTATTGTACAGCATCCTTCATTTTTCCATGTTTTTTCGCCATTATTTTTCTCTACCTCTTTCCCTATTTGACGTCATTTTATCACGTAATTTGTATTCATTCTCTGGATTTTCATGCTTTCCGCTACGACTATCTAATCATTTATTTTCTCCTTGTACTCCGAAACTACCTTTCCTCGCTCTCTCTCTCCCTTATTACCTCATTTCCATTCAGTCGGCGTAATGGTTTCTTCTGTTTTTCCATCTATTCCCACTTCCCTCTATTCACCCTTTCTCTCCACCCCTCTGTCTTTCGGAGGGAGCTTATTCCGGACTTTTCAGGAAATGCGGCTTATCCATTAACGGAATTGGGAGAAAACCGCAAGAAATGGAGTCTCCCTTTCGTAATGCTCAACGCACAAGAAACTCGTGCGCATCTAAAAGTGCGTTGCTGATTGCATTGGAATGTTTTGAATTTTCAGTAGCGATAACACTATTCCTGAATTGATTCAGTCTAGCATTGATCGTTCACCTCGGAGAGACTGAATTCTCAGTTCAATCCAACATAATACATGATTTTTTTCCAAGCTCCAAAAGTATTTATTTTCTCACTGCTATAGAAATATGATTTTATGTTCTTATTCATGATTTATGATTTTATTTTTTTTACTTGTAATATATATATTGTAGTTTAATTGTACAGCCTACGGGAGGTTTTTGGAGAGGTTTCCCTCCCGTCTTTGGGTGAATGCCGAGCTTAGAATCATTTTTATGTTCCCCTCAAACTGGCCTTCAGGCCAGGTTGCAACGCGAACTTAAATAAAAAAATAAAAATATTTCTCTTAGCTATAAAAATACTATTCATTCTCATAATACGCCTTTATTCTGACGAGGTAGAAACAAAAAGTCTCCTCTTTCATCTAACACATTATTGGGTATATTAATTTTGTTTGAAAGAGCTAGTTGGAGAACATTTTTTTAAATATGCATATAAGAAACTTTAGAGGTCCTCGGCGAAACATTATCCACAGCAGCAGTGCAGCCTCTAAGCAGGGGCGTGAAAAAATATGTCGACAACATAATGCATTTACTTAATGAAAATAGGATACTTAAATTTGCAAGCACTTATTAAAAAGATGATAATCGACTTCAGAGGCAAACCAATTTTACCATCATTTCCTTCAAGAACGAATTCAGTTGAAGGTTATTCGTTTTAAATTGCAAAATTTGTGTTGCTACATCTACACTTAATCCGCTGAGTTATTTTATGCAAACTTTACCAAAATAATAGAAAAATATATTGATAAACTGTCATAATCTAGAGAATTAATCTACGACGAATTTGTGTATGATTTTCTTTGTAAACTTTTAATGCTTCTATTCTATTAGTATAAAAAGTAAGTTAGCTGGGAGGAAAGCCGCATTTGTTAAATAGTAGCCTTAGTAGGAAATAGTATTACTTATTTAGGCTCTAGCATAAGCTATACAATTCTTCAATGTGAAATATTTGCAGCAGTTAGGGTCCACAATCATGAATGTTTGCCTCGAAGCAATATAATCTATTTCGGAAACTCTTTGTGTAAGGATCCAGGGCTTACTTCCGTTAATTATCGAATATAGTAGCTTCTGAGAGTCAACTTCAGCTAATCTTTAGGGAATTTCTCGAAGGGGAGTGAGACGTTCTTGAGCTTACTGCGCATGCGTATCAGCAACTAAATGTAAAATGCTACGTAGGCCGTCAGCAATCTAAAACTGGTTGCATGAAGGATCTAAACTAGTTGCCTTTGAGTATAGGATTGTATTGTTCATGATAATGGATCAATTGGCGTTTTGGCATATTAATTTGCTAAATCTTAGAGTAGATTTTTATAATTCAGTATCTGCAGCACATTTATTCTTAAAATTTAGGCCAATAAAATGCAATTTATTCGCCTGACCATAGCTTAGAAATTGAATTTGAGACTATAACAAACGCACTGCTGTACAAAGATCTGAAAATCAAAAACTCAACTCTATTTTTATGTTCAGAGATGCTTATTTCTATCCTAATACAATATTTAAAGTTATTCGTTATAGTCACTCCTTAGCGAGAAAAAATATGAATTAATCTGATTTTTTCTTAGTACCGAAGAAGCAACTTAATAATCCATATTTTGATTATTATAATTTATATTTTTCATATATTAATTTAAGCTATTGCAATCACTGAATTCTCTATTTTATTAGACTATTTATTTATTTACTTAGACCGCAACTTGATGAGGCTTCATTGGGGCAAGAATGGACATCGTGAACTTAGTTCATGTGAGCGCATAAAAATTTTGATGCATTTATTTTCCACAGAATCGCCAATCACATCCCATTTTACTTCCATTATTAAACTTACGAGTATTTCCTGAGAGAGAGTATCCATCTTGCAGAATTCCCTCAGATCTCGGTGCGGGAACGGCGTTCAAACCGCAGTTAGTCTCCATTAGCGCCGAGTGGCCCCATCAGCCTGGAAGGGAAAAAAGGGAAACCGGCGTCAGCAATCGCAAAACGAGAATTAATGTTCTTCATTTAATGAGTAGTCCGAGCTACAAACGTCGCAGGAGAGGGAGCAATTGGGCCGATAAAGTCCCAGCCTCCACTCCCAAGAATACAACAATCCGCTTAAGGCGGGTTACACACTGGTGTCCCGCGACACGTGTCCCATGAAACATGTCGTGTCGTATGAAATTGAATGCGACATGCATGTTTCGTGTTTATGTCCCATGTTTCATGTCTCTTGCCATTTACCTGATGTGCTGTGGTCGTGCAAGATGGCCTCAGAAGAAGACGCATTTTTGTTACTTGCCCTAGTCAGAAGACGACATCGACGGCTTAGGCTTATAATTAGAAAGTTTAAGTAAGATCAAGTAGCAAAATTATGGTGTTTATAAATGATGAATATATGTACATTATACGGTAGCTGAATTATTTCTAAACTTAACCTGCCGAAATCTCCCGAAATTTCCTGCTCTTGGAACGGAAAACTCCCGGAATCGACCTTTAAGGAGTTGGCAACCCTAAGTACACCTCGTTGATCGAAGATGTGCGCCAGTGCGCATGCGCCAGATGGGCTTGTCCCGCGACATGTCTCACCAAACACCGACCAACCGGTTTCATGGGACATGTTCATGGAACACGGATGTCCCGTCTTACCGATGTCTCACGCAGTGTGTAAGTCCCAATTTGAATACACGGGTTGGTTCTGTTGAGACATGAGTGTCCCGCGACATGTCTCATGGGACACGTGTCGCGGGACACCAGTGTGTAACCCGCCTAACACTGCCTCCTCCGGACAGCCCCCCTTTTGTGTCCCTCGCATAAGATACACAGACGCATTCGCAGATACACAATCGTGTGTCGGCGGTCATAATGGTTCCACTCCGAGGGTTTCGCCTCTATTATTTCGGCTCCGAAAAATCCCATCGAGTGAGAGAGCGAGACGGCGTAACCGGCGCCGGCTCCTCGGGGCAGAGCCGCATTGTTCGGCGCCGGGTACGCGTTACAAAACGCGCGCGTGCGAGAGGGTTAAGGGATTTGAGGAGGAAAAGAGAGAATGGATGCGAAAGACGGAGCTGCTGAGGGATATTTCCGAAATCCACGACTCGACCGATTCCGTAGGGGGCGAAAAATCTCGCCGTACCACCTCGTCGGCCACTTCCCGAGCATGCGGAATGTTTTTCGACGTCCATGGATTACAGTGGTTAGGAGCGTTTGAGACGTTTTGAAATTACTGATAACTGGTGGTATTGTCAAGTCGATGATGTGGTAATTTAATTGAGGAAGTACAGGAAGGGAAGAATAACGACTGAGACTCGAACCCAGGTCTCCCACTTTCCGGGAAAGTGTTCTGTAATAGTACCGCGAAGTAAAGAGCCTTCGGTACCAGTGGGCGGAAAATCGAAAACCTACCACACCTCCGAATACTTCCACCATTGGTATCCCTTCCCCTATTATCATACAGTGGGTCTCTTCTATGCACTGCAGTGTTGACAAATTCTCTCAATTCACAAATTCCGCAGGCGTACACATGGCATATTTTGAAGAAAAACAAGAGAACGATTAGCGATAGCTGGCAACCACGAGGAAGTGAAGGTCGTTTTGTTGAGTACACGAGGTAAAGAGTTCGTGTAAGTGGGGGTATACTCCTCCGAGAAGGGGATGCGTGAAAATTTCCGCGTGGGCTCTCTACTAAGTGGTACTATTATAACCAACTAAACTACCGGGCCTTAATTACCCGTACCGTACTATGGTTAGAACATTTGTCTGAAAAGGAGGGGACCTTGGTTCGATTCCTACTCGTGTCGTTATTTTTCACTTCTTGTATTACCTTGGGTCAAGTCGTACACTTTCGTATTCTAAGTTTAACTTCAAGTCCATCAATTGTTTAATTAAGGCAGTAATTATCGCTGGTTGATACCATTCATTTTACGACGTAGATGAGAGATCATATTTTGTGCTATATACGGTTGTAATGGTCAAAATTGATGAAGTCCAACTGCAAGAACAACATTGTGTTGCCCGTTAGAATGTTCGTTCCTGGATGGTTTGATGCATTTTCCATGCTAGCACCTGGCAAAGAGGAAAAAGCGAGTACTGGTTTGCAGCTACCAGGACCGGCTCTAGGCATTAGGCATAGTAAGCGAAGCATCCGGACGCTAGCAAGTTAGGGGCGTTTCCGAGCATGTTTTTGGGGATTAGTGCAGAAAGATAAAGATAGGGCCTTGATATGATATAGCATCGGATCACCTGAGTAATTTAGTGTTCGAATCTAACTTATCACTTTGGTATTTAGTAAGACCAACGTATGAACCATAGCGTTCACTTAATGTATCATTGCAGTGTAACGAACGATAAAACTGTTTTCTAAGGATTACTTTCTAACCAAAACGAGATGCAAGTATTGTCTGTGGCACAAGAAGTCGTTATTAGATCAAATGAGACTCTCTGGATGTTAAAACATGGACAATTCTGGTCTCGATATAAACATGAGAAGGTGATTGAAATGGTAGATACAGAATCAATGCATAACTGGACTGTAGAAAGACTGTGGACAATATGAATGTTTTGATGTTATGGAATGAGCATCAATATTATCGAAGTATATTATTGATTAAATGAGTTTATAGCATTGAAGATTACTACGTTTTGACATGATTTCGAATGCATTGAAGATAATTCATTCTGGAAACATACTTCAACAGAATTTTCCATGGCCAATATAATTTTCTGTACATCTTAAAATCTTAAAAACGACAAAATAATGCCTGCCTTTGACTATTGTGCCAGAATTGGCAGGAAATGTGTTTTTAAGGCATTTATGAATCTATGTTGAGCTCTGAATTTTTGAAAATACTACAAATTATTCTTAAAACATAGTCGTAATTCGGAAAAAATAATGTAAGTTCATCGTTGTCCCAAATATATGACGGCAATAGTAGTTTTCGGTAGAAATACCCCTTTTTTATAATTATAACCATTAAAAACTAAGTAAATTCGACCAAGTACAGTCTTAAGTCGAAGATTGGCTGAAATAATAATAATCGCCTTTATTTGGGCTAGGTTGAGACTAAAAGTCTCTTCTTCAATCCAACCCATCTGTAGTGAGTACTTACCAAATTTGTAAAGGGGTTTTATCCGAAAATATTTTCAATGGTGCGCAAACTAAACGAAACGTATCAAGAAAGTTAATTAAAGAGAGGAAAACTTGGGATTGTAAGACCAAATTAACAACTGAATCGATCTTCCACGAAAGGAATTCTATAGCCTTTCTTCTCGAGAGAGCATCTCTCTCCAAATCGCCCTTCATATCGCAGGAACAACGAAAAATAAAAGACAAGATGCTTAAGGAGCTAAGACTCGGCTAAATACGGGGACAAGAGAGCTAATTTGGCAACGCCGCAGGGATAGAAAGGGGGAAGCAGGAATTATAGAGGGAGTTAAGAATGGAGTGGACTCCGGGAGGGGGAATTGTAAGAAGGAATAGAGACAGACTACGAATCCGGGAGCTCATTTACTCCGGGCATCTTTGAAATGAGAGGAAGCAGCGGAATATAACAGTCAGGATGAGGAAAGAGTATTTTTCGATGCGGAGGTTGTTCGGGGCGTGATTGGACGCGATCGGAAAGAAATGTTGCACCGCTTTCTCGAAGGGAAGGCGATAGGGAAGGGCGGGATGATCCTCCATCGGTAGGAGGTACGAGGAAAAAGAGCGAGGCTTGGATGATTGCTATTAAGGAGGCACATTTCTGATGGGGAAGTTATCGACGTGAATTTTAAGAATTAAGGATTTAGGTTAGCATTTCGGGGTATAGGATAACTAAATCGCTCCGTAGGATGTAAATATAAAGATCTTGGAAATGAAATTTAACTTTGCACGGGGAAACTCACGCCTTTAACAGACGTGAGAAAGACGCGGTATGGTAGTTTAGTGGTTAGAACGCCTGCCCGGAAAGAGGGAGGCCTGGGTTCGTGTCCCAGTCATGTCGCAATTTTTCACTTATCGTTTAACTTGGTAAATATAAAATTAATAATTAATTAAGTAGGTGAGCAATTTAGAATGTAGTATCCTATAGAGTCGTTTTTCATTTTAATTTGCTATATTGAAACAACGTTATCAATATCTTTGCTTATAGTAGGTATAGGAGGTATGGGAAAACTCATTGTCCTGTAAACAAGGCTACTAAATGATTGCTAATTTATACGTTCCAAGCTGTATATAAACAGGACGTTTAGTCGGCACTTATACATAAGATTAAATAATAATTAGATATTTTTATGCACCCTTCAATACGATTTTTTTACTTAGATGAGTGTGAAGTTGATCAAATACTTCAGACATTGCGAGGAAGCTCAGAAAATTAGATTCTGAAGCACTCAGAACTCAAGTGTTCCTCAACCGTAATTCTCACTTAGAGAAAAGTCAGAAGAAATTCATTACATGTTTACATAATTTTCAAGCGATGCTGGAACAAATCGCTTCAAAAATTTTTCCGCGAATCTTAGGAATGCTCCGTGGCATGTAATTATAATGTAAATGGTATTTGTGATATTTGAAGAAAACTGGAACAGCCTGTATAGTTGAACCATGTCGAAGAGATTTTATAAATATACGCGTACACACGCAGGGACGAGTAGGGGAATATTGCCCCAGAGGCGAGATGTTGTGCATTTGTTTTTATTCCCAAGACGCTCAACTTCATCATGTGGAGACTTTGCAAACTTGCAACTTTTTCCTAAATGAAACAAGTAAGGTGAAGAAAATTAAGATTTTATAAATCAACTTCGCGTTCCGTGCGAGGAGGCTTGTCCCTTGGGTTTGTGTGTAAGCTAGGCTACATATATAAATACTAACATGTATGTACTCGTACACCAGCAGGAGAAAACCTTAAAAAGCAGCAATAATAAACAGATTGTATTATAAAAAACAACTTAATCTGCATCTGGGTCCCAAAGAAGCATAGTCCGTTCCAAAGTGCATGGCATGGATTGTATCTTATGGGGTGTGTCCTAATTAAATGGTATTTGCGGGTAATTTTCGACAGCATATATACGATTCGAGTTTTCAGATTTCGACAGCATGTCTAGATGAAGACTTAAATACAAAACTTTTAATCGTAAGAGAATAATCTGTAGTATTTTCGAATGTGCAGTTTTATGAGTGTGAAATATGGAGATTAGGACCATGTGAATTGAAGATTTTGATATAATAGGCAGAAAAAGGAGTGGATTGAATGAAATAAACGAGAAGTGAAACACTGAAGATGGCAGGTAGGGAATTGATTATTACCGAAAAATATAGGGTAAAAGAATGGGTCGATGCCGAAGAAAATGATTTTAGAAATGACTCCTAGGAGAAGACAAATATTGTTTTATGGTTCTTGGGAAGAGGTTATCAAGGAGAGTAAAAATCACTTTCATTCGGTAATCACAATGATCATCATATATGAGCCAAAGATTTTTACTTATTTCATATTTTACACACTCAAGATTATCCATACTTATGAGCATGTGATATTTATTTCATGTGTACTTATTGAGTTTCTGAATCACTTTAGGGCAATAGTTAATTATTTTACTTCAGTTAGAATTTTCTCCAAAGATTTTCGTAGCTTAAAGCAGGTAACCTGGCAAATGCATAAGCGTAAATAGTACGACGATAATGATGATTCTTTTTAAAATAAAAGTAAATAATTTCGTACTAAATTTATGTATTATTTTTTACTTTCTCCCTATACGTAGTATAGAGAAAGTATTGTATTCGCAAAAAAATTCGACCTCCAGATTTCGACGGAAATTGATGTTTTTGGGCCCATAGAGCACGTTTTCGCTACTTTCCCGAACATGTCTGTCTGTGTGTCTGTCTGTCAGTCTTTCTGTCAGTCTGTCTGTCTGTCTGTCTGTGGTTAAAAAGTTTGTGGGCGCTCTATCTTAAAAAGTAATTATCCGATCATTTTCAAAATTCAAATTTAGAATTTACCTAACAATGCCAAAAGTTGATTAGTTTTTGGTGAATATCGCTTAACCGGAAGTTGCGGTTTATCCGGAACAAAATTTCGTTTCTTAAATATCTCTGTAAGAATGCAATATAGGTATATACATTTACACACAAAAGTTGTAGATAATGTACTTTACTACAACTTTTATGTTAAACATGTTTTCGTGACACTGATTGTTTAGGAGTTATTCTTCAATAATGGTTAACCGGAAGTTGTTGTTTATCCAGAAATAGAAGTTTTTCATACATATCTCTGTCAGAATGCAATGTAGGTATATACAATTATGTGCCAAAGTTATAGATAATGCTTTTTACTACAAATGTTGTGTGAAACATTTTTCTGTAACACTCATTGTTTTGGAGTTATTTATATATTACCGGAATAGGCTTCTGTTTTCAATAAATATGGAGAAAGTCATGTGTTGGCCACATCAGATTTTTATAATAACATTTTTATTTCACATTCCTACATAATACATTCTTAAATATATTTAACAAAACCAAAAAGTGAAATTTAGGCATCTCAGAAAATAATTCTTTCATAGGGATTGTCATCACTTTAAATAGAAATTGTTATGTTTTTCGGCATACATGTGTAGCAAAACAAATTTTTTTATGTAAAACGCTTTGAGGTTATAATACAAACAAAGTATAGTGATATATAAATAACAAAATGAAAAAATTACTAGAGAAAAACAGAAAAAACAATACTCATGATTACTTTAGATATAATTCTATATCCTTTAGCAAAAAGAGCCAATTCTTTAATTTAGCAAAGAAAAATTCTTTCACTTGGTGGGGTGGAAACATTTTTTGGAAGTGAGGAGAATAACTTGGAAGATAAATAACATTAAAATTGCTTATATAATTGTACATTAGTTTAAGGGATTTCAAAACAGAAAGTTCTTCTTAAATTATATACGAACAGACACGGCTTATTAATGAGGTCAGCACGATCATAAAATACCCTTAAAACCTTATATACGACAATTTATTCAAACTACCTGCAGAAAGGGGTGATTTATAAAGAAATGCCGAAACCTGCGCTTGATTTGTTAATTATAGGGACTTGAATTTTTAGCCGATGGACTGCAGAAGACTTGCTCACTCTTTTGGAACCAATGGCTTCTTTTGATCAAGCATAGTGGAAAAAAATAGAATGCATAACGTAGTCTACAAAACATTTTTATGAATAAGAACGATTTTCCTAAGCTATGGATGCATATGCGGACTCGGGGTAAAATATCAAACGTCTAACAGAAACGTTTCTGAAGATTTTCTAATTCAAAGAATATATCTCAAATGAAAACTGCTTTCCTTATATCATCTGCATTGCTCAAGATAGAAAGCTTGGCTTAAATTCTGTTCTCGAGAGTAATACAAACTAAAATATTCAATCAGATTATGAGTGAAAAGAATAATTTTGCTCTTATGAAAGGAAGAATTTTCTGGATTTTAATATTGAAATATTTATGAATATACATCGAAATCGTAAACCAAAGTAAATCGAATTGGTGGCTGTAGTAGAATATGTTACATCAAACGAACGTGCAACGAATGTGCCTTTAGCTAATTAGTAAGATAGAAATAGTTAAGGAAATTCAATGGGCTGGAGAGGGAGGAGGAGAGACATTTTTCGTTGTCGTAGAGATTGGTCATACAGCAGAGAGATATCCAGAAATCTAAAATCGAAAAGGATTATTTCCAACGTTATTTATTAGCTTTCTATCCGTCATTTCTGTAGCTTCACCATAGCAATATCACCAGAGAGATTAGAAAATCTAGCTCTGGAGGTTGTGTGTTTTCCTTGCTATCTCCATCTATCTCTCATATTGCCACATTGGTGGATTAATGCTTCATATTTTTGAAAGCTACCTTTACCTATCATCAGATAAATCTATAGGTTGATCGTATACTGAAATAAAGCAGGAAGTCAAAATCTTCCTTTGCTCATTGTAATCTTTTCTACTATAGGTACATAAAATAAGTCATCAGTAAGGCTAATTTGATACCCCTTACGCATTTATTTTGTTCATCTTTATTAGATAATGCGGAAGGTTGCTGGAGCGGTGGAGATGCATTCTAATTTGTCAAATGTTTTTAAAAGAGAACAGTAAAACTGGATAACAATGAAACAATTGTAAAAATCTTTGTACAAAATTTTGGCACTTAGTAACTAGTTATTCTGATAATTCTCATTTAGATAGTTTATGTTTCTATGTTGGAGCAAAATTCTTACAATTTTTTCAGAAATATGTATGCAATTGTTTTCCTTGACTACAATTATAAGAACTTTACATTTACGCCAGAACGGTAGGATAGCTTAACCTTGAATCTGTGAATGATGCATTTACATAACATAAGACAAATGATCAAGTTACCCTACCTCTTATCTTCGGTTTCAGTAATTTAAATAAGTCCCTTGATTGATATTCATGTACTCGCGCATCTCAGAAATATATTCAAAGGTTTTATTGCGGGTATAATGATATTTCAATTCATTTTTGCTAAAGTGAAACAATTATTCTTTCATTATAGTTATGGAGTGGAAATTCCTCTTCGAAGTATTGTACGCATATTTAGATCCACCGTTTTTATAATTCATCATTCCTAAACATCTAATGTTTCATTCATTAATTTGAAAGAATAGATCGCACATACGTTTCAATTATACTTTCGTCCATTTTAATTGCTATTTTATGTAAAATTAGCAATTCGTACACGTCTCAATGAATCATTCAAACTTAACTTAAAAGTAGATTATAACCTTTCATTGGACAGTTTTACGAAAGTCTGCTTTTTATAGTAATTACTATACAACTAATGCAACTATTTACATTTATATTATTTAATTAGGAAAGAGCTTCTGAGATTTTAAAAACTCTCGTCTAAAACTTGGAGGATACAAAAGTTCAGGAATCACAGAAACTTCTCTGTTTGTTTGAGAGCACATTTCTGTGACTCTCACGTTGTTGCTACATTCACTCTGAAGTTTGATATTTAATACTTCCAAATCTTAGAGCAATAGTGCAGCTAATCAATAGAGCAGCGAACCCTTTCTACATATAAATGAGAGGTCGCTCCGACTTAGCGGCACCAACAAACGCCACGGTCCTCAACCGGCTGGAGTAGCTGAGTGAGACTAGAATTTGAGAAGTTGATCCATTTGTTTAGGGTATAACCCTGAAAAATGAAGGATATAGTGTTCGACTCTCGTTGTTTTCAGACTTTTCACCTGCTTGCTTCCATTAAGTTTTCACTAATTTTAAGTAGCACACCTATATCAGCGAAGTTTATACATCTGTATACTACTCTTTCCTCATGATATATAAAACAGTATAAAAAGAGAGAGAATGTTTATAGTATAATCACTAAAATCAGCGCTTCGTTTAGCGGTGAATTTGATTAATCGTGCTCTAGATAGATTTGACGCTAGCAGAAAATAGTGATCCATTTTCTATGATTATTATGTGTAAGGATTAAACTTTTAAATTGGCAATCGAGTGGAACTTAATTCCTATTCGCAATTATTACGTCAAGTCATTACGGAATATAATTGCTACAATTTTAGTCATTTTAAATTATTCATTAATTTTGATTATCCGAAAAAAATACACGCTCATTACCTCGGATAATGGAGATTTCTCCATACTCTGTCATAGACACAAAATGAGGTCACTCCAATTAATTATCGAGGTCCGAACAGAAGTAATCCGCGGATTTTTTCGATATTTTTCAAAACAGCCCGAATTAACTGCGACTTATAAAAGCCCATGCGCATTAGCCCCTAAAAGACCCGTCCCATCGCTGCGAGCCCTCGCCGTTTCCCCGATAGGATTTCACTCTATCCTCGGATAGTTTTAGCGTCCATAAATATCTCTCACCTTTTACCGCACTTTGGGTAGATGGACAAAAATATGTGTTGATGTAGTGGAATGCGCAAACGATGAATAGAGATAGAATTACAAGTTCTTTATATTTATCTGCCTGACTATATGCATGGAATTAATAATCTGGCTGAGGTGAAAAGGGATACGAAAAAATTTATTTACAATCAATAGGTGTACAAATTTATATATTTGGAGCACCCCCTGATGAGCTAGAATTAGCTCAGGGGGACTCTAATGTTTTAAACCTTGTTTCAGTTTGTTTTCTAAGCCATTTATCGGCAGTTGCGGTATTGGATTTTAAGTTTTTATTTGTAATTCTTGTTTTTCTTTTCATTTCTTTCGATTTGTATTTTGTTTTTTTGTGAATTCTTCTGATTATTTTTTGGATACAATAAACTTATTACTTGGAAAGAAATATTTCATGAGAAATATTGTTTATAAAGAGATAAATCATTGAAGATGACTCACGTTTCAATACCAATTCGCACCCGACGATGATAATTATTTCCGGAAACTTATTACAGCAGAAATGTTCGCCGGCCAATATAATTTTTTTAGAATTTACAAATTTTAAAAACGCATAAAATTGCCAAATGCCTTTCTTTGACAACTGAGCGAGAATTTGCGAGAAATATTTTATTCTAAAAGTATTATCTATTTTTTTATAGACTCATTTTTTAAAAAAAGCATTATTACCACATTAGGATATTACAATCGTGGTAAAAAGATTTAATATTATAGAATTATATTCTCAAAAAATTATCCTAGTAACATTAGTTCTGAAAGCAGCGTACATTCACTGCTATTGGAAATATTAGACTGGAATATCAGCTTTTACGCTACGTTCAAAATGTTCCCGAACTCATTTTTTCTGCGAAAACGCCAAGCAGGAGAAATATAAAATTCTGGCAGTAGATGGATTGTTTGGTAGGTGGTAGGTAGCTGTACCCACGACATCGGCGCTATCTACGACCAGGATTTTTCATTTCGCCTGCTCGGCGTTTTCGCGGGAAAACATAAGTTCGGGAAATTTTTGAACCTAGTAATATAACTATACCCTATAAAAACTAAGAATAGTTAGTTAATTAACATCCCTCACCTTTACCGCCCTTTGGGTAGATGGTCAAAAATTCCCCGGGAGTTAATTTTAATATTTGCCGATTGATGGAGAGCGGGAGGGTGTCATAAATTCCCCGTATTTGTTGAGGCCAGCGGAGGAGGAGCGGTCACGAGAGAGGGAGGGAGTGGGAGGCATAAACAACACATTAGTAGCAACGATTTTAACATTTGTAGCGGCTGCCATGCAAAACGCATTGCGACAGATGTCCACCGTCGTTTTTTGTGCCGCTCTTTTCCGACGCACGCGTCGTTTGACGACAGTCCGAGCGAATATGGCGGTCGCGGAGAAATGCGGATCTATCGACCCGAGATGAAAAAAAGGCGGCACCCATCGGTAGTTTATGGGAATATTAATGGATGCAAATAATTAATTATGCATCTGAGTGCTTATGAATACAAAGTATCGACGGGGTGAGGGAAAAAATTTGGGGAGTTAAAAAAGGGGAGGGGGGAGGGAGGAGGACCTCTCTTACCCGTTAGATTTTTATCTCGCGCAGTCGAGAAATAAAAATGTATCAAATTCTCGCGCGCACACGAGCGGGCGAGAGCACACAACCGAAAATTGGATGAGATGTCGTTTTTTTCTCTCTCGGTCGCGATGATTTTTGTCGTCCTCGGTTATTTTTTCAATAGAACGGACTAACGAATCGAAATAGGTTTAATGGATGTCGAAATAAGGCGAGCATTATTCGGCGGTAGCGTTTCGCATTGGATCACAATATGTATAGTTGTTATAAGAGGCAATGATTAACGCCCACTCGGACGACGCCTATTGACTCCCGTCGTATCGCATTTACCCACTCGCTTTACAAATGAACGTTTTTTTTTCCTCCCGCTCTCCGCGGAATTTTTGTCCGAATTGACGCAGTCAACTCGCTGATAAATAGGACATTTGAGCCCCGAATTGCTAAATACGACTCGGACCGAGAAATTCGGGCGATAGTTTGGATAGCGATCGAGCTTTTTTCCCGATGTTATTCGAAACTATTATCCCCCAACATTAGGGCCGCTTCATCTGGTTCGATCCGAACGTCGGAGGTGGAATTTGTTCATCGCGAAAGTAATTTTGAATTACGGCGGAACTTTCCGAAAAGCTTTTTCCAATGTGGGTGGAGGTTCTGGTTTTGAATTTTGATTGCGTCATAATTTTTTAGTTGTGCCAGCTGGATGACTGGCGATTTATGAGATGATGATGGACACGTTTAGTCGCAAATAGACGTATTTACCCATCGAATTATTGGACGAATTCACCAAAGAGTTCTTTCTATCCTCCTGTTTCTACGACCTCAACATTTGCCTACCTCAGCGGTGGAATTGAAAACGTGCTAGCTTTGTGAGGTTCTGGGCTCTGGTTTTTATGGTTAGAGCACAGGTAATTTTGATCGTTCGCTTTGAAAACTTTTACAAATATAACTGTGAATTGGCAGAAACTCCGCATCTGAAACTCTAATGGAAAATTAATAATAAATAAAGAAGGTAATGCGTACAGTTAGGACCATCTGGATGTTGATGTAAAGGATAACAACTATGAATAAACAAGTTATCAAGAGTTTTCTACCTTTTGGTAGGTTTATTTGGCTTCAAAACCCCTATTCAGTGTCTTTCTTTTGTTTCGTGATAACTTACTCCACCCTTTATGCCATCCAACATCTTCTGTTTTTGTCTTTCCCTGTTTTTCTTTTGTATTCCACCCTCAGTTACTTTTTAGGCAGCTCCTCTTAGTATTTGACTCTCCCATTTCCACGAATAAACGAGCACAATACATATAGTAATAATTCCATGTCATCAACATTTTTGTAAACGAAATTTACCAATCATTGGATAAGATTATTTTCCCGATGTATATGTGCTTTCGGTTCCTTGCGAAGCTAGAATTATTCGATTTCCTTGACAAGGTAATATATATTTCCACCGAAAGAAATTGAGTAGGTCAGTATTTTTTCGCTGAAAGTCGTCAAAATATCCAGAATGCTATAGAGGAAGCGTTTCCTCACTTCCTCAGGTTGTTGTTCCCGCATCTTAATCAGAATCATTAAGCCCTCGTATTTGTGAATCTTAATTTGAATCCAAAGTTTCGTGTTAACTACATAAAACCTTCCTTGTTTCCTGATTAATCGCGGAGTTATTTCCTGCGCTAAGAGATCCTTACTGCGACATCTTATCGATGTTCGGGTCATTATTTTTAAATTCGTTAATTAATCATTACAGACATTTAATGACTAATAAGGAACTGAAAAAATATGCTTTATAATGGTAATATTTTGAAATTATTTCAACTCACGGATGGCAATCCACGATTTTGATAAAGAGTGTGTGTCATCAGTAAAAATTTCTCGTCACTTTGGTTGCAGGTTTCATTCGAAAGATTACCAGAATTACTCACGTCTTTTACATGAAGATGATATTTAGATGAAGATTCTATCAAGTAGTCAAATCTAAGAGGCTTCGCCAGAAAAAATGTCCAACATAAAGGAATGGAAACACGTAGGTATGTGCCTCTATGAGCAGGGACGGCTTTTAGGAATCGGAGGCTGTAGGACCGTTTTGGGATCCAAATAATAGATTATTATCATTAGAAACGTCTCCTTTTGGGACCCTTTAGCGGCGAGGCCCTCAAATAGAGCGCCTGCTGCGCATAATGGTCCTTGCTTCCGGCCTTTACTCGGAAGCCTCCATCCTATTGAGCCAATGTATCTAAATTTGCCTGAGAGTCGATATAAAGTATTCGTGCTATTCATTTGAGGACTAAATTTTGAGTGCAAAAGAATGTTGAAAACAGTCAGACCGAGTAACTTATGGAGGATCACGCAAAGAGTGAATTAGATGGGAAATCTTGGATGAAACTTGGTGGAAAGAAATTGTGTTAATGCGATGTAGTCTCCTCAAGTTAGTACCTATAGAAAATGGAGAGGCAGTAAGTGACAGAGGAAGGTACATCTTACGAGAGCGGAGAGAGATGTGGATCAACTACAGAGAAATTGTCAGTTACTTATTCTGAGAACATCCGATGCCCATAGATTTGACAGCAATTGTCGATTCTTCACGCGAAAATAGTGTTGATAGTATGTTTATTTCTTTTCATAATAATATCCCTTTTTAAAAAATGCATTCAATGGTTAAGAAAAACTTACACAGAATTTGAAGTCTTGAGCTCCTTTCCCACTGTTTTTTTAAGTATTCATAAAATAAGCTCAATATACAAAACCGTTTGGCCACCTCCTACCTAATTGTAACTCTATATATACAAATTGTTGATTATACGTTTAGGAGATTTCCTTTTCGTTAAAAAGATACAAGAGTTATCAAAAATAGAGAAATAATAAAGACGTGTCCATAGTCGTAATGTACTTTATTTCAAGTTTCGTGGAGGAAATGGATGTTTACGATATCTTCCGTAATCGATGGTGACGGTATAGAATGGGATCAGGCATGAATTAATTATTCAGGAAGAATGGAACGTTTGGCTGGAAACGGGGAAACTTGGAGATTTACTACAAGCCAGTGTTTTCATAGGAAGCGCGGTGAAAAAGTTATGCCAAGTCCAACAGAAACTGTTTATTGCGACCTGATTCAAACAGGCTTATTCATCCAGATAGTTAACTCTCTTTGATGATTGTTGATGAAGATGAACGGCAATTTTTTGTACTTAAAAATAAAAAAGATTGTTAATTTAATGAGGGTGCAAATGGAAATGAACACGAATATTACGAATACGCAATGGAAAATGGGAAAGAGAAATCTGGAACCGAAACCTAACCGTAAAACATGGTAGCTAGAGCTCGGCCCCAGAGGTAAACTGGCTACACAGGGCTGGAAATGGAAATTTTAGGGCTTACACACCTCTGTCCTAAGATTTGGATGAAAAAGGTCCCTTCTAACGACTCAACTATCCCAGAAAGGGAGAACTAGACTTGTGAGCAAACCGGTCGCGTTAGAGGATAGGGTTGGGCACCCGGTGGCTGCCTTTTCCATTCAACAGCACAAAAGAGCTCTAATGTCACGTAAAAATGTACCAACTTCCATGAGAAGGAAATTTTGAATACGAGAAGGCTTATACATTTTTTGGATTTTGAATTTTAGTTTAGGTATACCTCTGAATCATACGCTAAAATTAAATTAAATAAATACATTTTTTTATGTCCTGTGGCAAGCCACCTAAGGACAACAGTAAATTAATGTAATGGAATCATAGCAGTGGAAATAAGGACATATTACAATATTAAACACCCTAGATGAAACAAATAATCAAACAATAAAATTTTAAATCTATTTATGGTTCTTGCATCACGGATTGTGGTTGGCAGGGAATTCCAGAGGTTTATGGCAGATACTGTTAATGATTTGTGCAAGGTAGTGGATCTATGTGACGGAATGTAAAAAGTGCGGGAAGTTTTCCTTAGATCAGGATGGGAGAGGTGAGAAGAAGGTAGAGTGAAATCATGAAGCAAATACAAATGCTTTCTTTTATTCATAATAGTAAAAAAGAGGAGTCCAATAAAGTATTTTCTTCTTCTCGATGCTGTCAGCCAGCATAAAGTTTGTAGATAAGAGATTTGGTCTACGCCTTCAACTTTTAGTCGATATTATAGGGAATAAGAGAAAGAGTAGAGTATGGATAATACTATGTGGTGATGAGGAGATACAGTCTGGACTGAACTGCTGGTCCTCTAACGATTTATTTTAAAGGAACGAGGAGTTAATGTTTGCTTCCGCCGCTTCTCATATCTGTAATAAGACGCTAAGAATTTTAATAAGATTGCGATGAGCTAAACCATAGGTTGCCTAATTGGTCAGAGAATAAAAACATGGGGTCCAAGATTTATTTCAATTTTTGAGTGTTTTAGAGTTTTTGGAGGGCAAAGATAATACAATAAAATGGAAACCAGATATGTATTTTTAACAGAAAAAATAAATATTTTTGCCCTGAAAAATCTTGCATGATAAGTACAAGACTAGTAATGTATATGCTTTTCCAAGGTTATTTAAAATTCATACTAACTTATAGCTAATTCACAACGGTGTGTGTGTTTTTTTATAATTCATATATGTATTTTATATTTATATTTTTGAAATTTCTTATTGTTTTATTTATGCATGCTTATATTTTAAGTAATTGTTTATTATGGATGCATAAAAATATATATTTTTATTATTTTTTAGTAATAAAAGTAAACATCGCCACCTATCCTTGCAACTAACTGCGGCGGTTTTGTTCGGGAAATAAAAATAAGTAAATTAGGCTGGCTTGCGGGTCTATGGAAAATTTTGGGAACCCTGGGTTAAACTCATACCATGTATGCTATAGGGAGACGCATATGTAAACGTAGAACACGGCTTGGTGCTAGTGGATGCAATTAACAACGAGATTAAGTTTTTCGATTTCTTTTTCGTCGTTCAATTACCATCTAAGAAAAGGCTGTATCTGGAATGAAGCAGGTTAGAGGAAAGTGAAGATTGCAGGTCCCTTCTTACTGAATATCAACCCATCCGCAGTATGAGAAAAGAATGAGTACAAAAGAGAATGGTGTAGTGTAAGTTAGGGAGTATCGCACTAATGATGTAAGGAAGGAAACAAGAGTGAATTGCTCAAAGAGAAAAGGGGTAATTAAATTGCGAAGGAAGGATCACGTTTCGCAGCGTCGGCGTAATTTAGAGGTAAGAAGCGGAGTGAAAGAAAGCAAAAGATACTGCAACCTCTTGCAGTTGGAGGCTGGAAAAGGTCCAGAAAGAAATTTTGCGCCTTCTCTTAAACGTTTCACGTAATTTGGAGCAACCGGAAAGTAGGAACGTTGGGATAAGCAGAAAAAAACGGAACTAGCGGAATAATTTTTGGCGTTGCAGAAAATAAATTTTTAAAACTAAAAAGTTCAGAACAAATTAATTCTGTCTCTAATGAGGATGCACCATGTTTAAACTCAAGAGGAACTAATCCAACTTCATTTCCTAATTCGTTAAATTAATCGTCAATTTCATCCGATACGATTATAACAACTCAAAAATAAAATTCTGTGATAATATGGTTCACGTGCTCTGATTCATAGACGCAAAGTTTCAACACAAATCCACGGTTTACTATTTATTCCATTTAAATGGAAACTATATAGAAAATGAATCTTTGAAGCTTTCTACGAGTATTGTTAACGAATATATATTTCAAATATGCTTCAGCTAGCAGGTGACTCAGACTACGAATTTTTCAGCCAATGAAGATTTTTGGTTAAACTTAGGATGAAGAGCATATTCTTGCTCTAAAATTCAAAGATAATTAGAAATAGGGAAATTGTCCATTCTTGCTGGCTGATAAATGATAAATTAGTTCTAAACAAGGTATGTAAGTGACTCTGTACAAAATTCGTGCACCTAGGAAGACTTCCAAGGAAGAATAGAAAAACAGGACCTCTGACAATATTAATTTGTTATATATTTTTGATTATATTTAATTATATTTTTATATTTAACCTGTAAATTTTGTACTGGTCTGTAAATAACTAGTTCTAGTCATATATAAAGTAGGAGATTTTTGCTCCGGCTCTACTAATTTTTTAATCTATTAACCGTGTGTATAGTTCGCAGAAAAAAGAATGAACTTTTGAATTGCTTAGTGTTAGACTCGGTTTTTCTTAATTCCCTCCCAGTGTTTGATAGGTCAGTAGTATATAGCAACGTCCTTAATTTCAAGCACGTTTCATAATAAAGCATTTCCTCTAAAATTTTCAAGCAAATTTTACTTCCATTCAAACAATCTACCTTCTATATTAGGACGCATTTCGGCTACTCCTTTTCCTTGAAAGAAATAAGTCTTGAAAAAAACTCAGCCTTAACTTAGAGGTATAAAATTGACGACAAAAACTATTGTATGTATGCAGGGTCACATTAACTGTCTCTTTTCAAATTAATCTTTATACACATGCTCAAAGTGTGAAACTATGAATTATGAGGTAAATGTAATGAATAAACATCAGTAAATTCTTCCCTGCAAATGTTCTTATGTGTAAGAACTGGAAATTCCAATAAAACTTTCATAACCTGAATAGAGATTGTTTCGCTATGCAATCCATTTCATTCCAGATCTGTGGTGTTGTTTTTATTTTTGGTCCAAAAATTCTGATTTGTCTATTGTTAGGGTTCATTTCTTTCCCCTTTTCGTGAGAGAACAGCTTTCCATTCTAATATGGAATATGTATCATCTTGTTAAGCCTCAAAATCGGTTGAGATGTGAAGGAAATTTTGGAGGCATTCAACCTTCCTCGGAAAAATTTATCCAAATGGTTTAAAACTTTAGATGGTTCTAAGGGTCCAGCGAAACGGAATGATGGTTTGCGAACGCATCAACTCTTCTTCACCAACACGTCTTCTCTTTTGACCAAGTATGACAGTTCATGAGTTAGAATTTGCCTGAAACCCTCACAATGAGGATTCAAACTTCAATTTTGAACAATCGATGCCTGTAGCTGGACAAAAGCTATGGCCTCTCGGAATTATTTAATTATTAAAAACTAGGCTTAGAATTTTACTCTAGAAATTTTGATGAACTTTGATTTGAAATGATTTTTTTGTAATGGACCAGTTTAGGCCATCAGTCATTATCAGGTTATCACAGCATTAGAATTATTGGCACCCTATACCGATTACCCATGATTATTCTTAAATAAGCTTGGTATAGTATATTCCTCTTCTTGGGAAATATTTCCTATCGCTGGGAGAATAAGTTGCCGCCGAACCTTAATGCTAGTTTCAACACTCCGCTTATTTTAATTTTGAGATTAAAAAAATGATGTTTAAATGAAACCACAAAATGACAAGATTTTGACGTGGGTATTGATACATGGTATCAAGAAACTTAATCTCTTCGTGATAACAGTTAGGCAAGGAGGTGATAATTAAGTAAAAATCCGAATTTGTAATTAATTAAGGCTGATTCCGTGGAATTCGTTATCTCCAGCGGATACTACAGTTCGATGGAAAAAAAGGCTCTGAAACGAATTCCATAAAAATAAACTCTTCGCTGATCTCGAAACATTTCAACGAACGAACCGGCCATATCTAATTTAATATATTCTTATTTTCTCCACTGATAAATAAATATGTAATAATATGCGGTGCACTCGTACGAAATTCAGTGATTTAAAAAATTACGCGGAATGAAAAAAAACCGACGGTGAGATCAATCTCAAAATGTTGGATTTTTTAAATGTGAAATACGAATTAATATTTGCCTCGGAAATTTATGAAATGAAATTCGATTAATTTATACGTCCCTTTCATCTGGGGGATAGAGGGTCCCTATTTTGTGCCTATTAACTAAATCATATGCGGTTTTGTTTCGTTGTTAATGAATCGTGCCGTAATCTCATTCCAACCGCGAGTCCATATCTTTCGTAAAAGCAAGAAGGCAACGATATCTCGAACTGCAACAAACATAATCCAGTGATAATACAATGAATTGGGTTCAGCTCGTATGATTTTTGCTCAGACTCCTGAAAATATTGGGGATCTACCTGAATTAATATGTGAGGATTCAATTTGATCAGAAGATCCATTAGAAAGGCGGTATTCGAGTCTTTTCCCTGCATCATGCCCTGTGGAAATTAACTCCTGGATAGACCTTAGCCCGCACAGATACGTTACGCCCTTGACATTTACTTACGGTACAGATGAGCTGGAAACTGAGTAAAATTTGTTTACTATCAAAATTCTCGAATGATTTCCAAAGTTTTTATTAGTCTGTCTTACCATAAAATTTTCAACTACAGAAGAAGCTGTGATTGGTTATACAACCCGTTGGACATAAATAATGTAATTTAAACGTTATAAGTCAAAATTAACTCGTCACATAAGTAACACTACGGTTTATTAAAAATTAGATATTTATGATAACTAACGTAATAATCGTTATCTTCTCGAATTCGATCAGGAAGCAGCGTAATGATAATCAGGAGTAGTTTTCCAAAGTAGCGCCGAAAAAGCTGAGCGTAGACTTTTAAATTTGTGTTGAGTCAAGAACTCCTTTCTCATATAGTAAATGGTACTATTTGTTTATCTAGTGCTGATTTGTTTAATTAATTCTCTTTCGCGATAACAATACACTTTAAACTTATGCTTTCTCAGAATTTTTAGATATTGGTTTTGGGGATTTAAATAATTTACCCACTATATTATTGTACAATCACTCTGATTACATACTAATATCATACCAGATGGTCTATCTGTTCATCATCGTTAATAAAAGATACATTTGATACTTGAATGAACAATGACACAAGATTGAATCTCAGCTCAGATCTACTTCTATCATTCATTCCCAATACACTCTACAACATTCTTCCCTTCCTCTCATTCAATTCCTTTCACGAAGGCGCATTCATTACCTGTTGTGCCACTGAGTTTGTTGAGATTTTCATTCTCTAGATATATTCAAACTATCCCCTTGCTTCCCAGACGAAAGGAGACATTTGAATTTCTCTTCCGGCCAATATCTTTACAGTGAAAGATTTCTCATTCTTTGCATCGCAACTGTCAACGGAGTCATAATGACAAACAATAGGACTTCTCAATTTCGTTCGTTGTTGAGGATGAAGGAAAAAGGTGAATGCAGTCTGAGAGCTTGAAGAGATAGTTCTGAGGAAACGGAAGAATAGGTAGACTGAAATTAGAGGAGTAGTAGTATTATTGAAAGTGCTTCGACAGCTTAGGTAATTTCGCGCATTGGCTCCCACCGGGAATCGAACCCGGGACCGCTTTCATCAAAGGCAAACGCGCTGTCCACATGACTATCCGGGAACCCAATGAAATTAGAGCAGTAAGCGTTAGGTGCGGGCATTCATCGCCTTTACTCGTCAGAAAACATCAGCAGCCGGCATTTAAGAGGCGCAGGGAACTGTACAGTTTTTAACTCGAAGACCGGTTTGAAACTTATACCATCCAGCATTAAATACCAAAAGCTTTGGAGAAGAAAAGAACCATACTAACGATATCTAATTGTTTTCTTCTTGTACAAGCAGAATCTATCACAGCTTGTTTACTTCACTTGCCTGAAACTTGCCTTTGAAAATATATTAACTTTTTACAAAATTTTTATTAATGTCAAATTATAACGCTCGGAGCGATTTTTTTAAGACATCTTAATGATTGTACACTTCATCTAATACGGCTCTTTTCCTCTTCATATTTTTTCATAAGAAATTCTGAAATCCTAAATATTCAAGTATCTTTCCTTAGCGTAATTAATTGAACCCCCGCCAAGCCATTTATTAAATAGAACGCCCCTCTATCCTCCGCTCCCCGATCGTAAATATATCGCCCGTTGTCGTTTCTCATTATGAATTCTTTCCGAGGGTAAAACCCTAGCCAAGAATGACAAGAATCCTATCCAGGTAACGCTTCAGCATTGCCTAATTTCTTAACAATGTCCCCTGATTTCCTCCCCCTATAAGAAATCTTAGTTTTTCTCCCGGTTCTCGCCTTAAACTCTAAAGAAACTGATAGCAATCTTTGGAGTACTTAATACTGCATTCGATTTTGTGTCCTTGTTCGTCTCATTTGGTGTGTGGTCAGACATTATTCATCCTTTGGTAGAATTAAAATTAGTTTAGTAGATTTAAAATTACCTACAGTGTAGTGTTTCATTATTCCTTCTGTAAGAAAAGAATTTATTTTTCATGCCGATTCCTACAATTTAATTACTTTCTTCCTGAGCTGAATATTATTTCTGCTATGACTTTTACTAAAAAAATTCTAACAACTACGTAAAATAAAAAGTGAATGTGGAGAAACCTTTCCCTTTCCAATTAAGACCGGAAGAATGCATGAAGTTCATCGATATGTCAACTTCATTACGACTTATGCCGATCTAGAGAAATACATCCGAGTAATAATTTAAGGGTTAAGGTGATATCACTCACGAATATTGAATCAAGTAACATGTTAGTAGAAGTATTATTAATAAAAGTGATTCGCAGGTTGAGGCTGTTCTGGAATTAGTTTCACTTTATTCATGTAATCGATACGTAATATTCTCTGTATTCAAATAGACGGCACAGACGTAAAACGAGGATATTTTCCGAAGTAAAATATACATAAGTACGATAGACTTATTCATTAGTGTAGTAGTTCTCATGCAGGTAAAAGTAAAAAAAAAACTCGGGGAGTAAGAAAGAGGAGGAAGACGAACGTAAAATGGGAGAAAGAGAACATGGTAATGATGGGGATGAGGTCGCGAGATAATGCCCCACGTCCTGAAGACTACGCCAACCAAAGTGAGAGTTTGAGAAATGAGCCCTTCCCCCTTTGCCCCCTTATAAAGTCGTCCGGAGCACACAAACGCACACAGACCGACTCGCCTTCCATCACTCAATCACCTTCCGAGACAATGGAGGAGGATACTCCGTTTCCGAAGCCCATTGTTTCTTAAGCACTGACTCAGCCGCTTTCCGCGAAAGCGGAGGAATCACCGGCAACAATACTCCTTCCCCCCCGCCATTCGTGGGGGAAGGAGTAGGGTAATTAGCCACGCTCTTTTCTCACCCCCTCCTCAAATGCATAAGGCAGAGGATCTTGGCGAGGATGCGTCGAGGGATCTCGATTGGCCGATTTTTTTTCACTTTGCGCCGAAATGAATTTCGTGACAATGGAATGTTTGGTGGGGAAGAGATGCATGCGCCATGAGACGGGATGAATGGAGGGATGCGAATCAGTTTCCCCGCGGAGAGGTCAGATACAATGGGAGGGAAATTGAGGCGATGGAGGGATTCTTGGAGGAAGGATTAATGGATGCTAAGGTCAATGGGAGGGTGTCCCCGCCGAGGCAGAAAGTGCTGGGAAACGCGTGTTTTTTTTAACCGCTCGAATTGATTGCCTCTTATGATCGTAATGAATTGGTCTGGCCGATAATGCGGGTCTTATTGCTGTTGGGACGGCGGTGGTTCTCGGAAGGATAACAAGAAATTGCGGATGAGAATTGTACGTAATGATAATAACCGTGATCAGTGGAGCGATGAATGTACTGTGGTATAATGACAGGGTCGCATTCATGTTGACAGTGACCCCAGGCGTAGCGACATTATTAGGCCCAAAGAGGTTAATTCAACATAATAATAAAAATATAATTGTTTACAATATATTTCAATTACATTTGTTGCTTTTCAGGGATTTTATGAATATAGATTTTTTATTCCAACCTAAAATTCGCTGTTATATTAATTAAGTGAATCCAATTTTATCACGCATAGGTGTAGTTACCTTATGAGATCCACGATATCGACTTAGATATAACTTTTCTCGGATTTTAGACCACAGAACTGTTACATCGCCAAACTTATCAAGTCTACTGTATCTGATTCAATGACTCATGACGACGGTTTTCATACTTTTGAGGTTCCTCGAGTATCGATGCCAACAACTTGCATCTAACGCTCCGTAAGGTCAAACCGGTCCTTTATCCCGGCTAACGAAATTAATGGGTTCCGGAGTGACATTATTTTGTCAAAATTCGTTTTTTTATATGTTCTCAAATTCGAAGTAAGGTCGAAACACAGCTGACAAGGTACCACCCCCTTCAACAAGCGAACAAACCCTTGTTTATTTGCTTTTTGAATTTAAATACACGTTTAAACACGCCTTAGCTGAATTCATACTTGACTAAGTCTGGAAAAAGGACAAATTTACGTAAGCCATGATATTAGTCTTTCTAATTCACCCGATAGCTTAGACACCAGTGAATCATGTGCCATGTGCTAGAGAAAATCTATCCTCGAATTCTTGTTTATTTTTTGAAGGAGTCATGGTATGATACGAAAGAGATTGGTTTGCGGTATATCTATGTGTTATGAGAAAAGCATCTTTGATTTTCCTCTAAGTAAATTCATCAATTCATTTCCACAAATTGCAATCAATGGAAATAAGCCTATAAAATCCACGGAGGAAGGCGTAGTTTTGTGGAAATCCATCACAATAAAATAACAGAAGTTAGTACTTTTTCCACAGTTTATTTGAAACGACCGGTTTCAACGAAACATCGTCATCATCAGGTAAGGATACAAAACAGGAAGCATATTTATAAAGGGTCGGAAAGAAAGGGGAAAGGTTAAGGGGGAGGGTGTAGGTGAGGGAGGAACTCTGTTGCAAGTTACTGGTCGTTGGGAAGGAGAGAATGGATCAGCGGGGAGTGAGAAGGAAAAAGGTGTTCATTTAGAATAGTAAAATTCGAGGAATTGGAGTGGGTGAGGATTTCGAGCTGCTCGAGGAAATTTAAGCGAGTACCTTTGTCTGCAAAGTGTAAAATTTTGGGTTGGAAATTTCCTTGGTGGCCGGACTCTAAAAGATGTTTCGCAAAGTGAGAAGCGTTTGATTTATTTACATAACATCTGAAATGTTCATTAGCCCTAATATTAAAATTACGTCCACTTTGGCCAATATAAACTCCATCACAATCTAAACATTGCAGTTTATAAACCCCTGACCTTTTAAACGGATCTATCTTGTCTTTAGTATGGCAGAAAAGTTTTCGCAGATTAAGGGTGCTTTTGAAAGAGGGTCTAAATGATTCCTTAGGGAACAAATTGGCAATTTTTAAGGACAGATGATTGATGAAGGTCATTTTAAACCACTTAGGTTTAGGATTGTCATCGAAGGGGTTTTTGTAAATTCTCTCAATGGCACGTGATCTCTCTTTTTTAGCTAAGAGATTGTCTATTAAACTGTTAGGGTACCCGTTTTTAATGGCAATATATTTTATGGTCGAGAGTTCTTGTAGATAATTTTGTTTAGACATGGGGATGGTAATTAATCGGTTAATTAAAGAGTGGAAGGCCGATAGCTTTTGAGAAAAATGGTGGTTGGAATTGCAAGGGATTACCTGGTCGGTATAAGAAGGTTTGCGAAAGATATTAAATTCGATTACTTGTTTGTAAATGGAAATGTTGAGGTCTAGAAAATTTAGTGATTGATCTTTTCCTATTTCTAAGGTGAAATCAATGGCAGGATGTAGGGAGTTAATATATGTTGTATCCTTTTGTATCCTGTTTTGTATCCTTACCTGATGATGACGATGTTTCGTTGAAACCGGTCGTTTCAAATAAACTGTGGAAAAAGTACTAACTTCTGTTATTTTATTGAAATAAGCCTAATTAATCATGAAGGCAGTGGCTCAAATGTGTTAAATTAATCCTCGTAATTAGTATAATATACTAAGGATCTTAATCAGACACGATCACAGAAATTATGACCCTCTCCCCAAGATAGACGCTGCCAGGAGGTGTTTTTATAGGACATCATTAGCTCTTGCTACTAATCATGACGGAAATTTAAATACCGAAGCCATATGAGGGATTGAAATAAAAGTCTAAGAATTGGAACCCTGAATAAAGTCGTTAATATGGACTGCAGGCGATAGTTATTTAGGGAAGCAGGTTGATGATTCAATGTAAAACAAATGTCCCCAATAGGTTCGATTGGCGATCCAAAGAAACACTTTTTTAAATGTCTGTAAACGGTAAATGGCAAAGCGTGTAAATGGTGTAGCTTTCATCACGTCGGTAATTTTCGTCATTATGTACGTTCAGCCCTTTGCTTTCCTGGGTACAAAGCAATTACCATTTTATCTTATCATAATTTCTAACCTCCTTGATCGATGTCCTTTCTGAAAATATCAAACACATTTGCATGTCTTTTTTCCATATGAATTTTTGCCATTTCAACAGAAACAACTGTCGATGTTTGGGAATTTAAAAATTATATTACTCATATCTAGCAAAACGCAAAGGAGCGACTGTCTTCAATTGGCACTTTCATTAATGAATTCACCAGTAGATGCACAAGAGCCCAAAAGGTGGCTAAATGGTTCAGTTAACTCTCAAGTCTTCACTCAGTTGACTCCTTTGATTAAAGTAGCCATTCACCAAAAGATATCAGGAAATTTTTCAATTAGGAATAGATAGGACAACATTTCAGTTTTACTTACACCGAAATATACCAATGAACGAAAACAAGTAATGAGGAGTACCGTAAAATTTCCAGAGCCATTTACATTTATTATTCCATGTTTAATTCAGTTTAAAAAGTTACGCACGGTAAAGTACCTTTTCATTGCAAGATTTTCTGAGATTTTTCATCGATTCATGACCGTAAAATTATTCCGGAGTTATACAGATGGTTTCCCATAGCGAAATTCCCTTTATTTGCAATTCATACAAACTTTCAAAAAAGAAACGTCGCGGAAAGTTATCTCCCAGTAATATTTATGCATAGTAGACGTTTAGGCATCTTTCATACCTTTCTTTTTTCGCACATATGAAAGCGTGGAATTTTTACAAATATTTTGTATTGTATCATCTGTATTGCTTCATTTACATTCGTATATGAAGAGGTTATCTGTAAAAATAGCAGGCTGTAAGCTGGATTAAAATGAAAATACATTGTCTTATTCGTAATTCTCAAATTATTTTTGAACATTTACGATACCCAGGTTAGAGGGATGATCCGCTGAATAAATTTCGTTACTTACTCTACATGCTTAGTGTTCATAAAATGCAAATATTTCGATGCGGTAATAATTTGATGAGTATGATTGCGGTGAACAGGACAATAAAATTATCTTAGCAGAGCTATCCATTCTTCGTACTTAATTAATCCTATATCGTAATCACCATGCGCCAATTTGAGTCGAGAGTCTTCTTACCGAAGTATTCCTCTCTATATAATTTAAAACGAATTAATCGAGTGTCTTTAATTTTTCTTGCAATTTCAAGCACCTACCTAGGTGCAGATACCATCTGAAACTTAAGATCTTTATTCTGCAGAAAATTCTTTTCATCGACATAAATCATGCACATCAGGCCCCATTAGATTCTGTTTTCACTGTAGGCATTCTCTGTTATTACTATACTTAATAGTATTACTTTTTACCGGCAGGAATACCAATTGAAATATAAAAAAGTAGCAAGGATCACCGCTCAGTCTGTTTTTCTTATGATTTTGACGTAGTTTCACCACAAACGACAGTTTTTAGTTGAAGTAATGAATGTGAACCTTTATTAAATCGTGGCTGAACATTCGTGCCTGTTAAATTAGAAAAAAAATATAAATTATTATATATAAATGATATAATAATTGTAAGTTCGCATTAGCTCGGTCTTAGTGAGTCCCTCACATGAAGTACCTCAGCTAGCGCCTAGTGTGCCTCGTAATTCTCTCTTGGTCATACATTTATTCCTTTCTCTTAACCAATCCTTCAGCTTTATGTAGATTTGCAGCACCCATTTCTCGCAAATCGACTCCCTAAACACAATGATTAAACATGGCTGACTTCGTGATACAAATTAAAAGCTCTGGCTTGATTGTCGTTGATTTTCTCAGTCTGCTATTACAAAAGTCGAAGAAACATATCCAAATCTAGTTAATACCTGCAAAAAATCTACTTTCTAAAACTAACAATACCTACTACCAACTTATACCTACTACCAACTACCAACGGCTGAAATTTCAAGAAAACAACCTTCAGGTGCACTACATTTCAAGCACTCCAGCCTTCTTCACCACCCACCTTCCTCAACTACGGCGGGCCTAAAATGTTTCAGAAGGCCAAGTCGTTCACCAAGACGCCCCATTGTTTCAATTTCGGGAGCCCGTTCCCCGGTAAACGATTATCCGCGGAGGTGCACACACTTTGAACTTTCTCAGTCCCGCAAAAGATTTAATATCGCGCGGCGTCGGAAGAGACGTTTCGATCCGAATTTTTCATTTAATCAACCTCTTTCTCGGAGGAGATGGAGGGGAAGAGGAAAAGGTTACTTTTTTAATTGAAACTCGGATGAAGGGGTTTTGGAGGTAGTCATTTATCGATTCTGAGAAATGAGCTCCCCAGCGGCACGTCGTAGGACCGCGCCTAGGAAGTCGGAGAGGGCCCCAATATATACATCGCGGGCCCCTTTCTAAAAAAAATTCCCAAGAAGAGGAGAGCGGCTTCAAAAGACAGAAATATGCCCATCCGTGAACGAATATCGAAATTAAATGAGAAGGAGAAATTTTGTTCTCGTATTTAATCGAGCAGGCCTTAAAGAAATAAATTTTCCGACTTCAAAAGAATAAGAAACGTGGCTTTAATTGGCGGGGTATTTTTATCGAACTAATCTCCTTGAGGAGCAGATGAAAAAAAAGGAAAGCCGTTTCAAATATCCGACCCTCCCTCCCCCCAGCCAACAAAGGAAAACAACAATTCTCCAAGTCTTCTTTCTTCTTATCTGCCCATCTCCCTTTCTCCTTCCCGTTAATTCCCTTCCCCCTCTTATTTTCGCAATTCCTGGCAGGCAAAAACGGGGAAAGAAGAGATATTGGATATTTTTAATTAAAAGAGATACACCCATCCTCTTTTCTTATTATTACTCCATTGTTTCAAATGGAAACGTCCCCACACCCCTTCTCGCTCGCCTCTGCTTTTCCCCTTTTCACGCGTGTCTACGCGTTCTACGGCTACAGAGGGGCACGCGTGCGGGAATTCCCTCTTCTTCTTACCGCGCGGACAATCTTCCAATGGATTACGGGAATAAAAAAACACTAGGAAACGTTCTCAGCACGTGGAGAAGAATAGCTTCCGGGAGCGGTCGCTAGGGGGTTCTGCCGTCGCGAACAATGAAGCAGCGCTCTGTATCGGGAGGCCGGGTGTTCGGTCGAGATTTTCAGAGGAATACGTTAAGAAACGGGAAAAAGGTAAAAAAATGAGGGGAGGAAGAGATGATTCTCGCTCTGAAAGGAAAGCCCAGAAGTGGCCAAAATCCTGGAGGGCTGGAAAATAATAAAAACTACGCTCTTGGTGGTTTTTCGCCGGTGGTTTACGAACGGATGGAGACTTGAAGATGGAAAGAGGTTGAGAAAGAGGAGAAGGAGAAGATATAGGTGGCTAAAGGAGGGCTGTACGCCTTCCCAGGTGAAAATATAAGGACTCTCCGTTGACGGAATTGTCCAGTGCTCCTAAAGAAGGGATGGAGAAACCTCTGTCTGAAGAGTGCCTCATTCGATGAAATACAAGACTTCCATTCCGATGTGGATACCAAAGGGCGCGATGCTGACATAATCTGTGTGACTAAGTCAGTGGTCCTATGATTTTGATATAGAAGAAAAACTATCGCTTACTAATGGACTCACATTTATTTACTTTGGAGCTTACGTAAATGTTTTAACTTTAAAATATATTAAAATGCGCCGTCATGGTTCCTGGTTCCAAAAATATTGCCTCAACTGCTGCAATAGTCTCGTGCGCCTTAGGTTTGACACCCACTTCTCGAGGCAGTAAATAGATGCAGCAGTATTGCTTTTCTTAATTCCTTGCATGCGATCTATTTTCTCCTCGACAGGTGCTTGGGAACCCTTGACAGCCAATTATTTTTATTTACGTATGTACTTTGGGTCCTCCTAAATAATGAAATAAGATTTTGAACAATTGCGCGCCAAGTGCAATATACTAGGATTTCAAGAAAAATTCTACACCTACTTCTTATGTTATGTTTTTGCCATCTTTTACGACTAGAGATTTCACTTAATGATTCCGATGTCGTTATTTTTGAGTGATTCTACTTCTGGCAAGACTTAAGATCGCAAAGAAGGATTAATAATAGGGAGTACCATGTTGGCAGCTGATTAAAATTTGAATGAAGGAGCTGGAGATTTGGATGAAGGAGGAGATTTTGGGGACACATGAAATGATTACTCATTATCATTTGAGGTCCCTTTCATGATTCGAAAGTTATCGAATGGAAATGAGTATAAGTACGTTAGGCAGAGCAATTGAATTCCATTGTGTGAACTAATACAAATAAACAAGGATAAACGTGACGGCTTTCGGCGGAGTTTGAGGTTGTTCATGACACTTCTAAGCACTCTTACATTTTCTATGATTTATCCGTAAAGTATGCAGTCAGAAAGTCAGTGTGTACCACAAACCCTCTGGAAGTAGCTACTCGTACCAAAAATCTCAGGAGAGAGAATAAGGCTTTCTAGACAAGATGATGATTGAGTTACTTCGCCCTTCAGTGAGCCAGAATACTACGAAATAAAATCCTTTAAGCATTTAAACCTTTATAATTTCTCAAAAATGACCCTATGGGTAACGCCTTACTCATTCAATAAGGTATGACCGGTTCCTGCCACGATATTCTGACGGATTAAATACATTAATTTGTCATTTGGTACAGGATGGAGACAAATGTATATTCCATTTACTTTTGTCACAGTCTTGATCGTGGCTGTGATGAAATGAAAGCTACTGGGGTATAAGTGAATAATTGCACTGATAAATGTCTCTCTTTATGGACTGACAAGAGAAGTGGTACTCGTAGAGTCATTTAACTTGGGTGGACAATTCCAATTACAGCATCCTGACTCAGTGAGTAAAAGCAAGCGCAAACTACCTCACTCCTCATCCAGCCTAGTGAACCTCATTCCTCTCTACAAGCTCTCAGTAGTGAGAAGTGAGGTACCGACCGGCCTTCGGACTGAATACTTTACAGACAGAAGGTATGAACACGATCAATATGCTTATTAACAATCATTCATACCTCAGTTGCTTTCACATCATTTCAGCCATTACCAAACTTTGGTCAAAAGTTAATGATACGCACATTTACTCCATTTTATACCAAAAGACAAGTGAAAATATTCCATTCATCAAGACATGAGCGCATGAACGAGAAACGCCTCTTTGAGAGGGGGAAGGATATAGCATCTTAGTTTTATCACGAAAATATCATAGGTCTTCGGGACCATTTGTAAGGGGCACCCCCTTAAGGTACGCGGCTCAAGACGTTGAGGAGGGCACATGCAAGGAGGATAAGGAACGTGAGAGGGAGACGTTAAGCGGAGGGGAGAAATAAGAAGAAGCCACACAAAGGAGACTAAGAAGGGGAGTGATAAGAAAGGGGATTTCGGGGAGCGACGTTTAGGAGACGTGAAGAAGAGGACAGGTGGTGGAGACGGACAAGGAGGGAGAAAGAAAGACGAGAGATAGAGTGTAATGAGGGAAGAGGGGGATTGTATTGATGAAGAAAGGAATTGTTTGGATTTCCTTTGTTCTTCCATCAAGAAACTCGCTCACTTGTGCTGGCACATACTCGTACTGTACCGGTGAAGCTATTTTTCCCTGCTGGGTCGAGCATGAGAGGGAGGAGTGAATGGGGCTGCGAGGAGGAGGGATGGGGTGAGGTTGAGGGAGGCAGGGGGCGGAGGACATTGTTACGTAGCGCAATATCTCGGATGCCTTTCAAGTTATAATCACAGCGTTCCCTCGCTGATAATTTCTCCATCTGAAGTCGTGGGAATTTTAACGATTCCGACGTGTTACAGAAAAAGGGTCTCGAGGAGGGATTATTTATCCTTAACGGATCATTGACTCCTCGCGGAGCGGGGTTCTATGCGGTGTGTTCCTCGCGGAGCGGGGTTCTATGCGGTGATTGAGGAGCGCGCTAGAGTTATGGATCAAAGAGAACTGCGAGGAAGGGTTTTATCAACGGCTAAGCACTGGCGAGGAATTTCAAGCTCTAGAAAAGGTGAACTTCACGGAGTTGTCACTCGCCGAGGAGATGGAGTTCTAGAGAAAAGACTTGTCTAATGCGCGTTCTTGTTTGAAGGAGTTCTTACTAAGAAGTATGGATGAGTTTCCATATGGAGGGAAAATTCGAGGTGCAATGTATTGTGGGTCGTATTAAAAATAAGTTGTCTGTTTATCGTGAACTGCAGTTTCCATCCTGTATTTACTGTGATGAAGAATCTTTGACAAGGAATCTGTGATGGTCCAGAGATTTTGGTGATCATCTTTTGGGCAAGAGTCACTTTTTCTCCTTCTCCCCAATTATCTACGGTTTATTATTTTCTTCCTTTCATCATTTTAATATAAATGTTTAACTCAACCTCACATAATGTAATCATGAAACTTTTCGCTCTTTTTTGTTTTGTATGATATTATTGGTGTGTTTTCTTGTGTCTCAAAGTCTCATTAAATCTGATTTCATCACTAAATTTAGTTTACCTATCAGTAGGTTTCGCAGGTTTTTCACAACCCCCATCTTGAGGGTGTTTTCCAGCAGTGGAATTTTTTTCCTAAACACTTAACTTAGATCCACGTAGTACCTTCTGTGTACTGTTTTTTCAAGCTTTCTTTTTATAAATTTATATGTCGAAGGGTTAAATATAAGAAGAGATTTTATAGTCTCAATCTCGTCCTAAATAGTCAATTATTATTATTATTATTATTTTACATCATGGGGCCAAAAAGAGGAGATTAAGCCTACTAGAAGAATTACTAATTAACCTCCCAAATACTTTTCCTTATCAAGGAGTTAACCACTTAATTACTGTACCACCGCTACGGAGCTCTTACTGCAGCGTGATTATTCAAATTTCAAAATCCTATTAATGTGATATCAAATGTGCTTTATACGTGGTATATTTTATCATTCGATTTAAGTATTCAATTGCGTTATTGACAAAACGATTCCACCGTTTCATATCCTTTATTATACTAATAAACACATCCTTATTAAGTTTCTTATCCTTTCTTAGATGACTAAGCAACTAGTTCTCTAAATACGCCGTAAATTATACGCTAATGAAATTTTTCGTAGCAATAAAGAGGTACTTTATTACTTTTAACTATTATACTATTACTGTCTATCGAATAGATACATTTTCCTTGTATTTTATCTGTAGTCATTAGCTCGATATTTTTTATCCTCCGTCAAAGAATATTGTGCATCAAAACTCAATTTACCGAGGAAAATTAATATCAGATATGAAAAGCTGGCTGCAGCTAGAGAGTAATTGAATGAAGTAAAACAGAAATTGTCCTTTTTGCAGGTGGATGTTGGATTTCGCATATTAAGGAGGATATCGGGGTTTATTCCATTATATCTCGAGCAATTTCCTGAGATTTCTGAGTCTCAGAGGGTTACATTTTCTACTCGAAATCCCTCACGAAAGAGGGAAGGAAATATATAAAAGGGAACAGGCCGAAGAGAGATCGAGCAGATAATCGGTAGACTGAAGAAATGATACGAGGAAAAGGCGTTTATGCCCACAAAGTGGATAGAATAGGGCGATGGAGAGAATGTAGGCATGAAATATATGATTATAAGAAATATATCTGCGTGGAAAGAGAAGAAGATCGCTTGCTCAAATTTTATCTAGCGGCAGCCATTTTTCCGTGAAGATACACTTTTGAGATCACGAATTGCATCAAAATTTCTTTATCAATCTTGTTCTGCGGAAATTGATAAAAATTGTTTCTCTAGACCGAAGGGGAATGATCAATAAAAAATACCTACGTGGCTGGTATCGAACTCAGGTAAACAGGGCAAATAGTCTAACCACTAAACTACCATGCTTCGATCTAGGTTTGAGTCCCAGTCTTATCGACGATTTTCACTCCTGTTTCTCCTTTAAGCCACAGTGCAATACATGCGTAAATTAATTCCTAATCCTAACTCCCAATTCATCCACATGCTATTAAATGCCTTACCTACATATTTGGTTAATAGAACATAACACAATAATTGCTGGTCTGACATATAGACAGCTCTTACAAACATGAATTTATGAATTGAGTAGTTTTGTTTGGTGTAATTTTGTTCTTTGGGGCCTGCCGTTATGAGGGCCCGGAAAAGATCTTTTGTATTTTTTTTTATTAGTAATCCCTTGATTTGGACTCAAAGTAGTCCTTGCGCTTATGACCTCTGATTGCTGTAAATCGACCCTGGGCATAGGATATTGAACGAATTAACTTTCGCTTGCTTTTACCTCATGACTGTGGTATGAAAACTTACGAGGTAAGAGTGATGGTTAATGATGACTATAATTTAGGTCTCCCTTCATTAGACAGAATTGTTCATTAGGTCAATGCGCTGCATTTAGGTTGTTCTTCTACACTACTTGGATCAGTGAAAGCACATGTGCATATCTCTTGCGTAGTTTGACTCATCACTCTCCAGAACATGTTGCTCATGATGTAGTGATTGAGGGTCAAACCGACATCCGGCTGTAATGCGTGTAGTTAATCGCTGCATGGTATTGTATAGTGGTCATAATAAAACGGGTTCTGTTATATTTGAGTAATTTGATATGTTTCACTGAGATAATATATAAAATTAACATTATGAGAGACCAGATAATAAGATAGACAGCAGTCTCCTATTCTTGCGCAGATAAATATATTCTGCGCAAATTTTCGTTATTCAATATCCTGTTTCAACTAAATGTTCCTGAGATCAATCAAGGGTTAGGAAGAATAATTCTCACGAAATTTTTGGTTCGTTCGATACCAACTACCTCAAATGCAGTTGAAATTTTATTCTGTTTTTGAAGTACTCGTTTCAGTTTCGTTTCCGTCAACTGTTTACACCCATTACAAAATTTCAATAAGCAAGTCCTTGGTAATCATAAGCTACAACCTGACCATCGCTGCGGCTCTAGTTCCAACACTAACCATCTGATCATCATAAAATTCGCCCCGAAACTCTTAGTACGAGATATCCATTCCTAGCGTATCACGAGTCGAATGGTCCACTTACATCCATCGCCCCTTAACGTCATCCCTCGAGCACGTTTGTGAATGAAATGGGGCGAACTTTTTTAAGGAGTTGGGAAGGAAGCGCGTCGACAGGGAAGGGGGTGCGGCGAGGGTGCGTGGAATTCCACTCCCCGGGAAGAGGGTGCTGCTTAAGGAAGTGAGGTAAGAAAGGGCGCGCGCCTCTCCTAAAGTAGTTCGGCAGCGTCTCGTGGGCCCCTTCACCTGCAGCGCCATCTGGGAATATTTCGCGTAATTAATACCGACAACAAAGGGCTGGGAGAGCCTACTCCGAAGTGCGAGAACGACGACTGCTGGGGAGGGAAGCAAAGTGCTGCTCTTGAGGAGAAAAGGGAATAATGGAAGGATGTGAAAATGTGGCCGTAGGTAAATATGGGATCGAAGAAAGTGAAAGGAAAAGACTAGGAGGGATAAAAATTTCGGTTAGGCTGCCTTATCCATGAGGCTACGAGGCACCTGCTCAAATAGTTAATTCGTGGGGGGCGTGGTTGAACCCTCCTATCGGTTTTGGTCGCTCATTAGGATGGTCGTTTATATAATTTCGTTTACATGATCCTGATTCTATGGTCATTGATTCTTCCAAAGGAAGAACGGAAATGAAAAAAGTCTGAAAAGACTTGGATTCGAACCCGGATCTCCCGATTGCCGGTCAGTTGCTCCACCAATTGAGCTATGGAGCCAGAACATTCTAACATACCGTTCGGGAGACTTAATGTTGAAACCACAACGCCCCTCCCTACAAAGTCTTCCGGTGCACTCTCCTAGGTGCACGAATTAATTGCGCAGTCATTTTTCACCTATACTTGTCATTAATTCTTGTGGTGTTCCGCACCAGAAGAATGCTCCTCGCAAAGTATAAATACTGGAGATAAATCATTTCCATTACTTACTCAATTTGTTATGAGGAACTACAGCACATCTCGAGTATTTCGATCCACAACTGGAAATTGTTAAATTCTGAAATTATAGATTTTCTTTATTTATTTCCCCCTCTTGCTATGCAGCGAGTTTCTTGCGCGAAAACAAGGACTTCCAATAACCCACGAGAGGATAATTCAATCCCATCTTGTGATAATCTGCAAGATTCATTCAGAATAAACAAGGTTTTGGTTTTCAATTTAATTTTGGAATTTACTATCACCATAGAAAGATATTAGTTGAACATTTAATGAGATACTCATTGAAAATATATATTTACTCAGCGAAATTCATTGCAATAGTTTAAGTCCTCTCTTTCCTCTCAACACAATTCTAGGAAGAAAGAATAAAAAAATCAATGTGTTAAAAATCATTTATACCCGCCCATTCCTGTATCCTGCCGATTTCAAAGAAGTATCAGATAAAATATTGCTCCTTTAAATACGGACCAAACTCAAGTGTTTATTTATTGTCTTGCATATTTCATTCATCGACAGAAATAAAGTTCTACTAGAACTACCAAACATATCAATGCCTCCTCTAGACACACATAAATAAATTCTACTCCTTTCATAATTTCGTAATTACTGTAGGTATGACATTATACTTGTTTATGGTGAAATTCGTCATTAATCTTCGGTATCCTCGAAGCTATGGAATGTTACTGTTTAGTCATTAGTACTGTTTTTCTATGTCAAAAATATCTTGTTTGGAGCTAGCCGTCACTATGGGGAATTCCATAACAAAAGAAATGAAAGCAATCTCAAAAAGTCGAAAAATAAATCTTTTCTAACACTAAAATGGTATAAAATGGTGCGTGCTCATCTAACAAAGAATTACTTATTCATTTAGCGTATTATGTGAAATTCAAGGGCCATTAAGTTTGTAGTAATTCATTGTAAAACAGGATAATGCCTCAGCTTTGGTATATTTTAATATCTCGATAAATAGAATTATGAAAAAAGCTCTAACTAAAGTAAACTTAATCCAAGTACACTATATTTTCCAGAAAACTTTTATTCTTTCCAATTGGGTGCCAACGAATTATCATTTTCTTAGACCAAATTGGAGCTTAACTGAAAGGGTGCGTGAATCTTAATTTAGTTGACTTTAAAATAAGACCAAATAGTTTTTGAGGATAATACGGATAGTATGGCCAGGCTAATGATACTGAAATTCAGAAATCAATCCACGGGAAGGGGCAGCATCCGAATAAAGCATGACCAAACACAACGAAGATGACCGTTCGTCGGGAAAAGGTCAGCAGCTCGGTCGAATTGGGCATCGAATGGGAGGAAAACGAATTCCTTATACCATCAACCAAGAAAGGGTTCATACGCGGACCGTAGAGAGGAGTAATAAGAACGGGAACATCTAACGCACGCCCAACAACTACATCGGAAATGGATCTGGCCCCAGTGAAAACATTCTTCGCATGAAAGCGATTCTTTTTTTTCTGCCCGAGAAAAGAATCTCATTTGGTTCCCCTCCAGAATTTACTTCATATAAAGTACGCATTCCCTTCCAGAATACTTACCAGAATTTTACGTCCTGTTTTAGGACTGGGAGGAAGAAAAGAGATGACAAACAAGCTCGAAAAAGGGAATCGGTCCCTCCCAGAAAGGAGTTTATATATATTCCCGGATAATAAAATATGCTGCGATGTGCACGCATTTGAGAGGAGTTTCTAAAGTTGGTACAGTTGGCCAGGACGCAGATCTTTATCCAGCATCTCGTCTCCACGTTTATGCAGTTTCATACGAAGCAAGCACATTATCTCGGAAGGTTCGAATTTTAATCTTACGTGCCTCGCATGGGAGAAAGGTTGTATTAGCTCAGTATTACTTTCTGAGTGGGGATGCTCTTGAAATACGCCAAGTGGAGGAGTAATATTTTTAGAACGCTTTCGGAATAGTATGTTGTTGCTGCTGTTTTCTTAAAAGTGTTTCGACAGCTTAGGTCATTTCGCACATCGGCTCCCTCTGAGAATCGAACCCGGTTCCGCTTTCACCAAAGCCATCCGTGAGCCTATTAGTTGTATTGACGAAACAAGCGTTATATAACTGTGAAGGAAGAGATGGGTTTTTCTTTGGTCAGAAACGGATTTTCTATTAGAAACACTAGGTGCAAGCCTTGCTATTAAGAGGTGAATAATATCATGCTGGGGCCTCAAACATGGCGTTCTAGCGCTTATGGCCTCTTATTGCTGAAATTTACCGGTTTCGCTAGTTACATCTGCTTCAAATTCTACTTCATAACCATTTAAATATTTTACGGTATTAGTTCATCATTCGTATCGTTGTAAGGACAAGTTACAATGGAATGAAAATTTTTGAGCTTATGTTTTATTAGTTAAATATAAATTCAAAGTGTTCAGGTCAAACTTTGTGGAACGCCATGTAAAAAAATAACAACGAAATGCAGTATTTTCCACAGGAATTCTATTATAATTGAAATGCTAGGTTTCGTTGTTATTTATTTCAATAGCTACATAAGCCCTGAATGCAATTTCGTTATCAGATTATTTCATTATTGGTAGCACGCAACAAATAGAGCGGCCTGATCGTTCCATATGCGGCCAAGTGTCTAACACTAAGCCTTCCGATGGTAAAAGGTTGCTTCTACGGCATTTTACTGCCTAAATAAGCCCTTTTTAAATGGTGCTGACCTCCGGGGAGACTGAGTGTAAACTATGCAACCCGGAAGAATGGGTACGCAAGGGAGTCTAAACCGGTTGGAAGCAGTGTGCCCCGAAGATGCCTTTTGGGGGCAGTATAATTTCGCATTGTTCTTTGTAATGATACTAGCCTTGCTTGCTAGGAATTGAATTTGGAGACTATTTTAATTGCTATCTCAAGAATTGCGAAATATATCCAACTGATTTTTTTAGTTTCATAATATTTTCGTTTTTATTCGTTCTTTTAATTGTATAATAGTTATATTCATTTAATAAAAATTCTGTATATCTTTTTGAATCTACAATTTTTCATTGAATTATATTCTACATGGGTGATTTTCAGCGGAAAATAGCCAATTTTTCCCATGGAGAGGAAAATTTAGAGGATCTGCTATAGGCAGTGTAAAGTTTTGCCCATCCCTTCACTAGTTCAATAGAGTTACAAATCGAAGGAATGATTTACTTAAATATTTAAAATCATTAATAGCAGACTTATCCTGTCTCAAGGAACTGCCGATCCTACCCCATCCCATAAGGTTATAAAATAGCACTTAATTAGCGAGCATTGTCGCTTTATTTGATATCTCCATACTTCCCTCTTCCCTTACATTTGATTTCCGTTATTTTCCATAGAAAGGGATTTCTTCTAAAATAACTCAGCCTCTTGAAAGGAAAATCTCTCGCGACATTGTACTGCAGAGTCGATTCCTCCCCGTGGATTATAATGGAAGGGAACGAATAGGAATAACCATCGGGAAAGATTTCCCGGAATCCCTCAGCGTGCCTCATTGATCACGCAGGCATCATCCCGTCACTAATTAGATAACGGAGAAGGAAACTCATTTGTGGTGATGCCCTCAGAGCCCCCAGAGCCACAATTTCTTTTTTCCTCAGGGCGATAGCGTGTATACATCTGGGTGTGTGTGACGACCCCCGCGATAGCGCACCTTTTGATAACTCGCAAAGGTCTTCTTCTTGGTAAGAACTAATCACCTTAGGATACACCCGCAGTCAGCGTAGGAGGCCTCTCCCCCGTCATGCGCTTCTTTCTGCCGCGAGAAGCCTGTCGTGGAAGCGGCGTGGACTGCACTGCAACGGGTGCGGGTGTAGTCGACCCTTCCCTGCAGCACGAAAGAGGAAAGCCCCAAGCTAAGGAATCCATGCTCGAGATCTGAAGGGAAGGAAAAGATTAAATCAATCCAAGTTGCATTAATATGCGAGGTTTACGACTTTATTAGGAAAGTTGACGGGTTGTTTCATTAGTGCGCAAGTATTTTGTAAACAGACGAACAATAATTGCTGAATTTTGATTGACAGTTTATTTACCATTAATTAAGTCAATATTTAATAATTTAATTTACTTTATGAATTCAAACTTCCATAATTTGATAATAATTGATGTATTTGAAAGCTATTTTAGGGTACTTGAAGCCGCTTTTACTCAAAACTGTCTCGATATAATTTTTAAATTTCTATTAATTTTCAATTTTCTGATATTCGCAATTCACTCTGTAGGTATAGGATAGTAATTTTATGTTAACTTTTGATAGTTAATAAATATTGCTCTAAAGGCTCTATAATTATACAGATTTTTCTATGAATTATTAAAAAGACAGAGAAAAAAAGAGGAAAACTACCTGTATCACCGTATTCATCGTTTGATTTCTTGCTAATTTTATAAGAATAACTACATTTACACAGTTATAGAAAATAAACCTGTAATAACGACATAAATGGAATGGGATATATTTAATTCCTTCGTGAGCAACACATATTAAGTTAGACGACTCAAGTGGCGGAGATATTAGTATGCATGGCTGCCAAAGTTCCCGTAACTTTTGATTGTCTGTCCATTATTGCTGTTTACTTCCCTGCAGTGACTATGTAATAAACAGATGTCTCTGAGACCCCAAAATGTAAATAAAAACACAAGAATTTTGATCTTTAAAAACCTGGGTCCGACCGCCTACCATCCACCCAAAGCTGGATCTCATGTTAGATCTATGTTATAATTTTCGCGTGGAAACTGTTTTCCCGTAAAACTACTACGACTCTCAAGTCCGCCTACACTTCGCGAAACCCTGTCCTCAAGGTATAAATCCCGAAATTTCGAGTACATCTTCAAGGATATCATTCCAAACCGCAATGACTATTTCATTAGATAAGCCAAGGAACTGCGACGGCATTCATCCTCGGAAACCTCCCCCGATAGACTTCCCCATAAATGAGATTTACCTCGCGGCGCCGAAATCGCCGAAGGCACATTAATTTGGGAACGAGGAGGAACACCAGCCCCAAGGAATCGACCCCACGCCCAGACATTAAGGACCCCGAAACCGCGCACGCGAAAACTTGAGGGGTCCCCCAAAATAAAAGGTATTTATAGTTTCCTTCCGGACACTATGGATCCGCAGTTCAACGAACGTGCCGCATTGCACAAGCAGCCCCGACGCCGTCCGCACACAGCATTCGATGCATTAGGATTTTTTCGCGGAATTGCGACAACACACGGAGAACAACCAGCGCTATGTTAAAAACGCGAGCGATACACGCGCGCGAAAAAAGGCGTGGCGCTGAAAGGATTTTTCGCGGAGTGCGGAGAGCTGGCAAAAAAGCGGAGAGGAAGACGACTGGCCAAGTTCCAATACAATGCCATAAGTAATGGGGCGCTGTAAAAATTCCCCATTTTTCCATCGCGATTTTTTCGCCAATGGCTGCGATGAAAACCACCTCTCCAGTTTTGCGAGCGTACCATTTTTGCGCTCGGGGTTTTTTTCGGCAGCCCCCGTCCTTTTTTTCGGGTTCGGTTTCCCCGAATTTATGCAGGCAGAGACGTAATGGTTATGCGGTAATTATCGCGTGTTACTCTCATCGAATTTTTTGGGGGGGAAATAGAGCGACAGGGTCACAGTGCGCCTAGAATGGACGCATCGTTTTAAATAAACTACGAGAAAGACTAAAGTAAGAGTTTTACTCCGCTGGATGAGTACTTTTGTTGGGAGAAAGAGCTGCTGGGAAAATTAAATGTAACCTTTTTCAGCGATTGAACAATTTTGGGAAGTAAATCCTCTCGTATGATATTTGCGTAAACTAAGTTTGTGCCCCTGATTTTGTTTTACGTTGCGCTCGCTAAGGATTCGCGAAACCCTTTACCTCATATGTGCTATTGTATGTATTTAATTTGAAAAAAAAACGCGAATTCGTGAAAAGTATCGTACTGTTTTCATTAGTCCCATTAATCGACATAGCATCTCGCGGAATGAAGAATGTGTATGCTTCGAACTTAAATTAATAATGCAAAATCTCATTTTATGCGGCACTCTAAGAGCTCACAGCATACCGGTTGGAAAGTACTTAACTAAGATGTGAATTAACGCTTCGGACACGTTGCCGCCCACTGCTAAAATTGTTCGCGTTCTTAATGTTGGACCATATTTACCCAAATTTCAATTTTCGACTGTAGTCACCGTCACAGTCATATCATTTATTGCAAACTCAGTGTCTTAGGTTTTAACTCATTTGACTGACATATAATCTAGCCTGGATTCCATTATTATATACGCCAACCCAGTGATCATGTTAACAGTTACTGTGTTAAGTTGAATGAAAAATTATTCATGGATATTTCAAATACTTCCCAAATCTTTAACGTCATTTAGCATCCAGTCATGTTTATTTACTTAGGATATCTTTTGCGTTTTATTATTCACAAGCCGTCTATACTACTTTACGAGACTCAATCAACAAACGAAGCATTGATTGCTGATGTGGTTTCCACTTTTGATTACGCACCGAAGAAGGTTACCCTTACGTTAGAAAGACAGGAGATTGGTTAATGGTAGAATTAGTTGATTATAAATCAGAAAGTAGATTTATCCGTGCATGGATGTACTGCTCAGTGCACCCCAATACAATTTCCTGATATGCTGTACTGCACAGAGTGAATGTATTACTACTTAGATAAGGATGACCATTTTATGTGAGCACAGGCAAAAGTAATGAGGATATATATTTGACATGTCAACATGCTCACTAAAATGTCATTTGGACTATTGGAAGGACAGAATTCGATATTGTTCATCAAGTGATAACTTCGAAAAATTGTTTTGCTTGTGTGCGTTAATTTCACCAAATTTAATGACAGAAGTTGAATGGATAATTTCGCGTCTTAATTTATGCAATTCACAACACTTAATTGCTGCTACACCCCGGTTTGATCATTTGAAATGCCTAGGAAAACATAACGAACAAAATCTAATAAAACCCAAATGAGATATGAGAAGAAGCGCACTGCATTTTCATCAGCTTTAATTCCTTACTAAATTTGTCTGCTCACAGAAATTTGGTCAATCAACTTGCCGTCAGTAAATTATCCGCTATCAAGGTATCTCTCAAATTTTCTGGAACTGCACCCTTAAGATAGCACTAGTATTTTTAAGTAGCGGGGGTTCCAGAAATTTGTGAATTCCTCGCCAAAATGAAGAAACTACCCTTACCTTCGTCTTTTCGCTTTGACAGAAAATATTGGTGGATCACTCGTTCCTAATCATTTGCGATTTTGAATGAGAACGCCTACCACACAAGAATTAAGGATTTGAGCGATAAGAATCGGCAGGAAAACATTGACATTCGATAGCTGACATTAAATCTACCCAAAATCACAAAAAGTGCCCTCTATCCCGGCTCTAACCCCGAAATTATGAGTACTCGTAGTTTTACCGCTCTTTTCTTCTCCCCTTTCCGATTTTATTATTCTCTTACGACCACCCCGAACACACTCATCCGATAATGTTTTTACTGCCCGACCGATCCGGCCCATAAAACTCTAAAGGCCCGCGCAATCAAGCTCTCTTCCGGGGCCTATTTTTCGAGGGCCCCGGCACGGAGCCCAGGTTTATATGGTGCGGTGCCCCCGGGGAAGGCGGGCGACCCGCAGCACGCGCTCCCCGCGAACCGGCGCCGACTGGCAGCGATCGCCGCGACGCTCAGCGGGCGCCTGCCAGAACACCGCTGCAGATTCAGCGGGGTTTTTTGCCCTAAGTGCCCTTATAAGGGCTGCGAACGATTGAGCGTGACGGGAATGTATTGAGTAGAAGATGCGTACTAAACTACACCGGCTCCTTGCATTTAGATTGAGGATGCGTGATTAATAAATTAGTCGAGGGAAACGAGGTTTCCAGCCTCCGCTGTTTAGGGTTTGAGTGCAGCCTTTTTTGTGATCTTACTCTCGCGGAATTATTCTGTGTAAATAAGGAAAATCTCTCTGAAAGCAGGAGATATGAGATCCCGGACCTAAGGAGAGGAATGCTTAACCCTGAGGAATAAATCTCTCGAGGTAGATATTCGATGCTTGATAGAAAGTTTCATGAAAGTCAATTGTTTCAGGAGCGAAACACCTGGGAAGTTGGTGATGGATAGCAAAGAAATTCTAAATCTTGATTGTACCTTGTTGTTGCATTTGATTGGATCGAGGACATACTGATATTCCGCGATGCCTCCACAATGCAGAGAGATAACAAAAATGAGAATAAATCGTTTTACACCTACATTATAACACTACAAGTCACCTTTTGGTGTGTTACTGGTTGGTTGGAGATAAAGACCGATAAGGTTCTTCTTACATCTAGTCCTTTGTATTTGATATTTTAAAGACAAAGAGATATTAACTGATGGAAATGTTCACTGAAGAGTAATACTTCGGGCGTTTGAAAACTTGTACATTGCACTTCGAAAAAATACGTCAACGAATGAAAACCCCCAAGAAGAAGTAAGGAAATAACCTGCACGTTATTGCATTTAGGGGCCCCAACTACTATACTTAGAACCCCGCTGTATTATTTAAGTCCTATAGTTCAATGAAATCCACGGAGATAACCAAGGTATTGTGGCAAATGGTTAACGTCATTCTAAATTAATAGGATCTGTGCTATTCCTCGAAACATGTTATCAAGAGACTACGGTTTCGACTTTAGAGTGTCATCATCAGGTCTGAGTAAGTTTACAACAAGTACACATAGACTTAATGATGATGACGACACCATAGTGTCGAAACCGGTAGTCTTTTCCGAGGAATAGCACAGATCCTTTTTCATTCAGAATGAACATATTATAGTCCAACCAGGACTTCCGCATGGAGAGTTAATTTTGTACATCCTCCTCACCCCAAATGCCAATTTTACGAAGGTAGAAAAAGTGGATATCAATCCACAAATCTGTGGGGAGTGTAAAGAAATGTATTCTTGTAACCATCCTATGGTAGAGAAAGTGCTCCTGGGTGATGATTACCTTGAAAAGTCTTGATATTATCTTAATTTTAGAAATCAATATTAGCAGGCGTGACTTCGTGGAAAGCCATAGTAAAATGAAAAACTTTGTGAATTCCACACTGAATTTTAGAAATTATTTTTATTTAGAATTTAAACTTCTATTATAAACCTTCCTTAGCTAGTGAAATTTATGTTCTCTCGTAATATATCCAACGATTGACGTCAATCCTAATCAGTAACGTCCTAACATCTGTAGGAAATGATCCTTTTCGCAGAAATATTTTCCGTAGCCTTCAATAAAGTTCATCTTCCAACTTGTATTGTCGTGCGAGCTCTGTACCTGTTTGAAACATAAAAAGTAAGATTTATAATAGCGGATGGTCAGAGATAGATGAGTTAATAGTGAGGTCTAAGAAGAATTGAAATTTTTGGTGAGCAACATTCAGAGAGACATTCACAAGCATGTCAGTGATGCCGAGAACTAATGCTCAGAAGCGCTACCAAAGTAAATTACTTTTACCAAAGACGGGTTACGGGTTTATAAATATTAGTATTAAGCGATTATAAAAGATCCGCAATTCAACTTTTAATATATCTGTTGGGCATTAAACTGTCAGGCATAGAAGAAAATGGTAGCACCAAACACAATAAAAAATGATAGCAAAACCAATATTTATTATTGTTGAGGGGATTATCCTCGGAAGATGATAATTTCACTGTGAAGATGAAATAATTTGTCGTAAATACATATTTGATTATGAAGCAAACGAGAAAATTTAGAGAAACATCACATTCGAAATTATGAAAAGAAACAAATGCCCAATCTGCGACTTGCGAATTCTATACTTCCCTCTGACTTCGGCGCGACCTTTGCGGCCAAAAACTATCTCTTTCCTGAAATTTTTAAGCACGTTACTTTTAATTACACGTTACGCTTAATAGCTGAAATTGAATCTCTTATAGTCAAATCCAGTCTCCGAAGAGAAATATAACAAATTAATCGGTAATAGTTTCCGCCGAGGGACTTCGATTTACAAAAGACTAAGAAGCATGCAGCATGAGGAATATCTCTAAATACAGAGAATGAGGATTCTCTCTGTAAAGTGACTCACTTGAGGCTATAGATACAGCAGGATAGACGGGTTTCGGACGGTCACAATAGGGGGCAGAGATCATTGTTAGGGGCATAAAACGCCCTTGTTTGTTACGCACATGGGACGCTGATGATTTTCAGAAGTATGTGTTCGATACCATTCGAGGAATAATGACCAATAACTAAACCTGAAAGGTGGACAATCCGAACAGTCCGAATTCTGAAGAATCTAATTGAGAAGAAGTATTTTCAAACGTTCGCACAGTTTGTAGCGCTACAACGTTAGGCCATCAGTTCTGCGGGTATGGAATCAAGCGGGGATAAAATAGGAATCAATTAAGGCTACGATAAGCGGTTGCTTCTCCGGGCCAACGTTGAAATTCAGCAGGGCGACGCCGGGGCCGCCTGGGCGTCCGCCGTCGGAGGGAGCTAGGTTTAATGTTTATCTTCAATTAAGGATAGATTGCGTGCCGAAATTGCAAATTCGCAAATTTCGGATGCAAAACGAGCCAGGTAGATACTTAGCGAGGCAAGAGTTGGGCCCGAAATGAGCGTTTAGTTCCCGCGGCGGAAAAGTGAGCGCCCGCGTCGCACGATGCGGCTCACCGATACAATTATGATCCGGGGTCACGCCACGGAATGGATGTTCTTTCGCGGAAATAGTTGTGGGAATATTGCACACTCGGTCCTCGAGACGGATGTTCGCACAGAGTGGAACTAAGTTTTTGGGCAGCTTACGCACGTTACGAGTTTTCCCTCAATTAGAGCGAGTGTAAATACTACCTCGGTGAGGTATTCTGGGAAATTCCTCGACCATCAGTGCTCGCCGAACAGAACGGTTAGATTCGAAGGCTTGCTTGAAAGCAACGGCGTATTGAGGTGCCTTCCTGGGGTTTGAACTTGTAATTTTAGAAGATATCAACCAGGATACAGTCCGAGGAGGGATTTTACTAACTGAGAAGTTTTTATTAAGTTTCAGTGTATAAAAATTTCCCAAAGAAGGATTTTAACGGTTTATCTGATCGCAGCTGTAGATAGCTCTTCACTTGAAACTTGATAGGTAAAGTTGTTTTTTTGAGGGGCACCTGCCCCTTTAGCTCTCCTGAGTACACCAAGGCTCTTGGGACAGCTAAAGGAGGTTCAAATTCCAAATTTCACATAATGTTTAGAAATCAATATTCAATCATTCGTGGAACTCTTACCGATTCTCTGATATGCTCATGCTACATATATAGACTAAATATGGGGACATCCTAAGTGTTTCTTTATATTTACATTAGATCTGGTAACCGGAATGTAATTATGTATTGCAAGTAGCCCTCAACGCTATATTCTTTATCAATATAACTATTACACAATGCATGTTAGACAACGTACGTTCAAATATACTACGTTAGAATCTGGCAAACTGTATATTGAAATTCGACAGAAAATAGTAACATATATCACAACATTGGCTCACTATAAGCAATAAAAATATAATAGGCAACTCAAGATAATAAAAATATTTGAATGATTGTGAAACTAATTACATTGATGCAACTATACAAGGAGAGCTGTAAAAACATTGCGGAAATAAAACTAGCTTGCTTACTCGTGTCCGGAAACGGATGTGGGCTGAAACTATTATCGAAGAATAATCTTTTACTTCTGACATTAAGCTAGCAATGGTTGTTAGTGACCGCAACTGTCTAACCTATTTGTTAACGCTTGTAGCACACTTTGTCTCTTACATCCAGATCCATTTTCATTTACAGTGCTGTCATAATATCCTTGTACGCCATCTTTCTCTCCTGTCATCAATCTTATCGTCAATAATTGGTGTTTCAGGGTAATATGAAAATGTCCAAAGTATAGGTTTCGATCATGTTATGCATCTGATAATTCTGTTATCATTCGAGAAACGATGCAGACTCACGAAAAGATAATAGGGACCTCCACGTTCTGGTCCGTGAAACACACTTTGAGAAACAATGAAAAAGCGATTATTATGCTATTTATCGATAGTTAAAATTCAAGAAGATAATCGTTCGCAGGCACCAATCGGAAGCAAGTCAAATCTACATCCTTCCCTCCGATGGACCCTGATATAATTTTTTTCTGATCCAAGTAATCCAAGAGAAACGCGAAACGATCCGCGGTATAGTTGGAAGCGATGGGAGAAGGATTGCGCTTTTAATAGATAACCATCAATCGGAAATTTTGAATGCACAAACTGTGGAAATCGCTCCGCGTCCAAATCGTTTTCCGGCGACGCAAAAACGAACCGTATATTTCCCAAGGATCGCTCTCATAAATGGATGTAACCTATCTAGACAAAACACTAACGCCAAATTAAATCGGTTATGTTATTTACGAAATTCGATTACCGCGGATTCGTCGGGAATCCTCGCCGCGGAATCTAGGTTACTGATATTTCAGCTCCGTGCTCGAATTAATGTCGAAGGCGGTCTAACCATCGGCGTATTCTACGGATGCGGAGAGTTAACCAGGGTGTACGGGAGAGGGGGGAAAGGGGGCATTGAACTCTACCCTGCCTCACCTGTCCCCGCCACCAAAGGCTATGCGAGAGAGCTCCTTTATTCCGGGCCAATTTTTCAAATCGGCGCGTGCCTCCGAACAGCGTCAATAAACATCGACGAGGAACACTCATAAATTATCGATCGCGCAAAGTAATTAGGTAAAAAGTCAGTCGCAGGAGAGGAAAAAGGTTACATTCGGAGGCCTCGTCGTGTAGTGGATGTATAGCGGCGTACAGGAGTTCAGGTCGTACTGTTGGTTTAACTGTTTCGCCTGGACTAACGAATTCGTTGTCCGAAACGAAAATCACCGTGAGTTAAGTGTCCCGTATGTTAGATTGATCTTAAAACAAGCGAGGAAAGGTTGGACAAAACGGTGGGTCAAGTATTGATAGGGAGGAATTGCTAAAACATTTGTTGTAAGTTGGAATCAATGGGAAGGCGCAGAGAGGAAGTTGAAGAAAGAAGTTCCGAGTATTTTTCGGCATTGTGATCGTTATTTCGACCGGCGAGTCTTAAAAAAGACGGAAGGATGTAAATGAAAAGGAAGTTAAATTTTGATTGTCGCGTAGATAATGCAGTAGTGTTTATATCAGAGTCTCTCATGCGAAATTCCTGTCTTTTGGCGCGGCGTCAGACTTATATTGTAAAACGCTATGGTTATAGATAGTTAAGCAAATAATAACCAAAATTTTAGTATTTTTTCTTTATTTTGTTTATGCTGCTATTTATCTTTTTTTGCATATCTTTCCGTCCCATCCATAGAAAACAAATAATGGAGAGACTTCTTGTTTTTCGGTGATAAACGAGCATCCGCAAAGATATTCGTCAGTCGAATCCGTACTCATGTGCGAATCGAAGAGCGTACAAAAATCAACGTTAACATTAAAATTTGTCCGCAGAATTACTCGTAACACAACCAATCGCTTGAATTTCAACACTTTCCACATTGCTTCCATATTAATTTTACAAAACAAACGATAGATTGTGTTTGTTTTTCTTGGTAACTTACTCCATGCCTTATCAAGAATCGCAATCACGAAAATAAGTTATACTATCGAAAATCGCCCCATTTTAAGTAAAGTGGGCGAAAAACATGTCCACCGTAGACATTTTATTCGGCTTGAAATGTCCCTGTTAGTCCACATGATGGAAAATCCATTCATTTTCCTTTGAAACGATATTTATCGCAGTCATCCAAAGGTTTTCACGGAGGCTTGCGCAACCGAAACAGGATGAAACCTTTTCAACTAATTAACGTTACTTATTCCGCACGAGGAGCATTATCGTGACCGCTGATAGTCTGTCAAACCTGCGACTGCGTCCATGAGTGCAGAGGCCGTTAAACTCCATTCTAGAGACAGTTTATTTGGGCAATAACTGATGCTTGGAGCTCAAGTACGTAGATGGAAATGACGTAGAACTTAATTATATTTGATAATTCATACAGCGAAATGGAATAATAATAACGAATAAGCATTTCAAATACATTAAATTTGGAATGTTGATACATCGTCGACTCATATTTTCATGTTATTATCACATATTCATGTATTTTATCGAAAAATATTCTATCTAGACTAGTTAACGTAACGGCCTCAGAATGCGATGACACTTACTTTTATGTTGATCATTACATTGAATTTTATTTCGAAAATAGAGATGAATTTTGATATGTCCGTAAAGTATTCAGCTCGAAGGCTGGTTAGTGCCTCTCTCTCTCTTTCTCTCTCTCTCTCTCTCTGACAAAAGCGACTAAGAACTTGCAGAGAGGAATGAGGTTTACTAGGCAGGATGAGGAGTGAGGAAGTTTGCCATTGCTTTCCTCACTGAGCAAGAATGCTATAATTGGAACATGTCCGCGCAAGTGAAGCACAATGACTCTACGACCAACACTTTCTGTCAATCCATAAGGTAAGAACTTGATCTGTGAAATTATCCACGCACACATCAGTAGCTTTCATTTCATCACAGCCATTATCAAAACTGTGACAGAAGTAAATGAAAGATGCACATTTCTAGGCCCTGTACCAAATGAGAAATGAATGTATTCCATTCCTCAGAATATGGGAGAAGGATCGAATTTCGATGCAATAAAACGAATAACGAATGAATGGAAAATTAATAATTATTCCGGTTTTGTGTGAAGTAAATCAACTAACGAATTTAGAGATATTAAGGCTGTAAATGATTGAATATAAATCACGACATTCTTGAACGTTTTCACCCAGGATCTTTGTTTGTGTACTCTCCGTATTCTTGCATTTTCACTGGGCTAATGCGAGTGTGCGTTAAGATATTGTTAATGGAATAGAGTAAAATTAATAGTCTTTCTCATGGGGGATAAATAAAATTAACAGCCGTTCTTTCCTCCTCCCCATAGGACTAATTGGCTCCTACGCGGGAGTAAATCCACTCGTCGCTTTTAATTGCCTTCTTGCCTTCCGGTTCCCGGCGTCCTCGAAAAAAATCCCGTCTCTTTGGCTACATTTTTACGCTCTAAATGGTTAACAAATAGCCGCCGAAAAACTATAAGCGATCCGTCCCATTCATCGGGCCTCGTCGGGATTGTTTTCTGCACCCGGACCGAACGAACCTCCGGAGCCTAGAAAGCAATCCCGCTTTCCCATAATGCGGCGCCTCTAATCTCCACTTCACACTCGCACGGCGCCCGACCCCCCCGAACGTCGATGGATCGGCCATTTTTTCGAAGGGGCGAACAAAGTAATAAAAGAATAAAGGCAACTTTTTTATTTATCAGGCCACCCCACTCTCGTCCCCTTTTAACACTCCCGATCGCCAATTGTTCGGCGAATGGAATGCGCAAAACTCCTTCCCGAAGAAAACGGGAGGACACACACGCACGCGGGGCGCGATCCTCTTTTATTTATTGGGGACCGGTTTTTTTTCGCCCGGGCGCGGGACCGGCGGTCGGGGAGATATCGGGCGGCGGAGTCGGCGGGCGGCGGCGGTCTAGGCGACCCGCACGCCCGGACCACAATGAGAGCATTTCCTCGCCTCGATTTTTGTAAAGGGGCTCGGCGAGGCGAATCCGCCCCGAAATGACGATAATGGCGGCGAAAAAATCGGCGGGGGTCCGAAATCGGCCCGAATGTCCGACGGCCTCAAGGGGCCCTCCAAGTGTCCGGGAGAGATACTGGAAAATACAATTTTTCGGCGCAGATAAGAAATTCGCTTCGTTTTTATTGGCGGTTCCCGAAATGCCTAACTGCGGGGTTGTCCGGCTGCGAGGTCGGTCGGAAGGAAAAGCCTGAAATTGGTTCTGAGAAATACTGGGAATGGGTTAAGCAGTGGAAAGATTATCCGCTGTTTATTCGGGCGGATCTCAAGAGAAGTCGGCGACGAATTAGCAATAATAAGGATTCGGGGAGATTCTTCTGAATCGATGCGCGTAGCTCATACTTACGGTCGGCCATGTGAGAAGCAGGGAAAGAAATGGACGTTGAAGATAAAGGACTGTTTTGATTTTTTTTCTCTTTTCAGAGGGAATTCCCAGGTTAGATTATGAGAGGTAGGTAATGGTTAGTATTACGGGAAGGAATATTCTGGAAAGGTAGCGATTGACTTTGGACTTGACCGCCTGAATTACTGTCGCAATCCTCAAAAGAGACAGAAATGGAGCAATTCTAAACTTTAACGATAATGATGACTTTTCAAAGAAAAATTAAATGTTAGCTAAAAAATAATCGGGTAAAAATTAAAAGAAATTTTAATGTGAAATGTTTAATCTTTATTTTACTTTTTTATTTGAAAATATTTCTATAACTTGTACTGAAGACCTAGTTTTCCACTAGTTTCGAAAACGTAACATTATCTTTCTCTCTTTACTCCCATCATGATCATTAAGCAAAGGAAAAAGAATGTCACTAAACAAATTTATCTTTGAACGCTTCTTCTCGACGATAAAAGTACATAAAAAATAGAGCGATGATCTTATATCATTAACTACTAGATTGACATTTTAAAAAATAGAAATCATACGAACATATTTTACGAAATAGTTGTTAAATTAGGATCAACGATTGCTTAACTGAAATCAATGTGCATCGCCCTACTTTGGTGTTGTCTTGGCGATGTGCTATTTCTTTTGATTATCATATGATGAGTATATTATTTAATCCTCTCTGAAATATTGACTGAGCTAGTCTAAAATATTTGTGAATGTAAGTTCTTTTTTGTTCTAAATATCGTTTGAGAGGTGCTTACAGAATAAGATATTCCATAATCATTTAACTTTACATATTGGATAAATCTTATGTTATAAAAAATATTTATAGAAAACATAATAATTACAAAGAAGCTGTTATGTGAATGATATTTAAGAATTTAGAATGAAACAGTAAAGAGAGACAGAATATTTATGCTTAATTAAGATGAAAATAATTTTCAGCTTCCAAACAACCGAAGATTTAACTCTTGATCGTTAATACGAACGTGTAAATCATTAAAGATGAACAAAAACGTTTAACAACGTCCCAGTATAGCCTGTATCTACAAATATTGTCGTATTCCATCTCGTATGCGGTCATTCTCATACATTTTCAAGGGAATGCTCAGCATCGGTAAGTGGGTTAGTTGAATGCTTAGGAAATCTTGTTTTTACTTTCGTTTCGACGCTTATCTACTTGTCACCGATCAGACATGCTTCGATAAAATTTCCTGATTATCCCATTGGCGACGGCATCCTTAAGCCGTCCGTTCGCTTCCCCTAGATCACTTTAATTGACAGAAAAGACAGCCTTAGATAGCCTCCCATTTATCAACGTGGTTTTACCAGATTGAGGAAGTCTTTCCTTTGGTCCACGTGTAAACATCTGTTTCTCGGATGGATTTATTGCTAGAAATTGTACCTTAGAGCGATTGGAGAGCGAGAACGCAATTTTAACAGTAATTTTTTAGAAGTTTCTTGTGGTAACGGGTACAATTTATGCTTTTATTTCTCTATTCAGTTAAGTATTGCTTCCAATAATAGGAAATTCAATAGTGATTTATACACCAACCACTGTGACTTCAGCGACGCTAGAATCGAAATAATTCAATTTTAATAAATATTTATTGTATGTGATATAGAAGAGATCGCGTACATCATAGATCTTAAATTTCAGGTCCTACTAGTTCAATCACAGACATTGCATTTTTCTCAAAAGAATGATTTTCGTTATGAGTAACAAAAAAATCATCGACTCAAGACGTTAAAATGTCATTCGATCACAAGATTGAAAATAAATATTCTTTAAGATGTGTGAAAGGTGATGTCGCGCCTAAAGGCGTTCATCTACATAGGAAAAATCTCAAGGAAGAAGATAAATGACCAAGGTCATATAGGACCGGGATTGGGACCCGGTTCTTCCGATTCCCGGTCGTTTGATCAATCCAATCAATAGAGAGATCCGGGTTCTAGTCCCGGTGCTGTGAGACGTTTTTCATCTACCTTCTTCCTCGATATTCCTTAATTCTTCTTATTTTTTCTCATACCATCTCTTTGAGTTGATTATTGTATATTGTATGACGATGGGTTAGACGGAAGAGGAGACTTTTAGTCTCAATCTCGCCCGAATAAAAATGTATTATTATTATATAAATGGTTAATAGAACTAGAAAAGTGATGCGTTCTTCTCTCTCACTTCTCTATAATCTATCAAAGCATCCTTACGCTCCCTAACGTCTAAACAAATATTCGTATATTTCCCAGCAGTCTGAGGACGCATAAACCGAGGATTCCATACACAAGGAGCAAATATTCCGCAGCAAAACAAGCCGAGAGAGAGCCATCGCGGCGGTAACGAGCGACCCATTAATCACGCCATTATCAAATGAGTTTGACACGACGATCTCGGAAGAAATGGCGCAAGCTCTCTTCATAATAACCCGTGCCGTAGACAAAAGAGATGAGCCTCACATACCTCTTGCTCCCCTCCGTTTGAAGAATAGCAGAAAGAACACTTGGTAAACGATCCTTCCAGCATCCCTCATCTGCATCCCTTCACTTTCCATAAGACTCTTAGAACCTTCCCTTCGAAAGTAAAGCGACCAACTTCTTCTGACTAAACGCCAGCATTTAATGGATATTCCCGATGAGTTGGAGAGCATGAATTAGCATACATGTATCGTTAGAGAGTAATCTCTTAAGTGAAATAATAATCTCGGTTAACGAAGTGAGTTCGAAATGGTATCAGATTCGTTAACGAATTTGAAACTTTCTCCTAAGGTTCTCAAATCTTAACAAACAAACAAACCACTGCCGAAATTCGTCCATTCTGTTATGCGTGTCAGTAAAACTAGGAGAAAACCTTCATGGTTACAATTATTTTTTAGTATTTTTGGCCCATGCGCGTGGGTGCGCTTCTGAGATAACATTCGTTGGCCGAATTTGTGTTCGTAGTATACGGCTTATAGTTGGCCGATCCTACAGTGTGCAAAATCTTGAGAGCATGGCACATTTTCAGATAATTCTGTAATGTCACTTTTGAACAATTTCAGGTATAACTAGCTCCTCTGTATGTCAGGTGCACGGACCTTCCACCCCGTACTAACCGTCAAAAGAAATAATTTGAGTGATAAAAGGTTACGGATATTATAATCATTATTTGGATAATCAAGAGCGAAATACAGGTATTTAAATTTTTATGATGCAGACAAACTAAGATAATTAAGCAACATAGCAGAATATACAACAAACCATCATGCGTTTTCATAGTTAAGTAAATTATTATAGAGATTGTTAATGTTTATCATTTCTCTTTGTTGAGGTTTAGGTGAAAAATATTCGCTTCTAAAAATTACGCTTATTCGTATTTAAATTGTATTAATTACTCGTGCTTTGTAGTTCAATTGAGCACAGAAACTATAGGTATTTTATCAATCGTTAAGATAACATTTCCATCAGCATAATGTACAAGTGCTCATTCAAACAACATCTGCTTTAAAGTAATGACAGTATCCCTCGGGAAAAATTGTGCAAAAGGATTAGTCTAGTTTTGTATAGTTTTAATGCTGAACAATTTCTCGTTTTCTATTGCATGGGATAATGTAAGCTTAGGTATTATTATGCGTTTTCGTATAATCTGTCATCATAACGTACTATTACTAAAATATTTCTCACAAGTATCCTTCTGGATAGTAACGTGAGAAACACAAGAATGTAAGCCAAGCGGTAAAATTGGAAAAGATGGAAATTTTACGCCGGTAAATATTCGTAACTGCAACATTATCAAACAATGAACGTGTGAAAACAGTCCTCGTATACCATAGAGTACCCTTTGCGTTGGACCAGATAACTAATGTGCGACGGGTGTACATCGTGGAATCCCATATCTAGCATAAGATGTTACAGAAATTAAGCTTTGTATGTTCTACAATAGCTGATTGATTTTTTCTCTAGTGGAGCATGCAAAGTTTAATTTCCGTAACATCTTAATTGGACCAGGTTATGAAGTTTTGAGTCGAAATGTTGGCATTCCTCTATCAAGGTTAAGTCAATGGTTTGTTTGCCTAACCCTCAAACTTGTAAACCCAAACGCTTAAAGCTCTACTGCAGAGTAACCGCAGTAGTAATATTGATGCATACATAGACAAATGAAAGATAAGTGAATAATTGCGTAACAGAAGCTATTGGAGAATAGCGTTTGACCACCAAACCAACCATCTACTCTCAAAGGAATCTCGACAAACTACTGCGACTCCAAGGACAAGCGGAGTAAAGAATCCATTAGCGAGGTTTATGAGGCCGATGTGTGTCCGACGCGGATCAAACGGGGCCTAAAGAAGAAATTCGCCGAACACCCGCATCAGGGGTCCAGGGTCGGCAACGTCTGTGCAATTCCACGAGGAGACGGTCCCTTGATTCTCTTGAGCTCATTGAGATTAAGACTTCCAAGAACCTCCAATGAATGTGCTTCTCGGCCCATCTTTCGTCCCCATAAACATTACCTCACCCCCACTCATTTTCTGAACCTTGAACCCTCATACGAGGACAACTTCTTAATCCTCGCCTATCACCCGAGGTCCAAGGCTTCATATTTCGGTGTGTCCCACCGAAGCGTATTTACTCCCCGAAGAAGCTGTTATCAAGAATTAATCACCATAAATTGCCTATATACTCAGCTTGATGATGGGGTTGCTAACCGCATAAGTTTAGAGACCTCGTCACCGTGAAAAGTTCTGATTTTCCTGGGTCAAACGGAATATCGAAGGATGTAGCTCAGAGCTGGGAGTGTAGCTTACTGCATTGCTTCCTGACCGACGTGCCGCAGCTAATGGGTGTGTCGTAACTAAGATCCTGGTGTGCCAACTAACATAAAAAAAGATTTTTGGTGATTTTGCAAGAAATTACCCGTTTACGCTCGGCTACGTTGCTGTTGGGTTGGGGTAGGGAGAGGGATTTCTATTAAAAATCTAGAAATCTAGAAAGCCTCCCCCCAACCCAACCCAACCCCCGTTGAGATATTTAAAACATCCGCCTATCTGACTGAGCAACGTTGACGTGTGTGAACGGGTAATTTCTTGCAAAATCACGAAAAATCTTAATTTTCATCGTAGAACGTCGATCAAAAGACGCTTATATATCTCTTAGGACGAGTGAAAGGACGAAGATAATAAATTGATGCTCATTTGAATTGTTTATAACTTTTTAAATCGTATTCCACAAGGTCAGTTTTTTTATGGTCCCCCCTACTGTGGCGGCCGTGCGCTCCCGAGCTGGGATGCCTAGGTAAGGGTCCGGATTAGGACGGCGACCCTCGAAATTTCTACCTGAAAAACAGTAACTGTGAAACCCCTGCATAACTACCATTAACCAAATTTGTTTACAAGATTACGATTTTCTTTTTGAACTATTTAATAGGAGTAAAAAGTACACGCGGGCTGATGGTTTCCCATGCAGACTTTCTATGGAAAGTATTCCCAATCTCTGAATAGTCTAGTTCATAATATTATTCGTTTACGTTGAGAATGGTCCTTAATTGGACTCCCGGGGAAAATCTAAAATGCAAAACCCTGTGTAAAGATGTACTTAAACTAAACAGCCCGTATTCGAATGCTTCTCTAGGAATAACCTTCAGATGGAATATTCTAGAACACCTACACTTCTTCTGAGCAACGGTGGAAGGTCCCTTCTACCTGCGGATCAATGTCTCTTTCAGGATCGACAAACATCACGTGTCTCCAAGTTATTGATGGATTTTCTTGATTATTCGTCATACTAGTGCGGTTAGGGAGAGGGGAGTTGTATTGAATGATAGAAGAGAGTTTTCTTATTCATGCATACGAATCACCGCCATGCTCACTCTTTGTCCTTCTGTCTATTCCTCCCTTACTTCTATCCATCTCTTTGAATATCTTACCTCACCCTCTTTCCCTTCCTGTCCCTCGCCGTTTCATTCATCTTCTTACTCTTCTCTTTCATAGTTCGTGGAATCCCGTCCCTCGATCGGCTTCCCGCAGGTCCATTTCAGGCCGACCGTTATATTCCATCCTGTAGATGACGATATAAAATGATTGAACTTATTCCGCTTTACGTTGATAACTTCATTCACATCACTAATGACTGTCACAACGTAAGTGTCAATATCATTGCATTACTCCAACTTTTTCTTAGCGAGGAAAGATTTATCAGTATTTAAAAAGTATTAATATAATGTAGGTTGAGATAATTGGATGTTTTACTGATTTATATTTGAAACAGTGTGTAGGGAAGAGTATTTTTGAACCAGACAGGTCTTGTTTCCGGGGATGAAAATTATTTTCTACTTCCCAGTGCATGTACGAAAATTATGAAATACTGTCCAAGAGAAAGGTTCTAGAAATACCTCCTCGAGTAAAATAAATTGCATGTTTCTTACCTGATATAATTTTGATAACTTTAAAGCCGTTTCATGACCCTCCTAGATACTTAATGACCAATAAACTGCAGCTGCAGGCACTCATCGTAATTTTCTTTGAAAAGCAATCATACTTCTTTAGATTATTTTTATCCATTTAGAATTAGTTTTGTGACATCTAAAATGCAGTTCACCTTTATTTATTGGCATAAATGTATTAAGAACATCATCTAGATTAACTGATTGGATGTTAATGATGAAGTTTAACTAGTGAAGCCAAATCGAAACTTTCTAAATTCTTGAAAACGAGGCTAAGTAGTTTAATAACCTGCCTTCCAGAACTGAGCAAAGAAGAAACGATTTCATACTTCAAATCAATTATATCTACCAACTGAAATCCTTGTAAAACTTTACGGTAACTTTAATTAAATCTTTGCTGCACTTTTGTGAGCTTGCATTATTTTAATCACAGTATTGAACGGAATTTCTTCATTATCTTCCCAAACTTATTTTTAATTTCACTTCCTTCGTAATAATCGCATATTCGATTCCTATTTGATTTTCTAAATCACTTGTACACTCCTGGCCAAAATTAACGCAGCACCTCCCTAGCGATCCTTACGGCTGGTGCTGCGTTAATTTTGGCCAGGACTGTACATACATTAATCGCAGTTATAAAATTTAATAAACGATTAAATGACCCGCAAAATATTTTACATTCTTCGGTACGCAATATTTCGATCATTTCTTCAAATTCTTTTCTCCTTTCTACAAATGTAGAACAATATTCCCTTTTATATCTTATTATCTTCTTCGTCTTCCTCCGATCTTCTGCATCGATTTTCACAATATCGACCAATGTCTTTCCTCAGTGCGGAAGGAGAAGTCATTTATTATTGCTTGATATTTTTACCTGTTTTCTTGGCCTATCCTTTGCCTCCGTCTCTATCACAGCGCCTTATTCTTATACACATTCTATGATGTTTACATTTTTCTCGTCTTTTGTCAATTACTTCTATTCGCCCTTGTTTGAATAAAATTTCACGGGGTTCATGATTATAATTACAATTTTGCTCTGCCATTTTTCGCGTCCACATTTTATAATTTTATGGAAGAATTCTATTGTGAGCCTTTAGGGTTCTGAATGTATTCTCCGACCATAACTATATTTTTCTGCTTTACATACGAAGACTTTTTTGCAGAACCTTCAAAAATAAAATTATAAAAAAATCTTATAAATATTTAAAATTATTTTAATTTTTTTTGCATTTTATATTGCAAATTTTGAAACATGTTTGTAAATTTTGTAATAATATGTATTACATACCACCTTCGGGAGGTTTTGGGGGGTTTTCCTCCCAACTAGGGTGAATACCAGGCAGATTATGTAATTTCCCCCACGATATGCGTACCACCTGGCCAGGTGCCTTTTTGTAGTTTTTGAGAATAAATAAATATGTATTCTGTGCCTTTATTTTACACATATTCGTTTGCATTTTACCTGTGTATTTCAGTTGCTGTTATAAATAGCTTATAGAATTTATATTTTTCTCTTTTTATTTTATCATAATCGACGTAATTGGGGCTAAACTGAATCCATTAAATAATTAATGCTAATTATAAGCATCTCATAAGCTAGTGGAGACTACGTGACTTGGAAAAAAGTTGTTACTAGGAAGTAGACAGATACACGATTGATTTCTGTGTTTACCGGAATGACTGCCTTCGAAAATTTCAGCGTATGAAACTCCTGCTCTTTCACTTATTATTTGTCTACCGGTTGATACTTATTTGCATCTCTTCACTGACATTTGTTTCTCTCTCCTAACCTTTCAGTCTCCAAATCGTATCCCTCCGAACTCTCTCACGAACTCTCTTCTCCATCGCCACGCACATCTTCCCTTTCCCGTCCTCTTTCATCATTCCCTCCACCTCTCCGTTTTCCTCCACTCTCACTTTCGGGAAAGCGAAAGGAGGCCACTGATGGCCACTTCCCAAAATAAACGGAATCCAAAGAGGAGTCGGACGGAGATGGTCTCTCTTTGGGTCCATTCCTCGCTTCCTCCGAATCCTCCTTCCTACCTGATCTCCTTTATGCCTTGGCCCCGTTTCTCTTACTTGTTTACCGGTGGAAGCACCAGATAGAGTTCTCCGCAAGAAAGGAAAAAAGATGGGCCGCACAAAACCAGGATCGTTCTCTCCAACCACGAGTATATGTATAACTTACTCTCCCATCTTCCCCACACACATAAGGAATCCTTCGTATTACACTCTTTTCAATCCGCGTTTCTTTTGTCCTCGAGTTTTTTCGCTATTCATGCAGCATGCATCGCCTGAGCCGCATGCATCGATGAGGGTAAAGCACCGATTCCGCTTTTTTTTACTTTCCTCCTCATTTTTTTTCCTGCCCACGTTTTATTATCCGACTTCCACCAAGAATTACGTGGTTCTCCCGAAGTAAAAGTAAGGGATGGTTGGGAAGGCAGGGATCCGATCGAGGAGCGCGCGCGTTGTTGCTATTTTGTTTTATTTTTTCCCTCTCCGGTCAGTCAGAGTGGAACGGGTTAATTTCTTTGAGATTCTTCTCCGTTTTTCGGCCCGTGGAAGAGCACGAACGAACTGGATTCAGATTTGATGGAATGCGGGTTTGCTGGTGTGATGGTGGTTTATGAAGTCGACTTTATGTTTATGAAGTACTGAAAAGATACGACACCGTTACGGTTGTCTGAATGTAAGGACATTGAACATAACATTAATATTATTTGTGGTTGATTGGTTATAATTTAATGGAATATCGGTCACCGTTTGCCCACTTTTATGGCTAGGTTATTGGTAGCAAGGTATTTTTGATATGGGACCATCTCTATTATACGCTTACATATATATACCCAAAAACAAAATGCAGTTTAGATGTGGATTCAGTACTTTATTGTGAAATAGTGAAATGAATGGGACGATTTTGTAAAACGTTCTGTAAATTCTAATCGTAATGATGAACAATGTGGCTAACAATGAGTGACGTGTGGATTGGTAATGAAACAATAAAAACTGATAATGTAATAGTATGTATATTTATGCGGTATTTGTGTATTTGAGTGGATACCACAGAAGTACTGCATACATTAAAGCTTCCTGTTATTGTAGTGTAAGTTTTAATGTTGTTTATAAATACTGTAATGTCATTACGAAATGTTAATCAGTAAGATGTTTTATATTGTAAGTGATTGTAATTGTGTAGTTAATGCTGTTAATGGTTGCAGCTGCCACCTGGCAAGAGTCAAACTCCAGAATGTAATAATAAATAAATAAGTATTTTCTTCAATTAAAATAATTTAACTACACATAAATGTCAATTCCGTAAATTTGTGTTTTTCTTCTACGACATCTTACAAGTAAGTCGATATTCATGATAAATATCTCCAACCCACACAATGATTTTGCACTCCTTTGGCAAGCTAATCTCACATTTCGTTGAATATGGACTGTTTCCCAACAATAACTTCACCATTCCTGCGGTAATTAGTAGAAACAACATCAGAGGCGCCAGGACCGGTCCTAGGCGTGGGTGGTACAATCGACCAGAGTGGCCAAAAGGTAAAAGCCTCAGGAATATATTGTTAACTATGTATATCGCTTGGAATTTATATGTAATCCTGTTTAATGGCATGATAGTTTATTTAAAGTGGCATCCTTACCCGTTCCAAAAGTATGTCATTTTTCCCACATTCTTATAAAGAATACGCAATTACTTCTTGGAGAAATAAGGCACGAAAACAGTTTTTGGGTTTCAGAGAGAAGGCCATTGACCTCTTTCATTCGTTAATTTAGGTTCTGTATAAGGTTGCAGTATGATAACGTTGTCAAACTCATTATAACTAATGTAGTAATGATGTGGAAACATCCTATCTACACTATGAAATGGGTTGGACAGAAAACTTTGATTTATTAGTGGTGGCCGAATTTAACTACAGCTGAACCTACGTCACGATCTGGCCATAAAATGCACTTCAAGCGATTCAAGTTATATAAATGAACTATTAATAGCGACTATCAGTTCTAGGAAAATAAACTTGGAGCTTTTAACGATTAATCAATATCTTTGTAGTGATGGATCATTTTTGCACCATTTATCTGAAATCGTACGAATTTATTTTTTAATAGTCGTTTTCAAATACAAGTTAAACTATTTCTATTTCACATCTCAGTGTGGAATATTATATATTATTAAAATCATTATTAATTATTACAAAAACAGCATAATAACTTTTCAAATTTCAAGCTACCTAGGTATATTCTAATCACTTCCTTATCATGTCATTTCAAAGAACAATAAATTCAATTTTTGATTCCTTTTGTTTCAGGTAAGAGCATGACAATTGTTGAACTTCATGTTTCTACAAAGGAGAGTTAACCATCTTCATGGAATATGCGTTCATTGCAGCTCAGGTATGTCTCTTCGTCTAATACTTGAGCAAAGTCTTGTGCAGGAAAATATTTCCCGTCCTATGTTATGAAAGTAATAATCAATTATTAATCTGTCATCGTTATGAATATAATGAATATCGCATATTACAGATATTTTCTCATAAAAAATACCAAATACAGTAACGATGAATATTGAATTATTAATGCAGTTTTTCCTCATCAAAAATTGAGTGTTTATTGTTAATATTCGTTTGAATAAACGCAGTGGGGGTAATTAGTAAATAACGGTGCGCAATTTTTCTGAAGTATCTTTATAAATTTTGACTTGATTAACCCTTTCGGGCGAAAATGATATTTTTACTGGAATGGTGAAATATTACGTTAATGATTTTCTACCAAAAATCAAGCTACCAATGGGTCTAAACTTGTTATTTAGATTAACAAGCTAAAGTTTCAATTATTTAGTCCCTATTATCCAATTGAATAATTATCATTTATATACGTGTAATTGATATTTTTATATGTAGTCAATGTGTTACATTTATCGATAAACATCGGGATTTATTGAAACGTAAGCTATCCGCATTTTGATACCAATTAAAAGTGAGAGTGATCCCTTATAGTAAAATAATCATCCTTGTTGTTTTTATAGTAATGCTAAACTTTGAAATAGATTCATCATGTAGCATTGAAATGCTTACACAAAATATTTTATGTGGGCCACGCCCTTACGCGACTATTACATGACTTGAAATCTAGGAAACTGTATGGAAAGACTCCCCGCTACTGTAGAATGCAATTCTTTTGTTGCAGTGAATACAATAAAATTTTGTTGTGGGGTAGAGTATCCTGCCACAGAGTAAAGATCCTAGCTACTAGTACCGTTCTAGGGGTTTTAGTACCTTTTACATTGGCGGAGGTTTTTTTATTTCAACTCGGAATTTGAAAATTTGTTGATGATTCTCCACATAGGAATACCGCTATATTCCGCTTAAATTGTTTGATGAGGTGAATGGTTTCCACAGTTGTGTTTACATAACAAAGAATCTCGAACAGTAATGTTAATATAACATTGTAGAGGATGCATTTCTCTACTCTATTATATTCATAACTGAGTTAATTTAAAAATCAAGATGATTTCTAAGACGATCCCTAAGTGCAAAGTACTACTTCCTCAAAGGTTATTGAGTAATCTGCAGCTACATCAATGCATTCGCTCTGCTGTAATCCACATTATGTTCACCCGAATAACGTTTAAGAAATCTCTACTTAAGTCATTGAATAAGGCTCTAGTTTCACAGCCAAACTAACCGTTTTGGAACTCAGACAATCGTAAACATGGAATTGAACTCACAGATTCAGTCAAGTATAGATGGGTACACGAACCAATAACTATATAAGAGCTATTCCACCAAGCAGAACTTCAAATCGTTGCTGAGAAATAACTTGTTGTAATTGAAATTAATTTTTCAATGAATGATGATACGTCGACCTCAAATGCAGTGAATTGTGATGACGACAGAGTACTGTAATTTATTTTCTTCACAAAATAAAAGTCGGCTCGAGAATAATACAATTTCCCCCCTATTCCTATGTATATCATCTCTGTTTTAATTTGAAGAGAACTAACAATAGCGCAGAAAAACTTCTGAGCTTTATTTTCCGCCGTTATAGTCTTAAATCGTTTATGCGAGAGAAGCCTGCAGCCGGGTTTAATCAATAATAACAGATTTAATTGGTACTTGATGATGATTTGACTGAGCATTCATGAGTCAGAATGTATAATTTCTATTTCCAATGCAAGAATAATTCATTACACAGAGTTTACCTTATTTCATCAACGAGGAGAATTAAAACAGAACTTTCAGAAATGAACGCTGCATCGTTTCGTTACTTAAGCAATGGTTCTACAACGAAGTACGTTAAGAATTGTTTTGTAACATTGATTCAGTTCCCCTAGAAATAATATTTGTTTGGTGACACGTCAATCATTCGCAGTAAACGAGGACTGTTACTATTATTTTCAATTTGTAAAAACGATTACTGCTGGGGAAAATCGGTCATAAGTCTTTTTAGTACATCAATGAGGGCACTGATGAAGTAATTTTTGATGGACATTCGCCAAGCTATACAGCCTAGCAATTTGTCTAGCAGAAAAAAAAACAGCTTTGGTTTTCCCACTGATTATGACGCCATTTTCAACCAGTAAAACCCCGGAACCACAAATCGTCGACCACAAATGCTAACGTTAACTGTAGAATAAAGTGTTTATTCGAACTATTAGTTTCCTAAGTCTAACATTTATTCTCATTGTTATCTTATTTTTTATCTTGCTCCTGAACCAGAGAGAATCTTACAGGTAGATAAAAAATTATATTTTAGCCAACAACAGCAAATTTGACAAACATTTGCGTATCTTGTTGAAATTAGTAAGGTGTTGTTTTCATTCCTTCATTTTTCTAATAAACGTACATATCTCTCTCATGCTAGGTCTGTTCCTTTCATCTTATGAAGATTGTTATTTACGGTATAGCTTTTACGTTAAGAAATGCTCTAACAAGAATTTCCTGATAAATAGATTGAGCAGAATGAAATCTCTAACACGGAAATTTACATGCTGTACAGCTTACACTGGCCTTTGAATTTCAGACACAGATTGCATGAATTTGAGACGGAATACTTCAAAACAGAGTTGTGAGTATGTTCAGTGATTCGCACTATTAGCTTACATGGAAGCTATTGCAGAGTTAAACAATGGAGTGATATTCTACAACCGATTTATAAGTGCCTATGGATTATCTTAATATCAGGCCGTAAAGTTATGATCAAATAGCCTACCAACTGAGTTAGCACAATTTGAACAACCATTCTAGGTTAATTACAACGAATGACAATCAATAATCCTTAATGGATAGCGGACAGCGATTGATTTCCGTATGATTTTCTACAGAGTTTTCAACAAAAGTATTGATCTTTCGGTATAACGACAGGGCCCTGTGAAGTTTATTAGGTTAAAAACTATGTAAGTACTCACTTCTGCCCCACAACGTTATTTTCAATGGAACTGGAGTGTAGACCGCTAAACTATCTTCAAGCCTCCTTCCACCGCTGAGCCCGATGTTGAATGACCATCTCCTAAAGGCACCCAGGTGGTCAAGTTAGAAACATAATAGACGCCTTAACTAGAGATCGGAATTGATGGGATGGTTCTAAGCCGGTTTTCCCAACCGTCACATCCCATTGGTCATCTGAGGAGATCCTAAATGGGACGAAGGTCTAGTAAAAAAACTGAATCCTAAATGCTGTTTTAGATGCGATGATAAGAATTACAAAGAGTAGTCGCTAGCCCATCCAACGTTTTTCTTTCTGCTCTATTCTAATATCGTTTGCGTTTCTGCAAGATTCAAATGACTTACAAAATGCGTAATATGTGAGAATGTATCAAGCATGATATAAATAATATCGATGGTAGAGGTCTTGACCGGGAGGTATTTTATAGCAAAAGCAAGTGGAATAATAGATTTACTTATACTTAAACCATACTTAATACTTAGAAAGAATGACCATGATTGCTAAGCATGGTATGAACATCATTATATATCAAGAGCAAGAGGTATAGATAGCAGCATGATGATATATACATCGAAATCATGATCATTCTTTCAAGGTATTAAGTATGGTTTCATTATAAATATATCTGTTATTCCCCTTTCTCGCGATATATCGTATCATCATCTTAATATAAAAGTGACTTGTAGAACTTAAACCGAATCTCGTTTTTTTGTTTCCATAGCAACTGAATGACGTCAAATGGGTTTCACAGATTCCAAACTTTTGGAGATGGAAGAGGGGACTATAACAACTTTTATATCGATGGATTACAGACCCTGAATAATGGCTGAAGATCGGGCTCCGGGAAATGTTTTTATTGGCAGCGTAAGAGTTGCCAAAAATTGACGGTGCCAATTGATGTCAGGTCACAGTTTTACAGACCAAAGGAGGTTTACAACTTCGTCCAAGCCAAAAAATTTGCAAACGCGTTAAACCTTCGGAGAATTGAGTGCAACTTTTAGGAAATGCCGTATCGCAATGATTTTAGCGTTTCATTTTTACGAGGCAAACAATTAAGAGCCTTGAATACGATTTTTCTATTTAGTTCCTAATATTATACCTTTGACGGAATGACAAACCAATAAGGAATAGATTCGTATGTTTTAGAGCTGAACGGGGGCTATGTAACATTTTGCCGCAGAGCAGAAAAGGAATTTTAAATAATTTACGTGAGATTACGGAGTTATTGATTGAGAATCAAATAGTTCTGCCTCGAACAGTTCTCCATGAAAAAGCTGTAATGAAAAGAACTCTTGTACCTTTATGATAGAATATGTTTTTTATTGCTCGACCATTGTTAAACCTTCGATCGAAACTGTAGCCGTACAATTGGTCTTTACAGTCAAGTGTTCTTTTAATTGTTCTTTATTGCTGGTTAAGTTTAAGAGACTGACGGTTCGATTATGACAAACAATAAGCCAAAACTTCTGTTTATGGATACCCTGAGACTTATGTGAAACATTTCCATTCCTAATTATCTTGAATTTTACTGGAAGTATCTAAATGCTGCGAGGAAAACAAGGTATGTTTATGGAAGTAAACCACAGACTATGTTTATTTCACTACCTCAGTCCTCATTCTGTCTATTGTCTGACCAAAAATATTAAGGACCCGGAGGCTTTCTCTTACAATGATCTGCTGTTATAATTTAGCATGCTATGCATCGTTTTACAGAGAAAATCTTTGCCTTCGAAATAATATGTATTGAGAGTCAATATCCTTCTCCTCCTTAATCTAAGTCGGTGTATAACCAAGCAATTATAAACCTGGTTACCCCCTACTTGCTCTTGGTAGCTAATATTAGAGAGGGTGAGGTACCAACCGGCCTTCACACGAAATACTTCTCTGAGGGATCTAAACGCTGTTAATACTACGCAACTACTATAATTTCTGATAGTTGCCGACTTCGACTTTCCAAAAGCTAATAAAAAATACAAGAATTATTTCCCGTCGCAACCCTTGACAAAGAAGTGATGGATGCCCAAGAAGTAGAAGTTTGAACTGTACGCTTCCGGACGAAGCAGGAAATGTTCAAATTAGAAGGAAAAAAATCGGAACTCGGCAATTTTCCTCGTGCATGAAGCACATCCGAACATCTCTCTCGAGCAATGCACGTGTTGGGAAAACATGGTCGGCGGCGTCTACATTTTGATTCCCAACACACGTAATCCGCCGATTATAAGAGTAATTAGTTCCCTCATTCTTGGAGGAATCTCATTGCAGTTTTTTTCCTACTCCTTGCCATCTCGCGATTTGAATCGCAAGCGTTTCGCGCTCCTTCTCCCGTCGATCAATCAAATCTCCCCGTTCCCTACCCCGACTTCTCCCACCTAATTACCGACGACGATGCGAGAGGGAAAAACAAAAGAAAACAAAACGAGGAAAGAGGCGAGATACGGCCGAATAAGACATTGAATAGTGCTGGAAACAGCGAGGGCAAGAGTGGGGCAGAGATACAAAGAATCGCGGAGGGAAGAATGGCCAAAAAACCGAACTTTCGTTGGCCCGGTGGTCGACGGCCACTCTTTCCCGCCAGTCAGCATGGCCGCCGCCCGCAACACGGGAATAGGGAGAGGCGCTCTGCGGGGGAGGAGGGGGACGAGAAGCGGAGGTCAGCGGTCTGGAGAGGGAAGGGCCGGACAAAAAAAAGCGACCCCCGGGTCCCCCTCACCACACCCTCCCCCCCGCACGCACGCCTCACGCACTCGATGGAAAAACACGGCGAAGGCATGGGACCGAAGGGGCAGCCATCTTGGAAACCGGCCCCTCACACCACGGACCGTATCCCTCGGCATGCCCACCTCATCCCCTCTCTTCCTCTTCCCCAAGTCCCCATCTCTTCGCCCTTCATCCTCCACGACGACCCCTCCTCTCCCTGCCCATAATGCCCCTCTCTCGTCCGCCAAATGTACCGATTGATTTTTGGCGTCCCCCCTCCCCCTCGTTAACCAAAAATCTCTCCTCATTCATCCCTCAGCTCTCCCTCATCTCTCTTTCACTCTCTCCTCACCTCCGAACACACGGGAAAAGTACGCGATCACTCCCACCACACCCTCTCTCCCCTCACAAAAGAATCCGTGAACCGTCTTCGCTCCCCGCACATGCACGGCATTCCACCAGCTGCACGTTGTACATGCACACACGCCCTCCCTTCCTCCCGTGATTCCCTCCCCGTGACCCGCGTTTTCGTTTACTCACATACGTCAACTCCTCCGCACACTTCACGACAGCCTCTCTTACCTCCACAGAACTTGGTGGTCTTCCAGGGTCGCGAGGTCTTCCGGAGAGGCTTCCGGGGGTCGCAATCACAATCCGTGCACTCTTTCCTTCACGGCGGGCTCACTCTCACGAGCCGGAGGTATCACTGTCGAGGTCTGCGCGGATCCGGGCACTTTAAGGCGGTTTTCTCCCGGAATACTCCTTCTGGTGTGGAGACGGCTTCTTCCGTGCTTCCTCCGACGCCCTCTCTCCGCCGACTCCGCGGAGGAAAAAAAAACGCCGGGGTTGTGCGGATAATGGCGTCCGAGGTGGCGGCCGGCCTTTCTCGATTCCTTTTCGCGGGCGTTGTTAGGGTCCGGTCGAAAAAAAGGGGGAGCGGCGAGGGGGCCTCGTAAGGGACGGATCGATACCGAGAACGAACGTGTGTATATATAAGTAAAGGGGTACGCGGACGTAAGGGAATACACGTAAAGGCATACATATATATTCTCATGCACCACGCATGTTTACTTACGTGCATGCATGCATGTTTACTCTCATCCACGCGTGCACGTGTAGATTACACGCACACCTATAGGTGAACAATTACGTACACGTAAGAAAGCTAAAAATAGGAGGATTTTAAGGTAGTAAACGAGCTCGGATACACTTACATACATAAGTACGTTACCCCTTGAAGAGTACTCTATTCTCCGTGGGTCCACCATGTTTTCGTCTCCATCCCGGCCATTTTACCCCGTCAAGATCCAGTTTTCGCTTTCTTTACCTCCTCCCATCTTCCCATAACATAGACGAGAGACACTCCTTGGCCTATCTCGGAGGTGGGAGGGGAGGGGGGAATCCTGGGAGAGTGCCCCATCCCCCCTCTACCCCCGCCCCCACCCCTCCCTCCCGTACCCGCCCTACTGACCTATTGGCGCGTAGGCACGCAGCACACGTTTTTCTAGACCCCCTTCCGAGGCTCCCGAAAAGCGGGCTGGGACGCACGATATATCGCCTCAACTCACCGGGATTTTTTAAGGCAACAAACGGCAGCGAATCCGGGCCGTGGAGATAATGCCTTATCCTGGGTCGACGTCTCGGCGTCCTCCCTAGCTCCCGGCCGCAGGCGGACTAAAACTCGTCGTCTCCCGAACCCGACGCCCAGGCGGTGTGGTTTTTTTCCCCAGTCCGGAGTCCGCCCCGACGGCAGGCGTCTTCGCACCGCCCGGAGCCGTCGGGAGCGGGGGAGGGCAGGGGGAGGGAAAGGGTTACGTAGGTGGAGGAGAAGACTTGTTGGAGGACCGTCTCACACTGGAGGAGGTTAGGGTGGAGCGATTTCGGGGAGAAGGACGAGATGAGGATGGAAGAGGGTGGGCCGGAGACTTTTTTCGGCGGGAGAAGGGAATCTCCTCGATCGACCACCTCTCTTTTCCTTCCCCTCTCGTCGTCGATTTACCCTTTTCAGGGCTGAGAAAATCGATGGGAGTGGTCGCTGCTCCGAGTGGAGCTTCTCCTTACTTCGCCGATGTTTCCTCCGCGTTTTCCTTCGCGAAGAGGCGCTTCTCTCGCGGGAGAGGTGTTTGTTTTCCAATTTGCCTCAGCTGTCTTCTGCTCGTTATAGCTGACTGATGTGTTTTCGTACAAAATGTATGGATTTTCTTCCTCGAGAGGATGAAAATTCTCTGGGAATCAACTCCGAAGCAAATTTTTCATAAGGTCGGGAAAACGTAAACAACGAACGAATGAATAACTGAACTAAACCGCTTCATCATTCGTATTAATCCTTTTCTTCTTAAAGTGGTACACCAAGATCTCTTTTGAATAACGAACTCATCCACTAAATAAAATCTAGAGTTAAATTAAATTGATTCTGAACTAGCTATTTATTCAATGCACGCAATGTAAGATAGAGTCAAGAAAATGATTTTCTGGGGCTTAATATTCGAGGATCGTTTTTCAAAATTACAACCTGTCTTATTTATTCTAACCCCGATTTCCACCACTACTCTCTCTTTCCTCAAAAAGGACCATTTCATCTTCTTTCTTCGAAAACTTTCAATTTCTTTCCATTGGTAACATAGAAAATGTCAGCTACAAATTTTGATCTTTTCTCTCTCTTTTTCCAAAATTGATGTCTAGGTAGAAGCAATTCTGTTTATCCTTTTCTTTCCATCGTCTATTATTCGATTAAAAAATAATCATCTCGATATAATCTAATTACAATCTCGATCTAATAGTTCTTCCTTATTCATTCTGATGTATTGACCAAAACATACAGCGTCTGGATATCAGTCCAATGAGCTGATATAATCTTTTCTTTATTGATTTCATAACCGCTTTTATTTCGTGAGCTTTCACTTGTCATAACATCAAGCTACTTTTTCTTCTCATCTCCTTATTATTGATGTTTTCAAGTATTCCGATTTTTTTTACTATAGGCACGCTCAAGAGCAACTAAAAATATTTTCTTAAACCCATGGATGCTGCCGATTTACATAAAAGTGCTCAAACTGGAATAAGTAGAATAAAACATTCGGTTCCTCCACAAAATATTTATCCACGACTCTCTTTGGTTTTACATCAACATCACCAGGTATGCGTCCAATATTACTGGTGTCTCGTCAAATACAAGTCTATTTGGTTTTACCCATCCAACATAAATTATTCCTGCTGAGGTATTCCGAGATACTCTCATTTTTTTATTGCCACCCAAACATCTCTCGAATGTTATATTCTCAACCCCTTCATAAACAGTAATTGCAATCCAGAATAATAATCCAAGACTATCATTAACAGCAAATTTCCTCATTTTCTTATATTTTCCTCTTTCCATTCCTTCACCTCATGAATTGACTCACACCATTGTACAAGCTTTTATTTTCATTTAGACTCCGAACCGGGAATCTAATATGTCCTCCTAACTTTTGAACCTATTCCTTTCTTAAATGTTCTTCTCTTATATTTATTAGCGTTTTATGTCTGCCTGCCAACCCTGTCTATTCTAATTCCAGTTCTTGAGTATCATGACAGTCAGAATGATTAAGCAATTGAAAATGTCCTCTTTATATTTGTCGTTTCATTAGAACTTCATGTCTTCGATTTCTTCATTTTTCCTTGCCTCATGTTGCCCTTCCATGTGCTTTTTATAGAAAATTACAGCCATATATTATAAAATGAATTATCCTTCATAATTCCTTCATTTGATTACACTGGTTGAAATTAAAATTAACCTGTAGAATCATTTTGCAGTTCTTTCACCTGCCATTTACCATATCATTCCTATTTTTTTGTTGGCCAAACATTTACACATATATGCAAAACACTTAGTGTTTCCCTAAATATCACAAATTGAATTTCAACTAACTTTTAATTTCCTTACAGAAGTTCTTCCTCTCTTGCTGTACAGTATTCAAGTTAGTTGTTTTCCCTTTTCGTTGTTTCATTCTCTCTCTTGAGCTGTTTTGGTTAAAAGGTGAGCTACGTATTCTGTTGCTACATCTTGTAATATTGTCACATATTACTACTACTAAAAACTCCAGACTTCTCTTATTTTCAGACCACAATATTTTCTGTTTCTCTTCATAGACGTAGATTTTTCACCTGATTCAGTATTTTCTTTAGTCTCTCTTTTTTCAACGAAATAGAGATTTTACTGTTTTTCACTTCATCCTCAGCAGATTTACTTCATCGAGAAACGGGTATACTGAGAATCACCTGCATTACCAAACCTATGTTCTCAAAGGGGAGTTTATGGATACAGAAAGTATCATCAAAGATCATATTAAGACCTGGATTAGGAATCTTCTCAGTAAAAAATAACTATATTGTCCTAAACAAGTGCACATAATAGGTAATTTATCAACCACACTTCAGCAGGAATAAATATTATATTATAATTAGTATGTTACCAATTACAATGAATAATAGATAAACTTAACATTGTGTAGAGGCTTAATTTATGCTATATATTCTCTAGAATTACTATTTATAATTACTCAAATAATTTGTTCTCTTTATCTTTAACTTTGAACTTGCCGCATCTCTTATAAAATATAAGAAGTATGTTATTGAAATCTCCCAAGTTCCGTCATATTGAGACATAAGCTAGCGCCTGGTCGGAACTAACTAGTAGAACTATTATCGGACCATGTCTAATCTCGCACCCTCTTATCCGCGCATTTTTCATCCACTTCGTAACAATACTTATATATCTTAGGATATTTCCGTACTCCGTCGTCATATCTGCCGTTTGCTATTTGTTAGTTCTTCGGCAACCATTTACCCTTCCGCTTGGACGCCCTGCCAGTTCAAAGTTGACGCTCACCTCAACGCTGATTAGCAGTGCCAAGGCCGTGGACTGCTTCGACGTTTCCCTTGTTTACAGCTGCGCCTGGCAACGACTGGTTCACCGGTTCCCAAGTATTGACCATTTTTAGAGAGAAAGATCTGCACCGAAATGTCGGATACCACTCTCACAATGCGTTACCGTTAGTTGGTTCCTTCCATAAAGACTTCAGAGAAGTTTATTTTATGAGAACGATTTCTGACGACTACTTTCCCGAGCTGTTGACGAATCTCCGGTCCTAATGATTTCCTCTTTGTGTAGTTAAGAGTTAGTACACTGCACTTAGAGTGTATCAGCTTTGCCTTGATCAGCGTATTGTGTGTTTTCCTTCGCCTTCCGATTCCCTGTTTTTATTCCGGACTTCTCGACCTTTTTATGTGAATGTTTTCTCTTTATGTGAGTTAATACTTTGTCAACTTTTACTTGCGATGGTAATACGGGGCTATACGTGGATATTTCTCGTGAATAATTTTTGGGATGATTTCATTAACTCATGAATGACGCATTTTTCTTTAAATTTATTCTGCGCTTAATTCAGCAAAAATATGCATCGATTCAATCGTGATGAAAGCTAGTGAGGGCCATAGATAAAAAAATTGCTAAAAACTTAGTGATGTTGGTCCATATATTTTAAGTGCAACGCCTTGCAATTATTGAGGATAATCAACTTCACCACCCTGTACTCACCATTCATCGAAAACTATTTCCGTTTGTAAATTTCAATCCACGGCCTTATTGAACATCAGTGAAAATTCCATATAAGCTTATTCGGGAGATGATTTGGTTACGAGCGGAAAGTCCCCCAACTTAAGTAGCATTTCCGGCTACGGAATGGGTTCCCCTTCCGGAAAGTTTTGGCATGAATTGGCCCCCGTATTTCCACCAGCGATATCGTCTTTATTGTCTGGAAGACGCTCACACGCACTTATTTACAAGCTAAGATTGTCGTGCTCTGAGTCTATGGATTTACTACGGGTTTATTTTTTTCATATTAGAAAGTAAACCATTTTTCGTAAATTGTCATTGGAAATCATAGTCTGACGTTCTCGGGGTCGAATTGTGAAAATTCCTATCCTTTACGCGTTAGAGGTTTAAAATCTTCAATAGCCTGCGTTCCTCGCCTCTTTCACCGGTATCTGGAGAAAACAAGAAAGGATCATCGCACTTTTAAGAGCACCCAATTTACATTACGGAAGCGAATATTTCCTCCTCAGGGGTCATTAAATCTCTACTTCATTAACAGCCATGCTCCAAAGTTTCTTTCGTTTTCTTTTAAGCGTTTTATTCGTATTTCATACGAACTTATTTGGTAAAAACGCATGATACTATTATTGCATATAACCGATAGAGAGTATATCGAACAAATGAAAATAAATAAACGGAAATCGGGGAGGTATTTATTTATTTCTTCCACCAATTGGTTCGAATTGTGCCACACCGGTTTATGAGATCATCGGCATTTAAAGAGACCCCCTCATACGCAACCTGTAAGGGAGCGTAAACAAGCGAGCACGTGCCGGGGTTCGAACTCGCGACTCCAAGTGCAGTAGTCACGCTTACCGCTGGGACCGGTTCGAACCTCGGTGCACAAAGACACCGCCACACGTCGGACGCCAGCGTTTGTTCCCTTAAAGAAAAGGAGTTTTCGCTCCCGAGGGATGCCCTTACTCGGAGATATTCCTCGGGATTAATAAATTCCGTTCAAGCGAAGTTTCCGTGAGGTTATGCTTATCTGGGCCCAAAATCTCCCTTCGATGTTGAAATTTTGGTCGTAAAACGGATATTTCGCCGCAAAAATGGAGATGCTTCGCCGGAATTTTCAAATTTCAAACTTTCTTGAGGAAGATAAAAATACAATAATTCATGGGGTTGCATAAAAACTGGTAGCGCTAGTTTTGAGATGGACTAGGTTCTGTAGAGTGGCATCAATTAAAGCATCATCGATTCCGCTTCAGGGCTTAGAGTATTTGGAAAGAGACACATCTACTTTGTATTTTACGGTGTTCTTAAACGCTATTATTACTAAACTAATTATAGATGAATATTTAAAAAGAGTTATGTCAAAGGTGAAGGGGAAGACAAAGGGAAAAGGTGTTGGATGACATAAGGGTTGGGGTTAACTATAAGGAAATGAAGGAGATGGCGCTTAATAAGGATTTTTGAGTGCACATGTACCTACGGAAAGGTGGAACACTCATGCATGTATGTGTTCGTCAAATCTGGATATTACGGAGTTCCAAAAATTATTCCAAAACTAAATATAAAATGCGACAATTACGCAATTATTTCAAAGTCTAATGACGAATTTTAGCCTAGAGTAGGGATGTATTGTTACTACTCAACGCTTATGGCATGTTAGCGCAAAATGGCATCTCATAAGTATAGTTATTATTGTTAGAAAAATACTTTTCTGGGCGAGATTGAGGCTTAAAAGTCTCCGCTTACACCTGTGCAGACTATAAATAGTCAATAAAGCCTCCATAAGTGGCACACTACATGAATATAAGTGCCGCATTGAATCAAGGGAGAAATTATAAATAAATAATTTTTTCCATTTACATATATACAAACAAATAGTTATGCTGGAACTCAAAACATACATTCTAGAGGGCACATATATCTTTGGTGATTTTTGGAGCTTATGCCGTATTATTGTGGTGTGTTTATATCTAATGTAGAAGAGAAATATTTTGTGCATGCAATGTGCAATGGTTGACCACGTTTAAGGTATATTTCAAAAGAATCTATCGTTACTGATCGCACATAAAGTTACGAATACAATATTTCTGTTTTACGAGGAAACCTTTTTTAGCTATCACATTTAAATATTAATCAATACCTCCATTGAATGTGGGATATGACATGATTTTATTGAATTTCTGATTTTTCAATTGTGGATGTGAATGTAATATTGCTGCATCGCTTGGTTCTTTTTAATTAACCAGTTCTATCAGAATATATGTAGATATATCACTGAAACTAGTTTAGAGTTGCGAGCCCATGTGCAGCATGCGAAAAGCTTTTCATTGCATTCAGCCGAGTCTACTAAATTATATTTAATGAGCTTTTCGCAGTATTCTATAACTAATTAAGATCAATTCTTGTCCCCGGAGATACATTCCTGTCAAATTATCGGAAAAAAGCTTCCTCTTGGATTTTTCAAATAAATGAGGAATTCGTAATCACCGGGGAAATTATATTAATCACCCGATAACATACGTGCGGAGCTTTTCATATTAATAATAACGAGGAATATATTAATTGGAAAATAAAAAATCTCCGGAATCCGAAATTGGAAAAACATGCGGTAATTTATGAAATGCAACGAGTGTGATTGATGACGGCGTAATAACAAGGACAAGAGCAAAAGGAAAACTTTGGATGATGATTATCAACTGCGACCTGATTAAGAGAAGAATAGGCTGGGTATACGTGTCTGAAATAAGAAGAACGGAAAAGTATCCCATTAACGATCAAATTAAAAATGACATTTTAGAAGGAAATTTTGGGATAATAATCTTTATCCGGGGGTTAATGCAATCAAAATTTGAGCACCCGTACTTTTATTAAAAGCTGCAGTTTGGATTAATATTCGGGAAATTATTCAGATGTAACTGAAGAAGTCAAAATTTTACGGGCTATGTGTCTGGTGTTCTAAAAACAGTATGACGAGGATAGAAAAATAATATTGTAAATATATATTTATGTAATGAATAATTTTACTATATATACATGTATAAATACTATTTGGGAAGCTGAGATTATTTTTTTATATAAAACAACCAGAAGTGGCCAATTACATAGAAATATTAGAATTGCGGCAGAACACTAGGAGAAACGCTTTTCTTACCCGCCATTCATTTACTGTAAATGAAAATACAGTGTTAAATGGAGAATATTTTTAGCCTTTCATAAAATTGATTTTCTTAATGTAGTACATAGTAACCCCCTTGTCCCAAATATGTGTCGTATTTTCAGAAATGCTATAAAATATGCACTGGTAGTATCACTGTAATTTAGTCTCTCTGAATAAAAGTAAAATTGCAGATATCAATTCAGAATATTTTTATCGTCATAATATTATTAAAAGATTATACTACTGCATATAGTTTCAACATCATATAGAAATAAATGAATACAGTAGTACTTCGAAAATACTAAGTGAAACGAAACTTGAAAACCTAATAGAATACGGTAAGGATAAAAGAAGTATGGTGAGTATATCAGGAACATGAATGAGAACATTATACAAAACAGTAATATTGATAGATGTAACCTGTTCGAAGTAATCGCTATAGCTATATGTTTATATATGTATTTATTTATGGCTATTTATATTCATGTATTTATTCAGAGCTTTCAGATGAGGCAGATTTATTGTCAGGCAGCAAGAGATAAATCGAAGTATAAATTTTGTTTAGCAGTTAAACAATGAGTTCAATTCGGATGTCTTGACAGATCATAAATGATAATAGACATAATTCAACATACTGAAATATATGTAATTGACTTGTACGATATCATTCCCTATCCATGTTTGGCGATCAAACACGAGCTCAAATCCGTCCATATAATAATTAATTATAATAAACCTAATACATATACGTCATACAACGCGTTCTGCGCGAATAAATTGAGTTTTAGTTCGCGTTTTAAACATCAAAACATAATTTTGCCCTAAATTTATGTCCGTTCTCAACGATCGGCGATTGCCCGTTAAAATATCCGTTCCTACTCGCCCATTAACATCTAATAGAACGCCGAATTTATATTTTCTCGACTCGCTTAACACGACGCGAATCACGCTCAATATGCCTGATGGAGGTTTCGCGAAAAAAGATATGACAACCAAAAACCGCACGATACTCGATCCATCACGATCTTAATGCATGAAATTGAATTTGGTCGCGGGAAGGCCGAGTCAGATGTACTCTGTAGTAACAATTTCAGCCATCGCGCCAATGTAATTGAAGGCAATCGATGCATGGTCGCAAACATCAACGGTGACCCGTGCCAAAAAAAATCATCCCGCCTTTTTATTCAATTTGTCGTGAATTATTACCGTCTCCTTAATTATTTCAGTTTTTTGTTTCGCGCGCATACTGGGATATCTGGATTTATTTATATTATTAATGCGATTGATTTACGATACTCATTGCGGGGAATGAATAAATGAAGAAATATAATACGCTATCGGGATTGCAGTGTCCGCTGGTTTGAACGGGAAATGTTTTGGATCGAAGCGCGCGTTTCGCCAAGTTTAATTTTAATTAGCCGCCATTGCGAAACCGGAGATGATTGCTTTAGTCGAGCGCAAGCTGGCAATTGAAGTAATTGCAGTCGATGCGATAATATTGCTTGTGTATCGATGCAACATTTAGTTTGCAACTAAACTGCTCTTTGTATTAGGAAATTTCACGTTCCAAGCCTATTGTGAGACTACAAGATACGGCAGTGGTTATTCTGTTTTCCCCATCTCTTTTGGAACCGGATGGACGATACCCTTGATTGGGCAAAATAGGTTTCTAGATTTGCTGGTTAATTCACTCATGTAAGTCACTAAAGAAAAAGTTTGCCTAGAAATATCATAATTTCGTAAATTTCATCGAACATTTCGGTCCATATGGAACTTTGAACTTTTCGATACATTTTTCCAAGGCTGTTTAATGGCAGCTGTGGCATCAAATTGATCGAACTTTCTTTGGTTAGATTTATAAAAAAATCAGATGATATAAGTACATTTGATCGAACTCCTCGTTAAATTTATCGTACCAACTGATGGTTGAAGTTTATTTTATCGAACTGTCTGTTTTAAAAACCCCAGATTTTCCATGGCTTTCACATGTCAATTAATTTCAATATATAGCTTACAGAAGAATCTAAAAGTTTGGTAAAAGTCACTGATCGTGTATTAACGTCTATCGAACAGAGCCGTTGTCTTTTCGGCATTCTTAATCGAAAAGGCACTTTATTCCATAAATTTAGCGAAACCTGGATGAAAATTATGTTATTATCGAACGGGTTTTGTTCTTTTCCTCAAACTATTCGGTTAGTTCTGCTAAGTAATGAAGAATCGAAAAGTTAAGTATGATCTTACTGAAGAGTTTAGTATAATGTACCAATGGCATCATTGTTTTTAATGAATGCAACGTTTATATTATCTTATAAGTCTGTATTGAATTGTTCGATAATAACAGCCAAAGCATTTATTTCCGTATAGCTAAGGAAGTGGTTATCCTGTGGTTATACTCAACAATGCGTGGTTAATACAGGGAATAATAGTAACAAGACATTCTGGTACTTACATCATGAAAAGTATTTATTAACGAGAGGAAACTTATTCCATAATTCATGAATGGAAAGTGACCCTTTCATCATCCTCATCTACTATCAGGTACGAAGTCACTATTGTATAAGAGAAGCGAAGTTAAATTTCCAAATAAAATAATTTTTATCAGTCCATCGTTAATGATGAATGTATCTACCTTCCTCACAGGGCGTATACAATTCCAATTGCTTGAGGTAAACGTATGAATCATCGTGCATGGAATATTTCTTTAAATTACGTTTACACTTCAGATTTCTATAAAATTAATTTTTCCTCTTTGATACTTGGTGAAGCAATGAAAGCCAATTAATATCCTTTCATTATCCATAGATACCACTTAAAACCCTCAAGGCCAAAATGTATCTTAATGAATCGTCACCCAAATTCTATTCACTATCAATTAGTTATTAATGTAATAAACATGTTTAAAATTCTATTGACAGCTAACATTGCCAATTTTGAAGCTCTTTAGAGGATAGGACGTGGTAGTAAACAAGAGGTAAAAGAAAATCGTAAAAATAAAGTCTTGGGGTCACATTCCTAAGTGACAAATTTCACCAACAACGAAAATAATACAAGGAAGAGTAGAAAGAAAAGGCATTGAAAGGAAGTATACTCCTGGAAATAAATATGACAGGCTGGACAAATATGAAAAGACAGTTATCTAAGAGCCAAAGATAGAGACTTCTATAAAAGTAATCACCTATTACTATTTATGAAGAGGCATTCAAATGTAAATATTTATGGAAAGGATGATAATTCAGGCTCCCCGGCGAATTTCCGTAAAAAATGCATCTCAATCCGTGGAGAATTTCAAAATAGATCTTTGAAGAAAGTTACCTGACATCAGCGCCTACACCTGGTTTATATAGTAGGAAGACTAGCTCTACGTATTTCCCATCGAGCAGGGATCTCTAAACTTTTCAGCCCGAGAGCCGCATTAACCATCAAACAGTAGTTTGGGGACACACTCGAGGTCCAAATTAAAAAGAATCAAAACATAGATACTGTTTTACTAATTTTAATTATCATTTTAATATTATTAAATATAATAATTATTCTATTTTAATTTGGTACAATCGTTACGTCCACGTATTGTGACGGCTGATTTTGGCAGGATACACGTAGATTTCCGTGATTCTTTTCCGTAGATACAAAGGTCTCCACGGACCGGATGAGAGGGCCTCGCGGGCCGCATTTGGCCCGCGGGCCGTAGTTTGGAGACCCCTTCCACAGAGTATTACTGCTATCAACAATCGCTGTTATTTTTGTCGAATAACATCTTTAATACTCATCCTGACAGACGTCTGTACAAATGAGTTGTAACGGCAATGATCTATCGAGGACATCCCCGCGTTGATGAGCACAAAACAAAGCGAATGGAAAGAAGTGCCTTCCGCCATTGTTTTAGAGGAACGAAAACACGAGCTAATTGCCCGTCCGAAGACGCGAAAGCATCTCCCGTGCCGCCTTCCGGCCTTATTCCTCACGCCTCTCGACCGGTTGGGGTTCGGTTCCGGTTTTAAAAAATCGGCCCCTCAACCCCTCTTGCTTGTCACGAAACGAGCGAAAACATTTTCCAACATTCGCCTCCGATCAATATAATTTAACTCCGCCGCACTCACCAAGACACGGACGCTTTTTTGAGGAATACGAATTATATATCTCCAGAAAGACAAAAGGCTATTTTCCGTAACCCGCTCAACAACTTGTCTCCCGCTATGTAACGCATCTACAATGTAACGCGGAGAGGAATGAGGTCGACACGGAGGTGAAGAGTTTATGGTAATCAACTTTAATACACTGTCATGACGGAATTCAGAAGACTTTCGCCGGATTTAATAACGGCTGTATCTTCTGAGTGACTATTGCTTCAGGAAATTGATTTTATAGCAGTTGGTTAGTATAAAAAGATTCAATCACAAGCAGGGGAAGAAATGCATTTGGAAGCAATAGATTAAGATCATACGATTGATGTTTACTCTTCATAGGAGCTAGACAGCGTCCTCTTACAAAGAACTTCCGAGTTTTTAATTTAGAATAAGTGCTATAGCCAGAACGCCATATAGATATAGTGAATTTACTGAAATACTACTTGGCTTGGAGGAACTTCTGTATAAATTCTCACGGTTAGTCAGTAATAATAAGCGATACAATGACCTTCTTCCTAGAACATAAAATATATTTTTAGTAGCTCAGAGATATTGTAAACAAAACTTATATCTTTAAAAATGCTTGTTTTCTATTGATTTAAACATCAAATATCATCCTGAATATTCGTTTTCGAAGTCGAGGTAATAAAAATTTCACTAAGTATGTCCACTATAACTGTCGAATCGACACTATTAAGTCTCTACATAGAAGTGCAAATACTTAAATTATAATTCGTACGTTTATAGCTGGCATTTAAATCACTCCGCCCAAATTTTGATTTATTACTATCACCTGAGATATACGAATCTCATAACAAAAAGGGAGATGCCATGTCCTTCATTCAAAAATGCTTCCTTAAACGAACTTAGAGTAAAAAGGTAACATCAGGGTAACAAAGTCCAGATATCTTAAACGTTGACCACTACAAGCCTTAACTCATAGCTCAGATCTAACATACAACTGGTCCACTATTGCCACGAAGCTATTGGGAGCGAAAGCAGCGCAAACAGGAAGATTTTCCAGTCATCGGTCAACAGTGTGGCAGATCGGAGCAGAAAACCAGTATTCCTCCTTGCGGAAGATATTTGCCGACAAACCTCATCCATCCTCGACACGTTTTCAGCGTCCCTCCGTCCAGAAATCACGGCGCTGTCTCGCCGTCCCTCCACCGGGCACGTGGATCCTTTCCCTGCGTCTACGCACAGCATCCAAAGCGAACAGCAGTCGAAGAGTACGCGTTAAAACGCGTCGCTCACCCGGGGCGAAGGGACTGCGAAGGCGGCTTCTGGCGGACTCCCCATCGGCCCCAAAACGCCCGTCGTTCGTACGAATTCCCCTTTCGTGCCATAAGGGCCACTCCTCCCCTCGACCCCCGAAAATCCTCCTCCTCGACCCACCACCGCCTCCTTTACCGCGATATCCTCTTTTGTTGGTTCCTTCCTCTCCCTAACACCTGGGGTCCCGCAGATGCCATAAGAAGGAACGGTGAGGCCGTTTTAGGTCTCATCCCCAGGTAACTCAACCGTCCCTGGATCCGACCGCCGAAGATGAGCGCCATCCCATCCGTCCTGCTGTGGGAAATACACCTTCGGACACGCAATATTCTGCGGGCGTCTTTTTTGGGGATGTGGCCATCGGGAGTGGATCCGAAGTTCCTTAAAATGGGTCCGGCGTGCGAAGAGAAGCCGGCAGATTCTTATAAGGGTTCGAGTGTGCTGATTTATGGGTGTTGTGTTTTGAATGAGTGTGGAAACATTGCGGAGAGGGTAAGGTGGTATCGAGGGTTCCGAATTGGTGTGTTTTGGGAGCCGAGACGTACGGGAATGGAAGAAATCGATCTACTTGTTACTCTACTCTTATTCCATCCTTAGCATTCCTTGTAAGCGAATCGATGAGGAATGACAACGTTGTAGAACGCATCTTCTTTTAAGGGACGATTTGAAAACGTTTTCGAATGCTGGAATATTTCGAGGTATCTCAACTGAAAAATTCGTACAAGATATTTGTGCTGCCGATCTTAAACTGAGATAATATTACTCAGCTTTCTTTAATATCTTTTAGCTTATACTGTCAGTATGTTTGCGCAGGTTTTTCTCACCCCCCTTCTTTGTGGGTGTTTTCCTGCTGTGGATCTTTTTTTTCTAAGATACCAACTTAGGTTTTTTACATCCACTCCTTCTAAAGTTTTCCTCTCTATTTCTATTCACCTACTCAAAACATTTTATGCATATAATACCATTTACAAAATTAGATGGAAGAATAGATTTTTCAGTCTCAATCTCGCCTTATTAAGATTTATTAATGAAGCCTCGTTTTTCCTGAAGAAGTGACTCCAGTACTGTAGGTAGGGGCATCAGTATACCCGTAGAGGGTTTTTATTTTGAGGGATATGTTGTAATTAATTATAGGGGTCCCCAAATTTTCTATTAAATCATTGAAAGGTATATAATGTAATTTTTTCCATGATGCTCGTGAAATATTATTTACTGAGGAGTGATTTAGTGGAACCGAATACGGTTAGTATAAAATTTACCTATTAGTAAAAAATAAGGAATGATAAGCCGAGTCATTGATTGCAGGATTTAATTTACCTTGATGAAATTGTGATTCATTTACCTTTACCTTCTTAATGAAATTGTGCTTAACTTTAATACAAATACTATTTCTCTCCTCTGCGTATACAATATGTCAATCATCTGGGGTAGGGAAGTTTAGGATATTTATCAAAAAGCATTGTTCCAATTGTTTTGGTCACAAAGATGGTTTTGACGTAGTGAAAGTAACTAAAACAACCTTAATTAAACTCAAATAAGGTCGTTCAAACGATAATTCAAAAAACTTATCTGTCGTTAATAACTTTCAGGCAAGTGTTGGGTGTAGAATGAGAATTTTTCCATGGTGCACTTGAAATGTAATTCATCGAGGAGGTGGTGATTTAGTGGAACACGGATTGGTGTAAAAATTACCAATCCATAAAACTGAGGAATGTTAAGACAGAGTTATTGATTGCAGAAGTTTATTTACCTTGATGGATTTGTGGTTTCTCTCCATTTTTATGAAATATATTGATGTTTGAGCATATTTCGTTGAAATAATGTTGCTTACCAGATAATGCCATGTAGATTTTCTCTTCGTATGTAGCAGTCTTTATTGCGAAATGGAAGTGAGAAGTTCAGATTCCTTTATAAACAATTTAAAAATCATGTTTACAGTAAAGTTTTTGATCAATCGCAAGTAACATCTACTGATTTTTACCCGTCATCAAACTTATTTGGGTGATTATAATCAGTAGAATCTGTTTGCTGAAGCCTCCCTCGAAAGTTAAATGTGTCCTTTTTTATGATTGGTGATTTATTCCTCGTCGTAACCATAGCCTAGCTCAACTTTTATCATATAAAGGAAATGTTTGACAGATATTTGCTGCATACGATATTAGTAAACTGATTTAAATTTAACAATGTTTTATGTATAATGACATAAATTTAAATCAGTTTACTAGCATCGTAGAAGAATAATCAAGTTCCACCGTTTGAAATACTGAGAGATGTGACTTTTATGAATCATTCGAAAGCGATGTACAATAAACGAAATCGACATTGTATTGCGGTAATTTGATGCCTTTCCTTAGCTTGCTGTGGATGGATCCAAGTAGCAAATACAATGCATGGTAGAATCTCTCCCTCCTTGAGAAGTTTCTGGGTACTCTCCAGCAAATCCAATCTTTATTCTCGCTCAGTTTTTTATTCCTTTCTCCTCGCTACCATTTTATGGCTTCCTACAGCTTACAAGAGACTTCCACATCCGCTCGATTTTCACATCTTCGCCATTTTACGCAGTAACTTTCTTTTTGTGTAACAACGATGCTCAGGGGTCGATCTCAATCGTCACAGAACTAACCAAATTTAGTGAGTCGTTAATATTTACATAAGGAGGTGTAGGTTAAAATGAAATCATTCGATAGAAAAGGATCTCTCGATGTATTAGAAGATGGCAGAAAAGCTTGCGTTAGTTGTTGATAGCGCTAATGCGAGGATATCAGCAATCCCGTGAAAGTTTGTGTATGTTGAACAGTATTAGTGTATCTTCCATGAAGATGAAAAAATCACTATCAAACTAATTTAATTTACTAATTTTACTAATTTAATTTATTCACTCAAGGAACCTAAGAAATAATGATGCAGAGATGGATTGATATGAACAATTGGTGAAAAAATGAACCAAAGAGGAAAATTTGATTGGAATTAAGTTTAATGAAACAAGTAAGCATTTATTTGACGAAATCAAAGTATAATCAAATCTATGGTTGAAGCCAATGTTCGGTTAAACTCCATAACAAGGATGGGGATTAACGAATTTTCCTAAGTAATACTGTACAACTTTACTAAGTAATTTTATTAATCATCCCAAATTGATAATCCTTAGATAATGCTCCACCATTGAACTATTTATACGGTTTTTAAAAATAATTATAAATCTACTAATCTAATCATTATCCCCAGTACTAATATTGGTTACAAGATGATTCTATCACAAACTACGAGAAAATCTTGTATCTTCAGTTAGGCCAATATGTAATAGATATGTAATCAGTATGGGTATGTGAAAGTACTAGTAAATAATTAAAGATCTGATTATATTTGCTTTGGGAAGACGGCACATAATTGAGATGAAATACTGAAAATTTCGGTTCGATGTAGAGAGTGCCGATGTTTCTCTTGTACGCACTGGTTTTGGTGGTGCGCCATTTTGTAGGTATCGCTAAATAATAAAATGGGCTGCGGAAAAAACGTATGTAAATGCTTTTCCTCGGTCACTGATTACAGTAGCTGCCTATTAAATGTAGGAAATGAATAATAAACAATCCTTGGTTACCGGTCCAAAGTTAATGACAGGAAGCGAATGTTCTCTCTCCTGGAAAAATTACGTATTCCATTCAGATGAGTCTAAATTTCCAGTTTTTAAGCAAGAATTTAATGCTCCGCGGAATATTTGAATTTTTTGAACGCTCGTCATACAAAGTTGTATCCAGTATCATTAGGGTGTCAGAGATGCTTTATTTTTAAATAATTAGAAAAAATATTTTCCACTTACGTACTGAGTATACGAGCGAATAATTCCCTTATTACTTCAAAATTACTGCCCCGTGAGTAATTGGACATGTTCCTGAGGTGAAAAAATAATTATTCATCCAATTTATAACATTCTAATTTGTTCTACTGGGTTAATATGAAAATTTAATATTACTATGAAATTAATTAAGTTTCGAATTTATTTATGCTTCCATCTTAAATTAACTTAATCGTCATTTAAGGTTTGCCAACTCGGACCGATTCTAGCAAAATTATGCCTAATGTTGAATCACTCATCAACTATTTCCCTTATTACCACTATCACACTTGATGCATATTTGAATTTTTCTATTTCATGGAGGACCCTGAATTTACTTGAGAATAAGGTATTGTGTTCTTGTACTTTTGCTGATCGCTCTAGAATTATTCCTATTAATTCAACGATCATACCTTGCTACTTATTAAGATTATTTACACTCCATTCTTTCACATAACCTGCTTGTACCATCCGGTATGTAGCAAGACACACTTCCTGCTAGTTATCTTGAATGAAGGAGCAAGTCACATTTATTCGACCAGTCTTATTACAGTTGCCAGCCTCACGAAATATTTTCGATGATAATTTAGAACCAAATTCACATTTTAGTTACTTTTATTCAGAATTTATATCTCCGCATCACTTATATAGATTGAGATATGATTGGAATCTACAGTTGACCACACCAATGAAGATGCAATTGTATTTATAACTGAGTTGAGCAGTTAAAAAGCTTTTCTAAATTCGGAAATGAGTTTTGTTAAGTTTTAAACACCACTAAAAATAACGGACAATCTGATGTTTCCCGAAATATAAATTTTGAAACGAATAATATCGCGTTCGAGTAACTAATGCTACTGTGATCCAAAAGTAGTTACAGATATTACGTGCCGTGAGGTAATAATTATTGGTTTCTTCATTATTAACTCCTCTTAGGACACATTTCAAGAGACTACAATTATGGTTTCATTCCTCTATCATTGCCAAAAATCTTCGGTGTTCTTTTGTTGACTTCGAATAACTTTTGATCTTATTCTCAGCCGATCAGTGTTACATGAGGATATGCTATACTGGTTAGTATGGTCTGTAATGGTCATTTATTATGGTGGAACTACCTTTGTGGAAAAGTAGAAATCAATTTTCAATTATGTCTTTCCACAACATCTCGGCCGAATCGATTGATTATATGTCATTTGTTAATTTGATTGAAAAATATTATAATATTTCTGAAGTAACAATAATAATTATTCTAATACAAATCCATCCAACATCTTTCCTTTATTTAACGATCTTACAATTACATTTTTTTCAGTTCGAACCGTGTAAAAATCGCTCCAACATTCAGGTATTGACGCCTCTTTGAGTGCCTTTGTCTCATTCTCTGTCTGAATCCGGTTATGCCAGGATCCACCCAACACTTCATGCAATCCACGAGTAAATCCGTTTTTTTAAGATATTGGCAAATATAATCAGTCGGCTTTTCAAAATGCATTCATCATCCTGGCGAAACCTCAGGAAAAATGCATTTTCGCTTAGAGCGATTGCTCTCAAATTACTATCAATCGCTTCTCCCCTTTCTGAACTATTCCCTCAAAAAACGCACTTCATTCATTTTTTCGTGGAAGCGCGAGATTAGGGAAAAGGGGGAGAACTAGTGGTAGGGTGGGAACATAGCGAATAGGTAGATGGGCATTTACAATGAGAACCATCCCCATCGAAGACGAGAATGGCCTTTCTTCTCTGCACACCCACACCACCGACAGCTCACTTTACCGCTGGGAACTCCAAGGCGCGGAGGAATCATCTCGATTTTTTTCCTGCGGCAGAGTACGCGTTCTCCTTCATTTTTTTCCGCCAACCCTCATTTTTGGCCCTTGCATCGCTCTCTCTTGAATGGATGGATGGTCGGATGCAAACTAAAAAAAAGTACGCCCTCTCCAGGCCTCCCGAGCATTTTTCACGTTTCCCGCGAATTGTATAGAGATGTATTTTCGGAATTAGAAAGAAAGAGTCGCGTCGCTATTAACGAAATAAAAACTGCAGCGGCTATCCATCCATCAATTTCCTTGCCGAATGCCACCGCGTTTGTGCGCGGGCGCGCTGCGTTTTTCGGTTGTTTTTTTCCCTTTCGCAGTCTCTCTCGGAAACATTTCCTTGCCGTTGTGTGGGCGCGTTGTGACTCTAAGCCGCGGTGCGCTGAAGAGGCTCGCGTGCCTCTTGCGCGGTACCGGAATAAATCTATTCTCTCCAATATGCCCTAACAGGATTGAGTTTTATAACGGCGGAGCGTGCGTGATTTTACAAGCCTCTTGGCCTCATTAAAAGGAAAGAAATGCGTCGGGATGGGAGGAGAAGCCACTGAAATTGGATGGGACGGTGAAGTAACACGATTGTTATTTTACCATACGAACCTATGATGGATGACGGTCATACAGCACGGATTTTTGTATCATGCCGGTTTAATTTTAAATTACTATTTTTTCTTACGGTGAGGTCAGGCGATACGGAACTCTCTACTACTCCTCCGGAGATATATATGGAAAGTTTACACTATTATATCAAATACTGTTGACTACATACATACATGAATGAGTTTGGTTGGTTCATATTCAACAAAAATCCCTATTCAATGCCATCTCATTCACTTCCTGGTAGGTTACCCCACTCTTTATCTAATCAAACGTATTTTGTTATTGTCTTCCCTCTGTTTTTCCCTTGAATTCTACCCTTAATTACGTACCAAAGACTACAACTAAACTATCTCTAAAAATATACCAATAGTTAATAGAAGAAGAATATACTAAGATGCTTGAACTAACTCTTTAATTTATAAAATGCCACATAAAACTGGTTTTATTTAATATATACAAATATTTATTAAATATGGTATTGTATAAAATTATGTGTTAGTTCTACCATCTTACATAATTCTTTTACAGCATACCATTGGCCGTTGCCATCAACGCTGTATTGGAAAGATTTGTTGTTTCTAAGTTATATATCCTAAAATATTATTTAATTTGATATATCATTGGTATTTTGTGCACATTGGGAGGAATTAATTAAGGCACAGTAAGATTCAAGAGGAATGAGTATGTTTACGACCCCCCACAAAGTAGTTCTACAGGAAATACGAGAGGAAATATGTTTTTTATAGGGTTCAGAAGTGTGGCACCCTGAGAAAGGGTCAACTTAAGGGATGTCTTAATTGTTAAATTATTTTGCTCAGAATTAAATTTCAGCTCCGAGGGTTTTCTTTTAGCTGAGCCGGTTTCTTTTGCTAAGCATTATATTTGAATCAAAAATAAATTTTACTCATTGTTTCAAAATTCTCAATCGTTGCATGGCATGTGCGACGCAGAACGGGAAGAGGTACAAATAACTCAATTCTAAATTAATTTGCCTCCTATTCAGGCCCAATAGGAGGCATCTCTGCCCCATACAGAAGCATATAGGCGGCATATTGAGGCTTGAGAGACAGTTTTCGTCGGAAAAGGACATATATTTATCAAAAAATATTCGTTTGAACCGAGCTAGATTTTTTTGCAATTTTAACTTTTCTTGCCGAGATTTCGAAACTTCGAGGTAAATATTCTCACAAAAGATAGTATTTGATTTGGAAGGAAAACTATATCTGTAACGTGGGTGTGCCACTATTGCCGGTTATTACATTTATATCAGAAAAAAACTAAACGATCCACCCTACTGTCTAACCAACATCCAAAACATTTCTGTTTATTTGGCGTATTTTGACGAATTTTGGCGAACCGAGAAACTTGATTCAAACGTATTAAATATTTAATATTAAGCAACAACCAAGCAATATATGTGCTTCTTCGCCATTAAATTACTTCGAAAACATTGAGAAACCATCAGGAAAAAATGCAAATATCTGAAATTTTTCACAAAAATTTAAAATTTTGACTAAATTTCGCAGCCTCAGGGCTTTATCCGATCGAGTTGAATATTTTTACATGTTATGAGGACCACTAACCACAAACTTTAAGCACTAGCCGTTGACCGATTACGAAAAAAAGTTTTTTCGATCCACCCTAATGTGCGTAGCCCAAACATGACAACTATATAGTAGTGCTTAAGTAGCGTATAGTTGACAACTGATGGCAAACGTATATTGTCATAGTAAAAACCATCAAAAGTTTTAATCGCACCCTACACGCATTTCGCTCTCTGAGGGAACATCATCAGGGGCACAGGTAGAAATTCTGCCTTTAAAAATCCGTTCGTCAGGGACAAAAGTAGAACAAATTTCTAATGGTAGAAATTCTACCTTTGCACCTGATGATGTTTCCATAGAGGGCTTTAACTACTACAATATAGAGCTTAAGTTGATAACTGCCTTGTTTTTGAGAAATTGAATTCAAGCATTCAACATCGACTTAACCCTATGATATGTTACACCTGGAGATGCTCTTTAATCTTTCTTAGTCAGACCCTGATTTTTGGTGTTACTTATACCTATCGAAGAAGCCTCCAGCTAGCTTGCATTGTGCTTTGGCTAAAATACGACCATAAATTAATGCAAAAAAATATAAATTAAATCATCTGAATATTCAACTCATTCTTTCTGTAAATAAATTAGTCTTTTCCTTAGTGCTTAAAATTAAAATATAACTGTCGCATTATAAGTGAATATCATTGTTTTTCAACATTACAGATGTTTGAAATTAATATTTTTTACAAAGAGAAAGGGATTTTCCCATGCACCCTTAATCATGCTGCATGAAAGAAATCTGCTCATTTTGAATAATTTAGTAAGAATATGCGGCTGGGCGAATGGATGTCGCGAATCATATTTATTGCCGATGAATTTAATTGTAGAGGGAATAAAAAAAAGTCAGACATTGCTTTGGAATTCGATTTTGTCTCGTGAAGTAAATTATCCCCGAAAAAATTGGCTCCGAAAAAATCACGCTGAATTAATTTCTGATTAATTGTACACACTGAGTCGTGAGTCTTTTTACTAAAGCAAAAGAAAGGGTATTTTACGTACGCAAGCGAGTTTTTATTACGGAATAGAAAACGAGACCTTGCCAATAATCGTAATTTACATTCACTTCATTGAAATAACATTGCCATAAAATGCAAAGAAATAACTCGGTTGTTAACTGATTGTACAAACCCATCATTTTTTGTTGTCAAGCAACAATATCCTTCAAAGGCCTCTCTCTTATAAATTACGTCCTGAAACCGAAGTTTCTCGAAGAAGACCAGAATAAATGATAATGCCTTTCTGAAACCAAAGAAGTGTTAACTACTTTCAAAATATGTCTACGGAATTGGAAAAATATATACTGTAGCATATATAAAATAATTTTACGCTGTGAGTGTTGGTAATTTTTCGCTTTATGGTATCTTCTAACGGACTGTATTCCAAATAATTAATACATTACTCACAGTTTTTATACTTCAATTATTATTAATTTAATTATCAATAAAAACTTGGATAGATACATTAAAATGTATGGATCACTCAAATTTCTTAGATAATACGTTAGGTTACTGATTTCGTATAGAGTTGATATCGTGCAGTAATATTGCTAGCTATAAAATCTTTCAAATCAATCTACCTTCCTTTCTTTAACTTTTCATTTCTCAGCCTCAAATTTCATTTGTTCAGAAATTACATTCATGATACAAGGGGAAATATGTTCTTGAGAACCTTCTTAATTTCATATAGGAAAATAGGAAATATATTTATTGTCCTTGCACTTTAACAGTCCACTACGAACATACAAAAAAGTGATCAATAGTTAATGCATAAAATAAAATAATAATATTAATTGAAAGAAAACCTAACGGATACATTTAGACATATTTTTTTCGAAAAACACAGATATGATTGACAATACCATTTTTAGAAACATAAAACAAGGAAGAAGAATTTAAATCATTCATAGGTAAGGTATTCAACCTCAAGGCAACTTTGAACCTCAGTCCTTCCACAGTTAAATACGAAAGAATTGTTGGAGGAGACCAGGTATATTAGGCCATATGATGATTCAGGAACTTGCCCCTTGCCTAAATGCTTTGAGTGCACCAGGTCCTCATAGTTACAGCACAATGACCCCATCATAAACAATAATTATCAGAGTATTCAATTGGAAGCAAGTGGATGAATTCCGTCGTTCTACGTCATTCATTTTTCAGTTTTTTCCATGTTATGGCAGCCATGAGCATGGTTGAGATAATGGTAGATGAAGGTTACACTTTTCTGTAACCCGCTTCAAAATTAAAATGAAAAATATTTTATTCGTCAATAGAAGGCATCAGGTAGCAGTAGATAGCCGAAAGATTTCCCTACAATATCATCTTAAATGAATGGCAGCGTTATTAGTTTTTCCGAGAGTTCATTCGAAGGTTTGAAAAAGCAGAAAGATCTTGGCAGCAACAAAGGAAGGCTTCGCGGAAGAGAATACTGGGGCCATCGCATCTCTTTTGGATTCGCATGAAAATATTCTCCTCCCTTGAGAAAACCTCCCTCCTCAATTGGAAATTTCTTCCTCGTTTGGGAACCATTTCAGCTACTGATCGAATGAATACATTTGAGCCGTAATACGAATCCTGAAGTATGCATGCTTCCACGGCCCTTTGAAAGCCAATCCTGTTTCTTTTGATTTTTCTTCCTCGCCTCGAATCTCATTTGCGCACAAGATGATTCCCTATCCTCGGAGCCTCTGTTCTTTGCGTTATAACTTTCATGAGCGGCTTCATTAGCGAGAGGGAATTAGAATCTAAGTTTTTCATCCCTCACCGTGTTCATCCTTTCAAGAAAAAGCTGCTGTAAGATTGGTACTTCGTAGAAGTTTCCAATGAAGTAGAAATACGCGTTGAATAGCACTCCAAAATATGTTTGCTTGAGTAGATATTTACCTTTGTTTTGTTTAGCTCTTCTTGTATCAATGCCGTTTGGTACATTATTATTTTCAATGAACTCTTTAAAATAGAAAAAAATCATGAATTTTGAGTAAACAAATGAAACGATACTTGGAGGAGTATATTCGTATATTCAAAAAAAAGACAGTACCCGTTAACCCTTACTTGCCTCCTCCACCCACTCCTCCTTTTCCCCTCATTTCACCCACTTCCCTCCCCTTATTCCTCACCTCACCCACCCAACCCTCCCTTCTACCTTATATATACCTTGAGAAAAAATAATTCCTCACCTGATGATGGCTGTTCCAGCCGAAACCGGTCGTGTTTTTAATAAACGGTGGAAATTGTAAAAGTGAATCTTTTAATCATTTATTTGTTATGGATTTCCACAAAGTGAAGCCTTCAACCATAGATTTTATTTGTGAAGCCAGTACAGGCGTTAAGGCGAAATTCTACAGGAAATTATTCATCAAGAAGAACCTAGTTTCCCAGAAGATCTACTTCAACAGTATTTGTCTGAGAAATGGGGTTTTCCCGAAATACATCCAAATCAGGGGCAACAACATCTCTCCACAAGGTTCCAGAGCTGTCGTCCGGGCCAAAACCTTTTGGCTTAAGGAAGAAATTCGTCACTGGTATGCTGTACGTCAGAACCTGTGTTACTATCTACTGTTACTACATACTGAACTCCTGCATTCCCTCACTTGGATTGAATGGTCCATCTTCGATGACCAGGTAAGAGAAACGACGAGTGAGATCTGTTTTAAGAAACGTTCCTCCCTGAGGAAAAAGTTTCTCGCCCTGAAGTTGTCTAGTGCTGTGAAGAACCCTCCAAGTAACCCTCAGATTAACCACGTGTTCCATGATCGCATCCTCAATTTATCGGATCACCAATTCACTCCGTCTGAAACTGCCTTTTTAGAACATGGATTGAAGTATTGCCCTCCCCTCCCAAAATCCCCCAGTGATTTCATCAACCTGTCAGCTGACTGTGATTTTGCTTTAAACAAACATCCTAAAATTAAATATGAGTGTGCCGAGATCATTTCCCAACATGTTAAACATCTCGCTTCCCCTACAAACTGTGAAATTAGTAATCGTAATACAATAAGGAAGTTACAGAAATCTGTTAAGGAAGAAAATCTAATTATAACAAAAGCTGACAAAGGAGATTGCGTTGTGATTCTTAACGAGTGTGATTATTCAGATAAGTGTAAAAATTTCATCAACAACCACCAGTTAATAACTTTAAAGAAAGATCCAACTCCAGTGTTTCAATGTCTTGTGAGAAAAACTATTAGTGAAACAAACCTAATTCCTGAATTTGTGAAATTTCGAGTGTATGAGATGAATCCCCAGCCGCCAAGATTATATGGACTCCCCAAGATACACAAGAGTGACATCCCTATTAGGCCAGTGATCTCTTCGATTGGCTCTCCTGCGCATAAACTTTCCCATAGAGTGAATTCCCTCCTAGAAAGTTTGAATTTATTTACCCAGAAATACAGTGTCCTCAACTCAATAGACCTAGCACAAAAACTAAAAAATGTAAATTTAAACCGTAATGCCAAATTTGTTTCATTTGATGTCAGTGATTTATTTACAAATGTGCCGGTGTGTGAAGTAAAAAACATCATTGAAGAAAAACTATTTAGTGCAAACATGAACAATGATATGATTCGAGATTACTTAAAATTAATTGATATATGTACAAAACAAAACTTTTTTAAATTTAAGGATGTGTTCTACAAGCAAAATGATGGTCTCGCCATGGGATCTCCTTTATCTCCATTACTTGCAAACATTTTTATGAATTCTCTGGAAACAAAATTATTCAACTCCGATTGCAAACTTTTAAACCATGTCCAATGTTGGTATAGGTACGTGGACGATATTCTGTGCATTTGGAATGGCACCGAAAGACAACTTTCAGGGTTTCACTCTTTTTTGAATAACATGCACCCTTCCATCAAATTTACGGTTGAATTAGAAAACAATTGCTCATTAAATTTCTTGGACCTCTCCCTCCACCGACTGAATAATAAAATAACCTTCTCCATCTACCGAAAACCCACCTATACTGACCATACCATTCCTGCTTCCTCTAACCATCACCCGGCTCAGAAACATTCCTCATTTCATGCTCTCATCCACCGACTAACTCATATCCCCATGTCTGAATCTGATTTTAATAACGAACTCACAACTATCAAATATATCGCTAAAAAGAACGGGTTCCAAACTTCATTAATAGATAAACTTCTGTCCAAAAAGTTAAGGAAACTAGCAATTGATAAAATTTTTTCCCTTTCTACACCTTTGTTAGATATTCCTCCGAAATGGTTTAGTTTTAATTTTACTGATATTTGTTCTCTAAAAATCTCCAACACCCTCCCTAAGGAATCTATAAAACCAGCCTTTTATAATAAAAAGAACCTACATTCATTTCTTGTGAATAATAAAGATGAAATTAAAAAAGAATTTAAATCTGGAATCTACAAACTAAAATGTTCTGACTGTGATAGTGTTTATGTAGGCCAATCTGGACGTAATTTTCAGATACGGGCAAATGAGCATAAAAAATCATTCCTTACTAATTCTTCAACTTCCCACTTTGCACAACACCTTAACCTCTTCCAACACTCCTCTTCCTTCATTCCCGAGATTTTGCACGTGGTCCCCAAAGGTCCAAAAATGAATTTTCTTGAACATAGAGAAATTTTAGTATCTGAAATGGTTTCCGAGAACGTGGTTAATGAGATAATCCCTAGGCCATATTCTCCTCTACTTCTTTGTACCCTTCCCAAAAACAGCCTCCCAGATAAGAATAACCTTTACCCCCCGGATAGTTCCCCTGCCCCGGACAGTACCCGTTAACCCTTACTTGCCTCCTCCACCCACTCCTCCTTTTCCCCTCATTTCACCCACTTCCCTCCCCTTATTCCTCACCTCACCCACCCAACCCTCCCTTCTACCTTATATATACCTTGAGAAAAAATAATTCCTCACCTGATGATGGCTGTTCCAGCCGAAACCGGTCGTGTTTTTAATAAACGGTGGAAATTGTAAAAGTGAATCTTTTAATCATTTATTTATTTGAGTATATTCGTATTAATTACGAAGAAAAACAATATTGTGTCCTCAGAAAAGTTACTTTTGCTTATTTTGTAACAAAATAGGAATTAGTGTTCCTTTTTTATTTTGTTTTATTGGTTATAATTATTTTCATGGAAGTTTTTAATGTTTACTATTTTAAAACTGTGATTGATATGAAATATTTTTCACATTATTGTACTCAGATTAGCCATTGTGACACATCTTTACTACTTGAATAAATTAATTATGGACTAATTGTTTTCGAAAAGTTTGTATACAGCGACCAATTTGGCCTCCATTTTCTGGTTTAGTAATATTTATCTATTAAGACAATGTCATCATTTTTGGGAATGTTAATGACCATTTTACAATTTTGAAACCTATCAGAAATAGAATTTCGGTGGATGTGATTTTGAAACGACTTATCTTTAGTATAACAAGTAATGGATGATTTTTACAAAACGCCTCAATAATTATTTTGTCCTTAGTTTGTTCTATTCTTGTTCAGAATAGATAACTATCAAGGATAGCTTGAAAAGATACATCTTAATTCTAATTATCTTCATAAGGCGATTCATAACTGCAGTTTAAATCGACGATTAAGTTCCAGGCGCAGTTACTGTATTGAACACAAAATAATCAGAGGTAGCTAATATTTATGAATTATCAAAGTATGCATTAACACCTGTAAGAACTTAAAGCGTATTTGGTATTTCATGCGATCCACTATGGCCGGTCACTGAGCCACATACTACTAAATTGTTTTATCTTGATGAAGCCCATTTTTCAAAAAATTCTTACGCGGTCTTACCTTGAAGTAAAGGCTGGTTAAAATCATGAAATACATATGATTGGGGCCCTGAAAGGTGGAAAGATGGTCAAGTATTTTAAATTTCCACTTTGGCTTCTATCGATGGATTTGGACTTCTTGGAAATTCTTATTTGTGAAATCGTCCATTTCTATAGGAGGAATTCAGTTAACGCTAGTTTGCATTACAGAAAGCGATTATATACAGACTTGTAAGAGCCATAAAAAATTACCCTGTCCTTGTTAAAACCATACGATTCCTTAAAACCTAAAACACGCTTTTCCTGGATACTGTATTCCTCACTCTTGGAGTAGACAGAGTATTTCTGAAAAGAACTTAATCTGGATAATAATCTGAAGAGCGGGCTAACGGCATTCTCAGAATAAGCTAATGACTTTTCGCTAATCAAGCCACGCGCTTCGCTTGTGGAAAAAAGTCGGGGAAGGATTTATTTTTGACTTGCGTATGCTAAATATAGGATTATATGTGTGGTGTACGCAACTTACAAGGGACATTTTACTGACTTAATTGATTAAATTTTTGGCTTTTCTTATTCTGAGATAGTTCTTCTCCATGGATTTTATTATACTTGGAAGCCAGTTTTGCATAGTCTATATATTGCAGATATATGCGTTAACAAATGTTCACACAAGAGAAAAAACAATAAGATAAGAGGAGAAAAAATAAAAAATACACTTTTTTGAATGGCTGGAGTAAAGAACAGACTTTAGATTGAACTGAGATACATTTTTAAATTTTCTACGTGTGATTTACAGATAGCCAAATAGGAAGAAGGAAACAAAATACACATAAGAATAAATTGTTAATATCTAGAAGGTATTTATATCTAAAGGTATACATACCAGAGCTTTGATGATGAGGTATATAATTCATCCTGAAACAAGTTCTTCTTAGGTTTAAAAAGATATGCTCTTTTACCCAGCTTTCAATAATTACCTTATTCTATCTAGTTAGTTAACTTCTTTTATCCAGTTATTCCCTTATTTCTCCAGGCCGTAAATTCTTCATCATAATTTTCTACTAAATAAGAAAACAGCAAATCCGTGTCAATACCATTTATAATTCAGTTTGTTTTTCTTGCGACGATTAAATTGTCCATGGAGGGGATATCTCTCATAGCGAAGCGATTATTTCAATTTTCTTAAAGCGGTATTTGCACCTCGTGCTTATGACAGTCCACCGCTTCCAGGAAATGGCGTTGACAGAAAGCGAATCATTAATTTTTTGAAGGACGATTCCCAGATGCGAAAACTTTTCGAAGAAAATCGTTCGTACAGGAAAAATTGTGAGTCCAACCACCCCAGTTAAAAAAAAACCCTTGTCCCTGTGGAAGGTCTCCCATAATTCATCAATAAACCCCCCTCAAGTCCCCTCCTGCCTCATTCCTTCCGACCATTCTTCGACACCCGCTCTTCGAACGACTTCCCTTGCAGCCTCGATTCCGCTCGTCCTTACAAGCACACGCGTACTCACGCATCGCGTCCTTTTCAGGGCACACGCCCCCAGTTCCCGACCTACCCATCTACCGGTAAAGGGCATCAACCATTTACCACAATGCGACCCTTCGACGCAACATACCTCAAACTACCTCCGCGTCCTCTTGCTTTCATCCCATAGCTCGCATATCTCCGCGCCGAACCCTATCTGGAGCCGAAGACGGATCGGCTGCTCCTTGTCCCTGGAATCAAGGCGGCCGCTGCCGGTATATAAAAGGAGGGAGTCGGCCACCGGCCTTCCGGGTATGGTTATGCCGCTGGTGCCCTCGTCGAGGATTTATGGGAGGGAATTCGCATTAGCACAGGCCGAGGACTTAGGGAGGGGTTTTTTTTCCGAAAAAGCGCCGCGGAAATGTGGCCTCGCGTTACCTTTTGGCGGAATTGAAATGGAGAAAGAAGGGGGCGTTTGTTTTCTCTCTTTCGTAGGCTCTCGGTTACGGTTTAATTTATACTTATCGATCGGTTCCCGTTTTTTTTCAGATGATGAGAGGTGAAGGGGGCTCTGATAGCTGCGACTGATAAATTGGTGCTGTTTAATGAGTTAGTTCTCTTTGTGGATTGAGTGTTGTGGGATGATTAGAACGAGTTTCGTAATGCGCTTGATCATTCTAGTTTATTATCACTGCATACTCTAGTATTTCCACATGTATGTTTCCTTATAATCCAATTGCATTGGTCCCCATAGCATGCGTCATTACTTCATTTTGAGTTGGAATATGGAACATGGAGGATTTATTAACTCATGTATTTCTGACAGATATGATGAGCTATGCATTTCTCCGACTCGAAGGAAATGAATGTTTCACCAACCCTGCTAAACCTTTTTTTATTATGTTAATGCTTTTTGGCTCCTGCAGCTACATTTTGATGAATTAAATGATTTTAATTAACCTTTTGGTAAAGGAGAAAGAAATTTTCGACTGTCATTTAGCTTTTGTCTCGGCCTTGCCTAATATGAAAGCCACTTTGGTAAAAATAAATCAATATAACCCTAGGCTTTCATCATGGAATGTTATGAATATTGCCATTCATATACAGGCAAAAGAATCGGTGCCATTGAGGGTAATTTATTTAGCCCTAACAAAATAGCAAAGAAAACAGAACAACATTAAATTTAATTATTCGACCAAAATAAAAGGTTAAAATAAATAACAAAGAACCTATATGGTTCGCGAACACGGGAAAAATTCAGGTTACGTATTCTGAATACGTTTTTAAAATGATATTTTATAATATGGCTTTTAATAATGAGTTAAAACACAAGTGAATGAATTCAATGCACAAAGTAGAATTATTAACTACATTAGGTATTAAAGTCATATGAATAACAAAGCTCATTAGTAACAAGAGCGTGTAAATTAATAACATTTGACGGACATTATGAAACATTTATAAAGTACGCAACATTAAACTAAGTAGTTTTATATTTGTAAGATAATAAAAGGATACAAAATTTATACAAATATAAATAACATTATTTACGATAATAATTATTGAAGTTATGAAATAAACAAGGAAAATTCTTATTAGAACGTGTGGATTAATAACATTTGAGGGAAATAATGAAACATTTATAAAACAGGCAACATAAAATATAGCATTTAAATTAATAGTTAATTAATTATTGATATATCTAATCGGTGATATTTCAATAGCATGAATGTGCATATTGTGCAGTGACTTATTTATTGATGTCTAAAACAGTATTCACATCGATAAAATGGTTTAGAATTTCTTTGATGCCGTGTTCTCTGAACATAATAAACCTTTAGTACCATTGAAGTCGGCTAATGAGACAGATTGAGTTTAATTAACTCTTAAGTCACTCTCTCCACGAGGCGAAATCGCAGAGGCTATATATTTCTGCGAAATAGGATTTTTCGCGGGAGCAAAGCAGCGACAGCCGCATTGCAGACACGATAAACCGCGTCAGTTAATAAAAGGGCGTTATTTGAGTTAACAAGCGAAAAGTGGCGAAGCGGCGTAACTGAAGGCAGCATAAAACAAGGAGTCTAAAAACATGTCGCGCGAAGTAAACGGCAGAGAAAACGAGAGCGTGTACCTACGGCAAATTTGCTCGTCGCCGGAAAGAGTCGGCGAATGGCTCGGAGGACGCTACCCGAATGATAAAAACGAAAAAAAATCTTCGGCCGCATTACCCAAGAGTTATTTTTCCAATTCAGACGGTTTTATTGATTGTGAGTGCGACCGCGTGAAGTGGCGGACGTATTTTAGCCAAATTTGATTCTCGAAGGCGATAGCGAGGTCGCGGTTGTTTTTCAGGGGGCGTCGGATGCCTTCCCGAGATATCGCTCGGAATTCGTCCCCCAAGAAATTAAAATTATTCGCGATCTCTGGGAGTTGGGTGCGCGGTAATGTATGGCTTCGTGTCTGTTGATGTGGAAGGGCCGGTGGATGCGTTGACGGACTCGTCTTCTGAGCCTACGTCGAGGGCGTCCAATTTTATACCTCATCGACAGTGAATGGGGCTATGAAGCAGTAAGGGCTGCAAGTTTGCAAACGTCCGCATGAAACATCAAAGTGTTGGGTTTTAATTGTTGACATTTATCTTTGATTTAGATTTTAAACAAACGTCCATTGCTGTCACGTCATAAGAGTTGAAAGCTGCTGATATGCTACCTTTCATTTTTCTTAAATGCCAACTGATCCAGCATTACCCATATATTATAGGGCCTGTTTAATCTATTCCTTCACAGTGCCGAACTTAATTCTCTGACCACTTCTTGAATACCTTTATTAACCTTCCAAATGGTTGATTACTTCGACTTTCATAGCTATAGTTCCGTAAAAGATTATTGTGACGTTTTTACGTGCCAATTATTGCATCAATCATTATTTGTTTATAATAAATTGTCACTAAGAACCAAAACCATCAATGGCAGAGGCAAAAGGATTAATGTATTACTTTATTACTCATTATTTGTTTGTTTATCTGTAATTCGATGTTCTGCTAAACCACAGTTCCGTTATTCGCCGGTAGAATTTTTTGTTGACATTTTTCCGTTTAATTGGAATGCATGATGTGGAATGTCTTGTGTTTTCTGAGCTATGAAATGAATGTTTTTTGTTCCGTTATTTTACTCTTTTGTATATATTATATAACGCTGTAGGAAAAAGCTACTATTTAGTAAATATGCAGTATATTAAATTATATGGTCACTACCGTGAAAGATATTGAGGTGGGTACAACAAAGAATCCATCTACGTTTTTTTTTACTTAAAAGCATTTTTAAACATTTATGAGAAAATTAATAATTATAAAGGTCTCAATGTTAGCCTTCAGTGCGTTTGTTAGTTTTCTTTTTTCATTCAAATGCTCAGTTCCCTCAGTTATTCTAATTTTGTAAAGAGCTAAGGGTTCTTTTAACGCTTATGGAAATCTATGATATGTTTGTTCAGTTTTATTTAATACACAACAGGAATGAATTCTGCATTTAAAAAGCGGCAATACGGAAAATTATCTAGCATTTTGAAAGTTTATTGATAAGAACTATTTCGCAGCGTTTCCTAAACTAATTAAACTCTATAATATTATAAATTAAAGTAATGAATTCTTGATTAGGATTTAGGATAATGAATTTTTTTATATTACAAATTACAATTAAACATTTCCAATAATATTTGTTAGAATTCTATTACAAAAATACTTTATTATAACGAAAGGATCTACGCATGATTTTTGTCGTAATAAATTATTTTTATGACAGAAACAAATCAAAACATTGTTTGTAAGCTATTTTCATCAATATTATGGATTTTATTTACGAAAGCTCTAAGTTTTTATTTTCCTGATACATAATTGAATTTAATAGTAAATAGTAAATAATTTAACATTTATAGAATTCATTATCAAAGGTAAATTAAAATATTTTACTATTAATAATATTATTTTAAGGTAAAATATTAGTAGCATATTACGTATTTACTTTAATTAGATAACTCTATGAATTTCCTTTTTTAATATTTCATTGTTAAATATGACCCATCGAAAATATGAGTTCTTTTCGGTCTCTGGTGTGAAGTAAGCCTACTACAAACTTTTTCCCCTTTGCAAGCGTTGCTAACGTAGCGAACTTTCCATTTGCGGAACAGCCAAAGGCGAGAACTTTCCATGTAATCAGCAGTGATGAAAGTACAAAAAACAACCCTGGCAGCTAGAAAATAAATATTCAGGTGATAAGACTAATCCTTATAAATGCTAAACCGCATAATCTCACCACACCCGTACCTATTCAAATATGTCACTCCATAATCCTTCCTTCTAAGTTTTCCGAGATGCATATCCAAAACCTTCTTCCTGCTTCGGAGGGAATGGCTTGCGAAACTGTACATCACCTTTCGTCCTCCATTCACCGCTTCTGCACCAGCCGTTTTTATTTGACGATCAGCTGTGGGACATCGACTTATCTAAGGACTTACCCAAATCAATTTTGGAGTGGCTTAGTCTCTGACCTCACTCGTAATCTCGCAGATGGAGAGTTGACACAACAATAAAGAATACTAATAATAATAGTTGCGTAACAGTATCATCCTACGATCTTTATGCAATCATTTTGTCCTCGGTATCGTATACTTAGAGCATGAATAACAATGTAGAATTTCTATCAGAATGTTTAAATAATTTAACTTTATGTAAAATCTAATCGATAAATGTTTTTATAAAATACAAATGCGACAGAATGATCTGCGTTGAAATATTCATACAATTCCATTCAAAGTTTGCTTACTTTCCTGTTGTGTTCTCTTGAAAAATTAAACCCCTACTGTTTATCCAGACATTTTAGTTGGCCATATTGTACCTGAAACTCTTCTCTTTTATTTGCCTTATTTCTATTATTTTCTTCGCTGAGAATAATCATCTATCATATGTAAATTTTGTGATACAATTTCTTTCAACGCTGCACTATTTGATAATATCATCATAATTGAGAAATATTTTCCATTAGATATTTTTATAATTCATTGTATCTGTAGGATACATCATCTCAGTCTTTTCAGCAATTTTTATACGAACTATGAAATTCTCACTTACTTCACCCTCGGCTATAATTATGTCTCTTAACAAGTTAACGAAAAGAGAATGTAAATCCGAACAACACCCACGTCGTTTTGACGCACTGAGATAATTTCCTCTGAGCGTGGCGATCATCAAAAATGTCTCGACAACTTTTTCTTTATTTTCGGAGATAGTCATCCCGTCAGAAAGAGACGCTGCTCCATGTATCATCCTTAATATTTCTTCTCTTCAACTGCGGCGCCTCGAGCGGTCGCTTAGTTTACCTGTCTCGACGGAAGGATCACAATGTATTTCCGCCGCGACTTCATCTAAATAACTGGAGGCTCATTTGTAATCACTTCGTCTGAGTTCCCCAATTTGCTTCCTAAGTTTCTTCCTCTATTCCACGGTGAATCAGACGATTTTCAGAATTTTTCTGTACTCGTTCATTTCAATTCATTTTTCTGTAGGTCTGCACTGTAGGCAAGCAGGTCCAGCAGTTTTCGTCGCAGAGGACGTATCTTTATCCAAAATAATATCGTTTGATTCGAACTAGAATTTTTTGGCCACTTTTAACGTTTCTTGCTGAATTTCGAAACTTCGAGGTAAAATTCTCACAAAAGATAGTATTTGATTTGGAAAGAAAATTACATCAGTAATGTGGGTGTTCCACTATTGCCGGGTGTTACATTTCTATCGGAAAAAAGACAAAACGGCCCATCACACCGTCTAACCAACATCCGTAAGATTTATGTATATTTTGCGTATTTTGACGAATTTTGGCGAACCAAGAATCCATTTTCCTTGAATATAACGTACTAAATATTTAATATTAAGCAACTACTATGCAATGTATGTATTTATTTGACATTTAATCATTTCGGAAACATTGAGAAACCATCAGGAAAAAATGTAAAATTTTTTGTAAAAACCTTTCAAAATTAACTATCGAAAGTCTCCAGAGAGGAAATGAGGCTTCTCAGGTAAGATTAGGAGTGAGGTACTATGGACATGTATTCCTCACTAAGCCAAAATCAGTAGGTAACGTCCACACTAGGGCAGTGCAAAGAGGTCTATAATATCCATAAATCGTCTTTATTCGGGCGAGAATGAGATTAAGAGTCTCGCCTTCCATCTAACCAATCCTCACGGATTATGCGGTAATTAAATTAAAGAGATAGTATCAGAAAAATGAGTAGAATTGCAGATGTAAAAAACCTAAGAGATTCTGACGAAAAATCAAATTAATAAAACTCGGGAAAAAGAAGAAGAACACCTATATCTTTACACAGTAATTTTATTAACTCACGACCATGGTTTCGATCTGTAATATTATCCTCATGCGGGACTTACCTGAGGATGATCTTATAGATCGAAACCATGGTCGTGTGTTAGTAAAATTACTGTGGTAAAGGTATAAGTGTTCTTCTTCTTTTTCTCAAGTTTTATTGCACATTTATACCACAAAGTTGAGGCCAAGTTAGAAGATTCCAAAAATGAAATTATCAGGTCTTTATTTAGGCAAGATTGAGGCTAAAAATCTCTTCTTCCATCATACCTTTGGTCATTGATTATAAAAAGTAAACATAAATAATGTGGAAGTGTAAATAAGTTGAGAGAAAAACTTAAGAAGAAGCTGATTTAAAAAATACTAAGGTAATATCTTGGGGAAAATGATCCACTGCAGGAAAACACCTGAAGGGGGAATAAAACACCTGAGCAAACTTCCTAATTTTACAAGATAAAAGATATAAAGGAAATATGTGTATAAAATGGGAATAAAGAAAGCAATTCTAAAACAAAATTATATAGAATCAAATCAATTAAATCCAATCCAATGTCTCAAATACTAAAACTTGGCAGATAGTAAGGGACTAGGTTAAATTTATCATCACTCATACCTCAGTAGCTTTCCGCATGAGTGAGGATGAATAATTGTAAGGAAAAAAGCATATTAAACCTGAATTTTTTTATCCTAAAGGGCGAATGTAAAACTTTCCATTCATCGAGTTATAGCAGCAGCCATACGACTTCTTACGATTCCTCTTTTTCAGCACTTATGATTCATCTTTGGCAGGGTATGCTTCATCCCTTTTCCTTCCATAGTCCTCGTTGAACCCTCAAGAAAAGGCCTCCATTATTCAGCGGGTAACCCTTTTTCTACGCCCGTCGCACCTTTAACTTTTTCCCCCAAACCTCATTTGCCATCGTCGACTGGCGGAGACCATCTCTAAGTCCGGGCGTTTACGTTTCTTTGGTCCTTCCTCATTTCTCCGCAACCCTAATCCTTTTGATACCACCAGCGGATTTGCCACAGAGGATTTCTCCACATCCGCTCTTACCCTCCGCTGCACCTTTCCTGCGTTTTTGTCCTCTTCCATCCTTCGGAGGTCCATCTGGTTCATTCCTTACACATTTTTTTCTTGCACATCGGGTCAGCCGAAATTTTCCGTCATTGATAACTTCGGATGATAACCTACTTTGAGTCCTGGTGCTAAAAAAACGAATCCGTCCTTTCTGCTACTAGTTGTGGATTTAAAAGTCGTTGCAGTTTAGAAATTTAGATTATCCCCTGGGTCTCAGTAGACTTTTTAGCCCTAAGGCTGGGTGTTTCTGGTCGATTCTACTGCGTTAGAAAAGTATGAATACTGCAAAACCAATTGGGATAGGCAAAAACTAAAGGAGAGAGATAATATAGTACATAAGATAGTATAGAATAACGGGAATATGCCCAAAACTACAGGAGAGATATATTCGAATTTCTTTCAGAAGTTGAAATTGAGATTAATGTAGAAAATTATTGGACCTTACTCATTTTGATAATTTCTTTGTCTTCTCTCTTATGCTGTTTTTCATTTATATACCGATTTTTATCTATTAGTGCAATGAAAAATCAGCTTATTTTTAGAATTTCGAAGATATTTTTGCACATGTTGAGATGAAGAAGGAAAAACATTCAGTAGCAATTAAAAAAGCTATAATAGTTTAAATGGAGTAGGTCTAATATTTGGTTATTTTTTTATATACTTCTCTAAGATTTAGAAGTATATTTAGGTTTGATCTTCCGTGAAGAAGGAAAACTACTTAGATATTGTCAACTACGGTGACTCATCCAATGTTAGGATCAAAGGAACCTGTGAATCAATGGTCGAATGGATTAAATCCATGTTAAAAGAAACATTTCCTCAAAAGAGAGCCGAAAGATTCATCAATGAAAAAGCAAAGAATCGTTATGGAGTTTTAATATGAAAATTTTCTAAGATTTCTCACCTTCCACTCTTTCTGTCTCTTTCTACGTTCGACACGTAAAAATCACTTTTCTTTATTTTCGTAGGAAAACTCCTCGACCCCTGCTTTGAGTCTTTTCGCTCTTTTGTTTAGATGAATCTGTTAAAGGTTTAAAATCTCCAAAAGCCGTCTTTGTCGTTCCTCCTCTTACTTTCCGGTAGTCAGATAGAGCAAGAAAGGAACGCCGCCCTATAATTGTACCCAAAGCGCTTTTAAATTGTAATGCTACCGTCCTCAGGGGTCATGAATTTCTTTTTATTTCCTTGCGATTATTTATCGAGACTTTTCTTTGCCATCGATGAATTTTTGTGTAAGGTAAGAGACAGCGCGCGTTCGCAAATCATATGTTAATTTCCACTTTTTTAAATTGCTTAAGGTGTCATTTAATTGCCTTTTCCTATAGTTCCATGCATTTATTCCTCCCATGAACTTGGCCTCGCCTTTTGTTTAGTTCGGCCAGTATTCAGTCCGGGGGCCGGAATGAACTCCTCACTATCCACCCTTCGTTATAAATTTAGGTGCCTGTAATCATCATACTTCAGTGACTTGAATATTTTTCGGATACATAATTGTCTCAAATTTATTTCTTTATACACCTGGCAGAAAAAAATCTTGCTAAAGGTTCCTGAAAATTGCAACACAAGTCTTCTTTTTAGATACATAAGCTACAGTTAAGGAGATTTATATCATTTTATCGTTCTTTCGTCTGAATTTAAAGTACAAAATTATATGTGAATTGACTGAGAAAGATAGCGTGGCTTTTATAGCAATATTTCAGGAAAACTCTCTGTTGTGAAACCTGCGCTTCCGGGAGCTGTAACGCGAGAAGAAAACGACCGCCGTAACCGTGCATTATATAATTATTGTTTGAGAGGAATACTTTATTCTAGATAAACGATCAAAATTTTTGTATATATTTCCATAAGATCTAATATTCATAGGAAACTGTGAATCTTGTACTCGCCATTGAGGAGCTGTGATCCAGGAAGCAGAAATTTAGTTCCCTAAGGCTTTGAGGAATAATATGATGAAATATATATGGCTTGTGGAAACGTGCATTAACCACTGTAAATTATTTTCTTATGACAATATTCAGGAAATTCCAGCGCGAATCTTTCCGCTGAAATGGCTCCCCATAATCTAGGCTGAAGTGGAGTATCTAAGAGTCTAATTATATTTCGCAGTAAGTCATTCCTATCGATCTCATTAACATTGTGGTAATCTTCTATTCAGATTAAACTTGTGTCAAATTCGTTTTCATTCTTTTATATTCTGGAATGATGGTGCAAGGTTCCAAGCTAATAATTTTTTCCGTAAAAATATTTAATTATTTTGTTCTCCGTCTCAGATGATTTAAAAGTAAAGATTTTATTTTAATTTATCTTTTTCTTATGAAATTGGTAGAATATCTATACTGATATTATCAATTGACCTGTCATATTTTACTTTAAGGAATACAGATTTGATTGAAAGCCACTTATTTTCCGCACCTATTTTATAGTCGACGAAATTATATCCATAAAATTTGTCTTTTAGTGCAATGATCTGGAATTTTTTCTTTTAATGAGATATGCGTAAGAGTAAAATGAATAAGATTTTATATTCAATAACTATATGTAGCCAAAGTTTTCAGTATATTGTACAGGAATGTTACAGCACCTGATAATCACTCGAATAAAAAAGTAAAATTGTTGTAGAATATACTTGAGATTATAACTTTAATTCATTTTATATTGAATTTATAAGTTATGTTGGTAACAGAGAGTAACTCTAGAGATGATCTTGATTGGGCATAGCTCTTTATATCTGAATGCTTAGAGAGGAACCTTTTTAGGATCCTACCTGAATAGTTATTATTTAGTATGAAAGAATAACAGTAGTCATGTAGGTTGAAGTATTAGTTTACGGACTCTTTTGTCTACTGCTATTCTTTGGTCCCTAATTCAAATATCAACAAATTGTGGGCCTTCAGAAATTTCTCAGCATGCCTTGCGATATTTTACTTCTGCCAATGCTACGGCATATCTTCCCATCGATTTGTGAGGTTTTCATTATGTTTAAATTTACAATAGAATCATTCAGAATTATCCTTTAACAGCTTTAATATACTCAACCATAAGTTTAATGGATTCTTCATCCACCCAAAAATGAAGATTTCTTTATTTCTTGCTAAGTTAACCCTCTCTTTTTATAATCCAACTTCTCCCGGCTCTGTCTTTTCCTTGCATACGACCTGCAATACCTCTTAATACTTTACTCTCCGATTTCCTTTGTCACCTTCGTTGTAGTATATATGAATGCAGTCTCAAAAAACGCAAATTTCGAGAGGATCCAGTAACGCGAAGGAATCGCTTTCCGCGAAGTTAGAAACGATACGTCGGCGAGCCGTGGAGCAGGTCTAGAATCACTTCCGTTATTCACTCACGCAAATTCGGATGTTTAGTTACGCCAGAAGGACCCGAGATATATATTTAGGAGAGCAATATTTCCTCCGCTGAACCCAGAAACCGTTCCAGCTCCGTAGGTTGCGAAACGGCCCGGGATGCGAAGGGATTAAGCAACGCCTGGAGCTCTTCGGGTCGCAGGAAGGGCGCGCCTCTTTTTTGGGGCGCATAGATGCAAATGGGACTTAGAAAAAAAGCGATCCTTATCAACGCGAGACGTATGCCTTCCCTTTTTCTGCCCTCATGCTCCCAAGGCTTCTCCCAGCCATCGGAGTGGAAGTAGGAACTGGACGAGTCGACAGATTTGAAATTTTAAGCATGCGCCCGGGAAGACCTCTCGTCCAGCACGAAGAAAGAGGAAAAAAATGGTTCCTTTTAGGAGACAGCGAAATAGGACACGACGCCTAGAATACATTCAACTTATCCTTTGTTCGGCTCGTGTAAAGAGGGTGAGGAGAATCTGTCATTCCGAGCCAGGTAGCGGGTAGAGCGAAGGGTAGCGCCGATCACAAAGGGATCTCTTTCCCAATGAGCCGGGACTGCGGAGCAATTATTCAAACTCGGCCGTGTTTTCCTGCGATGCACGCATAATGGGAAAAAGTAAACGCGCAGTACGGATCGAGGGGTGGACATGGGGAGAATGACCCTACGTTTTGGGTGGATTTGGAAGGACAGTATTGGGATTCTTTCCTCGGGGATCTGAACGGCCGAGTGGGCAGTCCGGCACTAAAAGGGGACTTGGGTTCGGTTCTCAGTGAGGGTTTGGGAGGGTCGCAAGTGTGGAGGGTTCCTTCTCGAAGGGTAGCACTTTCGGCCAACTTTGCGTTTTACTAATAGGGAAACGAATTCAAGAAAGATGGGATTTTCTTGAAATACTTTCAGTGATTTTCTTGATAGCGTTGAAAGGTCTGTAGGTTGCTATTGTCTTTCAAGGAGAACTTCAATTGAAACTACTTACCGCTAAACTTCGAACTGCTAGTTTTCCTCACTACCTCAGAATTTATAAAAAAAGAAACTATGAGGATAATCTTCCAGATCATGATCAATTTTATACAAATTCCTCGAGAACGAATTCTTCGAAAGATCAATTCTTCGAATGACGAAGTCTTCGAAAATAGAAAACCACTACAGTGAATCAATATTTATCCAAATTCTGTGTAAAAGATACTGATTCGATGTGGAAATCTATTCTGTAAGGCTTTGAACATCCTACGAGGTTGGTTTGGGTTTTGTTGGGAGTGGACATCGCATGCGGCATTTTTTAAAGAATTTGTCATTTGAAGAATTCGTTTTCGAAGAACTTGCTTTCCAGTAATTTGACTGTAACCGTTTCTATATGCATATCCTTTCGAAGCAACTTATTCTGCTTCCTCTGTAATTTTAATTTAAGATATAGAAATTTTAAATCATGAACTGTAAAATACGTGCATTAATTACTCAACAAATCTACGCCTAATGTATGTGATAATTATGATGTACCCTCCTAGGTTTCTGTTATGCCCTAGACAACATGCCATCACCTGAGGAATTAGGATATACTTACTCCAAATTCATTTACAAGAAAATGTACGAGTATTAACTTAGGTGTTGATGGTCTTAGGTCTTCTATAACCATGTGGTGGAGCTATAAAAATTGCTTTAAATATACATTATGCATCGATACCAACGAGAAAGGCTCCGCAAGATCTTTATAGTCAGGATAAACTTTTGAGAGCTGATGCATTGAATTGATTTTGGTTCGAATATTAAAAATAATGCCTCAAGGAACTAAATACCTGCCTTTTTAATAATTAATTCTTAAACAGCATATAGAGGATATGTTAGGGGAAACTTTCCAGTTATATCAGGCCCTCCAAGGTGTGTGTTGGTCAATTGTTGTCGATAAGCCCTTATTTTACTTGTACTGTTACATGATGCACTTGCTTGAAGGCCACGATGGAGGTCACCTAATAGTGGACTCTTGCTAAAAAAATTCAGACGTGTGATTTAATTTGATACGGGAGTTACACGAGGCTGCCCCGAATGCACGAACTTTTATGGACCAACCCTTTTTTCTCAGCACCCAGCAAAAGGAGCGCTCGCTGCTACGCTATTTTCCGTCATTAATTAGGTACGGCACATCGCTATCAGACCGCTTTCTCGGTGATTTGCAACATTTTACGTAGGCGCAAACTTAATCTCCTCGACAGAATTCGTTAATTTCGCCACGCCAATTCTCGTCCTTGGCTATAGTTGTAACCTCAGGTTAAACTTTTGTCTGTGTTAGATTCCGCCGCTTCCCACGTACTCTTCTCCTGGGCCTTTGGTTCCATACCGCCCATTTCTCGCCTCCGTGCTCTTCTTAAGATCGTCTTGCTGAGGCGGTACGCACCCATCGCTTCAATTTATCCTATTGGAGTAGGGAATGGTCTCTCATGGTCGTCTTCGCCTTCGCTCACTTCTTTTGATTCCGCTTTGAAAGGGTTCCCTTCCGTCTCACTCACCTTCCCGACAGCCTTATCATCTCCCTTTTCCCAAGATGGTTCTACAGATTCACTGTTTAGGTTACTCCGCATACCATACTGATAAAGTAACTACTATTTCAGAACCTTCATTCTTTTCGATTAACTGTAAAATGGTAAAATGTCGTGAAGTGTGCATTAGATGTTTATGTGTTGCAGAAATGCTTGCAATTTTTTTAAGTTAGATTTTCTCGTCATGCACTGAGTGAACAGCCAGTTCTACATTATCGTCAAATAAATCACTGCACTCTTCATCTCCTGAAGATGGTAACTTAGTTGCCGCAATAGATATTGAGAATAATAAGTTATCTCAGTAACTAAGAGCCCCAATTCCCATGCCTTTGATACTTCCGTACAACGCGTCGCGACGGATTGTTTGCAAACAACGGCAATTTGGTGCTTTTTTCAAACTATAATGTATTAACTCCACCGTGTTCCTTTTCCCTTTTTGATATAAAATAAATCAGTCAAAAATTATTATTTGGATCTGACAACACAATCTTCTCGTTTCGACTGTCTTGGTTATATTTCATATATATTATATATACCATTTCATTCATCTTATATATTTCATGACCCGGTTCACCTTTTGCTGACTATTTCCTACTATCTACGTACTCTTTACTGTATCATAACGTGAAAGTCATAGCCAGAGTTGCATTCAATTATTTTCTTTTTAGGATGAAGAGAACATTCACGTTGTTTCATAGATTCCAGAGTCTTGATAGCCATGATGGAATATAAATTAAAAATTTATGGTTTTTCTTTGACGGAGGAAAGAGATTGAATGCAAAATGCATCATTTGATTTCGGTAAAGGTATCACAATGAACATCATCGCAAATAAAAATATGGAAACTGAAGGGCTGAAGGCTTTCAGATTTCAAACTATAAAATACGCGATGGAAAAATCAAATGGGAAGTTTTTATTTAACATATGCCGACTGGATGCTCAAATCGAAAGGAAAACTCGTCTTATAATCTCTCTACCCTCTTCTCTTGCCATTTTCCAAATTTTATTTCATTGATATTCCTCTATTATAAATTGGAATGAACTCCGATACTGTGACTTATTTGAGTAAGAGTGACCAAAAATTGAAATCTTCTCCAATGCATCGAATCATGCCTTTGCCGAGTAATGTGCGTGTGGAATGTAAACTGCTGGAAACCATTTGCTTGGTCTTCAGTCCATAAGAATGTATATTAAGTATAAAAGTTATATCATTCTATTATAATCTATATCCAAAATATATTCTTAAGATATATGATAGAAACATTCGGAAATCCTTGTACAGGTCGCATTATGATAGATTTTCTCCTAAAATTTTGTAGATACTGCCCAACGTTTCGGATGTAGTTCAATTAAAATCAATTTCTAGACTTATGTATCACTTAGTATCTTGAATAAGCAGAGTTCAACAAGCATTTCTATAAAAAATTGCTTTCACGATATCTATGAGAATATTATTACACCTCCTATTGTATAGTTTGATAGAATGCGCCATGAATAAACCTTTGATTAAGTCAAAGGAACATTAACAGTTTAGAGGTATGTTGCCTCAAATTTACTTCCACTGACATCTCATTCTATTATCAATTTATTCCTTAGATCGAAGTATATATGCTCGGGCTTAAATCCGAAAAATTTTAGAACCCTCTGACTAGGCTATTTACGTATCACTTCCAAAACTGTTAATGTTCCTTGCACACATCCTTCCTACCAGCAGCATAGCCTTGCCTTACCTCTACATCTACAAATGTAGCTTGCAAGCTGCCTTTCGGTATGTGGTAGGAGGTGTACGCACCAAGACTATACTTCTCTAATCGATCACTCTCACTGATCGTTTGCGGAAAAAATGAATTGCCACTCGTAAAGGTTAGCTATAAAGATTACTTATTTTCCTCTCCCCATAAGTTCATAGCCATTCCGTTTCTTGATGAGTCTAAATGCAGCAGTCAACTGGCTAGAAGGGGAGTTTGATACGCAACTCTCCATCTGCGCACACTTTAATCTTTATCTGAGAGAGTTGGAAACATTCGAGCCATTATTTCCCGATTAATATCCCATTACTCTCTCTCTAGATATCCGTTGTTTCCAAGAGGTTTCTCGGGGTGAGATAAAGGGAGAAAGGATGCCGCAATTTTAATTAAGAAGGTGTCCGATGCTATCTGAAGGAAGGGAGTAAGAAAACCCTTGCGGTATTGATGGAGCCCATTCAAATGATGATCAGCATTAATTTGGTATTAATTAAGTTCGTAACCGACTCCTCAAAGAAATCACTATCGACATGTCTTCCTCTTTCCGCAGGTTCAAAGATTGAAACTGATTTCTCATTGCGGAAGGGAAAGGAAAGGCTAAGTTAATTAATTTAATTTAACCACTTAACGGTTTTATTAAATTGAACTTGATCAAAGGATTATTGTCTCAAATATGACGGTTTCACTAAACCTGCTTTGATTTTTCTACAGTATTTCTGGTTACTGTAGCCGCATGGCATGCTTTAGGAGACATTATAAGCGTTGGTTGTTTTGTGATCCCTTTGTATATTACCTCGTTGAAAAATACTACAGCAAAAGGTATGACCTTCAATAGTATCTATTCATCTTGAAATATTACGCATTAATATCGATTTTTTTGGCCAAAACCTGGTAATATTACGAAAAAAACTTGGTAATATTACAAAAAATAAACAAACAGTAAACTTAAATAGATTTATGTACACTAAGCCGCAATAGCAAGTAATGGAGTCAATAAGGTACAAATTAGTTCTGTAAGGTACAGAATTATTATATACATTGTTTTTTGGGAGGACTATTGATGGCTCTTTGAGCAATTAAATGTTCTGAAGTTCAAGAAAATCTAATATAAAACTGCAATCATAATAGGTAATCGTTTTACCTTTCATGAACTATCGTAATTTTGTATTAACACGTTCCGTGCGGGGTCGATTTCATTGGTTGCTATCCTATGGCTGAATACTTTTAGTATAATATATTTATATATATATATATATAATAAAATAATAATATAATGTAATAATACAAATATATAAATAATATTTCAATTATACATAGAATGTTAGCTCTATATGCTGCAATAAGTTTTTTTTAATTTTGCTAACATTTATCGGTTTTTTTATATTTATGGCGTGATATGGCCTCTCAGCCACACGGTAGGACCAACGTGAGCGGCATATGTTTCTCTCCGCACGGAACGTGTTATAAACGGCGCAAGAAATGTGTCTAAGAAATTTCATTTTTCGGTGTCTTACTGAATGACAGCACTTTCCCAAAGTTAAAAGTTGCGCTAAAATACTTTATATTAGATATTTATTCTGATGGACTGGTTTGGTGTTTCTGGCTACAGAGCTTGCTGTATACAGTCATTTGAATTTATGCAATGGCTATGAATTATTTGTCCATAAATCGTCCTTTTCTTTCTCAATACCATTATCTTTTGCATTATGAAGATATAAATTTGCCAGTTCCCATCGATTAATTGAGTTTCCCATTATTTAGATTTAAGGTTTGATCTTAAGCAGTGAATGCAATCTCTACTAGATTCGTTTTTTGCCACCATTCATAATCACAAGCTTCTTGGGAGGTAAATTATAGAGCGGAACGGAGTGGTTGGGAAAACAATCCCTTACTCTCTCCCCCACCGCCATGGCTGCTTAGCCCTTGCATTGCTTACCACGATACGCTCAAGTGCTTCAACAATATATATGCCGTCTCATTCCAGTTACCTAATCGGCGGTGCAAATACACTTTCACATGTTATAACTTCGCTGCACACTTTAAAACTGCGGAACCTTGGAGACGCCAACGAATGAGAACCAATAAAAACAAAGATCTTTATTGAAGTACATGAGGAAACTTGCACGAGTTTACGGAAACCGTGAAGGCTGCTAAAATAATGAGCAAAGCACAAAATTGAAGGACTTCGGGAATGCTATAGTCACAGTGTGTTTATTGAGTCATGAACTCTATTGACAAGCGCATTATCTCGTACTGTAAATTATAGTGAAAATTAAGCGATTCGTACATTTGTTCAGCCTGATTTCAAGGCGACATGTTTCACTACGATTCAAGATGGGTTTGAAAATGCATGAAGACACAAATCGCCAAATTATCAGTAAGTGAAAGTGTTTCTATTCTCTTTGATAGCCTTCTTAGTATTATCTCCTTCCCGTATTGAAATTATGTATATAAAATTAGTTATTACGTTAGGTTTGAAAAATAACTGTGTTATACAAGTGGAGAACTGCATTTCCGAATGATAGATTCAAGTGTATCCATAAATATACGCTGCTTGCCGCGTTTGCGTGCGACAAATAATGAATGCAATAAATTGTGTTTTTTTATTAATAACGCGCGAAGTTTTCAGAGAAGAAGTTTTGAAGCAGCTTAAAGTGAAATCTATTTTCCTGATATCATCAAAGTGTATGATCGGCTTATGTAGCAAGATGAACGCAAGATATCTTTTTCCCTCTCCGCGGAACGTAATACTGCTAAATTAATTATTTCGACTCTAAGTAGTTGGCGGATCCAGCTGGAGGCAAAACTTTCTAATCCTAGCAATTTGCCTAGGATACGAAGAGGAATTGATATCTATTTGGGAAGATTTTCAACAATTACTCTGCAATTACTACATTTATCGCGATAATATGAGATGAGCTCATAAGGAAATTGCCTAAAATTGCGTTCCTCTGGCTTGTTTCTAGATTCGCTCCTGCTCTAAATTTAGATCTTCATTCTTCTGTATATATCTATCCAACATCAAAATGCATATTGGTAACCGATTCCAAATTGTACATACTTTGCTGTATCTTTACCATTTTACAAACACAACGCTCTATATGTATCAGTGTATTATTACTGAGTAGAGTTAATTCAAACAACCACTTCGTCAAACTTTCTGTAAGTAGACGAATTGAGTGATTCGACGATTTCACAGTGAAGCCACAAGAATGATAAGGGCTGTTGTTTTTATAGAAAAATGTTGCTAAAAGATCCACATTATGTTATGAGAAATCGCATTTTCAGTAATGAATTTTAGATACTCTTCTGCATGGAAGCAGAATATAGAATATTGTATTCCGTGTTCTCCGGTTAGTGTTGTTCTTCGGGATACAATCCTCGATTTAAAAAATAATTAAAAACGTTTCGGAATACTTAGATCCCGGTATTTAGGTATGACAATACTGATTACTACTGATAATACTCCTAATTAATTAATTACTCCTGATAATATATTCAATAATCAAGTTTTGAGACAAAATTAGTCTATTTTTGGTGAAAATAACTGAACAAAAGTTTCACAAAATATTTTGTTCAAAACTTTTGCTTTATTATTTCCACCATAATGCAGTCTTTTTATAGTCTTTTATTATTACTTAAGATGGTACGCATTAATAGGTTTTATTTGTATTTCTTCTCAAGACAGCAACTATATATTATTTAGTCGTTTCTTCTAGCTATAATCCTTCGAAGGCGGCGGCCTGTACATTTTCTCCTCCTTTGCTAGCAAGGTTCCATCTCCTTAATGATTTTACTCTTGCATTCCCCCATTGCATCGTTCTCTCTTTCCCCATCTTCCCTTTAAATTTGCATACTTCTATAAACCCTCTCAAACGAGCTTTTTCCCCCTTTTCCTTGTACCTGGCCCCATAACCATTAGAGGGAGAATAGGGTATAACCCCTTCTAAAAGGGGACCAATCGATTGGGGTAGGTCGCCATCGGTCAAGAAAGGGTTCGGACGTGTTTCTGTAAGATACGCATGTGATAGAGGATTCCACTGCAAGTTAAGATGAGGAAGAATCAAGAGGATAATAGAAAATTCGAGGTAAATTACCATCAATCTGCAATCCATAAACATATACTTGCTTTATATTTTTTATCTACTGTAAATATCCCCAATAGCTTTCCTATAATTCTTAAACACCTTTTTCTATCTCAAGATGGCGCAGGACTTGCCTATCTTAAGTCGCTCATTTAGGAAAGGTTCAATTTGTTTTCAGGGTATATTGAGTTTACTGAAATTATATCTGAGACGTTGACATGCTCCAAATGGAATTCATAGCAGAAAAGAATGCTAGGATGTTGACGAAATGTTTTCGATTAATTCATCACCAGCGAATTGAATGACTATGCTAGAAATATTGTCGCACCAGACAGAAATAGATCGCACATCTTAGTCGACAGGACATACAAATGTATGGTTTCCGGAATAGAACAAAATATTTTTGTTAGAAAATTCATAATATGTTCCAGTCATATACATATGGTACTTGTATTGCACTTATACATTACGGTACTTGTTAAATCATGACAGTAAAATCAAACCTTACTGATCCAGTTAACTGTTATCATATGGTGGACTTAAATGTTACTTTGCTGGCATGCTGTCTTCCACCTGAAGATGTGTCCGATAGCGATACAGTTTTCCTATTAAGATATAAAAACATCTTCTCTTCTTATAGCCTGAGAAGAAATTTTCTTCCGTGAAATTCTCATAGTTATTTTATTTAAGGAAAGCCTTGATTTTTTTCTGGCTCCAGGAACATTTTTATCGTAATGTAAGACAAATTTCTGTGGAGAACGAGGCGTGATATGATCATAAATATTTTTCGCCATTGATCAATTTTCTCGAATTTTTAATAAGTGCTGCGTCGTAATCCTCCTAAATATGAAAGTGAATGAAATTATAACCAATTTGATGAATGTTGGAATTGATAACCAAATCTTTATTTATTGCTTTTTATAATCAAGTAGAAATATAATTATATACTTTAATAATCTAATGAGAAAAAGGCGATACATGGAATTATACTCATATCATATTATGGGTATTACCGGAATTAAGATCGTAACATTATTTTAAATGCTTTCATGCATGGTGATCTTTTGCACCAGTACCGGGAATAAGTTCCAACACAGTGAAGAAACAATCATCTTAAGAATGTAAGGCATTCAATATATTTTCATCATCTGAATTTTCAGGTTTTCGTATTGACCAGATTTTAAAGAAAATTTATTTTCTGATTTATTACGTCAAAAGAGACCATTCTTAATGTTTTAATGTAATATCACTATATTATGGAGGTTTAATTATAATGTTTTTATCAGCCAATTATACGGGGTGGAATAACTGGCTGTTCTAATTCAAATAAATTAATTAAAATACAATACAGTGATGCATTAGCTCACGAATAGCTCCGCTAACTTAATTAGATAAAAGATTTTCGCCCAATCTTTGAATATTTTGACGGTAATAGATTCACTCAAAGTGTTAATTGTAGGTGTTTTTAAATGTATATTTTTATAGAAAATTCAATTATTACCAAAATGAAATGGACCTACTCTTATTTTCAATACTATCTTCTTATATCTTACTCGTACATTAATTAGCCTGGTAGCAAAGTTTTTGTTTGGTAGATAGTATTTGTATGTTAACTTTTTGAAGAAACACAGAAAATTCTGTTTCAACGCCGTATGTGGTTCCGGAACTAATTGTCTTCGACAACCGATGTATCAGCGTACTTCCTAGGAACACCAGCTTTCTAACAGATTGCAGTTCAAGGCCAGAAATGTTTCCATTGTTTATCCTCAGTTCATCAACTGCACTCAATCGCTGTTCCGTGATTTCCAGCAATCACGGTTCTTCCTGCATCACTCCTATAATTACTCCTTCCCCCCTCTCATTTTGCCCTAACGTTTCAGGAAATCCTTCCCGGAAGAGAGTTGAAAAAAGGCGCTGATCCTTATCCAGTGAGGCTATAATCTCTTTCCCGGATCAGCCATATTTCCGCGGTGCTCATCGTTGCGCGACGACCCATTCTGCAAATAATTACCCATCTGATGCACTTTAACTGTCCGATAGGAAGGGGCGTAATTCAGTAGGAGGTTGCGGCAGGAAATAGGTACCTCTTAGGTCTTTAAACCCTGAAAGAAGACAGAAATATGAGTAACAAAGAAATTGACCATATTATTCAGCGCGAGCCTCTGTGGGAAATGGCGGATTAGAACGGTCGGGCGTTGAACTCTCTGCGGGATGTGTGTGTTCAAACAGGGCCGTTGTCACATATTCTTTTTAATTGTGGGACAATCCCTTGTTTATATGAGCACACATTTAACAACCATCTCGAAATCTTGATTAGGGTCCCAAATCTTTATCTACAGTAGTTATGTACCCACTTAAACCGGGATTTGGAGCCATCTGTAGGAACATTCAAATACCCGATATTCCTCATACGAGATAAATATGGGTGTCGGAGAAATTTTTGGTGTTCGTCAAGAAAAAAATTTATATTTCCGCCAATTAAAACCGATTGTAAACCAGGTATGAATTGACATATGTTTATTTTCAGGATTACTAAAAGTTCAATTTTAGTCCCATCACTTATTGGGTTGTGGCTGATGAATACGATGATGGCTGAAGATGAAGATAAATTTGGTTTTCGTGTTAATCTTCACAGGCGAAAACCTATCCAGCCGCCAACTCTTATCAACAGCATCGCCTTCATTTGACTTATTTTAAAAATTTGATCCCAGTCACCAAATAAATTTGAAGCTCATACCCCGAGACGGAGGTCAAAGACTTCCCAGCAGCCCCATACAAGGGAGCATACCAAGGGGCAACGATTTAAAAAAATCGGATCTACCTACCATCATCGAGAAGATCTGGAAAGGTACTTATGTTGTCGTTTCCACGAAGTTATGTGTATTCTGCGCAGAAATCGGTCAATCCATCCAGCTGAGATGCGAAAAGCTGTGGCAATCTCTCTGTAACGTACGCACATATTTACAAAGGACTTTATTAGGCGAAAATTGAGACTGTCAACTCCCATCTTCAATTTCATACAAATAATAACAATCGCAAGAAGAATATGCACGTATGAAATAATGAAAATAAGTAGGAAGAGGGATATTGAAAAAATAGAAACAATATAAATATTATAAGTACAAACATTAAAATGAAAACATCAAATATGTATATTTAAAATGCAAAAAATATCACACTGCAAAAAAATCTGTTATGCATTGCTTGGATTTCAATAAACAAAAGAGTCTTTGACGTGCGTTTTTGTAACAATTTAATCTTTTTTGTAGGAAATTTCACCCTAACTTTCTTCCTTTTTTATCAGGATCACCGTTATTGTCTTTAAACCTTCATATTCTACGGATTCATTATCCCATTCTGTTTCTTCTTACCATTCTTTTCGCTTTCCAACACAATCTCCCTCAACGCCATGCGTCAGTGGACTTCTTCCTTCTATTTGCCGAATTTCTTCGTCAGCGAGGGACTTAATTCACCAACTGCAATCTCTTACATTTTTTACATGCATATCCTTACTGTGTATAAGCCTTTCTTTTATCCTCACTTATGGTTCAACTTTTTTCATTCCTTTAGTCTTCTTTTCCCAGTGGTCTCCGTTTCTTTTTCGCCATTTCCCATCAATATCTCCCGGAAGATACTCCCTCGTCACATTCCTCCTTCCCTCTCTTCGTTCTCCTCTCTCTTTATTTCTTCTTCTTTATCTCCAGCATCACTTTCCTCCTTTGTAATTCATCCCCCCCACTTCTTCTGCCTCTTTCTCCTCCCCACGGAGAATTATCGGCCTACATTCTTGGCGTTTCTTGCGTCCCTCCGCTAATTGTTAAAACATCTGTCGGATATCGCTCTTCTTACGCTACCATTTGCTCGTTAAGTCTCTTTGAGGGAGCAACACTTTCGACAAAGCTTTTTTCGCGCGGCGGTTTCGCAGAGAGGAAGCTAATTGGTTCGAATCGTTTGGCCGACGTTCGATTGTTATCAACGGGGAAGTAATTGCGCCTTCGCCGAATCTTGATTTCGGCGCCGAAGAATGGCGGCGAAGGGTTGCTTGCCTCCATCGCTAAAGTGGATATCGCATGAGCACTTATCTGCAAAACACCCTGAAACTCGATGCGATTGAGAAATTACTGGGGTTGTTTGCTAATTGATTCGTGTTCGCGTCTCCGGATGTAAATGATGAAAATGATATCGAAAATTCTGTAATAATTTCAATTGGAGCGATGGTGCTTTCGAAATTGAGGCAAACTCGCTGATGTAGAATAGTAGTGACATAGAGCTCCTCTTGACATGCATTTTTCTGGTGAGCCAAATTAGGCCCAACTAGGTTATAGGCGGATTTAAGTATTTTTGACGTTTTTCAAGGGCGTTATATATAAAAAAAATTCTATTCATTGATTACATTATGCTTAGTATCGTAATCTTTTTTAAATTTTATTTTATTTTTTAATGCTTAGCCACTGTTACCACTTAGCGTTAAAGTCCCCCTAAGCTCTCATGAGTTGGTCAGGGGGTGCTTCGCCGAGGCAACAGCAACAACGAACTCGCACAACCATTCCCTGATCGGAAAAATCCGATCGGCCAGGATTCGAACCCGGGACCTTGGGGTTTGGAGTGATAGCTTAGATAGAATGCTATCCACTCTGCTACCAAACCCGGTTTTATTTTAATTAGGTAACTATTTTAATTATTTTTAAAACATTTAATGTAATGAAGCAAAGGCTAGTGAAGCAACATTAATAATAATAAAATTAGGGAAATACCTAATGATTCATTGATCACTTGTCGTTTTCTCCTCTAAAATATACTAGCGGGCCGAATAAAAGTACTTGGCGGGCCAAATTTGATACATGGACGATTATTTGCGCATCCTTAATATAGAATATACAGTGATATCTCAAATAAGAAGTAACCTTGCAACCTAATTTTCAGTTCCACGGCAATCTTTGCTTCTTCAATGGCTGTTTCACAAATGGAAAATCTGCCGATTATAATAATTTGGAAGAAGTGTTTAAGTGGATCTTAAGTTAACTATATTAAGATCACATTTCGACCTGCGAAGATTTTGGCTGGCAAATATTCCTCAAGAACGAATTACTTAGATTAGCAAATAAAACACTCTTAAAAATGTATAGTAAATGGAGGGAGCGTGGGTTTAGAGAAGAAAATTAAAAGTGGTAGAGGCTTACGAAAGCATAGATTTTGGTGCGTAATCTCAAGCTGCTCTAAAAAATTTATATTTATAAAACTGGAAGTATCACAAAATGAATATCGAAGCCGGAGGAAAAACATTTGAAAGGTATTTTATAAAGGATTTCTTTATTTTCCTTTCGTTGTGATATTCTCCAATATCAAAGCTTCCTCGATCACAATTTAATGAATTACTGAAGAATATTGTATATCCTTTCCTTTTCTTTCAATCCTTCCACAGATTGTTAATATTGATGCATTCCACATGCAATACGATAAACCAAAATAGATTTTCCTGTAATAATGATTTTTTTATCCATTTAAACGCTATTTCACTCATTTCGTTCTATTTGCTTCCCTCAGGTCTCATGGATTTCGATTTGTTCCCAGGGCACTGGTAATTGAAAGACTTGCTTTACTTTAGTTTTGAATGATCTTTAGTTTTATACTTTCATTTTCTCAATTGCATACTCTGTTCCTTTACTCAGAATATAATTTATTTTCAGCAGTTGTATATTTGAAATGAAAAACTTGATCATATTTCCAATCATCAGTCATATTTTTTCGTACTTTTTTAATAACTCTCCAACTTCCAATTTCGAAGAATGTGATAAAAATATTTTTTTAGAAAAGTGGGAAACCTGAGTCCCATTCATGTCAGTTTTATTTATTTATTTTTGTTTCTCCTTAGGTTTTAAGCCGTGCAGCTACCCGTGCTAAGACACTTCCTATTCCACCGGTTACACGCTTCAGTTCCTTAAAAATCTATAAATAATGTTAACTAGCACGAATGGCATAATCACTGAGCATGCGAATCAGCCGACATTCCGACATTTTGGTTTGCCGGTTCTATGTTGTACCATACTCTACTATTGCCTCAGAGTGTTTCCTGTGTATTTGCTGCGTCTCATTGAATACAATCCTTTTTTGCGTTTCTGTAAGCTCGGCCTCCCGTCTTCTTAATTGCAAAGTCTTTCTACTCCATTTCCGTATTACTTCTTGATTTGAAAATTGAGATTAATGAGGTGTTTAAATGATTATCCTTCATGAGCTCTGTTTGATTTTGCAATCGGATTTCTCAGGATTTAAAGAGGTAAACTCAGAATTAAACTGATGTTGAATCGGTTAGAAAATTTCAACGAAAATGATTCGTTTTCACAAGCCAACATTTATATGAATTTTTAAATATATTTTGGAATGAATTACTTATTTAACAAGTCAAGATGGTAGAAAAATGGAACAACGATGCCAGGATGTAAATCATGAATATTCTGAATAACGGATCCCGAAAACTAGCAAGTGGGAAGTGGAAAAATCCATGTAAGTACTGCATAGTGACCTAATATCTTTTTTTCTATTTCACCTACAGGATATTAACTGTAATATAATCACAGTCAGGAGCACACAGACTGAGGACTGAACCAGTTTAAACATTAATTTTTTCTACTTGTTATCCTAAGACTAATACAAAATATCAACTCGTCTAGGAATGATAGCAGACATCATACGTGTATCTATACAGAATGCAGTAAAGGATGTCCAACGATAGGAACGAAATCATGAATGAGCGAAGACAAAGGAAATTAGATGCTAGCGTGTGAATGTGTTCGGCGCTATCGAAACAAAGCATCTTCCTTGTAAAACTCAGCGCATTGCTCTCTTCACCTGTTTATCAAAGTTGACAACCCGAAGAAAAATGTTTCCTATAAGAACCGTTGCAGCTAAAGGCGCTCTGTTCTTCCTTAAAATGAACACCTATCTGCGATCCACTCTCTCGGAACGCTCATTAGTCTGAACGGGGCCCATTGTTGCGTAGTTTCTCCAACTCGATCTCATTGGAGTTTGCTTGAAGATCGCCTCGCGAGATATTACGGAAATATATCGAAAACTTGCGAACCTTCCCATTAAAGCCAGTTTGACTCCATTTTCATAACTTTTAGCAGCTTTTAGTTGCCACCTCTCCGGCTTTATTGAACCAACTTCTGGTATCTGGACGTTTTAAACTATTACTTCTCACAACAACTATCACACGATTATATTATTTTCGAATTTCATGAATTAATTTCAGTAAATATTCATGGCCTATTATACATTGCTTGAGGACAATATATATTACGTCCTGAGGAAAGACGTATTTTAGAAAATTCAATAGGACTGGGACCAACTTATAGGTAATTCACAGATGAGTGTTTTCTCTCATCTGTGAATTTTATAATTCATACATATATTTTATATTTATTTATGTATGTTTATACTGTAAGTAGTTGTTTTTTTATTGATGCATACTCTTTTTTTTATTTGTTATAAAAGTTAACATTGCCACCTGTCTTCGCGACCAACTGTAGCGATTTTCTATAGTAAAAATATGTGGTAGATCCTGGGATGCGTCCTGATTCAATATGACTTTTTTTGTCTGTTCTCCCTGGGATTATTCATAGGTGAATGACTTTACGTGTAAAGTTCACCTTTACTATTTTCCTTGTGTCCAATGCGTGTATAATGGAAGATGATGTGTAAAGGCTTCCTTAAATGATGTCATATCAATAATTATCGAAATTTTCGTAATTTCTGATGCCACTCTCCCAAAAATTATGAGTTTTCTTTATACTTCCTGCTACTGTCACATTTCATACCCCCTTCTCCATCTTTCGCATAGCGCTTCCTCATTGTTAAACATTGAAACGGTTCTTTGAGTTGTTCCATAACACATTTTAATGTACTGCTCAAAACAATCGTATTGAATAAGGAAAGCAACTTTGTAATTTCCACAGTAAATTTATTCAAGCAGGACCGGTCTCACTTTCTTCCAAGCATCTTCAAGGTAACTGAAGTGAAACCGGTCGTACTTTAATTTACTGAGGAAATTATTAATTATTTATTCATGGTTTTCTACAGAGTTGTGCCTTCTCGTATCTACTCAACGAATTTTTTTCAGTAAGATTAAGAAACATACCCCGTGAACCACCAGCGGCGTATAGTAGGGGTATGACAACAGCAACCACCCAAAGTAATCTGCTCCATTAGTTTCTCTGATAAACAGCGGAGAGAAGGATCAGATGTTAATCATCCTATTTTGCGATTACTTCCTTGTAACGATTGATCGATGCTTCTCGGAGATCGCGTTCGTTCTTTAATGGAGCTAAAATTTAATTTCCTTCAGTTAAACCGTGGTTCTAAAGCTTTATTTAATCTCGACCTTTTTTATTTTTTTAAATGTTCGTGACCTCTTTCTCATCCGTCGTATTTGATCAATAAAACAAACAATAGAGGGTTTTACAAAGTACGTCTTAGCGTTTAATAAGACGCCTACTGCCCGCCAATCACGCCACATGTCTCACGTGCTGCCAAATATAAATGTATTATTTATATTATTAACCTTTTCTCGCCTACTTTTAAAAGTTAAATTTAATTTTTGTTTTTGAAAGCGGTCCCCCTCCCCTAAATTCAACGCGACCCACCGATTTGAAACTAGTGGTCTTATTTAGGTTCTAAAGGTTAGACAGAGGGGAAAGATTGTGACTTGACTGGGACTCGAACCCAGGTCTCCAACTTTTCGGGCAGGTATTAACGACCGAGTAGTTCAGTGGTTAGAATTCCTTTCCGGAAAGTGGGAGATCTGGGTTTGAGTCACAGCCATGCCACTAGTCACTTTTTACCTCTGTATAACTTTGGGTCTAGCCGCACGCTTTCATGTGCACAGTCAGATCTTCCTTTCCCATAAAATCCACGGAGGAGGCCGAAATGTAGTGTAAATCCGTCATAATCGAAAGGATTGTTAAATAAAACAGGTTTTATTAAAAAATCCTTTCGGTTTGCATCATTAGCCTCTTAAGTTCTGAACATATCGAAAAAGGTAATTTTCAACGTAGTTTTAATTGCCCAGGCTCATATTCTTTTATTATCCGAGGTTGCCACAAGTTTCCTATATTGGGATGCTCGTGATGTAAAATTGAACGATTTTAGAGGCTTGGTGTATTCTAGGCGGTCGACTAAGACTCGGCCGACGTGAAAACGCCTAATTATTTGCGGCATCGCCCTTTCTCTCGTTTACGACCGCTTTCGGAGTCGTCAGGGCGTGAAATGAGTGGATCCTGCGTGTACTTCTCCGCTTTGAGATGCATTTATATCATTTTTCCCCCGGGAGCGCTTCCAACACAAACTGCGACTTCTTCACTCCTCCGATGCGACTGAATCTGTCGCTCATTTACAGCCTCATAATTTCGATTCCACTGCGCGAAGAAGGTTGAGTCGATGAGTACTTTTAAAGCGACTACATAACGTAGCTGTTATCGTAGTATCGTAATGTAGGAAGCCCCAGAAGTAAGAAAGATAGGAAATTAACGCGCATCCCCTCCTCGGATGGGTATATCCCCACTAACGCGAACTCCTTAGGGGCCGTACACAAATTACGTAACGAAATTTTGGGGGAGGGGGGAGGGTCCGGCCAGACGTTGGGGGAGGGGGGTCAAGGTTTGTGTTACGTCACGGTTTTAGAACTGCAAAAAATTGCAAAATTTCTGAATTTTAAAGTTTGAATTTGAAACTCGCGCGCAATTAACCGGGGAAAGTTGGCAGCTCTGATCCGAGCGAGCACGAGTGTCGAACGGAAGTAATCAGAGTGCAAGGGTAGTGTGGTAGGCTGCACGGGTATTCCCCTGTCTGTGTTTATTGCGATGCTAATTATCAACAGGTCATGGCATCGAATCTAGGTGAAGTGTATGAAAGGCCTTTAAAATTGAAATTGTTTATTAAAAAGTGAATAAATTCAATTTCAAATTTATGGACTCAAGGACTACAAAAGTAATATAGGCACAGCCAAAAAAACAAGAAGCACAATTATTGTTCGGAACTAAATATCTTTCCTTCCTGAATATAAGCCCAAATTTCTTTACAAAGCACTCGTTACGTAATGGAGTAGGGGGGAGGGGTCCTGCATGGCGTTACATGGGGGGGGGGGGTCTAAAATTGGAGAATTTAGCGTCACGTAATTTGTGTACGACCCCTTACCCCTTGTACTCCACGATGTGACCTTTACTCCCTAGCTATCGCTAATCATTCTCGTGTTTTTCTTCCAAATATGCCATGTGTACGCCTATGGAATTTGTAAATTGAAAGAACATTGCTGTGCATAGGAGAGACTAGCTACATGAGTACTTAGGAAAGGATGCCAAAGGTGGAGGTATTCGGAGGTGGGGTAGGTTGTCGTTGCTCCGCCCACTAGTACCGAAGAGGCTCTTTATTACGCGGTACTAATATAACTCTTTTCCTGTAATTCCTAATGGAATGGAACCTCGGTAATATTCAGCCTCCCAAATATTCAGCATCTCTTAATTAGTCCGAAAACTGAAACCGAAAAAGGCTATTTACATACATAAATACAAAGGTCTTTATTATTGGGCGAAATTGAGACTAGATAGTCCCATCTTACATTTAACCCATTAGAAATATATCATCATCATGGATAGTCTGCTCGCGCAGGTCCTAGGTGTTGTTTCTCCAATTTTCCCTATCCTCCACTCTTCTCTTCATCCCTCTGTACCCTTCTTCATTCTTTAAGCAATCTATGAATTTCACTCAGCTCCTTTCTCTCTTCACTTGTCCCTACACTGTACCTTCAAGCATAGCCTTAAGTAAGCAGTTTCTTCATAATAGCATGCTCTATCCAATTCTTCTTCCTTTGGATTATCAAATCGACCAATCTTCTTTTTCAAGAAATATATACTATAAGATTAAAGAATAAACAATTACATTTATGGCATCAGTTAATTTAAATGGAACAATTACACAATGGTACAATGGTACAATGGTACAAGGAAAGATTACTACATGGTGCCATAATACAGTGATCAAGTCGCGAGCCGTTAGGGTGGGGCACAACACAACGGAGGAATAAAATATCAATGATGCGCCGCTTTTTTTCGTTGCCGGCAATTTTTTCGGACGAGAGTAAATCGAATATGTTTTATCCGGGAATCTCGCAGCTGCCATATTTTCCATGTCACCGCTCCAACAGAGAAAAAGAACACAATCCGTCCGTCGGATGCAAAGTTTAGGTGAAATTAATGGATCAAAGTTCTCCCGCGAGATATTCGGAGGTTTTTCAAGATTTGAAAATTGCATGGAGTGAAACTGTTTCGGTTCCACAGTGTTGGTGTCTAAATATTGAACTTTTTCAGTTGCTGTAGGGTTTTGGTTGCTCGTCCCTAGTTTAATGAAATTCGAACAGTATGCAAATGTCGAGACGAAACGGACGTTTGAGAAACTCTGCTAAGAAACATCCACGTAATATCCTGGAACCAAAAGCTATATCTGAGTTGGGAAACCTGTGGACTTTTCAGGTATACAATGCAGCTATTACCTCCGCTCCTGAGACGAATGTTCATGTTTAGATAATTTGATTTCTCGATCTCGCTTATTGAATAATATACAAAATGTTTTAAAGTAAAAGCTACTTCTGTCATAATTACGTTATGCTCCATTTCAAAACAAGAATACCACACATGAGTCCCAAATATTTTCTCTGGAGCTGCGGATTTATCTGAAATGCTAGAAAGAACGGAAATTAGTATCAGGAGGGTCTTTTGTAGTTTCTTTGTTGCTAGACAACTTCCAACCGATAAAAAATATATATTTATATATATATATATTTTCTTTGACGACGAAATACTTCTTGTGCTCACTAAGAAATTCTCAAGGTTTTCCTATTTCAGCTGTATTTCTAACGCAATTTTACAGGTAGGTGATTTAAATCCTTAACTGTCGGTTTTTATTTATTTATTTAGCTATTCTTAAAGTCTACAATTAGGCATCACGCCAGCTGGTAGTCACTCCTGTGGTCTGAGGGAAAAATAATCTGCCAGGTATTCACCCTAATCGGCTTGCATATAATAACAAAATTCATAAAAAATATTTCAAAATTTACAACAATCATACAATATTTCAAAATTTACCACAATATTTAAATAATAACAAAAATATTACAATAAAATTACGAAACCTTATAAAATCTATCGATGAATACATTGTAAGAAAAGGTTCGAAAACGTGTTTAGGTAAATTGTTCTATTTCAGTGTGTTATCCATTGGTTACCTATGCATTAGTTATATGGATCTCTCCTGACGAAAATCCCAATTTAAAAACATTACATTTTTGGAGAACTTCATTATTGTTTAAAATTTATTTATCTACTTAACTTTTTTAGTTTACTATGCAGCTTCAGTAAAAAAGTAGCAGAAAGAAAAAAAGAACGAGGCAGCCGAGCACTGCATAAGCATTTTATTGCGTTATCTTAAGCGCTAAGGCTCCTTGGGAAATCCGTATCAACGTGAGCGACTCACTCAGTGCGAGCAATTCATAAAGTCGCTCGATGATATTTCGAAAACAATCGCTCGCCTACGGAGCGATTCGTGAGCGCTTTTTAAACAGCGGTTCACTTCACACAAGGACGACGCATTTTTCGAAATTCTCCTCTCTCTCCGCGGGCCCAACGCGCTCGCTCAGCCGTGAGATACTTATAAATCCAATTCGCCGTATTTTTTCAAAACGGGAGGGAAAAAGCCGCCCATCGGCGAAAGGGACAGACGTTTATTGGGGCTGTAACCAGCCCATCGGATACAAATAATTTGGATTAAAAACGGAATGATGTTCTTGGAGGCTAGCGACCCAGCATAAAACGATCCGAAAAAAACGACTCCACCCAAGGGGAAAATGGGATTTATTCGATTCTGACCGAATTTCTTCCTTCCCTCACGCAAAGCGAATCGGATATTCGACGTATCTCAATTTCTCCTGAGCTGTTTCTATCTATTTCCCCTTCGGCGTCTAATATCCTGTGTACCTACGAATAACATATCTCTATGAATGATATTTTTCTCACTTAGTCCATACCTTAACTGATTTTAATGTAATTTTACGGCAGAATTATGCATAGAATCAAACTTTGGGGCAAAGTAAAGGTCTACCCAATTTTTATTTTCAATAACTTAGAATAGAAAAATATGTATATAACTCTTATAACATTTTCCATTAACTAATCCGTAATTACCGTTGTATTGTTTTAGGTCAGTATTATTGTTGGAAACTTTATCAGAGATACTGGTATAAAATAGGTTGAAATTATATTTAATTATAATATTCACATATTATGCTTAAATTCGAATAAGAGCAAAGGTTAACAAAAGCTAACATATCATATCTCTTCGAATATCCTTATATTTGCTCAGGAAGAAAAGGTAAGGAATAAATATGGAATAAATTTATTAAATATATAACAATTGAAAATGATTAATAAGTACGAAATAAAGCATAAATAAATATTCTTATAATTATATAGCGCATGAATTTTAGCTTCCGTCTGTTTTTATGATCGTATCCCTCGTCTGCAGTTTACCCTTTTCTTTTTTCATTCTTCACTTACCACATTTTTCCATTTTTATGGTCATGTATTCAATTACGATCATCATTTGTCTTTCTTGAATTTGTCATCTAATTTAACCGCGATTCCCTTGAGAATTTATCTTTTCTATACCTGATGAAACTCAACTTTCATTTTCACCGTTCGAAAGTATCTTTGCAATTTTCATTTCCTCATTCCGTATAATGCGATTCCAAATGAGCTATTCTTGTAGAATTCTATCCCCAGAGAGATAGGAAAATAAGATAAGTAAGCGAGTAAGCTCATAATTGCCTTTGCCTTTTGAATTCTACGTTCTAAGGTACAATTAAAGGAAACCCATGGGGAGCATCGCTCACTCGTCATGGAAGGAAGTCTCTTGAAGCAAGTATTGAGTGCAAACTGTAACACAAATCACCCTCTTAATTTATTTAGAAAAAAGTAGCTCAAGATAGTCATGCTCGAATGAACAAATATAGATTATGAGATTATTATTATGCTCTTCTTTGATTCTCTACCTTTCTAGATACAGATGATTTTATTTCCTTTGCTCGAATGATTCTCTATTTAGGTGTTTTTGAAAATTATTGACTTACGATTGTCCATTTACTCTCTTACTTGTTAGAAATAGGTAATAGGCTTCTAGAAATTCAAAGTCATGTTTGATAATTTTCGTAATTTTAAACATTTTTATTATCATTCGGAGATTCGAGTAAATAAAAAAGTTGGGCGAAATTGAGACTTTCCATTCTACTATCTCATTTAACCAATAGACAATTTAAAATAAATATAGTTGGAAGGAAAAAGGTTAAGGTATATGCATATACTAAATATAATTGGTAAATAATAATAAAAGGTAATTTCAACTAGTAGAGAATAGGAAAAAAATCAAGTCTCAGGCGACCTCTTGTGGAAATAAGTAACTTGATGATGGAAATCAATCTCTGAAACTAGTCCTGTCTTGTTTCCATTTATTGTTTATAATAAATACTGTGGAAAAGTTCAAATTTTGTTATTTTCATCAATAGGAAAAAAGAAATAAGGATTAAAGAAACCCAAATGAAACATAGGGAAAAGTATAAACAGTAGAGAAATACCCGCTATAGAAGGACGCAGAAAAACCTGAGCAAACTTACTGAAAGTAATAATTATATATTCCTCAAGGACCACATAAAAGTGTCTCAAAGGTACGCTAACCCCTACTCGGAGAAACAACTCTTTATCCGTAAAAAGTCTTCGCGATAGGGATCTTCGGAACTGGATTAAACCGATAAGAAGAACATTGAATATATAGAATGAAATGGAGGGTATGGACACGAGAGGCACGTAACTAGATGCATTCCTCAATCAATCCCACAATCTCCCGCATAATTCAGTCCATCGCTCCGTTCCCACACTCATCCATCCCAGAGAGCAGGTAATTAAATGACGGTGTGAGATCCTGGAGGTAAATCGTAAGATCGAAGATAGCAGGTAACCAACCAATCGATACGGCTATCGATGTTACCGACACGCCGCGTTAATTGTCTCTCAGATGTATGTCATTAAGAAGAATTTTCCCATTTTGTTACATTTTACCTTACTCTCTGACTTTGATTAAATAGGAGATGCCTGAAAAGGTTGATAAGACAGATAAATTAGCAATTGAGTTCATGTTTCGGAATCAAGATAATAGTAAACCATATCGATAAAGGTAAAATAGGTAAAGAGGATATTTTTTCATTTTTCTTTGCAATTACAGACCTGCATCGTAATATACGCACCCGTAATAATTTTCTCTCCGTCGATTGATGAGAAAATTAGAAGATTTTGATAGTTAAGGAGTTTCCCAGGATAATTTGTGAGTAAAGGGTATATTTTCTAGAGGAGAAATAATGAAAAATGTTTGCAAATACATCGACAAAAATTTTCCGTTGCAAGGAAACGCACGAAAAAGGAAAATGGGGCAGTGAAATAAGCAAGTAATTCAGGAAGTTTAAGTTATGCTCTAGATAAAGGCAAAAATATGTACAAATGTTTGAAAGCAGATACAGATATGGAGATGAGAGAGAAGGGCTACCTATTCGAATGGGTGAGGATGGTAGTCTTTCAGCGTAACTTTGTGATAAACAGCGCTCGTCTTAAAGGAGACCGAAGGACAATTCGAGAAAATGCATTAAGGAAATTTCTTAAAAGTTTTCATATTACGATGGCAGATTTCGAACTTTTGGTTATTAATAAAGTTTCTGTACTCTTTAAATAGCAAATAAGATCATTCGACTTAATGAGATGCAGATCAAAGGACTTGGATCAGTTATAGCAAATCATAGAAAATTTACGGTAGGAGTTGCATAAGTGCTATAGTACAGTTTTTGGTAATGAGAGTTCTCCCTCGTAACTTAATAACAATTTCCTCTCCATTTTTCAAATTTTAATCCCGGTTTCGTGGCTGTAGGTGGAACCTAATTAATATTTTAAAACTGTTTGGTCATTAGTTCACGGAGCATATAATGTAAAATTTAGCTTAATCGGAAATCATTTTTAAATGTATAATTCGTAGTTATTTATTATCTTTAATAATAACAACAATTCATAGTTATTCATATTCAACATTCAAAACGCTGGACTTCTGATCAGGAAATCTCCCAGTTGTTTTACACAAATTACTGCTCGGAGCAATGCATATTAAAACTAATTCCATGACTAATTATATGCCCTAAAATTCTCATAAAATTAATTCCGACGAGGATGGGATTCGAACCCACGCGTGCAGAGCACATTGGATTAGCAGTCCAACGCCTTAACCACTCGGCCACCTCGTCACGTGAATTTTAGATGGAATAGCGGAAATTCTCAACTTCATAAAATGTCGGTTCTACGTGTTCTATCTCTGTGTGCTGGTGGACACGTTCAAAACCACTTATTATTCCAGGCAATCGATTAGCGGTGGAGCCATAGCAAGGAAAAACCAGAACATTTCCTGTTTGGAGAGGAATATTCATTATCAGTCTATATAACTAAAGGAAGTCGAAAAAAACAGGAAAATTCGAGTTTTTTCACTTCTGATAATAATGTACAATTATTATGAAATAATTATATAAATATTAGTAGTTTGACTACCTAAGTAAGATTTTGGTCCTCTTCGATCTGAATGAAGCATCACCTCTTTGTGCAGTACCACGAATTGCTTCAAGTATGACTTAATTTTTATATGATGTATGTATGTAATTTAAGTATGATAATTTTTTTGCAATTTAATGATTCAAATATTTTTTTATTTACAGCACAAAATTACATTAAGTACTATAAACGTTTTGATTTAAACATACAAAATTGTCACTCATTCCTTGCCAATACAAAAATTAAATCACTTATGAAAACTTAATGAAATTTGACTTCTCATAAATGCACTAAAAATCACAGAATACATAAACTTCAGACATATCAGTTACACAGATGCGTAATAATCGTACAATATAATGTAATAAAAATGAAAATGAGAAATCAGCCCAACATTCAGTGTATATGTATTCCAAAATCGTTAAGGTCCTGCTAAGTCCATGTCCAGGACTTGTCAGCAGGTGCCTAATTCAAAAAATAGAATAACTTAATTTATATCAATCAATCAAGTTTCAGTAACCATTTTTTCACTTCTCGTCTAACTGCTGAAATTTTTCCAATTATTGTAAGTCATGCAATGATAATAATAATTTCTCTAGTGGAAACAGGAAGATCCCAATTGCATCCATTTCAATAATTAAATCATCTTAATCAAAACAACGAAAACAGTTTCCCTTTCGTTGATTTTACGGTGAAAGGGGCTGAGTGATTCAAGTTTTGATCGTCTAATGATCCTGAAATGATGAACTATAACTTTGGTAGAAGTAGAAGTCGTACAGAAAATGTTAATCAGTTTTCATCACCTTCATATTTTAGAAATAATAGAAGAAATGTGCCAGATGATGCTAGTTCGCTAGCGAAACATGTCACCAAATAAATAAATCTGTGGAAGTGTACTAGTGTTCTTCTTCATTCATATTTTAAGTACGCTATTCTAACAAATTTTATAGGCACCAATTTTATGCCCAATAATTTAATCTTTATGTAGTATATTTTATCTTTTAGTGGTAGCTTAACTCAAACGTAACATTTTATCTGTGAGGAAACTGATTTAAAGTCTCTTAGCTTAAATTAAGCGCCGAACGCATTTGAAATGCAGTCAATTCTCAGTGCGACTCCAACTTCTTAGAATACCAAATGAGAGTGCCACTTCATGTTTAATTCTAAATCCGACGCAAGAACTTCGCCTTTCGCTCGTGGGTCATGCATTGGTCAACTAACACCAGCGTCATCGAAGTTATTCAGGGGAAAAGGGGTGATTCACCCTCGTGTGGGTTCGGGAGGAAATTCTTACGTCTTCGGTCTCACCAACGCTACGTGACTCTTCGTTTAAACACCACGAAATTCGTCGCATGACTCACAGTTTCCCTGCAGAAATGAGAAGTTGGTTCACACGGTAAGATAGTGCGAGGCGTTCGCCTCAGTCGATCTATCGAGTGTCAATGACTGATTGTCGGAAATAACTTCGAACGCCTTCTTATAATTGGAACATTTCTAACGTATATTCATATAAGGTAGAGAAAGTTTTCTCTTTCATTTATTTATGTCTCAGACTTGTTCATAGCTGTGACGGTATAGAGACTACTAAGGATTGATGGATGATAAAAAAGGTATTACTCCTGTTCATTCCATATTGAATGCAATCTAAAGTGTCATTCGCAGGGTTATTTCTGCTGAATTAGGGTGCGCTGTTTTCAACGTATAGCACTATGGGTCGATGAGGAAAGCAAATGCAAACTACCTCACTCCTCATTTTGTCTAGTAAGACACATTCCTTTTCCAGGGCTTTTGTTTAATTATTGGGATTTGTTTAAAATTGTCTTCCGTGTTTAACTCTTTGCAGACTTTGGCCCAATAACGATTACAATTTTGAATAATCGAAAGAAAAATTATGAAGGGTTACTCGATGGAATTTCATATTAAAAACGTTTAATGGCTAATTTAAAAAATAAAACCTGTATTCCACAAGTTTTATTTTAGCTGTTAGAGTAACCTACCTCACTCCTCGTCTTGGCTAGTAAGTCCTTTCTACTAGCTCTTGATAGTTAATTAATAATAAGGGGTTAATAAAAAATAAGGGGTGAGGTTCTAATCTGCCTTCGGCCTGAATACTTTACAGAAAGCTATTTTAAGCTAAATTTGGTCTTGTTAGTAACCTTGAATCATTAATGCTCCGCTTGATAAGCGCAATTTACGGTTGAAGAAATTATTGAAAATTGCTAAATAATTTTAAAAATATTTTATTTAACGATTTTTAGTTATGTCGGAATTCCAAAATCTGCAGCCCCCTCCGTTAATTTCACGAAGAAATTATTGCTGAAACAATTGCACCATTAAGTATCTAAGTGAAAAATTTTCTACTAAAATACATTTGTGATATTCGTATATCGATAAAGGCCAACCTTAAAGATGGCTATTTTGCGTCATGGTGACCAATCCTCCGAAGCCGGCCCTGCTCTTAGGCAATACCCCCTCTGGAATTATCTCGCATTCTATTCTTTGCCCAATGAGTAACTCAGTTCCTCTCCACTAGAGGGTTTCCAGCGCGCCATGTCGATAATCAGTTAATCCTATCACCGCCCTAAAAGATGTCTATTTGTACGCGAGATAAATAAAACGCGGGCTAGGCAGCTTTCGCGCAAATGGCGAAAGATTGTAATTCAATCATTAAGCGCGGAGTCCGTATCTACGTGATCGAGCGATCTCCGAACGATAAACAAGTCAACGGAATGTTTGCTATTGATCTCGTCACTTTTATTATTTTGCGGATCGGCGTTTCAAAAGATGGAGATTAGGAAATATTGTGCGGTAATTGGGTATTTTTTTCCGTCGAAATTATCTGGAAAGAATTCTAGTACCATTGTCCCATTTCCCGATACATTTAAGTTTAAAATATACGCATGCGGCTAGAAATCTTTGCTGAACCATTAAAATATTGCTCATATGTATTAAAATCAAGTGGATTTCAACTATAACCCAGGTCTCCCTCTTCCCGGGCAGGTATTCCACCACTCAGTTATCATGCCTCGTCAAACCTACTCCCTGTTTAGAATACCTTTCCAGAAAATGGGAGACCTGGGTTCGAGTCCCAGTCATGTCGCTATTTTTCACTTCTGCTTATCCTCGGGCCATGATCATCACTTTATACCTATGGGATTATTCTTAGAAAGGAATTTTGATAAATAATTTTAGAGAAATAGGGTACCAAGATACTAACAGAAGAGCATACGAGGAGTTGTTATCTGTTGGCGAATTTCCAGACTTTGCCCAGAAAGGTAGCAGCAAGAAAAGTAAGGATCTCCTTGAATGACCGGCCTTCGGTTGTCCAACAGCTCGGTTGACCGACAGTTCAGTTGATCAGTAGCTTGATGGAACGACGCGTCTCGACTTAGTTCCATTGTAAATAATCTGTTTTATGTACCCAAAAGTTATATACAGGGGAGACTGGGGTGAAGTTGCAATTGGCCTGTACTTGCTGAAAACTACTGCAGTTTGGTAGGAAAGGTTTTGAACTAACTCGCAAGAAAGCTGTTAGTGTTGTGTTAAAGTGTTAGTGATCAGATTGCCGAATTGTTTGATTTACAACAGATTTTTTTTAATATTTCAGGATTGATCTAAGGTAGTTGTGTAGTTTTATTCTCATTATTTTGTCAATAATTATTGATAAAATTTTTGAATAAACATAGCTGAAAACCCTATCAAATTACAATTAAAATAATATTGTTTATGATGAATTATAATGTTTTAACTGTAACGAGAGTTATTCAAAATCAATAAACGAAGGATGGATACGATGTTCTGGTTGCCACAAATGGGCTCTTGAAGCGTGTGCTGGATGTGAAGAAGATGATTTTGTTTGTGAACATTGCAAGAATATTCCTAAAACGAAATGCAATTTCTATTTGCAAAAACATATTATTTCATATTGATTTATTGTTAATTTTAACATTAATATAGGTTTAAAATAGTTAATAATACAAATATAGTTTGATTTGGTATGTAACCTTGTTTATCATCTCAAGATTTCTTTTTGGGGTAAATTTACCCCTGGCCACTTTATCTCGCGTAGTGGGGCAAAGTGGCCACTTTACCAGAGTTGTAAAAAACAAAAATTGCGAAAGTATCTTTCAAGATATTGTTTATATATTGATGGTTATTGATTCTGCACTTATGAAAGTACGTGTTTAGTGTGTTTAAATTGTATTTCGTTCTAAACAAGTAAACTAAACACATTTTGTCTTAGGGTGGCCACTTTACCCCAGTCTCCCCTAATTGTTATTGGGATGAGTTGGGATGGGATATCGTTCAATCAAGCTGTCAGTCAAGTAACCGTCGGGCAATAGAACAGTAGGTCAAGTGAACGTCAGTTAAGTGAACGTCGGTCAAGTTAACGTCGGTCAAGTGAGCGTCGGTCAAGTGAACGTCGGTAGTTCGAGGTAAACCCGAAAAGTAATAGTTACCTCATTCGGTGGTCGTTGTTTGCTTACTCGTTTCCTCAGCATAAATTCTTGGATTTTTCGTGATTTGTCGTATAACCGCAATAAATCACGAATTACGTGGAAAATGCCTCTCACAATATTTATTTACAATTTGTCGACCTTTCTACCCGTCCCCTCCAATCGGACCACCCACTCGTGGGCCAATGGCACTTGGGTCGAACCCCACCAAAATTTGCCCTGGGAAAACAGCATAGTCCCGTTAAGGGTGTTGAAGGACAAACAGGAAGATCGCGTCAGCTTTCCCAAAGCACCCCTTCACACAAGAAGAGTGACGGGTGTCCCCATGCCATCCTTGGGCCATTCCTCATAAACGGCGCCCCTTATCGACGCCTGCTCTTACACAGAGTTTAGAGAAAAATAAACCGATAAGGTCGATCACTCAAACGTTATCTTAGCAGCAGGAGTTGGGGGCATGAAAGCGCAAGATTGATCAGCTATCGAGTGAAACGTATCGTTTGTCGCGCCAGAAGTAGGAAAAAAAAACAAGAGTACGATTGATGCGGAGGCCGAAGTAGTAATCGCCGGGTATGATTGCCATTTGGACTCACCTCCTGCTACTGAGGAAACACCCTGGGATCCATCAAAATAAAACATCATTGGGTGTGTGCGTCAGGTATTCAAAGTTAGACGATATCTGACGAACGATTTCCCTCACCTTTCAATCCTCATTCTCTATTTTATACTTTCTTATTCCTTCTCTCACCATTCTTGAAGTACCTAAGTTTGACCTCCTAAGTTACCTTTCCGTCTTATATACTAAAACACTAATGCTTAAGAATGAGTAATCGCGCAAGCCAACATGGAGCGCGAGTTTTTTCCTCTATCGCCTACTACTCGCCGGAAGGTAGCTAGTGAAGAAGATACTCTCGTTTAGACTTACAATATACAATACTTTTAGTGAGGCTCTCCGTCATCGAAGTTCATTTGGTTGAAATAAGGTTATTCTATCGGATATCGGGTGAAATAATGGAAATATTGCTCGTATGCCTATCAGTGAGTAACAAGGAAAATGTATATCAAAAGGAATAAAAATTAGAATTGAAAATTATTCGAAACAGGGTTATTTCTTACAGATTTGGTCTAGCGCTGTGTGTAATGCAAGGTTGCCTACACTCAGGTTTTAAATTTTCAATTAATTATTGGAACTAAACTAAAGCCCATTTAGACGAAAGCCAAAACATTTTTTTCATTACTCTACTTCCTGCATGACCACACAAATTTTCATCAAAATCCCGGACAAAAGTGGGAGTCTTCCCTTATTAGACATACCATTTAAGTGTATTTTTTAAAACTTTTGTCTCGCCATCTTTGTAAATGGCTGCGATTGCCTGAAGGTTACTGAGGTATGAGTGAAACTGCATTCCAAGAAAATAAGTATTTCCTATTTTAGTGTTATGGAGCACAAGCTGTCATTATGCTACACAAATGTAGACATTATCCCTCCTGAGCTGTCAACAAAGAAACAAAAGTAAACCACCTCATTCCTCACCTCTCTTGGAAAGCCTTATCATTCCATACTCAGTAATTGTGGTAGCCTATGCGTAAAAGATTCGATATCTAAAAATGAAGTGCTCAGTGACACTTTTACATGATATAGTGAGTCATAATTGTTATATTATGATTTTCATTTCGAAGATGGAAGAATGAAGAGGGGATAGAAAGTAATAACGTGTGAAATATTTATAACGTTACAAATTAATTTGAGTAAACCATAGAAACTTGAACTTAAAAATAGTATCTTGAAAGAAATTGGGAAAATCATGAGTGGTATAAATATTGAGCGATCAGTGCCATTCAAAACTTCTCGAAGAAACTAATAAAATGAAGACCAAAAACTTTGTATGTACTAACCTAGGATTGAATAAGTAATTTTTAAGATATTGACGAATAACATATGAATAAAAAGGAATAAAGATTTGAAGAAATATTTGTTTGGCCACAACGAAGATTTGGGCTCTGCTTGTACGCATGATAATTCCTCTATTTTTTTTTCTTGAGATGGAAAGAAAATTATACGAAAATGCAAGAAAAATTACGAGAAAATTCTTCGAAAACTCTAAAAAAATGAGTAATCTCAGAGGGAAAAATACGCCTAAATAAATAACCCTGTAAGGCATACCTCGAACGAAATAACAGAACGCACTTTCTCTTCATCAGCTTCGGCCGTCGTTTTCCCGTATTCCTTATTTCAAACTTGTATTCCTATGGAATTCTTATATATCTTCAAATGTTAATTAACATGCCATGTATGAGTACATAGACTTATGTTGCTTAGTACGGAAATTTATAAATTATCTCGGTATAATCGAAAAAAATGATGCGTTGAAGGTTTGCCTATTGCGTTAAATTTTTAATAAGGCATGAGATGAGTTTTAAGGAAAACTCCTTAGCATAAGCAGCTTAAGTGTTCTCTCTTGAATGTTAAAATAAAATAGAAAACCGGATTCAAGGAATAATAATCCTGTCTGCTGTGCTTACTAGTGTATAAGATATGTGAATCATTTGAAAGAACTTCTAATTTCTAAAGTTTTGATAATCAAAGGAGGGGAATCATCTCATTTCGGACTTGGAAACTCTTTTCACCAAGAGCTCTTAACACAATAGCCTATTGGCAGAAAAGTATTCGGAGCAGAGAAACCGGCTCTCGCCGTTCTTTGCATCCGTTTTCAAGCGAAGGAGCCGATATAAAATATGAATATTTATGAAGGGAAGGCTCTTGAAAGAGCCCATCTCAATCCCGGGATTGCTTGTGACATCGTAATTAAGGACAATCAGCACGAGTCTTGAAGTTGTCTCTTTTCCATTTCACCCTCTCCCTTACTAACCACTAAAATCTAATCTCCCTCGACTTCCGAAGCCCTTTCGGTTTCTTCCCTTTTCTATCTCCCCTCTCCTTTTGCCTTTTCGCCTCTCCTTATACCTTAAACGCGCATAACCATTGATTAGTTTTCTTTATCAGTATTTGAATTGTTTGTTATTTCTGATATTCAAATATTTCGATCTCCATTCTCCAAAGGCTTTTAACGGAGTATCTGAGGCCTTGTAGCACTTTTTATGGCCTTCATTGCCGTATTTTTGATGCACGGCAACAAATATAATTAACGATTAATGGATGGCGTCGATTTTCATCTTTGCGATTTGTGTGTAAATTTTCTTTTTGTAATACCATTTATCAATATACCATTATTTAATTTACTTTCGATGTATATTCATATTTATTTATTTTATTTGTTTATTCAGTTTTATATACTTTATAGTACTTTATTTGCCGTTCCTTCAAGTTAATTCGTAAATATTTCACTCTCATTTTTTCGGATGCTTCAATTTAATTCTTCGTAGTTAATTCATTTTTCACGTTAATTTTCCTCAAAGTTTAGTATGACAAGAAGCCGGGTTCAACGGAAAGAAAGCCAGATTGATTTTTAGCCTCGTTATTAATGAGTCTAATATTCTTCTTTCAGTTTCGATGATGAATAGTTTTACTCTTATAACGCTCAAATAAAGTAGTTATGTTTTGGAATCAGTTAATATCTTTATTGATTCATATCTTGAAAGCATTAGTCGGATAAACTACAGGCAAATGCTCATAAATTTTAGAATATACTGACCTGAAAGGAACTTATTTTCGTCAATTACGTTTAGGGAGAATCTTATTCATAACAATAATATAGCAAGTATAAAAACGTATGTGACAAGCGACTTTTGAAGAGTGGCATGCAAGAGCTAATGTGGAGTTACTAGGCAAAGAGCTTAGAGCAAAGATGGTATACATCTGTAGGTTTTGGTAACAAATGAATTATGCTATCTGAAAACCGGTTAAGTTGGTGAATCGTTGATAATACAAAAAATATAAATCTTTTGCTAATGTAGTTGAGGTTACCTCAATCAAAATTGGTGTTGTAGGTCATTAAAATATGAGATTAATACCTCCATTTATTCCTTTCCGAGAATATATTGCAAAGGCTAAGCATCTCGATCAGTGTAAACCGAGAATGTCATACCGTTTTAGGTAAAACTGTATGCATCCAGACAAAACCCGTGCGCCCTAATCCATAATGCGAGATACTGAATTAATAAACCTATTATATAGCCCTTTATAATTTATTTTTTACGGTAGGTACCCGTGTAAATGCAGTAATAATAATTTTTAGTTGGTTCGATTTGTCTTTCACCGTTTCTGACCCATTAACATATCCCCTCTTCCACACAATACGCAACCACTTCTTGAGCTCCTCTGTTTCCGTCCATTACTCCTCTTCCTTTCCTTCTTATCCCTTCCTCCCCTCCCCTTCCCACTGTGTCATTCTCCCGATTAATGAATTTTTCATGTATGAACCTTTTCTCCACTTTGCATGAAGACGCCATTTACGTAGATAATGAGGCCGACTCGACAGAAGAAACCGCTTTACGTCTCAATCGACCCTCCTTCCTCGCTGGGGTGCTGCCGGGGATGCAATAACTTTCCTCCCTCTATGGCGAAAACAAAACGAAGCCGAGGGTATCGAAAAATCCGAACAGTTTTTCCCCGGGAATGCGCCGAAGACGGCAACTTCACCGCGTCATGGCCCTTCGAGTGATTAAAACAAACGTTGGGTTTGTTTTTCAATTAGTTCTCTCGGCGATCCCTCGTTTTTTGCCGGGAAATGGGATTGCATATGCTCCGAGGGAAATCTTGACGCCGTCTCCTCTTTTTGCGCTGATTCAGGCGGGGATTCGACTTGGAAAGAGACGCTTGTTTTGCCACTAATGTCCCCAGTGTTTATTAACTCGGGTCTGCTTTGCCTCTTGGATCTGATGGAGCGATTTTCGCCGGGAAGGAGGTAAATACGCCGGGAGATGCGTACGTCGGTAGCGGGCGGGATTGCTTTTCTACGATTGAGGTTAGTCGAGAGGTAGGATCGCAGTTCAGGAGAAAAAAAGGCGAATTGAAAGCTACGTCTGTTACATAGCTCGCGGTTAAGCGGTGTGACGCGAGGAATTTCGACCTTTTTCTCTTTGGCGATTTCGATTTTATAAACGGAAGCGCTCAGAGTACGGCGACGTTGATTCCGATCGGTTTCCTCACTTTGTTTCTGTAATAGCAAGATCCTAATTCTTAAAAGGTATTTTTGAGTTATAAAACTGCTATTGCAATCCATTTTTTTACATCTCGACGCCGAGCCAATATTAGTTGCAAAGAACTGAGAAATTTGCTCCCTATGGAAATCCTTATTTCCCAGGAGGTCCAAAGTTCCATGCGTCCCGATAGCTAATTCCTTTTTAGTAAGTTCTTTGCTTGATAGCAGAAGTAAAGAAATCGGGAGAGTGAAAATTCTTCGAAGATGAATCTTTCGAAAATAGGAAAGGGCTTACGAGAATGTTCATCCGTAACAATAAGTTTAAGTTAAATCAAAGGCAATAATAGTCACTGTTTGTCTGTGAGATCTTTTTAGTCTAACGAGGAAATAATTGTCATTTCATCACTTTTCTTCATGAAAATTCTGTGCTTAAACTTATTACCACATTTCATATCTCCGCACGTTTTTTCTAGAATCGCATTTATCAGCAAAGACATTTTCTTTCCTCATATTAAAATTATCTTCAATCGTTCTGTGGAAGTAAACTCTGCATATGCCATTCGTAAATCGTTCGCATGTTCTATTACTTGAATAGCCTTCTATCAATTACTTCGAAATAGCGAAAGAAGTCTGCCTTATACTCGTATGAGCATTTTCCTGGAGTTAGGTATATATATATATATTTATTTTATCGGTAAATATCTTATGTAAATGACGTAATCTCTTATGTTGTGATCTATCTCTCTCTAATTTTTTTAATCTCTCTTACACATCCCGAAGGTTTTTCACACACTCCCTTTTCATTGTTGGTGATTCTATCAGTGGCATGTTTTTCTGTGATTAAATCAACACACTTTTTTTATTTCTCCACAATACCATTCTTATTTTCTATATTTCCTCTCTATTTACACATAAATGTTAAAATTCTGTACATAATACTGTTATATTTTGCTTGAATGAGTATTTATGCTGTGTGTTGAACAAGGGTTAAATAGAATACAGGACTTCCTAGCACCAATTTCGCTCAATAAAGACGTGTAAATTTTATTATATATGAGGTTAACTCATTACAGTTGAAAGCTTTGAAAGATTTCAGCTTCTTACCAAATGGACGGTCTCCGATTATTTTCTATACAGAGAATAAGACGACGTACGGATTGAAAGATGATATCCACATGCATATAACAGCATGGATTCGAGAAAACGTATGTGCTCTGTTCTTTTATGTGGTGACATGCGTCCTTAAGAAATGCATTTTTCCCATCAAAGTTGAATTTACAATCGGATCCAGGATTCGGCGTATTTATGCTGTATATCACATGCCACATACGAATGAGAACCTTTTCGGAGACATGAAAGCCTCCCCATCTTTGAAATCTCTATTGATTATCCACTGGTTGTACGCCGAAATACTTTTTTCCTCCTCTCCTACGATTACTCCCCATTTTTATGTAATTTGAATGGATTTTGCCGCCAATTCCCCTGTATTCACTTTTTATATCGCGATCCATCATGGAAAATGTAGCGAGCGCTACAAGGTACGTTCAAACGATGTTATCCTTGATATCCAAGGAATACCTGCATCCGAAAATGAAATTTTCCTATCGTCCTAACAAAAGGGCTTTGATACATCGATCGCCGACCGAAATTTTTCAAGAACGAGGAATACATTTTTAAACAAATCCATGTCGACGAGGGACGGTTTGAAAGCGCTGCAAAGGCGCCATTGAAGTTCGAATTCGCATTCTAGGACCGTCCGCAAGACGTATGGGTTCGAGAAAAGGAGGACTTGATGCGAAAAAGGCGGCTTTGTACGGACAAAAACTGAAATTCTTATTTTGTAAGTGCAGCAGTGTACCCATACATCCGAATACGGAGATCTTATCGGTCGTGAATAAGCAATACCGACTACAAATGAACGTCTCCGAGTATGAAATACGACAGAAAACTCTGAAGACATGGATTTTCCTTTCATGTTGTAGAAAAGGAAATTTTTATTCATCCTAAAAATTTAGATTTGTTAAATTCCTGATTTCCTCCTAATATATTTCCAATATTTGATGTATGGAATACGTTAACAATGATGATTAGCCAGATGAAGGGTAAGAGTTGACCTCAAAGTTTTCTGACCAAAGGTCAGTATAATCCTCAATATTTACGTCATTAGCTACCAAATCTACTTAGAGAAGTGAGTTAAGTAGCCCATGTTTTTCTTAATTAGCTGGAATGCTGTCAGTGGAAGACGTCCTCGGAAATGCAGCATAATTATACAGCGAATAAAGTATGGAATTGCAAGTCAAGCCAGTTGTTAATGAGCGACCGTAGATGAACGTAAATATTCAGCAGTTACTCAAATTTCGCTTTCTTTCATATCATCACAAAGACGAACAAAATTAAGTTATCACGACAGCTACATACTCATATCGAAGGGTGTTAATAATAATGAAATTAACTGGATCTGATACTTTTTCTATAAGTGGGAGGAACAAGTAGTTCTTTATGCCATTATTCTAATTACTAAAATAAAATCAATTGGATTAGGCTTAACTATGTGGAATTCCATAGAATTCCATTGAAGAAATAAAATTTTTACTTGTACTATTGTCCACCAGATATTTCACACACGACCGGTTTCGTAAGATAACCTACATCTTCAGGTGAAAACTGAACAAGTGAAAATTTTATATCTATAATTTATTTCGAATTACTGTTTAGTTCTGTTTTACACTTATACCTCATATTGTGATTTCTTATCCATTCTCTTCTGGTTTTATACCTTATCTTTCAAAATACTTTGTACCAGTTGATTCAGTATCTTCGTTTGTCAATGTAAGGATAGAAGCCACTTCAATTGACTGCGCTGGAACTAGCCTTGTAATTTATACTCAGAATTTATAATAGGAAGAGTTGATTAGGATTTCTTAGGAATTATTCTTCCTGTAATTTGTTGGAGATTACATGTTCAAAACTTGTTTAATCATGTATTGTCGGTTTCCATTAACTCGTTATATTTTAGTTCATGGTTTTCAGCTAATTTTCTATTTTCGCAATGCATAATTACTTTAGTTAGTAATAATAACCGTTTTAGCTATCATAATATTTAATAACTATTTCAACGAATAATTGACATCCATCATAGTTTGTTTTCGATTCTGCTCGCCTCTTTTGAATTCCTCTATCATTTTTCCATTTATAACAGTCTTGCGCCTTCCAAATTTCAATATTCTAGTTACGGTGTTCAATTTTGTAACTTATCGTTACGTATAGAATTCAGTATTGAACGGAACTGATGACCACCTTGACGCTCTGAACCAATGAAAGGACAGTTTTTACGACAATTCCACTTAAAACTGAGTTTCACATGTAACGCCAAGTTACAAAATTGAACCCACGATTATGGATACCATTCCGTTCAGATTTTTTCTTCCTCCACCTTTCTTATTAAGTATCCTTAGGATAGACTTAGCAGGCAACCCCTTTCTCTTCCCCTGCTTTTTCTTCCTGCAGACGACTCCGCCTTAAAGGGAAAATAAAAGCCTTTGCTCTCATGTATGGGATTCAGGGAACGCAGTAAACATGGAGATGGAAGAAATATCGAAACAATGAGTATAGGAAGAAAGAGCCACCCTTAAAATACCAAAGGAAAAACCCTTTCATCCCTCCCAGGATCCATTCCCAATTCATTCAGAGTAAATATCTGTCCCTTTAGACCAAATCCGCCGGACAACTACCAGGAGCCTTCTGCGCTCCTCAAATATTCTTCTTTGTGGTCAGAAAGTGAACCAAAGATTAAACTTCATCAATGGCCGTACTCTTCCCTTACATCAAGCACCAGAGATACATCTTTCCTTTCAATTTAACTCCCTCTTCTTGGATCTCCATTTAACATCCCTCCTGCTCGTTTTCTGCAAATTTACGGGTAAAAACGGTGATTCTACTTTCCCTTCAAGCTCAGTATCTTTTTTTAGAATATTTATAAAAAGAATGATACCACACACGAGTTCAAAGTAAGTACGATGAAATCTCAGCGAATAAGTTACTATAATGAAAAAGTTGCTTGATGACGCTAGTCCGCGAGGAACCGTGCCACATCAGTAAATTCTGTGGGAGTGTACAAAGTTATTATTTTCCACTATTGGCCAACTTTGGTCGATTCACCGTTTTTTCCGACAATATAGATAATATGAACAAGGCTATCGAATGTTTCGATAAATTTACACCCATGAATGTGAGGATCAAAATAAAAATATGCCGAAAACACATTAACAGGCTAACTTGGGGATTGGGAGCCTATCCCATAATGAAACCACAGTAGATGGTATGGTACTTGTGAGCCAAGATGTTGTCGCACATGAAATGGAGACATTAGCTATAATATTAGGTCAAAGATAAGCAAAATGTTTTATTTCGATGATATTAAATATAATTAACATTATTAATCAAGTGAGTACATGTATTTTTACTCTGGAGCTAAAACGCTTCAAGTAAAGAATGAGTACCGGTGTTAGAGCTGTGATATTTCTCCGTCAAATTAATATCTCGCGTGTCATAAGTTGGCGACATCTAAGGAGAAAGGGACAGTGTTACTTTTATTGAAAATAATCTTTTCTACAAAGAAGCAAAAGTATTCTAACAGACCTTTCGAATTATATGGTATGGTTTTCTAGATAAAAGCGATATGAAATAACTTCTGAGAACTAATTTGTGCATAGAGAAAGAGAGAGTAAAATAGTAAGATTATGAGAAAAGATGCAAAGAAATGCTCGCGTGGTTGAACCAAATTGATATTAATCAAATAATGAGTGGAGGTATATCAAAGAATGGCCTTGATACCCAAAAATATTGAATTTCGCTCCCATAAAGGAAGCATGTTAATCATACGGCGTTCACCGTATAAGGCTTGAAAACTGAATTTTGACAGGTCCATTGTTCAGAAGATGACGAGATAGGGGATTTGAAGGATTTATAGCAGCGTTACGTTTGACTCATCGCGATTTAAGAAAATAATTTCCTTGGAGTAAATTCTTCTCGGTCCAGTCTTCCTTCCTATACCTCTCTTTGAGTTTTCTGAAAAATCTGCAGATCTTGATCTGAGTATCTGATTTCTCCACCCCTCTGAATTGGGAGAGATTCCGCAGTTATGAAGTTATGCAAAAACTTATCTCGGAATTTCCTGTATAGGAAGAACAATAAGTTCGGGAATACATATAAAAGTTTACTTTTCAAGAATAAGTGCATAAGAATAAAACTTAGAATCTATTGGTGAATGTCCCAGTAAAAGTAAAAGTTTTTAATTAAGGTTCTTCATTTACATGTTTTTCAAAATAAAACTTAGTGACTATTACAAAATATCTTAATCAAGAAATAATTTCGTGGAATGATCAATTTATTAGGTCTATCATCAAAATAAGAATGCTAATTAGTGAGTTGAAAGTTACCTTCACCCTTGATTTCAAAATATAGCTATTGATTCTCTTGAGGGAAGGGTTAAATTAGCTTATTGAATAGATATATTCACATAAGAGCGTGCAACCAGGAAAAGTAGCGTGGAAAAATGGACTTGAAAAAATTCTGATGGGGCAGGGATCTTCCTCCATCCGTGTTCGATTCCCGGCCCCGTCAGACTTTTTTCAAGTCCGTTTTTCATTGGGACTGATACTATTCATTAGAATCTTAAACGAAGATCCGAACAGAATAATTTATGGTTGCCGGTTTCGGTTCGGGTTATAAAATATTGATTTTTCGTTGAAGAGATCCGGTATACTCATATATGAGAAGAGAGGGAAAGGGGAGGGGGAAGTTGAGGAGGATGGGCGTGGGCGGGGTGAAAGAAGGAAACAAAGTTGCTGCTAGGAAAAGAAGTCCAAGATCTCTACACTCATCACCTGATGATGTCAACATGTTGACGGCATCAGTCGACTGAAATATATACCTATATTGTGAGAGTTACGAAGTGTTTTTCTTTTGAGATGGTTTCTACGAAATTCTACCCAGTTAGGATTTACCGCATTAATTTTCCATCTTCTCAAGTAAGACGATTACTGCTTTCTCAGCTAGAAACCAGTTAATCTCTAACAGAGTATAGAGAACTTCATTCACATCTTTTTTGGAAGTCGAACTTTTAAAAGACAAATTCCACCCCTTCTCCCTCTCTTTCCTCCGATTTTATCGGGAAAACATATTTATTCTTCTTCAGTTATCCTCACTTACGATTCACTCTTTTCCTTTGATTCTTTGATCACTCTTCTCTCTGTCCTTTCTTTTGTGACTTCTCTTTCCCTCGTTTTCATCATTTGCCTTTATCCTTGGCCGAATCACTACTCCTCCACCTTCTTTGTTCTTTCTCTCTTTCATCATCGCTTCCGTCCCTTTTCCCAATTGTCTCTCTCTTCTTATCCTACCTCACCGGTCCGCAACTGAACTCGTTTGCCCTTGAGCACCGAACCCATTCTCACAACATCCACTCTCCTCAAATGGCCAACCTCTTATCTCCCTACTCCCCCTCGTTTTATTCCCTACGCTCTCCTTCCTCCTCATCCCCTTTCTTCATCGGTCCACTCATTGTTCACGGCCCACAAATTCCCTCTTTGCGAACCGCCATCTTCGCTACTTCCTCCCACGCGTTCCCCATTCAGCTTCTTTCTTGTCCCACCCTCTTATGCTACTTGGGTGCCGGTGACTTTTACTTCTCCGCGCTAAACACCCTCTAGCATTCTTCCCTTTTCAATTTCACACCCCGTGTACCGCGCGCTTTCCTCGATATTTCCTCCTTGTCCCACCTCTGCCTCCCCTCTATCTCGCCGAGATATGCAGTCGCCTCCAGTGGTCTCTCGGAGGAGAATGGCGTGGTATGTTGCAGATTGGGAATCTTCAGCCCGTTTGAGAGTTTGGAGCAGTGATTCCCAAAGTTGGCACATACCTACATGCAAATTGAACACATATATTAAGTACGGGAGCATACAAATACTTCAAAAACGAATTCTTTGAAAGCAAATGTTTCGAAAATAAATTCTTCGAGAGCAAATTCTTCGAACGATCAATTCCTCGAATGATAAAATAGACCACTCTCATGAGTCAGAAATTATCCAAAATTCAAATTAATGGAAATGATTCGGAGGTGAAATATATTCAGTAAAGCTATGAACCTCCTTAAAGATTGTGCTGGGTTGGGTGTGGGCATTGCATGTGGATTTTTACCGATGGATTTTTTTCGAAGAATTTGTCATTCGAATAATTTATTGTTCCAAAAATCGTTTCCAAATAGTTTGCTTTCAAATAATTTGCTATTGAAGAATTTGCATGCAATCTCTAGGATCCTTCTGCCGATCCTAGGGGTCTAATCTGAGGGAGCTTGTCGCAAAGGAATTTTATCCTATTGTCTATTATATTTATTTCTTGACTGAATTATGGTAAGTTTTATACAATATTTATACATCAGAAATTTTCCTGTAAGTAATACATTGGTCGTTAATAACCCTCCAGTGCTCGCGTGGGGTGTATGGTACACCCCACGGTTCTATTTCGGGGAAAAATACCCTTTGTCTTACATTTAGAAATTTTTCCTTTTTAGAGTCTGGAGATGAATATGCTGCCCAACTTTTATTACATTTTCAACTATTTTATGCGAAGTCCCGTTGATTAATCAAATATTTTCGTAAAGCTTACCCTGAATTCCGCCTCTATTCACGGGATGGATCCTTCCTTATCGTCTACTTATTGCCATTTTTGAGCTTTTTAGAATATACTACTATAATGTATTTAGTAAGGAATGATTTGGACATACATTGCTGTTTCTATAGTGCTTTATTATTTTGTTCCTGAGATAGCCTATAAAGTATTATTTTTTGCAGTTGATGATTGACTGCACAGTGTATAAAGCAAAAGGGTTAGTGTTGTGGAAACGTTTCGGAAAGATAGGTTTAGAGTAGTAACTAGTTTAACTCATGTAAGCATAAAAGTATTTTAAATGGAAATTATTTGTAGAAAGGAGTTTGATATTGCTAAAGCCCAACAAATCTCTCGCTTACAGGCAGAAACCTTAATTTCAAACTGAAGAGCTTGACAAATCTTCATACTTTCAAATATAGTTTGGAGGATATCAAGCTAAAAGATAAATATCGCAGGTAAGAATCGGTATTTAATTCCATGCTTAGTCCCACCAATAAATAACATTTAATAAAAAAAATATCGAATGTATTTCAAAATTTATTTATATTTTTTATTTATTATTTTTATATGGTTGCGGATTCAATTTTCCGGAGATATTGCACCAGAAGCATATACATGAACATCTATTCGATCTTATTCTCTTATAATTGCGGGCACATGATACATGTGACTTGGAATCAAGGTATATGTATGTTTATATGAAAGGTATATGTATCTATCAAAATATGAATGTAATATAAGAAATAGGGTTCAATATATCGATCCTCTGCCGCACCCTAAGAAACGAACATAGAATTTTTAAATTGGAATCTGAAATGTAGAAATGAAAGCTAAAGCCACTGACAACAAATGTTTATATTCAATTGATGCATTTTTAAACTAACCCGTTCAACTGTATAATTAATTTACTGTCATCATATTGTAAACAAGTTGGTGTTTTTTCCTTCTTTTGTGAAAAAATACGCATTTTTATATGAAAGTATGAATATTTATATTTATTTTTTAATATGAAGTATATAATTGTAATATTAATAATGTGACATTGGCATATGTAATCAGTACTGTATTTTACTACTGTACTGTTTTGGTATGTAAAGAGACATCTATTCACTTCAGTGCAATATCTGAATATATTGTGAATGTTACATGTCAAAAAAAAATTAATACACTAAACTAAATTCCTAAGAAATTCTCTCGGGATCTAAAAGCGGCTATGTTTACCCGATTTCGATCTTTTACATCATCAACCTCCTTCACATCCATTGCAGCCCCTTCAACTCTCCCATTGTCCTATCTTCAGGGGGTACTTTTGCGAGTTACCACGAGGAAAGCCAAGTCATTCTAATTAGGCTTTAACTTTCCGCCCAAGAATGAATAAGTGGTGCCGCCATCCACTCAGTGCTCCATTCATCGAAGTCATTCATGTTTAACAATCTCCCCGGCAACAGTTCATCATCACTCATTGTCGATCCCGTAATTCGATTCCAGGAAGTACTGCGAAATTATTTACTGCCAAGCAATCTTGTATCTTGTTTTCATTTATTTTTTTACCCTTTCGCAGAAAATTGTTACGGGCGCTAAGAATGCATGGCCGCTCTATGGTTGCTCAAGAAGAATAAATTGCATATTTACTATTTTCTACTTAAAAAGTTCAATGTGAACTATGATATTTATTCGACTGTAAAATGATAGTTTTCCCCTTCCAGAATTGAGAAGAAAAGAGCATAGCATTTTCCACAAGCATTTGCAAATTTGCCGACCTCAATTGGATTCAATAATCTAGATATTTACGCTAATCATCAACATTATTATTTCACATGCAAACAATATTTAAATATAATCATACAAATGAAGATATCTAGCAAATACGTTATCATTGAAAGTTCTTATTTTAAAATGTGCTTCGTTGATATTTCTATGGTTTTCTAATCCAGTAACTTAGTGTGAATGTTTGCATTATCCGTTTATTGCAATATACTGAATTTTTAATCATTTTTATGTATTAGCCAACATTGAATAAAATTATTCTAATTCTCCAATGTGGAGCTCCAAAGAAATGGGGTCGTCATAGAATTTTCTTTTATTGGATACTTTAATTAATATGTAGTTTTAATATGAATTAATATTTAGCTACAGTTAATGATTTCATAATTGGATTCGAGAAATTAAGAAACCTAATCCAAGAATAGGATTTTAAATCACCAAAATCATCAAGGAATTTCTGAAAGCAAGGACCGAAGAGTTACGGATATTTCAAGGAAAATGGACGCTAGGAAAATCTGTTGGGGCGGCGCTTAAAATTGTATTGGGCGACCACTCAGGGGTCCAGCTACGAAAGAACACTGTTTGTAATCCAATCTCCTCACTCATTGCTGTTAGGTAAATCACGTTCCCTTGAGAGAGGTTATTCCTCAGTCCAGGCAGCGTAATAAGGCTCTAAGAAAGTGCTGGAACCTTTTGGTGGAGGCGGAGACAGATGAGGCGCAAGAAGCAGACGATGGATGGTGAGGTAAGATTAGTCTGTGTACGAAGTCGGTTAGTGCTGTAGAGGCGTCAAAACAGAAGTTAAATAAGGACACACTGCAGTGAATTCCGAGGAAATCATAAATAGAGGGTGCAACTGTGCCTTCTTCGTCAGAGGAGAGTCCTATCCAAACTTCAACCCATCCGTCTCGACGCCCTTTTATTTCAAGCCTCCTGTTGTGCTAATGGCATTCGGTTAAATTAGTCGCCCTCCGTCTCCTCGCCTACTCTTTTGCTGCATTTCTGTAGTCTCCCCACTGACGCCAAGGAGCAGGCCATCAACGTTGCTTGTTCACCCAAAATAAACATCTACCTAAGAATCCAATGTCTCCTCTTCTAATTCTTTTACAGTTTCCCTTTTCGTCCGTTGATTGTCTCTCCGTGCTATAACTCCCTTTGTTTCCTTTCATGGTCATCTTCTTGCCCTCTATCATCTGTGGTATTTTTCTATTTACGAAACGATCCATTTATTTCAAACTTTTAAGTTAAAAAAGTGTGAAGCGAAGTTTTATGTTTATGGGTAGCTGGCTCGTAATTCTAACAAAAGAATTTGAGGCAAGAGCCAAGTAGTTTTTAGGTGTGAACGATTCATCATGCATAGACAGAGATTTATTTATTCTTACGTTTTAATCTTCAATGTCCTCAGATTCATCGATATTCTACACCATTGGTAATAGTATCAACTAAAAACATTTCTATATTATACATAAATGATATGAATTCATTCTGTTCATTTGTTTATGAAGAATTAAAATACCAAGATAGCTTGTTTTTTTTTATTTTGGTTTCAAACAAAAATGGTTGATGCATGAAAGTATCTTAATATAAATATCTAGGTTATGACTGTCGATTGACCATAAAATAAAACACCTTAATTCACATTAATTTACGAAATTTTTAACACAATTTTCATCACTTTTTCATAGGGTTTCTTACTTATTGTAAATATTATTATTATTATTTCATAAACTACAAGTAGGCTGTAAGACAGGTGGCAGTTTTTCTACATGTTCATTTACAGTTCATCTAAATACATACATATACATATGACATATAAATTCCTATTTCTGAATTTTTCGAGGTTCATGACAGGCCTTCTCGGCTACCGTAGCGGTCCCGGGGTAAAACCCCACCGTACATCACCTTGCCAAGCAATCCCTTACTTCCTCCAGAAATTCTACATTAATAAAACTCCCTTACATTCTATAATACCCTTATCTACTACAACACATTAAAACATTTCCTTTTAAAAGATTTTGTATTTTTAGGCAAGGGGCTTAAGAGCGATCCAGGTAACTTATTTCATTCTGAAATACCTCTGTTGAGAAAAGAATATTTCGCGATGTCCGTTCTTTGCCACCGAGGCTTAATTTAAATTCATGGCTATCTTTTCCGCAGAATTCTGGTTTACCCATAGCATTTTTAAATGCTTCCCAACCATATTTACCTGGAATTATGTTGTAAATACAACCTAGACGATTTATTTTTCTCTAACGTTCCCACCCAATACATTTGAATTAGTAAAATTTTAGTTATTTTTTACCTTTGTCCATATGAGATACAGGAGGTGTTAGTCGCATTGCTACACGTGCTTCGATAGCTTAGGGTATTTCATACATATAGTCTCCCACTAGGAATCGAACCCGGGACCGTTTTCATCATACCCGAGCGCGCTTCCCTGTTCCTGGCTTACTGGAAGCTTCCCAGGGATTAGAGGAAGAAGAAATTGCATATACTTGGCAAATTTTGTATGAACTACATTCTTATGATCTTATCCACATTTTTCCAAATCTATTGTACGTTCCCCCTTTTCCTTCTACGTAAAGTTCTTTCACGATGTAAGAAATAGCAGAAATTTTCCGTCCCTCATTGATTTCTGTAGAATAGATATTCGTATAACTACATAGATCCATTTTCCTGTTTAGTTTAGTTTATTAATTGACATGTAGCATTCACACTCATTTCAGATATTGCACTGAAGTGAATAGATGTCTTGTCAGATACAAAAACATTACAGTAGTAAAATAAATTATTGATTACATATGCCAATTTCACATAATGAATATTACAGTTATGTACTTCATATTACAAAATAAATATAAATATGCTTACATACATATAAAAATGCATAATTTTTCACAAAGGAAAGAAAGAAAACGCCAACTTATTTACAATAGTAAATTAAGTATACAATTGAACGGGTTAATTTGAAAATGAATTAATTGAATATAAACATTTGTTATCAGCGGCGTTATCTTTCATTTCTGCATTTCAGATTCTAATTTAAAAATTCTCTGCGCTCCTTTCTTAGGGTGCGGCAGAGGGTTGATATATTGAACCTTATTTCTTATATTTCTTATACTAGATTCATATTTCCTTGACACTTTTACATAATTTTTCTTACAATTCTTGAGAAGGTACTAAAAAATCAGTTTTTTTCTCTCACAGTATGTATATTTTGTCTGCCTATCAGTATTGCCCTCGGCATATATTTTTCGGTACCTCTGCGGTTATCTTCAATTTCATGCGCGTATCTCTCAGTCTAAATCTTCCTGTACGCATCGCCAGAAATAAAGACGCCTCGCTCCCCTTTCAAATTCAGATTTTGTTTGACTCCATCGACGAGATGCCACTGTTTGCATCCGCTTTCATCCTCCTAAACTCTTTCACTCCAACGTGTCCCTGACCTTCTCTTTTATGTCCCGCAGCTTCCCTTTCTCCGAAAGTTCCTATCTTATTCATCCGCCACTTCCTTTGAACGGACTATTTTCGTCCGCTCTCACCGTCTCCCGCTTTTCCTGCCGATGTCTAGCTGCGAAAATTCTGTCTGCGTTCTCGATAGTAAGTGAATGGAGAAAGGAGAAAGTTTTGATGCGTCTTGTTTCAAAGTGATTTCGTGATTCATTGAGTCGAGAGAATTCTTTCTGAGCTAGTGTAAATCTCGTATCTGTTTCCAGGGTGTTCCTATGGATGAGGCGGTGAGGCGACCGCCTCGGGTGACCCTCGAGGGGGAGCAGGTTTAGGAGGAATTAAAACATTTTTGATACTTCGTTCCGAGAATTCCAGTAAGGAGGAGCGTAGGCGTAGTAGTAGGAATAGTACAGGACATGCAGGAATCGAAGGCGATGTTTTAAATTTATTTCGGAAATTTCGCAGGTATGGGTTTCATCTTTACACAACTTAAATAGCATAATCTAGATATTATCCTTACTCAATATTTTCGACAAAGCTTATTTTCCTTTAATTTCACCCTTTTGGTCTATTCTACATCTTTGCAAACCTGAAACAATTTGAGGACACTAGTGATGGAATTTACCAAACTTGAAACTGATTTCAATGATTGAAATATCATTCAATTCCAAGAACTTACCAGGATGAATGCCATAGGGTTATTTTACTAATTCAACTATAAATCAGAAATGGAACAACAAAACAAGTTTTTAATAAAAGAGTCCAAATTATTGGAAGAGGAATGCTGATTTAAAAAAAAAACTCCGATTACCAGCACCAATAGATACATACGTTTTAACAGGTTTGTATACATTTGTTGCTGGTTCTCCAATTATAACGACACAAATATTTAGTAGCTTATTACTTAGCATTTAGCAGAATTATTACGTGAATACATTGTTTATAGAAATTGAATACTCTTATAAACTAATTTATTTTCTTTGGAGTTCCTAAAAACTAGGATCTCCGTAGAATTGGTTTGGCTTTACAGACTTGCATTTAGGCGGTTTCTTTTTGTTTGCGAATGAAACACTTGATAATTATACAAAAATTGCCTCGAGCACCAAAGAGGCTCGGTACCAGCTTGTTTCTCTTATGATTACTAATATCATCAGAGCCAGCCAGGGATATTAAGTGTGGGTGGTGTTAAATTTGACCTTCTCTTACGACTTTCTTTTTACTAATGACTCCTTTTCAATGAAAAATTAGTTTTCATTCATATCTCCTCTTTATTTCCGTGTAACAACAAAAAAGTATGCCACAGAAATTGCTTTTTATTAAAGGTCTTCATTGTCGTAGAAAATATGATCCCCGGGCAGTAATCATAAACCGATTTTTTTCCATGGTAAGACCTCAGAATAAGTAAATTAATGCGTCAGAGTATACGGAATTGATTTAAAGACGATTGAAGTATAATTTACCTAGTCTATTTTAAAGCATTCTCTTTTAATTATTCTTAAAGGTTTTCATATCTTTGCTCTTGAAAATTTTAGATAAAATCATGGGAACAAACCACCTTTACTGTTATATCGAAAATAAAAATATCGGCCCCATTTACCATTTTCCTATACACCATATTTTCATTATTTTCACGAAGAAAATAAGATTATCAACAGAATTAAATGTACAGACACACACGAAACATTGCGTAGAAAACAATATACCTTTAGATCACACTTTTCATTCAATTTTAGTTTCAAATCTTACACCTTACCTTGAAAAATTTAGGATGATGAACTTTTAATCATGGATTTGATGGATTTTCTTGAATATTGGCCACCCCGTAGACCGGGCCCCCCCTGGGCATAAACTCACGTTTTTATCACCAAGTACTTCCTCCGGATACATATCGTATAAGAAACAGTGTCAAAGAAGGAGAGAGGGCCCTGTGTTTCTATCAGATACGCTCGGAAAAAATTACATATATTATAATGTATTAGGGCACAAAAAAGTGGACTTCGGAACTACAGATCATCCGAAGAATCAAAAGGCGCTCCCGGGAGTCCTTTGTTTTCTTTTCGAATCTCTTTGTTCTTCGATCCGAGGAAATGAGGAATGCGTATAAAATGATAGCTTTTGAAACAAGTCTTGCATTCCCCACATTGATGAAAGTGATTTTGCTCGCCCTTGGATCGCTCTTTTTACATTACTTCCTTCGCTCCGATTACTTCCCTTACCTTCTCCCCGTCGCTCTACGAAGTCCACCATCTGCTCCTCGTGCACAACTTCTTTCGTTTTTTTCTTCTGCTCCCTCATTCCGTGAATGTCATTTCGATTCCCCTTTCTTCGTTTTCTCTCCATTGATTTTTAAGGTTTTCGGGCATTGTTCTCACGAAATTTTCCATGTCTTGCATGAATAGTGAACAACAAGAGAATTTATTCTTTGAAGCGAATAAGTGAACAACGAGTAATATAGTGATGAATGAATTAATTGAAGAATGTTCATGAATGCTGACGAATTAGTGTTGAATCTTGAACGAGTGACGGAGAAATATATATTTGTATTATTGTATTAGTATTTTAGTTTTGGATGTTTTAATTTTGTTGATCTTTTAGTATTTGATGATGTATTTGATTTTACTTCTTGCCTTTTTCTGTGTTATTATGTCTTCCCATAACTTGTAAAAACTGGTGTGACCGTTCATGTTTGATACGCAAGTTCTGCCACCTGGCTAATACTTATCTTCAGATTTGATGTGATTATGTACGTATTTGAGACTATTGAAGTAATAAAACACTTTGTGTTTTCCTTCAGGCTGAAGATGTATATTTTTAAACGAAACTAGTCGCCCATTTCGAAGTATATCCTGTGGAAATTCCCAAGTGTGTTTTATTTTTTTAGTATGGCTCCATTCCAAAAAGTTGAGCTTGGATATATCAGATTTATATGTTGATAAAACCCCTGCCATACTCCGGAAGACAAATCGTAGAGTACCTATGCAGATATAGATAGATATTTTATTTTGATGCTTCCGTATATTTCAATCTCTATATATTTTCCATATGCCTTTCTTTTCGTACTCCTTTCTCTTTTTTAGGTTTCAGCCGGAATGAAATATTTTTCTAGATTACCCTATATCAAATCTCTTGCACTCCAAAAACTATTTTTTCGTTCCTTATCCCCTAGAATGTTACCTCGTTAAATTTCCGTGTTTTTTTCAAAATTCATAGATTAAATATTTCGAAACATAATTAGTAACATGCATTTTATTAGTTGCTTTTCTCTTAGGTATAACTGCTCCTAGCGATAGGTTAAGATTCGCATTTCTAAAATTTAACGTTGAAAGCTCTTCCAGTTTCCTCATTTCCCTCGCTGTTTTGCTTTTCATCTAAACCAACCGTGCTGGATCCCCCTCTTCTTGTGGCTAGGTTATTTTTCACCCTTTCTACCCTCTACGTGCCTTTGCACCACTTATACCAGGTTATACCCCTCTATACCCTTCTACCTTCATGCTAGGGACATCCTTTATCCACACAACACTCGTTCGCCCTTCTATTCTCTGTATCTATTATTTTCTTCCCCCTCCATCTTCTATTGTATGTTTTTTCCCTAGAAACATTCTTTGTAAGTTTTTTAAGAATTATGCGAGCTATGTATCTGCAATTACTAATATAATTGTGAATGTATCGTAGTAATTAAACTTTCAGTGTGTACTAAAATCTACTAATTTAGTCAGGGTTCTTTGAAGAAATTTACTAATATGATATTCAAGTCAGTCCGCTTTTACATTTCCCCTTCATTCATCCTTTATTTTCTTCCATTATGTTTTCTTTTTTCCAAAAATATGTCTTCCTCTCTTTATCTCTTCCCGTTGTTTTTCTAATGTAATTTTTCATATTTCATATTTTTATATTTTCATGTAATTTATGTTTGATTTTCATTGTCAATGTCTTTCTAATTTATCGTTGCTTTTCCACCTTTATCATTTTCTTTTTCTTCCATCTGATATCCAATCTTTACGATGTTGATCGATGATTCGACTGCTACAGCCTTGGATTATTTTGACTTACTGAAGGGTGAAGATAGTCGTAATTCTAATACACGTGGATATTACGGTTGCCCCGTAATCCTTGGCACAATATTACGTCATTAGAAAGGAAAACGTCACCTTAAACTCAAGTGTAAATTACTACAGTAGTACCTCAAAACAGTGAATTCAAACCTCCTTACATTGTGTAACAGATACACAAAGGGCACAGACGGAGTCATTGATTCACCACCTTCTCGTTAATATGTTAGTTATCTTAGTTGAAATTCTTGAATGCTTAAAGTTATACATAGAGCAAATTCATAGAGCAGCTACCGACAATTTCATAGATAATTAAGAATTTTAAGACACGAACGTTCTCAATCTTTGTTAGACATCAGGATAAAGAAGCTATTAAATATTACCAAGACGAAGGAAAAAGATCAAGTTGAAGGGTTCCTGAAAACCTTGCCTCTTCTTGAGAACAGTTTGATTCTAATTTCATTGTTCCCTAAGCTAGTGGTTAGTAATTTGACTCACTTCGGAGCTCTCGTAACACGTGAGAGAAATTGCAGAACAATGATATTATCTCACTTCAAAAGTTGAAAGTCACCGTATTAATTGATTAAATATATAAAAATGATAGCTGTACTCGCCAATATTCTGTGCATGGAAATTATCCGCTCATTTTCTATCCTTTTGAAAATATTAGTTTGTAGCTTAACTCCATCTGAAGATAGTTTCGATTTTGCTTTCTGTTCTCCTTGCTGCACTTTTTTAACACTTCGCTTAACCATAAGTTCACAGGAAACAACATTAATGAAACTTTCTCGGGACCATTCAGTTACAAATTGCCGTCAGGAGTTAGAATTTTTAAGAAGAAAGTACGAGCGCAGAGTAGGTTTAAAAAATATATCGGCTTCCTATAGACACGCAAACCAAACGAAACCATCCTCTACGCCAGGTGTCTCCAAGCGGTTGACACCCGGGAACGTTTCAGGTGGTACGCGTGGTTGAAAAAAAATTTTAGAAATGTAATTTAATTTAAATAAAACAAGCCATTGCGCAGTGGGCTAGACTCGAAAAGAGCTGGTTAAAAATAAGAAAGTTGTTTTTAATTAAATTAAATGTATTGCTCTTGCATCGCCATCGAAAAGTCGCTTTATTTATCAGCGTCGCAAATTGTCGCAGGATTTTATTTCAGGTTCCTCTTGAGAAAGCTTCAAAGAACATAGTGGTGTAAGTTAGTCCGTGTGCATCGTGGTCAATCACTACTATTTTCCTCACTTTAGGTGAAAATTTGCCGTAAAATAAGGGTTCGCCATTTTGTTGTATAGATATTGCAAATATTCAACTTTGATCATTTAAACCAAGTATTATTAAGAATAAAGATTAGGTTTATAATATTGCATTGTTTTTACCCGATTAGTTTGCTCATTTTGGTTAAGGATTGGCTTGGTTAAAGAATTTTGCGAAAAATCGAAGTCGCATTTTTCGTGAAATTTGGTCTACTTTAACCCCCCCTGTAGAATTGTAATGCGTGGGAAGGGGAAGGGGCGAAGTTTCAAAGTCCGCACTCAAAAAAACCACTTTCTTATTTTTCTGCCACCTTTTTTCAATTCTAACCCTATGTGCATTGGACACTTTTCCGACGGTAAATATATGTTTCTAAAAAAAATATACGACTGTTTGTAGGCCAAAATTTCTAAAAATTTCAAATTGTGCGCAGATAATAAAATGTTGGGAGCCCCTGCTCTACACCAAGAGCGTTTCTCGCTGCAAACCAGTATCCAGAAGAAACGTGCATCTTTCTCTTTCTTCCAATACTTTCCTCAGCGGTTTGGCGGCAAGTAAAAGTTCGACCGGAGTGAAGAATAGAAGTCAAAAAAGCGACTAGACTAGCACCGCGCCTTTACACTAAGGATAGTCATTTTAGTGAGCTAAGGTGTGGGACTGGAACGGACGCCGTTTCCTTTTGGTCGAGATATATATCGTTAAGGAATAAAACTTTTTACTTAGTCGAGGAAGCGAATTTTTTCTGCTTTCAAACCTTTCGGCGTTTGACTCTTAAGAGTTTAAGCGTTTCTCATTTTTACTGTTGCAGTAACTGCTGGGGTCTTAGCCATTACGACTGCGGGCATAAAGGAGACCAGTTGTAAAAAGCAGAGCCGTGATTCCGATTCCAAGTAGCGCCGAGCAGTTTAATCTTTTGAAGGCCGACGAGGAATTCCCGACCTCTCAAAGCTTAAAGGTATCAAGAAGCGAATAAGAGTTTCTCATTGAAGGAGCTTCCGTCTTGTCACTTAGACTATGAGTGTGATGCGCAGCAGCTTAAAAAGTAATGCAGGCATGTTAATGCATGGGAAATGTTCTCTTAATTCAGGAAGTATTAAGGCTGGTCTTCGAAGAGTCGGAGTTGGGATCCCATACCGATGAGTGTTACCTTTTCTGACGCTGTTGCTCATTGAGCCGAAACGCCCACTTCTCTGATGATAAACTTTGCTGTTATTGAAGCTAGCGGAGGAGGATGTGGAATGTTTCCAAGACGCAGATTGGTCTTGGTGGTTAGTTTATCTTCACAGAGTGACAACTCTGAAGTTGAATTCTGATAAGAACGGCTTTTATATGAATTGCTACATTCTGTTAATGTATCAAAATCACTTTAGATTCCACTTAAATTACGAAACTTAATGTACGTACTTCAACGCTAAGAGGCGAATTCTTTTAGTATGCACGCTATCTGCCAGTTGTAGCATATTTTCAAGTTGTAAGATTTTTTGTGGTAACTACAGGTTATGTGAGCAGAAGGAAAGGATTATTGGTATAGTACGAAAGGTCTCCCATGAAGACAAGTTCTTGGAATCTCATCACGAGGATAATAGGCAACTGGCAGGGCTTAGAATGGTTCAGAAAGCTTTCAATTCAAATAAACTGTCTACTAAGATGACAAATCTAGCGCCAGGGCCAATAGTCCAATTAATTCATACCGCCGCGGCGGCGCGCCGTTTTGAAAAGAAACTGCATAAAGCTTCAGATAATGCATGCTTTTATAAACTATATCTATTTATTATATTTGATATCCATAAAATGTTCATTAATTTCAGCTAAAGTAAACGTTGATTGGGTCGACGATCATCTTCAAGATCTTCGAAGAGGCAGCGATAGAAACTTCCAAAACTTGGAAAGGCGCTGTCCAGCTGAAAGCCCGAGCATCGTTTTCTGCCCTCGGCTCACTGTAAAAGTACCTTATCTTCAAATAGTTTCAGAATTCGTCACCAAATTTCTCGAGGAATGTAGAGAAGAATTCCTTCGTCCTGCATAAAGGTTCTCTATATTAATCCTCGATGTAAAAGAATCGTGTACTCATGGGCGAAACCGCTGAAAATGGATATTTTTAAAGGGAAATTGGGAAGCGACGTAGATTTTGCTGACGCATCCGCCGATGACTACAGCAGGCTCTGCACAAAGCGTCGTAGATTGGTCATCCGTTAGTCACAGGCACGCGGACAAAGTACGAACTTCCTCCTGCGAGATGGAAAAAAATCCTCTCGTCACTGACATTGCCTAATTCCCGCTCCCATTTACTCTACCACGCAACAGCCATTATGCTTCTCTTCTCCTCCCAAGGATTGCGCCAATACCCGTAGCTAATCACGAAATGACGAAGGAAGACGCAAATAAGGCGGTTTTAAGGAAATCGACCAAGGAGCTGACGTTAGGGGCTCCACAGACATGGGTGCACCCATTTCACGCCATGTCTCTAATAAAGACCGTCTTTTGTCCTCGCAGGTGGCGCCGGTGGAGTTGGCGGAAGTGCAGCGAGGTGGCACCACCATCACCCGTCAGCCTTTTCAGAAGGTAAGCAACGTTTTTTTGTTGTTAAAACGTCGCAAGACTCGAACCGCCGTGCGGTAGGTCAAAGGAAAAAATCTATGACGTCAGCGTAGTAAGGGGTAAGGATACGGGCTATTGAGAGCGGCAATGTTATTAATTTATTTTCCGCCATTGGCCAATCACTCTACGCAACCTCTAAATTTAAAAAGAGATTATATATTACAGTTGTTTGAAAATCTCTTGGAAACTGAATTCTTTCTACTACATCACACAGAGTTTCTGGGCCAAACACGAAAATTTTCTTAAAATAATTCGAATTGTTCCTACCAAAAAGTTCAAACTTGAATTGAATTGCAGAAAATTGATAACGGGTTAAAAAGATTCCATGAAATTAACTGATCGAGTGAAGTGCTTCAAATTTAAATTTCTAGGGCCAAATCCTCTTTTATGAAATCTTTCTTGGTAGCAAAAAATGCACTTAACTTGAATAATTTATTGTAAAGTTAAGGGCTTCAAATGAAGGATAAGTACCAAAAAGATATAGTATTTCTTAGGATATAGAGTTGGCCGGAAGCAAGCCTGCACGGTATTTTCTGTTTTTTTTAAAGAAATGATTGTGTGTTTGTAAAACCAAATTGCTTTTTATCGTCATCGTTATCTTCAGGAGAGTTGAAGAATTTTCATAAACTTTTTAAATATTCATAATTTCTTTCTTCTATATCGATTAGCCATGCCGATTATCTTTGAAATTTGCTGTTCGACGGCAGGTAAGTGTTTATCATCAACTGTTCCTGGAATTTCTTAAGTTTGTGCAGACTATCGATACATTCATTTGTGTACTTTATGTTTCAGTAAACTGTAAAATTCGGTGACTGTTATGTTGGGAGATATGGCATTTTGAAACTAGTTTTGCCTAAAATCCTTTACATACATGGACCAATATGGATTCATCGTGGCTATGGTTGCTTCTCATCGTAGAAGAACATAGTATTTTTACAGCATTTAATTTTAATTATAAATATTATTAATTAATAATTTTAATTCTTTCTCGTCGTAACGAGTTTTAAAAATTAATGGTTCTGAGGAATAATCTCTGTTCGTAATTTTAGCACAATTTTCCCAAACATCCTTTTTTATAACTATAAAGCGATATATATATATCTTTATTTATTTTCATATAGCTAATTCTTATTCCACAATCGTGGTTTTATTATTATCATGGGCTAATTATGAGTTATCCATAAGGCCGAAATTACTTGCTTAATCCTGACGGGAAATAGATGGGCAATCTAGATCCCAACTAGGCATTATGAACTATATTCGAATGAGATAGATAGAGATTGGAGTTAATTAGTTTAGGAAAATAATGCAAACATGCGCACGATAAAATTTCCGCCTAAAAACTCAAAGGGTAAACCGAATGGGAGAAACTTGACGTGACAGTAAACTCGAATCCTTCAATTTTTGTACGAATGTTTTTGGATATCACGATGAGCAGTCACGTTCCTTTTTTCACCCTCTCTCACTCCCGTTCATTCTGTTCGGGCCTAAGAGTGCATACAATTGAGCAATATTTAACGATTTTGTAAAATCGTAGAATCCCTTGGATAATTACTTGTTAAAATCAATATAATCGACAGTTTCTTGATAATCTTTATAATTATTTTAAAATGTTGTAACTGTATTATCGAATCTAGGACGCATCCAAGTTAAAATATCTTGTTGAGGTAAACAAATTAACCCGTTTGTAAGACGCATGATAATCCCGTTTTACGTGTCCAAAACGCCTAGGCAGGCATGTGATAGATCAGTAGTTATAAGTTACATAATGTTCTGACCTATTAGGAAAGTATGAATGTATTTTCACGACCACACAATCATCACATGGTCCGTTCTCATAAGGAAACGTTCCGCCGCTTACTCTTTGGATTTTCCTTATACTCTTCTTTATCTTTGGAGCCTTTCAGCGGCCCATGACGATGACAGAAATCAGGAATTAATATCATAAAATGGGAACAAGGAAATGGTTAAGGTCTGATCGTTATTAATGTAGGGGAATACTCTTCCATATCTTCAAAGATTTCCTTCTCCAGATTAAATTTTGACCCCAATCGATTCGTTTTTAAACAAAGAGAGTTCAATTCCCAATTCTATACATCTTTTATGATTGAGTACCTGCTTATCGGGTCTTTCCAAATTTCCCGGTAATGTCCATTGCGAAATATGAAGATAGCCTTACTTAGAAAATTGTGGAAGTCATCATAAATTTACATAATAATAATAAATCGTCTCTATTTTGGCGAGATTGGGACTAAAAGTTTTTTCTTCCATCTAATCCATCGTCATTAATTATAAAATTAGAAGGGGGTGTGAAAAACCTACGCAAACCTATCGATAGTAATAGCTAAAAGATGACTGAATATAATGAATGACTGTGTTGTAAATCCAAGAGAAATAGTGGACATTTTTTTCAATATTACTCAATACATATCTTAAGTGTTAAATACATCATTTACGAAAGTGAATTTCCCAAATTTAATTGGATTGCTGTCATCCGTACCATAATCTAACAAATTACCGCGTCGAATTCAAAACAATAACAAAGTGCTTTTTATGATTCTTTGCCTATCATTTGAAGAAGATTTACATACTTACCTTTCACAAAGCAACTATAGAGTGGCTTTGAAGTAAATATGCCCCGATTTTTGTGCGCAAATTTACCTTAAATCATGAATCGGTAAGTGGCAAATATATTTTTACGTTTAAATATATTCTTAGTAGCTTTAGTGATACCTATCCAGATCCATCCGTTGAACATTTTTGTTTCATTTTGTTTATTTACAAATTAATCTTTACTCTCGCCGGTAATGTAATTAATAGAGAAAAAATTAATTTTGGCTTAGGCATTTTTAATCCCAGATGACAGAGCATGCTGTTCTGATTTCCTTCTCCCATTTTCTGAATCGCTTAACGAACTCGAAGGAAAAATCACATTCCACGTTAATTCCCCCAAATGTTAATCTCTACTTAATCACTCCGAGCATCCTTTCTCCACGCGGGGAGAATAAATAAATCTAGGCGCCATTCCTCATTTGAAAAAAAGAACCGGCCGGAGGGAGAAAAATCTATTACGCATGCAGCAAACACAATTACGTTTTTCAGCGGTAAAGATGCTTTACGAGAGCGTCAGAAGGCTCCGCCAAGACTCGCATTACTCCCCTCTCGTGCATCCGTCGGCATAATATATGAAAATACAAACTGCCTGAAATTAATGACTTAATCGCATGGGAGCAATTAATCTTCATCAAAGTTTCGTTGCCGGAGATATTAGGGGCAGCTCATTAAAAATTTCTTGACCCGCCGTTTCTTACACTTGCGCAAGAGTGCGCCGCGAAAGGAATTTCGAAAAGTTTTATGCATCGTTAGGGTCGCGGGAGGAGGGGAATGCAAGAAGAGGGAATAAGAAAGGCATCTAATTGAAATTGTTTTGCGTGCGCGTGAAGGAGGAGCTTCCGCGTCTCCCCGTGCCGCGGCGCTGCCGTCTAACGGGCCCACTTCTCACACGGGAGCACGTGGGGGCAGAAATTCCCAGAGGAATGATCACTGGATGCCATCCGCCGCTGCTTCTCTATCCTTGGGACGTCACGCGCGCTTTTATGGCGTGTCGCGCGGCAGTTTAAAGTCTCCCGCGTGAGGAGTCCCATACATCACGGCCCCACGACCAATTGCGCCTCTCCGCCAAGACGGTGTTTCCCACGCAGCTCTGCCGACTTTTTTTCCCCTTTCACAGAAGGGTGGAAAAAGAAACGTTGCGGCAATGTGGACAAATTTTGAAATAGATGTTAGGGAGAGGATACATCGCTACGCACAACGGTGTGGAGTAGGTCTTCACGATATGCAGCCTTCTATTGCAGCGCTCTGCAACGGATATGCTGCGTTTATTTATTTATTTTTTTATCAGCTTTCACATGCAGCATAGTTGCCAGTTTAAAATGAGAAAGTTAAATTAATTATTGCGATAAAAAATATACGAACGATTTATTTATTTTTTTAATTATCATATGCATCATAGTTTTAAATTTAAAGTGGAAATACAACAAATGAGAAAATTAAATTAATTATATCAATAGCAAAATATTAAAATAATTAGAACGTAGAATATTTATAAAAGAGGTTTTACTTTGCGTGAGCAAGTCCCAAGCAAATAAATGTCCCTTTGGATAACGTGAAAGTCTCTACAGAGCGTGGAAAGGAATTCAGCAAAAGGGAAGACGAAAGAAAAGAGAACGTTTTACTAGTGACAGTGTGATAGTGGAATGATGAAGTAAACGTCACACGAATAGATCACGTTCGGGGTGGACAGATAGAAAGGGAATTTATAAGTGAACACATTAAGAATACAGATCATATTTAGATTGATAATTTTCAACAGAATTCAAAGAGAGAGAGAGAGGATAGTATAGTGCTATAAGTGTTTGGTATGTTGCCCTATGCTCTTGATGAGCTGCATAATATCCCAGAATATACATAGGGTTTTTTGTTCATTATTTTACATCTAGTATCATGCTCTTTATTTTCTACCATGTGTTGTTAAATAAAAATATACCGTTTCGAAATGATAACATTCCACTCCATACATAAAGTTGTATTCTTATCATTCTTGATTTTAAACAACTAGGATATGTATGGTCATGGCGTAGTCAGAGGGGGTGGGTGTTAAATTCCTCCCCAAAAGAGCATACAAAAGATTTTTTTTATTTTCAAAACTCCTCACCTCCTCCACCTCTAAGGAACGACTCAATGGACGAGCTCATGCCTTCATACGCCTACGTGGAGACATTCAAGCCGCTGCTGATTCTTTCGTTCTTCGCTGATAAGTCGTGATAATATAATATAAAGTTGTGAAATGTACATCAACGAAAGAATTCTTGGAGCCTGGTATTTTAAATTATATTTACTTAATTCTATTTTCATCATATAATGTAGTTTTCTAATAGGCTCCATATAAGGAGTCGTGATCTCGATGGAAAAAAGTAATTTTCAATAAATCTTGCAGAAAATCCACACGCCATTGCATATGGTATATGGTTAACGCAAGACCGTGCCCTGTTAGGTTTCGAATGAAGTTGCAAATCCATGCATGCGTGCCTTTCTTGAATGACTTTTTCGGTAATTTGTGAAACAGTAGTATGCAATAAAGTTTAATGATAATTATAGTACATTTTTGTAGAGAAAAAGATATAGTTTTTGAAAGCGTGGACACAGCACCTGTATCACATCAGTTCGGCGACCTGAGGCCACATGTTTGGTGAATTGCATCCTGATTTTAGAGCCAGGCTATGAGAGTTTGTGTGGGCTTACCGTGGACGTCAAAAGTACTGCATTAGCGCCGTTCCTCTGACCATTTGTACCAAAGTACGTCATGAGTACTTGCTTCATCGGAGTGCACTAATTACAGAATTTATTATTGTCTGGACTGTACATTAGTACTAGGTATCAATCGTACTTCGTTCTTGATTTGTGTTATAATATCATATTTACGCTTCATGAAATAGATAGACTGATTTGGAGAATTTTACTAAATGTGTCTCAGTGAAGCATGTTTATACATACAATTTGTCCATGTATATTTTGAAAATAAATAAAGTTACTTCTTTCTTCACAAATGTTATGATGAATTTCATAGTTGCATGTATGCATATATACATCAAGTTATTTGATGTGAACATTTTTCATGAGCTTACCTTGAGTATTACGTTATGGTTAAGATTTTTCTAGACGTCTTGCATACAAAAATACTCCTGATTCTAAAGGAAGGTGTAAACATAATTCACTTATACTTACCCATGTTGTGAAAAGGTCTGACAGTACCTCAGGAAGTTATTTTAATATAGCTTTTGCATATGGTCTTATTTTAGTTGTTATAAAGAATATTCTGATTGAAATTTTAACTGTTGGTGAATGATTACTTCGGTAATATTGGCAATTCACTGCCAAGAGAATCATCGTAAGACATGAGGATAACATACCTCAAAGTATGATTTTTCAAAGGTTCCTGGGAATTAAGAGAGTAAACCAAAGTGTTCCTCTTTTTTTTATCTCTGCTCCAAAATCGAGAAACCTCACCATTCTCGCATCCAACCACACCCACACTCCATACCTCAACCCTTACATTCCAAATCAGTCCAACCTCTCCTTCCCATCCTGTGAGCGCTACGGTAGCCAACTATTTCCATTCCGGTGGAACATTCCAAATTAGTGTATAGGAATGAAGCCCTATGCTTCTTGTTTGCCTCTTCCCTTAGATATATTGGGAAAGATGTATATATTTTTTCCAATAATATATTGTTTATTGAATCAGAATATTATACTACAGAAAAATTTTAGCTATTTAAAAACTATTTTTAGCCAAAAAACAACTGAATAACTAATTTTGTTAGTCCGTTAGCAAATAATTTCATATTCTAAGATATTTCAAGGTCCAATATTGCATAGTGTAAAATGTTAACATTGCACTTCTTAATATAACATGTACTACATACACAATTGCATATTAAAATGAGATAATACCCGTATATTCTACTGTTTGAATATGAATTTTTGGTTCCGCTAAGCAAATAATTGCTTTTCAGCTGCTTCACAATAGGCATTACAGAGTTATGAATGATAAACGTAATTAACCTTTGTATTAAGATAGAACACCAAATAAAATTCAGTTAGTGGTTACATTAACTCAAGGCCTGTATGAACTTTTCTTTTAGATATGATGTAAACATTCATTTACAATTCAGTAATATACATTAAAGGTAAAAGTAAATCTGGTAAATACGGTTTCTGTGATAATAGTATTATTGATTCAAAGAAGTAAATTGGGAAATTGAAGAGAAGTTAAGGAAGTCATTTTACAGTACTCTGATGTAAATTGGCGAAATAATAAAAACGGAAGTATGTGTAGTATGAAAGGAAATTACTCTTAATGTATGCGCATTACTAATTTAAATGTACTTCATCAAGGATACAATCACAGCGAACATTTAATTTTATTATACTACTTAAAACAGAGGATGTAATTAGCTAATTTTGTGATTCATGGAATACCTAATTCACTATAAATTCACTATAAATCACATGGAAATTTTCACAATAATAAAACTTCTTACAAAAACTTTTTCTGCCAAATTCTTCGTTTTTTTCCATTTCTCATTTATCGTTTGGCAGGTTGGCTTGATTTTTATGTTTATTGGCAGTATATCCGTCATCACCTCATAGCTCCTTCCAGTTATTGTGTCAATTGGACAGAGTCCCAAAACCGTATCTTCTTCTTGTCAATTTATCATAATGGCCTCATACCTCCAGTGCCCCTTTTTACTAGGGTATCATTGCAGGATTTATTTGTTTAGGATAAATGCTACCATTTTTTAAAAACCCCATGGATTTTAAGTTTTGTTTTATCCCCATTTTCAACAAACTTACCATGAAAGTATAGTTAGAAAACAAAAATAAAATAAGGCATAGCAAAAAATTTTAGTTTCCAACAAATTTCATTCAATAATATTCAAATGAAAGGTTACTCTAACTCCTTAGCTGTACTTTTTTGTTCTAGACTTAGATTTAATATTTATGTCCTTTTAAGAACATTCCACATTGTTGATTTTTTTATATTTTCACATATTTTAAATTTAGATCGTGGTCGTATGTTTTTTTAAGATTTTGGTCAATTCATTCTCAAACCAAAGAAAAATATATAAAACATTTTTCGATGAAATATCAAATTTCGCTCAAATAGAGGGTTATACGCTTTTTTATATTTATAAATACTATAACCATGAGAAAGTATATATGAAAGAATTATCATCTCACTTTCAATGGCAACAAATATATTCCTCCGTTATTTATCTACTTCGCCACAAAAATTAATCAGCAATATTTATAAATGTCATAATCAGGAGAATTTAAACATGAAATGCTAAAAATTTCAACAGAAAACCTGAAATTCAACTCTCATTTAGTCGCAAAGAATAATTCTTCTTATATTTATCTAAATTTTTTTAAGTATTGTTACGTTATTGACGAATGAATTGAGATGAATGAAAGAAGGGTCATCAGTTGCTGTCCCAATAAAATCGTGAACGAGCAAATTACTTAATATTATTTATATAACCTAATTCTTTTAAATTGCATTCGAATTTCTTTTCCTGATTTCAGTTTGAAGAGATCCGTAATAATAAATATTATACAAGTTTAGTTTTTCAAATATTTATTTCTTGAGGATTATAATCAAGTTTACGATATACACCACATATCAAATCAACAAATTTTAACATTAAAATATCATAACAAAATATGCAGAAATTACTTTATATCAAGCGAAAAAATGAATAAAATATGATTAATTAAGTTAGACAAACATCTAATTTACATTTGTTTCTTCTTTTACATAACTTTTTAAGATAATTAGTGGTTAATATCATCGCATTTATCTTGACAACAATGACTGTAAAAAAAACCATGTTATACCTTCGTAAATTAATATGCTTAAATAGAATAGAAATTAACTTAAGATAAGAAATTAATATTAATTAGATAATTATTAATAGAGTAACAATGTATTTATAAAATAAATTATTGCAAGAAACTGTTTAAATCACCGAGTAAAGTATTGAATAATACACTTTCTTCATAGGTTTAATTACGTATAATTACTTATTATACAGTAACACAAAATACGGTACTTTATATAATAGAATTAATACATAATAAATTTTATTATGTAAAGTAAGTATTTTAAATATTACTATCATTTTATATATTCCGTTTTCTATTCTATGAGAAAGTGCTTTTGATAATTTAATCAGCAATTCTTGCACATGAAGAATATGCCTTCATTAACAATATTATTATCTTAATAAGTAATGATAACACTCTTCAGTTATCATTGAGATTTTTTGCTAAAATTTAAGCAAATTTTGATTTATAAAATAAACATTTTGGATTCAATGGCAGGATATTTTCTTAAAAAGGAATAAACAAATACATATTAACAATAATTATCCTTTTTTATTAAGAAAATGCACATTTTCATTAAAAAAAGTTAAATTTCAGTCAGTTAAACTAACTAACAAACTAACTCTAACAAAAACATTATGTCACGCGAATGCTTAAAATTCAATTCAATTAAATTCAATTTAAAACACTTAAAAGGGTATAATGATGATTTGTGACAAAATTAAGATTTTAGACTCTATTTGGATTGAATAAATAGATTATACGTATTAGTAGAATACTAAATCTTATATTTCTAAGCTTAAATTTCTGAAAGGAAACCACATAATAGAGGTGAAATACAGTTGTTAATTTCCAGTGCAATTTAGATAGAAGTAATTTTCACAGAATAGGTATTCTGTGGAAGGTACCAGGTTTGCTGTACTTCTTTCTTAGCGGAGGAATTCTGGTAACGTACTAGTTTATCTTCCAAGCAGTATATTATTACATGAAATCAACCCTTATGGATTACTAGAATTACTTTAGGTTCACAGCAGTACATTGGATTCAACATTGTAGTTTTTAATGTTAAGTAAAGTCCTATTTAATAGAGTAACATCTATTTCTCTTTCTGAATATTATTACGACAAGAGGTGACAAAAAAACTGGGTATTCCCCGTGGATTCCTTGGGATCTACCGATCACCGTTTTTAAATCATTGCCTTGTAGTACCACGTTCACCAAATGACATATGGAATTCGGTATTTGCTTTGAAGATACTAAAAGATTATACGCTTCTCGTTCGAAGCTTTCTAGGCTTCGCTTTCTATTATTGATATCTAGTCCCATATTCGCACCCAGCACTGGGCATGGACTTTATTTTATATGATCTACTGTGATTGAGTCAATATTGTACTGTTGTTGAATAAATTGATAAAATCAAAGATGACTTCTCAAATCTTATAAGGTCATGACGTTGTTTTGTAAGCTGAAGTTTTCTTTACTTTAGGCTGATCAGTGAATGCTATAAAAATTTCCAATTAATCGATATTTAATGGCGAGAAAAAATTCAGCATCTTTATTATGATGAATAAATAGATTAATATGATTAATTAGTTTTGAATGTCAAATTAGTGATGGAGGGAAATAAGAATATTAGTATTATTGCATTAATACTTTACTTTTGATAATGCCATAGATTTTGATTGTTATTTTATTTTATTACTTAACTTTTCTTGTTTTTAACGTGTTTTACTTGCAGAAAACCTTTGTGACTGTTCATATGAATGAAAGCAAACTCTCCCACCTGGGTTATATATATATCTGCAGAATTAATGCTGCAGTACTAACAATTATGATCGTAATTATAATGAATGACTATAAAAATAAATATTTTTTTTATTTGGACAGATTCAGCATTGGAGGTGATTTAACTTCAAACAATTGTTTTAGTAAAATAATTGTTCATTGAAATATTGTATTGAAAATTATTTCCATATGTTTATGTATAATTATAGAAGTGCAATAATTTAAATATAATATTTAGTTTATAAAATAATAGATGAGAGCAGGTTTCGAAGCCCAACCTCATCATCAGGTGCGGCGTATATGATTCACAAATTCCGAAATATCCCTCATCGGAAATAATCACCGAAAGCGACAGTTGTTTTCCATCGAGATATTCGCGCGGAGCTGTTTTGCGCTAAGAAAATAACCGAATCATTGATTGGATTTCTTTCGGCGGCTCGGCTTGACTAGCGCTCTTTGGGTGGCAAAAACCGCCGCCCGACGTCCACCCCAATCACGAGCATTCCTAGCATTAAAAATGATCCGAAAATTTTTCCGGATCCCATCATCCGCGCGGAATTAATTTTTCAACGCCCGGCAAAGCTTCGCAATTTCCCGCTCGATTTTCGCTAATGTCCTACTTGGGAGTCCGCGAAGGGCCGCCGCGGCCCTAGGTGCGGTCGCGGGTGGGCGGGGTCGCGGGCGACTCCTCTTATTTTTATGTATATAGTGTCTGCATCGGCGATGGGGAGAATGAGGAGCGGGTGACGGGAGAGGAAGGGCATAAACTGAGGTAGTTGCGGGGCCATCGGCGGGAGGACGACAGCGGGAGGAGAGGGTGGCGTCGGTGGGTTATAGAGGCTTCCCAAAGGGGGGTGGAATTTTACGTTGTGGCTCTCACCAGCGATTGGCTGCTTCGGATGACCGAACTGGACTCCGGAGAAGGGTAGGGATGAGGTAACTCGCGAAAGAGGAGTGTTAAAAAAAAAGCGTGGGTGCGTCACGAGAGGGTGGGGATGCGGTCGGGTCGACGGCGCCGCGGAGGGTGGGCGGTTCACGAAGCAGAGGGCTTTTGGAAGCGGCGGTGTGGGGGGCGATCGTTCGGGACCCCGGAGGGTGGACATCCGTGGTAGGGGTCAGGGGGTTGGGCCCGAGCATTGAAATTGCCGCGGATCGGTCGGGGGTTACGACACACGAGTCGAATCCGGCACAATAAAGCTCTGTTTCCCAATTACGATGATCCTCGCGTTACACTTTCCTTAGGGCGAGCGTTTTTTTCCGTCATTAGGGGAACTCACTCATTGTCGTACCCAAACTCTCGGTCTTTCGCGCACCGGGTCTCTCCCTCGAGTTCTTTTTGCGGATTTTTTCGCGCACCTGCGATCGAGACGGTCCGCTGCCCACGGATGGTCCCGAAGTCATTCCGCGTCTTTTTTTCCTGATTTATCTGGCGTCCGTCGTCGGAGGCGGAAGGCAAAGGGGGGGATTCCGGGTGAAAAAGCGTCCTAACTGCGGGAAGCTAGCCCGTATTGACGGAGTCGCGGTCGCGCACGATTTTTTGTCCCCGCGATCGTGTTTGCGTTTTCGCCCTCTCGGAGATGGCGACAAGAAGATGGGGCCTCGGAATTTATCGCGTGATGGGCGAGGGAGGGAGTAAATTTTAAATCCTCGCGCGGGACCGTTTCACAGACGGAATCCGTAATCCGGGGGAATGTAGGTGAACCGGAAAATCTGTCCAGAGGCAAAACGGTGTTCCTCTGGTTCATTTATCGCCCGGACGTAAGTGGGTGTATTTCCAGGAGTATGAACGCGTGTAGAATTGGATTGGGAAGGTCGGAAGTGGTTATTTTCTGGGCTAATAACTCATTCAAGTAGTACGAAGACATATATGAGAACATGTTTGGGTTATTTGGTATGTGTATACAGGTTCAGTGTCTTCCGTTCAAATGGTCGGGATTTAAGTTCATTCCGAAATTTGATTTCAGTGGATTTTGGAATGCTTGACGCGGTTGAGCTGTATAGAATTGAGGAAGATTCAGATATTGGAAAATCAATTTTGTTTATAATAAAAACGTACCTTATTATTATTTATATCATTGAACTTCGTTGTGAACAATTTATTAATGGTGGGGATGTCAACTATTGTTACTTGCTATAAACATTCGCTCTTACTCTCAAATTCTATTAGATGAAATACAAACATTTATATGCGGACCTTGGCGATACATTAGTGCGATGTTAGATTTATCATATCTCAATTTTTTCCTACTTCGAATCATAAAAAGGCGATCCATTTCACTGGCCTCTAACTGCATACGATTCATTCACATTTCTCCAATTATAAGATGCATTTACTGCATTTAATTAATTGCATTGGGTGTCCAAAGTTTTTCAAAGGTGTAAGGAAAAGTTAAAACTATATTTGTAACCATCCAATATGTAACAACGGATGAGGCTGATGGAACAAGAACGAAAATCTCCTAAAACGTAGGAAAGACGTCGTGCTTGATAGCTTTCATAAATATTTCCTATCAGGTACTATTCCTATTTATCGAACGCTTTTGTTTCAAAATACTTTCTCTCATTTTGTTCATTGCCATTATTTTTTGTTTTGTAATTACTTCAGGCCAATCCAATCCTCCATTTGGTTCGTGGATTCCGAATTGTTTCCGATTTTCTAATTTCGTATTGAGGTTCCTTTTTTCGACACTATCCATCAAACTCATTCAATTTCATTTCCAATCAAACTAATTTAAATTAATTTCAGTAATTCGTTTTCATCCAAAATGGTTCAGGAACATGGCGATACTCTTCATCTGATTCTTACTCTGATTAACTCCTCATTTAAGTAATTTACGACTCGTATTTGAGTAGATCAAATCGATAGTCTGCTTCGAGATAGAAATCGAAGCCATTCTCCATTTCCTCGATTCAAATTTAATAAGCGTCGACGGTAGTTCAGAAAAATCATATATAATTTTTTACCTCCCCCCTGATACCCCTAGCATTCAGAGAATAAGATCCCTCCGCTAGACTTAAATCTTTTGAATATCGGATTGTCACCGGCGATTTCCATACCATTTTACGTCAGGATTTGCAGGTATCATTGAAATGAAAAACATCCCTTCTTTGTTTCCAGCATTTGCGCCGATGTCAATCAAGCGACGCCGTTACCAGGTTTATCAAATGAATGATACGGTACGCGCGAAGCTTTTTTTTACGACCGAGTCATTAAAAACATTCAGTTATGCCGCCTTCGGAATAAAATGTTTTCATATCGTTTCTGCGAGCATTGCGATTCCCTTTGCTCTTTACTCATCTTCGTGCTGATTCGATTGGCCGAAGTTTATTTCCGAATAGCGAGCATAATTTATCCGCTTATTTGGTTGAGAGAGGCACAAAGCAAAATAGACGATCCATCCCGCATTAGGAGTTATGAGAATTGCCTATTTTCACTCATGAGGGTCAGCTACAACACGCATGAGAACTCTGAAAGTTTATTTGGAAAAATAAAAAAGATTTAATTTTGTTAACATAATGTCAAACATATGATAATAAAATAAATGTAATTAAAATAAATTAATTAAAAAAATTTCAATCGCATGATGATAAAATAAATATAATTAAAGATATAATTTTTCACTCTTTTTTGCGGAAAGGTTGCCAGTATTTTTAATTTATTATTACAGTTAGAAGTTACTTCTTTTGAAATGTCTTTGGTCTTACTTGAGGGAAACTTGATGAGAACCTATGATAAGTATAATAGATAGCATAAAACTTGTGGATTGTTATTGTTAGCGGCCTTATAACAATTTAATCTGCGGTTCTGCTTTATTTGGAATCAGGTTCATCATATACATAATCGAAGTTCAATCATAATCGGCAACGACAAAAAATATAGCTTTTGTATTCCCCATTGACGATCTGTGTATATTTATACGTATAACTTAGATTTTCAAACCAACAAATTACTTAACTTTTTGGGCACTATTTTTCGAAGCATCTCTTTTTTAGATTTCGTATGACGAAGATGTAAGAAGAGAGTTACTAGTTTCAATCTCTCTTTACAAATAACAGTCGCTTTAGTATTACCGTTATTAATTGAAATCCATAAATGGTAGTTAGCGAAGTTCATTCAAATCTAGAGCAGTTAAGCTTATGAATAAGAGCAATATACTCTCTTAGACATACAAGAGTGTGGCAGTTTTTTATTAGGATACTAGCTGTACCCGTTCACACGTTGTTGTGTTTAGAGAAGTGTGATCTCTTTCTTGCCTTGCTTGCCTCTGTTCACTCATTTCTAATGATCGAGCAAGAGCAGTGTGATCTCGATCTCTTTTTTGCCTTGCTTGCCTATGTTCACTCGTTTCTAATGATCGTTCTTCTCTTCTCCTTTTTGCTTGATTTGTAGATAGACCAATAGCACTTCGCTTTGGCGGCATAATTGTAGGGTTAAATAAAACATATTTCCAATTATTTTCTTCAGCTGGAAATTAATAATATTTTTATTTATTCACGTATTAATAATTTAATCTCGTATTAATAATTGAAAAAGTTTTTGACTACATTTTTGTATTTATTAGAATTTGCTGGCGAAAAATCAAACGTCAAATGCATTAATGTTCTTTTCTGTAATTTAAATTAATTTTTTGAAATCTTAAAATAAATACAATTTATGTATTTAAAATATTTTAAGTTTTAATATAATTAGTAATATTTAAACAATAATTGAAAAAATATAAATTCTGCCCAAATGGGATCAATTTATGTATCGTACTTCTATTTTTCCCGTAGAAAATCCATTCGCAATTTGAATGGCAGGCAGCTATTCGCGTTGCAAGGCTATTATAATGAAATCATACATACTATCTACATTAATTTCATTCGGTATATAAGAAAATATATTATTACAGTACCTTATCAGTTCGGAGTAAGATATGCTAAATTATGTGTTACTCTACACTTCGCATCTCGCACATCTCAAAGAGAATACATATTCAACTGAAGAAGACCTAAAAATGAAATTCAGTCTCGTTAAAGACATAAAATAAATTGAAATGTTGAAAATAGATGACATTTGTAATCAAAGTCGGTAACGTCATCAACTCACAAAAGTTGTGCAGTACATACAATCTCTTGAATTTATCAAAATATAATTTTCATTAAATATCAAAAACCGTTTACTCCATGATAATATACGTAAATATTTACGTTGCTATAAACAAACATCATTTGAATACTGGAATAAATTCTCAATGTGTTCTTATGAGAAAATTCAACAATCGCATTCGTCGTAACTGAGAAATAGTTTGTTTATAGCCTCTAAATTCATCAAAATTATCATTTAATTATTCAAAGTCTCGTAATTTTTGATCGTAAACTATATTTCATGACCAAAATAAGAAACTTTATTCAATTTCCCTTCTTTTGGTGCTACTTTCAAATCCATACGTTGGTTATTTCTAATTTAATTTTGCAAAAGAAAGGAAGCATGCAAGTGATAAAATCGAAGTTTACATGTATTTCTTATGGAAACTGTTTTTCCTTCTGGAGTCAAACTGAGTACTCCGATTAAAATAAAAATTTACAAAAACCTTCCCGGGGATATACCTAATAATTTCTCAAATTTTCACGACGATTGGATGTATGGGTTTTGAATCTATCGAGTACAGACAGACAGACAGACAGACACACATTCATTTATATATATATATAGATTATCGATTTTGTGGACGATGACTTGATGAGGTTCCACGACAAAAACGGGGAGTTAACTAAGAAACTATACACATTTATACGCAAAGTTAAGTGCAATTAACTGAATTGAATTATATATAAAAATAAATTGATTGGATTATTTATGCAAAAAAGTAACAATAAAGTACTTGAATTATTTATACTAAATAATAACAGTTAATTAATTGAATAGTTTATAAAAATGATAACAATTCATTCGTTTAAGTAATTAGGTAACAATAAAGTATTTGCATTATTTATACAAAATAATAACAATTAATTAATTGGATAATTTATAAAATGATAATAATTAATTGATTAAATTATTTATAAAATTGATAAAAATTCGATTGTTTAATTAATCTCAAAAATTAAAAAAATTTACGCAACAGCAACTATTAGTATGACCAGGGTTTCGATACCTGGTATCATAATTAGACGAGGATACCAGGATTTATTTTGCTTCTTTTACACTTAATTACTTTCCATAATACTGCGTATTTTTAAATCTAAAACAGGTCTAACACTCGGTAAATATAAATAAGTAATAAAACAAAAATAAGATAATAGCGGTTCTACTGCGATGCGCCTCATTTCTCTTTTATTCACAAGACTCATATGAATATTAATAGAAGTTTTTACTGTTACCGGTGCTGGCGCTTTGTATGCACGTTTTCGGCACAGGACAATTGAGGGAAAGCGCGGCAGTGGATGACGTTTTACTTCCTAGAGAGTCGTTAAAAGCGAGCGACTCCACATCGCGGAGAATCCTACGTAAATAATTTATCGAGCGCGGCGTAATACGGCTGCGGACGGATTGAAATTAAAAGAGGATTCTGCAAACATATTTCGTTTCGCCATCCGTTAATACGGTCTCATCAATTGGATTTCCCCGGTGCTCCGTTTCGTTTTCAGCGACTCTTGAGCGCGACGAATTGGTACACCGGAGTTCTTTTTGATTTCGAGGACGCTCGCGAATCCATACGGCGAGAGATAATTTCATACGTATGTCATTCGCTCCGTGATACATGCACGCGGCAAACAATAGACTCGAAGAATCGATGGCAGAACAATCGTCACTTCCTCATTCCTATTATTTTTCCGGCGGAATCCTCCCTCCACTTTTCTCTTCCCTCCCCCCCTCCCTCCCACCTCCCCCCTATTTAAACAAATTTGTCCACGCAAGGCGAAAAAATGTATAAACCTCTTTTAGACAATAATGCGAATACGCGAGATGTGGCGCTGACGTCCGCGAATCAATAAATGCTAAAAATATCAATTTGGCGGAATTTTTTCGCTTTCCCGGGAATATTTATTAATTAATTTGCTCCGCAGTCGCCCGGGGAAAAAAATGATATCCCCGCTATGAAGCAGACGAGCTGACCGGATTTTTGCATGGGCGCTCTCGAATATACTCGTTTAATTATGTGACTATTCCTATAGCCTTTTCTCGAAACGAGCGCCCGTAAATGACACGAGTGATTCGTGGATTAGCGGATTCTGGCATTACGCGCATCGGCTCAAATGATGCGACCCTTTGTGGCGATCTTTCAGTGGGGACTAATCGAAGGCAAACAGTCTTAGAAGACTTATTAACGGAGCTCGCGAATTTTATTCCGCAGGAAATAAGTTTCGCAGTCCGAAATTGCGCCGTTTCTCTCATTTGGTTCACTTAAGCAAAGCCATAATAATAAATTTTTATGTTTTGTTTTGATTAACACAATAAATCAACCTCCGTGTCCGACGATGCGTTTCGTTTTGATGGAGATGTATTTTTTCCTCCTGGACAGAAACTATTAATTAACAGATGGGCCTATTCTTGTTCAGAGAGGCAATTATTCTCTTGATTGGCCGAGGAACTCTTTCGCGATCATGAAAAGTATATTATTTGAGTGTACCCAAGCCTTCTAAATTGTTTTGGTCAACTCCTTAGGTATCACGAAAAAGTTAAAGGGATTTTTAAATTGGAATATTTCTCTTAATTTGATTTCAATTAAAATAAGTAATGTTTTATTAATTTATATTTATATTAGTTATATATTAATTTATATTCATAATTAATTAATTGATATTGATTAAATTTGATATTTTCTTCCGATATTATCAGTCTACAGACTGGTTTGTTGCAGCCTTCTTGGTGCCTTCCGCATTGTTATCGATAGAGGCAGATGAGGAAATACGTTTACTATCTTAATACCATTTTCTCTCGCGAACACATCAATCTATTTAGAAATCGGCAAAGTTGGCGTTTCACAAAGATCCATTTCATATCTAAAAAATTAGTTGGAAAATATCTCATGTGCTTGTATGTAAGCTAATTATCAATAACATATACTTAACTATAGAATAAGCCTCATTTGTGTAATATTGATCGCATCCGATTGAATGTGCTTAAACACTCCAAATCTTGAAATATGAATGACAGTCAGTGTATGTATGATGTCAGTGTATGCTAGTCAACCAATCATACTATAATATCATATTCAAATTTCAGAAATGTCTACACCTTGCTGCAATCTCAAATACTGTATTTACTTGCTATATAATTAATCGAGTTTTCATGTAACCTATACAAAACTCGCATCATCTAATACTGCATTCCGATTATGAAGGAATTTCCCTGCACTTTCCTATGTCGCACATGGTTAGTAATTTGTGTGAGGAAAGTAAATGTAACATTGGGATTTTTGTAGGTTGTGGTAATATCATTTACTAGGAGAATTGTAACTAAATTTTATTACGTCAAAATTGGAAGATCAATCAATGCCGTATTCATTTTAGTGTCATATATTGAAGTCTAAGATAGAGATATTCGTTCTATATATTTATGTTTTATATCACTCTTGACAGAGATTAAAAAGTTTACAGTATTTCCTGTTAACGTAATGAGTTCATTCATTTTGTAATTATATCGCACTCAAATTAGGGTAAATAAGGATATTTATTAAATCCTTGAATTACATTTTTGTCTCCGTATTTGATCTCTAGAAATTTAATAACGAAGAGCCAATTTGGATATCGTGCGTAATTGTTTTCCTTATTTTCTAAATTTATATGACCTTCTAGAGATGTTTTGCGTTAACGCCATTAACATACTTTATAGGTTGCTTGGCAAAAAATGTACATACTAATGTTTCTATCTGTAGCTACTTCATTTCATGTGCTTTTCAGTCTTTTCTAAAACTACTGTATCTGATTTTTATCAGTCATTGCGCGCATATTTTTCCGTTTTATCTACAAAATAAATTTATTTTCCGAACTACTTCTATTTCAAATCAAAAGACATTTTCTACGTCCATCCTGGTGTTTTTCGACAATTTTTCTTTCCCATTCTTATAACCTATACATAACTCCCATCATATAGTATTGCACTCCAATTATGATAGAAATTTCCTGCATTCTTTCTTAGTTTTTCCTATTGCATAGAATTTATGTTTTTTTAGAATAAAAAATTTTAAGGCCGGAAAATAAATTTAGTGTAAATATATTTTAAATTAGCGGGTAACCACTAGAACCGAAGACCCCTAAGGGAATTGAGACACTATCAACCATTATGAGGGTGCTAGATTGCTAGTACGTTTTGCTCACACAAGTCAGAATGTTTTGAAAATAATTCTGATGACGATGTCAAACCTCTAATGTTATGAATAACTGCGCTTGATTCGGTTAAGATGTTTTCTAAGTTAGAATATGACTTAAGATAGATTCCTTTTTTATTTAAGAATAGTGAAAGTATTTTACTTCTCGAATTAAGCTTGTTTAGTATTTTAATTACTCTCGCGTTTATTAACGTCCATAAATTCATATTATATGGTTGTTCCACTATTACCACCACAATTTTGAGTCAATATATCACTATATTTCACAAAGATATTGTTTTCAGCGAAATTTCGACCAGTATTTCTTATTTCATTGCCGAAAAGGTAAAAAAGCTAATTAATATTAGTTCTTTACTTGAATACTTCGAGCGTTTGACTTCCTAAAAAAGGTCATGACCAACAGATGAGATTTTGCTATTCAATTATAATTTACTTACATGCTATTCTCGATAGTACATTCTCTTCAGAAATATTTTATTCTTAAAACATGGTAATTACCAAACTTGGATATTATTATGATATGAGAAATTCATTTCTTGATGGTAAACGTCACATATGTAGTCTCAGCAGTTCATTTCACACAATATGTCAAGATAAAAATATTAATATAAATACCATACAATATAAAATATATTTATACATAAAAGTGACCGAAAATAATACTATGCGACTGTAAAGCTGAACTGTACCTTCTAAAAACAGCTAATTTTCTCCTCCAATTTGTTAGAGTGTATTTCAAACGTCCAATGGAAACCGATAAAAAATTCCAATAGAGAAACGGCGAAATTCGTGTTTATAAAGTCAACCTTTCAACTCCCCAAAGCTCCTCCCCACGGAACACTGAGCCATTACGGGGAAAAGGTGTAGGCACACTTCGCCGCCATCAGAAACGCGTAAGAATTTTTTCCACGCCCTCTAAACACGTCTGAGAAATCACATTTCGGGATTAGCCTTCCGCGTCCTTAAACAACGTTAATGGGCAATTTTTCAACAAGGGCCCCGCTTTTAGAGGCGAACGGCGACAGGCATTTTTCGCGTCGTCCTGAACGCTTTGCCCGCCGGATACGATCAGGAGGCGAAACAAAAAAAGCGATTCAATGTTAGTAAACGCAATGACAGTGTAATGCGCGTGGCGCCTTTATTACTCGGGCGAAAACTTAATAATCGCGCAGCGGCGGGGAAAAAACGAACGATGGGCAGGAAGGAGCGAGGAACGTGGGAGGGACAAAGCGATAAAGCGGAGGGAGAAAGTGAAAGAAAATGTGCATGCAAAGGGGAGAGGAAGGGAAAAGAGGTGTGGCAAGGTTGAGAGAAAAAAAGTGCGTGAATGCTCAGTGAGTGAGTTAATTGAGGAGGGAAAGAGAGAGAGACAGGTCTGCCTCCTGCTAGGAATCCTTAATTCTCGGAGTATTTTTAAAATTTATCATAAAGGAAAACCCCCCACCCAGAGTGGACTAACGTTATTTTCTAATTTTGGAAAAATGAGGAGCTTTCATCGGTGCCCGCCTTCGCTGTCGTCGTAGCAAGAATGAGAGTTTAAAATGGTTGATGATAAATAAGCTTTATAAACTGTATGCCTCTTTATTTATATTTACAACAGCCACTATGCAGGTAGGCATGCATCAGATATCGTCCCTAATAGTTAAGCGAGCAGTAAATTGTTTATTTTTGTATCTTGCGTAGAATTTTGTTATAAATCTCGAATACTTATGTACTTAGTAGTCATTCCTGTATTACGTACTATTTATTTGAGTTATTTCACGAACGGATATGCCATACAAGAAGAAATGTAAAAGATGGAAGGTAAATTTTGACTTTTCGCGTGAAAAGGTGCTACTTACTACTGTCGTGGCTCCTTAGCTCAGCGGTTAGAATACCAGCCGGGATAGTGGGAGACCTGGGTTCGACTTCCAGCCAAGTCATTATTTTTCACTTCTGAATGACTTTCAAGAACCAGAAAAGTATATATCAAAGTATATTTTTTGTGATAGCCAAAATAATACATCATTTAATAATGCCCGGCTTTCTACAAACAAAATTAACATTTATAAATTATAGAGAGTGTAATTACTATTCACTATGACTTGAAACTTTACCTTTTCATCCAACTATGCTTATGGATCCATAGGAACTTTTTATATCAGCTATGAAATCCATTTATCTAAATGTTAAATATATATAATACGTGACTAAATATATCTGATACATTTTTCTCAGTTATTCATCATCAGCAACTACTTCATTCTTTGTCTTTTATTCATTTAATTTTCTGTAATTTGAGTTTTGATAGAATTAATAATTTGGACGAAATGATTTTTGCATTAAATTTGGAATATATTGAACAATTTATTGCTAAGTTTAGAGAGTTGTTATTCTTTATAGTGATATCTTATATTTCGTGAGGAAACTACTAATTTAGTTTATTGTCTTTACAGCTAAATTGACCGAAATAAGCACTGAGTAAGGTAAATAAAGTCGGAACAGAAATAATGTGATACAAATATTGGGACAAAGATTTATTGGGCCTCACTTATGTATTCAGGAAGCTATTGCGGAAAATAAAGAAGATCAGTGAGAGATATTTGAGGAAAAATAAAAGATAATTCGGTCTTCCATTATATTTTTTAAATATACAGTAAGAAAGAGCTCACTCTTTCAGTAAATTTATGAAAATCATCTTCAAATAGCATATTGTCTATATCTATGTAAGAACCCTGCAAACCACCTTTCGGCGTATGGCAGGGGATGCAGGCACCTTGGCTCTATTTTTCTAATCAATTGCTATCGCGTATCGTTTGCGGAAAAAATTAATTCTTGAAACGATTCGTTTTAGCATCCATTTTTCTGATCTTCCTCGCAGTATCTGAACGGCCTATATAACAGCGAGGTTCAATAGATTTATCCTTTGAATTTTTCTTCTATCTTCTAATGATTTCCATCTAGCGTACTGTATCATCTGAGTAACACTCGCTGTTTTATCGTAGCAATTCTTTACAAATCGTTTCGACTTTTTATATTAATTATTTTATATTAAGGAAGAAACCTGAACATTTCACATAAATTCAATACAATTACCGTCAGAGTAATAACTTCTATAGCATTCAAAAGAAATAGTACTAAAATGAGTGCTTTCACTAAAACCCCATACATTAATATTTTTTAACTAGTCCTGAAATATTGCAAGGGCCTTTTCATCCTAAATTATCAATAGATATTTATAAACTTTTAATTCTTAATTAATTGTTAATTTTTCGACATCATATTTAGCATGTTTCATTTCCTAAACAGTTTTAGTTTTTTTTTATGTTTTATTGTACGTTTTTGTGATATTTATTATTTTCTCATACTGAACTGTTGTAACTTCCGGTTTTTTGTTTTCTTTTACTTTTTGTAATTTTTTTATAGTACTGCTTTTGTATTTTCCATTTTATACACAGCTTTATTTTTCCTCTTTTAGCTTAATACGCCAGTAAGATTTTCACTGATTTTTCATAAACCATTGTTTTTGGATATTTTCCTGCAGTGAATCTTTTCCCTAGGATGTTAAGTTAGGTATTTTTACATACATTCCTTCTAATATTTTCCTCTCTATCTCTATTACACTGCAAATTACTTAAGTTTTTTAAACGGATATATAACGGACAAGAATAAACTAGTTGAATTTTCCTGTGCCAAGAGAAACATTTTCTTAAATCATACAGATAAGATAACAGAAATATTGAAATATATATGAAGAGCTCATTCAAAGGTATTGAAACTCATCCTAAAATTACTGAACGATTCTTTCATTATTTGCTCTGTTGCAAAGATAAGGGAAATCAGACTTCTTAAGTACAATTCTAAAATATTATTGAACGTATTAGAGGCAGGAGTAACAGAATTGACAGAATAATAATGTTATTAATGTTATCTGGAGTAGTATAGTATCTTATTCGAAAGAAATAATAGTCATACTAAAATTATTTATGAATATTTTCATTTTTCCCCAAATAGATGTATGCAAAATGGAAGTAATGAGACTCCTAAAGGGCAATACTTAAAAATAATGCAACGTGTTATAGGCAGAAATGTAAGAATTTTTAAAATAAAAATGTTATTAATGGCATCATTAATGGCAAAATTTTAATTATCAATCTCCTAATTTTATTTATCACCAATGCATATTGAACAAATTCGACGTAAACGGTGCTTACTGTATTCTTTCGATAATATGTATGATATGCAAAATAATTGTTCCTAAATCCTAAAATTCCTGCAGGAAACATAGGCTGAAATATAATGTAGATACCTGATTTGTAAAACGAATATAAAAGCGTGTATGATTTCATGTGTAATTCGATTTCTGTTTGTAATTATAAAGTTCTGATTCTGAAAGCCATCGTAAAGAAAACGAGGCAATGAATCTCTGATTATCATTATATTTTACTGCAAAGATTTTTTTGTTTGCATTTTTTTATTCGTGCCCAATTTTTTTTTAAATTGCAATGCTTGTTTTTTAAATTTTGGTTGTAGTCTTTGTTTATTTGGATTACTTACAACACATTAGCTGTTTTTTGTGTGAGATAGGAATTGCATTTTTTGTTTTGTTTAGAAATAAAAATTTCCTTTGTTGTAACTCTAAATATCCGTCTTATCGACAGATTTTTAGTTTATAATAGTTTAGTAAATATTATTTAGTAAATATATAATAATATAAAATGTAATAACTTGAGATATCTATTGATGATTTGTTTCTAGAAGTATGGTAACTCAAAATGTTCGTTTTACAGAGTTAATACACCTCGATGTGTGCACCATTAGTGGCAGAAAGATATCGAATCTGTATTTTACTCTCTCCAAGTGTTTTGCAGCATTTCAGGCGTAACGTTTACAAAATCTGCAGGAATTTGATGGCGCAGTTCAGGTATATAATGAAATACTTGATTCTTGATAAACACCCACAGAAAAAAATATCAAGTGGCCTCATGTCTAGGTTTCTAGGGGGCCAAGCAATCGATGGACTACCTCTCCCAATCAGGTGATCTGGGAACTCATTATCCAAGAAATCTCTCACAATTAGTGCATAATGGCACGGTGCACCATCGTCAAGCAAACATAGCAAACATTTGGAGTTACCAAACTTGCAGAAGCAAACCGCTAATAAATATCTCGATTACTTCTCAAGTTATTAAATTTTGTATTATTATATGTTTAACCCGGACACCCAATAGAATAGATTGAAGGTATTCGATAAGCGTACGCCAATTTTAATAATCCTCCTCCATGCACGGACGGAATTAGTCGGCAAAAATCCCGCACCATAATAAGCCCTTTCGGTAGCGAAGGGAAAATCTCTCCGAGCAAATACGTATAGTAGACGAGTGGAGATGTGCCCATCTTCGCACCTGCGGCCAATTGCGAGGACGCTAATCCACTCTCGGCGGAGGACACTTAAAATGCGGCGTTTAGATAAGACTGTGGGAGGGATAACCCCCGTAAGGGAAGGAGGGAGAGGGAGGAACGGGTAACGAGACTCTTTTACACCGTGATATACAACAACCACTCCCCTCCTCCCATTACGACAGCCATTCGCTAGCCTCATCATCCTCCCACACCACCCACGCCACTCTTTCAAACGCGCCGGATAAATCGATAATTTATTTGGGAAAAAAGCGGCGGCGCGGGGTGTGGGGAGGGTGTCGGAATTCCGTGTAAATGTTAGAAACGAAGTACATTCCTCCCCCTCTCGGATAGTTTCCCTGTTATGCGATATCGGGAGTGTGTTTCGGCGATTAAAAAAGATCTCTCCGTCGCGGCATCGCCGTCCGTCTGTCGTCTCCGGAAGGGTAAGGAATGTGTGGTGATTTCCCACGTTCGGCTAGGAATTCTGTTTCCGCCTATTTCGTCTACGCGAACACTATTTCGGTTGGCGAGTGATATTCTGGTCGGGATCAGCAAGGTTTTTGTTGGAGTTGTTTACGTGTTGGATGGAATTTTTCCTGGTTGGAAAACTCATGTGCTGTCTCAAGAAATTACTCACATTTAGCGCCTTATGGAGGATCGTGTTCGTTAGTGCTATATTTGGGCCCGAGGCACCGAACCCTGTATCTTGAGACCGAACATGTGAACAGTGAGGTAAAACTTAGTGATATTCAATTTTTTTATTTAGTCAACTGGTTTAAGGTACTCGTCCATTATCAGGTACAAGTAAAAGACATTCAAAAAATTTTTTTTATTCACTCTTCATTATATCTTTTCACGAAGTTATTTAGAATTAAATCATACATCATACTTGTGGGTTGAAATTTTTAAAATGTTTTTATTTTTTGTTATTAATTATGACTTTATGAATTTAACTAAATTTTAATAGTTTAAGATTTCATATATATTGGAGTTTTAGTAATAATACTTTATGATCTTTATATTGTAATAGTATATTGTTTTTCATTATTTATATTTAAAAACTGTATTATTAATTGCATATTGCTGTTAAAAATATACGAAATATTATAATTGGTAGTCAAATCAAATATTTCATTATCCTTAATTAGATTTGATTGATAAATTTAAAGGATATTAATTGTTAATAATATTTAAAAAGTATCATTAATTATATATTACTATTAAAAATATACGAAATATCATAATTGATAATCGAATTATATATTTCATTGTCCTAAATTAGTTTTGATTAATAAATATTTTGTTATTAATTAATTCAAGAGTATCCAAATAATCATCGCTCAAAATTGGCGTTTAAATTATAGTTTGACTTCAAGGAGTATGTAAATTAATTATACGATGTTTTTCATATGAGATAGGAGTTAATTAAAAGCTTCGGTAGTCTTAGAGCATACGATCTCATCCTGCTGGCCTGCTTACTCTACCCTTGGTAGCATCATAGGGGTTTCATATTTAAAATACCTCAAGACTATGGAGGAGTACTAAGAGGAATGGGCAAAGCATTAAAAAACGAAGGCATTTCGTATTTTCATACTTCAGCAATCATCCATTATTTAGTAACCGAATTTAGATAGTTAGAAAATATTTCAAAATTTACAGTGACATTGACAGATGAAAAGATAAAAATGTATAAAATATTACATCTGTTGGGTTTTGGGTGAAATTTATTTGCCGCATTTACTTTGTAAAAGGTGCTACAAAGTTATCAAATGTTTTCTCGGTTTCTTGAGTTAACCGATGATGTAATGGTAGGTTACAAGAAGCATTAATAAGTGATGTAAAAAGAGCTCTCGGTTCACCATTAGTAAGTGATGTATTTTTTTACCTATATAGGAACCTTACTCTATGGTATTACGTATTACAATCTACATCGTAATATAATTCAGTACCTATTCTCGAGTATATAGGTTTAGCGCATGGTATAGTTGACAAGATTTGAATCTATTAAATTGTGTAAATTGAAATGAGCAAGCAATATCTGGATTCGGAGCAATCCTACCTTCTCAAATCATTCCCAGTTCATAGAAAGAACGCGTGAAGAGAGGAAAGCTGGCAAATGTGTCGAACAATTGTCCTGCGTCAAGATCCAGCGGATAAATTCATTTTAGGAAATGAGAATGAAAGAATCACAGGCATCCGCTTTGTTTGGAAATCGATAGCTTCGCAATGGAATGTCTTTATCGAATAGAGTAGGCTTTGATTCGTTCTTTGTCGGATGCCGCTCGTGAAATACCTGGCGTGCTCTGGAAAAAGTCGGCTTGACTTATTTTATTCAACATGCGGATGTAAGGAAACCAATCAAAGCCGGAATTCACTCCGTTTTTTTTCAAAAGATTTAATTAGTGCTAAATGTTTTAATTTAGCCTGTGAATCCAAATCCCATTCAGAGAGTGAATCCAGCATTACATTGAGAGATGACGGATTATAGAAGAATCGCTAATTTTTTTAGACAAATGTGTCGGTGGTTTAGGTTGGAGGAAGTAAAACGTTCAACGAAAAACTGATTAAATCGATAGATGTTAGGAATAAAAACGTAATTTTTCATTGCCGAATCGATTGGGAATGTAAAAATACGCACCATATTCTTATAAAAGCATTTTATTAAATATCATTAAATTTTATTTACATCTGGTTAACTTATATTCATTCCACATTAGTCGTGAATACGTGGCGGTACATGCATCGGAGTGAAAAGAACAAGATTTCTCAACAACTGTATTTTTCTGTTTTAAAATATTTTGTTCGAGATGTTTAATTTATTGTATGATTTCAGCTGTGGTTTGTTAAAATTACATTTATGCCTCCAATATTGTCAACTTTGACAAGTGTGAAACAAAACCACCCTTAATAGAGGTTTATGTCATCAGCATGAAAATTAGTAAAGCCTCTACACTATTGGTCATATTATCAACAGAAAACTACAAACTTGCAGAGAAATGCAATCTTTTTTTCTAGAATTTTGTCCGTATTTACCTGAACACTGATGAATTCAAACCGTTTGTCGTTGCAGACATTAATAATGATTTCCAGATATTTATGCGAATGCGGCGATTTACTAACTGCAGTTTTCCTCGGTTGCAGCGATCCAATCCTGTGTCATACTTCAGCAAGTGGCTACCAGTCGTGGTTAATTTGCTTTGGTGTAGTATCTCTCCATTAGTATTATCAGGCGCTGAAAAGTTGAAAAAGGTTAGATATCGTTTCTGTAGAGATTATCGAATGCGGGCAGGTTTTTTGAAGGAGAACAATATAAAATAACCTCCATACAGAAGAAAATAAGAAAAACTTTGTAAGCCTCCCCAAGTTATTTATTGCGACCGGTTTTCGAAGTCCGTTTTTCCTTCCAATATCTTTAACCCTTCGGCTACAAAGGGGGTCACTCAGCTACTCTAGGGATGGTTTTTGTGTTATTTAGGCTAAAAGTTTTGAAATAATTTCATCCGTATATTTATTTGTTTTTAAGATCTAATAACTTTATTCTTTGCATTTTTTCATCACTCACACATTATTGGTACAATTTCAATAAAAAAACCTTGCTGGGAAACGATGTGAAACTCTGTGAAAGAGGTGAGATAGAAACATCAGAAATACTCGTACGTTCATAAGCAAAACCATTCTTTCTCTGAGTCCTCTAAATGTGAAATAATTCCTAAATGTCGATCAAACCATTCAGAATTTCACTTATATAACTTTGTTCAGTTGAATAAGCATTTGAAAGGCTTGCGGTGAAGATTTTAGAAGTGGTATTTTTAAAATTACATTTGCCAATAAACGTATTTTTTCAGAAGCAAATATCACTTATCTATCCATTATGATTCATTATTTTAAGTCAAAAATCATAGTTACTATGAAACTAAACACTCGGGACACAAATTAATTTTGGGTAACCCAGCTACCCCCCTTGGGAGAGGTAAGGTGTAAAATACTTAGATAGCCGAATCTTTCAATCCACTTGAGAATGTAATGTAATTATATTCTCTAATTTGCAAGATGAGTGATCGATTAGTAGCTTTTAAAGTATATTTCTCAACTGAAATAGTTCCCATATTGATATATTTGTATGTACATATTTCTTAATGTAATTTCATTTTCATCATTTCTTTGAGATTTATCTCCCATTGCTAAACGTTTATTTTAATTCATCTATAATTAATGTCAGTTTAGTGAAGTTGATTTATTTTATCTGATTGTTCGTAGTGCAGTTATGTTTTTTCCCTTTCTTTTTGTACAATTTTTATATTTTCACTGCCTGTCTATCATAACCCTTTTCTTTCCCTTCATCAAAATATAGTTTTTCTATCTGTAGGTTTCGCAGGTTTTTCTCACTCCCCTTCTTGTGAGTGTTTTCCTGCAGTGGAACTTTTTTCCTGAGCCCTCACCTTAGGTTTTTTCAATCCACATATTTTTCGTGTACTTTTGCAAACTATCTCTTTCTCTCTGTTTCGCATATGACGATGGGTTAGGTGTAAGAAGAGACTTTCTAGTCTCAATCTCGCCCGAATAAAGGCCATTTACTATAATACATCTCAGAAATATTCTCTCGGGATCCATTCTCGCTATTTAGGCGTGTTTGTAATATTCATAATATTTTACTATTAATTGTGAACTGATGGATGTTACTTGAGAATAATCACCATAATAAATTGAAAATATTTAAATAATAAAGTTCACAAATTTTAAATATTATGATAATACTAAGATTATTAGGACAACTAAGAACTGTCAACAATACTATAAGAATAATTAACCATAGATTAGATCATATAGATGAGCTTCAGCGATATTTGGAGGAATTCCGCTGTGCTGTAACTCTAAAACCATATAATACATAAACAATTCCACCGGAAAACATATAAGAATATACTTCTGCGGTCGTCCGAAGTTGGTTGTACATTTTATTGGTAATTGCATATGTATTAACTTAATGTGTTGAAGATACTCTTTGCTTTAAATAGTGAGATTTTTATCATGGACCTACAAGTACTGCGCTTCCTTCAACTTCGAACGGACCTTCAAAATATAACTTGTTTGATTTAGCGATATATATTAAATTTGTTTAATAGTTATAATAAGTTTAATTTCAATGAGACTAATCTTACCACCAGTTAATACTCAATTCCATGACTACAACAGTTAACGGAATGGAACCACAGTAGAAAAAGTACAACTCCGGAAGAAAATTCCCGACCGCAGTTGTCTATGCTGCGTCAAAACTCCTCGAGGACTTAGAAGGCATCTGAAATCAGTAAAATTCATTGAAAGTTCGTTTCATTTTTGTTCATTTTCGTTTTTTTATTGATTAAATATCATAGGTTTTAGAAGGAAATGTAATGTAGCGCAACTTTTGGAAAGTATGGCTTGAGGATACTTTAGAACAAATTATTTTCTTCTTTAGTTTATTAGTGAGAAAATAAAAATTGCAATTTTTACAGTTCATCAAAGGTGATTTATTTTTAGTGATTAAATATCATTGGCTTTGTAAGTAAATAAAAATTACCTCGAAGAAGCATGGTATGAAATTATTTTCAAAATGTTCATGAGAAATTTTATTATGAAATTGAAATTTAGATAAATTATCAAAATTATTTTACTGAATATTGATCTACAGTATTATTTATTTACATATACAGTCTTAATCAAGATCTATTTCGAGTTTAAAAAATCACAAAATATTTCATTAAACCTGATAGACTTACAAAAAAGTGTTAAATTACGAGAATAAAAATAATTATACACGTACATATAATTAAGGGAGATAACGAAGCCATGTTGCGTGATAGTCTCTTGCAGCAATTACATCATTAAATTTTTTTCATCAATACGCAATCGCAAACTGAGCTAGGATTGCGCACCTTACGTTCAACTCCCTTTACTTCAGGAAGTTCATTTCCGAGTGAAAAAACTGTTTGGCACCTCATTAAGAAATGGAAACCCTCATGATTCCACTAATTACCAAATCCACTCAAACATTCGCCCCCTTTGACTCCGGATGCTGCTTAAGCACGTCGGAATCACTCGTCGAAATCCCCGAAGGTTACACCAATCTCGCAAATGTTAATCCAAACCCGACAGCAAAATTGCGGGCGGACCCGCCGACGAATCGCTACGTGCCACACCATCTCTCGTCAAATTCGGAAAGTACACCCGCTCCAAAAAAAGGGGGGGAGGAGACAAAAAAGACCAGCGAAAAAATCCTCGCCGACCATCCCGAAAAATTCAATTGATCCCAAAAATGTATTCGGTTTATATTCTGGACAAAAACGCCTACAAAACCGGCGTCATCCGAGCTAGGAATTTCCTCCCGTCAATTTCTCCTCCCTTTTGGTCTATTCTGCCGTGTCTTGTTCCTGTCGAGCCAACCCCTTCTCCTCCCGTTCTTCTTTGTCCCTCTCATTCTACATCCAGGGCCCTCCTTCTCGCATGTCGCTTCCACAACATGGTCCAGCTTCGCCTTTCAGCTTTCTTTAGAAGCTGCTCACGCGTACCAGGAATGGGGTTCAAGGTCGTAAGGGAAACGCTCCTACGCCCGTGGACTGCTTTTAAAAAGAAGCAGGAGTGCGGTCCTTAAACGAAGCGGTTTTCCTCTCCAGGGTATTCTAGGATGAGGGTACATGAGCCATCATTACTCCTTTCGCCGTTCGCTATTATTATAGGACGTGCCAATTACCAGTAGAGGCATCTGTGTGATCGTCGCCTTGAATTAAGAATCGGGAGGAATTTCGGTATCCTTCCAATACATGTATATTCTACGCAAGACCCTGCAAGTCACCTTCTGGCGTGTGGCAGGGGGTACAGGCACCTTGACTTTATTTTCCTAATCAATTGCTTTCGCGGATCGTTCGCGGAAAAAATGAAACGATTCGTTCTAGCGTCTATTTCCCTAATCTGCCTTCCAGTACCAGAACGGCCCATATAACATGGGAGTCGTATTATTTAATAATAATAAAGGACTTTATTCAGGGCGAGATTGAGACTATCAAGTCTCTTCTTACACCGAACCCTTTGTCATGTGAGAACAGAAAGAAATAGATAGATTGCAAAAGTGCAGAGAAGAAAGTCATTAGAATGTACAAAAAAGAGCTAATTATAACATATTAACATAAGATACTTACACAAAAGTATAACTAATTTAGAATTGATTGTGAGATTATAGAGTTCTAGTTAGCTTAAACTAGTTTTGTCAATTACATGTTAAATTGTATTAGCATTATATCGGTTATATCTTCTGAGAACGTAATTTCTCTGAACTTACTTAGTAAATTTATCCTTTGAATTAGTCTTCTATCTTCTAATGATTCCCATCCCGCGTCCTTTATCATCTGAGTAATACTCGCTGTTTTATCGCAGCAATTCTTTACAAATCGTATCGCCTTTCGTTGTACTTTTTCTAAATCCCGAATATGACATGATACATTATGTACCAGTGTGTGATCTGCAACCAAGATTTAATTATGAGTAGGATTGGCTTCTGTTGTTAAGGTTAATGGAATGTTATTCATTGTGAACAGAATGAACGAAATATTCAGGTTTCCACAATAAGTTTTACTTCGATTGACGACTAGTTTCAACTCGCAAGAGTCGTTTTCAGGTCCACACTTTTGTGTTGAATCTAGCGGTCAATCGGAATATTCGTGGAAACCTGAATATTTCTTTCATTTTGTTCACCGTATAAAATATTACACGGTTCCACGAAGTGAAGGCTGAAACAATCCATTGCGTATATAAAATGGTCAGAGTGATGTTTTCTACGTTAGGGATGGCCAATCCCTGGCATATCCGCCAACAATGGCGTATTATTGTGTACTATGGCGTATGGTTATAACCAGCAGATTGATTTTAGAGAAAGATTCAACATACATATACGGTTGAAACACATGGACAAAAACCCAGCCCTGAATTTTAGAGAGTATATGTTAGGAGCGAAAGTGAAACCAACTTTTACTATATTCTGTGGTCTAGTAAAAGTTGGTTTCACTTTCGCTTCTGATGGATCCATACCACGAAGTCACGGCCCAAGCAGTTGATTCTATCAGAGTATGTGTTATTGTTTATGACGCGTTATTGTAGTTTGTGTGGCACATCCTCAATAAAAATTAGATAATTAACGCATTTATAAAATTTGCCAAGCCTTGTCCTGGTTAATGGAAAGGCTAGAAGTTATTTGAATTCAATATAAGGGACTACGGGTTCTATAGTTCTCCGCTAGGGGACTGAGGGGAGTAGATAAGCAGAAAGAGCACCAGAAAATATTTTCTTCTCTTGTAATTTACGATAGAAAATCTACCAAGAGGCATATTGAGTAGAATACTTGAACCTGAACTCATCAGCATCATCATAGTTTAATAAAGGTTAAACTTCTGCGGATTGGTTTGTTGCCGCTAGATGTCCTGTCCCCAGCAAATCTGTGAATTCTCTCATAATTCCTGACCTTAATGTCTGTTTGTTTACCTGCCTTCAGCAATGGGTGGGTGCTTAAATTGAATAAAAGTTCGACGGTTTATATTTTAAAAAACGTTTGCTGTGGTAGATCCCTTTGTTTGCTCGTATAAGGACTCCTTCAATAGTTAATAATCACCATTACTACTCTTATTCAGTTATTTCCGAGGGCATTTGATGTACATTGATACCCCAGAATATGGGCGACCTTACAAACAAATTTCTCCGTTAACAAGGTGATTTCCGGATTTAGCAAATTAATACTGATTTGTATGACTACCCGGTGGGAGCCAATGTGCGAAATGACCTAAGCTGTCGAAGCACTTTTAACAATACTACTACTTGTATGACTATTGTTTATGAGGAAGACCCCGAATGTACACCGGCTCAATATATTCGAATGTGACCAAAAGAAAATGGTTACTATCAATTTTTGCCTAATAGATAAATGATGGTAGTTTTTTTGGCAGCGTTTAAGTGTATGTTAGGACTTATGAGAAACAGCTTTGTAGCTAACAAATTCTAATTACACACGAATTATTTTTCCGGTAGAGTATCATTCTAATTGCTTTATTTCTTTCTTTCACGAATCAAAACTCTTAACTGATAAATGTGGTTTTTGTGTTTAGAGAATATATTTTGGTGGGTTACCGGGGAGATATTTGTTTGGATATTGTGTACGTATATGTTATTATTGGAATATTTGTTTGATTTACGTTGTTCATAGACAATGGTTTGGGGTACCGCCAGAAGAAATTCTACTTGCAGCATATACAATAATAAATAAATAAATATTTCCCTCACTAATTCATCATTAAGCAATCAATTATTTTAGAAGGGTTGTTTAGTCACTTTTTCCAGCCATCCAAATATTTTCCCACGACTAGATAACCGTTTCCTCGCAAACATTTTGGATGCCGTTGATCTAGAAGTTAATTAAATTGTCACCATAATCGAGGGATATATATTAGTATAGTGTTTTATTCCTCAAGTAGTTTCAACAGGATGAAATGAGGCATGCAAATGAATTCAATGTTAATTTTTGCATCCGCAGTGTTAGATCCGCTAGCAAATTCCAGTGGCATTAGTTAAACGTTTACTCTTTTCCGGCGAAAGCGTTAATACATAGTAGGTAGTGGTCTTATAATTTCTCCGTCAATCAGTTTTTGACGGAATGGAGGTAATGAAATAGAGAAAATTTTTATTTTCGAATATCCTGAGTGTCTACAGCCAGTTTTATTTTGGCGAGGAAAGGAACTTAAGCATTTTCCCAATGTTTTTCACTCTTTTTTGATACACTTTATGAATATATTTTTACCTTACCAAGTTAGAGCCCAAAAATATTCTTTGGGAATAAGAAAATAGGTATATTAAGAGACTTTTTACTAATAAAAATCTTAGAAAGCTGCACAGAATAGGAAAGGACTGTAAGAATTACTTTAAAGTAAGTTCTGTAATGTACTTTTGTAATCTATAGTTCAGAATATCATTGGTTTCAACTACTAATCGTCTGTACTATTCAGATAAATCTAATTGATCAATTGATACAGAGCATAAATCTTACGTAGTAACAGAAGAATGAACAAACTACAAATTGGTTCAAAATGCAAAGTACATACTGAAATTTGGTGGAATTTCATTTGGTTGAAAAAACATCGTAATTCTTTTTCGACTTTAAAAATCGATTCATCCCACTGTATAAAATATTCGTATAGACATGCTGAAAACTATGGAAATGGAAGATATTCTTTGTCTAGCTTTTCTGCCGGAAAACTGTATTTTTCTTGAAGATTTCATATTTTATTATGATTCCACATTCAGCACTCATAAGTAAGTAAGTTACTCAGCTGGTCTTAGCTACTTATAGTAGACGTATCCTATACTCTTCCCATTATTAAACATGTTCAAAAACATTTTACGTTACAGTGAACCATCTTCGCTTTCAAGCTTATTATCTCTGATATTTTCAAGGTGTATCTACATCTTTCGTTCACTTTTCATCTATCTTTAGCATTTGTATCTTTTAAAATCTTACAAGATACTTGCATCACTTTCCCGTTCCGCCTTCTCCATTTGAGGATATTTTATGCGGTATCTCTTGTATTTCTTAGAATTTCATTTTCATTAAAATCATTTAATGAGTTTGGGATATACAATTTGTAGAGGGATGTAGAATATTAAAATCCGTCGAAACAGCTCGGTTGAATATATGTTGTAAATTAAGAAGAGATTCCGTGAGCTTGAATTATTTGAGCTTAATATCGCAAAATAGCTGTAAAATGTTAAGTAGCGAAATCGAAAGTCATCGAAATATGCGGTAATGTTACTCATGAGATAAGATCAATTTCAAGTTTCATCCTAAATGCCTCTCCGTATTCGTAACGACCTTACTCGAATGTCAGAAAAGACCAATTTTTTAGAGATTTAATTAGTGTACGAAACTTAAGTTTCAAGATGAACGAGAAAAACATTTGAAGGAAATAAGGAAAATAGTCAAAATCATTAAGGACGAAAAACATGAAAGAATATATAGAAGAAATATGTTCGAAGATCCTTCACAAAAATTGAAAGGCGTTCCAGAAAAAAATATTTACGTCCGTGTAATTATCTTCTCGAGACATTAACATAACGTATGATGAGAATTAAAAATTCGTTAATATTCGAATAATATCTTCAAACATAATACGAGATGTTTAGTACTTTCCAGTGATATTTTCAATTATAAACGGGGAGTGCATATGGCGCTAAAATATCGCTGTCCATTTCAGTTTATAGAAATTATTTATTCCAAACTAGGTAAGCCATTTCTATGACTATAAAATATCATCAGTAGGAAAAAGTACTCATAGATGATTATTCGTAATTGCTGAATTTCAAATGGAAAACTTTGTGAAAACGATACAGATTCAGATTTAATATTGTGGTGATTATCAACTTTTAAAATTCAATATCAAATAAAAAATTTTATTTGATTTTTTACAGGGTTTTATTATGAAAAGAAAGAATGTAATTTACTGCAGAATAGAATGTTCTTTTTTCAAAACAAATAAAGAGAAATTCACTTGATTAATCGTCGCATTTATTTCTTTCTGGGTCATGGATTCTAATAATACTCTTTTAATAATTTTTAAATGTGCAATATTCCTTCATGTGTTTCCATGTTGTAGTTTTCGTCAGCGTATTGTCAATTGCATCCCACCATATGCAACATGACACCAAAAAATTATGAAAATTACCTCTTCCTTAACCAAACAGCTTAATTTTCCTTAAATTACGTTAATAAATACAGAAATCACCTAGTGGAAACTTGATGCAGAAAGTAAATTAGCTTTCTTGACGCAGTATATTCCACGCAAAATAACATCATTGCGAACCATAAGTAAATTGACGAATGAACTCCGCCTCGTGGTTTGTTGAACGGCTAATAGATTTTAAACTCCTTCCGCAACTTCTTAACTTCAGTTTTCTTCGTAATTTTTTAAGCCCCGGCGTAATTCATACGACGAAGCAATTCGTTACGCCTAAGTGAATAACGAAGGAAGATTTTTAAGCAGTTTATGTAAACGCGATATGTTAAGTTTCTTTGAAAACAGTGATTCATAAATGCGGAATGCCTCGTGCACCGAATCTCACGTGATGAATATGTAAACGCCATTTCGTCAGGAGAGAAGATAATTACTTCGTAAGGAACGAGCGGTCCCTCTCGCATACTACTTTTAATTTTTTAAAGTAAGAGTTCACTAATTGCATTGCCATATACGAAACCAACCGCGAAGCCGCTATTTCTATCTTCTTTCAAACCACGCCGCCAATTCTCCCTAATGATTCTCAGATGCAAACAAAGCTTTGTTTTCTCTTCAATTTCGTCCACAGATCTTTCCTCTCTCCCTATCCCTCTTCTGTTTATTTCCTTCTACGAGATTCACCTAATATTTTACGCCGTGCCAAATCGGATTAAATTGCCTCTCATCTTTTCCCGTTAGTCCTTTCCGAGAAATCGTCTCCTTCCGAAAACAAGGGGACAATCATCTTTTAAATTGAAATGAATGCTTTGAGTTCCGCTGGGTGTTTACAGCGATAGAAAACTCTCGAGAGTACCTTTCGTTAAGGGGTCTTCCTCCATCGGATCCATCACCTCTTCCCACTTTCTTCTCTTTTCCGCTATAATATTCTTGTAATTTGTCCCGTATTTCCTTCATATATGATATTCCTTTGATCCATCGTTGTCATTGCGTTATTTTCTTTCCAATTCCTATCCCTCTCCCTCTTCATGCCTTTAAGAGTTCCTTCTCTTGCACTATTAAAATATGCAGGTGCTGCCGACGCGAGAAGTATGCTGTTTTTTGACGATTCAATGCACAAGGAGCAATTCTCTTCAGTCTTAACACCGTGTCTTCACTTTCTAGCTTTTACCTTTTTATGTTTTGCCTCATCCTTTTCCTCCCAACGCACCTTCAAAATGTATTTCGTCATTTTTCATTATCTCCCCATTTCGTTGCTTTGTATATTTTATCCTATTTCTTGCAACAAAAAATAATTCCTAGAGTGTTTTACATCGAACCTGCTCACCATTAGGAGGTTCATATCTTTTAAGGCTTAAATAAATGTAATGTCGAACCATAACATGATTTATGTGTATGTCCATTTTTACAATTTATGTGCATGTCCATGGGTAAACATACACGATTAAGCGTTTCGCGTTCTCAAATATTTATTTCAGATGTAGATTAGATGAATTACTCTTGATTATATAGATGACAAATACATAATGCTCCAATCACCGCAATTGATAAAGCTTGAAAAATAAAACAGAAACAAAGTTGGTAAAGAATTGTAATAATTTACATTGCATATATTTTCTCAGTTATTCTGTTATCTTTTTGACAGAGAATTAGGCAACGTTTACCCACATCATATACAGACTTGAAGAATTAAATGGTGTCATAAGACAGGCTTCAAATTCTTATTATTCATGTCGCTCACGAGACAAAATTATCTAAATTCAGAAAGATTTTTTAATGTACCATTAACATTTCCGTTGATTGAATAGGATTAACGGTCATTTACCGTTTACTCATTGAACTCTATTCATTCGCTAAGTCGATTCGGTCTAAACTAAATGACCGTTGAATTCCTGAAAGTTGGAAAACATAGTTGAACGAGTGATTCTACTCACAATTCAACAAATATAATTATTCCCTTCGACCATGTCTACTCCACTCCACAATACAACCGGACAATACCAGCTTCATTACGAAATTTACATAGTTATGGAAGAATTCGAAATCTAGATCGAGAATACTATTTTGTTAAAATTTATGATCTTCACAATTAACTAATTTTGGAGATGATTGGCACAAGTGTAACTATTCAAGGCAGATGATATTTTAAGATTGTTCCTACCGGATTCCATCCTCAGTTCCTTATGGTTCTTTCTAACTATACCTAATGCTGAATTTATAATTAATAATAAACAAAAGATTTAAACCAGCTCAATAAATCTCTTCAAAGAAGTAAAAACAAATTTTAGTAGAGGAACATACATGAGTAAATGAAATATGATTAATTCAGCAAAAATTTTATTGGAAAGAATACTTGAAAGAGAAACAGTAGCATTGTCTTATTTTGGGGGTTTTTGCCATAAATTTCTGAGGAGACTCTCTGGCTAAAATATCCTGATGAATACTTTTCCATTGCTCCCTAATTCTTACTATCCTTAGCTATTCCATCCTCACTTACACGCGTTTCTTCGTCTGCCATCTATCGCTCCTTCGAGTAAGCCACTCCCTCTCTGTTTGCCTTATTTTCTCTCTCTTAATTTCCTCTCCGCCCCTCACGTTCTTAGGCCGCACTGCAATGTTTAATTTCCTCTCTTGCTTCAGCTCTCTCTCATTTCGCCTCCTCCATTATTGCACACACTTCCGTCAATGGCTACACCCACGCCTCTCACACAGCTTCTGAATCATTTCCTTCCTTACTCATAGCTTTCTTTCTCATTTCCAGCGTCAGCCATTCCATCTTCCATCCCTCTTTCCGCCCATTGCGTAATTTCTTTTCTGCACTCGACGGAGAAACTTCCCGGATCAACCCAACAGGGGAGGTCTTCCACGGTACAGAATAGAGAAAGATGAATTTTACGTTCACTTATTTCTCAATCTCGCTCACAAATGCGACTACACGTAAGATAATGAAGTCTGAGGGAACCTGAATAATTGTATCCATCCTGGTCACTCTTAATCGTATACTATGAACTGTTTGCTATGAAGAAAGGTGATCTTTTTCGAAAGTCGTGCACCTATATAGGAAGAATCCTAAGGAAGATCGAGCATTAAAAAAGTCGGTCTCGATCCCGACGCAGCTCATTTTCAGTCGGAGAAAACCGCAACGCCTTTGTTATTAGTCTCCCGAAAGGTGTGCTAGAATGTGTTGATCCGTTATCTCAAATAGGTGAGCATTTAACCGGCAATCGGGAGAACAGGGTTCAAATCCCTGTCCGGTCAGACTTTCTTTCATGTCTGTTCTTCCCTTGTTAGTTTCCAATAATTATGTTTCCGCAAATTATGTAATGAAATTCTGAATAGCTCAATCGGCAGAGCAACTAACCATAAATATGGAGACCCGGGTTCGAGTCCTGTCAGCCATTTTTATTTCCTTTTCTCCTCGGGAACTATGAACATTGTTTTTCTAAGGGTCTTCGTGCTCAACATTAACTTTTTCCACCTATAGTATTACTACTAAATGGCGAAAATATGTGCGCGCTACCCTACCTCAGATCTTGCCTAAATTATTAATTTTTCTCCAGTATTTTGTCACTAATAGAAGAAGAAATGAGATACCAAGCATATTTCGGCTTGCTTCCTGCTGTCGTATCTTTATAAATGGAATTGTTTTATTTTTCTGGCACATCATAGAGAGGTTTCTTTCGCTCATTTTTGCTCTATTCTTGTTCGTGATCGTGGTATAATAAAGCTACTGAGGTATGACTGATACTGATTCTCAGCATTTATCCTGGTCACCCCTAATCGATTGCTATGAAAAGTGTCATCCAAGAGGTAATTGTGCTACAATCATGTGGGAAATTTCCACGTACGGCATTCTGACACACTAGGGAAAGCAAACTTAAACAACCTTATAGATAAATTCATTGATTAATCTTGACTTAAATTTCATTTAGCTTCGAATGGAGAAAATACAGAAAGATACTTCATCTTCGTGATTTTTTACTTTCTCCATATACGAAGTATAGAGAAAGTATTGTTTTCATGAAAAAATTCGACTTCGAGATTTCAACGGAAATACATGTTTTGGGGTCCCTAGAACACGTTTTGACTATTTTCGGAATGATGTCTGTGTGTATGTGTGTGTGTGTGTGTGTGTGTGTGTGTGTGTCTGTATGTGTGTGTGTGTTTGTGGGCGCTCTAACGTGAAAACTATTAATTGTATCAATACCAAACTTCGTATATAGTACTGTGGTGTGTGCTGTCAGAGTTGTTCAGTTTTTGGAGTAAATCGGTTTACCGGAAGTCGAGCTTCATTCATTAAAGCTCATTTCCGGTTTTCAAAATATCTCCATTAATATGATATATACGTGCATTGTATTACTTATAAAAGTTTTAGATAATAAAATTTGCTATAACTTTTGTATTTAACATATTTTTGTATCACCGGTTGATTAGGAGTTGTTTGTGAAATACCGATTAACCGGAGGTAGCTGTTATGTACTTTGTGGGCGCTCTAACTTAAAAAATATTCATTGTATCAACACCAAATTTCATATATAGTATTTTGCTCGATTTCGTCAGAGTTGATTAGTTTTTGGAGTATATCGGTTTACCGGAAGTTGAGCTTCATTCTTCAAAGCTCATTTCCGGTTTTCAAAATATCTCCATAAATATGATATTTAGGTATATACTTTTGTTTATAAAAGTTTTAGAAGATGTAGTTTACTATAACTTTTGGTTGAAATATATTTTTGTATCACTGATTGTGTAGGAGTTATTCATGAAATACTGATAAACCGGAAGTTGCTGATTATGTACTTTGTGGGCGCTCTGGGCTCCATGGGCGAAAGGCCAATTTCATCGTTTTTCATTGATCATGTCCCGTAAAACATTATTTATCATGTTTTTGGCGTCAAAGATAATATATTTATATATTAATCACTCATATTCCAAGTTTGGATGGAATATAGAGTTCGAAATTACTGCGGTAGTTAAATATTTACATCTTATATATATGGAGAAAGTCATGTGCTGGCCACATCAGATTTTTATGGTTAATTTCGGTTTAGGAATGGATCTTTTGAGCTTACAGTACTTCTCGCGGAGAAATTCGCCAAGATATCCGAGTTCTTTGGGTTATGAGCACGTTCTCGGAACGAAATACGTTCGTAATTCGAGGTTTTTACCGTACCTTGCTGAGTACGCATTCACTCAAGGTGGGCCAAACTGCCAAAGCGACCGCTTGAGGCGCTGAGGGTTAAGAGGCCAGGTAAGATAAGGGTGTGTTATGGGTGCGATGACTCCGATAGTAGGCTGGCAACAACTTTAAAATAAACTTCGGTAATGGTTCCCAAATGGTGCTACTAATGGTGCGTCTTAGCACCTGCGACTGAGCCCGTTTCCAACACTTTGGGGTGAAATATTAGATTCGTAAAAGCCTAAAACTGTAGAAATCCCCATTCCGTGTATGGGTTCACCCCCAAGAATTATCTTTGATGTTCGTAAAGCAATACATTTTATGTATTTGCTTGCGTTGGGCTGTTCTTTTTCCTACAATATCAGCAGGTCTTATTAAGTTTTACTCTTTCCTCGACTGAAGATATTTAGCCTTACACAATATACGATTATACGATTGTAATTTTCCTTCTTCCTTTCTAATTTCCTCGCCCTACTGAATTTTATCTTAATTACTGTTAACTACCTTTTGTAAAGTAAATGTCGATATTATGTCCTGGCGCTCATAAGATTTTTCTATCGGAAACATTCGAAAGTTAAGCGATAAATGAAGCAATACGTTAGCGTTTCCGCCAGAGAACGCGGTGCTATTAAGATAATTTATGGCACAGGTTCTCGATGAAGTAAAGCGACGTTTCGTTCTCGTTTTCTCCTCCTCTCTCTTCCTTCTGTTATTTTTTGTAATCAGTATTACGCTTTCCTGCTTATTAAGTAGAATATTCTTAATGATTATTCTTTTAACACTGCGTTTCATTGCGCCCTTAATAAAATTCTTTAAAAATTCATTTACCTTTGCTTTCTGTGTGGAACTTTATTTCAACACGCGTGAGATAAAAACAATCTGTCTTTGTTCCAAAAAATTTAAAATACAACGCAAACAGTTTCGATGTTACACCATCATGTTCAAATGTGAGGAGAACAGAAAGCAAAGGGTAGAGTAATTATGTTTGCTGTCATTCCTTTGTTATCCTTTCTACTGTAATTAGTAGGATTTTTTATTAAACCGTCGTCAAAATACCCTCATTGTGCGGCAGTGTATTTATTTTAAGCTTTTTTATTTCATAGCTTCGCATTCTTCGACTTTTAGGATTTTATAAGCCGTGATATTACTTAAAATCGAGAAAACTGGCATATAGAGCGTGCATAAGAATATTAAGCTAAGTGTGGGCTATGAAATTGGTTGGCCTCTTACATCAAGAAGAATAATTCTTTTATTATTTGGATTGAAACACTAACGTTCTATGAATGCCTAAGCTTATTCTTTAAGCATTCCTCCGTTACGATAAAGATGACTCTATGTCGGGATGGACGTAATTAAATCCTTAATCGATTAGTACTCATCTCATTATTTTCTGTCAATCGTTTCTTTTCTTTTGGTTTGGCGAATTTTTCATCCTGGTGACCAAACTAACAACTTTAAAAAACTTAAGCTATTCCTCGATGACGATATTCACCGAAAAATTCAGAATCAAGATAGTTGTGGCTCTACTTATTACTTGCTCAAGTAACTGATGCATTTATTTTAGATCTTCGGGTATTTTCATAAATACTATCGTTTTCTAATGTTACATCATTTTATTGCTTCATTTGCTGCAATTTCTTCCCCACTATTCTTGCCCCCTTGCATTTCTTGGCGTCGTTCTCGCATGATTCTCCCCTGCGCACGATCCTACCAAATTTCGATTGATTTCCTCTCTTATTCCTTCCCTCTTCCTTCCAAGAATCTTGGCTTCCCTGGGCGAGACTTGCGTCTCTAAATGCGTTTTCTGCTGGTATTCTGTATTTCTTTGGTTATTCTGAGCTTATCTTTCCACACTCTTGGGAAATCATCTTTTCAGATCTTATCAATTCACTTCATGATCGTATTGAATTCTATTCCACTTTACGTTAGGATATTAATCAAAATCCCTTTGTTTCATTTCGGCTGTGGTGTACAAACACCGGATACGCTAATGGTTTATAAAAAGAGTTGGGTTTATGACTTGTATAAATAGCTGAAATTCATAACTGAATTTAAACAAAACAATATATTTTGTTACTAGAAGTTTAGGACAATATGAATTATTTTCCGATTGGGAATTCCACAACCACTTATGTTATTCTTTTTAAGTTTTTACGACGCAAAATAAGGAAGGAATCATTAGGTAGATTGGGAAAATATGGATTTAGTTGAGGGTGTACGGAACAATGTGAATTCATGAAAACATTTCAAAAGGGTTTTTTTATTTGATTATATTACGCATGGAAATCTAGCCACTGAAATTATTACTTCCCTCGCTGAATCGATAGAAAATAAATTTCAATGGACGGAAACATAAGATCCTAAGCTTTCTTTTGGTTACAATGGTTCGAGCAACCACTGTTTAACAGACAAAAGAACGCGATGAACAAGTGAGGTTATTCATCATCAAAACGCAGATACAGTGAAATACCGATCTAACGTTCTCGTTTCTAACGATTACCTGACTCATAGGTTGAAATTTTGAGGTCCCAACAACAGTAACTACACCCAATTCCTTTCGCATCTTACGTTTTTACCGTATCTTGAGTTTATTTCCCTACGTCAGATCGAGATTTCGCATGAGTTCATCATAAGTAAAAACTACCGATATTTTGCAATATTTGCCGCAATATTCAGGAACGTCGTTGCATCCTCCACGTTGCACCACGCACTCCGAAAAGGAATTCATCCAAAAGGAAGGCGCCATTTTCCGCAAAGTGCATATTCAACCAAGTCCCACCAACCCGTGGCTGTTTACCACGGGTAAATAGCCGTAAATAGGTCTCCATCGGACTTCGGAGTCCCTCCGTCCGACAAAGGAGTTATTGATTCAGATGTTGCACTCGTAAGAATGACACCGCATGAATAAATTGATCTAAGCCGGTCCGTGTCATTGAGGAGTCGTCGGTCCATCATCGCAACACGCCTCAAGGTCACAATCAATCGCTGCCGAATAATAATGACCACCTTCCGACGCTTCTTCCCTCGCCCTCAGGATACTGACCTAACCTATACCTGCCAATTAAATAAAAACGTACCCCCGGAATGGTTTCAAGAAGATAGCTCCGTTCCAATCTTGCCTTCCCCGCTGACTTATGGGGGAGATCGCCTACATCTACTAGCCGGAATAGTCTTAGCGGTGGCCATATATTATTTTTGATGATCAGCAAAGGAAGGGTTAAGGTACTTAGCACATAAGGGCGTGCACCCAGGAAGAATCCCAAGAGCTGTGTGCAAGGGTACCTTCCACCCAACTCTTGGGATTGTGAAAAATGTTCTGGCTGGTTAGCGTAGATGGTTAAGGCAGTCTCCCGATTAGAGGAAGATCCCGGGTTCGATTCCCGGCCCCGTCAGACTTTTTTCAAGTCCGCTTTTCCTTGAAATGATCAGATATTGAAGATGTACAGTCCTGTCTTATTTAAAATAGGTTCGATGGAGTGGATGCTTATGAAAATAGAGGGGAAAATTTAGCTGACATTAAAAATTCACCTCACCGATACGCGGATCTACAAACTTGTCAAAGAGTATATATGTTACACCCCAAACGTGTAATTGCCCATTTCATGAAATGGGCAATTACACGTTTGGGGTGAAAAGAACCCTACCTACCCTACTCAACCCATCGGCGCCGCACATATTTCGCTATTTTTAGCGGAGATTAATGAATTAATTAAATATGCGAGGCGCCGATGGGTTAAGTAGGGTAGGTAGGGTTCCTTTCACCCCAAACGTGTAATTGCCCAATTCATGAAATGGGCAACTTTTGCCCATTTCATGAATTGGGCAATTACACGTTTGGGGTGTAACATATATAAGTTACAATTTTCAGTCTATTTGGAACATTTTATTTCTCTGATATTTTCTTTTACTGAATACTGAAAGGATGTCGTTAACAGTGGCTTGAATGTATGAATGCGTGAACTAGTCCATTGAGTTATACTTCGGGGGTGTTGCTTTTTATTTAGCTTTTGAGGAATTTTGAGGATGAAAAAGATTTTTCACATTCCTCTATTGGGGAGTGGGGAGTTTACAAATAACCTTACCTAATGGCTACGCCAAAGTAGTGGTGAGATTTAACCTGGTGAATGTAAAATATATATTTTAATTAAAATAAAACTTCGCTGTTATTCTATTTTAAGATCCTTGTGATATCCTAGGCAAATCACTCGTCTTGCAAAGTTATCAAGGGCCGCCACCACCTAATTCTTTATTCTCGATAGATGTATTATTCAATTTATTATGGGGTAATTGTTAGGTGACGTACGAAGTCTTCTTTCATTTTATGACTACAATTTCACTTAGAATATCGTCCTGTACTACAGAGAGATATCCATGTATAATTCATAAATAGATTCATAGATTTAGATACTTGGTGTGCCGCGGCTCATTGGTGGCGATAGGTTATTTCTTAACGTGTCGCATAATCTTCAAAATGTATGTATTTGTAATTATTTTTACAGTGTAGAATGACTAATCCCGCTGACAAACTTTTCAACCAACAGCCCTTTGACTTCTGTTTTCAGTTAACTCGGGTGCAAATATTCGAATTAATCAAAACATTGGTCGATGAAATTTAGTATTTAGTACTACTTATTTTCAATTTTATACTTTTTTAATAAATTTTGTATTATTTTATGAAAAATAACTGTGGGAAATTAGCTTTAGGCTATTGAAGGACACGAAAAGAATGAGAAATTTATGTTATTCAATCATTGTGCTATGCTTTTATTTTTTTCCAATGATCAGTTTCTCAATTATCATTCTCGGTGCTTTATACTTCCATCAGAATGTAATATCTCCCTATTGTGCGTATAAAAATCGACGAAAATGCTCGGCGGCTTAAGTCGCCTATCGCTCGTAAACCTAAAAGCCTTTTCTTTTCTCGGAATCATTTCCAGGAAAAGCTAGATAGATTAATCATGTATATCATAACAGGCGACAGATTAGATTGTAGATTCTTTGAAGGTTATGTAAGGTTTTATCGCAAACTGCGAAGCATTTGTAAAAACATGATTTACTTACTGATATGCCTTAATTGTTTACGCTACTTGAGTTTTGGCGAGGAAACTAAAAATTATGAAAAACTTTCAAATTACATCTCCTTGCTCGTATGACAAATAACCCCCACGTTAATTCTTGAGAATTTCCGAAATAAAATACGGTAACAGAAAGCCGTCTTGCCAAAATTTCACTTTTTTCAACCTAATCCATATTTTGGAAATTCCACATTCCAGCATGGCTTCCGTATTTCACGGTCACGAATGCTAACGAGCTGAATTCCTTTTCCAACTTAAACCCATTTCTGCGAAACTTGGGGGCGATCGAATTTTCCCAAGGAATCGGTTCCTTACCGTTAGATGCAGCTGCAGATTTACCGATCGTCTACTAGACATTACGAGTATGAATCATCTCAATAAATTGATCGAAGCATACTAATCTTTGTTCAATCCATTCCTATACTACATCAAGATGGTGCTTGGATGGTTGTAATCTATAATTGAAATCCTTAATTTAAACCTGGGACCGCACTGCAATGTTGTACTACATACATCTATTAATTGATAGTGTATTTCATTTTTCGGTTAATGGCAGTTATGCGGGGGTTATACCGCTACTTTTTTTCAGGTAGAAATTTGGAAGGTCTTCGTCCTAATCCGAACCCTTAGCTCACTTTCCCAGCTACTGAGCGCCCGATCTTCTCATCAGAGGGAACCATAAAACAACTGACCGCGTGGAATACGATTTAAAAAGTTATAAACAATTCAAATGAGCAACAAATTATTATCTTTGTCGTCTCACTCGTCCTAAAAGATATACAAGCGTCTTTTGATCGAGCTTCTACGATGAAAATTAAGATTTTTCGTGATTTTGCAAGAAATTACCCGTTTACACATGGCAAAGTTGCCGTTGGGTTGGGGTAGGGTGGAGGGATTTCTAGCAAAAATCTAGAAATCAAGAAATCCTTCCCCCAACCCAACACAACCCCCGTTGAGAGATTTAAAACACCCGCCTATCTGAATGAGCAACGTTGTCGTGTGTGAGCGGTTAATTTCTTGCACAATATGCAACCAATTTTACTTCTTATATTTTAGTTATTACCATTAGTAGGTATGAGTATGTCTTATACACGCCCCTTCCTCGTGGATGTGGTCCTGCAGTAGATATTTTTTACCCTAAAAATCTCTTCGGTTTTTTGAAGTTCACAATTCTTCTCATCTTTCCTTAAACTATCACTTTAAGTTAATTATTTTACAATAAATGACGAAGGAAGATTTTTAGTCTCATTTCTCACCTAATTATACACGTTTTGTTATGACCACTATCCCAATGAGAGATTTTCCTACTTATTATATTTACAATTTAGAAAATAATATTTAATGCCGTTAGCTATCATATCATGAAATGATAGTGTAGCTGAATTAAATTGGTTTCATTTAAATTTCTTACATCAAATATAACTGAAGATTCTTAGGTGGAGTTTTCCCATCTTTCTTTCATCAACTCTGGTATGCACATCTGATTAGGACATTCCTAATGGCAAACATGATTCCATAAGCATTCGCTCCTGAGAAGCATTGCGTTCACTAAATTTAGCATGGCATTATTTATTTATTTATTTAAGTTCGCGTTGCAAGTTGGCCTTCAGGTCAGGTGGCAACGTTTGAGGGAACATAAAAATGATTTTAAGCCTGGCATTCGCCCAAAGACGGGAGGGAAACCCTTCCAGAAACCTCCCGTAGGCTGTACAATTAAACTACAATATATATTATAAGTACAAAATTAAAATCATAAATCATGAATAAGAACTATCATACAAATTTGTCAATTAACTAAAATAATACAGTACATGGTAGAATATCCAATAGTCACATACATTATATTATGAGCGATTTAATCGTTCGGTTACTTAAATGGTTACTAAATTAGCCGCTTCATCAAAATGTTTAGAATGTTTTATGGGGCATATTTCAGAGATAATTTCAATTGTAAACTAAGAAAAGAGTCTAAGAAAAATGACAGTGTGTTATCTCAGAGAAGTGTAAGTAAGCTTCAATAGGTCAAGGTAATAATGTCATGTAGGAGTATCGAACTGTCTCTCGAGTCTATATTACTGATTCGGTTTCCTTTTCAAACCACAAAATGCATGAGGAAACCGGACACAGGTTTCAACTTCGAGGCAGCCGTCTGAAGTCATTTTTCGATTGGGAAATCCACTAAACGCTTATCTTATTCCTTTTAAGTTTTTACGACACACAGTGAGGAAGGGATCATTAGGCTGAATGCAAATGTGAATTTTATTGAGCGAGTATGATGTCGCAATGTGTATCCATAAAAATTTTCAAAAGGTCTTTTTTTATTCTCCTATAACACGCTTGGAAATCGATGTACTGAAAATGTTACAGTCGTTCATAGATCTTCCTTTATTGAATGAATAGAAAACTATTTGAATGGACGAAAGTTTAAGATGTTAAAATAGAGATGCTTGATACTTGCACACATGGGATCATAAAATTTCGAATAAATATCTAAAACCATTTTTATTTTTCGTGATGTTGTAAGAGGAATTATTTTTTCATATTTTTTTTATCTTCCGTGGTTTTTTAAGCAGCCTTCTTTATGGGTTTATTTTTTTCCTTCAGAAATTATACTTTTGTGACCAATTTAAAGTATTTATTTTTATTCTACAGAAAAAACCTACATTCTCTAATAGTAATATTTATGTCTCATCAACACGACTGCGCGCTTTGTTATCGATTGACTATTTTTACATTTAACAAAATGGATGAATTTTAATATGGAAATCATTTATCGCAGCTTAAAACAAACCAGCTTATTTTGTTTTATTTTAATGAGCATATTTAGTGTTATAATTTACATCGAGAGGTCTGCTTATTTAGATTGAGCACTCAAGTATCAGGTGCTATTATTATCTAAAAGAAAGTATTTAGATTTAGTGAGAATTTAGGATAATCAAACACATTAGAGATAATGCTAGCATTTCTTAGTAAATAGAATTTTTAAAACATATTTTGAAAAAGTACCAACAAAGATATATCATTTATCTTATATCATTACTTTTCTCTTAATCTTCCCCATAGTTGTGGTGAATAAAAGCTACTAATAAATGAGTAATCAAATTTCATTCATCTTGGCCAATAGTTATCGAATGCTGTGAATATTGTTTTTCACTTCTACTGCACTTACGTGGACTTTTTCTATTTATATTAGTCTTGGTCGTAGGGGAATTCAAGAGCGAAGTACCTCACTCCTCATTGTTCTTATTTCCCTCATTCCCTTTTCTAGCTCATGGCTGAGGATCCAACCAGTCTTCGTGCTGATGACTTTTAAAACAGACAAAAGTTTTGCATGAATGAATATAGATAGTATGAAAGTATAAAAACATACTTTGGACAATTCTTTCCGTCGCTCTGTATATCCTCCTCCCTTTTCACCTTCCCTCTTTTGTCTCTTTATTTAAGCCCCCCTCCTGTCATCTCTATTCTCCTGTGTCCTTTTACGCATCCACCGCGCTTTTCCATGCAATTCTACCAATCCAATATGGCCGACGCCGCTGCTATTGGTCGCGATTTACTGCCAGCTCAGGATCGGAATGTTTGTGGTGGTAGCGAGGGGAGGGGGCGGAGTGGGTGGGGTGCAGAGGGCCTTCCCATAAGTGGCCCCGAGGATTTCACGGTTCGCCCATTCCGGACCATTACTGACGTCGGATGGCCCCGGACCCAAAGGGTTTTCGGGAGCGGAGGGAAATTATTTGCGGAGTAATGAAAGGTTTCATTCCGTTTCATAGTTTTCCACCGACGTAAGACTCGTTTTGCTAACGGCATTGTGTCATTCCGCCGACGTATTGTCTTCCCGCGACGCCAGAATTCTGCGCAGTATGTAAAAATAGGGGGCTTCTCGACGTCTCCCCGAATTATGTTGGTGTTTTTACGGGTCTCCTACGTGGAAGTAGGTCATCGGGAGTTGGAAGAGGATCGGAAGTAAGATATTCACCTGTTTTTGGTCTGTTTTGGTCAAAAAGACGATTTTCAGTCTCGCGGCTGGATCTAGCATGGTTGTTGATTCTAGCGTATCGGTGTACTTTTTAGGAATTCGTGGTAATTACTTAGTAATCTGTAAGTACTTAGCAATTACTTCGTAATCTGCATTTATCTACATTGTCTCAAAGCTTTCGGGCCTAAATTATTTTTCTTCTTTGCGAATAAAGCCCTTCATGGAAGAGGGGGTGATTTAAAAATCTAATAAGGATAGATAGTTAAGGAAGGAATTATTTTTAACGAAGCGGTTAAGGAAACAACTTATGTATTTAAATTATATTAATGAGTTATAATGAGTTCTGCAGACAATATATTTATTACAGTAGAAGACACTTTTCCATATTTAGGAATTCTGTGAATTCATAAGCCCGACAGAGGGTTGGATTCTGGCTTGCTACTAAAATCGCCTTGTAGAGGGAATAAGATTTACTAGTAAAACTAAGGGGTAACGTGTTTACCATTGTTTTACTCAATGATGACACTATGATTTGTGACAAAAACGTACTTCATTCCAATGGCCCTATAAATAGCGTTGTTTTGATAAGGAGTGCCCGAAACGAATGCTAAGCATCAATAATACCTCGATATCTTTCACAGCAGCAAGCAAGACTGGCACGAGACAAGAGTAAAAGAACATTTTCTATTCTGTACCACAAATCGAATAGTAAATACCCATTTCACAAACATCCGATTTCAGAAAAACATACTCAATGGGAGAGTCTATTTGAAAATATATATATGATTATGAAAGTGGTTATCCACAAACTGAAAATTTTGAGAGACAATATTTCAGTACAGTAATATTTCTTCTCCTTGGTCAATGGTAATAAGATCTATGGAATAAATCTTATGACCCTTTATGGTCAGATTATCAGAGCCATAATTTTTTAGGATAAATAATTACCTTTTCATATCATTTATCGCTTTTTTTAAGAAATGCGTACCTGCCGCGGCATTTTATTTCATAATTAACTTTTCGGATCATTTAGTAATAAAATAAACTTTCCAAGCGATCCAACCAAAGGGGAAAATTCAATCCGAAAAATAATTACTTATCTGCATTTTTATAACTGCCTTTTTTAAATGAGATCCATATCAAAACTGTTTTGAGAATTTCCGAAACGTTGGTCACGTAATTTATACATGCCAACATAATCCTGTTTTTTACGAAAAATTCAACTGAGCACCTGTTTAAAACATCTCGTAAGTAAAACTCGAACCGGGGGTAAAAGTTATTACTTTTCTCCGAATAAATTGATTGAGACGATGAGTTTTTGGCATAGATTTTCTCCTGGACATAAATGAAAGAATATGTATGAAAGACGGGAAAAATGTTCAAAACTTCATCATGTGCAGTGGGTGATTTTTTATTTACAAATGAAGATAATAGGATTGCGAAGTTCCTCAACCAAGTATTGACGGTTTTCAAAGAATGTTTAAGTAAATTCCTTGCGATGGACTTATTTTGTGTTTAATCAAGCGAGCGAATTGTAAGTGCAATATTTTCCCTTCCTTAAGCTAACGCAGTTAATCCTTATTAGATATCCTCATGAACAGAGTATGGAAGTATTAAAGTTAAGTACGTTACTAGTTAGTTAGTTAAGTTACTAAGTTTCTTGGCAGACCTCAGCTCTTCCTCAGACTTTGATCTCTCTTACGATAATAGAGGTGAAGGAAAAAAGAGAGCAGAACCTTAAGTTAAATACGTTAAGTATCGAGAGAAAATAATTGCCATGATTGTGTGTTGGTATAACCAATATTTAACAGAAAACGAGAGAAAGTATATTCTTCGTTCAACTCTTCTTGGAATAATGTAGTTATTATGAAATACTTTTAGTCTCATGAGCTAAGTTCAGCTCTTCTTAATTGAGTAAATACACAATATTAATTTAGGTATAAATTCAATTCCTTTTTAAATAGGAGTCATGATGCGACAAGAGAAAATACCCTAGTATTTCTATGTATACCTTCGAACCAAAGTAATCTAAAATAAAACTTTCTGTTGAAACACAAACCCCGTTTCTCTTTTCGGACCATGGACAAAAATTTTCAAACAAACAAAAAAGCAGTGTCGGTAGTTATGTTTTTAGAATAATTAATATCAAACAAGTCATTAAAATATATTACACGGCTAGCATTAATGAGAAGGGAGAATTTTACGACGCTTCGGCTAACATACAACAAACATTCGTCGCGAATACAATGATAATTACGAAATTAGGTGCTAATGAAAGCCGAAGGACAACAATAGGGAAATAGGTCGTAATTTTGGGATATAATACCTAAGCTTTTCGCTCCTTGAGTCTCCTAAATCCCGACCCCAACCTCCCTGAAGCAATAATCTTTACACGCGCTGCGAAAAGAACTTCGAAAAGGCACTCATTCCGACGATGTGTCCATTCGATATTTTGGGCCGAGAACGTCAGGCGCCTTAACACTTAAGTGATAATGTAATCGCACGGCGAGGAGTCCTTGGCCCCCGCATGGATTAAAATTCTTCACGTCAGCGAGTAAACACGGCCCACTTTTTCACATCGATCATATTTCAAAGCCACTCCAGTTCAATGAAAACCTAAGATTTATTAGGAACCTACAGGATGTGATTGTTGACCCGTAGACAAGGCGAAGGAGAAAAAATACGCCTCGAAGATAAGTGAGTTGGGAGGGATGATGGACAGGAGTGGGTGGGGCGAAATGGTAGGAGATAACCCGCCATTCGCACCTTTATTTGCCGTCTAATATTTGAACAAACTCGCCATTGGCAGATACCGTTCTCTTTTTTTATTCAACAGCTGTGGGAAAAGTTTAATATGTATCTAAGGTGCGTGCGCATGATAATTTAGTGCCTTTCTATGTTATATGGGCTTAAGAAAGTCATAAAACAAGGAAGGGGAGAATATCTTGGGGAAACATCTCTCAGCTTCTTTATTGGGACCTCTTATAATGGGAGCTCTTGACCGGGCGACTACAACGTTTTTCTTTACCTCCTTCGGGAAGTTTGCTCTGTTGCTGCAGTGAAAAGATGCGTTCAAGAAGATGAGTGAGTAAAATTGTTCAATAAAATGTCATACTTCAAAGAGAATGAGAATCAATGCTTAAAGTAATGGTAACATTACCGTTTCATACCTTGATTTATAATTTGCGCACGTCTTTAGGAAAAATTCATGGCCCTATGACGAAAGGACCAAGCATACGTATTGTAAATTAAGATTTTTTGTGTTCAATACAGAGAAAATGAGTTTCCACATGGGAAAAATGTCTCGTCAATGGCATGAGCTCCTATAAAAACAAAGTTGTTCAGTATTATTCAACTCATGTGCTCCTGAATGAAATACTGAAATGCAACTCCCGATGAAGTATGAAAGAAGAATGCCTCTTTTATTATAACATTTTTCGGTTCAATTTTAAGAATACTTCTATTGGAATTTCTTTCCTTAATATCCGCTTTTACAGGGTAACTTATCTTGTAAAGTATAAATTATATTATAAATTTATTGTGAATCTAAATATTATCATAACTGATTTTAATTTATGATATAACTTTATCTAATCTTAATAAATTCTCATTTCGTATATTGGATGGTCAATTCGCGAACATTTAAAATCCATTTCATACTTATACATCATGCAATATGGTAACGAACGCATTAAAGATATAGCCGCAATTAATTGCATTCAAGAGTGCTTAGATTTTTTTTGCATATAGATTGTAGATATCTTGGAAATTAGGTGTACCCATAGGAAGTACTCAATGAGAAAATGTCGCATTGACCACCAAATTAAGAGGTATCCGAATATATGAAACAGTCAGCTTCGGTTTCTAATAGTAAATTTCTTCGTCTTCGTCCATGACGGTTTTGCTTTCGCAAAGAATATATCTCCCTAAATGGTTATACAATTACCAGAAGCCGTAGTTGGTCTGTATGCACACTTTATTATGATTTATATATTCCACTTAAGGGCAATTATTTCTTTATTCAGACTTCTTCTCCCATTTCCTTGCTGGGAGAGCCTTCCCCCGATCCTACTAGAAGTCTTTACTGCAACCTTAACAATGCATAGCTTTGGATTCTTCTCTAAAAACTTTTTCTTTTTTTAGTCCTTGCGGACACATCACTTTCATTCAGGAATTGTATGAATGATCCTAAGTGACTTGTTTTTACAGATAAAATTACGTTCCTTACGTCAATGCCAAGCTTCATAATCTATTTACGCTACGATTTTTGCACTTATTATTTTTTTAATTCCTCCAAATTGTTCTTCCAAACACCTTAGAAATGTATATTTGTTGAATAGCGATTCAGGAATCCACCTAAGTTTTCATTTTAGATCCAGCGTTTTCTCTCAGATAAAATTGAATCAAATTTTCATCCTGTATCGTTTGGAATTGTGTGGTCGGTGTGATGTTTCATGTATTATATTGGATGCGCAAAGTACAAAAATAGTTAAAATTTCTAATTCAAAACCTTCCCACTTCATGATCTTCACCAGGGGTTGAATTCATAATTCCTATTGGTAACTTCCGAGAGTAATTTGTAGGAAAAAGGAAAATTCCTTCGTTTCGAATCATTTTAACGATCCTTATATTCTCTAAGCTCTCCGAATCGCATCATGATTTTCACATACTTTGGTCTTGTACATAATCGAAATGTGATCATTCGCATTAACCCACGGAATATAAGGAGATAAAAGGTGCTCTATTTTTTAACTCTCCAACTAGTTCAGGTGGAAGTGCATTCAAATTTCAATTACCCGTATTGTTCAGAATTCTATGAAGAAAATCCCAAAGCGAAAGTACAGCGTACTCTTCCGAATACGTACGCAATACGTGATTCCAAGGATCTATACGATGGAATATTTCATCATAGTCAATTTGCTGCATTTTGCCCGAGCTGGAAATTGACTTCTTCCGAAAGGCATCAACAACCTCCAGAACCTACTCATCAAAAATCGTTCTCGTTCAGTAGAAAAGTCGACCAACTTTCCTCCTTTCATCGATTCCGCGAGAAAGACTTCTCATTCCAAGGGTGTTCGCCTTACGGAGTCGGAAGAGGTTTTCAAATTCGCCCCTCTGCGCGAAGACTCCGCAATTCGTCAGTCGTCCTCCAGCTTTCCCCGTTTCATAGAAACTGCTCGACTCATGCCGAGGTGACGTAACCCGAAAAGCTCGCTACTCCTTGTTTATCTTAATTCCTCGATAACGGATAATCGACGCTAAGCCGCGGAGACGCCGCGAATCTTAAACGAAAGCGCGTTTATCGAATGACTCGGAGGTTCTCAGAAACGACGCCTTCGTGCATCCAGAAGGGGATGCTTCGCGAATGGCGTCATCGCGAGATTATGTAATTGCGATTGTTTTCTCGGAAACTGTTATGTAAACCAGATGCGTCCATTAGCTCCGGATCGGCCGCATGAATTCCGCGTTCGTTGGGAGAAATTGGAGTGAAACGGGAGCTAACCGCCGCTCCAGAAGACCGTGTCACCAAATTGTGAATGCCTTAGGCTCTTTCCTAAAACGAAGTTGATGACGAAAAGCTGTCGGTGTTTTGCGAAGGAAAGTTTGGTCGATGACCTACACACTTGCCCATTTCATGCCCTGTGTCTCAGGCAACACTAGGCCAATGATGGAAGTAACTTTAACATTGCACAAATGAGCTTGCGTCTTGATCCAAGGTTGAAGAAGAAGGGGAAAATAGGGACTTGGCTGGGACTCGAACCAAGGTCTCCCACATTCCGGGGAGGTATTCTAACCACTGGACTATATACCAAGCCACGTCCTTCTCACTTCTGTGAACGGGATGCTTAATAGTGGCGCTCCTCACAGTGGTACCGACCAAAGTGGGAGACCTGGGTTTGAGTCCCAGCCAAGTCACTATTTTTCACTTGTTGTACAATAACTTTTTATTCAGCCGGCTCACTAAAAACTTCTTTCATCAATTCAATACATTTTATGGCATGTATTTTGAAAATAGTTGGAATAAACGATTTAATCTGTCAAAATATCTGTTCCTAAAACACTTATTAAGATATGGCTTAACCTTATGGCTAAGTGTGGTGCCTGCTCTTACCAGGTTATTAAGCTGGTAAGAGCAGGTACCCATGCTAGACTTGGGTGGCCCAAGGTGATCTATCTTCTGCAAATATATTGGAAAATAAAATCAAGAGTTTAGTTGTGGTGTTTCGCAATGGTTATAGCCGATTCTCCCCGACGCGGAAAGTCTACGCCATGGTCGAAAAATAATGCTACCCTTCTTCCGAATGGAGGTTAATTTCCTTTAGCCTTTTGTGAGAGCTTGTTATTGAAGCGGTCTGTTTTGTGAGGATTGTCCTCTTTGGGGTGATAGCCTCTTCTCCCATGAGTAGAAATGTTACACTCTTTATTTTCAATGTTAATATTCAATGAATGAAAGACCGTATCGTACACTTCCACAGCAATGTTATTTTGGCTATGTTATTTTGGTTAAGTTTCGCTAGTGTCCTAGCATCATCAGGCCTGATGATGCTAGGACACTAGCGAAACATGTTGCCAAAATAAAATTGCTGTGGAAGTGTACGATACGGTCTTTCATCCATTGTAATGGCCTTCCACGCCTTCCCATACTGATGTTATTGTTAATATTTAAGTTCTTGATTTTTACATACGTAAACGAAGAACATCGTCGAGAAGTTAATACTTGAATCACCATGGCTCATCAAGTTGCCTCCTCTACCACCTACTATTTCTAAAGACAAATAACAATCAGCCTTATTAAATATATTCGTATTATTTCAGTTTGGTATAAATTAAAATTCAATATCCTTTCGAGTATTACTTTGATAGGTTAGGCAGTTCATAGCAATAAAAGTACTATGCAAAGGAATTTTCCGTTTCATCAAGTCTTTGAAGAAGAACTGATTGATCAGTTTTTCATAGCGTTAGTAAGGAAAAGAACACTTTGTCTTAGTTCCACAGGATAATTTATTGTGCGACCGGTCGCACCGAAACTGGTCGCACAATAAATTATCCTGTGGAACTAAGACAAAGTGTTCTTTTCCTTACTAACGCTATGGAGTTCCACACAGTGACAGCTTCGTCAATTGATTTTAGTTTTTCGTAGTATTTAATCTATAACTACGTTAGCTATATTTTAAAATCGTCGAGAACATAAGCATCACAAGGTTTCCTCGCCTTTTTTTTAAAAAGAAGGTAAAGTTCAATTTTTTTTGCAATTATTTAAGCAGTGAATGCGAAAATCATATGCTCCATGTTCATTAGAAGGCTTTCGTGTCGTTGATCTGATGATCTCTGAATGTTTCCGAGTTTAACCGAATAAAGTCTTAATGCTTCGTATTATCGTATGCTTCACGTTGGGTAAAGAAAGCTTTTAAAGGGAAGGCCGTGAACTCCGTTTTCATCGAATCATAATTACTCATTTGCTACGAAAATTCCATAAAGTGGAGCGAAGGCCTTTTGCTTTACCTTTCCGCTGATCGCTCCAAGTTCCCGAGGAACACCTGAGCCCTGGCTACCCAACCTGACAACCGCCCATTAACTTATCATTATAAATGAACACCGAGCCATAAAATAAACCGATTAACCTTAAACCGTAAGGAAGCTACGTTTAACGAAAAGGAACCACTACGAAAGTGCGACTGAACTCATATCGTGACTCCGCTATATATTTTTGACAGTCTGCTTTGACGAATGAGTAAAGTATTGCCTCCTGCATTCAAATTCAAGCTAAATAATTAGTTTGGGCATTTCTAATCTATACAGGAGGGCAATTAACCTCCTTTGCTTACATCTTCTTGGTTTACCCCTTGGAGTCAGGTTACCTTGGTTACTGTAAATATTTGAACCTCGATTCCGCGCATGGAAAATATGTTTGCCGGGATATTATCGGGATAATAATGACACATCGCACGCGTGCACATGTCTAGGTTTCTCAGCTAAGTGATCTCCCTGGAAAATGCTGTTTAAATATGAGGATTTTTGGTTAGTGCTAGTAAAATAAAATAGTAATTCTCAAACGGAATGAAATGTGAGCCATATTTTACATGTCAATAGCCTTCATCGTCTAACATAAATTAAAAAAGAACGAGAAATACAACTTCATGCTTTTTACCATTGAGATAGATCAAGAAATTAAACAATGGGGGCGCTTTAAATGATATACTCCTTACTCTAATTGCATATTAGCAATAAATTTAGTGCTTAAAATCGCAACCACAGAGTGTTGACATTGGTAAAATTTTTATTTATGTCAATCGGAGTAGATGTATGCATAGTTATATGCTGCGTTCCAGCTTTTCTTGTGAGTAATGATGTTTTGTGATGGAATCAATTTTTTTGTATTTTCACCAGAATTGCAAAAATAGCTTCACACCAGGTCGTATTTATGTTGCGTTTCATGATGGGATGAATAAAAGTGAGATTCATAGGTTACATTCAAAGATTTCAACTGCAATCTACCGCTGCCTCACTGTCTAGTAAGCTGGAGCGCAGTACAGTACGAACGCAACGCTGCATGTTTCTACTTAGGCACCGCTTCATAATATAAATAAATTCACTAAATTCCTAAAAAATCTAGGAATAGGGTCGACCGCCCCTCTTTGCTACTACTTATGTGAGTAAGTTGTAAAGAACATGGAATTTTGATTGGAATCTTGAATCAAAATTGATTTCCCACTGGTTGGACCAGCTTAATGTCCGCAAATAAGTTCGGGACCGGAAAATAATGCATAGAAAGGTGAAAGTCGTTGTTTTGCATATACATAACAACGACGAATAAGTATGGAGACTTTTATTGAACTCGGCCTCCGAAAACTCTTCTTTTGGTTCGCCATCGACGGCGATATGAAGTTTTAGGGAAAGGAAGCAATTCGACGGAAAAAAACCAGCGTCCTTAGCTTTAAAGGCTCGTGTCACGATAAAATACTTTATCAATTAATGGAGTCGAAGGAGTCCGACGTCGGGACCGCGAGAGCGATGTCCTTTTAAGAACGATTGAAAGAGAGCGGGGAAAGATGATAAAAACCCGAGGAAACTGGTTGCGGCAGAGAGGGCGTTTCGAGTGGCAAAACACATCCGCAATTAACGTATTAATTCATTTAAAAAGTCCTCCCCCAGCAAAAGGAGAGAGACATCGGGGAAAAGACGGCGGGAAATTCATACGGCCGATTAGTTCGGCGAAAAAACGCGGAAACACTCCAGATACCCGCGCCTTTGTTTTCTCTTTTTCGGCGAGAAATAATCTCGAGAGTCCGCCACTCATTTTTCCCTCCGAGGAAAAATAAAAACACGTAATCTCGACGAAACGTCGCTCGGGAATATTTCCGCGGAGTTTTTTTAATTCCTTCCTCCGGAGCAGATATTTACGCCTCCTCGGCGGCACCCGCCGAACCGGTTGTGCGCGATGGGCTGTCGATTAATTGTGGTGCCATTTCGTCAATAAGAATGGGAGGCATATTTTTTCATTGTTCGCTTCACCTGCGACGGGGAGAATGAAGATGTCTCTCACTCCCACCCAAACAAGACGCCCCTTTTCGGGCTCGCCATCAGGGCCCCCGTGGTCGGGGCGATGTCTTCCCCGCTTGAAAGTATGCGGAATGTCCCCGGTGTTGGTCCGATATCTCGATTTGGGGATAATTATCGGAAACGGTGGCGGATTTGGTGAGAAGAAATGGTCGTCGAACGTCTTTCTGACTCTTTACGAAGTTCCATTTTGTCGTGAGGTGGATTAGGATATCGGAAGTTGGTCGAAACGTCTCACATGCATCTACATTAAGGGTGTTCAAGGTTTTACCCCTTGCGGGCCCCATTAGCTTCTATGTAGACTTCGCGGGCCGCAGTTATCGTGTGTTGTTATCGCGCGAAATTGAGGATAAATCACCAAACATCGTTAGTTATGTTGTTCTATTGCTGCTTTTTTCCAACTTTGTTATCAAGAATTATAAAATCTATGTTTGAAGCCGTCACCTAACGAAACAAGTATGAGAAATAGAATGACTCAGTAAAGTTTCACTTATTTTATGAATGTGGCTGGTTACGACTCAAGGAATCATCATCGTGCACTGCTCTTCTTCGCTCTAACTCAATACATGATGACTCCTTGAGTCGAAACTAAACGCATTAAAAAAATATATTAGTGAAACTTTTTTAAGTCATTTTATTTAGCATCCAGTGTATCAAGGATTAACTAAGAATCAGAATATTTCACGAAAAAACAATCCACTTGACCGCTATAAAAGATGAAGGATCGCATGGGGCCACATTCGATCTAAATCCATGTAAGTACCTCGCTAACAGCCAGAGAAATAATTTTTTAAGGAATTTTTCTTTATTTCTCTAGAACCACGAAGTACGGCCAGAAGTTATTTATTACATTCTATGTCTATGTCTATGTCTATGTAAGAACCCTGCAAGCCACCTTTCGGTGTATGGCAGGGGGTGCAAGCACCTTGACTCTATTTTCCTAAACGGTTGCTTTCGCGTATACTTCGCGGAAAAAATGAATTTTTGAAACGATTCGTTTTAGCATCTATTTCCCTAATCTTTCGGGCAGTATCAGCACGGCCCATATAACAGGGGGGTCGCATTATATCGGTTACATCATCTGAAAACGTAATTTCTCTGAACTTATTTAATAAATTTATCCTTTGAATTTTTCTTCTATCTTCTAATGATTCCCATCCCGCGTCCTGTAACATCTGAGTGACACTCGCTGTTTTATCGTAGCAATTCTTTACAAATCGTATCGCCTTTCGTTGTACTTTTTCTAAATCCCGAATATGACATTTCTCGGCGGGGTCCCATACACTACATGCATACTCAAGGTGAGGCCTAACTAACGCTAAGTAACATCGCTCGCGAACCTTTTCTTCGCTCCTACCGACTATTCTTTTAACGAAGCCGAGTTTCTTAAGTGCTTTTCCACATATATTTCGGATGTGGGCACTCCATGATAGATTATTCGTGAGAGTTACTCCAAGATACTTTACCGATTCTACTGTCATTAGGTTTACCCCTCGGAGACTATAAGAATAATCATTTATTATAGATTTACTTTCGAAGAAGTTAACTACCGAACACTTTTCTACATTAAGCTCTAATTGCCAATCATCGCACCAATTCATAATTCTGTCTAAGTCGTTCGAAAGGGTTAATCTATCCTCTGAACTAACTATTTCCCTGTAAATGACTGTGTCGTCTGCGAATATCCTAACATTGCTTTCAATGTGATTGCTGAGGTCGTTGATGTATACTAAAAATAACAACGGTCCAATTACACTGCCCTGAGGGACGCCCGAGGTAACCTTAACCAAGTTGGAACTAATACCATCGAGTACTACTCGTTGCTCTCTATCGGTGAGAAAGTCTTTTATCCAGTTAATAACTTGTGCATTGATACCCGCAACTTCTAATTTGTACAGCAATTTATGAACATTAGTACATTAGCTAACAGCCGTAAATGCTTTGTCCATTCCATTTTCGAAGTCGGTTACCTTAACAAAATTTTGGTGTTTACAGTTCTAGCATATATTTCCCCGATTATAGTAAATGTAATTCCCCTATGATAGTAAATGGCTGTAATTGATTGATCGGTGTAGCGTAGTGGACGTATTTCCGCATATGCAATGTCTTCCGAGAGCAAATATTATATCAGAGGAGAAATTATTGCTTGATTTTTTTACGTAAGCGTTGACTTTTCTTCGAACGATTAGCATCTTACGTAAGAAGACTCTTTAAGACCCATTTATTGTAGAAAAATCTACTAAAACTGGCCGCTTTTAGGAATACTTTTCCTAATGTACTGATATAGCGCTTTAATCATACGGTCCGCATATTTCAGAGGTCTATCGCAAAAGAGCATCGTTCACCGACTTTTACTTCGCTCCCACCGATTCAATTAACGAAGTCTAATTTCTTAAATGCCCCTCCTCAAATGTATCGGATATTTGTGAGAATAACAAACACTCCATATATACGGAAGGTAGTATAGTTTGCTTCCATTACTGGAGAAATAACGTCTTTGTTTCAGAAAAAAAAATTCCATGATAGTAAACGTTTGAGATTTACGCCCAGAGAGTTGATCATCGCTCAGAAATCCATCAATGGTCTTTCGTTATAGTCTATCTACTGCGACACGCACTCACACCCTGCAGATTGTGTTTTTTTACGGAGTATGAGCAGTTAAGTCGGTTGAAGGTTTACGAGAGGTAAGTTCAGGCTTCTTGGATCATCATTCTCAAGGGAAAGGTCGAGTTTGACCCACTGCAAAGTCTACAGTGTCATTAGTTGTCCTTGCATTTTTAATGAGTTATCAAGTGACATCGAAATAAATAACAAAGAACAGAAATCGCGAAATATTCTTTTCTTAACAGAGGCATTTCAGAATGGAATAAGTTACTTGGATCGTTCTGAAGCCCTTTGCCTAAAAATACAAAAGCTTTTAAAAAGGAAAATTTTAATGTATTGCAGTAGAATAGTGTATTATAGAATGTAAGGGGATTTTAGTATTGTAGAAATTCTGGAAAAAATAAGGGATTGCTTGGCAGGGTGATGTACGGTGGGGTTTTACCCCGGGACCGCTACGGTAGCCGAGAAGGCCTGTCACGAACCTCGGAAAATTCAGAAATAGGAATTTATATGTCATATGTATATGTATGTATTTAGATGAGCTGTATATTAATATGTAGAAAAACTGCCACCGGGCTTACAACCCACTTGTAGTTTATGAAATAATAATAATAACATAAAGTGGATCGCTCAGGCGTTATTTAAAATTAACTATTGCTACGTAAACTACGAGTCCGTAGATTTAAAAGCATAAATCTACAAGACCGACAATCTCTCTCGATTTAAAAGCCACGTATCTTTTTCCGAAAGAAATTAAGCGTTCGAGAGACGAGATTGCGTTAACACCAGTTAGGAACCTGTCCTTTAAGCGAATCAGTTACTGAGAGGAGTATACACTGCAGCAAAAGTTTGACCACGTTCTCGCCCGGTGCGCGCAAAGAGGGGATCCGATTGTGGATGGAAGGACGTCCTACCTTCAACGGGAAAGGATTAAGAGATAGCAGTAGCAAAGGGAGATACTTCCTCGAGTAAATCCCACACACACCACTTTGTCTCATAGGCGCGCGCACTCGGCGGCGAGTGTGTGGGTGAAGAATAAAGAGGTAGAAGGGGTGAATCTCAAGCGTCTTTCTTCCCACTCTGGATTTTACCTCTTTCTCTCCGTCACATTCGGTTGCGTGAGACCCCTTACGGATCATCCTCTGATTGATCTTCCTCAATCCCGTTGCCTTTCCGGGTTCTGCTCCCTCTCTTCCCGGCTCCGACTTTTTCCCGCCTTCTGTTTCTCGCACGCCCGGGAAAGACGGCCGTTCCCGCCGGCTTTTGGCGCCCCCTCGGTCCGGAGGTCTGCTCGCCCGTCCATCGGGCGCCGCTCGTCCAAATGCCGGGGAAAGCCGTCCTCCCATGCCGGGAGATTTTTACGACTTCGGTCGATGAAATTTTTTGAGCTTTTGTTTTGGGTTCACCGTGATTTGAAAACATCTCGGGCAGCGGTGCTTCTATCTTGCAGCCACTAAAAGACCTTCTTGATCAGCGAATCCCAACCTTTTGGGAATGAAGAAGAACACTGTAAATTGTCCACACTTTTGAATTGAAAGGTATACGTGTTTATTCAAACTTCCCGGCATAGTAAATTCTGGAGTTTTGGTCAAAATTCAAATGAATAAAGATGAAAACGGCACGTGAGGAATAACATACTTAAATACTTTATCACGAGCTATTATGTAACGAAAAAATGCAAAATATAGCATATGTAAAGCATTGGAAGTACAGTTACTCTAGGACAATACGCGGTATGCCAAGAGCTAAAGCACACTACTGTGCCGTGGTTCACCGGTTGGGAATCACTATTTTGGATGAGCACCGACGCTTTAGCATTGCTCTACAAGATAAAAACTGTGGCGATTGACAATAGCATGTGCTTTTACTTCGGAAATATTTCGACACTGGAAACGAGCAAATTTCGCACAACATCGAGCACTTATTCTCTTGACTGCATTTTAGCACCTTTGAAAATATATTTTTCACTTCACCTTCACAGCTTCGAACAGATACTGCGGCAATGAGATCTGTGAGAGCGAGAGGAGTTCCTAGGAAGAGCATTTGTCGCTCACCCATTGGGCTAGAAAAGCTGCTTTCTTTCTATGACAAGGAGGGGATTTACCTAAGGACGGCCCCCTATGGTTGCGAGTTTCTAAAAGTTCGGGAGGCGAAATGAGGAAAAAAATGAAAAGCCCTCGGGCCTTTTTGTTTGGGCCTTTTCAGGAATGGCGGTCGGTTTCCCGAGGGTAGCCTTTTGGTTGGGAGGGGCGAGGATGGGTGGAAAATGTTTTTGAAAAGATGGTGGACCATAAGGTTGAGGAGGGCTCAAAACAGGGTGCCGAGGCCAGTTGATAACGGTGCCTTGGGATCTACGCCAGTGTGCTAAGAACGGGCCGAATTAATAGTATTGCGTTCCGGCCGCAAATCCTGCTACCGGAAAGGCGGAACTGCCCCAAAGAAGACTTTTTGAGTCGATTTCCTCAATTGGTAAGGGAATTGAGATCTGGATGATGTTTCCGATAAGGTCGCGGATATGTACTACTATCTATCTATCTATCTGATAAGATTCCTCCGCAGTAGCTACTCCCAGAGATATATGGAATGGTTTCAAATTTTAGGTCAGATTATTCTTTTCCTCTCTCTTAGTGTAGGTATATGTTCCGTAAGGTTTGACTAAACGACAGGCTATTACTCATGCACACTAAAAAAGGAGCTTGGGATTTGCAAAAGACTCACATTTTTACACATTTTCCACAAATTTATTATGCTCAGTATTTCTCTGATTCCTGGTCATGTATTTCCATGTTGCCAAGCCTTATTCAATTGATTTCATTTGACTTGTTCTATGAATTACTTCAATACAGATAAATTCAAGCAATGAAAGGTTGGGTTATACAGAAATATCTTGAACTAAGAAATTATTTGCAGCTTTACGGAATTCACATTCAGGAAGGCAACTTCATTATGCTTTAGATTTTCAAATTTTATATTTCGTTGCGAATACTTAATTCCATGAATATTTCGTTGCAAATGTGAGGAGCCTGTATGACCAAGGATTCAATGATCTCAGCAATAAATAAATACTAGACTTTGTATTTTCCACGGTATTTTGTATAACGACCAGTTTCTGTAGAACAGCCATTTTCAGGGTAACAACCTCGTAATGTTTTAATAAAACAAATTATATTGCCTCAGAAAATATCATTGAGTTTCGAATATTTTGCTAGAAAAAGGTGATTACGGAACTTAAGCTTTGATGTGTGCTTACTCTAATCATCTGCCTATATGTGTAATATTGTTGGATTGTGTCTTTTTTTAAGGTGAGAATTGCGTATGATCAGCTAGAGACTTAAATGCACAATATACGATATTCAAGTAAGATCAGCATGGATTTTTCGCTAAGAAGCAGGTGAACATTTTATATAAAGATGAAGGAAATTAAAGTTGTTTTTTTCCAGACAACTGACCTCTGAAATCTCGATACGATGAAATTTTGCTGTTTGCTTACAGAATATAAAGTGGACAACATTCTTTTTTAAGTTCTCGGAAATAACCAGCAAGAGTAATGACCGCCGAAAGATTGTGATCGCCTCTCAAGAAAAAGAAAAATATGAGTGTATAAAGAATCTTTCGCGCTAAATCTAGGCAGTAGTATTAAAAGCACCACAGGTATTCTAGTGCGAGATTTTATCCATCACTAAATTGCAGGCACGTGCTCTAAGCTAGGTCTGCTTTGAATTCCAAATGCAAACAAATGAGGATGCGATATTTTAGATATACTCGCTTCGTATTCCCTTGTCTGCTTTAGCTGACATTAAATCTTACTAACAAGACCCCGAAACAACTCATATGCGAGTGCTATTTTAAGGTTTCTCGTGGCAAGAAGAATACAATCATCTCTCTTTTGAGTACTCTAGTATGAGCTAAGAAAAGGTTAGTGTATCATTTAGTCTGAGCCTACATTGGAGAACTTTGCCAGTCATATGGGCCTACTTAGTGACATACTTCCTCCACTTGAGTCTGCTTTTCTTCGTTTCCATCTCGTAGGTGATCTCGGTATAGAATTAATTTTCCGATGTGTAGAGATCACGTTATTTGTATGCCGATGAGGCATATATACGAGTAAGTAGTTTTTGCTGGACGAACTTCAGAATAATTAAGTTCCCGAAGATAACGAAATAGTCTTTGCCACATATCCTATCGACTCATCGTAATGCTATTAAGATGGGCGAGTCAGGTGAACTTTGCGGGACACGCATTGCATAGCAAGCTCCTAATCAAAAAGTTATTTACTTATCTTCCATTTAGTTCCGGCGTATCTGTATCACCTTCGGTAGCTCACTGGTTAGAGCGGTGGTCTGTAGAGGAAAGATACGCAGATATTCATAGGTCGCTGGTTCAAACCCAGTCCGAAGAATTTTATTTTTCACACCACTGATCCATGGATCTGTATCCGGATTCATTACGAGTACTTTCTTTTTCAATCCTTCCTATTCCTTCATTCAAATAACTTTTCAAAAAAACAAATTCAAAAGTTTGTGTGTACAACTGTAGTTTGTAACACTCATCGATAAGCCTTTTTTTAATAGCTATCAAAACCAGCTCTTGTTTCCATACATTTCGTAAAAAATTCACGAAAGAGCCAGAAATATATTTAGATCGAAATCTAACTAGTAATCAAAAATTTTTGCAGGAAATTTTACGATTAGTAGGATTTTTAACCCTTACCAAAATACAATTTGGAGTTAAACAACGTCAGCTTCAAAAAGTGACGCTATTTCTTCTTTGAAATTACTTTAATTTCTGTGCTTTATCGTTAATTTTCCCTCAGTAAATATGGGCAATTTATCCTACGTGAAGATACAATTTCCAAAAACGGCAATAGACAAGAATCATTTCAAATTATTTTCACATTAAATTGCGCAAACATATAGAAATGACAAATAATTCTGTCCTTTCTTTTCATTAATCTAATGGGAACCCAAGGGAATCGATAGACTATGGTCTAATTATGAGGCATCTAAGCATGTTTCTCTACGTTTATCAACCAATCTGCTATATTCGTATACTATGAATAAAGGGAAGGAAGATTTGATGAACCGAATCATGCTAATTTTATCTATTTTTTGTTATAAATACGTTGTAAGTTGTAGCACCTTTACGTAATGTTTATTACATATCTTGGTTACCTGTTAGATATATAAAGAGAAGTTATCAATATATATTTCTCATTTTTACTTCGTGAATACTTAAAGAGACCAGACAAAAAAATATAGTAAATGCGTGGAAAATAAACAAAATTCCACTGTTTAAAAAATTTTCAATATCTGCAACCGGTTTCGGACGTTTATCAAGCATACAGTTTGTTAAGTTATTTCCCGTCCATTTACTAGGATGGAGTTCCATACAGTTAAAGCTTCCCAGATTGATTTCATTAAAAACAGTATAATTTAAATATGTTGAAATTAGCTCTACATTAATAAATGCAAGGTAACCATCACATTTTAAAAGAACGTTGTCATTATAAAATATTCGCTGATGATGACAGTCGCATTTTTTTATTTGTCCTGCTGTTGTAGGTAAGAATTTCGGAGGTAAAAGCTACTCTCTTATGCCTTCAGTGTACGTAGTCAGCTTGACATCGTTGCTCAAGACCGTGAATTTTGTGAAGACTTGAGCCGCTCTTTGAGAATCGCAAGTCAAGATGAAGATCTATTATCTCTGGACAATGATTTAGCACAATAACCCTATCCATCATTTAGCCATCCATCTCCATATTCCTGAAATAAATAGAACTTCCGAAGTATCGACCAATCCCTTAACAACGAATAGGTATTCTTTCTGTCTGACGTGCACTTCTTCCGATGATCGATGTAGCAATACTCGGCGCGTTATTCCTGTACAGCATTCGCTGGCGGAATTTTTTCCTATAACCACCCATCAAAGCCGCTCTGAAGTCAAGTACTGACAGTCATGTGTTTTGTAAATGTTCCAAATATCTTGTCATGGAAAATTAAATTGGAAAATGTTTGATTGGAGATTTATTTCGTCGCATAAAATAAGATTGCAATCCTATGAATTTGGCTTACCTATCATCGGATTGTGCACAATCATCATAATTAATTTTAATAATCATGAAACGTTGTGTTCAAGCAAAAATTTCCCAGGTACTAATTGAACGCACAACTATTAATCATTTCCATTCCATTTTCACGTGCTCTCAAATATTTAAAAAATAGTGGCTCAAGAAATACGTAAAATGACTATTTTTCTGTCTGCTCTATGTTTGTGAAAAGTTCTCCTAACGACATGCAAGGAATGAGATACATGTGCGTATTCAGTTTTAGCTGTAAAAATAAAATAATTTCGTATGTTATGAGTGAATAGGAAAAACTGAACAAAATCCGATTTCCTTATGGTCAAATTAGACGAAGTTTAAGAGTGCCATGATACGCAAGGATTTACGAACAAAGGGAACGCTAACTTAGTAGGTATTTGATGATATAGTGCCACAGATATTTATTGAAGACAAACACTGAAATTTATCCCAAATTCGAGTATTTATTTTTTCTATCGTCTATCGGAGTATGTGTAACCAAAACCAATTTGGTATTCTTAACAAAAAATCTTAAATGTTGTAGTTACGCCCTTCGGTGACATTATTTTTTAGAAGTTAAATTTGTGTCATTATACTTCGCTTGAGTATTGTTACAAAAATTAGGATATTGGTAGGATTTAAGGAATGAAACGCTAACGAAAATAATTGGATCCAACCGGAAATACGGTTTAATAAGATATGAGAGATACATAATCATCGGGAAACGAAAGAATCGATGAAATGAGAGGCCAGAAATGAAGGAGGTCAATGATAACGTAAAATAAAGTTGAGTATTAAAATTAGTGTTAGAAACTGCTAGTATGACTCAAAGAAAAGAGAAATACGAATATCAGTTTTATATACTCTCTGCACATGTTTATTTCAAGCACAGTGACCACTTTCAGCTGAAACCTCTACTATATATGTATATCCAGACATATTTATTCAGCTCATATCCTTCAACTCTGTCATTCGATTTCTTATATTTGAGAGAATCACAGTAATTTTGCTGGAGTCCCTGTTTAATTCTAATTCCTACAATTGTTTTTTTTGTCTGATATTCGCTTATACCTTGTTATCCATATGAGGAACTATCAGCCCGCATATAAAATCATCAGACCTGACTTGAGTGGCTTATTGCCGACATTCAGACAGTAACTCATCGGAAGCGGAATAAAGAAATCGAATTAAATCTCTTCATAAACGCAAGAAGGATATTTTCTCTTTCTCACTTATCCTAATGAAGATCAGAGTATATAATTAAATTGAAGTATTTGTTACTGGAAGAGGCGAAAGGTCGCTTTTTCTCACTTTAGGTTTAATCTTTCGCATTCCTTTATGGAGAACTATATATCTGTCTCTTGAAGTATTTACTAACCAGGCGCCGCCTCATGCTAATCGTAAGCACTTATTGTACCGCATAGTATTCGCGGGTGACATAATCTACAAATGACACTTTGACTTTGTCCTATATTTTTACTAGTGTTTTCTTTTTAATTAGAATTTAGACCAGGGTTATACCACATTTTAGGCTCAAAGGCCACGTTAGAAATTCCTCGAAGAGGGCAGGCCAATGACGTCTCCTTAATTTAGACTACCATTCTTTCGTACACATACTTTTTATTCACACAACCATTTTAGCTCATATTTTTGTGTCATAAATCCCATGGGATAAATATCACTAAGATTTATCAAAAACCAGCAAATATCACAAAATTAACTAACAAGATCTTGAAATCGTATAAGCAGACAAATGAACAAGCTATCCACTATAAAATCAAGTTGTAGAAGAAATAAGAATAATTTTAAGCAATAATTGTGTAAGTTTTTGAAATATTAACCTTAGTGTATGTATGAATAGAAGTATCAAGGAGATAATGAAACTCATATCAAGGCAGTCTCAGGTTAGCAGGAGAGAAGGTTCAAGAATCTTCGGCGGCCCGTTCTCGCTCGCCCTTGGGCCGCATGCTAGATAAACCTCAGACAGAATCTATCTAACTTACAGATTAGAGCACCACAAACTTTAAATTCGCACCAACGAGTTGAAGACAAAGGTCAAGAGGCACTGTTCCAGACAAGGGCTTCACCCAGCTAGACCTTAAGGAGTCAGATTAACACCGTTCCCTTGCTTCAAAACTCTCCCCATTTGCTAATCTTTCCCTATTCCTTCCCACCTGAATCCCGGCTCATTTCTTTATCTCGAGCACCTGGCAGGGAAAAATCAAGCCATTACAGAAGTGGAAGACCTCTCCCCGGAACGGAAACCAGAAGGTTCCATTAGTAAGATAAGGAAAAGGAGGAGCTTTAGGATGCGAACGTTGTATCGTCGTCGCCGCAGAAAACCTGAATTTTGAGGAGTTTCCAAGACGAAGTCTCGCCTCCCCCGAAAAAGGATTTCGTGCCCTTAAGTCGGTGTCACTAACGCCCAGTGAAACAACGCCATAGCGGGAGATAAAGGATCTTAATGGCTCGATTTTCTCATTGCCCTTCGATTCGATTCCTCGTGTTCGATTAGGCGCCGTGGTACGAAAATCGAGCGGGAGAGAGAGGACCATAAAAAAGTTTTTATGGGGCATCATCATCAGGGAGGGAATTTATCAAAGATTTATATGAAGTTCCCTAGTTAGCTTTATGGCCGAAAATTGTGGTGACCCGATGGATACGCCCACTTTCATTTCGGCCTCCGTACCTCCAGGGCTCTCCGAGGGTTTGCTTAATGTCCGTCTTGAGGGCCGATTCTTCCATTGTCGGCGACGTGGATCTTATACGCTTAAATTAGAGCGGAAAGAGTTGAAGATTTTCCCACAGCCAGCGGTTCTTCTTACACGAGAGATAAGCTGCTTCTAGCCTCCCTAACAATGAAACCAAACGTAATGTAAATAATAATACGAGGAAATAGCATAAAATTTATTTCATTTTTTAGGTTAGATCGGTATCATGCATATTTCACTGTATTCTTTTTAAACTTCCTTAATCTTTAAAAATCATAATACCAGTTAATACAACGTAGTTGCAAATAAGTAAAGATGTGGAAAGAAAATATGTAATTGATTAATGCTTCGCTAAGATAAAATTTTTAAAAGCAGTAAAATGGCTGTTCATTAATTAAAAAAATTGAAAGACATTTTATTTAACATAATAATAATAATAATATTTATTAATCCAGAGACATACATAGGCATGTATAGGACAAGTCAATCAACATATTCACAGTCAGTCAATACATAATGAATAGAATACATAATGTACATAATAATTTTGGAATAATGAATAATAAAAATTCAATACATAATGAATTACAATAACATAACTTACTCAAAATACATGATATTTAGTAGCAATATAGAGTTTAATCACACTTTCTTTTCGGTTATAAATTCTTCTACGCTGTAGTAAACTTTATCTGTTAAAAATATTTTCATTTTGTTTGAAAATGCATTGATATTACTCTCCTTTATTGCACTTGGTAAGGCATTAAATATTCTAAGAGCCATTACCTGGAAGCTCCTTGCATATAGGCTATACAGATAGCATTGATTGGCTATACAGATTGCATAGCATACAAATAGCATTGATCAAGAAAGGACTTATAGATAATGCGAAGTAATGCAATGATACGTTCCAATTATAACGGTAAACACTTATTAAACGAAATTAAAAGAGCCATGTGAAAATTTAGTGGACTATCATTTTTTTAATTGAAAAAGAAATGAGATGTTTCTGTGAAAAGTAAACATCGGACTTCTTTTTCGATTAATTTATTAAATGATAAGGAAGGAATTTGGAACATTGAGAAATATTTACAGTTTACAAAATGCCTCCAGCAGAAGTAGCAATCCTATACGTGCCACTTTTTAATGCCATTCCTTTTAATTTTACGGCTCTTAACTTATAATGATTTAGGATGAACTCTGTTTTAAGAATGTTCTCGTCATAAATTCTAGGATTCGGCATCATCTAGCAGTTCGGAAATGAAATTTGGAAATCTGCTATTGATTGGTTTGTACAATTTCTTCAGCACTCATTTTACCAATGTCACTGCTTCAAACATTTTACCCCATTCCTTTCTTTGGAAAGCGGAGAAAGTTATTTTTATGCCCTCACGAATGATTAAGTTTCACCCTCGTTATTCAAGTTGAATTTCAATTGTTAAAAGTTTTAAATATTCTGATTATCCATGATTTTACACATTAAAGTGGAAATATTTATAGAATCAAGACACACATTTATTTTCAGCTCTATGTATTAAAATTGATAAATGCGATGGATTCTCGATGAAGTTAATTTGTTCTTAAAATGGATGATTAAATCGCAATTTTCAACCTATCTTAAGTGAAGTTATCAATCTACTTATCGCCTAAAACGTACACCGAAGAGTCAGTTTCTGATATAATTCTTACTCAACAGGTCCTCGCTATGAAATAACTAAGTACTTCAATAAATGAAATTGCAAATCCCAAGAAAATTTTGATTTATTATCCTATATTATATCCTATATTATATGACATATTATATCCTATATAGCTGTTTCTTGTTCACCTCATTTAATGATTTTCTGAGTATATTAGAGGTTGAGTGACAGCTTTTATTTCTGTTTCTTATTAAGTAATTAACCTAAAAGTAATTAACCATTTTGTTATTTTTACAAGGATAGCTTTGTTTTTGGTAAACCTCAACTTTCTCCCGTTATACATGTCTATATCTTTGATATCATAAAAAATTATTAATCCGCTGAAATATTGGAATATTTTATTTGAATGATTTAATTTTCTTATCCGTGAAGAAAATTGCGTCTACGAAAGTTATAATTATAATTATAGTTTATCCATAAATTTTAACCTTCCATCCTTGAAGATATGCGTTTACGACAAAGCTCTCTCAAAGGAGCTGGGATCAATACTCAGGGGAAAGAAAAATAACTTCGACAATTTTAAATAATTATATGCATATGAAAATATCTCTCATGAACGGTATGAGAATGATCGAAATACTTTCTAGTCAGCGAAGTATAATGCCATTGTGTCCATTCAAGATTTCCCTGAATTATTTCGCTGTTATCCAGACATCTTTTAAGGAGAACAAAAGAAATGTAGGATCTATAAAATAAGACGGTTCAATTTCATTTAAAATATTCATTCCGAAATATTTATAACCCAATATGAAATGACTGTCACCTATCAACTGTTATTTATTGGGATGCAATCTGGTTTGTCCATCAGAGCTAGATAACTTCAGAGAGGACGCTTTCAAAAAGTACGTACATTCTGCTCACTTTTCGGGTAAACATTGTAACGCTACTTCTCCACTATGTCCTCAAACTGTTTACCCATTCAAAATAATTTCCCCGCGCTTCCAACTCCGACAGGATTTTTTCGATTAAAAATTTCATCAAAGCACCGCTTTTTACAACGTCCAGTTAACGCACCCATTTTCTTTTTCTATAAATCCACAAAACGTTCCATCAACCTCATTGACTCTCCGGCGACATCTCCCCCCCACCTTTTTATGCCCCAACCCGTGAGGCCATTAACATCAGTTCTCTTAACAGGTTACTTATTCACCAGGAGCAACATTTGCCATTAAATTACGACATCAGCGAGCCTCGGCGACGATTAAGCTCTACAACGCGCAAATTAATAAGGTCGGAGTATTTCACGGTGCTCGGGTAACCGAGTAGGTGGCAACTTATTTAATGGCGAATATTCGGCCGCCCACGCGATCCTCGTTACAGTAAATCAGGTCAGATGCAGCGGCCGCTGTGTTCGGTCTAGCCCGGGTCAACCGACAGATTTGTATGCATAGTTTCCAAGCGGAGCGGAGAGGGACATGCTCCAGTTGCAAAATAACAATCGGGGAACAAAAGAAAGGGGGCGCCCCGTAAAGAATTGGATGACGCAGCGCATCCTCTCGGCAGTTTTACGGCAGATGAAAGAACACGGCCGCGATATGCGTTAATGGCGCTGTTTTCCTGCTGTTTTACAAGCCGTGTGGCTTTCGTGTCCTTTTTAATGGGCGTCGATTGGAAGGCGATTCTGAGTTACTGCGCCTCGCCTAACGAAATGTATAAATGTGCGTACAAGTAGGAAGTCTACCGCATCTCGAAACTTTGTACTCCTTCTTCGCCTTTCTGCTCTTCTCTTGAAAATTTTTCTCCGGTAATTCACTTCTTTCTTCCATCAATGGACTTCCATTTCTTTAACTTATTTATTGCTTTTTCGATTGCTGTGTTTTGTAATTTTTCTTTGCTCGTGTTATTCGACTATATTTACTTGATGTTTTTCTTTTTTAACTTTCGTTGCAATTAAACGTGATTGGCCGTTTTGGGTTTCCTTGAATCTTTTAAATAAATAAATTGTATCCGTCACTCTAATTCTTTGTCGCACATATAAACCGAAAGTACACGTATTAACTTCTAAAAATTCTACTTCTTTTATTAATAATTAAAAAAGTTGAAAAAGTTGCATATTCGGATGACGAGTGAAGTATATACATAATACTACTTTCCAAAAAAAAAAGATAAAGGAAAATCATTTAAATTTTATTAAGATGTTCCAAATCCAAAAAAATTTTGTTTAGTACAAAGCTATTTCGTGCCTGCTCTGGCGCCTTCGGTAGCTCAGTTGTTAGAGCGGTGGACTGTAGAAGGATTGTAAGCAGATATCCATAGGTCGCTGGTTCAAATCCGGCCCGAAGGAATTTTTTTCACAGTCTTTATTCACACCCTTCGATCTGTTTTCTTAAACATTAATGTCCCTAATTATTGCAAGCATACAAAAACTTTATTCACATAACCCAATATAAATGTGTACTACTGCTAAGATGTTATAGGAATAAAAATTCTACAGAGGAACCTACAAGCCCTCTTTTCTGTAACATCTTAGTAGTACAGCCTTCGCACATTAATTTTATACTATTTATAGTGAGACACTAAAATGAGCCGTTTTTATTTCTAAAAATTACTTCTAGAACCAGCTCCTACTTCCTTGTATTCTGTAGAACATTCACGCAAGAGTTATAAATAAAGTAAAATTGAATGCTAACAATTAATAATATATTTTGTGATTTTATTGTCCTGAGGATACAAAAAAAGTCAAACTGTTTTTGGAGATATTTGACCCTAGTAAAGGAAATATAAGTAGTAATTGTTATAAATCTACATCGAAGCGTTTAAGTAGTAGATTCTAATATTTTAATATGAATTCAAAAATTAGGAAACGCAATCTTTATTATTACTATTCGAATATAAATTAATCCATACAGAAGCTGTTTGAGGTTTACAGTCCGTTATGCGAAAGCAATAAACATTATTATAATAGCACCCCTTCACTTTGTTTTCTACAATCAAGTTCTTGGGTCTCTTTGGTATGAAAAATATATTTTAGGATGTATTTATATGAGAGAGGCAAATATTATGCATTTCGTTCTTATCCTTGTCTGTTGATCTTTTAACCTCTAATATCCAAAGTATTTAATACATTCTACGTCTTTCTAATGCCGATGAATTAGCCTCTATTTTTTATCATTATAACGAAATTTCCAAAACATTTAACTAAGGTTAATAATCATCTTAAAAGATACTTTTGGTAGCTTCCACAATAAATACATATTCTTGCGATCGTTTTTGTTGAAGTATTAACATCATCAGGCCAGATGATTTTAATACTTTAACAACCAGATGATGTTAATACTTTAACGAAAGAGGTCGCAAGAATATATATTTGTTGTGGAAGCTACCAAGTATATTTCTTTTAAGATGGTTATACCACCTTTCCGCGAAATGAAGATTGAACAAATTAATTTTTTTAAATTTAGGTTTCTAATTATGAAAAGCCTTCGCAATTGCAGAGAGATATTTTTAAGACAGTTCCACTAAGTCGGTATGTATAATAAAATTCTTATAATAATAGCGTTTATAATCAGTTCATCATAGAGAGGCAATGAGGATCAATCTAGCCCATACACTTACTTATAAAATTCATCGCATGTACTACATTTTCTTTTCGATCTGCAGCAATTTTTCCCGTAATTGCCAGTGAAGATTTTATTAGCACCGTAAAGTCAGGTCCAGTTAACTATTCAATCAAAGCAAACAACAACTCCGAGCGCGGAATTTTGAAGCAGAATCAACGATCTAGCCCGACCACTTGCTCGGGCAAATTGCTTTAACTTATTAGATCGCGGGTCGTATCTTCGAAGCAAAACAAAAGAACAGCGCGATGAAACTGTCGGAAAGAGCCGGAAATCACGGGACGAGGACATTTATAGCGAAGTCTGCAGATGCTTCGAAACAGGGCAATTAGATCATCCGTTTACCCTTCCACGACCCCTGGGAGATGGGTCACCGACATCGCCATATTGTCGTAATTATAGTACCGCGTAGTAAAGAGTGTTATTCGGCACCAGCGGGCTGAGTTTCGACAGCCTACCGCACCTCCGAGTACCTCCATCTTTGGTATTCCTTCCCTCCATTCTCATGCCATCGCCATATTATCGCTATTATAGTACCACATAGTACTACAAGTAATACTTCCACCCTTGATGTCCCCCATTCTCATGCAGTGAGTCCCTTATGTGCACATAATTCTCTCAATTCACAAATTCCTTAGTCTTACGCATGGCATATTTCAAAGAAAAACTAGAGAACATGAGCGATAGCTGGCAACCACGAGGAAGTGAAGGTCGTATCGTGGAGTACGCTGGGTAAGGAATCCGCGTGAGGAGGTGTATACCCCTCTTTGGAGGGGATGCGCGAAAATGTCCGCGCAGGCCATCTACTAAGCGGTTTTATAATAGGAAACCTTAACCATAAAGCTGAAATGTACCAAGTGGTACTATAATAAAATCGCGTTACCGAGGGAATCCGTCAGATTCGGCCGAAAATCCCATCTCACTCGGAAGCCGTAGAAATTCGGGGGCCCACTCTTAAAAGCGTCATCGCACGACCCTCCCTAATGTCAACCGATGCTCACGTTAACTATCTTGAGCCGCACCCAATCGAGCCGCCTAATTGAATAACAGGTAGACGGGGAGCGGCAGGAAGGAATGAGAGAGAAAGAGAGATCCACAAAAAACTACTTTCCCAGGGTTTTCTATAAAAAAGCGCTCCCGAAATGGAATTTTTAATTCTGCTTGTTTATCATGAATTTTTGTGAAAACGTTTCTCTTAGCGACAAAAGCTCCGGTTCCCCCAATATGTTTCCGTGTACAATGCCTTCCCTCCCTTTCCCACGCTCCGTTCCTATCTGCCGAATAAAAAAAGGAGGCTTTTTGTCGCGCGCTAGCCACCAGTGACCACCTCCAATTGTTCACTCGTGAGGGAGGGTTCACGTCCCACTCCCATCGCCTCATTATGACCGTGGGGGTGGGGGGCGGGGGGCTCAGGGGGGGGGGAGGTGGGAGAGGAGAGATCGGTGGGGTGAGGTGAGGAGGGAGTGATAAAGAGGATTGTGTGCGGTACGGGTGTGAGGAGGACAGCGGCTCGAGCCACTGTTGGACCTCGAGGTTTTCGTTCTTTCGCGGGAAATCACCGCGCAAGAAGTTATCAGCTCATTCCGGATTAGCGTAAACATATCTATTCCACTATTAATACTTTCCAGAAATAAATATTTATTTCTTTTAATAGAGACAAGAGTAAAACGAATAAGGGAGAAATAAACCTGGGTTTATTGAGTACACAAATAATTTTACATTACCTAGGTTCAGTTACAATAAGGCAACTTCGTGAATTCCACATTAAATTTATTAACTTACCTGAATGTATATGTATAAATGTGTTACCTTAACTTAAGATGCTTCCATGAATGTGAAACCAGTTGTGTCTAATAAATGTATTGTGGAAATTACGAAGTTGCCTTATTTATTTTATGGCTTTCCAAGTTACGCCTTCTCACACCTATTATAGGTTCAGTTACTTAGGCGTTGGTAGGCAATTTTACGAAACTATTTTATAATTTATAATTATATTTTGGACTCAACTGTTAGTTTGATTTCTCTGTTATAATGAAATAGCTGAACCATGTTAAACTGAAAACAAATATTTAAAATGAACGTATCACTTACTCTCGTTTAAGGCTTGTTCATAGTTGAATCTATGCGATCGATAATGAGATGTCATTAATGCTGAATAATCGGCCACTTTTCGTGGAGAACTATGAAATTTGTAACCAATAACGTTACTTTGTTATTCGTCATTGGATCTGTTTCACTTTTTGTATTCTTACTCAGTAGGAAAGGAAAACTACCTCACTCCTGATCCTATCTAGTAGGCATCATTATCTCCTCAACCCTTTTGTAGCCAGTGGTGAAAAGGCTTGATTTCAAACTGTCCGTCATGCTGAATAGTTAATGGATAGACGTTCTACTATGCTGTTAATGCGCTTTTGTACCAATTGAGGATAGAATATAAATGTTCAGAATCGGCTTCAAAGTCCACCCTTGGGAAATTTTAGCTCTCCGTCATATTAGTCAACTGTTTCTCTTTCGGTTTACGATTCAATTGTCTCGTCGTAGTTCTGTATACCTAGCCATAATTGCAGATGCATTTTTTATCGGAAAAATTCTATTGAGAATGATAGTATGATTTTGAACCTTTCAGGTCACTTACGTTGTTACTCAGCATAGTTTCGTCCTTTTATAATGAAGATTCGACTTTATCCCACGGAAAATCCTGAAAGTTGATACCTACAATACTAATAGGTACTAATAAAAATGAAAATTGAGGGCCGTAAAAGCCTTTACCCTTTTTCTAATTTCATCCATTCACTAAAGTTCCTGTATTATTGTCTGCATATATACAACGATAATATTTATTGTTATTGCTTTCAGTACGGTGTATCGCTTGACCATATATATTATTGAATAAGTGTTTGACTTTGTGACACTGATTCACTTATGCACCATCAGCGGTACGCTCTATATCAATGTATATTATTGAGCACACATTCTATTATGCAGTTGTCTTAATGAGTTAAAGTATTAATAAGCATTACTTTTAAAGTATTTTTCGTAGAATAACTAAGTAAATATATTCTGTAAAATCGCAGAGACATGGTAATTTCTGCGATAATGTCCATGGGGACAGTTCTATACAGTAGTATACTACAGTCTGTTCACCGTTATGAAGGCACAATTAATTCCTTATGACCCCGTGTATTTCTTACGAGAGATTGACGAAGTTGCGACTTTTGCATTAAAAAGTAGAGTTGGTGAAAATTGATTTTGAAAGCAATCAGCATGGCGAAAAGGAACTCCGGATAGCATAGTGATATATACACAAGATTTAATATTAACATAATGGAAAGAAAAATTAGAAAGTGAAACTTTCAAGAAAATCACGATAGAGTTGAGTATCGTTTAACTAATGTTTTTGAGATTATCTTTCGAGTCACAAATTTGTTTGTAATATTGAAATCTACCTTATGTCACGTTCTTTCTAACTGTGTTATCAATTTTGTTCCTGAAAATTTTGGAGACAAACGTCTATGGGAAATATGTAATATTGTCGACGGTCTTTCGGTAAAAACACAATGAGAGATGTAGTCACCTGTGTTCGTTCAATTTCGGTAGGGAAAACTTTCAGCGAGAAAGTTTCTGAGGAAATGCTACAGTTATTTTCCCCCGAGAAGCAGGAACCGAATCAAGGAGCGATGCAAATTGAAAACGCCGAGTGAATCGCCGCAGTACGGTGGTGGGGGCGGGCGGAGAAGCCGCGGATTAAGAGATTACGAGCTAATGGATTACGGAAGTCGAAGAGTTGTAAAGACGTTCGAGGCGATTAAGAGGTAGGGGTGGAAATTATGAGGGACTGCGGAAATGGCAAACTTGAAGAGACTTCCTTTCACTTCGAATAGCGGATCGGACTTTTTCGATTCGGCGAATTAGCGAAGGAAGAGGATTTTTGAGGAGGGAATTGAGTCGCAAAAATGCAGGGAGCGCATTTGTCGAGGAGGGCACATATTTCAGCGGATTTTTTCGCCATTTTCTCCCGCGGGAAAAACGGATAGAGAGGCGAAAAGAGTAGGCGCATTTACGCAAATAAATTTTTTTGCGAAAACGTTTCTTTTATTGCGATCATTATTATATTATTTTTTGCGAGCGGCCCCGATTTTTTCCTCTCGCCCGGGGTTTTTGCGGCCGAGAGAAGATGAAAAAATGCATATTTATGCGATTCTCTCATTTTGAGACCGTTTATTATAACCTTCCGCTAACGAACCACTCGACTCCATTGTGACGTTCGGGAAAAAAACGTGATAAAGTAATGAAAGAAAAAGGAGGGGAGTGTTTGAAACGGAACTATGTACAGAGTTAAAAGCGGGTTAGAGGGAATTCGTCCGGTGAAGTGCTTTGACGAGCCTGGATAATGAGTGTTATTTTCGAGTTGTCCGCCGCTGTCGCCGAGCCGACCGCCGACTCCCACCCCCTCTCCTACCCTCCCTCCTCCCCCACACCCAACACCTGACCCTCCCCCTCCGATCCCCCACGCCCTCCCCAACACCTGACCCCCCCTCCGATCCCTCACACCCCTCCCCCGATTATACTCCCCGTCCCCTCACCCTACTTTCGATTCCCATGCATTTTACCCATCCCATAGGTGGCTATTTTGCGCACCCATTCTCTTACTATTTCTCCCACCACCTGATTCCTCTCCTCAATTTTCCCTCTCATCCCACCCTCGTAGCTCCTCTCTCCTCCCCTCATTTCCTTCCCCTTCCTCCGCACTTGTTCTCATCTTCTCTCTCCATTTTTATCCAAATCCTTTTTCGTTTTGTTCTCCTCCCTTTTGTTCCCATTGCAATAAGCCCATTCCCGTTCTTGAAATATCTCTTTTCGTATCATTTGACCACCTAAGTTTTCTACTCTTATTGGCTTCTTCTTTGCATCCTCGTGCATTTATTCAGTGGTCCTCCTCAATTCATTGCACAGCCTCAATGGTGTTCGTCACCTCTGACTCAGAATATTGGTACACACGACTAATGAGACTATTGATGGTTTAGATAAATAATAATGAATTCACACCAAAACCATAAAGAGATTCACAACAAAAAATACAAATAAAAAGCATTTGGAAATACCCAGTGCGAGTTTCGCACTCAATGAGATACTACTTTGGGTGAAAGAGTAGAACTTACACGAAGTAGAATCTTTTATATATTTCATTGAGAGTGAAATCTGCATTTGATTTTTTTTCGAAGGTTTTTCGATGGTTTTTGTGTGAATCCATTTATACTTCTGAATGTTGAATAGGGGAATGGGGATGTAGGAATGAAAGACAGTGAAAAAGTAATTCGTGGATGGGATCCGAACGCAGATCCTTTTCCCCTCTATGTGCGGATGATTTGAATCTTAAGTGAGAAACATGAGAACTATTTTGTTTCTCTTTCTCGTTTATTTCGTCTACCGAAATTAATGGTCCATAGTGTTTTGATTATTACTTTTACATGTGGCCTAACAGTTTCGCATGCGGTTGAATGGTAAATGGAAGCAGCCTCCCGATGAAAAGATCTCCTTCTCTGACCTAAGACATTTCAGTTTTCTCGCTTATAGATTATAACGATGTGTTGTTGGTGGTTCAGCTTAGCGGCACCCACTATCGCCACGGTCCTCATAGAGGCCAACCTACAATGCTTAGTTAAGGCGACCCTTTCTAACAGGAATATATATCTTTAAAGGAAGGTTTCTAGTCTCGTGAAGATTTCAATTCCGTCCATTTTTGGATTATCTTTGTGTACGACACAATGTTATTCCCTTTTCTGATTTTCGTTTGATCGAATGAAAAAATCCTTCAAAGGTGACGCTCACAAGTGGCAGATGCCGCTCTTATAGTAATTATATTACTTCAAAATTTATCTAGGGAGGGAAGAATTTTTAATATAATTTCCACTACAGTATTTTCCGTCAAGATAAACAAATACAGTGACCACCGACTACAGTAACTGGGGGCTTTTATGATCACCTTGATCATAAAAGCCCCCAGTTACAGAAAGGAAAAGGAAGTGCCTCGGTAGTGTAGTGGTTAGAACAACCGCCCGGAAAGTGGGAGACCTGGGTTCGAGTCCCAGCCAAGTCACTATTTTTCTCTTCTCGTACAACAAATACAGTGACATTCAAGTATCGAAAAAATCCTGATCCGGAATCGCAATAAAAAACAATTAGAGATACAATTTCCCATTGGATCCTAATTCGTGAAATACGTCTAAATGCTGCTCAAAAATCGCAAAGATGTTTCGATGTTAAGTATGAATAAGTGGAAAAGATAATTTTTGCGTTCCTTTTGATCTTTTTGCACGCATACCTACGAGCGAAGGACTGGTTAGCAGGCTTACTCGCTAACCGAGGCATATTGATAAACGCAGTAATTTACATATAAAACCGTCCATGCCAAGGAAATAGAGCTGTTGAAAGTTGGGTAACATAAAACAGGAAAATTTTCCCAAAACCAGACCTGCTTGGATAAAAATTTTCAAATCACGATACTTTCTCCTTACATACTTACTTAGCAGATATCCAAATAATGGATTTTAACCATTTTCTTGTTTAATTGAACAGTTAATGAGCTCTATCATATAATAATGATTGTGTATTTCAATAATATGAACTGAAATGAATGACTCAGTAAGCATGATTTTCCAAACTCTTTGAGACTGTTAGATTTCAGTTTCTTGGAAATATTCTTGAGTATTAGGTAGTGGTATGAAGATACCTCATATAACTCGAGAGCTATAACCTATTACTTCTGGTAGTGCAGTAAGGCTAAGGCCGCTGGGGAATCTTAAGTTCCAGGTGCTTCTAGAGTTTTTATTCGCTATACATCTACAAAGGAATACAATCCCCTTTGAAACACATTGTCAAAGTTATCGTGTTAAGTCGTCCGAAGTAGTATTTATTTTGCAAAAAGGGACTGATGTTTGAATATCTGTTTTTGTGCGATGATAAACTATAAATAATTAATTCAAATAAATAATTGTTGTTAGGTATTCTTCTTTATTGAAAAATGCCAGGTATCCCAATTTAGAATTTAAAAACATAAACTCATTTATTTTTCCGTATGAAACCTATATCTTTACTAAATTATTCTTTTCAAAAGAACTGTCACTTTGAGGAAAGGAAATTCAAGGATGTACATAAAATACAAATACAATTCTAGATTTCTCACTCAGTCATTTATTCCGCACAATTTAACCATGCAATAATAACTGCAACGAATTTTTACTTATTTCGTGTTATCTATCTGGAAGGTAGCCATTTACCAGATGCTTTGAAAATGAATTCCTAATATCCCATTCCGATTTATGAAATACTATTCATTTATCTTTAGCAGTAGTAGGATCCAAGTGAATGTATGTTTCAATTTCTTTTGTCTCATAATCTGTGATGGTATGAAATCAACTGAAGTATGAATAGTACTTCATAATAACGTTAATATAGATTCTATGTTATTATATGAAATGTTATCTATTGTATCCTGAGTAAGGTTTCCATTCAAAAATTTCTTATTGGTTAGGAATACATGGGTGAGCATTAGCGATCGTAGCGAAGGTACTCATCCTCATTTCCAGCGAAATTCATTCATTTAGTGGATCAGATGAGTTTTCGATAGAGGAACTTTATAGATAGGCTGATAGTAAATAATTGTTTTCTTTAAATATATTCCTGTGCTTAGTTACGCTTGATTTTGAGCCTTTATTCTATGCTAAATAATATATTATTTTTTGTTATTTGTGTTTTTACTTTTAAATTTATGCTCTATAGTGAATCCGGCATATTAGACTGCTTCGGACAAAATCACGGACTAACGTGTGAAAACGGAAGCCCCCTTTATATTAGTTTGTAGGTAGCTGAACATACAACTAGGCAAGACCTTGGCTCAATATTCCCTCCTGCCCTTTCCTTCCCATCTTCCCGGTACCCTCCCATCCCTTTCCCGCTCAACTTACATCTTCCCTCCCCTCTCAGCTCCGAACCCTTTCTCGCCATCGTGGTCTCCGGAGGATGCTGAGTCATGACAAGGGACGAAGCTATGCGAGTGAGGAGGGGAAGAGGCAGGTGTGGTGGGGACTTCATCTTTCTAGAAGAGCACCCGAGACAAATATGCGGTGGAAGGGGGAGGACCACCCCCACATTCTATCTTCTCCATAGCCGCTGACTTCTCCGCATCACTCCGAAAGCGCCTTTCATTGCCCCTCCAACGGAAGATAATACCGCTAAAGGAATTGATGATCCTTAATTGCGTCTGCAGAGAGCTCAGGATACATTCGAAACCGTGGCGCGATGCTCGAGTTTCACAAAACCTCCGCGGGGGGGCGCCCGCCGCGTTGATTAGGGAGAGTTGTATAAGAGCGAACGTTCATCTCTCTTTCCTCGCTACCTTTTATCCGCGGGAAATGTTCCTAGGCTGCATTGATTGAGGCCTGATGAGCCAATGGGAATCCTCTTCCATTCCGACGGCCGGAGATCCCGCGATTCGGACATTTTTTCGTGATTTTTAATTAGTTTCCTTTTTTCGGTGTTTGCCGAGGCGTAATGTTTTCATGCTACCCGATTGTTTTGCCCCGTTTTTAATGCGGATGGACAAACAGATTACAACGAGAGATATCATTTCGGCGATAATCAGCGCGGCGAAAAAATTGGGTTGACGTGACAGGAAGAGGAAGGGAACGTGGGAGCAGATATAGGGTGGATAAAGGAGCGTGATTGAAAAAAGCGGATAAGGTCCGATAGAAGGATACGCTTTGGCTATGGGTCTACATGTGACCGTGTCACTCGCGTCCGGTGCTGATCCCCGCGACTATCTTGCCCGATCGACTTCTGTTGCGTGAATTTTGCTGTCGAATGTTCTCTGAATGTCAAAGATACTCAGTTCAGAGATAGTCGGCAACAGTTGTTGCTCAAAAATTACGAAAATTCTCGTTTGCTTTCAACTTTTTACTTGAGTACTGCTGTAAGTGATGCCTCCATTAAGTTTTTGAATCACATCTAGATGAATGGAATAATTATCAAACGTATTTTGATAAATGGTGGAGGTAAATCTGCCGATCGTGTAATTGAGTCTCAATATTTTGAGCGGTTGTGATAATATGAAAGCGAATGGATTTTGAGCGATCTTAAAAATTGCGTCATTCCTGATTGCTTCTCATTGAATCCCATATAAAGTGTTACTCATTTCCTTGTGCTGCATTACGTGATCTTTTTCCACCCATAGCATTCCTGCTCGCTGAGAAAAACAAGACGAAACTACCTATCTTCTTATCTTGTCTTATTGCCTCATTCCTTACCAAAAAGCTTTCTGCTATGATTGCGGAGGGTGCGGGATTCAGCATAACTTTGAGCTGATGAATTAATAGGCAAGACTGGAAATTCTATTTCATTACATTTTTATTACTTTCTCTATATACGTAGGATAGAGAAATATCGTTTTCATGAAAAAATCGACTTCGAGATTTAAACGGAAATACATGTTTTGGGGTCCCTAGAACACGTTTTGTCCATTTTCGGAATGATGTGTGTGTGTGATTGTGGGCACTCTAACGTAAAAACTGTTAGTCGTATCAATATCAAACTTCATATATAGTACTGTGGTGGGTGCTTTCAGAGTTGATTAGATTTTAGAGTAAATCGGTTGACCGGAAGTCGAGCTTTATTCTTCCAAGCAAATTTCCTTTTTGCAAAATATCTCCATAAATATAATATTTAGGTATATTTTATTATTTATCAAAGTTTTATAAAATGTAATTTTCTATAAATTTTGTAATTAACATATTTTTATCACTGATATTTTAGGAGTAATTCCTGAAATACTGATAAACCGGAATTTGCTGATTATGTACTTTGTGGGCGCTCTAACATAAAAACTATTAATCGTATCAACACCAAATTTTATATATAGTACTTTGGTTGGTGTCGTTAGAGTTGATTAGTTTTTGGAGTAAATCGGTTTACCGGAAGTCGAGCTTTTTTTTCGAAGCTCGTTTCCGTTTTTGCAAAATTCCTCCATTAATCTGATATTTAGGTATGTACAAAATTATCTACAAAAGTTACAGAAATGTATTTTTCTATAAGTTTTATTTGAAAAAATTACCGATATCAACCACCGTTTAGGAGTCATATCATAATTAACCAATTTTCTGGTTATTGCGACATATTTACGTTAAAATTTCGTTTTCATTTATATAATTTCATAATAATTTTATATTTAACATGCTTACTATATTTCTTCAAAGTTTTATTTGGAAGTTGATTTGGAATTTATAACACGCGTATTTATTAAAAAATAATTATTCAGTTATAATGGTTTCTGCCGTTATTGATTACTCTTCACAATAACAATAAAGCTCGTTACTATGGGTTTGTTTACATGTTACTATGGGTTTGTTGCAATGCTATGTATGCATCGCATCATGTCCCGAAAAACATTATTTATAATTTTTGTTACGTAAAAGTTAATATGATATAAATTAGTCACTTATATATCTTCCAAGTTTAGATTGAATGTAGAGTTCGAAAATATTGTCGTAGATAATTATTTACATCTTATATATGACGAAATTCATGTGCTGGTCACATCAGATTGTTTTGATTTGTTATTTTTTACGCTTATATGATGCATTTTTTGAGTTTCCGGAATTTCCTAGATTTCCTTGTATTTTCTTCAATAGCATATCTTACTTGTCTCATATCAGCTAATGCTGAGTTAAAGGTTGTCTGTATTTTAATGATATTTGAAGGAGTGTCTGCCAAGGAATCTCTTGGAAGCCACTACCTGCAGGTTGTGTGCGGATTTTATAGAACCCCCCTCCTTTATACGTGTTAGATTATATTTTATTTACTTTGCCTAAGTTATTAGTATTTACTAACTCCTCTAATATCCGATATGAAATTCCTTCTTAATTAAATATTTTTGGGTAAGTATGTTAAATTTTTGATTGGTTTCACCAAAAAAGAGACTTACTGGTATCAATATTGGTCAAATAAAGACGTTATATTATAACTTATTTACGCAGGAGAAATAAGTAACATAAATACGTATTCTTCAGCACCCATCTGAGAATATTCAATTGAGCCTTAGGTTATCCCAGCGAACGTACGGCTTCACTATTGAGATTAGAAGTGATCGATTACAAGGATAATGAAATGACTGTCACTTCGGAAACGGTTACATTTTTCAATGTATGTAGTCTTCTCGTAGTCTCTGCCAGGTCGGCTAAATTTTACTGCAGATTCAATGTAAAAGACTTCATACATTTTATACGCCAGGAAAGTACGAAATCTTCCATACCATTCACATCAAATTGTATAGATTTATTTGTGCTTAATTTCTGTCGGCCAATGTTAAAATGACCCATTATACCAGAATTTTATCTTGTAAGTTTTAAAAGGATGAATTCAACGGAAATGCGATAGCTTCACAATGAAATGGAATTCTGAAGTAAATTTTAAGATTTACTTAAATATACGCAGAAAAATAGAACAAAAATAAATGATATCGTTTTTATAAAGGCGAGATTGAGTTTAAAAAGCCTTCTCTTTCATATAGCTCATCATTCTTAATACAGGAATTGATATGAAATAGATTGCTAAAGAAACAGTTAATAGTATAGTGGAAAAACATAGAGATGCTTCAAGAAAAATTGTCCACAGCAAGGAAGCACCTGCTCAAAAGAGGGGCTGTGAAAACCCTGCCCGCGGATAGCCGTAGTAATAGGTGAAAAGGTAAAGTAAACGCCTAACAGGATGTTACAAATCTAGGTAAGATTGAGGGAAACAGGAAAGGGGTGGCTCCATAAGGGAACCAGGTATCATTCTTTCAGCAGTAGTGATGTGCGATACGGAAGGATATGTGTATGATTAGGGAACTTTCCTTGGAGAACCCTTGTTGTGCTCTCTGTGACCCTCCATACCGAATTTCCGCGGACTCCGGCAGATCCTCAGGAAAAGATTTTTTAATGCCCTCAATTACGGGGGGCTGATTCCAGTGGATTTTAATTAGTCCCCGCATCTCTCTGTTTCACTCTCCATCTCTTGGCGTTCGTCACAAGTACTCTTCCGAAAACGGTCCGCGCTTTCACATCCCTCGCTTCAATTCTAACTTTTCTTTGTTTTCGAATCGCCCCTCGGAAAAGTTCACATGCGTCTCGCAATCGAACGACTTTGAGGGTTTTTCCCCAAGAACAATTGCTCCTCCTTTCACGAATGATTAAGCGAGATACGAATGAGAAGCAAAGAGTGTGATTGGAGTCGCACCGAAGTCTCTGCATTTGACGATCCGAGGAGAAAAGCGAGCAAGGGTTTGGGGGTACGGTTGTAAGGAGCGGTGGCGTAATAATTGCTATTTCAATTTTTTCGAAATTATGCGTAAATATAGAGGCATGGAATGTTATTCAGCTATTTATCATAAATGATTTTCATAGTTTATCTGTAAATCCAATGAAATATATAACATGTAATGTTTACGAACCGATTTCTTAATAATTAGTACTTATATATTATATTCTTGTGTTATTTATGTAATAATTGATATTTCAGTTTTTTCGAAATTATGCTTAAATGTATTGGTATGGAATGTTATTCAGCTGTCTACCATAAATAATATTCATAGTTTATCTGTAAATCAAATTAAATAAATATCACGTAATGTTTACGAACTGCTTTCTTAATAATAAGTAACTATATATTATATTCTCCTGTTATTTATTGCTCTATCAAAGTGAATTATTTTAATTTTCATGTTATACACAGCTTTTCTTTGAATCTTTTGGTTGTACTAGTTTTCGCAACCCCTTTTTCGTGGGTGTTTTCCTGCAGTGGATCTGTTATCCGAAGATATCACCTTAGTTTTTTTATTTGAACTAATTGTATTCGCCAATACATTATTTATGTTTTTAATATCATTGACGACAAATTAGAGGGCAGAAAAGACTTTTCAATCTCAATCTCGCCTTAATAATGACTTTATAGCCCTATATTAGTAATTCCGATCGAGTGAATTGTAAGTCAAAGAGACTCATCCTTCTAGTGAGGTGTCAGTAAAACGAAATGTCGGTCCACCCAGATGCCAATCAAACAAGGTCGGCCAAATAGGGTGCTGGAGAAGTGGACGTAGGTTCAACGAAATTATCCCGGGGTAACGTGCCGCGTTCTACTGTATCTTCGCATACCTATGCACCTTATTAGTCGCCTATGGCCCCGTATTGCAGTGAAATACTATTGGACCCCACAATTTGTTTTACAAGCCGTTTACATTCGTAAAATAATTCATTTTCTGATCTCCTTTCTTCTATAGATTCGCATTTTACGACAGGAAGTGTCTTGGTCGCGATATCCTATTTCTCGGTGCAAATCTCAACAAAAAATTCCGATCTTACGAAAATTCTCATTTACTTTCATTTTTTTTACTTTTGCAGTACAACTGTAATTAAAGCCTCCATAAACTATAATTAGAGCTTCCATTAAGTTCTTGAATCACATGTAGATGGCTGGAATATTTATCATACGTATTTTGGATCATCATAGAGGTAAAATTATCAATCTTATACTTTTGTCTCAATATTGTGAGCGACTGCGGCTTTATGAAATCGACTGAATTATGCGCGATGTTAAAATTGCATTATTCCTGATTACTTCTTATTAAAACACTTATAAATTGTTACTCATTTCATTGTTCTATATTTACGTAATCTTTTTCCTCCCATATCATCTTTGATCCCTAAGGAAAATAAGAGGAAACTGCCTATCTATTTGTCATGCCTTATCGCCTCATTCCCTATCCAAAAGCCTTCTGCTACTAATTGAGAAGAGGGTAGGATTCATCATAACCTCGAGTTTATGAATTAATTGGCATGACAGGAAACTGTGTATCGTAATTATTTTTATTTTCATTTGCTGTAGATCTTTTCTATGCAATAACACATGTACTAAAATTGTACAGGGATTTTCTGATTATTATGTTCATGGAACGCATGCTCTAGAACAGGGATTAACGGCCTTAAGGTTTACGTTCTCCCTTCACTTTTAATCTAGCACCCGTATTCATTACCATAACAAATAAATTCTACATTCTAGCAGGCATTTTTTATGGTAGTATAGACAGGTGTGAAAATTCAAAATGGCAGTCACAGAGTATCGTCATGGTATGGTCCAAAAATAGTGAAAAAAGAACTACTTGGAAATATTCCAACGTTATCGAACGAATCCGGATTTTTCAAGTGCCGCGCGATTCAAAACGAGAATTCATTTCTTCCGTTGCTTCATTAATATAATTTGATCCCTGTAGTCCCTCTTACCCAAAATTCTGCCTTTCTAACCATTGACAACCCCTTAAAGCACTTAACTCCCGTAAATGCCTTAAAAAAATATAGCTAACCTTTTCTTCGATCTACTTTAAGCTTTCCAAGCACAATTTTTTACCACCTGCATTACCCTACGAGTTCTTCGTATCTTCCTGAATCCTATCTTGCTGCCCTTCATCGTGACTTTTCTATTTATCGCTTCATACCTATTCCATGCGGGTCCTATTCCCCCTGTTTTTGATTGGCCTAACGAAAGATTTATACGCAGCCTTTTTAACTGTCTAATTTGACTTCCTATGGGACGCATTTTAAGTTTGGTATTTTATCCGTTTATAAAATTATCTATGAGGTCATTCTATTCTTAGCCCCTATCGAACTTTATCTAGAAGAGTTTCACCATATGTCCCGCCCGAGTGATATGCGGATAGATACACAACGCTTAAAACGATTAAAACAAATGGCTTCACAATAGCTGGTAACAATATCCAATTTTTAGAGGAATACCACCTCTTTCATGTGACTAAATCAACTTAAAGATCCCAGCAATCTTCCTAACTTTTCAAATTCCTGTAGACGATACAATTATTTGCGAACAAACGAATTTTTTATAAAATTTCAATTGTGAAGTCATTAGTAGATATTAAAAAGCATAAAGGATGCAGTTCCATCCCTTGAAAGAAAGCTGATTTTATTTAGACAATTTCGCCAGAAATAAGGACTTATATTTGTTTATACATATCAAGTTATTTCGTATGTGCAACCAAAGCTACATTTTTGTTAGGATAACTAGAAAGGATTTTTTGTATACTACTCACATCATACGTCTTCCTCAAGGGCATAAAGAATATTCATTTATTTTTTTTTATTTATTTATTCGACGGTTCGCATACAGTTTTGAGACCATTTTAAAGTGAATACAAGCAACAAACAAAGAATATAACAAATTTAAAATAAATATACATGATTGTACGAAATTAAAATAGAAGCAAAATAATCAAAAAAAAACATTTGCACAGAAAACAGCCCAACTAGGAAATTATTTATAAGAATCTATATTATATCTATACTATATCTGGTACAGTCATTCTTTTAATAATGCGTCTAGTGACAGTCTGAAAGGATCTTTGAAGGAAAGTAGGGAATAAAGAAGGTTTGGAAGTCTATATAGTAGGGAACGTTGATCAAAGGACAATCTAAATGAAGGAACATGGAGAAGAGGAGTCAGTCTTGTTGCTCTAGGTGACATATAGTAACTTAATATTGAAACTAATTCAGGAAAATCGATATGAGAGTTTATCACATTAAATATGAATGAAAGATCGGCTTTGATTAATATTTGTTTTAGGGACCTTAAGCAAAGGTATTTTAATCCAGTTTTTGTAGAGGTATTATATAGAAGCTGAACAGATTAGTAGGAATTTTTAAAGTAAGAAACGATGGCGAAGCATGGAGGGAATTAAGTTACAGATTAGAAAAACCAAATTATTTTGCGCGCGGCGATCATGATGAGAAGTTAAAATTGGGAAAACAAAGGACGGTTACGGCTAAATACTCATTACTTAATAGGGAAGTAAGGGAATGGAACATGTTACCTGGAGAGTCCTTCAAGCCCTTACTTAAATCAATTAAAGATTTTAAACTCAGATGTCTTAGAATATTATAAAAATGTATTGAAAGGTTGTTTGGGATATTGTTGTTAAGATATTCTTAAAGGAGTAGTATGTTTGTTGTTAAAAACGTGACCTTATCCTGTTTTACAATATATTGATGTTATTTAGGAATTTTTAATCTAATAATATAAGTGTAAAAGGATTTGTCAATTAATAATTGTTGGATATTATTTAGAATGTTATGATTTCTGGTTATTATGTCGGACGAAATGTAATGAATGATGTAATAAGGTACAGTTATGTATGGAATTGCTTTGACGGATTCCACCGGATCGTTGTCTAATTGCAACGTATGTACGTAATAATAATTATTTCGTATATGGGGAACACGAGTTTTAACTACAAAAGCCAAAAAAAGCAAAAATTTGGGAAATAGTCACCAACATATCATTAGCCTAACTCTGATACCCAATCAACCTACTACTTCAACATTTCATCTCATCCTTTTGACAGTACCAATCTACCTTTTTAACTTATAAAAGAATTACTCCCTAGGAAACAGATAATGGTAACTAATGGTAACTTGGATTTCTAACGCATTCGATGGCGTTCGATCCCTATAAACTTGATCAGCGGAACTGGTCGAATATTATCGGGAAAGGGGGGGGGGCGAGAGCGTTAAATTAAAATTTCTCTCTTTGAGAACATTATATAGATATAAATAGTTGAAATAATTGAATCCGCCGGCGAAAAAATTAACGATTTTCCCCATTTTTAATTGGAGTTCACGAAAGAATAAGCGTCCAAAAAAAGAGGTCGGAGTTGAAAAAAAAAACAAGCGGAATCAGTGATCCCGCACTTTTTTTAACTTTCGTCCGAACGAAAAAAGAATGATGAATAATAAATCAGACTCGTATCATAATTAATGAAAAATCGAGGGAGCTATTGGTACTTGATTCCCCGGTGGAATTATATTAGCGAACAAAAGTGGAACAAATATTCGACCGAACACTGCGCCATTTTATTCCCCGAATAATGTGACCGTTATGAAATGAAATTACCTCCAACTATTTAAGCGACGGATGAGGCGATTCCTTACGTTATCAAATCGTCGGTAGTGCGAGTCTTCTGGCTGTTTGCATTCGAAGCGACGTCGATCACTGCGTCTTTGCGTCGTTTTGACATCGACAGTGCAATTAGCGTATTGGCGGTGAGTCGAGGTAGTGAAAATGGCGTGGCTTTATATGTATCTACGGCTATGGTAGGGAAAATGAGTGGCTCTTTACGAGAAAACGATATACTATTATGCCTCGAACAGCAAGCATCCAAAAAATTACAACATTGTACTCGTTATTTTTTGGAGTCGGCCAAAGAAAGTTTTCCTGACAGCACTCTAATGAAAAAAAATATCAGAGTAAAATAGATCAGCCCATTCTTAACTCTGCATGACTAAGTATGGTATCTTTCCAGTACCGGTTAGGTGCATACATCTGGTTGTTGGGACACCGGTAAAGTTTGGCTTCCGTTTCAGCGAAGCTGCCTAAAAATAAAAACAATTTAATACATTCAAGAAAACCACCCGAGGCTGCATTTATCAAAAGATGGATTCATGAATAAAGAAAGATTTGCATTATCGCTAGAAATAAGTGTTTCAAGCGGAATGCAACTGAAGTGTGATGGTGGATTTGTGTAACAAATATAGTATCAAAAATAAATACAAGCTTGTCCTAGTTTGGATGCGTTTGCAACAATTCAAAACTTTTTAGATAATTAATTCAAAATTACTATTTTACTTACTTAGGACCGTTATATGATGGCAAGATTCGATATTTGCTACGCAACAGAACATTTTATAATCATCATTGCTTTCAATGTTTTCTACGACAACGAATTTCACAATTTTTTTATTTCCTGATAATTTTATCGCTTACACTGAAAAATAAAGAGTGTAGTAACAGACCATATAATACTTTTACTACTGGATTAACCTGAAGTAGGAATTTCCTCGGAACGCTTATCTTCTATAACCTCATACTAAATATCATCATAGAAATAAACTCTAAAACCGTGAGAAATGTCAAAGATAAAAGGGCGGATTGGTGTGATTTCATTGCTGCAAATGGAGCACTCCAATATTGCAAGAAAAGACAAAAGTGCCGATGTGACTAAAGAAAGTCAGCCCAATTATACTAGTGAAGATGGTGACTTAATTTCCGAAATACGTATTTAATGGTCTAGCCTCCTGGGGGATTCCCTACAACATTGGACCGCCCCAGTTGCAGTAGTGGAACACACCATTCCCTAAGTTCTCAAATCTTATGGCTCAGTAATTAGTTTTTATTTAGATATTATTCTAACAACCACGCCTCTAAATTTTATTTCTATAAAATTTTATAGGCCTGGAAACATTTGAAATAACCCTATTGCTTTGATTCTAATAAAGACTATGGAAGGTTATTTATTTAGTGAAGCTGATGGGTAATTATTGTTTTCTTTGACAACATGCAGATGTTATCAGCATGGTAGCGTATAATGTTTTTCAATTTCTGATATAGATATTCTGAAGCCGTGAGCAATCGACTTCAATTAAGAATAAAATTAATTGCGTTGTTGCGGAAAATGCTTTTGTGTAGTATCGCCTCCAATGTCGTTGTATATTACATTTTGGATACTAATTGGGATAGCTTCGACTACTTTGAAGTCGATGAAAATTTCGAATCACAAAGAATCATATTTTACACCAATAAATTCGTTTCGATAACTTAAGTGAAAAATGGAGAACTGGGGATCTCAATTGAATAAAATAAGAGTAAAATTTGAGCTAATTCAGAATTGGAGAGGAGCAGAGATGCAGAGGTGATCTTCGTCGAATCTTTCCAATTAAAGTTAGGTATGAGATTGAGCCTAATCTCCCCGAAGGAGTAAAATATTACCAATGATAATTAAAAGTAAATTGGAAATACTATATAGAAAGGGCTATAGAAGCTTCATTTCCGCCTATTGAAAGAAGCAATTTTCCATTTATGCCGCCGAATTAATTGTATCTCATAAGAAATTAGCTACTTCATACTTCTAAAAACACTTTATGATTTCTTACTTTCTAGAATCACCATCTTTCTTTTAGCAAATTAATTGGGCGTAAGCATAAACTAGGATTGCCGCCTCTTTACGAGTATTCTCTCAGGAACTGTCTAAAGTTTTCTTGAACATTTTTAGGAATCGGTTTTGAAGAAATGACTTACCCTTCCTATCTTCATTGCCATTTAAGTTCCTGTAATAAGTGATATACCCTTCAATTCTTCGCAACAAACCGCAGCTTTGTATAGCAAATCGATATTTAATCTATCTACAGTTGACTTCTATCTCCTTCCTCAGATTCGTAAAAGCTTCTCAGATTCTTGTTCAGATGAAAAATACTTCTATTATTTAGGTATCTTCTCTTTGGTTTTTTATTTATAAATATCTAACTTAATTTCTTTTTGATCTGTGGACTAATTATCATGTGTCCATATCCAACGAAACATAACTCCCAATTCAACGTAATCCTCTTGTTAATTTCAGGCTATCCTGCTTCATGTCTTGGAGAGTAGAAATATAGGCTACTTGTCTTTTGTTTAGAGCAGTGCTCCGAAACCTTTTCTCACCTACGACACACCAAAATTCTTCCTAGAATTCCTCGGCACACCAAAACAAAAATATGTAGGTATTAAATTGATACACAAATTTTACTATACTATACAAATTTAGTTATAATTATCATTCTATACTACATTTTGAAAAATAGACAATATTATGAAATATTATTTTTCTTTGTGTATTAAATACATAATGAAAAACAGTAAAATGTCAAATACATTGAATTTAACCGCGGCACACTTGTGTCCGGCTCACGGCACGTGTGCCACGGCACACCGGTTGCGGAGCGCTGGTTTAGAGCGATAATTTTAGCAATATACAACTTATAGCGAAATTTCCTTAAGGGATCAATATATTTGATTTTTCAAAAAGTGTAATATGAAGAGTGAGTGAAATCACCGATGAGTACTGATGGAACCGATGTAGAACATCGCCAACAAACCATCCGAACATGGGAGGGAAAGTCGACGATGGATTCGGATTTAGCCATCCAAAGCGCGAGCACACGCCGAGGAAAAGGGTCGAAGGATCCGCGAGGATGGAAACGAACTCACGCACGTCATTCGGAAAGGAAACAAAGCGAGCGTCACTCTCTCCCAGACGTCGTCCGATGCACCCGAGTATAAAACCATGCACTCTCTGTCGCGATAAAACGCGAGAAAATTGCAGGGAACGCGTCCCTTCCCCCCCACAGCGCCTTTGCCTGCTTGAAACATTTCCTGGTTCGTATTCACACGCTCCAAAAAAAAACAGAAGCGTTCTCCGCGTCCGGAATAAACGGTGGCGAAAAAAACGTCACGAGGTAGGAAAAAACGCGCGCCTTTTAATTTCCTTTCCTCTTCCGTGACATACCGTGGAAATTTTTATTCAGCAGGAAGCGCATTTGATGGCCAATGATATCTCGCGATGAAAAGGGAAGATACGGCAATGCAGGGGTAGGGGGAACAAAAATGAAAAATCTCTCGTGAAAAGTAAATTAAGGGAGGTATAAACGGCGCTGGGAGAATTATTTGTGATAAGGATCGAAGTCTTGCACGCACCGTTCCGTAAGGAGGGCGAGTAACGTTTCCGAGCGCTCTTCCCGCGCGCCGACGCCATATTTAATCAGAGTGCAACAGTTGAATGTCGCCGCCCGAGGTGCACGCGCGCGGAATCGACTCGGTCTTGTTTTCTTCCGCGAAACCGTAGGGTGGGGAGAATAATGAATATAGACACAAAGGGAAGAAGTCGTGCTTTTGTTTCTGTGTTTTGATCATCTTAAATCTTCGTCAAATTTGCTAATAATGTGGTAAATATAGTTACCTGCTACAATATCATGATGAATAATTTTTTTTTCAATATAGAGAAAAGTATATACTTCAATAATAGACATTGAATTGGTGTCATTACTTGACAAATGCAGAGAATAATCTCTTAACAATACTGCAACAATATTTTTGATCTAGTATAAATGAATTACCTGGTTTTTTCTGTGTCTGTGTCTTACAATATTGTTAATATATATTTCGTTCGCTTTTATCTCTGTATAATTTATGGCCGAGGTAATATTTAAGCTGCTGAGATATGAATGATGCTGAATTGTCGCAAAGAGTTTTTTTCCGTATTTAAAGTATTCAGCCCAAAGGCCGGTTGGTGCCTCAACCCCTCCGGCATAAGCTACAAAGAGCTTGCAGAGAGTAATGAGTTTCACTAGGATGGATGAGGAGTGAGGTAGCACTTGCTTTTCTCACTGTGCCAGAATTTTATAAGCGGAACATGTCCACGCAAGTGAAGCACAATGACTCTACGAGTAACACTTTTCTTGTCAGTCCATAAGAGACCTTGTTTAGTGCAATTATTCACTCATACCTCAGTGGCTTTCATTTCATCACAGCCATGATCAAGACCGTGACAAAATTAAATGAAATGTACGTTTTTCTCTACCCTGCACCAAATGATAAATGAAAATACTCCATCTATCAGAATAATTTTGAATATTCCATTTTCAGAACGAGTTTTGTTTACGTCACTTTTTTGTGATCGTACGTCGACGCCATCCCATCGAAGCTTTCTAACTCAGTGGAAGGAAACAAAGACAAACCATCTCAATTGAGGCTGAACAAGGTTTTATTAGAAATTCCTTACTGAATGGACGAAACATGTAATTATTGAATTTCAGAGGCAAAAGTGTGTGAGTTTATTATACATTAGGATTATTTATTTTGTAGTGTCATATATTAAAGCTTTAGAGATTAAAGTATTGGGGATTTGAAGAGAATCTCCGTACAGTATTAGTTTAGAAATAACGTCAATGTCTGAATGCGTATCATGCATTCCCTTTCTTGTGTGTAGAATATGTATTTAGAATATTTCTGGGATCTTCCCGAAGTAGGATTAATTTCCGATCTTGAAATGGTTTAACGTAGAGCAGCTAGGTTTGTCAATGGAGATTTCAAATTTGACAGCAGTGATTCGGCTATGATAGAATCCCTCGGATGGAACTATCTTCGTGATAGAAGACTTGAGTATCGAAGGAAGTTTTTTTATAAATTTATCACTACCGATTTCGGGGAGGAGATAGCTGAAATTGTTATCTCAGTAATAAACTTTCGCGATCTTCGGGAGAAAACAAAAAAGGGTTATAGGGAAGTAGTTGCCAGGACAGATAGTTACTTTTGTTCGTTTTTCCCGCGAAGTATTAGAGAAGCTAATAGCTCTCCAGGTTAGCTAGGGATTTTGGTGTTTTACTTCCGCTGCCACGCGCCACTGAAGGATTGCAGGGTTTAAATGTAAATGTTAAATTTAAATATTTTCATTACCTGAAAATTGCAAAGGATCAGATCTTGGAATCTTCTCTAGCTAATGGTCTTTCTTTATCTATCAATCTTTTTTCTAAAGAAGATGTCTAAAAAGGACAAGGAATAAAAAAGTCAAAAGAAATTGTTTGAAGCGGAGAATGAAGCAACGACTAAGAAGATTAAAAGAACTGATAATCATAATCGGTAAAGGAAAAGATCGAATCGAATTCGGAAGCTTACGTGTACTCCTGCAATTACGCGGACACCGTGTACTTGTCGGGTCTCAAACCCGGAACTCCCAGGTAGTTATCCGAGCACGCACCACCTCCGGTGTTAAAGATAAGGATGAAACATGGAGGAAACGAGATTCAAACAAAGAAATTACTTCATTCGGAAAAAATTGGTTCTTTAAAAGTTTTGTTTTCGGTTCAATCTGCGATTATCTTTAGAAAGGGAAACAGCGCCACCGGCTGACGGCCTCTTAGCACTGTTGAGCGAAAGGATGAGATAGTAAAGGTCCTAAATAAATAGAAGAACGAGGCTGTAGATGAGGAAAGTTATACAGAAAGAACTATAGAAATCTTACGAATAAAAGGTAATCTAATATTTAATAATAATAATAAATTTATTACGGGTATAAAACTCATTTACATAATACAAAATCAATAACAAAGAAAATAAAAGAATATAAAGCAATGAATGTATACTAAGATTACATTTGCAAAAATAAGTCAATATACATCTTTAATCTTAATCATATCCTAAAGCCAATATAAAAGTACATACATACATACATATAATATATATTTAAATTTATACATATACAATATAATCTTGCAATAAGAACATATATTCATATACACATTCAGATAATTAAAACAGGCAATCAGTACAAGTAAAATCAAGTACATCAATAATAGAGAAATTTAAAAGTATAACAAAAAACATTCTAAAAGTAGAAGAGTATAAAAATAAAATCAATTCCATCGCAATCTTCTTCTTAAGATTTCTATGTTAATGTGAAATATATCAATTTCATCACTAAGTTCGTTTGAACTCCTCATAATTTGTAGAATTGGTGATTAGAAGGTGTAGTTTCAGCAGCAGTAGCGCTCTGCGGAGCAGTTCAATAAACGCTGCCTGGCAAGATGTCAATTAGCCTATGGCATAGGATACTAACACCAATCAATAAACCAACTTCTTCTACTAACGCCATTTGCTAGTCGTTAGTTCAAATAACGAGTTTTCAAAAATATTTTTCTTCACTTCTAAGTTATTTTACGATCATTGTCGAGAGAAATATAATGATTGAACAATAATAAGCCTTGTATCGTACCAAAAATTTTGAAAGGAAAGTAAATTTACTTTTGTATTCTCAACTTCAACATTCATTTCTTGAGGTTCTTATTTCCTTTAGCGAGAACAGCGTGCGGTGCTGCCATATCCCCTCTTCAAATTAATTTCATCATTACATATGTATATCGTAACAGCCTTAATTGAACGTACCGACGAGAAAATAGAAACTGAAATCAATCTCAGTGCACCACTGCCTTGAGAAGAGTCAGAAATTTTAGTGAATGCAGTTGACAAAGTAAGTGTGGCAACGTCGCATATTACCATAAAACACAATACAAGGATGAACGGACTACGGAGATGAGTAAGAGGAAGAAAGGGAAGGTGAGGAGTTGGGATGGATAAAGGTGGACAAAGGAAGAACGTGGGAAGAGAGGAGGAAGAGATAAATGAGAGAGAGAATAAATTGATGGTGTAAAGGGGAGGGTGGGGCTGACAAGGGAGACTCAGCGTGTGAGGATGGGTGGTATTTTTCTCTCAGCGGAAGTCGGATGGATTGAGGATTTGTGGGCGTCTCCTTCCTCGCATTATTTTAATTATTTCCCGCTGAAAGAAATGGCGCAGAGCGTAAACAAGTCGTCGGCACTTCTGCGGCGCACCGACTGTCACCGCGGGGTGGGGCAGAGACCCTTTGGGGGGAACTCTTTCTCTGTCTCACCGTTCTAATCGGAAGGATTCTGAAAGCGTTATTTTTCGAGATTAAAGAGAATCCCCGAGTCTGACCGACACGCACTTGACCCACTCGCCATTACGGAGATGTCTTTCGACCGACTGGACTCCGCATGATTTATATTCCTCAATGCTTTATCATTTTAAATTAAGCAGCGTATTAATTGAAACTGGCAATGCAGAAGTATTAAGGTAAATAAATTGTTACCTGTTGATATTAATAGCCGTTTCATAATTTATTGGTTCTAGAAGTTTGGCATTGTTATATCGAATGAACGGGCTCTTTTATTTTTTATTACGTTAATTGTATTATTTATTTCAATATAAGAGTTAGTTGAATTAAAATCGTTGATTTATTTGTTGAGAGTGTTTTACGAGAGTCTTACGTTTATTCAGCGTAGGTATTCATGGTAATTAGCATAAGACGGCAGATGTATTTACATTGTATAATTACTGTAGGTATACAAATTAATGATCCTACCTCGAGAGGCACTATTTTTTAATACTATGGAGTTAGCTTGTCTTCCGTGGAGATTATTTAAATGTTATTTACAAAGTAATTTTAAGCTCTTATTTTAAATTACTTTTCCGTTATTTATAAGGCAGGAAGTAAACATATATTTCGTAACATTTACTTTTCCAAACCAGCAGATCTGCCGGTTGTTTTTCAACTAGGAAGAGAGTCGTACTAACTGAAGGAGTGATACTCTATTCAAAGAAAGGAATAGTAACTTTAAATAGTAATTTTAATGATAATTTTAAAACTGTATTCTGCACGTATGTCATAAGTATGACTAAAAGTAAAAAGTAGAAAGTATAACAAGCGAAAACTCGAAGGTGTCGGAGAGACGTTCTTTCAGACCATTCATTATATCTCTATCGTATTCTTTATACCCGTAGCAACTTTTACGTCGCGCTTCCCTTCATACCCATTGAATTCCTGACTAGGTAGCTTGCTGTATGTATGACACAAAATCAAGCCACTCGGAAAACAAGAGTGGTAGTTTAAACGTTAAATTTAATTATTTTATTACAATTTCGCCATTTTCTGTTCCTTCAACCTATATATTCAAAATGATAGAGAATAGAATCGCTGTACGTTTAAGTAGTTTAATTTTATTAAAAACTAATGATCAAAATACACTACTAGTTTCAGCGATTGATCGCCATCAACATTGTGGAAAAAGTGCAACGATTTTCTTCTTTATCATGACGTATTTCCGCAAGACGGCGCCAGAGACTGTGGATTTTGTATGTTCATTAATAAAAAATATTCCACGAGTAAGGAATACACGCAGAATGCTTTCCTTTAGATTTTATCCACCAAAGAAAAAAAATATTTCAAATATACCTAGGCTGGTGAAGTCGAAAGGAAACTATCATAGCACTAATTTACTGGGATTGCCTTAAAAGCACTTTTGGGATACAAGACGATGTTGATGCAATCAGTTCAACCCACTAACCAGTTGAATGACTGTTTTCGACGCAAATGACATATCTTTATCAAAAAAATATTCGTTTTAACCGAACCAGAATATTTGACATTTTTAACGTTTCTTGCCGAAATTTCGAGACTTCAAGCAAAAATTCTCACAAAAAAATAGTATTTGATATGGAAAGAAAATTATACCTGTAATGTGGGTGGGACACTTTTGCCGGGTATTAAATTTCTATCAGAAAAAAACACAAAACGACCCGCCCTACTGTCTAACCAACATCCGTAAGATTTCTGTATATTTTGCGTACTTTGACGAATTTCGGTGAGCGAAGATTTTCCCTGATTCAAACGTACTAAATCTTCAATATTAAGCACCATGCAAGCAATAAATATTTTTTGGCATTGAATCACTTCGGAAACATAGAGAAACCATGAGGAAAAAATGCAAAAAATGGACATTTCTCATAAAAATTTAAAATTTTGACTAAAAATCGCAGTCTCAGGGCATATTCCGATGGAGTTGAAATTTTTTATGGGGAATAAGGACCACCAACCAAAATATTTGAACACTATCCGTTGACTGATTTCGAGAAAAACGTTTCTCCGATCCACTCTAACGTGCACGCGTCTCTTTCCCGCTATTTTAGTAAATTCATTAAAGTGAAGCTTCCTTCTAGATTCCCAGATGATACTGTTTGCTCGTCCTCCTAACCTCCTCCATTACTTTTTAAGAACTCATTGTTCTTTGTTTCCTGAGTAGGCATTCAACACATATTCATCTCTTCCCAGCTTGTTATGAGCTCAAAAAAACCTTTCTTTTTAATAACTTGCTCCATATTTTATGATTGTTTTCTTGGAAAATGGTCGATGTTATTTCTCAAAGAAGCGCCCATTTCTTCCAGAATGAGTAAGTGAAAGAAACATTAACTTCATCACTTGTTTATTCATTCATTACGGGCAGGGGGCAGAGCCAAGATACAAAGATTGCACATTGTTAAAAGTATTAATAATAATATAATTAATTAACATAAAATAACATACTTATACCATTCTTATGATAATATATCTAGTACACCTATACATACGCATATATATATATATATATATATATATATATATCAATCATAATTACCTGTACCTGTAGTACCTGTAGATATATTAAGAACCTCTACACATGTATTTGAAGTATATGTAATTTATAAACAATAATGAAGATATATAAATGTATTACATAGACAAAAGAAATCCAAGATATTTCAATAAGAACGTAGAGAAATGTAAAAGGAGAATAGAGAAAAATTTGCCTATGAATAAACTAAACTAAAACAATAAACAATCAAAATATAATCCACAAATATTGCTAATGATAATGTGGCATTTAACATCCCATGAACCCATCAGTATCAGTAGATTAACCCAGATTACAATATATATTGTATGCATAAATAAAACCCTGCATAACGAAGGATGTGGAGGATATCAGTATATTATCCTATTATGAAAGAATAGTTAACCTATAATTTGGATTAGGTATATATTTTTGAAGCGTGCAGTTGAGATGTTGTGAACGTAAACTTCATTGCAGATTGCATATGCATCCCTTAGCTTTCTATATATTGGGAGGAAATAAGTAAAATTCCTATTTAGATAAGGAAATGAGAAAATCCTCGCATTATTTATTTATTATAGGCAAAACTGCTTTGATACCGAAAACGTATTCCTTACCAAGATTCATGTGGGACCGGAATCGAGTGAGGTAACTCTTTTTTTCGCTCGTCATCTTAAATTCCGCATCGCCTCATCCTCGGGATCTCTTCCAAGCATTGCATCAGCCACACTGATTCATTTGAATATATGACCATTACGTAAGGTCGAGCTATTACCCCTCGGAATAATTATTTTGCCACGTCATTAACGCCGGCTTCAAGGAAAACGTACTGCCTACGCTTCCTCCCCCTGCCAATTCTCACCACTTTTAATTCTTCCCGACAGTCATTCTCATCTCGCAACGCTCTTTCCTCTCCTAATTACTATTATTTCAATTTCAGTTCGTTATAAAAAGAGCCACAATGCAGATAAAAATACTTACCGGCACGATGTTTAATTGCTCCGGATTCACATGCGTACGCGCGTGGGAAATAACGGCCATTTTTCCTTCTGAAAGGATATTCCCACACTCGTTACGTAAAGGATTCATGGCATCCGTTATGGGCCCGCAGTCCTGGAAAAGAGCGGGGATTTGTGCGCATCTTCTCCGTTTATTTGGGCCAATCTTGGTCGTAAGTGGTTCATGGATATCTTGAGCTTATTATAGAAAGGTATAATGATTTCGCGAGGGGGTGAGGTAACTCCAGCTGATATTAAAGTAATAAAATACGCGCAGAACTCTCATAATTTAATATACTTAAGTTCGCCATCGCTGTACAAGCATTCACCTCAAGCCGACGTACGTCATTGGTCTGCCTTTAGAACAACCCAATAAATCGAAAAATTAAATAAGTTTTGATTTTCTTGAGAAAGAATTATTTCCGTAGCACTTTTTAAGAGACAAATCATCATTCACTCCCTTAGAAGTTTTTATTTTTTCAATAATCGAGTGGTTTCTATCGAAAAGTTCGTTCATTGCAGAGTCGCTGAATTTGCAAGAAACTGGAACTTACAACTTGTTGGCTAATTTTGATATATATTTAAATTAATACATATATTATTTGGTTTTGCCCTGTTTTAAGTGTTCGTACGCAACCAAACTCGGTTTTTTTAAAAGAATAGTCGGTGGGAGCGAAGAAAATGTTCGCGAGCGATGTTACTTAGCGTTAGTTACACTTCACCTAGAGTATGCGTGCAGTGTGCGGGACCCTGACGACAAATGTTATATTCGGGATTTGGGAAAAGTACTACAACGAAAGACGATACGGTTTGTATCGTCTTTCGAATAAATTAATACGATAAAACAGCGGGTGTTACTCAGATGATACAGGACGCAGGATGGGAGTCATTAGAAAATAGAACGCTAATTTAAAGGATAAATTTACGAAATAAGTTCAGAGAAATTACGGTCTCAGATGATGTAACCGATAGAATGCGACCTCCCTGTTATATGGGCCGTTCTGATACTGCGAGAAAGAATAGGGAAATAGATGCTAGAACGAATCGTTTCAAAAATTTATTTTTTCCGCGAAGTATAAGTGATTGGAAAAATAGAGTCAAGGTGCCTGTATCCCCTGCCACACGAAAGGCGGCTTACAGTGTTCTTACATAGACCTAGACATCCTAATAAGTGCAATGCGTCATAATCACTTAATTTTATTGTTTGAATATAATTTATTAATAAATTTCCCGATATTAATTTCATAGTTTCTCTTTAATCAGTAGCAGCAAAAAAACTCCCAAAAGAGAACAACATGACAAATTCAGAGGAAAGACTCTCTAACGCACCTGCGTAATTTTAGTTTAATTCCCATCTTCGATACTGTTCAGAGCAAAGCCTGCAAGGTAGTTTCACACTAGAATCGTTGTCCCAGTATCTGTATGCAAGAAAAAGGCGGTCTCATGGTGCAGCCACTATACTCAGAAGGGTTAATTTCGGAATGAATAATTGGCCGGTGCCATATCTCCCAACCGGGAGGTCAAAACAGAACATATGGTAAGCCATCAAGGATATAGGAGTCAACTATCCAGCTCTAAATGGTTGGGAGTTTACGCAGTCCTCAAAAGGGTACCAAACAGGTCTTGACGGGTCTAGGGAAATTCCGATTCCTCAATTCTAAACGTCCTATTTTTTTCCCTGAAGGTTGCTCTCCGGAAACCCGCATAATGTATTCGAAAGTGGTTCTAAGCATTATGCATCTGCAACTCTAATGCGGTGGATTGCTTGTGGGCTCTTCGGGAACTAGTCTTTGCAGGGCTCGACTAAGCTTCCATCATGCAGGGAGATGAGGATCCTGCTACAACATATATACTATATCCGTAATATCTATATTTCAAAACCTGAATTGTGGAAAACTTATAATCAGCTTAAGGATCTACATGAGCATACAGGAGGAATACCTTACATGCTCGTGTATAAGAGGAAATTCTTATGGTGAAAAGCTCACCGCGGCTTATACTTGAGTGAAGGTCTCACTTATCTCTTCTCCGGTGGAAAAAGTCATCCGGAAATCGACTTTTAAATTCCTTTTTTGCTCAATTAACACTTCTTTCTCCTACTAAGCTACTCATGCCTCAATGTAATTTTATTGGTATCTATTTTTATTTCGAAATTTACCAGAAGCTGATGCATTTCCCACGCTAGGTTTATACACCAAGCAATTAATATTTTTCATTTTATTTGATAGAATTTGGTTTTAGTATTATTTAATAATTAGTTATTAATTAATATTTAGCTAATATTTTTAAGTTTTTTTGATAGTGTCTCGGCTTATATGTATTCGAGTATATACGGTATCAGTAATACTTTCAAAACGGGATAGAATGCGCACTATATACCGTAGGACCCGGGTTCGAAGTCCCAAGTACTCCGAATATTACAGTATATTGAACGGATCTTTATTTTATCCATTGTTCCTTCGTCCTTTTTTAGTTACTTTGTTTGTCCTACGTATACATTTTTACGGGAATATTGTTGAAATAAATAAATGAAATAAAACGATCGCAATTTAATTGGTCTTATTTATTTTCTAAATGCTAATGTGATGAATTACCCGCCATTTTGTCTGTGCTAATTCATTCTGCTTATCTCTTTGCAGGTAAATCATTGGAATTTTTATCTTGGCCGCTGTGAATTTTCGAGTCAATCTGCGACGTGTACGGTATGTTTTCATTTCTTTTTTATCCTTTTGGTCTCTTGTTTGCATAAAGGTAACCGTTGGATTGTGAAATTCTCTCTTAATGGAAACGTGACGAATGGGAAGGGAATTGTTAAAAAGAAGCGACGACGTATTTTTAATGCTACTGATAAAATTAGAATGTTTTTATGGATAAAATTCCTTCAGTTTTCTACGCTTTCGCCTTCTAAAAATAAACGAAGTGCGCAGTTTATCATTACGAAGAGTTTAAACCTTGCATGATAAATCAGATCTAACATATATGCGACTGAGAAAGGTGAGCCAATACGTAATTTAAAATTCCGTGAGAGCTAATGTTCATCGTAAAATTTAAATTACTTTTTCTATAGAAAAAACGGAAAATGGTAGCGATAAATTTTCATAGGTTTATTTTCCCTATCATTCCGTTTTAAACCCCTTAAAATCAATGTTCCAGCGATTACCATTATTCAATGCTATATAACAGTACATTTTTATAAATGATGTCACAATATATTCGGGCTTGTAATCATTCTCGGTTCATGCCTTCGCAGCTTGCGTGAAGTCTTAAGGTAATAGGTTGCCTTAAGTTAACCTTAAGTTAAGTAGTTAACGCCTGATCATCTAGATTTCAACAGCACTAGGTCGCATGGACGGATGCTCTAATATTGACAAATTATAAGCCGAATTTCCATTCTCTGATGAAATTCTGCGGTATTAATGCGCTATTACGATAATATGTAGACGATTACCTCTGGGATAGAGTCACTCCAGATAGTTTTTCTTAGAAGAACACACTAGCTGTTTTCCGGGTTTGGCAAACGAATCTATGAAAATACTCCGTAACGTCTGCCAAAATATTCCAGAAATTTTAAAAGGAAATCAATTAGCTAACACCCGCTCTCTTTTAGATGCTTTAGATTTTAGGTAGAGTTCCCATGTTTCCTTAGGTACGCGGGAACAACTTGAACATTCCATTTCAGAAAACGAAGATGCCGACTATAGGATCCTAAAAATATTATATTTATTTTCCAAGGTATAGCTATAAACGCTTAATTTAATTAATGTATCTCTTTGATTAACTTCCAAAGCGCAGTTTCAGAAATTATTTGCGTTCAATTTTATACTGGGCGGATTGGTAAATGTTTGCCCTCGATTGTGAAATAGCTTGGGCCTTCACAATCGATGATTACAAGACACTCACATTGTCTTTGTAATGGCAACCGTATAATTCGGAAAGAAATTCCATGCCAAGTGGTCTCGTGGTCCCCGCTCGAACATTACGGATTTCAATGAAATTTTATATGGAATTTTATATTTACACATATCCCTTATGGACATTTATGAAGTTTTCTTTCGCCGATGCACAGTGGGCTAGAATCGAAAAAAGCTGGCCAAAAATAAGAAAGTGCTTTTTTTGAGTAAGGACTTTGAAACTTCGCATGGTCATTTTTAAATGATTTCTACGTATAAGTGCGAAATCATTTTTATTGATTCTTACGCGTTACAATACTACAAGGGGTCAAAGTTGACCAATTTTCGCGAAAATTTCCAGTTTCCGATTTTTCGCGAAATTCTTCAACTTCAAGTCGATTGTGAACCAAAACTAGGAAAATCATCGGGTGAAATATGATTCCATATTATAAATATGTCCTTTGTCCTTCATAAGACTTGGTTTCAATGAGCTCTGCCGAATTTTTATATACTTTACATTACAAAATGACGGACCCTTATTTTGGAACAAAGTTTTACCTAAAGCGAGGAAAATAGTAGATTGAGACACCGTGTGACACGGGATTACTTACATCACAATAAGCTATGAACCTTCCTTAATGGGAATCTGAAATAAAATCTTGCCCCAATTTGCCCCAATAATTTATAAATCGACTTTTCGACAACGCTACAAGGGCCGGATCCGCCCGGCGGAGCACCGTCCTCCGCTACGCTGTCGTGTTTTGAGAGGAACAACGAACCAATACGATTCTGATTCGTTCTTTTGTAGATTTTAACCATTATTACGCTTCGTACATATCTTAGATATCAACAATTATTAGAAATTCACCATTTCTTGTAGGGTGATAATTGAAAAAAATGAAATGGGCTGTGCTTTAAAGCACGGGACCACGACAGCGATATTAATATCATGTAGTAGTTTATTTTCGTACGATAATGCTAAATTTCTACTAAATCATGCAGTCAAAGATTTAAGCGAGTTTTAATGAAGTATACGGTGTTTTTATACATTACCTTCTCTATTAAATACATTCCTCGTCTGAAGAATCTTCATCCCCATAAGCCAATTCCTCCTCATCGTTCATGACTAGGAGTTCCTTAATCTCTTTGCTCAGATTCCTCGATCCTTTTGTTGCTCTAACTGGTGCCGATATTGAAATTAGCGCATAAGAAGTTAGAAGTAATCTTTGGAACAAATTCTCGTTTTTGGCCACTCTGGAGTGTTTCCTTGTGATTCTCTCCCGGTATTTCCTTGCGTCTTTATTTCGGGCCTCCATTACCTCTTCTGTTAGTTGCCCCAGCGGAAGGATTGCCTCTTTTGCAATTTCAGCCCCGTGTATAAGTACTTTATGTACTGTTGGTGGCATGTAGTACCACGGATATAATCGAACATACATCTCTGCTGTAGCGCAGCAATAATATTTGAATTCTCTTTCATTTAGTGGAAAACCACTTGAAATTGCCCTCAAGATATTGGCGAATCTTTTTATTTGATCTTCGTCAATTCCTTTTAAGAAATGATTAATTAAATTGGTATTGAGAAACGGTAGTTCACAAAAACCTAATAATATAAAACAAACCTTAAACAGAACTCTTATCTTTGATAGTGAAGATTTCATCCTTATCTATTTCAGTTTCCTGATTTTTACATTTAATAAAAGATTACGCATTAATAAAAATAACTTCATTTCGCACCTGTTATTTCAGCTGCTAGACACGGAATTTCAAAGAAACGCCTTGATGTATTTCCATCTTTTGTGGAGCCATATCCTGGTTTAGGTACATCTACAATCAGTCCCATCTTTTTTCTAAACTCTTTCTGAATATGAGATTTCCTCTCCAAAAGCAGTAATTTATGATTACCACGAGCCTATGTAGGAATATTGAGATAAGTTCAATGGGTACGTCTTATGACATAAAACCATACTCATCAATATTGTACTCTCACCTGCCATTACTTAAAGATAAGTCGGTAAGATATATGTAATAAACACTCAAAAAATCTTATGTAGCAATGCAGCGTAGAAATGCCATAGGACAAATTTTCTTCGTCAACGTCTCGATTACTAATTGTCGATAGATCGTTCATCTCCGAAATTTTCGCCCCACAAATGTAGCATTTCAATCCCGGGCTCTCGGTCAGCGCATTACATACCTAAAAGAAGGAATACAACAAAAGATTCTTGGTCAAATTTAGCTACATATATCCAAGAAATATTACCTTTGATTTGAGAAAATGTTACCTTTCCGTTTATCATTGTAAGCAACAAACAGAACTTAATGCGGTGATTGCCTACATTCACTGGCTTAAACTTTTCGATTTCTTGGCGTAAGTTACTTTCTTAATAATTTATTGTTTGGAATTGTTTGTACTGCCAATGGCCAGAACTACCATCCAAACCATATTTGAAAATAAGCGTGACATTGATTTTCTTTCTTGAAGACGGAACGGTCGATACCGATGCAAAAATCCGTTAACCGATTATTGACCATATCAGCCATGATTTTTGCAGAAATACTAATTAAATTACGTATAAATACACTGAAAAGCTGGAAAAATTATAATAATATGTGAAAATGCAACATGTATTTCGTAACTATATCTTTCCTTCAATAGTATATGCAGGACAAAGGGAGTAGAATGCATTCAAACAATTGTGAGCATATTTTAAAACGATCAGACAATACATCACAATTTACCACCATATTCTGATGCATTAAATAAAAAAGAAAATAAAATGAAAAAAACATACCTCACGAGATATAATTCCTATGAAATATCTAAAAGCTCACACGAGTACTGCTACCAGGAGATTGTCGAAGAATTCTTGTTTCACAGAACTGTCGTAGCTAATTAGAAAGCACAAAGCACAACCTCTTCGTATCCAATGTTCAAATAGAACTGAATTATTCCTACGCATTTAAGGAAAAATCACAGACATGCAATTCGAAGGGTACCGTTAATCCGGAAAAGCGCAGCTGCCTGCAATAAAACGAGCCCTTTGCCGAACTTTTCCAGCGCTCCAGAGCACCTCGACGGTCGCCAAAACAACTCCAGATGTGGGCAAATTTTGTATTAGAAAAACTTCTAAGCTATATTCCACCATTTTCATAATACGTATGTAACAACCTATGTATTTAATTCTGTAATAAAATTACACAAAGTGACGGCTAGTTCTACCGATTTTGTAAGAACATTTTCAGTATTGTAGAGAGTGAGAGTGAAGAAGCAGTCAGTATCAAAATCACAAACATATCTTAAGCAACTATTAACTTAAAAAATGATATATAACTAATGTACAAAGTATAATAATAGTTAAAATCTAAAAAAGAACGAATCAGAATCGTTTTGGTTCGTTGTTCCACTCAAAACACGACAGCGTAGCGGAGGACGGTGCTCCGCCGGGCGGATACTGCCCTTGTAGCGTTGTCGAAAAGTCGATTTATAAATTATTGGGGCAAATTGGGGCAAGATTATATTTCAGATTCCCATTGAGGAAGGTTCATAGCTTATTGTGATGTAAGTAATCCCGTGTCACACGGTGTCTCAATCTACTATTTTCCTCGCTTTAGGTAAAACTTTGCTCCAAAATAAGGGTCCGCCATTTTGTAATGTAAAGTATATAAAAATTCGGCAGAGCTCATTGAAACCAAGTCTTATGAAGGACAAAGAACATATTTATAATATGGAATCATATTTCACCCGATGATTTTCCTAGTTTTGGTTCACAATCGACTTGAAGTTGAAGAATTTCGCGAAAAATCGGAAACTGGAAATTTTCGCGAAAATTGGTCAACTTTGACCCCCTGTAGAATTGTAACGCGTAAGAATCAACAAAAATGATTTCGTAATTATATGCAGAATTTATTTAAGAATGACCATGCGAAGTTTCAAAATCCTCACTCAAAAAAGCTCTTTCTTATTTTTGGCCAGCTTTTTCCGATTCTAGCCCACAGGGCGATGGTATACTTGCTGAGATACAGTTTGTTTGACCCCGTGCCGCAGCCTTCTTCAGTATGACTATGAGGTATCGGTAACTTTGACGCATATTATCTCAGGGAAATTTTTTATGAAATAAACAAAATTTGGCTATCTTGGCTATCAACTTTTTGCACTCTAGTAAACAATATAATAAAATAACTGTATGAGTGATCTTCTTGCAGAAAATTCAGTGCAAAAATGGCCCGAAAAATTGCGAATCGAAAAAATTAAAATATTGGCTTTTTATATTTCGGGAAGTAAAGATAAAATCAACGTGAAACCTTGCGCAAGATTACGAATATAAAATTTCGTCAACCTAGTACCTTCCATTATCAAAAAAATCTGATGTGGCCAACACATGACTTTCTCCATATTTATTGAAAACAGAAGCCTATGCCGGTAATATATAAATAATTCCAAAACAATGAGTGTTACAGGAAAATGTTTCATACAAGCTTTGTAGTAAAAAATATTATCTACAACTTTGGTACTTAATTTTATATACCTACATTGCATTCTGATCGAGATATGTATGAAAAACTTCCATTTCTGGGTAAACAACAACTTCCGGTTAACCATTATTGAAGAATAACTCCTAAACAATCAGTGTTACGAAAAAATGTTTCATACAAAAGTTGTAGTAAAATACATAATCTACAACTTTTGTGTGTAAATGTATATACCTATATTGCATCCTTACAGAGATATTTAAGAAACAAAATTTTGTTCCGGATAAACCGTAACTTCCGGTTAAGCGATATTCTCCAAAAACTAATCAACTCTTGGTATTGTTAGGAAAATTCTAAATATGAATTTTGAAAATGATCGGATAATTACTTTTTAAGATAGAGCGCACACAAACTTTTTAACCACAGACAGACATGTTCGGGAAAATAGCTAAAACATGCTCTATGGGCCCCAAAACATCTATTTCCGTCGAAATCTGGAGGTCGAATTTTTTTGCGAATACAATACTTTCTCTATACTACGTATAGGGAGAAAGTAAAAATTGAGTTAACATTTGACAGCTTTTGTAAAAAGCCGAAAATAAAATATTTTCACCCAGCTTTTACAAAAAAAGACCCTCTGGAATTACTTTTGAATCATTTACATAAGAAAAAGAATGATTTTAAGCCTCTAAAAAAGTATATCTGGTTTTTCATCGCGAGCATATAAGGCCCTAAAATTAGGTACAACTTTAAAAGAATAAGACGACTCCGCATCGATACAAAGTAGTGCTCTCTCTCTCGAAAAGACATGTCGGTAGGCAGCATTCGCACATAATTCGGGAACCGCCAATTTATTACCTCCCCGTAAACCCACGGATCCGAGAGACCCCCGATTATTCCCAGATGTTCCCCACGGGCAAGAAGCAGCGGAAACTTAAGAGCTTACGTTCCCCCGCCGGACAATCCGAAGAAAAACAAGTCCTCCCGCGTATGTTCAGGAGACAAGGGAGTCACAAATTGGAGAACGGCGACTTGCTAATCATCCGGCGTTGAGCTCTCCCCGGCCTTTTTCCCTCCCCATCCCTCCCGAATCCAACCAAGGAACACGAGAGATCCGAGGGATAGGAGGGACCCAAAATCCCGAAGGAACCCCACACCCGAAAAATCCCCCGCAAGACGAGCCTCCGGCTGCCCGCGGCAGATGGCGTGCCCGTCGGCCCCGGAATTTTACGTTTTTGCCGCGGATTCTCGACAAATCAGCCCAGGATTCCGCCGCGTTCGGTGGGATGGGGATCGGGCGCGTTTTTTTTATCTCTTCCCCTCGCGAAAAAAGCGCCATTTATTTATGAAGGGTATCAGTTGGGCAGCGCGGGTCGCGGCAATGTGTAAATGGCGAAATTATGTCGTGTCTAAATGGGGATTGTTAAATATATTTCATTGGCGTTTGGAGATGTTTATTGCGACCGGCAACTGCTGATAACTCGTCTCCTCGGTACGTGTTTTAAAAATTGCCTCTCTTCTCGGCCGCCCTAAGTGATTGGCCTATCGAACAATAGGAGTGGAGTCGCTCCCGGATCGGAATGCAAATGGGCGAATCGAACGCGGAGCGTTTTTAGGAATGATTTTTTTTTAAGTTGCGTAAACTTTTTCTAACGTTGTTTTTCGTTCTATTCGCGTACCATTCCCGGGATGTTAGAACTCTAAAATAATGGTGATGGAGCGGTGGGTGAATTTGCGGCTTACTTTACTGTTAACACTCACAGGCATAGTAAACCATAATAGTGCATTTAATAAAGTGAAAAATCCGAATTTGTCGGCATTTATCGATCATCTGTAGTCATTAGTTAGACCTTAATAGCAGTGACTTAAGTGTAAGCAAAATGGATGATTATATTATTTGGGATTTTTTTTATTTAATATGAAATGAATTTCATAAATAGGTAAAAATAATTACTTGCAGAATTAATTTGCAATTTAGGTTCATTCAGTGACTACTTGGACTCATGCGGACATTATCAGGATAGATATGCTTATCTTTGAGGAATATTTGTAATAGGATATTCATCGTGCTAAGTGATTCGATATACTGACAACATTTGCTTAATTTGACAGTTGAAAATTTCAAACGTAAAATTACCTATTGCCGTAATATCTCGGATTCTTCGTACCATAACATCCAAATTTTATTTTCCACGCTGGTCCAACATTTTAAGCATGATATCCAAAATTTTGCCTAAACGTTGTATTATGTCTCATATTTCTAGATATATTCCGCAAAATTTTAGTATTATTATGATAACGTACTTGTCGAATTTATTATCAATATGCTCAATAAGAAGCTTAAAGGAGGAATATTCAGTATTTTGTGATGAGATTCCTACATAATTGAATTAAAATAGAATGATTGTCTCTTCATCCATATTTCACAATTATATCACTAAACATTTACGATCCATTCTGTGGAACTTCATTTTATTAGAGATTCAGTAAACGATAAGGTATATAAAATATTTTTGTTTAAAACGTTTATTTTCAATATTCTATTTTATGTGATACATTAGGTGAGTTGCCTTTTAAATTCGCCAAGTATGCGACTGCCATAGAGTTGAAATGGAAGATTTTCATCGATTATTGATATACTTTGCATCTTAAAATTAATGTTGTTATTTTGTAAAGAGGCTCCCGGTTAGTCATGTGGACAGCGCGTTTGAAATTTGAAAGCGGTCCCGGGTTCAATTCCCGGTGGGAGCCAATGTGCGATATGACCAAAGCTGTCGAAGCACTTTTAACAATACTACTACTGCTTTGTATTGTAATGAAGTGTTAATACATCTCAAATCCCAAGTCTGCAGGATTTTCATCATCGTCACGTTTGTCCTTCGCAAATTTATTTTATACAAATATAAAATTATATTCGCACATTATTATCATTTGTTTTGCCTCAGATAATTAATACAGGATTCAAGATCCATCCGTGATTGATATTCTTCACGAAAACCGGCACCGATGAAATAAACACATAATGAATCACGCACAAACGCCGTAAATTATCACTTCTCTGTCCGCGTAAAAATCTCATCCAGAAATTATTCTTCAGAAGGATTGCAATCCGAACATTTTTCCCAGCAAACAACTGTTCCTTCCCTCGGATGAATTTATTCGCACGATACCCCGCGAAATAATAGAGTTGAGTGAACATCACGGTATTTTGAAAATCTCTCTTTTATTTCGTACGTGCATGTGTCACAATCCGTGAATGTAGCCGCTGATTTAATGTCTCGAGGATAATTCTTTTGTTTTCTAGCCGAGATGAGCGACTTTTATTAATATTGCTAAATAAATGCTTCAAAAATTATGTCCCTCTATTATTCTCTCGGATTTGGCCACTCCGCGATGCTTTCGAGCACACCGAATTTGCATTGGATAACGAGACTCATAATACGGCGATCCATCCGTTTCTAATTGTTACGGAGAGCATTAGTGGATTAGCGAATATGCAAAATCGCGCGCTTCATTAATTCCTTTATTAAAAACTAATTTGAATACGACCATTCCCGGGGAAGTTTAGAACTAGCTGTAGAATTGGCTGAATGAAATTGACGAAGCGAAGATAATTTTCAGGGCCGAATTCGCTCATTTGTTAATTTGCTAATTTTTCGTTTGCTCCACTTTTACGCCGCGAAAAATTTCTATGCCTGACTTCAACCTAAGATTTTATCTTATCTATTTGAATCCCTATTCAATACAGTTATTTCCCGCTACTTGGGGTAGAAGACGGAGTTAGTTCCAAATTAATATTATTAGTTAATGTTTCTATTGTGCAAGGTTTATGACTAGCCATTATCTGCTTCCATCTAACCGATATAAATAATACAGAAAAATCCAAAATAATCATCACAAAATTATTCTTCCCATTTACGTTAATGAGTTTCTATTATATTTTCTGCTAAAATTTTGCTCGTTAATTCATCAGGGCCGTATTCGTATGATGAGAAAGTAAGCTAGTCACCCAAGGGCGTACGCCGGAGGGGGCGGTGTTATACTGCTTATGGTTAGAGTGACGCATTTCTTTCTTGGCAATTAAAATCTAACAGGAAAATCAGCCACTTACAGAGATATATTCGGAAGGAATGAGTGGCTTCGTAAAACCCAGACTGCTCAATTTTTACGTATTTGGAAAAAAGTCGTTTTAAGGCTTTAAGTCCCCCATGGAACGGATACAGTCGATGTCTCCAAGACATTCGGGATTTTCCCTTCTTCCTATAAGTATTATATTAAAATTTACTGTTTTGGGCTCCGTTCATAATATCACTTACATGATAATGCTCCAACACCAAGGTCCCGGGTTCGAATCCCGGCTAGATTTTCCTGGTTAGGAAATGGTCGTATGTGTTCATGTTATACCTTCACCTTAAATTGGCGTCTTGTTGTATGCGAAGCATAAATAAAAGTTTAAAAAATATAGGAATTATATTTAGTAATTAATTATTTGAAAGTCAAATCTCATTGTAATTAAATATGAATTATTAGTTTACATATTAATTAACGAAAAAAATATGAACATCTCACTAAACGTTACGGAGCGCTTGTATGGCAGGAGCACTTTCTAAGTTCGTGGGCAGGAGCGACCAGAAAAATATTACCGGGCGGCTGAAAGTGCTTATGCCGGTTCTGCGACTTGCTTTATCTTAAAATTACAACTTAAAATTCACTTCACTATACCTATGGTATAGTATAGTAAAATAATAAGCTTTTAAACCTAGAAAGTTATTTTCTTCTGTTCCTTTTTAAATCTAATTCCTTTAAAATTTTATATACGGAATGGTTAGATGTAAGTAGAGACTTTTGATTACTAGACTATCAATGAGACTATTAGACTATAAAACTCTTTTTATTTTTATCTTAGCTTCTTTTAAACACTTCTATCGTGAAGGAGCAAAAGTTGCGAAATAGTTTTGTGAAGCAGGTTGAAAAATCTTAGAGGATTAGAAACTAATAAAGTGAAGTTGAATTAGCAACTGATATATAGTCCGTGTATTTCGACCCATCCTACAATAACCACAAAAACAAGAGATAGACGTGAAGATAAACCCCCTTGAAAACTCTTTCTTTCCACTGGTGATTCGTAACATTACAAAAAGTAGTTTGCCGATCATTTTGTCTGTACACCCCAGACAAATTGTTTTGGAGGCTTCTAGGGTATCGATGTAGTTGTAAACCTTATCCTAGGTGGCGGCTAAGAGACCAGAGCTTTTCTAAGAACCATTTTTTGAAAAAGATTTCGAGAATTTTGCAAATCCATGTCTCGATAAGTCATCTCAATATGCAGTTGGTAATGCTATCCTGAGCACTGATAGAAAGCATAATAATCTCCGAAAGTGGATGCTAGATTGTCTAGATATTACCATTGTTTTTATTATATTTGTCAAACAAAAAAAATTCCAGTCATATATTTTTTTAAATGTATTAGTAGTATTATCGATAATTCCTCGACAGATTAAGTCATTTCGCACATTGACTCCCACCGGGAATCGAATCAGGGACCATTTTCACCAAAGGCAAACGCGCTGTCCACATGGCTATTCGAGATTCCACATATTTAATTGTTTTGTGTTCTAACTGCATTTAAGTTAAAAGGATTTCAAAATAGTTCTGTTCGGTCTTATTTTTTGGTAAAATATTCTGCGACATTTTTAAAGGGCTTTCAAAGGCGTAAACGGCATGCTTACGGACTTATTTCTGATAGTTACTAATCCTTACCACTTCCCATATTAAGTCAATCACGTCCTTTGCTACTACCTCCTCTAACAACCCTCAACTGTGAGGATATAAGTGAGAATAGCAAGTTTTCTACTTCGCCATAAATGCCTGAGAGGAAATGGAGGCGATACGCGATATTGCAGTATTCCTATAGATGATGCGTTTAAGACCGTCTTTTATTTCTCATTCCAGCCTCTTCCCCGCAGATTGAATGATTAAGAATAATGCTCGTCCGTAGATTAACATTTGACGCCCTTCATTCTCCCGCTGGGGGAAGGAATGAGTGGCCATGCAGGTAGCCGGACTTCCACCCGAACAGCTGCAAACCTTTTCCACGGAAGACCATTCTTTGTTTCCCAGAAGGAATTCCGCATCTATAGTTTAAGCCCAATTCCCTCTTCTGCTGACCGTAGGGGCGAAGTTTTCGTGCGTTCCAAGCAGTAAATCTCGCTCCTCGGGCCCTTTCTCGATGGTGGTTATTACTGTAGCCATTGCTCCTCTCTTATCGTCGCTTTTGGGACGCTTCGCTGCCATTGCGGGACAGAATACTCTTCAAGAACCAATTTCGGGGTCGTGTGAGACCGTAAATCAACAGGCTGACACGCCAAGTACTACTATCGACATGTTTCTATGAAATGTTTCGCATTCTTCGCGCTTGACTTGAATTCACTGAAAGATCCCTTCAATGCGAACTTAATGGTCACATTCAGGGGCGAATATCGGCAATCGGAGGCCCTAGGCGTAAGGACAATTTGAGGGCCAACCAGAAGATCGTTGATCTTAAGAAAGGTCCTTTTTCGGGCCCTTCAGCTCGTGCATACTGGGCCTAATGACAAATCCGTCCTTTTTCACATTCATTGGGATTATTTCTAATTGATATTACAAACATTTGTATCAAAGAGGTCGGTATCGTTAACGATTACGTTTTAGTATAACGAAATTACAATTTTTTAGTCAACCTTTATTCACCAAAAGGATGTATCGTAATAGACTATGGTTATTTACTGTCAAAGTTTCTATGAGTAAATTAAGGGGTTATGGTGACTTTTCTTATTTTCCTTACTACAGCTTGCTTATTCGACCTTTGACTCTATTTCTTTCAAATTCAACTCGTCTTTCCCTCGCCAAACGATCTTACATCTACCGTATACCAAAGTGTTGCGTTGTATCCCTTCCTCATTCATCGGGTCATTTATATAATTTCATAAATCTGTAGTTAACATTATAGTCCTTCCGTGGAATTATTTGATTTTAATTACAGTCTTCTGAGAAAGATAATTCTTGAAGCAACACTTAACAATGCTCCTGCTGTATCGTTAAGAAAATTTATTTAAAACTTAGCCCTGGATTTAAAATGAAAAATAGTGAGGGAAATCGATTGGTTACACAGATAAAGAAAACGATTTCACAAGGAGGATCGCATTTACGACTAATACCGAAACATTTACCACGTATGTTGGTGCAATAAAAGAAATAAAAGTTTGTCCTCCAAGGTTTCGCAAGATTTTAAAATACGGTTCAAGATTTAATTAAGGCTTTACATTCAAGTCGGAATATAAGTACGCATTTAGTATAAATTATAATTTTTTCGTGACAGAATTTTATAAAAATTTTATTTTTTAGTAGTTTCTTTTTGAATAGGCTAAGACTGTTTCACTATATAACGCCTTTATGTATCTTTCAGGAAATAAAATATTGCTCTAGGATGGTATTAAAGAGCCTAGTCCTGTGATAACCATATATTTATGTAGTATCTATTTGAATTCGTTTAAATTGACATTTATGTGCAAAATTGTCACCTAAAGGGATCCTTGACAGTAATTCAGAAACCATTGGTAGTGACTGTCCGAGTTTAAGAATTAAATCGATTCCTAATAAAAAAAACCTACATTAGGATTGGAACCGTCGAAATATGGCCTCATCGAAGCTAAACAGCTGTAGCGATACACCGCAAAAACTCATTCATCATAACCCTTCAACATTTTTAAAATCCAGAGGCAAAAAATTTATGGAACCTCCTTATCCCGATTTTTTCAATCATTAAGCGAGAGGTGCAGCACAAATTAAAACGTCGATAAAAGCGTAATAAATCACGTTAACAACTTTTAATGTAAACTAATGGAGTTTATCCGACATCGATAAACATATACTCCGAGTTTTTAAAAAATGCAATAACTTGGGCAATAAATCGTGCGATTCCCGCCGAGCACAAATAGCGTCCGCATAGAGCCGAGTAGATGCTTTGTATTCCGCTCGATGACGCTCTGGGGAAAAAAATCCCTAAGTTTTATCGAAGCTCAAAGCAGCTAATAATATCGGCGCTATATGGATTAAACAAAATAATTGCTGCGCCGGTATTGATTTCAGTAATTATCTCGACGCAGAATTCGGAACCAATTATTAGCTATCGAGGAATTATTTTTTGTTAACCTTTGCCGAACAGCGATCTGTCGAACAAAAAATTGTGCCAAACGAGCGGAATTTTCCAGTTGCAAATGCGATAAAGGATATATCTAAATAAATGAGAGTGGACGTAACCCCACACGACAAAAGCTCACACGATACTATCCCACGGACATAAATGCCCACATGACAAAACCCTACGTTGACATAACCTTACATTGAAAAAACCGCTCATTAATAAAATCCCTCAATGAGAAAACACTACAACTATAAATGCGCACATAGACAAATAGTGTAATGCGAATCACATAGTGAAATGTGGCCAATTTCAAACATCTAAGCGCAAATTAAGAAATAAATGTTACTGCTGCTAAATTAAGTATTGATGATAATAATATTTTATCGATCGAAGGACATAGGAGAATTTCAAACCACTCTTGCAACAGTTTCACAATAATCATCTGTTAATATATACACTACAATGCATTAAGTTCCATAACTGTTAGAATACATATACATTACACTACATTCTAATTATGCATTACATTTTATCGACATGAAATTTTCCAATGCAATCTAACTAAACTTTTCTTTCATTTACCAACTCATCCTCTCTATAATAATTTTTTATAAGTAGATATTTCTTTATTTTTTATAAAATTGTATCCAAGTGTTATTTTCTACCAGGCAGTTTGTTATAAATTTAGATGCCATTACTCCAAAGCTTCTTCTGGTTCCACTAAGTCTTCGGGGTGGAGTTCTTAGGTTAAGTTCTTTTCCTTTCATTAATAATAATAAATTTATGACGGGTATTACCCATTATTACATAATACAAAATCAATATAAAATACACATAGAATAAAGCAAACATACATGTAAATTCAAAGACATCAATAACAAAGAAGAGAAAAGAATGTAAAACAAAAAATGTATACAAAGATCACATTTGCAAAAATAAGTCCATATACATCTTTAATTTTAACCCTCCAAGGACGAGAATTATTTTTTCTTAAAAATTACCCTAATTTTAGTATATTAGTATTCAGATGAACTAAATTAACAACAGAAAATTGTTTAAAAAAGTTAACAATAATAGGTTCGTTGCAAATGCCCGTTCCCATATGGGCACGTCAGTCCTTCCCGCTACTACTATTACGCGCGCCATGATGAAATTTAAAAAAAGCATTTTATTGAAAAAAATCATATTTATTTCAAAAAAATATTGTATGAAATGGTTTTTCTTGGAAGATATATGTATTTGTTTTATAATTATTTTGTTAAGTACTTTGTAAAACATTTAACACAGAGCCCAACATCGCACTTATTACGCATTGTTCTCCCACTACTCTCGCACTCTTCATATGCGCAGTGTTTTCCCTTGTTCTGCGGTATGTCACCGATTACACCGATTAATTGATCATACCATAACTCTTGCGTGGAGCCAGTTTTTGACGTGGAAGCCTTGCTGAGTCGTCCACCGAGTGGTTTTTATTCCGTCTTGTACCGAGTAAAGTACACCAGAGCAATCTTCCGTCTAAACCCTAATTTTGTCCTTGGATCTGAGGATTCCCTTTTATTATTATTATTATTCGATTGTCTGAGTTGTAAATAATTTATATAAATCATATCTTACCAATATACAGTGAATTTACATGAATTTGGTCAGTTCCACCCATATGCTTATTATACTGGGATATGAAGTAGGGTTATGGAAGCTGAATAATTTTCTTTTGTTTCCTATAAAATCTTTTAGCTTTCATCAACGGCGTAACTCCATACGCTGTTGAAGCTGCCACAATTACCAAATTGTCCAGCCATTTAGTGATTCCTATTCCTTCACATGTAGAAATAGCTGTGATGCTCTTTCCACTTTTCCACTTCCACCACTTCAAATTATAATAACCGAATCTTATCGATTTACCTCTACTACATCGCTTGCAGCTAAGTTTTCTGTAGTGTCTTATCATCTCTTCTTCACAATCTAAGAACTGGGAAGGCACCAAATGCTGCAAACATCTCTGTGTAATTCTTTTCATCGTAGGCCAGACTTTGTAGAACCCATCGCTTGACTGTCTAACTTAGTATTATCCGCTAAGTGTAAAAATTTCATTATTTGGATGAATCAGTCCCTTCTCATCGCTCTACTAACCAATTCAATATGTACATCCTTTTTCGCGTCCCAGTAATATTTTTTCCAGGAGAACGTTGTACCCGGATGCAATCAAAATGCCAATGACGGCTCGCATCTCCTCTGCTGTAATTTGTGGACTGGGGCAATTAAAAAATCGGGCGTAATTCTCACTTTGTTCCACTATGAATGCGACGAAATCGTCATCGATGAAGAGCTCTAGCAATTAGATGCAGCTAAGTTTAGAGTATGAAAAGTAATCTGCTTCAGAAAAACTTCCCGTACACTCAATGCTGCCCTTTATCCATTTTCTCCGCACAGATTTTTTTGCCCCATCGTCTTCTCCAGCACCGATACTTTCGTTGGTTGCCAACCGAATTTCGGCTTGTGCCCTCATTTGCTTGCCAGTAAAATTGTCAACCAATCTTTCCTCATCTTCATCAGCCAATGCTTCATCAGTTCGCTCATTTTCTCCTGTTGGAGAAATGAAGAAATCGGTAACATCTACCTCACTCTCTTCATCCTCGTCAAGGATTCGGAGAGCCTCCTTCAGTGAAGTCGACTCATGAAGACTTACGTTTTTCCTGAATAGAAACTATAACACCTCTAACGATATCATTTTTATGTGAAGCTAATAAAATTTGAAAGGATTTGTATATCTAGTACATCATTTGCTAATATATGTTGTTGCCGCTTCTACCATATAATTTTAGGTTTTCCGAGATTTAGTTCATAAATATGCATAATAATTGCCATAGTCTTCTAGCCACAACTTAAAAATAAAATAATTCTTAACTTAATTGCACTAAAAATAATGTATTATGTCGCAAAATATTCTTTTATATACTATATATAGCTTTCCTTGACAGCCATCGGCAAGGAAATCGCGTAGTAGTGGGAAGGCCTGACGTGCCCATACGGGAACGCAGCAATAAACAAAGTTATAACAACAAAAAATAACCTCAATCTCTGCTCCATTTCATTTCTTTGGATAATTAAAACTTCATACTAAAGGTATACAAGCAAAAGAGTACTTTAAATTAAAAACAGTAAAACTTAAAAAAATTAGTTGCCAGAAGGATCCATCTCAAAATTTCCCTGTTTTTCGAAAAATCACAAGAAATATTTCCCTTGACTTAAATGCACCAAAACTCAAATGAAACTAAGCTTTGGACCCTCTTAGCTCACAAAATATCGTTTACTGACCATTTTATGACACTCAAGATATTGTTTAGCTACCTAGAGAACCCAGCTGCAGTCCGTTCCCATATGGGAACGTCAGTCCTTTAAGGGTTAATCATATCCTAAAGCCAATATACAATTACATACATACATACACATAATATATATTTAAGTTTATACATATACATTATAGTCTTGCAATAACAATATATTCATATACACATTCAGATAGTTAAATTCCATCTTAGAATGTAAGCTGTCATATATTTCATATCGCATCATCATCGTGTAACATTATTAAACAGAGTCACAATATACCTTAAGCTGTCAAAAAGTATATTGTGACTCTGATTATTAACATTGCAGTCAGTGGTGTTTCAACATTATTGTGTAACATTATCTTTTATGCCAATGTAGAGACTTAGGGTAAAGTTTTTTTATATTGGCACTATATCACTATGAGGCTCTGTCGTATGAGCTTTTCTCGCGCGCAGTTCTTTCTTGTGGGCTTTATGAGCATGGAGTTATGTTATGGAACCCTGAATAAAAGGTTACCCATCGGAATCAATATCCTGTAGAAGCTTCCAAGTTGTTGTTCTTTTGAATATTTCCGGACGTAACTAACTCGTCCTCTGGCGGTTTCGATTCTATTGGAAGTAGACTTAAGGGCTCGAAAGAAGCTTTTAGTTTCTTTCCTCTCTCATCCTTCTCTCAGAACATCGATTTCTTAAGTTACCCTCTACGGGGAAATGTCTTCCAGAGATTATTTGCCTTCGAGATCCTAGGAAAAAGTGCCTTCTCTTGGTACCCTTGATGAAACTTCCCCAAAAGATTCCGCCAACACATTTTCTACCTCTTTTTTAATACCCATCCCAACCCCACTGAAACTACGTATCGAAGGTAGGCAGCTCCCTTTGCTACGCTGACTTTACCCCGGAACCCTTTATTTACCTTCGGATCTAATAGGTATTCCCAACTCTCCAAAAGCTGCCGCCAGCATAGATTCCAGCTTGAGCTGCCTGGAAACGCCATCTTGAGTAACCCATGTCCACGTGCAGCTGAAACACTGATCTTTCACACGAGCGTTACTCCGTTACATAAACTGGATATTTTTGCCAAGGATGGGCTATTTTAAAGAGTCGAAAGCTTATTTTTGGACCAAATAAATTTCGCTTCCTCTCTAAGGTGCTGGCAGAACTCCGCTGAAATTTTGGCCCGTTGTTACTACTGCCCGAGAGATAGGTATGCTTGCAGTTCAGGATTCTGTGGCTCGCAATCTGGAAAGAGTGTGTATTCATTTATTATGAAGTTAAGGTATGTTTCCAAATTTTTGAAAAAATAAGGTTGGAATTTTCGGAGCAGAATGTTACCCAATAATACTGTAGAGACGGGGATATTTTAAGAATAATTGCAGTGCATTGACAAAAAATCGTATTCACCAACACTCGCGAATTTTAAAATGGTAAATTACTAAGAACTCATACTCGTGTGTTTGTGAAATGTTTTTGACTCTTCATTAAGACGCAGTCCTCAATATCGGTGTTCCTCTTTCCGAAATAAATTAATACTTACCTGAGTTCCACAGCCATAACGCGGTACGGTAAAACTAATTATCTTCATAGAGCATAAGAGAATTCAGGAACTCCTTCACCACTGGATTTCCTTCGGTATGTCGCGTAGATCAAAGTGAATACGTGGAAGGGGATTCTGACGCGGACGAAATGGAAATTTCACGTCTTAGGAGACTCCCTTACCAGTGAAATCCTTGCCTTAAAAAGATATTTTACATATTATTGTGGTACAGTTATTTTGATGATAATTCTGACGGGTTTAGCGACTTTACTAAAGTGCAAATAGAATGTTTTCCCTATCAATTCTAGGTTTCACATTCATATCTTCATCCCAATTATCAACCAGTTCTAATATCAAAAGAAAAAAGCATTTCAAGGTAACCTTTCGAGGAACTTTCATGAGTACGTATGTGTAACAATATTAACAAATAAATGGATATGTATATAAATGCAAACATTTCGGTGTATATATTCGTTTCGTATGACTTAATCATCGATTGAAATGCACCCAGATATTTGAAAATAATTATCCCTTAGACTCTAATTATTTATTGCTCAATTACTAAAAGAATAGCCATGTGTGGCTAGTCAGCCCGATTAATGAATTGTAATCCGCCAAGAGCTCGGGTATATTACATCAGTTATTTCAATTCGTCGCGGGTCTCGCCCGCGCACACAAAATAGTTCGCGGAAAGTAACAGCCTCGTTGAAAAAGTTTTGAGCACGAACACTTGGTAACTTACACGCTAGCCAGTTGACTTAAAAGCTCATTCGAAACAATACTTTCGACAAGTCTACCTCGTTATAACTCGCACGAGGAGCACAGGCTCTCCTTTTGTATTTTTTCATGTCCTCCATCCGCAGCAATAAGAGCAATTTGGACGAATATTTCTCTCGAATCTTTTCTCGGGCCATAAACAAAAGGGCGGGGAAAAAACCGCGGGGAAGAACGGCAGCTGGCGCGGCGCATGCGCCGGCGAGTGCCATTCTAGAAGAACATCAAAGCCAGACGACTGGCACCCGCACCACCTTCAGTTCACCTCGTTCTATCGCCGGACAAAAAAAACACTCCCGAAAACGCATAGGGAACCGTTAAAAGTCGTCCCGTAAGTCATACCACTTACTCACATCGTTAGCCGGCAAAGGACGATTAAGGAAAAAAATGGAATAATAAGAAGGCAAAAAAAGGGTGAGGTAATGACCAAGATGGGTCTCCGGGGAGGGTAAACTTATTCCTCTCTCCTTTTCTGCCTCTCGTGCGCCAACATTATTTCGTTCGTCATTTGTTTCCTTTGTTTCCCGCCGGCGCCGCGCCCAGCCCGCCCAGCCTCATCAAAGTCATCCCGTGGAGCCACATGCGCTAACGTTTTAGGCGGGAGTTTTTCGGGTTCCGAAAAAGACTATGGGCGAGCTTCTTTTCGTAACAGAATGTCGTTTGCGTTAGTTACGAGCGGGTTGCGCTTCGTCATTGTTGTCTCCGCGGATGGGGTGGATGGTTATGGGGGTGCATTAACAGAGTCATCTGAAGGGATTTTTTTTAGTTAAGATTGAGAATGCTGCTCCTAGCGAGGAGAGTGCGGCTGTCATTTGAAAGAGTGACGTAAAGCGTGAGGGTTTATTTATTTGGGACATAGTACATGCTTATTTTGCTAACGGGAATAGAGTTGCTTCTATACCCGAGCAATTAAGCGACCCACACTCTTTGTAGTCGATTCTCATAGTTCAACTTCAAGGTTAGTATGTAAGAAAAGAAAAGAAAAGCAAATAACGTTGGCTAGGCAATTAGGAAATAAAATTTCCGAGGAACCGGTTCCATGTTATATTTTTACATGTCCTTGTTAGGTATGTAGGAAGTAAACTATTCCGTATAGATTGAACATAACCGAAATGTAACAGCAAGAATTTTATTCCATTGCAGAGATAATGTATTATCTTACTATTCCTGACTATTACGTAGATCTCCATCGATTTTAATCGATTTATAAATAAAAAAATAGGATGTTTGTATGTAAACATTCATATGTATCTAAAAGCAAGAATTTTATTTCTTTGCAAAGATAATGCATTCTCTCTATATTCTTCACTATTACGTAGATCTTCATCGATTTTAATCTTTATACAAATAGAGATAGAATGTTTGTATGCAAGCATTCATATGATTATGTGTAAGTGCACATTACATCATTCTGGGGAACCATTGAATCCATATACTTCAAACTCATATATAATATAAATTATTAATATTCAAACAAACTACGGACTATGTTATACCTTAAATATTCATTTAGAACCCTCTATATCATTTAGGGTGGATATTTTCAACTGTAATTACTTACACCTCTAAATTTTCACATTTTACAAAACGTGTATTCATGGGCCTCCAATGTTAACTCAGAATATCTATAACGAATCTTTTTATAAAATTGTAAATTATTTCTCTTTCGACTACATCCTGCAAAATATTTGAAAATTCGCCGCATTTGCGGAATCAGCAATTCAAACGCAATCTTTCGGAAACACACAAGAGCTTCGAGTCCAAATTCGAACTCGATCCGAACTTTTCCGTGGAAAATTTCGCTACGCGCGGCTCTCCACGAATTTCGACGAGGAAATTCAAGAAGGCGAAGCGACGAGTGCCATAAATTAATCCGAATCGAACGACCTCTGCGTGTTTCCTTTTCCTCTCGAGCAAGTGAATAGCGGACGGCGATATTTCCTCCGAGGCGACAAATCGTTCAAGATACGCCGACTCCGAAATGAATTTAGAGCGAGTGTATTCCTCCGCTATTTTCCCGTTGCTACAAGCGACCAAAATATAAAATATCCGACTCGTTTGCAGGGGATCCTAATCCCGCAGCTAATAAACATGAAAAGTGACGCGAGCCGTTAATTTGATTTTTTTATTCATCCCTGAATTAACGATGAATTACGTCCCATCCGAGTTATTACATTCCGGACATAAATATTTTACGCATTTTTTCATCCCGACGATGACGTTTTTTAAAAAATCTGATGTGGCCAGCACATGACTTTCTCCATATATAAGATGTAAATATTTATCTACGACAGTAATTTCGAACTCTATATTCAATCTAAACTTGGAAGATGAGTGATTAATTTTTATATTATTATCTTTTACGTCACAAAAATTATAAATAAAGTTTTTCGGGACATGCTCGATGAAAAAAGATGAATTTGGCCTTTCGCCCATTGAGCCCAGAGCGCCCACAACGTACAAAATCAGCAACTTCCGGTTTATCAGTATTTCATGAATAACTCCTAAACAATCAGTGAAAAAAAAATATGTTTCATACAAAAGTTATAGTAAGTTTAATTTTCTAAAACATTTATAATTAATAGTATATACCTAAATATCATATTTATGGAGATATTTTAAAAACCGGAAATGAGCTTTGAAGAATGAAGCTCGACTTCCGGTCAACCGATTTACTCCAAAAACTAATCAACTCTAACGACACCAACAAAAACACTATATGTGAAATTTGGTGTTGATCCGACAAATAGTTTTCATGTTAGAGCGCCCACAAAGTACATAATCATCTTCTTCCGGTTTATCAGTATTTCACGAATAACTCCTAATGAACCGGTGATACAAAAATATGTTAAATACAAAAGTTATAGTAAAATACTTTATCTACAACTTTTATTAGTAATACAACACACGTATATATCATATTTATGGAGATATTTTGAAAACCGGAAATGAGCTTTAATGAATAAAGCTCGACTTCCGGTTAACGGATTTACTCCAAAAACTAATCAACTCTGACAGCACACACCACAGTACTATATATGAAGTTTGGTATTGATACGACTTTTAGTTTTCACGTTAGAGCGCCCATTATCACACACACACACACACACACACACACACACACACACACACACACACATACACACAGACATCATTCCGAAAATGGTCAAAACGTGTTCTAGGGACCCCAAAACGTGTATTTCCGTTGAAATCTCGAAGTCGAATTTTTTCATGAAAACAATACTTTCTCTATACTTCGTATATGGAGAAAGTAAAAAAACCCTGTCCAATAAACCGGAAATATATTGACCTTTTGCGTCCAAACCTTTTTGGCAGCGGCAGCAGGAATATGGATAGAAAGGAATAAATCCGGGATTTTTTCCGATGTTCGCGAGAAGAACCTCCCGATGAAATAAAATTGGCTATCCTTCTAATTGAGTTGCGGGCGTCACGTGCTCAGATTCCTTCGCCTGCCCAACGACTCTGCGACGTCTCTCGCGAGTGTCATCAACGGAAAGCGATAGTTTATAGTCCTATCAATAATTTGGATTTCTTGATGTGATTGAATACTCTGTTGTAGAAGCGAAGGCATTTTAAATGGTTGGAGGATTCTTGGGAATCGTCAATGCAGAGAGATTTAGTTATACGCTAATTAGGTACTACACTGACTAGAGTCTGACCGCTTCGGAAGGAAAATTTTCCAGCAACGGACTTGAAAAAAGTCAGACTTTTTTCAAGTCCGTTTTTCCTTGGGATTTTCCTGGGTGCACGCTCATATGCGCAATGAACCTTCAACCCTTTCCTTTCCCAGCAACGTTTGGCGGAGCATAGACTTACCTCCCTCACCTCCAGACTCTTCTATCCTGGGCATCCCTTGCCTTCATCCCCATGCAGATTCTCTACCATCACTTTCTTGCTAATCGCACGTTGCATGATGTCTAACAAATCTACGTTTCTTGTCTGTATTATACGCAACCATGATGTTTATGTAAGTTAAAAATATCCATAACAATGCTTACGAAATAAGAATTTAAAGACTATACAAAAATATAAGAAGAATTTGAGTAAATTAGACAGTGTATTTTAATAAAATAATGTAAATTGCGAAATATGTGAGGTGTGATTTTCTACGGAATCATGTTATCTTACTATGGAGATGTTTCTGTCGAAAAATTAACGATATTCGGCAAAATTTCATTTTTGTCATTATTCATCTTGTATGACATTTCATGCGTACATTCATAAATATCATTCACGCCACTCTATTTCAGGTAAAGCATGCTGTTTGCCTCCCTTACATATTAGTTTCATTAATGTTGATTTACGTTATTACTGCTACTTTGTGTTTTACGCAAATACTAATTACTTAAAATGAAGAGTGGGCCTGTAATGGAAATACATATTATGACCAGTGTAACTGTGAGTTTTATGCGAATTTTGTTAAATTTTCGGTTGTTTCAACTTTTTATACTAGTTACAATGTGTTCTTCCACTTCTTAAATGTTGTTTTCCTATAAGGACAATGTTTTCCTTTCCACTCTTAATCGAGTTTAAAATTTATTTTTAAATATAGTCTGTTATCGAGTTCCGTCTTATAGGAATATGCCAAAGACTCATCTTCTAAATCATCTCGACCTCTTTCATATTAAAGACTCTCATACTTTCTCTGACATGGCTTCCCTATATAATATGTTTAAGAACAAGCTTGATTCCGCAATCCTGCTCTATCTTTTTTCGGTTTCCTTCGAGAACAACCCTCTTCTCTGATTCCTTCTATTTGAACACTCCGCGTCTATCAATAAAAAACGGTCACTATTTTTTCAGTATACCTTCAATTCTCAGCTCTTCCAATGAAAACTTTGACCTATTTATCCACGTCTTAAACCAATACTGATTATGGTTGATCGACCTCGATACCTGTGATTTGCCTGATTAATCCATGTATGCTAAACATTGGTAATTTCGTGATGGTAATTTAGTTATAAATTTTCAAATCTCCAGCACGCAATTTGCAGTGAAATAAATCAATGGTATTTTCTAAGTAGAGAAGTGAGTGTAAGAGCCTTCTCTATGCCAAAAGTATATAGCCTCTGGGAATGACGTAATGGATGTTTTATAATGTATCACGAACTCAACAATGTCACGATGTTATCAATCTTCTCAATGATGTTTTTCTAATTTTGTTTCACTTCATCTTTCATATCATTGTTTAATTTGTTGATTTTATTTATTTGTTATCAATTGTCAGTTGTAATTGTATTAATTATATCGCCAGTTGTAATTGATCGCGTCTTGCAGGTTGTTGCTTTTTTACTTTCTCCATATACGAAGTATAGAGAAAGTATTGTTTTCATGAAAAAATTCGACTTCGAGATTTCAACGGAAATACATGTTTTGGGGTCCCTAGAACACGTTTTGACCATTTTCGGAATGATGTCTGTGTGTATGTGTGTGTGTGTGTGTGTGTGTGTGTGTGTGTGTGTGTGACAGTGGGCGCTCTAACGTGAAAACTATTAGTCGTATCAATACCAAACTTCATATATAGTAGTGGTGTGTGTGCTGTCAGAGTTGATTAGTTTTTGGAGTAAATTGGTCAACCGGAAGTCGAGCTTTATTCATTAAAGCTCATTTCCGGTTTTCAAAATATCTCCATAAATATGATAAATACGTATATTGTATTACTTATAAAAGTTTTAGATAATGTATTTTACTATAACTTTTGTATTTAATATATTTTTGTATCACCGCTTGATTAGGAGTTATTCGTGAAATACCGATAAACCGGAAGTATCTGATTATGTACTTTGTGGGCGCTCTAACATGAAAATTGTTTGTTGGATCAACACCAAATTTTATATATAGTATTTTGGTTTGTGTGTTTAGAGTTGATTAGATTTTGGAGTAAATCGGTTAACCGAAAGTCGAGCTTTATTCTTCAAAGCTCATTTCCGGTTTTCAAAATATCTCCATAAATATGATATTTAGGTAAATAGTATTGACATAAAAGTTTTAGAAAATGTAATTTACTATGACTATTGTACGGAACATATTTTTGTATCACGGATTGTGTAGGAGTTATTTGTGAAATACTGATAAACCGGAAGTTGCTGATTATGTACGTTGTGGGCGCTCTGGGCGCTGGGGCGAAAGGCCACTTCATCGTTTTTCATCGAACATGTCCTGAAAAACACTATTTATAATGTTTGTGCGTAAAAGATAATAATATATATAAATTAATCACTCATCTTCAAAGTTTAGATGGAATATAGAGTTCGAAATTACTGTCGTAGATAAATATTTACATCTTATATATGGAGAAAGTCCAGTGCTGGCCACATCAGATTTTTAATAAATACAATAGCGGTTCTTCGCTCATGAATCGAAAATTATTGCAAGGTGAGGCCATGATACAGATGGAAAGTAAAGGAATGCGATGAAGGGTCCTTTGTAACCTTCTCAAGGATTAAGAGACCGATATTTTGGAACGGAGGCATCTTCAATGAGCCCGCCCTTTTTTCTCCAAATCGGAATTCCGAGGGAGTCCGGCAAAGGGTCGGCGAGGGAAGGGGGCAGGTGAGAGAGAATTGGGGACCGCTCTTCGGTGGTGCAGAATGCGGCTGCGGATCACAACGCCAGCGCCCGAGCGGAGTGAGGAGCAACTCGGAGCTGGACCAAAACGTAACCCTTTTTTTTATTACGAATTCGGCGGGAAAACGAGGCGATTCCGGACTGACCACGTGTTTTGGAATGACCTCAAGATTCGCCCCATTCGGACCACGTCCTCAAAGTTTCTAGGCGGGTTGCGCCTCACCTCAAAATGCATTCAGGGTCCTCCGACGTGTTTTAAGTAGTTGGGCCCCAAAGGGAATGGGATTCGCAGGTAAATTAGATTCCTAATAGAGGCAAAGTTTAGATCGTGCGAGCGTTGAGGAACGTGTACGGTTAAGTCTGGCTGGACCCACGATTAGCACGTTAAAGTTATGGAGAGGCTCCTCGTGAATCATGTGAGAGGAATGGCTTCGGTGTCGTCCAATAAGTTCGTCACTGTGGTTAAATATTAATGAGATTCCTTCACCTCCACGTTTATGCAAAACCGCCATATATTCATGTAAATTGGTAAGAATTCTGAAAAAAATATATTCGGTGAATTTTAGAGAAAGGGGATCCCTGGCATCATCGCCGTAACCGAGCCTGATTGAAGTAGTTGTCAGTTTGGTTCATTTTGAAACATTGAAGTATTTCATTTTTTTCACAAATGTATACAAATGTTTCTTGCTATCGTAAGCTGACTCTAGGAAGAAGTGGATCAATGACTGAGTAAAAATCCTGAACCCAAAATCCAATTTTGCCCTTCAAAATTTGGAAATGAAAAGGTATCTTTTTAAATAGTGATTAAGCGAATTCTTTCTCGGCCTTTACCTTTTACTCACCAACAATGTGACAGAAGGAATAGGAAGGAATTATAATCAATACAAAGAATTTTAATGTAGGCTAGATTGGGGCTATTTTGATATGAACAATATTGTTTGTGATGCTACTGTTGGTGGGTTCCTTGTAAAGTAGACAATGTCTTCAGGAGTTGTGAGATCTTTTTATGTTCGTCAGAAGTGTTTTAATCAAAAGATGAATAGCAAAAAATTAAGTGTATTTTCAAATTAGAGTAAATACCATTAAGAGTATGTAGGTTGATTTTATTTCTAATTCTAACCATAGGCTAAGTAATATATGCTTGTCGTGGTTTTATCAATCACTGTTATTGTAGTGAATTTTTCTGTCAAAATTCTCTCAAATATGGGAAAAACTCATGTTTGTTTGAATAGTTCATTCATTTCATTATTTTTCTCTTTCATTAGTTCGAAAGTTTGCTTCTTGCGAATGATTTTTACTCAGTATTATTGTAGAAATTTACAGATTTGAAAAGAAACATAAATGAAGACCTTGCGAATAAATGATACTTGAATCCATCTATAAAACAGCGTCATGAATTTTTAATTCCTTGATTCGATGCAAAACTGTCAATCCATTTTTTAGAGATCGAACAAAATTGTAGAGGTAATACTTCACGGCTTTGATACATCACGAGTTTCAGTATCAAAAAATGGTATACTTGTAACTGAAAATGACCTCGTAGCATTTGTTGAAATCGATGTGGAACTAACGACATGTTTTGAATGTAGAGGCAATTTGGTATTAGGAGTAGGAAATACAGGCAATCTAAGGATGGTATACAATGTAGAATGACAATCTATCTAGCTTGATGAGAAATGTAGATTATTATCAGATATTGGCGATAACAGGGAGCATCGAGGAAGTAAACAATTTGTAGGGATAATGCCTCTGGATATGGTATCATCTGAGAAATTAGGCAACAAACAACAAGATCTTTGGAAGATGAGTTTAGGAGCTTCTCAGTTAAGATAAGATTCCTGTAGTAGATGAGCCAAGGAGTAACAAACACGAGAGATTCGAGAAACACAAGGGGTTAGAGATTCAAAAAAGTAACAGTACGTTAAAAGATGTAGCTTTGGTTACATAAAACCATAATCAAACAAATGAGTAAACCTATGATGATTTACCATTTGTATCCTACAACTAAAAGCCAAGAAATCATACTGATAATTGCTGCAATACTTACACCGACCGAGAAATCGTCGAATCCACTTTCTTTAAGCCATATCGCGACATGTGACTTTCGTATTCTTTCGAGTTATAATTCATATTTCATTCTTCTCATTTCTCTCCAGATGCCGTTCTGCGCTAAAAATATCGGCTCCATTCATTCTTATCCTCCCCTCCGTACATAAAAGGGCCCCTTAAATTCTTTTCCGCCGATTTGTCCTGAGATATGAGCCCTAAGTATCCTACACGCGCCCAAGACGGCAATCTCCCGACATTAAGGAAAGGGAAGACGGATCGCCGATTCATTACGGAAACTTTATCAATAAGTCTTTCTCTCATTTCCTGCGAATATACCTCGGGCGAATCGAGACGGAAAGGGCCGGCGGAAATTTCTGCCGTTTACGCGCCCGAGTCGGATTTAATGAAACGGCCGACCCCCGCTCGCATCATTAACGAGATCCAGGACGCATTAATGAATTTAATGCCATTCCTTGGGCGATTCCGCGGAAATCTATGCGCGATCGCAATAGGACATCCCGTTTAATCGCGAATGTCGAGTTATTATTTGTGAGAGAACTCCTTTACTTCTGATAAGGCACTCGTATTGATATTGGTGTATAGCTTAGGAGGTAGCTTTACTAAGGTTATAACTTAGAAGATTTATTTGAAGGTTAAGAAAGGAAGGTCTACGATATCTAGTGTTTTGAAGGTATTGGAGGTTTTTCGCAGTAGTTACTAGAATATCTAGACAAATTCTTCGAAATTAAATTCTTTGAAGACGAATTCTTGGAACGATCAATTCTTCGAAAGACAAATTCTTCGAAAATAATGCTTCGGGAAAAATTCTACATGTCCGCACCAAACCCAATCTATAAGGACGTCCATACCTTTACTGAATAGGTTTGAACTATGAAACAGTTCCTAACTGATAACTTCAGATTCATAAGACTGTTCCATTTTCGAAAAATTAATCATTCAAAGAATCCATAGTTCGAAGAATTAACCATTCGAAGAAATAATCGTTCGAAGAATTCGTTTACGAAGAATTTGATTTTAAAGAATATTTTCATAGATTTATTATGCTCCTGTTCGTCTAAGATTATAAACAAGGGTTTGTTTCTTGAAATTATCCATTTTATCCTATCAATTGCCAATTGCTTCAGACACAATTTACTGCGGCACTATTTTTCCCTTCTAAGGAGAAGGTATATTCTCAGTATTTGAGCGATTGATTCTCATATTTCTTATCTATTTTTCCCGAAACTTTCTAATTTTTCTCATAGAAGTCTTTTTCAGCAATTGCTCGGCCTCTTTATTTTAGTTTCATCATTCCTCCAAAGCATCACCCCTCCGTTGATTCTTTGTTGCGATTACTGTTATTTTTCTGTGCAATTTGTACAAGACTCCTCATATTGTATGAACTGTCAACAAAAGCCCCATGAAGAATCCATGAAGGATATTTTATTCTTTGGTAAAGTTCAACAGTTGGATTAATTAATTAGGTTTTTTTGTGACCTTTAGCTTAACGCAGACTTCTTTATCATCAAATATTTATAAAAAAAATATTATTGGTGATTTGATATTTAATAGTGTAATCATGGTTATGTTTTATTCGCGAAGCTCTTATTCCTTTTTCTTCCATCTTATTAGCTTTCCCCATTTCTCTCTCAATCTTCGCTCCTTTTTAGTAGAAGGCAACCATCCGAAAAAGGGATAAAATTTATCTTTTAAAGATTAAATATCAGAAAATCTAAATTAATCACGTAAAATAAATCGCTGAAAAATTGTTAAAAATATGATGGCTTGAATTCCCTTTCACAAATTTGCTTAAGATATCGTATGTACCACATACAACAAGAATTTTTGTTCTAACTACTAAATTTTATGCTTTCCACAGTTGAAACACGCAAATTTGATTGTAATTCTATCCGTTTCGAAGTCCTGCCACAAATCCAACATATACGATATGCAGGGAATTCTTATAATCTCTCACCCCTCCCTGAGTCGATATTGAAAATAAAGAGGGCCATTCCGACGGAAGAAACCCCGGCATCTTCCGTCTCCGCACTTTCATCTTCCGAGGGAAGATCTCCAGCTCCTCGGAATATCCTCATCGGAAACCGAACAGATCCGAGCTCCCGGCACGAATATGAAAACGAGAGAAAATCCACGAGAGAGCGGTTGCTCAAAGCTCGCCAAAGACATCTGCTTTCCACGAGCAGCGTGATTGAGCCAAGGAAAAACTATGAGGCCGGTGAGACTCGAATGCCCAGTTATGCCCCCCTTACCCTTTATCTTCCTTAATGGGTATTTAGGACGGAAAGGGGAAAAAAAAGAAGTTTTAGCTGCGGCGAGGGGTTTGATTCTCGCAAGACCGTTGGGAGATTTTCGTCCGAAAGATGGAAGAACTGGATTGGGTGGGATTAGACCTAGCGCTGCAAAGTAGAGAGTATACGAGATGATGCGTCCCATAGCGGGACTGCCTACTTTTTTCCACCCTCCCATTGTGTTTGATTCAGCATACTGCCAGATTCTTTCTGTCTCACCCCTTTGCCCCCTCTTTCTCCTTTTTCCCCTCTTTTACATCTATTCGCCATGGTCACAAGGAGCTGACTGGATCATCTCTACCATGACGACGCGCTTTCGGTCGCCGCCGTGGGCGTGAAACCTTGTGACGTCTCGGTTTATTTCCTCATCGCTCATTTCAACCAGCTCATCGTCGCGGTTACGCCTAACCCGTAATTAAAAGGGGGAGAAAAAACAAACAAGGAAGGGAAGAGTTTTTAGGAGGTACTTGATGAAATGTTCACCTGGAGTAAGGAGCGACGTAATGTGTGGAAATATTTTGGAACATTTCGTGGAGAATGCGGCGTTCCTCAAGGATCAGTGTTGATAGGGTGCTACATAGGGATTCCTATACTTCAGGAGAGCAGGAGATTTTGTATTTCGGAGTTAGTTTTGATATTTTTTGCCTATCCGGATCTTGGAACCTCTCTTCCGTTTCTACTGATCAGTCAGTCATTGACTCAAATTTGTATTCTGCATAGGGTATAGGCATAACTTCATATAGTCTCTCGGATGGCTAAGTGAGCAGCGCGATCGAACTTGGTGAAAGCGGTCCCAGGCTCGTTTTCCGGTGGGAGCCCATATTCGAAAGGCTCTGAGCTGTCAAAGCACTTTTAAAAACAACAACTTAATAGATGACGAGTCAGATAATTTAATTATTTATTGGGATTCGAATACAGGCAAGATGAACAATTATATGTAATCATAGCAGAAGAAAAAACATCCAGAAAATACATTGAAACGACAGTTGTAAAGAAGAAACAAACATTAAATGCACAAGAACAACAAATACATGTAAGTAAAATAAATGGAGGTTAATTTATCGAAAAAGGAGTGAATTTAAGGGGGGAAGTTCGAGAGAAGGGTTGAAAGACAACAGAGAATTAAAAAGTTTTGGGATGCGGTAGAACCTTTGAGAGATTGAAAGTCGGGAACGAGGAATGCGAAGGAGTTATTGGACTTACGGGTAGAACCAGAAAGAAAAAGCAAGATTTAATGCGTCATATTCACATTTTCATAATATTACACTCTTGAAATGTTTCAAATCAAAAGTTGAACTTTTCACTTTGTGGAAGGTTGCCATGATGAAAAATTATAAGCCCTTTTAGCGACTTTGAAATAATAAATTAATTTATAGGACGATGCATTTAGGTTATCTCTCCAGGTGGATACTTCCTAAGGAAGCCTACCTTAATATTATTTGTTTAATTTTCACTGTGAATCGCACATGGGAGGGAAATCTCTCCATACCCTCTCAAAGGTAGCGAGTAAAATATCAAAATTGATAGAGTAGTAATTCTTAAAGTGTAAATAAAGAAACCGTATTCCAATATTACTCTTCGATATTCAACTTTTTCTGCTTCAAAATTTTCCTACGATGCCTGATTATTGAGTTTCGTCGATTCAATCTAATCGAAGACCGGACATCCGCCTAAGAATTTATTGCATCTTACATCGGCTCTGTTTGGCTCTATTGTAAGGTAGCTTCTAGGTTTGACCTCCTGATATTGTCAGTCGTTGCATCCTCCTTGGATGAATAGCCTTCGGGATCAAGTTTTTTTCGAGTTGATTAAACTAGGTGCAGCTGGGAGCGCTTGATTCCAAAAACATATTCGCCAACTTACAAAGAGTTGGCTGGGCGGTGTAGAAATTAGAGCGTAGTGAATTGGTCTTTCTTTGAGCGGTAGCCGACTTATGATACGCGAGACATGAATTGACATGATCTCAGCTGCATGCTGGAAATTTCCTCACGGTGGACATGTTTTTGTTCCAACGAGCCTCTAAGTTCAGCCTAGTCACTATAATTTATCTCGCGCTTTGTTTTCTGCGAAGTGAGCCGTGGATGGGGTAGATATGACGATAGCTTGGAAGTGGAACTAAAACTTTAATGCCATTGGGGTAGAAAGTTATTTGTTAAAAAAAGGATTGAAGGAAAGACGATCGTGATTCATGGAAGTGACGGTATTTTATCGGTAAAAGATATTGTAAGGCGTTTCTTCATTCAATGAACTTGTTTTGAAATATGAACGGTTGATGTGGTTGAATGCTTTTGAAGTACATACACCTGAAGCGGATTTCCGTGTAATTAGACGCTAACTGAGTGTTTGTTTGACATTTTCCCTAGTTTGCATTAGCAAATGTGAATTTCAGGACAGTAACTAGAGATTTTGATAAATATTTTTGCTAAATAGACATCTGGAAATGCCTCTTTTCTTCCGAATGATAAGTACCATATCCTTTATTACCTCAATCTTAGATTTTACTAAATTTCAGATTCCTAATGATATTAAATATAATTTTATTATAGTTTTTTTATTTAATTTTATTTATTATTGAGTATCGTAGAAGGACTTCCTAAGGGAAACGTTGATAATTAGTTTCAGGTGCAAAATATTACAAAACTGCCAATCTAATTCCTTTACATTATTTATTATTACAAATTATTATTTACAAATTTCAATCAATAACCAAATTATATCAGATAATGCGGTTGAAGTAAAATGTTTATCTAGTATTTTACAAAACGGTATTTCATTTTATTTTGAAATATTTCAACTTTAATATCAATTACTATCTTTTAAAACTAAGAACGTACGATCACCGTACGTAACATAACACGTACGTAGGATAGAAATTCGTCTGGTGTTTACACAGGTGTTTGTGTATAATTAGTATATCTTAAATTCCACTGCATTTTTACGCTATTTAGTATTGTTACGTTTTATCAGGCCAACATTTACTTGCCTTGCTTATTAATGGCACCAGCCGGTAAATATTTACTTATATTTGTAGTGGACATTTATATTCTTCTTATTCTTTGCTGATATTTGTGAAAATGTGCGTTTTCGTATGTTGGCTCATACTTACCGTTGTAACGTAGGGAATTACGTGTTACTAACACCTATTATTAGAATTAATAGTACACAAGAATTCATATACTGACCATATCACCAGGTCGTGAACTTATTCTTCTTTGAATAACTTAATGTTATCATCATTTGATATTGGTGATCATATGCGAACAAAATTCATCATAGTGGATTACCAAACGGAAGATTGGTTTATCGCAGCTCTCCTATGACGTCCTCCTCCAAGGTTATCGCTTCATTTCCTCATAATTCCATAACCTTAACACAAATTATTACCTACCGGACATGTTCTTATATAGGTCTCCCTCTGTAATTCCTATCTTCCACCAGTGGCGGATCCAGGGGGGGGGGGGCTATGGGGACTGTAGCCCCCCCAGAAGTCACAGTAAAAAAAATGTATCATCGTTCATACTATTGAGATGTGAAGAAAATATTGTTTATCTACAACGATAGATAATAATAAGCATAATTCAAATATGTATACTAAGTTTAATTTTATAAAAGTTCTCACAAAAATCGATAAATAGAAAATGAATCTTTAATCCCAACTCTCAAGCCCCCCTACAGCTCGATCCTAGATCCGCCACTGTCTTCCACCATTCCTTAGAATTTTTTCTTCAGCATACTACCGTGCCTTATTTTGCGACTGAATAAGTTTCCTTTACCTTCAAACAATATTTTCCTTGAGAATCATTCCTTCATGAGCTTAATTTGGTAATGTTTATATCAGAACTAACAATATCACCATCCAAATTCCTGTCTCAAAATATCGCTTTCCTGGACCCCGCAAGCAGCATCGCTTCGGATCCTTAAATCTCGACTTCCTGCCGCGCAAACCTTCCTCGGCTCGCCGGCCACTCTTTTTCTTCTGACCTATATATTTTCATTCAGGATGACGCGAGAGGATGAATAAGAGATAAAGGCCGTACGTCTTCCTAAATGCATTTTCCCACGCGCAAACCCGCAGCACTTTGAGAAGGAGTCGGCGTCGGTCACGTTCCCTCCTCGCAGCCCTTCGCCCACCGCTCCCCGGTATGCGGAGGTGTGGTTAATATACGAGAAAGTGGCAAGAAAGAGGAGATGGAAAGGAAGAGAGGAAGGAGCATTGACGGGGAGAAAGAGTGGTAAGGGAACGATGGATGACCGGGTAAGCAGAAGGGAACACGAGAAGAGGGAAAAGCTGGGATAATCAGAAACAATGGTAGAATGGTGGAATTCTGGTGCGGAGGAAGGACCGGTGTCTGAAGGGTAGAGCAGCTGTTCCTATTCACGGTTTTTTTCGGATAGGATCGGATAGTCTACGAAGTTCTATGAGAAAGGATAACTTTAATGTTGTATTAAAGCAGGAGTCCTTCAATTTTGGAGGCTATTTTATTACACCGAGTGCCATCTGTGAGTTCAAGTGTACTCGAAGGGAAAGAGTATCGGGAGATATAATGAGTTTTGACAGTAGTATTCGGGGTTCCACTTGAAGAGGGCATGAAGGATACGATTTTACTGACGTACATTCTAGATGTAGTGTAAGGGCTAATATGACTTATTAAAATGTAAAGAAGGAAAAATTGGAACACGGCAGTTAATGAATTAGAAGTTAAAAAGTATAGCTAATCATAAATAGCTGCCTTAGACTCTTAGACCGAATTACCAACGTTCTAAGAATATCTAGAGGAGTCTACCCTAGATGATAATCGCTGTTGAAATATTGAGTACATTGAGTGTTTCTAAGAAAGTAGGTAATGCGTGGTTTCCTGTTGTTTCCGAAACCGGTGGCAATGAGGTACAGAGCGTCGACAAAGGCGGCTACTGGAAATGTTGAACCTCTAACTTGAACTAATATAAAATATAAGTATTGATTTCTCTGTGAACAAAATAAAGGAACTCGTCTAACGAAGAGTTATTACGTGTTTTTTATATTATTTTTATGTATATCTTCTTGATTGTTTTCTTTTGTTTTATCATATTTATTTTATATTATTGATTATATTTTTTCTGAGTATTTTCTTGATATATTTATTGATTTTATTTTCTCGTTTGTATTTTAGTGATTGAATAATCTTGACAATATTTTCTGGATTGTATTTTCTTGATTATATTTCATATACTATATTTCTTTACAGATTTTATTTTTTATTGTATTCTCCATTAGTTTTTTCTTGTTTATATTTTATTGATAGTATTTTCTTGATTATATCTTAGTTATTGTATTTTCTTGATTTTATTTATTGATTGAATTTTCCAAATAGCATTTTATTGACTGTATTTATTTTTCTTGTGTATATTTCTTATTGCGATAGTATTTTATAAAACTGTAAATATATTTATTATAAACTGTCAATGGGATAACACCCGTAATAAAGATATTACTATTCTTTATAACAGAACTAAAATAGATAGAAATTTAGTATTGAATTGCAAAATTTTAACAATTCAACAAGAACGCTAACGAAGAAAAACAAATATTGACTAGTTTTTGTGTAAAGTTACACCGTCTCTCTCTTTGAAGACTCCACTGCGTTTTAATAAAAATTAATGATGAGGAGTAGGTTGCAAAATAATTCCTTGGCTCTCATTTGAATTTTTAGGTTTATGTGGTAAGATTAATGGAATGACAATTCTCAAGATTTCAGATGAGCATGTCTCGTATTTAAAGAAAATTTCATCTAATAGACTTGATATAGAGATTTTTCCAGAGACAGCTACAACATATAAGGAATCATTTATGATCATCCGGCCAACTCCATGATCTTCTATAGTTAGAGTGCGAAATGTGATACACGTATGGATTTTAGGAAAAAATTCACCGGATTAAACATCATCTCGAAATTAGCGGAAACAATCATATGAATACAAACGCATGGCGTAGTCTTCTCGTCTGGTTGTAGTATAGTCTGCTAAGCCCACTGGGAAGTTCATTCGTTTCAGCGATTTGAATTCAGTCTCATTTGTGCCTTAGAGAGCGCTAGGAAGGAAAGAGTCAAAGGCGCGGTAAAAAAGAAAGAGGGTGTAACAGGAAGGCTGGAAAACAACGGCGAAGAAACAAACCGCATAAAGTAGCAACTGCATGCCATTCCTCCCTCTATCCTTCAGAGGGCGTACGGTGGGGTCCCATAGTGTCGCCGAGGTCGTGAATTCCTGTGGCAAGGCTAAATAGCCACATTCAAGAAAAAAGAAAAGGGTTTTATAAGCGGATTGACAAAGGTAGAGAGGATTTTTTTATAATGGCGTTAACGATTAGGATTAGCTTTACCCTGCGGTTAATCGGGATCTTTTTCGCTCTTTGATTCTCCGGCATCTCGAAGGTTTTCTTGCAAAGGTGCGGAGGTGGGTGCTGATGGAGAATCAGTTCTCTACATACGGTACATGTTTTTTTCCATGAAAAGAGAAATAATTCCGAGAGAAGAATGGCTCGAAGTGTTAGCACTTGATCATTATCGGTGCTTGATAGCAGAGATGTCGATTTATGAAAGTAGAAATTTTAAAGAATGAGAAAAAGTAGTATTCGTCAAACCTCGATTTCAGAATCGGCCGCCGACTGTCACCTTAGCTTAAAAACATCCGCAATACTCCTCTTCATTTATGTTAATAACCTGTAATTTATGTTTAATTTACCTTCCTATACATGGTCCAGATTTCACTTAAATTTCACATCAACAAAATTATTACTACACATGATTCAATGTGAATTTGGAGATTGTCGTTTTATTGCGTGGGAGGAAAACCTTTTCTCGAAAGGAGCTGTAAGAGCGACAAATGATAAAGGAAGTCAACACTGAGAAGCTGACGGATTAGGTTGCCTGATTAAAGATTTTATACTTTAAACTAGCTCATTTGAACATTGACACGTCTTTTATACAGTTATAAGTACATATCTTGCGATAAGTATGAAAAACATTGAGGATAGGGTAGAAGTGATCTTTCATTAATGTTTGGGCCTCTCGCATCTCCTGCCTGAATTTTATTTCTTCGATCAACACCCCCCAATTCTCAAAAACATTCATTCCACTCCAAAATATAAACCACTTCTATTTGTTATGCTTTATTGTAAGTTAATTATTGTATCTGCACCAGTCACCCGCCTTATGTTCGTATTGAGTTTGATGAAAACCCCGAAACAGGTTATACCTATGGTGTACCTATTTCCATCTTAATATTTATTTTTTTCATGTTGTTTGTATTCCTTGGAAGATGGAATAAATTTACTTTCCTTTAATTTACATCTCTTGTGCTCCTAACAACGCACATTACCTTTCGTGATAATGTAAACGTCGACTACTCAACAATCTTGGTCATGTCTCCGTTGGTTTAATTTGATTGGTTTCTAATTAATGAAATATCACCGCCTGTTTTAATTCTCCATATATGCTCGTTCTAGTCATTTTGAACCCTTTACAAATGGATCTGTGTTAGTGAAATTCCCTAGTGCATTTTCTATCCCCGGGCTGATATTGCTTTAAGAGGATTCGTTGTAAGACGCTCGGTCAGATTCTCAATACTCATTGTCCATTCATCATTCACTGTCAGCCACCCAAATGGAAATATCGAATGAACGCACGTGAGGCTTACGTTGCTCAATAATTCCATTATTAAATGTTTTCAGAACAAGAAAGCGAAGGTGTGAGGCGATTCCAATTTATCTCCTCGGGAATCTTCAGCTCGTCAAACTGCGATCGGATACTTCGCGATCCACAAATTCAGTTCACACTAAACATTTATTTGTTCGATTTGAGAGTGAGTGGGGGAATCGGGAAGGGTACACTAACATCTCAACTCCTACAATTCCGGGTCAGAGGGAGATGATATCTCGGATGGTTGATAGCAACGTCTCGAGAGTGACTGGAGGGATGGATAATGGCGCACTGGCAGCATGCAAAGCGAGTCCGTGCGACCATCCAAGGCACGCCGTGGTCACATGCTTTTAAGGCCCTGCCTCTCTTCTTGACCCGATAAATATTATTTTTTCGCCCGGGCTTTCGAGAGTCTCCCGCGACGAGTGGACTCTCTCGGCGGAACCGCTTCGGAATTCCGAGACAGCCTCTCGAAGACTTCGGAGGGTCTCTTAGCGCTATTCGATTGTTTTTCCCACCGCCTTTCGCCGTTATTTTTTCGGTCGCTGCGGTCGCCGATCTGCGATGAAGAACTTCTCGTAAATGATCGATTCTCCTCAGATTTCAGCGATTCGTGAATAAATAAACATGAAAGTAAGGTATATATTTGAATATGCATTAAAGTAACTTTCCTTGATCCCTAAAAGAAATCATAAAGAAGGCTGATCTTTCATTCATCAATAATATACATAAATCCCATACCGTTTCACCTGAATTAGTTTTGATATTCAGAAATCATGCTCTAGCTAGGGCAACTAGACTGACTCCTCTTCTCCATGTTCCTACATTTAGATTATCCCTTGCTCAACGTTCCCTTCAATACTGCCTTTCAAACCTTCTTAATTCCCTACCTCCCTCCGTAGACTCTTCCAGAATGTCTGTATGTAGATTCTTGTAAATAATTCTCCTGCTTCGGTCGTTTTCCGTATATATTCATTTGTTATTTTTGTTTATTTTGCCTTTTTTTATTTCGTGCTACCATTTATATTTGTATCAAATTTGTTATACTCTGTGTTTGTTGCTTATATTCATTATTATAAAGTGGTGCCGTAACTGTAAGTGAATCTTTGAATATATTAATAAATACCTGCTTCGCATTGAAGGGGCGGAATCTTAGAGATATGCGGCATTCATCAGGGCAGGATTCTAAGCCGCGGTGGTTTGATTAGAGAGATAGATTTACGACCTTCCATAAGGTTCTATTCCGCAAACAGTCTTCCACTCTTCGGCTCGCTCTCATATACAGAAAAGCGCCTTTTTATCGTGCCACGGATAAGAGAAAGAACCCGAGTGCCGCCCCGTGTTTAACTTTTGACAAAGCGTCGGCGGAGGGATTTTTTGGGGAAGACGCACTAATGAGGACCCGCCGAGGAAAAAGTCGTCTTTCCGCTTACTCGAAATGTTTTCGTACTCAGCCGTGAGGCGAGCATTAACTGCATTCCTCCGTTAAAAGACGTGTACACAAGGTAAGTATCCTACTCCGGGCGGTTCGTTTTGAAGGATTTACCGTATTCGTACGGGTTTAAGACGAGGTACTCTCCGTTATTTTAGGATCAAAAGTTTTGGGGTCCGCTGAGGAGGGCCGAAGAGGACGCGGGGACTGTCATTTCAAACCATGAAGGGAAGAGGAACGTGATAATCAACTTAAATGACCGAGCTTGCGGTATCACGCGTTTTTATTTGCGATTTTCTGTGTGTCGACCGGTTAGAGTTGGTGATAAACGTCTCGCCGGGAAATGGTACAGTGGTTAGCGCGGCAGTCTTCCACTTTCGAGGTCGTAGGTTTGGATTCCGGTGAGAGAGGGGCCTTCTGGTATGCGCGAAGGTACAGGGGTATTTGGGGTTCCTCAAGTTCACCTCAGATGGATCTGCTCGGAGAAATCGTTCCCCAATACATTTTTCTGCCTACGATAAGTGATAAATATAACAGGAACAGAAGTTTAGACTATAATCAGCTCCTTGTCATTTATAGGATGGTTAGTGATGTAAATTTGGGTTCGTTCAGTGAAGGAAAAGACATGGTATGCAATGATCTCATGTTTTTAAATATAAGGAAAGCCTTGTAATGAAGTGGAGGAATTTCTCCTAGTGCAATCTTGCAGAGGTTTTCCGCGTAAACTAATTTCTGGGAAAATTATTCATCCTTTTAAAGAAAATTTCTTTCCTTGCCACTCGAACTCAGTTGATGAATACGTCAATGGCTTATAAAGTTTTGAGGGCCTGATCTAATAAACGAGCGTACAAAAAATGACCGAAGCATATTGCATGCTACCCATTGTTTCTTATCATTTAAAATTCTGCAAATTTATGGTGGAAATAATTAAGCTAAAATTATTTATTTAAAGTTTAGTTATTTCATAATGCAGTTTCGCCAAGAAACGGCTTCAGCAATTTATTTTATCTATGTTTTATGAGCACATGACGCTCTAAGAACTTGCTGGCAATCGCCTATCTTTGTTAACCGAAATGTAATAGTAAATATTTTCTTGATGCTGACTAACCTTTCCAGTTCGCCTTAGCCTTTGACCTTAAAGTTAATTAAGAATATTTATATATATAAGAATAATTAAGAATATTTATATATACTTATTCTGAATAAGTATTCCTAAATCAACTGATAAGCTTCTATTCGCTACTCATGTTTCTCAGCATTCCACAAAGGTCACCTCTCATTTAATTTCCTTCGGAATCGATGCAACCTTCCTCAGCAATACCTTTCCACTCGTCCCGTAAAACGTCTTTCAGACGGAAGAAATGCCGTAAGGGGATTTGGCCAGCTCCATACTTCGAACAGGAAACACAAATCACACCGCGGCTTGACATACATATGATGGTGGTCACTCCTCGGACGGCGAAAGAGTTGAGCAGATGTGCGCTACTGCTTCATGACAACTGTCCTCATTGGCGATACACGCAGCGTTCTCTAAGGGAAACCTCTCACAGTCAACGATAAGTCAATCACTGACGGAGAAGAGTGCTTCTCGTTAGCTGAGGCGCAAGCGACCACCTTCGTATCTCTTACGCGGGAGTTATTACGAAAATCATTCCATCGAGCAGAAATTTACCTCCGTAGCGGCATTTCACATGCGGAGAAATGCCGCTGCAAAATTAGGAATATCAAAACCAAATTGAAAATGAAATCTCCGGAGACAATTCAGAGTCCTTCCATAACATTTGATCAATCGTTACGTGAAAGTATCGAGGTTTGTCACCGAAAAAGAGAATAATCTGTGATATTTTATGATGTCCTGAGCTGACATACTTACGTAGTCTCAAAACTATTGTATAGCTATGCTAGTGTACAGAAAATAGTTCATTTTAAGGACTTAAGATCTTACTTGTGGTTAGTTTGTTTTTATGGAGAAATTGGGATATTATCAGCAAATTTCAGGCTACTACAAACAAGAACATTTTTATGGAGAAGGTTAGTAAGAGGCATATACAAATAAGGAAAGGGTTAAGGTGACTTTGCACATAAGGGCGTGCACCCAGGAAAAGGGTTCCCGGCCCTGTCAGACTTTTTTCAAGTCCGTTTTTCCTTAGGCATATACACTTTGCGCTTATTGATAACTGAAAAGTTTATATCTTTTTTCTTTCTGATTCTATGGTTTCGATTGCTATCATTCCAGAATTAGATAGGATCGATGAGACCATCAGAATGGGAGCCTCCGGTATGCACCAATACCGAAAGGGGATGATTCTTTAGTTGATAATCCATTGGGAATATGGCCCCATCTAGGTATGTTTCTTGCTCTATTTTAGTTCAGCTGCCGTTAGAAATTCTGCACTGCCTTCAGAAAACCTTGCTTCTCTAAGTGCCTACAGCTGTTGTCATATACCTCTCTTAGAATTTCCATTTATAACGAAATGTGGTTCGTCATAGTCTTAGAAAAGTTTTTTCATTACGACTTCCTGGCAAATTCCTCCACTGTTCCTAGGTTTCTCTTCTGGTGTTACTTGGTTTAAAATCTCTTGTCACACCCTGGGCCTCCGTAGTAGTCTGCACGTAATTATCAGGAAGTCTATTTTTATAACAACGGGGTGGACCCCAACCCCTCGGTTTCCTGCCCATTGTCCAAATCCGTCCTCGTTTTTTTCGGAAACGGCAGACACGCGAAATAGCAAAGGTTGAGGGCGGGCGTCCAAGCGACTCCAACGTGCGTGCCCGTTCCTTCCGCAGGGCGATTCCCCGAACCGTTCCTAGAACGGACCTCGCCCATCTGAGAACATCGACGCTTTCAAGTCCCCTTTGCGTGCGATGCATCGGAATGGCTCCGCAGCCGTCTTTTCCTTCCTCCCGAGGCACACGCCTCAGCTATAGCAGATGAGGGCTTGCGTGGGACGTACATGACTAGATCTTTTTTCGTTTCGAAAATAGACGCCGAGGATTAGAAGGGGCGGTCGCGAGCAGATGCGGGTTCCCTCTGTTGTTTGCCAAATTTGGTGGTTTTCTGATTGCTCAATCAAGGAACGAACCGATGGCTTCCGAAGATTTCTGCGAAAGGAAAAATGGGAATTAATGGTTTCGGCTGTGAGGATAATTTCCGGAAGGAAGTCGATGGGAGGTTTTCCTAATGTCTCGCAAAAATTCTTCGAATCATACTTATTGCTTCCATTACACTCTCACCAGTATGTCAAGAATTCAAGAACTAATGCGATGTTATGTTTTAAAATAAGTGAAGGTAATGAAACGGTAAAATGGTTTTTCCTAAGAAGCGAAACTACAATTACTCATGAAGAAAGCAACGTTTTTGAATGAAAATTTTGAGGAGGGAAAAATTACAACAAAGAAAAACAAAATTAATTTGATATTAGTCCTCACTAAAATCCATGTGATATGAATGTTGATCCAAAGCATTTTCGCTTTTCAACCGACTGCTGAATTTCTTTCGTAAAGAACACTGAATGAATAATTAGATTCTAGATACATATTCTAAATATTTGAAGGATATACATTTTGTTTGATTAATGATTTTATAAATAACTAATTTCTCTCATTGAAATACAGTCGACAATAGCAAACTTAACTTACATCAGTGCTCTAATGGAATCGTGAATTCGTAATAATTACGCATTTTCATGCATTAGATTGGCCAAATTAAAGTTCGCGAGGCACAGGTGTCTCCTCCTCAATGTCTTTCGGGCGACCCTCTACCGTTAAAATAAATTAGTAAATTATACGGGGCGATCTTTCAGCAATTATCCTGAATATGTAATACGTTCAGTAATTATTGACACTGTTAACTAAAGCAAGATGGTTGTCCTCCATTCTTATTTTACAATCAAAGAAATTTCATTTAATTGGTTGCCAATTTTAGAGTATAAATTTTCATTAAGAAAGCACTTCCATTATTATTATGCTTTATGAGCAATTGGAAGCCTAAGACGTAAGAATAATTTCAATTGTAACTTATTGTCACATCCGCCATTGCATGTTTCCCTTGTTTTCCCTTGTATTTTGACAGTCTACATCGATCTACCGCGATTTAAGGCATGGCGGGAATATCTGGATGCCGATTGTTTAGTATAAATTTTCATTAAGAAAGTCTTACTGGACTCATTATAGTTAATGAGCAATTTGAGGCCTAAGACTTCAATAGTAGCTTTTTGTCACACCCCCATCCCTTATTTTCGTTGTTTTCGAGTTTCTCAACAGAAAATTAAGTCGACATCGATCTATCTCGATTTAAGGGGTGGCGGGAATATCGCAGCGTCGTTATCGCGGGAAGGGCGAGAATCAAAAGGCGCGCTTTTGAAAGTGTCTGCGCGCGACAATTGGCTCGAGACCAGCGAAATTCCGCCTCCTTAATGACTCATCCGATCGAGCGGAGAATTAATGCATGGCAATAATGGACTCCTTATCTCTTATTATTCAAACGATGTCGGCAATTACGTTAAGTGTTTCGATTACATATTCAGATTATGCGAGGAGGCGTGATTTAATTTCGGCTCCGGAAGGACATTAGCGGAGCCGCTAATGCGACTTCCCCGGCAACTTTTAGGTAGCGCGGCGTCACTCCACCAAGGATGGCGTAAATAAAAGCAGGTTGTCTCCAGTCGGAACGGGCATGACAAAGTCGCGATTGTTACGCAAGTCGAAGAGGAGGAATAAAAGTAACTTCCAATACTTTCTCCTCCAGCTGAAGGACAAAATCCTTAGGAAACTGCGGAACCCTATCGTTTCCCGTTGGCTAATTACTCAGCTGTTGGTGCGTGTACTTGCGACTGGCACCGATACGGCCGGTATGACTTTTGATTATTTTATGCGCGATTGCCATGTGTTTGGCGAATATGTGCTGCCTCAAGAACCCATTTCTTTTACAAGCCAGTACAACTTAAGGTTCTAAACCGTATTTATTTATTCTCAAAAACTACGAATAGGCACCAGTCAAGGAAAAACCCCCAAAACTTCCCGAAGGCAGTATGTAATAGCATATAATTACAAAATATACAAAAATGTTTCAAAATTTTCAATAATCATACAAGATTTCAAAATTCACCACAACGTTACAATATTAAAAACAACAATTCTACAACAAAATCAAGTAACCCTTTTAATTTTATTAATGAATACATTGTAGGAAGAGGGAAAAGATTCTAAAACTTCTCCAGGGAAATTGTTCCATTCTACTATTGTCCGATTAAGAAATGAACATTTCTGTTCTCTGTTTAAGGGTAGCGACTTTATGATTGTGGTCGTTTCTCCCGAGGTAATCCGGTTTCCTGAGTCTATTTTTTAATTCTTTCAACGAATGCTTTACAGTAATAGTTTTGTATATATTCCAGTAATATTTTTCTATTTATGGAAACTTTAAATCTACTATTATAAATATAAGTTGTATTTACATAAGTGATAAGAATGGTAATAAAAAGTTAGGTTTTTTATATAATTTTAATTTTATAATTTTATTATTCTATTATGTGTGGTCACATTGTTTTTGTTAGAACTTCTTTATCGTCTTTTTTTGAGAAAACTTTATTTTTTGTAATTTTTATTTTCTTACATCCTCCAATTGATGAAGTAATTATAACAAGCAATGAGTTTGTAAGCATAAAGACATATAAACAAAAACTGTGCAGGGCAAACAATGAATAGAGATAATAAACCTATGCTTACAGTTTTATAAGGAGTTTTTTAGACGGTATGAAATTTTTAAAGCCTTTCTTTTTGCTAAATTCCTAGTTTAAAATATTTTTAAGTAGAGGGCTATTCATCCTTTTTAGTTTATAAGCAAAATTATTCTCTACTTTATTTACAAATTTGGGGAGAGGTAAGATTTTATGGCATTTTTTATTTCTTTTAAGGAAACTAGTTTGTTAGTCGATGTAGTTACCGAACCAGTTCAAATAGATGCTTTCTGCGTTTCGATCACTCCAGCTTCCGTGGATAAAGCCATCGATCATTAGTCTAGCTGCTGTCAAACCGAAAAAGTAAATAAAAACACGACTTTGAGCAAGGGGCTCGGTCATGTTCCGTTTCTATCGCAGTGTATTCCTTTATTATAATAAAGAGAAGAGAACCATGTTTAGTTCTTGGGAAGGCTGTAATTCACGGTTTCGTAATGGCTCGACCGGTTGGACCAGATCCTTGAGCCTAACTCCCTGATTGTTAAAGCCTAAACGGCGTAATTAATAACGCCATTTTCTTTTGAGAAGCGAAAACTGTCCTTGTTTCGTTGTTTGGAATTTCTCGCATGAATCTTGGGGGAAATTAAGGTGTATAGCTAAAATTTAAGAAATTCCTCGTGAATTTCAGCTCTCAGGGAAAAATCTAGGCAAGTTAGAAAGAGTCTGTTTCATTGGAGGTAATTATCACGATCGAAAGGATTGTTAAATAAAACAGGTTTTATAAAACAACAAAGTAACTTTTACTATTCCACATACAGAGGTTATAGTGGCGACTAGTTTCGGCCTATAATAGCCATCTTTGAGTCCAAGTTCAAGTCAAGGTAATTAGCTATGAAAATGTTGTGCAAAGAGATAGAAGACTATACTTGACATTGTTATACCTTTCTAAAATTTTAACTTGATAGTGAGTGTAAAGTTATCGAAATGCATCCCCAATGACTTAAAGAATGCTTTAGTAGATCATTTTCTCCTGATTACGCAACAGCGCAAATATATTGCAAAGACGTTGAATTTTCTTACGCAACAGTTTGCTTTTTCTTATGGTTTTATGTTATTCAAGGAATATTTATTTATTTTTCATTAAGAAAGAAGAAAGATATATATCCACGCCTCCGTGGAATTATTTATATTTGTTTTGAATTAGATTTTCATCTAGCGATCCCCCGCAATCTACTACACAAGTATAACTCATTTATTCTGTTTTATTATGTGTCTTTGTGGTACTTATTTTTCTCGGCACTACGGCACTCGTTAGACATACGTCACCTCTCGATACCTAGAAGTACTTTCTCCATTTCGGTAGAACTTTAGTACGCACGCATTTACGGCTTTTCCTCTTCCTCGTCAACCTCTTAAAGATTTCGATAGTGGAATTGCGATCTTCCTGGAACTTCAATCTTATCTTCGGTTTTCGTTGAGGAAAATTCGATCAGTTTAATAATTGGCTCCTTCCTGCTCTTCATCTGCTGTAGAAGCATTGATAATATATAATTTATTATACTCTGGGTAGATTCATATAGAGCAACCCAAAATACGAAAATGCTCAGGGAACAAAATCTTTCAAAAAAAATCGCTACCGTAATACAAAAATATATGGAAAATAAAAAGAACATAATACTAAATAAGGAAAAACACAGCATAGGTAAACAGAGAATTTATAACTTAAAGATAGACAACAAGAGAGAGAGGAAAAAACTACATGCAACCCGTCTAACACAAAATACTCATTTAAACACCAGTAGCTAAGAGATAGTTGAATAATTTTAACTTAAAAACTCTCACCGAGCTGGAACATTTTACAGAGTCAGGTAAAGAGTTTCAGAATTTAGGGCCTCGATCTGAAATGAATTAAGGAAAATGTTTGAACGAGCTGATTACCGAAAAATATTTGCGACGTTTCTTAAACAATGTCCCGTCGTAAAAATGTGTTTTCTGAGGCGTCGGGAGATTGATATATCACCACAATAGTTGCTGCTAACATTCACACAAATGATTTAGGCAATAGGTATCCATCTTCCCGCCAAGGGAATGAAATAACAAATCAGGAAGATATCCGAAATCAAGCCGTCTATGATAGTTCAGAGCGGTCCTTCGGATGTCACCCAGCTGCCTCTTTTCTCTCGGCCTCTTCAAAATTAATCCCCCGGAGTGAATTTACACGTTACACCACCGAAATAATAAGACTGGGTCGCTTTTATTCCAGCTCCTTCCAAAGCCAAATGGTTAGGAGAAAAACGCTAAAAATAGCTCAGCCGGACGAAAACCAGTTGCGGGTAAGAGGTGGTGGGACCTAACGAGCTTAAGCGAAGCAGGTCCTTATCCAAAGGAAAATCTGGGTTAGCATCATAGTTGCTCCACTGCTAATAGGATGTTAGAGCCAATCCTACAAAAAAACGGAACAAGGAACTAGCACTCGCAAATCGAGTAACGAACCGAGATAGCTTACCAGAGGGTAGGTTACTTTGTAGCGTACCCTCTGTGCAGGAGATGCAAGTTACTGCATAAGGAGTCCGATACTCCAGAAAATTAATTGCCCAATTATTCAGAAAGTCTGATCAACTTATGTGATCAGGATGGTTTAATTATGAGTTGATTTTGTACGTATAATGTTTAAATTTTTATATGCCTTTTTATTTTTGGTTGTGTCTTTGTTCATCTGGGCAGCTTTGATCTATATCTGTAAATTCTGAATCATCGATTAAGAAGACACAATGCTGATGGGTTTGTCTGATAAATAAATGAAATATGTTTCTTTATCTTTACCTCCAACTGTATTATTCCTTTATATTGTGTAGTTTGGTATTTTTGCACCTGATTATGATATAATTCACGGAGGAGGCCGTAACTTTGTGGAATTACGACACATCTCCAATTGTTCAATAAAAAAAGTTTTACAAACATCCATGAAGATCACTATCATTAGTCGAAACTAGTCGCCAGCAGAACTTTACGTGGATCAGTAATACTTACTTGTGTTCTTTCTAAAATCTCGTTTTATTTTACAATTGTAGTTATCTGATTGATATTTGATGCATTGAAACCCGGGTTGTATAGTTTGTTATTTTTTGTAGTTTCCGATAAAAAATCTTCTTAGTCAACTCATTCTTACTTATCATGGAATGCCACCAGGTTGCGGTCCGCAAAATCGAGATTAAATGAAATATAATTTAAGAAAATATCAGCCATTCATGACGAAGGTTGAAATTTAGTGATGACATCACATTTGCATGCATTTTCGTCGATTAAAATTTTCAGTTTATTTTTGAGGCATTACCAAGTATTAAGAAGTAAAATCAATGGGTTTTTTCGGATAATATTCCTCAAAAAAGAAAATCTATAAATATAGATAATTTACTTCGTGTTTCATTCCAATACGTCTCATAGTTTTCCCGTCTGCGACAACTTTTACGGGGATAAAAGTGCATGAATTACGGCAGAAGGTTGCTCAATTTATAATTCACCAATTTTAGGCGAGTTTTCCTTTTTAATAGGCAGCACCATCGACGTCATTCGTACACATTACGAACGAAGTTTCATTTAGAGATGCGTCAAGTTAAATTAATTCAGATGTATGATCAAACACTTCTGCGGGCATTTGAAATAATATTGCTCAATTACCGAAATGTCTTCGATTACTCCCTCTTTGGATGTCATTCGCGTTGTTGAACTTTGGGATGAGTTTCCGAAAATTTCAGTTATCCACAATTTCAGTTCTCTTCCGCTCGAATAGGAAACTAACTCTCTTGTATGATAGAGCGATTATTTTAATTTTGTTGCAAATACTCTATGCCAACTATAATCGATTTGTTATACAGTACTTGTTAATTCAGACCGAAATAGGCATGGAAGTGGGCTTGATTTCTCAATGGATTGTCTTACGTGGGTTGCGTTGCTTTGCGGAGATAGCTCTTTAAGTTGCGACTTCTTGTATTTCATTGCTCAATTAAGTAATGGAATATTTTGAAAGGACTCGTCTCCTACTCATTTATCGTATGTATCCTATTTGTTTTGTTGGTGTACTAAGTTTTTCAATCATTTAAAATCTATTTTATCCACATATCATATCTATTGTTATATTTTCTGTTTACTATGCGTCAGACTTCTTCTGAGTTGCTTTTAATAAAAATAGGATTTGGAACTGTCCAATTGGGTCAAAATATCAGAGAATATTTCAAATTCGTTGAAATTCAATTCCATATTACTAATTTAGGCATAAATACCTAAGATAAAAACGAACACCTTGCTGAAAAAACAGTTCCATCAACTTGTGCGTTCTCTGATATTTTACTTTATTAGTAACTGCTGATATACGTGTTACTACTTGCTCCTTAAACTTATCTAGGAAATCAGCAACCAAAACTAAAGCTGTATAGTCTCTCGTAACTCAACGGAGCATATTGAAATTGTGCTCTCATAGATCAAAGATATCTCATTGAACGCAGAGGATAAACGTTAAAAGATAAAGTCCACGCGTTTTTCATAGAATACCACCAAGTCAAGGTCCACTGTATCAATAAAATATTTCATCATTCGAAACCATATCTACATACATACCTTGCAAGCCGTTTCTCAGTATATGGTAGTGTATGAAATACACCACACAAACTATAAATGCAAAATATAGCATCTATTTTCCTAAATTTTCCCTGAGTATCTGATCGGTCTTTGTAACTAGACTGACGCGTGGTATCTGCATGGTGTTTCCTTAGAACATACTGATTCATGAGACCGCGCTAGTCGATTTCTCTCAACAATTCTTCACAAAACATATCGCCAATCCTATAACATCCTCTAGTTCTCGGGCACAGCACTTGTCAGTCGGGCCTCACGCACTGCATATGGTTGTTAAATCTACCGTTAATTTCTGAAAGAACCTGAGCTATTCCTCCACGCACCTTGCGCGCACTTAAAAAGGGAACGCAATAAAACCCGGAGTTTTAAGTTTCGTCTTATCGCGGAGCGTTCGAGAGACGAAAAACAATTTTACTGCCTCGGTAACCCAGAAACGACGGGCGAATTTTTCCCCCGAGCTTTCTTATTCCAAAAGGGCTGATTAATTCCAATTCGCCCCCGGATTCGAATAAGCGACGGGCAGAATGATCCAGCGGTCGATCCCCGATCTCGGCCAAATTTTTCTTTCGGGGACCCACTCCCCCGGCGCCTCGTTAAGATTCCCGTTAAAAAGCCGCCATTTACCGGGACACATATAAAAATTCCGAAGGGAGGGGAAGACAAAACGCGCAAAAAAATAGGGGAAACAGCTAACAGCCATAGAATGTCTTTTCCCCGAAGGAGGAAAAAAATAACGAAAATCCTTATGCAAACACGAGGACCTTTGGGGGCCAAAGTAAATCTTACGGACCAAACGAACCGGTGTTGCTGGTCCATCCAGCTCGGAATTAGTTGGTCGGAGACTTTTTTTTCATTTTTCTCTCTTAAAGGAGAGGGGCGATATCAACTGGTGAGAAGGAAAGAAATGAGGAGGTCCTCTCTCTCTCTCTCTCTCCCTTTTGCTCGTCGGCCAGGAAGGGTCAGTGGTCCCGACCTCCATTCCGCCTCTCCCGGAACACTGCGAATGGGGCCACCGACCGCCCGTCCCTCTTGTCACGGTCGACTCTCTCTCCGCCTCTTTTTGGACCTCGGTGAAAAAAGAGCGGGACCACGGCGAGCGGCTCCTCGCGGAATCCCTCGAGGGATGTCCGGTGAGAGAATTGGTGTTTCCCCCGCCCGGCGAGAAAGGCAGTTCGCGGCGGAGGGAACCCCGCGGTAGCGCCGGCGGTCGGCGGAATTTCCCCCGTTCGTGTCAGGATGCACTGCAATGGGTCCAGAGACTAGTGTTCAAGGCTGGGAATTGCTCAGAAATGTTCAAGTGTCAACGATATTTGCTTTAGAAGTGTAGAAGCGATGGTTGCATACGTCATCACATTTGCTATTGAATTCGTTATCTCCATAGCTCTTTTATTTTCTTTTGTGTCAGTCTTCTTCGTGGTGAGTATAAAAGATACTAATGAGTGATATCCATTCATTCAGATTCATTATATCTGCTAATAATAAGTGTTATTCAAAGATAAATCTGATATGTTCTTGTGGAAGGGACCCGTGCTAAGTGAAAGAATGCACACTTTATATCTTCCACAGATATATTTTCCAAGATGACAAGTTTCGTCAATTAATTGTCATCTTACTTGAGCGATGTGTTTGAACATGTCAATCCATTAACGATACTAGTTACCTTGGAATATGTATCTGTGGAAGATATAAAGTGTGCATTCTTTCATTTATTATTCAAACAGTCTTATGTGCAGCAAGTAAGTGGATGTATTCCTCTCATAGTATTCTAGTTCACAAGGAAAACAAAGCGAAACTATCTCTCAAGTCACCTAGCCCAGAAAGTCTCATTCCCAAGAGCTCCTAAAACAGGCTCAAATCGGCACAAATGGTCGAGGCTCAAATCGGCTCGGAGCTTCCAGAATATTCTTCAAGGAAGGCAGTTCACCCAAAGTGTCACAAGAAATTGAAGGTGTTCATTTACGAGTTCTTCTTCGCTCTATCAAGTCAGCAATCCCTCGTATCCATTTTCGGTACGAGATAGGCAAGATATTTTCATAAACTGTGATTACGTATTTATTAAAACGGTGCAAAAGTTTTTTAAGTACATTAATTGCGAAATAAAATATTGGAATAACAAATGCACAGCATGTTATATTAAAAGAAAATTATGATTATCAGATATTTTCTAACCTTTCAATAATAGTACTAATAGTTGAATATAGTATTATATTGATAAGTTTATTTTGAAAATGGACCGATTCTAATGAGAATATTTTCATTTGTCATCTCTCCAAATGTTGTCATTAAATATTGCGGAGTAAAGCATCCAGAAACAGGATATTCTAATTCATTTATTTATTTTAAATTATGGTGCTTCATGTATGTTGAACGTTATTGCTGCTTCGTGACCTATGGCCAACTTACAACGAATAATTGAAAGTAAATACCAAAAAGAAGCATAAGACTCACTGCTTAAATTTTTACAAATGAGATTATGAAGTAAATAACTAATTAATCATGAGTAGAGGCTAAGTCTTTCATGTTTCGGTTTTCATTGACAGATTCAATTTCCACAAACTCTCCTGACGAAAAGTCATTTATTACTATTTCTAGCGAGTAGAAAAACCGTTTGTGAGTTTCTAATTTAAAATCCCCTCAATCCTCCTTCCATTGTGTGCTTCTTCCCTACCATTCCTAATAATGTCCACAGTGTGATTCACTCGAAGAAGTTAGACGTATTCATGAACGATAATTGTCATAATTACTCACAGAAGAAAATGACGTCCGGCAGCAGTCGCTACCAGGAGATTAGACGGTGAAGATAAATAACGTAGTTGCTCCCAACAGAAATACAGACGATCTCTTCGGAATTTGCAATGGAAATAACCGATTTATACCTCCTTTGGAAATTCCTAAAACATTCTGATATTTCAAAACTCTATTTTTGGATTCGCCACTTTGATAGCATATCCCGATGTACTCGTAATTCTTGAGCGATATTAGGGCCTAATTCATTTCGCATATAATGCCAACCTTGGAGAACCAGTCCAGCGATAACTCGAGCCTATTGAAGAAGGAGGATGAAAGCCGGAGATAAAAAAGAAGGTTTTCGGGTACTGTTAAGGAAGCGTTAAATGGATATAAAGTTGTCGAGAATTTGAACGCCTAAACAAAACACCGTGCACATAGGACTCCTTGTCGCAAACAGCAGCGCGAACGCTTTGTTATTAAACAATCACTCGAGAGGAGAAGGAAAATATGGAACCTTCTTGATTTACGACATTGAGAAACGAATCCAAACGCTTTATGTAAACTGGCACTTAACAAGTCCGTCTTTCAATGCTACCCTTAATGGAAGAAAGCATTTAGTGTACGGTAATAACGCCGTGCTTGCGTTTGCAAAACATATTGTTGACGGCGCAGGCAGATCTTCATTTGTTCCTCTCCATTTTCGCGCCGTGGTGCTGAAAATCCTACGGAATTTGGAAAAATCTTCACTCATCCTTCTTTCGGGGGATCAATCATTTTTGCATCCATATTTTTTATTTTAGTTGGTATCCTAACAAAATTCCACTTGTGGACAATTACAGGGGAGGTATTAGCAATAGCCGAACACATACGACCTTTCCCTTACCAGAAAAATCCGGTTAGCCGAGAATCGAACCCGGAACCTAGTTGTTGGAGAGCATGGAATCATGTCAACTACTCCGCCACCGCAGGCGATGTACAATAAATAATATATACGTAAATATATGTAAATAATAATAGCTTGTAGAGAGGAATGAGGCTTACGAGGCAGGATGAGGAGTGAAGTAATTTGCCCTTGCTTTCTTCACTGAGCCAGAATGCTATAGGCGGAACATGTCCACGCACGCGAAGCACAATGACTGTACGAGTAACACTTTTCTTGTCAGTCCATGAGAAGGGACCATGATCAGTGCAATTATTCACCCATTCCAGAGGCTTTCCTTTCATCGCAGCCACTATCAAGACTGTGACAAAAGATACATTTTCCTCTATCCTGCGCCAGATGACAAATATTTCATTCATCGGTATACGGTAGCAGGAGCACACGATTTTCTTATTGACCCAAAACTCGCTATCAAAGATCATCCTTCGGGAAAACACGCAACAATACGACATCCCTTGTAGTAGTTGTGCACTTGTAGCAAAACACCGCACCTGCAACAAAAATTCGCGATGGGAAAAATTTGCAAAATCCAGATTGTTAATGAAAGGACACCTCCGACGAGTCGCTTTCAAAGGGAAGAAAAGAATCGGGAAAATTACCCCCTTTTCTCGTGTTCTGAATTCACAAAAGCCGCTGTCATTGTAGCGCAGCGTCTCAATGCAACGAGATGCACGGGGGAGCGAAAAACTGGATCCTTTTCATCGCCCATGCAGCGAAATTCAAATGAAGTCTTCGCGACGAGGATGTTGACAAACTTTCCGAGTGCACAACCTTGCTGGAATGGGAGAATATCAAGGAGATACGTCACTGCGACTATCGGAGTTACGTAAGGGAAAGGGATGATGGATAAATTTCCTCCTGTGTGCACTGTTCTTCAGTCTTCATGGGGGTTTATCTCCATGCGTTATGGTGTCGTTGTTCCGAAGGTTCGATATGTTAATGGGTTAGATGGAAGAAGAGACTTCAGACTCAATCTCACCAGAATAAAGACTTACTATTATAATATATTTCTGCGAGATTCCTATAATAACTGGATATTGATACTAAAGAACTTAATTATTTAAGAGTATAAGAAAACTTACGATCAGGTTCCCCTGAGCCAAATAGCTTATCAGGTGCCCTTTTGCGATACTTATACTTAACTGCAATAGAATACTAAGTGTCTACAGGTATACTACAATACAATATATTACAATAAAAGTTTACTGACATGCAAACATAATTGTGGCAGAATACATTTTCTACCAAAATTAACCACATAGTAGAATAATCATATTGAACTCAAATCACATATTACCTCAAATTCATAATATATAATTCACATTCTAAATAAAAGTACACAATTGAATAGTCACGTTATTTTTCATTATTATTGATAAAAACATCTATAACTTTGTTGGAGTCCCACCGCCCAAAACGATATCTGAAGTATTTTTACGAACAGAGCACGTGAATTGTACGAAATAGTAATTTGCGTCAATGATAACATTAAACCTCCTTCTTATTTGAGAAAAAATGAACTCCTTTGGAAATTCGCAGTGTACTATTATCTTTGATACCGTTGCTTTCCGCAGAGACACGCCTTTTTATATTGATTTCATAATTATTTGCACTATATTACATAATAAGTATATATTAGCATTCCACTTCCGGCCTAAAATATTCGAGAATGGACTCGTGCATGTTATCTTGCAAATTTGTTGCAACATTAAACTCTAAATATCTTATGGAAAAGGTATCGTATGATATTCGCTTACCTGATTAAACGTATTGATATATAAAAACATATTACCTATAATGCTTTATTATGGAACTAATATTGATATTGTTTTCATCTTGATATCGACGAAGTTACGTGATCATCTCATGAAGGTAAACTGATGGTGTGCCAGTTTTATTATTATTATTTATTGTAAACGTTTCAAGTGGGCAGTCGTCCGATGGCAACGTCAAATATATATAAAGACAAAAAAGAAAAAAAATTATAAAGACACAAAATATATATAAAGACAAAAGGAAGAAGATTATAAAACATATAGCACTCCTCTGCTGTACCTTATGTTAACAACCAATTAGTTATACATTTAGTAATCAAATTAGTAAGCATCGTGAGTGAATATATTGTAGACAACTTGAAAATTATCTAGGCTCGTCCTTCGATTTTTTGTCGAATTTTTTTATTTGTACTGGGGAAGGGGTTAAGAAAGGGTTAAGAAATACTTTCAGGTAAATTATTCCATTCTTTTGCAGTTCTGTTTACAAAAGAGAATTTCCCAAAGTTCTTTTTAGGTGGCTCGACATATATCTTGCAAGAATGACCATTTTTACCTATAAATCTTGGGCCGTATAACCTGTTCTGAATCTCCTTCCAATTTGGTTTACATGTATAAGTCTGATACATTTCCATCAATCTGTTAACTTTCCTAGGAGATTTCAGTGTAGCCCAACCCAGTTCTGCAAACATTTCAGTTACGCTGTCATATCTGTTAAAACGCCCTAATAGGTATCTAGCAGCTTTATGCTGAATGTTTTCTAATTTTGGTATGTGCGACTCCCAGACTTTAGAGGCATATTCTAATACCGGCCCTACCAATGTATTGTATGCCAGTTCTCTTGCTCGTCTCGTACTATTCTTAAGATTTCTCATGACAAAATGCAACGTTCTGAAACCTTTCGCAACATTATGATCGATCTGCAATCCCCAATCTAAGTTCCGATATTTCCGAGCTGTCATTCATTATCAGTTCTCAGATGAGAAGCAACGCTTACCTTCAGTATGAGATGATTTTGTACCACTTCTCGGTCATTGCGTCGATATTGTTTCCATGAAATCGAATCTAGACCTAGAAACAAGGAGACTTAAACACAACAACGCAATTTCCTTCCCAATTCTTTCACAGTGCGCTTTACGCCGTTCAGTCGAGAAACCGATTTGAACATAACACTAGCTAAACAAAGCTCTGTTGATGTAGAGAGGCTAACTATGCAAGATGTGGTATGAAGTAGTTTGTCCCCGCTTTCTTTACTGAGAAAAGGTGATAGGCGTAGTAAAAATCCACGCTATGGCTCCAAAATGATTCCTTGAATAAATTGTTAAGTATCATCAAGGGAAGGCTAAGAGGTTGGCCATAGCCTAGTGTCTTTAATAATTCAGTAAACTTAATATTATCACGATCATGAGCAAGAATGGGATAAAAGTATATACGTTATCTATTTTGTACTGGAAGATATATTGTAAAGAAAGAAATGTTCCAAACGGAAATAATAAAATGTTTAGTATCCTTCATTATGGCAAGGCTAAAAGGTTTGGTCGGAAAATAAAATCCTTTACTGTGGAAATCTTCAAAGTTCTTTTTCTTTCCGTTTATAATGCCCTTCCACGAAGTACAGCCGAATGTGATATAATTAATTAAGAAATTTTCCATTCGTCAAGATACGGTACCGACCATTATCAAGCCAACCTTTCGATTAGAGGAAGCGGAACCGAGGAAACGAAGTCCTGCCGGACTCCGCAGTCCGAACGGCACGCAAAAAGTACGTGCAGACGTCGCAACTCCCGAGGAAAGGACAGAAAAGCGAGAAAAAGAAGAAGGAAAAAGCCGTGCGTGAGACACCGTCGACTGTCCACGCAAATCAACCCCCCAGTGCCCCAGGAATAGGGAAGACACACTCCGAAACGTTGGCAGTGCCGCGTCCCACGACCTCAAGGAAGCCCTCGAGGAGGGTCCGTATTTCCTGCGTAGAGGGAGAAAAGGAAGGAAGAAGGAAACGGACGAAGGAGGAAAGAAAGAGGAATGCCGTAGGAGTGGATAGATTTTCGGGGGTCCTAAGTCCTGTGCTTCCCTGTTTCCAATCGATTCCTCGTATCCCTCCTTCAAGAGCCTACCTCCGTCTTACGTTCCCCCTCCTCCCCCTACATCCCGGCAAACACTCCCGTCTGGGGTCCAATTCTTCTCCCTCAGAAGGGGGCAAGGAGCCCTTCCTACCAGCCATACCTCATCAAGACATGCCTCCCCCCTAACCCTAGAGCCCCCTCCATCCCGCATTGCCTTCCCCTATTCCACCCTCTCTTCCAATCCTCCTCCATCCTCGCTTCCAATCTTGCTTCGATCCGCCTCCTTCCCTCATCTCAAATCCTTCGCTTTGAGACCCTCGTCGCCCTCCCAATTCTGCCCTAAAACCTCACCCTTCCTCCGCTGCCATCGACCCTGTGCCTCAACCGTCCTCCCTCTCCTCCGCACTGCTCATCAACCTGCTGCCACCCAAAAGGTAGCCTCACTTCACCTTCACATTTTTGCCCTCGCAGTGGCAGGACCAATATTCCGCTGCCTTCGGCTTTTAGCAGTAACACCCTCCCGTCCCACCCACGCGGTGACTTTCCATTCCGTCCATTGCCGTACCCCAAATATATCTTACCTTGGGTTAGCGTACTCGGGTGGAGTCCCTCAAGGTTTGCCGTGGGCCCTTTCGCTACCTTGGGGAGCTTTTAAGCCCACCACGCGAATCATCCTGAGGAAAGCGGGGTGTCGCAAATTTGCCGCCACCTGCAGCGGAGGATACAGTGGATTTTAGTTTTCTTTATTGCTTCCACCGCGCTTCTGCTTTCGTCCTTCCGGCCGGCTACCCAAGGAGGATTTTCGTGGAGACACGAGCAGACGGAGAGAAAATAAAAGTGCATAATATCTTCGGTGGTGTCGAGTCCTCAGAGGTTGGCTTTTCTTGCTCACCGAAAAGAAAAGTGTCTTACCTTCAGTACCGGCTTCAGACGTTTGTTGCGAATTTCGGTGTCATTTATTGTTTTGAAAAGCCGTATTTATTGCGAAAAGTATTTGTTTGTGGATGGTTATTTCCTCTTGTGCCGGTATATGTCTATGTAAGAACCCTTCAAGCCGCCTTTCGGCATGCTGGCACCTTGACTCTATTTTTCTAAACGGTTGCTTTTGCCTATAGTTCGTGGAAAAATTAACTTTTGAAACGATTCGTTGTAGCATCTATTTCCCTAATATTTCTGGCAGTATCAGAATGGCCCATATAACAGGGGGATCGCATTATATCGGTTACATTATACATTATATCTTATGGTTACCTGAATTTTACTTAATTCTTATTGCTCCATTTCAGGGATCATGGGACATGGGTTAGATGGTGGAATATGCGTTTAATATCAATCTCACCCGAATGAAGGCATTTTATAATAAATTTTATCATAATCTTAACTTACTTTGGAGCTCGTAAGGGCCTTCTGACATTCCGTCGTTGATTTCCACGGCCTGCGATGGTCGCATCTCTTTCTTACTATCAACCAAAGCGAATTTCAGCAATCTAAGGCCCTAGACGTAAAGATCAATTTTAGGCCCCACCAAGAGATAATTCATCTCAACAAAAGACAAAACGCCCTTTCTTGGGCCCCATAACGGTAAGGCCCTCAGCCTGCCCCCAGCCTCTCCTAATTATAAATCGGTACCTTCGGTTTATAATCAGCACTGCTTAACTTACTCTCGTAACTCAGTTAATCCTATTCTCGTCTTATCAGTCACTACTGCTTGGCCACATTCCATATAATCGTACGTTAAGTTTATTTTTCCTCTCTTATATTCAGACAGTACCAAGCAAGACCATGTGTTTCGGACCTCGACGTAGGGGCGTCCTCCGTAAGTTGGAGAATTTATTATAAATTTGATTTCCGCCCATTTCTATAACTCGGTTGTCTTGTATCCCTTCTGATACTTGGCACTTTTTCGTTCTCTTGAAAGACGGGGGAGTTGGGATGGAGTTTTCGTGCGGAGAATGCGGAGAGGGAAGGGGCGCGGTACCGAATGCTTAAGAGCGATTTTACGGATGTAGTCTTTACTTCGTGGTCTAGCGAGGTAGAAACATTTTGTCTAACTCGATGATAATCAAGCTGGTGGCTCCGCTAATGTCCGTGGCTGTTGTTTCGATTAGTGTTTAATGTTGGAATGTGCGGGAATGCAGCGGGATTATTTTTCCTGGACTTGCGATTTATCTAGAATTTTTACGAACATCTCGCATAAATCCTTTCTTATAATGGCCTCCATGTATTCCTTTATCTTTAAAAATTTTTAGCATGTACCTTTTATTAAATAATCTTCAATATTTCCACACGCATGCAAGTAGTATAATTTAAACCTGTTGTGTCAAAGAAGAAAACAGGTGTGGATTTGCAATTTGGGGGAGTAGAACTAATATTACCAGAATGCATCACAAACTGAATGTTCCTATAAAATATACTCGATCCATTACGCATTGTGACGAATGGAAATGCAACACACTGCAGTAATTTATCCTTAACCAATTGAATGACTACATTTTCTTCGAAATTAGCATATTTTTATAATAGAGTAAGGATATATATATATATATATATATATATATATATATATATATATATATATATATACATAAAACAACATGAGTAATGTTTACTAAGACGATTCTTAATGGGTGTCTCTGATAGATATTGCACCTCTGGCTTCCGATAGCCTAAATAGTCCACTGGAAAAAATCTCACATTGAACGATTAATAATTTTTAATACCGTTTGGCAGCAATAGCATCATCGCCGTAGTATTATGAATTTTGAGCACATACTAAAATATCATATCAAATATTGGAAACAGAGATGATATGTGGAACATTCCTGTCTGCAAAGTATTCAGCCCATACCCGGTTGAAAATGTATTCTCACTCTCATTAACAAGCCATAGATAGTAGGGGGATCAGGCTTACTGAGCAAGATGAGGAGTGAGATAGTTTGTCCTAGCTTTCCTCGCAAAGCCAGAACTAGAGTATGTACAACAAGACCACGTAAGGAAAGCGCAATGGTTCTACGATAAACACCTTTCTTTGTTTTGCAAGGAGAGGTCTCAATCAAAGATACAATTCAGAATCACTCATATGTCAGTGGCTTTCATGTTATCACAGCCATGGTCAAGGCTGTGACAAAAGTAAAAGAAAGATATATTTTCTCTGTACTAATAGACAAATGAAAAATAATCCTGTGGAACATTTAGAGCTTTATTGCAATGCCAATGAGCTGCAGTGAGTAGGGTAAGAATGATCCAGATATAGACTTGTAATATCTCGGGAAAAGTTGAAAAGACTTAAAAATCAAATTCGTAAAATAAATCGGTAATATTGTATTTAAATTCAACCTGAATATCTTCCGGTTGTTGTTCAAGGTTCATTAATTCCTCCCATTTTAGAAGAAACGCTTAATTCGTCACAAAATTTTCAGCTTGGGGCTGGGCTAATAAATAGGCGGCTGACGAACTCTGTTTGGAGCGAGCTCTCCACCTCAAATCTCCCGAAAATTCCCAAATTTCCAGAATTATGAACCGTCAAGATTTTGGATTAGTCCCGATGGATTCGCCAGAGAATTATCTGAACGAATACTACGATGAAATAATAAACCCATCCGGAACTTACGGGGTCACGAAATTTCCCCTCCATCCAGGTTCGCTCATCGCACATTAGTTTTCCTTTCACGGCGTTTCCGTCGTCGAAGTCGGCTGACCTCTCCCCCCACGTCTCCCCGCGACCGCGCAAGTTTCTTCAGGGGTCCCGCACCCCCACTCCCGAAAACTCCGTTTCGATTCCTCAGGGGGACGAAGAAAATAGACGTCGGAGAAAGAGAGAGTTTTCGGAGGAAAAATGACTTCGCGGGAGGGGTCACGGGAAGGAGCGGCAACTCCTCCATCGGGGGACGTTCACCCCCCCCCTCCCGGGCCACGCGATTGGAGAAATTTCCTCGTCATGAAGTCCGCATTTAACGCCAAAAGAGATAAGGCCCTGCCCCGCCCCCCGCCATCCTCATTTAGTAATGACTACCCTCCGGTTTTCATATTCCCGTAATTACAATAATTACGTGGAAAAGTAATTCTCGGAAGGAGCGTAAAGAGATACGGAGGACCCCTCTCTCTCGGGAGACCAGTTATTATTATCTTTATGTTTCTCTCTCTCTCGGAGGTTATCAGGATCGCGCTTGTTTTCATTAAGGAGCGCCGTTCGCTGCGTTTTTGTTTCCGCGGGAGATGGGCGGGCGGTCCCCGAGACGGTGGGCCGTTCGTTAGGGAGTCTGCCGAAAAATCCGGCTCGCATTCAGGGAGACACAACAAGTACTTTAAATTTACCCGCTGCGGAAAATTTTAACTTAACGTCGCGGGAGCGCCACGGTAGAGTTGGCCGGCTACAGAAATTGCGGGAAAAAATAATTGCGTTAATTACAAGAATTTGGGAATTTTTGGAAAAAAGCAGGGATGAAATTCAGCCGTAACGGGATGTAATCCGCGAAAGTACCTCTCGTTTTTAAGCAGGGATTTGTGATTCCGACGAAAAATGAAGTGACATTAAAGGTATATCTAGTGTGACTTTCTGTAGCAAGTCTAAAATTCTTTACTTGTGCTGCAAAGTTGTGAAACTTATTTTGGCTTACGTAAATGTGGTAAACTAATTCATGTGATTAAATAGATTTATGTATTTCATAACAAGAATGAACGTCATAGTTCCGTCAGGTCATTCCTGTGGAAGGAACACAATTTAATTAAAATAGTTAATTTAAAGGCTTATATGGTAGTAGTATCATTAAAAGTGCTTTGACAGCTTAGGTCATACTGCACATTTGCTCTCTACGGGAACCGAAGCCGGGACCGCTTTCACCAATGGCGAACGCGCTGTCCACATAACTATCCGGGAGCCCAAGAATTTTGTAATTTTCCCAAAAATAGAACAACTGTATCGAACATAAATCATATGATAAAAACGATACTTCATATTTATAATAATACATTTTTAACGCAAGATTTTTGTAATCCTTTCAAAACTTCTTTTGTATCGAAAAGTATTGGAATGATCTATTTCTGTTGTCTCCCACCATAACTATTACTGACCCTTGGAACAACATAACAAGTTCCTTGAGAATTATAGTTACTGCTTAACCCAACGCTGTACTATTTCCAACGTAGTCTTCACGTACCTAGTAAAATATATTTAGGCTATAATACGTTATGTTCAGTTTATTATTATTACATAAGTTTAAATTATAAAGATAGTAACATTAATAATAAAATTCAATTTGCCGTGACAAACAGGAACATAGAAATATGACCTCTTTATCGATACACAAACTGACATCAAATTGACTTGTGACTTCCATACATATTACTGCATGAATGATCTCAACTTTCACATGCAATACTACTTACTACGGTATCTCATAGATTGTACCTAGTTTTCGTAACTTTACGTAGTTGTAGACTGGAAGTTTCAGAGATGCGATGTTACTGCGAAAAAGAAACAGGTCAAAGGAATCGAATCGAGTCCTTTCCTTTACATCGCAACGAAGTGTGTTTACTTTATTTACTGTGTGATGCCTTTACTATTTTGAAGCGTTGCAAAGATACATTGTTAAGTTGAATTTCATCGCTGTGCACAACGCTTCCTACTTCTCTTACTAGTACTTTTATTAACATTCTGGTCCTGATAAAACAGTACATATAAAAACTATTGCAACCGTTGAAGTACACAGAGGAAAATCATACATATTTTTTTTCTCTGCTCTTATAAAACTTTCCAACATCTGCTTGTAAGGGAGTTATATAAGTTTTAGTTACAAGTATTTCCTACAAATCCACAGGTGATCAATCTCTCAGATGTCTAAATCGACGTTAATTCCATTTAGATTACCTTCACGTTGACTTCCAGTCCCTATAGCCTTGTCCTTTTCTTTACCTGGTATTTCTCAGTCGCCCTATGTTTTTTAAGTAACCTGTTTTGGATTACAATTCATTTTCCCTCGATACAGAAATGGGTAAGCTACAGACTCATTGCTTAATTATTTATGAATAGTGGATCTGTATATCACGATGCCAATCATAGATACCCATAAACAACATTAAGTTAATAAGGTCTACAAATTAAACAATGATATAAAGAATTAAATGGTATAACAAAAATACAGAAAGAATGGCATGAATTAATCCTACATATCAGATAAGATGAATTCCATGGATCAATCTTTCGACCATACTCAGGATAGATTTAATAGGTTGGGAGATAAAGTGGATCAAGTTTTCATTGATATTAATGTTATATGTTGATATTAATTTATTAATACTTTTAGTACAAGATGAGCATAACTTCAGAAAGTTTTCTTTTCAACGCACAATACCATTACGTAAATTGGAAACGTGTTAGCGTCAGTACAAAGTTTCAGGCAAAGGCGGTATATGAGTTTCTTCTCAGAAATTTTAAGTTGGGGACAGAGTTCTCCGAAATTTACAGGCGGCATCTGCGTATGCTAATGACGCTGCATCAGAAATATGTGGAGACAATCATCAGATCCACACATCAGAATCGTGAGCCGAATTCAGACTATCCCTCTTGATCTTTCGTTCTGTTATTCCGAGCGATTCCGCTCATCTCATTTTCAGGTATGAGATTCATTCCATTCTGTATGTATGATAAGTCACCTTGAAAGCGGGTTCTCATTTCTGCAGGATTGCGTTGCCCTTGAGGGACCAACGCACAAATGCATGGCGATACGCATGCAAAAGAGCAGAGCAGATGTGAAATTGGTGGGCCCGAAATGAAATCTAACGTTACCGGTTTTTGCGACACGAGACATTGACTTAATCTTAAACCTTGTGGCATTCTAAAGAAAAATGCCCCAATAATTATTCGACAGAAACTTTTGAATGATTCCATTTCAAGATATATGTAGTCATTGTCAGGTTTACGGTCATGAAAAATCACTCGTGTAATTGTTTGGCCCCGTTTTTCAAAGCGGCATCGAATAATCGCTTGATGTTCGGCCAAACGCATTATGCGACGATGATAAAGAATGTATTCTTAAAGTATTTCGCGCGCTTCGTCAATAGATAGGCTTTAAAGAGGTTGCTCTTTTTCCGTTATCATTCCTCGCTTTTACCGGCGTGATAAGTCTGAATGTAATTCTAAAGACGATTTACGAAAGATCGAGATATAAAATCCAAGATGAGATCAATTTATATTTGAGGGGTCACATGTCACATTCAGACTGTAAAAATAAAGCGCAGTATTGGCAACAACTTGACCGCAAGTTAGTTCCTCGCACAATTGTTGAATGTGATAATTGATTAACTAGTTTTTTTGGAAAAGAAAAGATTGGGAGACCCACATTTATTTTTCAAAATAATTACGAAACAAACAATTATTTTCAAAATTATGTGAATACTATCCGAGATGTCAGTTTTCATGAAGTAAAGCTCGAGCATAATAATTTTATTTGGTTTAACCAGTACTCTGAGAAGATAGAAGACTTGTAAAATTTTAATTCTGTATTTCGTTGCAAAATTTTGTAAATACTCCATATGCGCTCATCTCTATAATATTTAAGATAAAACATATTTTTCCTAGTTCAATTTTGTTTCCAAGAGCGGATCCCTCTTGAAATATCAGTACCAATCCATTAGAAGATCGTCAGCTGATTAAAAGAAGTCGTAATTAGCACAATACATGATAAGTTGGCAGCTATGGGCGTATGGATGTAAATTCTTAACGTTGTGTTATTGTTAATAATATAATCGCGAGGATATCGCATCCAAGCGGTCGTAGGGTCTCGCCGTAACTGCGTAGTGTGAATTGCAGTACGTCGCAGATTTCACGCAAATACAGAAGTACGGTTTCTCCAGAGAATTCCAGCAGCTCATTCACGAAAAGAAAGACTCGCAAGACAAATTGAAACCGAGGAAAGATTAAAGAAATCCCCTTGCATAAGAAAGGTGCATCCGTGGACCGAATCGACACTTTCCCTCTGGAAAAACTCCTGTTTTTCCGCTCCCGTAACCCGCCAAAAAAATCCTTCCGTTTCCATACGGACACCGGAAAAAAGTTTTTCATCGTCATCTCGAGCATAACAACCGAAAAGAAAGCGAGAGAGAGATAGAGGGGTTGATGGCATAGAGAGGCGCACGACCGAAAAAGCAACGCCGAAAACTTTTTTCCACCCCAAAACACGTCTGGTCTCGAACCGGCGGACTCATTCCCCTTCTCGATTTTTCTCGCAACGACGGACAGTGACTATTGAATCCACTTTCACCGTCCTTGCGGGCGGTGCATTTTCGGAGTGGGGAGAAGCGTCGCAAGCACGAAGAGATGATGAGGTAGCGTCGTAACCGTGAATGGTTGTGTCGTAACTGCAGGCCGTGTCGCAACCCCGAAACGTCGTTAAGGTGGGGAAAGGATTAAGGATCTCGAGGGCTGTGTCGTAACAGCGAGGAATGGATGATGAGCTAAATGAGGGTGCGATTAAGGATTCATCGCCGGTTTTGTCCCCCAGAAGGATTCAGGAATGTACGGTAGCGAGAAGATCGTAAGCGGGGCGTCGGGCTGGCGCCAACCGCGCGGATGGAGCCCCCATCGCCGCGAAAATCTCCCACCCGCGGCCCCTAAGATTCATCCAACGGCGCTACAACAGTTCGCCCTCTCCCTTCTCGAGCCTCTCCCTCTCCCGCGCCACGGGGCGTGACTCCGCACCCCATCAGGGCTCTCGAGAGCACGTCGCCAGGGTCGGGACGGCTCCGAGAATGGCCGAAAAGGTGGAAAATCTTTTCCCGCCGAAATTTTCAGTGCACCCCCCCGCGCGAGGGTGGGGGGAGGGAAAAAGGAGGGCTCGCGGGGCAAAAAAGAGGCAACCCACGCTTGCGCAGTGCGCGGGTGAGGGAAAACGTCCCTTTTGCAGGATCACGCCCACGCTCGCGTTTTTCTTCCCTCCACCTTCCCGCACCACGGCGTGCATCCACGGTGCTGCATACGCTTCGCATCCGCCCCTCCCCCTCTCGGCCACCCACTCCTCGTAAGCTCCACCCACTGAAACTTCCCTTCCTTGCCAGGGCCCTCCCCCTCGAAAGCCTGCGGACCCCGCCCATTTCCACAAAGTACGCCAAATAAACACACACACACAATCGCAATCACCATTACATACTCTCTCCCTCAGTCACGCACGCACACTCTCGCATGCATTCACGTTGCACTTGACACATGCGATCCCCACCTCTCGCACTCTCCCACCTCCTCTCTCTATCTCTCTCACCGATGGGCGGTCGAGAAAGCTTATGCCGTATCATCGACTCCCACTCCTCCGCCGCCGTCCGTGTGCACGAGGACTCGGCCCAGCAGCTGTCTCGCACTCGCTGACGGCGCCGGCCACATCGACCGACGTTGCTCCGGAGGCAGGCCGGCGATCGGGGCCTCGCCTCCCGCCAAAACACTTGCCATCGCTAGGGAAGAGCTCCCTCCCAGAGGGAGAAATCCGGAAGAGCCATTATATTTTTCGAGCCGCACAACAGAAGCGATAACTCCTTTCTTTATTCGTCCGAGCGACAAATAAGAACTTGCGGTACGAGTTTTCCGCAAGCCTCCGAGCCCAAAGGAGCTTCTCCGAAAAGAAGACATTTTATTCATTGCGCCGACCGGTTGGCGGGAAGACTGGCTTCCTTTACACGGAGGGGTCCGGGCGGTTTTGCAAAACATCGGCGCTTTGTAGTCGCCACTCCGGTTCCGGAAAGAGAGAAAAAAGCCGGCGCATAAGATAATAACGAGCCCAAGAGTAGCGCGCACTGGGGTTATTACGAATCGGTCCCACGCCGCTGACGTAAGATGTTCTCGGAGCGGAGACCCGAGAAGCAGTGAACGTCGTAAGAGCGAAGGAGAAGGGTCTCCCGGTACGTTTCCCCTTTCGCGCAAGGCTCTCGACTTGAGCGTCGTGAGCTGGAGGGAGGGCTCGCCAGAGGGGCGGGACCTTAGGAGGAGTTTTCTTTCGGGGGGAGAAGGGGCGAGCGAGAGAAAGAGGGAAGCAGAAGACACCGCGGCCGCCGCTGGAAGCACAGCGACAAGGAGCGTTCCGTGTGACCCCGGTCTTCGGAGGATCCGTAGAAAGAGAGAGTGAAAATAATTGTTGTGCCCAGAGTGTGTTGTGTGTTGATTCCCTCCGGCAGTTCTGCAGAGGGACGTATAATCGGATATTGCGAAGACGGACTCTCGGATCCCTAAGATATTCCCGAGTTCGGTTTCGCGCGTATAGTCTGAGTGTGCCGGTGTTTTGGATGTGCGCGGAGTGTTGAGGACCGCGGTGGACATCGCCGCCGCAGCGGATGTTGTTGAGCCGTGGATTGTTCTCGCCTCCGACGTGATCGGTCGCCTTTGACTCGGATTATTGCGCAGAGATTTTTTGTGAAAGAGTGACGATGGCTCGGAACTTGTGTTGGTGGGAGAGTTTTCGACAGCGACGGTGAATCCAACAGCCGCCGTCGTGGATTTGTGTTTCGTCGAAGGTAAGGATCCTTTCTTACGCCCTACCACTTGTTACTCCACTCGAGCCGGGCGATGTCTTTGCGGCGGACTGGGAAGCCGGCTGCTAGTCTGCCGGGGGATCGCTCCCTGCCCGCCGAGGTCGCTCCGAACCCTTCCCTTGCTAACTCGCAGGTTGATGCTGTGTTTTTTTTTCTGTGAGTTAAAGTTGTTCACGGGCTCAAAACCGGTGTAACGTTGTCGGCGCCCTACTTTGCCCAGGATATTTGTTCTAACCAGTTGTTTGCGCTAGGAGAAAAGTGCCAAATGCATCTCCCGTCTGAACGCTGTCAGCGAATTAGTCTTTACCGGCTAACTCGGTAGGTCGCGAATTGCGTTGGCTTTGTTGAAATTAGTTGTTCTTCTTGTCTCTCGCGTTAGGGCCCGTTAGCTCAAAGTGCTAATTTTTGCATAAGGTTATGTGAAACATAGGTAGTACTTCTTGTAATTTTATCAGATACTTTCATGCGGATAAGTGAATTAGTTTTGCCATTAATGCCCGAAATTTAATGTTCCCATCAGTAAATCGCTAACTCCGACCGCCGGGAATTCTCAGAGCCATGATAGTAAGGTAACAGCAGGTGCAGCTTGGAAAGGTTGATTAGAAGAAATCAAGTTATTCGGCTGAATATTTCAAGAAGTCATTTAATTATTTTCATATAAGGCTTTTTCTCTGATTTTTACTGGTGATTTATTTATTCAATATTATATTTACAAGAAATTTTTCAATTTCTAGACAATGTATTTCTTGATGTTGGTAAATTTTCGAATCATCCATTCGCATGCTGCGAAGAATTTGATTTCTAAACAAAATGACTTCAAATGAGAACAAAATTGTAAAGACAACCGTCGGGAAACGAGTTGTGAAATTTCTTTCGACGTCACATGACCCTTTCAATCTGTGAGTATCAAAATATTGACACTCCTGTAGTGAAAACGTCTGAGCATCCCCATTCGTATATTATACTTTTGAAAAGTTCAGTTTGCACGGTTTTGTAACATCAATAAGCTCAAAAATTGACTTTATATTTCATATGTATCTCATGTTTCAGGTAAATTGGTATCATCTACCTATCGTCGCTTATGTTTTACGAATTAGTTTCCAGTTCTAATACCATAATATTGCGATATCAAAAGCCGTAGAAAGTGCCGGGTAGTTTGGAGTGCGGTGGCGGCTCTCCTAAGCTTCTCGGCGATTGAGGCGGGCATCGCCGGGCCCATGCGAAAGCCACTGCCCCACTCTGAGTTCACACGCGAGTGATACGATTTGTGTAATTTTCATTCTTACGTACTTCTATTCTTATATTTCGACTATACTAACGAGAATACTGTAAACGGCAACCAATCTAACTGAATTCCGGTTCTTATGTACTGGTTAGCATTTGCAATTACAAGTGTTAAAATTTGGAGTTTTTAATCGTTTTTCTTTAGACCGAAGTTTACAACTTCCGTAGGCGAATTTAATACGACTCGCTCGGTGGGAAAGCATTTTCGTCCCGTGCTCAGTCTTTTTGCTATTTCGCGACGTAAATTACGCATCCCAGAACATCAAGAGGGAATCAGCAATTTAACGCAGGCGATTATTCTTATTAGCGGGAGATGTATGGGCGAAGGGACCCGCTCCACCTCCGAGGAGCCGCGGTTTAGGATGACTCGAGAAAGAGAGAAATTGTCCCTAATCCCTCTTCGCCGGTGCGTGGAATCCAAGACTGAGGAACTCGCCGTCCGTCTCTGCCAGTCGTTTTCACCACCTGGATCACAGTCAATCTTCCACCGCGCCTTGATTACCGTCCGCCGGCGCCTTGACCACTGCCTTTGTTTTCGGAGAATAATTGCAGTGGACCCCCACTTGGAGGTGTGGATGGCTCCAAACCGTCAGGAAATCAGTTCCCTTTCTTCTGAACTCAATCATCAAATCAGTGTGTGAAGCCTCAGAGGTTGGTTCGGCAACACCACATTCGTAAATACCCTGCAAGTCTTGATGGCATTCAGAAATTCTGGTGCCAATCCTCAAGATCCTTAAGTTTTGCGTAGAACGGCAGAATTCGCCCAGCAGTGGACCAGGCCAGGTCACGATTCCAAATTCGTCGAATATTCATACTTCCTCAGAGCCTTAAGGTACCAAAGCCACCTAGAAATCGTTCCTCCCCAAATTTCGGCCCGGTAGGAGGGTTTAAGTTGGGTGAATCCCTCATTCCGTATGATAATCCCGGCGGAATTTTCTTTAGTTAAAGGTGGCACAAAAAAGCGGACTCTCATGGTGTATCATTTTCACATTATTCGGACGTCCTTTGACTCCGGCTCGAGGAGGAAATTTAAGTTTCCCCGGTGCCGATTACGGTGCGAAGGGAGGCGGATTTGTGCGGAGTAATCTACATCTACAGTACACCCTGCAATTCAGCTTTTAGGTGGGTGGCGGAGAGCGCAGCGATTTGAATTTCTTAACCGTAAATGGCCGCTGGCGGCTGTGTGCTGGGCGAGGTCGCGAGGAACGTTGGAAGATAAAGGGATACGAGGTTAATGGAATGGATCGTGCTCTTAGAGAAAGGATGGGATTTTCGAGTTTTCGTAGTGGCAAGGAGACCTAAGTGTGTGATTCGAAAAGCGGGGTGAGGCGATTGTTAACTATCCAGAAGGGCTAGGGGGTTGATAGAGCAGCCTCCGATTCATATTTTTTCTCCTCCCGGAGCGTTCCCAAACGGAATTCGGAGGATTCGCTCATTGTCTCAGAGGGCCATTTGCCGGTCCGGTCGTTCCGGTTTCCTGCGTGGATGCGCCCGCACCTGCCGGGTGAGCAAGACTTGCGAGCTCCCCACTCTCCCCTAAGAGGTAAACCTTCCCAGGAAGGGAAGAAGAGCGAGATGCAGAGATAAAAATGCGAAGTATTTCTATTAAGATCGATTGCTCGGAGCTCTCGCCCAAGTAACTTTCCCTATTTCCTCCCTACCTTTCGAAGAGAACGGTCGTCTCGTAGCGGATTTCGCCCTAATGAAGATGTTTTATCTATTCACGTAGAGACGTTATCCAGCGGGGAGATCCTTAAACTGCGCTCCGCTCTCTTGCGAAATAATCCGCGATGATTTACCCAGAGAGGTGGTGGTGGTATCGGTGGACGGCCTCGTAACATTTTTTCGAATATTCTCGAGTGTTACTTATACGGCGATTTTCGTTCGATTCCCCGTTGCGTGCATCTTTTTTATTCGTTTTCGTCTATAAATTCCCTTCCGCCTTTATCGGAACGAATGTTAATGGGAAGACCCCGCAGACCGTCTTTTCCGATCGGCTCATGAATATTCGAGCAATTAAACTTTGTCGAGATTAGGGAAACGTTCGCTCTCGTTTAAGTCGGGATCTCTCTCCATCTTTATTCCATCCTCCACTTCGTCGCTGCGAACCGCGGGGAATTTACATTTCAAATTCCCCCGCGGTTGACTTTCTCTCCGGCGCGGGAGGGCTCGGGGGGTCGACCGGCGAGGGACCTCAGGGGTCGCTTAAGCTCCGGCACGTCTCCTCGTGAAGTGTCCCTCTTCCTTCCCGAATCTACATCTCGCCCAAGACGTCGCGCGTGAATTCTTCATCGGCAGCGCTTATTTCGTTCGTCCCTCCCGATTTATCTGCGAGGCGCGTACAATATGTTAATGCGATGAAAATTTACCTATGGTTCGGTGCAGGTAGGTTGGGTAGGGATGTGGGAACGTCGCTGTGTATTCCAAACAGACGCGTCTATTTTCTAATCACAGAGGAGGTAATTACCGGATGGGATTCTGCTCAGCTCCAAAGGCTAGGGAAATTAGAAAGGGTGATCTGAAAAATACATCGGAAGGTTATTTATAGTCCGGACTCACGCGTAATTTATACCGTGCGAGCCATGGTTGGTTTGCTCGGAAGATTACGTTAACCTAAATGCTCTTCGACTAGGAATTCCAATTATCGACGCAGAAACGCTTTCGTCGCTGGAAAACTTAAATTAATAATATGCAGCGATTTCGCCCGCGTGTAGTTGCGTAGAAATAGTCCCGGCGGCTGGTAGTCCGTTTCGATTCGACCTCGTTACCAGCATCCGATAGACTCCGGACATTTTAATTAACGTTTAACGAAAGGGACCGTTGTAAATTAGGCGACGATTATTGCGAATTTCGAGTCCAAATCGGTCAAGAGTACAACTGGCGCTTGTACCGAGATTTGCGATCGACTACCCACTGCTTGTACTCAGCGCTCCGCAAACATGTTCCACGAATCTTAATGAAATATCCGACTTCCGTTTTCACACTCGGGAACGATTTTGACAGCTTAACCTTTTTCTCGCTCGTTTAATTTCCTCGTCATGTAGTGCACTTGTTAGTGCCCAATGGCCTGGCGGTTCCCAATAAGGCATACGGACACGCTGGGTCACTAATTGAAGGTGAATCGGTTAATGGTAGTTAAGTGAGGTTTTTTAAAGATCCATCCCTAGGCGCCGTTCTTGCTGCTTTATCACAGTTCTTTTCCCACGACTCGAGCTCAGAGCTGATAAAGAACGTCGGCTTATCAGCAGGCATCGGGATTTTTCAAACCGAAAGGTAAACAAAGGCGTGCAGTACGATTTGAAAAGTTATAAACAATTGCAATATACAACAATTTGATATCTCCGTCGTATCCTTCGTCTCAAGACTAGTACATGCGTCTTTTGATCTACGCTCTACGATGAAAATTAAGGTGTTCAATGTTTTCTATAGAAATTATCCGGTGAGTTGTGGCAACGCTGCATTACCAGGAGATCCAGCCGCGGGGATTTCAAGAATTTGAATATGGCAAATCTCCATTAAATCTAAATAATTACCTACAGTAATTAAAGAGTAAAAAATGCTCCACAAATCAGCAACCATAATATCGTAAGGCCTTCGGCGGTATTGTGAAATTCATGTAGCACAAGGATTGCCCTTTAAATTCATGCGGTGAACTATCCTGGTGCTGTAATTGGACGTCCGATGTTCCTATCGTTATGTTCTTTTGTGGGTATAGGGGGAACCAGACCAAAGAAGCTAATATATTTTTGTTTTATTGTGTAATACATGATAATTACACAACTCTTACAAATATTTTAGTTTCATTGTGCGATAAAATAAGAGGAAGAAAACTATGTATGCATTTTAAGATCTTTTTAGCTTCTATTGACAATTTTTTAATCCGTTTAGCAATAGTGAACTAAGAATTTTTTTCATTTGAAACAAAAGATCATTTTACCCCAGATATCCCGGTTAAATGATAGTGGTACGCATGAATGGAAAATATCATCTCTGCTTAAGAAATGCATTTCATGAGGAATATTTTCTTTTATACATTGTATTAAAATCATTTATTAGAAAAATGAGAAAATATAACAAAATGTACAGTAAATATAGCTTTATTATATGTTTTTTCTTTATATTTTTGTATCATTCTCCGAACTTTAAACAAATAACAAGCGAATTATAAAAATGTAATACGTAAATGGCTGAAATAATTTAATTGAGGCATTATAATCCCTTGATGTGTAATCTGAGTATGATTATCTTTTCGAGGGAATGTTTTGCCCCGTAATAAATGTGAACATAAAAACAGAGCCCCACTTTGAATGATGAAAATATAGGCTATATGAGAATCACTACTTCATGCCTAAAACGCTCACGTATACTAATGCAAAGTTACATAGCTAAGAACAAAGACTTCTATAACCGTCACTTACATTAGGTCAAGAGATCCAGAAATAACTTTCTCTAGATCTTAATAGGAAGTCACGAAACAAACCGAACGTTTTCAGAACAAATTTTACAGCCTACAGTACAGTTTACAGTGAACAGTTTTCAGCCTCATTTGAACACCATCCATCGTTCTCTTATAGAAAACATGTTTAATCACGAAATTGAGGGTGATCTTTTTTCCCTGGATATAACTATTCCCTGATCTTATCTACCTAATAAGAACGTGTTCACATACACATACTGACATTTGTATTTTTTACAGCGCCTTGAAAACTTCATCTTGGACATACAATGAAAATTAAGTCGTCACCATTTCCGTGAGATTATTTTCTTCAACTTTTGACCTGAATTTTTTTAACAACGGGGCATTGATAAACGCAGTGCGACTTTTGGCGATAAAGCATCATCAAAAGCTTCTGCATGTTGAAGGAACACGGAAATCCATCGAGGTTGCGGTTCGCTCAGCGTCGAATTTCATGAAAGTCCACCCAAATCGGCTGTTTGTTATTAATTAATATGTATTGTGTATTTATGTATATACTAACCACTAAAAATGTTAAATCAAATAATTTACAGTTTTTATAATAGCTATAAATGAAACCGTTTAACATACCGGCATTCCCCCATCCTCCCCTATGAGGTTACCGTTTTTCAACGTCTTAAAAAGCAGTTGATGTTTTCAAAATTAACGTTTTAGAGGTTTCTCTGTGAAAACAGAAAAGCAGCTTCAAAAATTGGTTCAAGCCCATAAAAAGTTTATTTATCTTAATGTAGAATGTCCTGAACCATCGTAAAGCCATTTTTGATGGATAAGTTCTCTATTTTATTTCTTTTATAAGTGGTTTATTACTTTTGCAAAATTAAAATAGGAAAAATATTAACGCGTTATTGAGACAAACACCAAAAGAAACGAAATTGAATGAAGATTCGTATTATATTCGTGCAATATTGCTTACGATTTGAATTCGTGAGAGTATCCGTAAAATAGAATACGAAATTTTGGTGAAAATTCGAGGTTGTAAACAACTCATCCCCCTGACGACCGATCCCATTGTTGAATCCGAACTCATGCGTTTTCATTTAAGAATATACGAGGTTTTAGCTGATTGTAAAAGAGGACGATAGATTACATGCATAACCAGAAATTTTATGTAAGACGGTAACCGGCATTGGCAGGTACATAATTACGACCAGAATCGGTTAAGTGCAACGATGGAAGTGCAACCATCACAAAAAACCTCGTAACGACCTCTTTTTACCAACTGGAAAAATACGGGAAATGTTTTATTTCGTTTCTGCTAAGTACATGTGCATCTGCATTCAGTTCAGTTAAGCTTCAGTTTCTGCTTTGTCCGCCGTTTGGGCCGGAAGAATTTCCCATGCCAGTTGCGCAATGAAGTGTGAAGTTGGTGATTGATACGTAATTTAATCATAAGCGATAACTGAAATCGTGACGGAGATTCAGCCAAGCAGATAAGATCCCTAAGGGAACGTATATAAAGAGAGGAGAAGAAAAGTTGACTTTCACTCTTGATCTAGAGTTCACAGCCGATTATGGATTACTGCAAGAGCATCTCTGCCTTTAAAGCACACCTGGCAGTGGTGGGCGTAATGAAGTTCCTTCTTTCAACAGGAATAATATCCAAGTGCAAGGTTTGTGCGTGTGGGAGATTGCGCAGAATACAAGCGAATGGGAAAAGTAGAAATCCTGTCTACCGGTGCAATGATAAGAGCTGTCGAAAGGTAAGCTCAGCAAAGGTGGGCACTATTTTTACCCATTTCCGACTTAGTTTGGATGAGGTCCTTGCAACATCCATAGGATGGATCAATCGCTATCCCTCTGGTATCATCTCAAGGGAGCTTGGAGTAGAACGACACACTGTTGGACAAGTGATTCAAGCCTTCAGAGACTTAATTTGTGTCTGGCTGCAAGAAGAGAGCTTACAGGCCCAGGACACACTGTGGAAATTGACGAGAGTGCCTTTGGTCGTAGAAAATACAACCGTGGTCGTCTAATGAGGACAAAATGGGTCCTAAGGGGCATTGATCGCGACATACGGGAGACTTTCCTTTGTGTGGTTGATCGGCAAGATGCTTCTACGCTCCTTGAAGCAATCGAGGGTTTCGTCAAGAAAGAAACCTGCATTAAAACCGAATGTGGAGAGGCTATGCAGGCTTAAGGGATTTAGGTTACACTCACTACACAATTAACCATTCCCTAAATTTTGTTAAGCCAGGAGAAAAAGAAACTCACACCCAGAATGTGGAAAGTCTGTGGTCTGTGATTAAAAGAGACATGAGAAGAAGAATCGGGAGGGTAGGAGTAGGACCGTTCGAAACATACGTGGTCGAATATGTATGGAGGAGCAGGCATCGCACTCCAGGAAAAACTATTCCAAGGCCTCGTGCGGGCAATGAATTGCTTTAATCCGCATCTATAGTACGGAAGATAAAAGAAGATTATGTCTTGAGCATGGATATTTGAAGAGGCCGATGGCTACATAGTAAAAAAGTTCTTTTCAGGGCTGCTAATGGAATCTATTTGCTTGGCGTTTGAAATATTACCTTGCATATAGATACTGGTAGCAGACTTGAAATCATTCTTCTGTCTACTGTCAATACTGCATTCGTATACCAAGTTTTGGAAAAAAATGTCCAGAGATGATGAACCTCATTGGTAATTAATGAATACAAAAATATAAAAATGACATTTACTTTCTCATTCCAACTTATGATCCTTCTGACATATAAAGAAATTTTACTGTGTATAGTACGCCTTTAATTGAAGGAGGTAAAATGATAGATTGCTTACTATTAGATAATAATTCAACAGTTAATGTTATAACCATGAAGTTTAAGAGTTTTTGAAAGTTCTCGTAATTAGGAAACGAAATATATAAAGTTTAAAAATTTGACATTTTACAGAATAATTACCTTATGCAATTTATCTTAAGTTCTTTTTATTGTTATGTCCAATCAAATTTGCCATAGAACGTAGAAAGTTAACCCTTTAGTGCTTGCCTGGGGTGTATGGTACACCACGCGATGCTAATTAAAAAAGCGCCCTTCGTTGACTTATTAATTATTTTCTTATAACTTACCCTGCCTTCCGCCTGAATTTGCAGAATGGATTTTTCCTTTCCGTCCCATAATTGCCCTCTCTGAATTTTGTAGAATATACTAATGTAACGCATATAGTACATGAACGATTTGGACATGCAAGGCAATAACTCCTCCTTTTGCTGAATTATTGGAATGGGTCTTAGGGCTTCATTTGAGTTGGTGCTCTTTGCAAGAACGGATGACGGCTTGTTGAACGCAGCGGATTAGGTATTTCAGGAGTATAGTAAGACGCAAAATGATGCAATCTGTACTCCTACGTAATCTCTTGTTTTCTCTCTCTTACCTACCATAGTTTTGGGCATTGGAGATCGACCATCGCAGTGTTACATTTAAGTCTTCTCTACTCATACGCTTCGTTCATTTGTGTGAGGAATTCCAATCATTTTCTTGAAACTGCTTTAACTGTTCAGAAGTAAACGAAAATAGGGCTTGAATTAAGGGCGCAGAAATTAAGGCTTTATGACAATTATGACTGGCAATTTAACTTAGGAAACGTAGAACCATGTTATTCTTCACACGGTGTACTCCCACGGCAGTTACCGCTTAGGAACGTAGGACGAAGTAAATGTGCCTCCAACAGAACTCAAAACGGTAGCAATTGGTATGGTAAGCAGATTCAAATTCATCTTAGTTAAAAAATTAAGTTAGAAACTCTTAGTTAAATGAAACAATTAATTAAAAGCAACATTTATGGGGATCTACCAAGGATCTCATAGTTTGGAAACAAAAGCTATAATTTACGTCGATTATGTATGTATATATGTATGTATATGTCGATGTATTTTTATAGGGTACCTTCCCTATCCAATTTCTCTTTAGGCCGTAGATGATTATTTTCAAATTATTTTCGCAGTGGAAACAGTAACTAAAGGATTAAAGCGAAACTTAAGATGCATTTCTTATGGGATCGATTTAGCTCTTCTGAATCGTAACTGGTAAACTATAGATGCAAAAAAAGAATATATTTTTTGGGGCGTCGAAGCTTAAGCCACACAAAAATAGAAAATGTCAATAAAGTATTATTAGACATGGATAGTTATTAATTATTCTATATACAACGACTATTTGCGTTAGTTACCAAAGAGGTAATATGAATTATGGTAAGAGCACCCTCTGCCATACACTAAAATTCGGTACGCAGAGTGTGTATACATATGCAGTAGCAAAAAGAAAATTTAGTGATTCCAATGTTTTTATTTACCGTTGAAAGATAGAGGGAGTTAAGAAGCATTCGTAATGGGATTGCTTTGGGTCTTCTGAACCATTATTGATAATCTATAGATTTTATATAAAAAGATTTTTGAATGTAGACGTCGTACATAAAAGTTGAAGCCTAAATGACATTAAATGAAAATATATTAGAGGGGGATTTATGTTATCTTTTATCCTAAATGCAAGTACAATACGTGGCAGTTAGCAAATAGGGAAGGGGAATAGTGGTTAATTAGTAGCTCACTAACTACCGCTGCCGGAAACCAACATGTACGTTCCAAAGCGCTAATGCAATGTTAAACAGTTTAAGTGTTTCAGCACCTGACTAAATTCATCAGTAAATTTGACTTCTAAAATTTAGCATTTACTCATGCATTATCGATTCAACTATAAATTCCTCAGTCTCGAAAATGATGATTTGACGAACGGTTTCATGAAATTTTCTCCAATCCAGATGAAAACGATCAGTGAAAATAAATATAATTCTTTCCCCCTGAATTCATTGAATTAAAAAAGAGAGAATAAGGTCGTTCAATACTTCTAGTGGTCGCACAAAGGCTCCGTCCTGTGCTCCATTCTTAAAAATCAACTTAGTAATTAAGTTATGAATGGAATTGATGAAAGTTTTTCTCTCTCCATGGGTGAAATGTTGGTGCCTGCTTTTCTTTTGTTATCGAGTTACGAATTTTCGTAATTTTTGAGTAAACCATGACTTTCCAGAAGTTTATGGTCATAATAACGTAAGTATTTGAGATGCACTGCTGATTTTTTTTCTCCGAAATAGCTGAATAGTTGCACAATCTCATATTCCGATTTAATCAAACTATTAGATTTGTAATTAGCAAAGGTTAACAATATCGTCCATTACAAGTGAAATAATGGAATTTAAACAAGTTAAAAAGGAAACGAACAATATTTTGCGACACCGTATTGTGAACATTTATATGTAAAATGGATGTAAATAGCAAACTATTAAAGGGATATGAAGATCTTCCGCATTCAAATTCTTGAAATCCCCGCGGCTGGATCTCCTGGTAATGCAGCGTTGCCACAACTCACCGGATAATTTCTATAGAAAACATTGAACACCTTAATTTTCATCGTAGAGCATAGATCAAAAGACGCATGTACTAGTCTTGAGACGAAGGATACGACGGAGATATCAAATTGTTGTATATTGCAATTGTTTATAACTTTTCAAATCGTACTGCACGCCTTTGTTTACCTTTCGGTTTGAAAAATCCTGATGCCTGCTGATAAGCCGACGTTCTTTATCAGCTCTGAGCTCGAGTCGTGGGAAAAAAACTGTGATAAAGCAGCAAGAACGGCGCCTAGGGATGGATCTTTAAAAAACCTCACTTAACTACCATTAACCGGTGAATCTACTTACGACCATCTGGGTTGCATATCCAATACTCGTAAGGTTCTGGTCCCTTTCTCCCAAAGCTTTCCTGGAGTGTTATCAGTAGATTTTAATCTGATGCAATCGTGTTCTAGTTTGCATGCAATTTTGGTCGTTAGGCGATGAATACTCATCCCAATAAAATTTCGATGATGTTCTCTGTAGTTGGTTTTTGCAACCAATAGTATGTTATCTACGATTTAAGATTTATGATTGGGAATATCTGCGTCGTATCTGGAAAGTATTTCTCTTAATGCAATCACTTTCTCCAGGTTACAACCAAACGAACGTAAACCTCGTAAAAATCGAAGAAGAAACAAAAGGTTTACTTTCCAACACATATTTGCACCATCAACAGGCCTGATGATGGTGTAAATTTGCACCGAAACCATGGTCGCATAAATAAATCCTGTGGAAGTTAAACATTTTGTTTCTTTTTCGATTTTTAATACTAAATTCCACCATATTACATTTATTACTTTTAACTTTTTAAATGTTGTAATTCCAATTTTAAATTATAAGCGCAATTGAACCAAAGTTGTATTTTTTAAACTACGAACGCGGTTTTTACTTACAATCTTACAATCCAGCCGTAGTTCTTATTTGATAATTAATTTAATTATATCCTTCCTTCCATTTATATCCGGCCGTATCAATCATTTTCGAGGAATTTTCGTCTCTTAATCATACGTGGAGTTGCTGGTAGGAAAACATCAGTAATAGACTGCTCAATTTACCTTGTCCAACTAGAACCAACGTTTACTGGATATATTCTTTCGAAGAAGCAAAGAACCGATCAAATGTGAGTCATCCGTCACAGTTGAGTTTCAGTGAGATAAAACTAAACAGTTATCTTTTGTAACAAGACGACTTTGTTATTACGATTGGGGATCTATTATTTTATTTCATCTAATTTTAACAGTATATAGTAACTTCAAGTTAAAACTTCCTCTAGAACCACATTCACCGTCCGTTGCATCAGATGCCTCGCTAATACTTTATAATTACGGTATTTCTTCCACGTTGATGAATAATTGCAGATGCGTTAAGTTCTACCACATGAAGTTGAATACAAGTGATAACCGAAAACCAAGGATGACGTCATAGGGACACATCATTTCTCGAGCCTCCACAGAGTGGTCTTCAACATTTTTCCTCGTGCGATTTCCAAGGCGTTCCTAACGTATCAAAATAAATTCCGCGACCGCTTACGTGGGCACACGAGGGTGAATCACGACGAAATGTCCTTGGAAGGTCGATATTACGCGCTTTCGAAACGAACATTCAAATTCGCGATGATCGAGCGATACGTAATCCCCTTTGAAATTACTTCACCGCTAATTTCTTTTGTTCGCCGTTCGTCGGAGACTGTTTGCCTCAGCACTCTTTTCAGCCCGCGTCTTGCGCATGTTTCTCAGTTTCTAGGCTTTGTGATAAGTGAAAGTAGTGCAAAAACTGCGCCTCATTCGTTGGTTTGGTGATGCGTGCAGAGCATAGATTTTCCTCCGGCTTCGATATCGATTGTGCCGATGGTGAACGTATAGCCTAGTTCGTCCCGTCGATCCCCTCTCATGCGCAATTGCGGCACAATTCGGTGTATTGTCTCTATGTTTAGAGTTCCTTCTGTCGTATTTGGATGTGACGTTGTTTACGAAAGGCTTTCCGTGCCTTGATGATAGACGTTCAGTTTTTGTCGCGTCCAAGTATGTTTTTTATTTGTCCTCCCATGTAATTTTCTGTTACGAAACAGAACTAAAAGTTAGTGTTAGCTCCTCTTGGGTAGTATTATGAAGTAGCTATCGGAGGTCTGTTATCAATCAATTTAACGGAACAAGAAAATCTATCTACGAACTGAAGATGAGTCTTATTGCGTCAGAGAATGGGGGTGGATGCAACCATCTATTTAACAAAGACAATTTTGTTCTCCCAGGCCTCCGGGTGTCCGGAAATCAAAAGATCGGCTTCCGCCTCCCGAGGAACTGGTAACTTCTTGGTTTGCTGATCGGACATCAAATGTTAGGCTTCAATTAGATAGATGTACCGTTTAGCGAAGCGGAAACTTCTATGTACTGTTAATGAATATCATAACTCTGTTTTTTAGCAGAACGCCGTTGTCTTCTGAATGGATCGTATGAAATCTGCAAGTGAATGCTGTATGTTGCAATGGGAGATTTTTAATCATCGCTTAAAGATCTCTCGGGAAAATACGAAATGTTTTGGCCTTAGTAAATTGGTTTCACTTTTGGTTGAAACAAAAAAATATACCGTGTACGACGCCAATTATTTTGTTCTTACACTGTTATCATATATTTAACATTATGGTATATCAGAAAATCGCGCATTAAGAATTGCAGCGAGGGATTTTCGGTCGTGGATGAAATTTCTCAGGATATATTTTACCGGAAGAATTTAACTTTTATGATCTGCTTGGCAAAAAGGTGTTTCCGTCGCGAGTGCAATAATTATTATGTCATTGGAAATTATTTTATATCCTTCTCCATAGCATAGTATCTTGCTTACAAGCTGCCTAGGAATTCTTTGGCGAACGAAGGTTAACTTAACTTTTCCTCACTCCGTCAACGAATACGGATTCGTCTAACGAGCATCTTGGCTGATTTCCACTCATAATCCGTGCGCGAAATATTTAGAAAAACAATATCGTTGCTGTCCTTTCTGATTATGATGAAAATAGATGTATTTTTCCGACAATTTTGACTCGTAGTTTAAGTTTGGCAACTTTTAATGAGGTTCGGCTATCGAGTCTGTCCGATCAGTTTCGTTTCCTGAGATCAGCTTGAATCCACCATTAATTTAATTTCAATAAATCTAATTACCGTTTACTGCTAAAGGCACCGGTGAGGGTATAAGGGTCTCATTGGAAGATTTTCCCCGTACCACACGCCGAAAGATTGCTTGCAAGATACAGTTGTAGATATAAGAGTAAGAGAGCTTGATCTGATGAGGAGTATCATTCCTCATTTAATCATCTTAATATTTATTGAAACAAATCTTAATTGATATTAATTTATAAACAGTCTGAAACCTGATGCTCAGGATGCAATTTTGATCTAATGTAGTATTTGATATCAAGTGTCGGTGTATTCTTACAAGCGATCGTATACTCTTGAATCGCGCCGCTTTTTAGCCCAAGATTTCACGGCCGCACCGACGCCTTCTCCCGGTGGTCCGCCGCAACGGATTCCCTCAAAATTCCATTCATCGGCGGGAGCATCGCTCTCCTCCGATAGCCCACGTGCTTCACGCTTTTCGATTCCTACGCCGGAAGCGTTCCTCCAGTTCAAAGACACCCCGCTCTCTTCCGCAGAGCGGGGAAAAAAGACAAATTTATATCTTTCGCGAGGTTAACACACCGAGGCGCATCTCGCTTCTAACAATCCATCGCCAGTCCAGGGAAATTTCAGGAAATAAACACGGGAAAAAAAGACCGCGAGGAAACGCGCTTTTTCGGAAGATGGGAGGGAGAAAAAAAACCTCGAGTCCAGCACAGGTGGTTTTTAGTGGGCGTGGCCATCGGGGGACCGTTTTATGCGCTCTGGAGGGGGAAATGAGTTTGAGGGGGAAGTCTGAGATCGTGTGAGAATCAGACGATCAGCTGATTTGCCCCTCCTCCACTTCACACCGGAAAAAAAGGATATCCTCCGTCACATCCTCCCCCTCCACCCCCCTCTACTCCTCCGCTTCCGAAACAAGTGCCTCCGCGAGGGGGAGGAAGTGGGGGCGATGCAGGGATGGCGGGCCATTGTGCACTCCGCGATGGTTGATAGGGAAAATGTTGGGAGGAAACGCAAGGCTGGGAGGAAACGCGCATGAGTAGGGAGAACTTTTTTTTCGGCCGTCTGAAGCAAGCGGGAATGGCCATCGTAATTGGGGTTTTTTCGGGGTGGTTTGGGGAGTATGTCGAGCCCAGTACGCGAGGTTTTTCCCGCGCGGGATGTGTACCGAGAGCGCGCGGTCCGGGGGTACTTTTTCGGGGTTTTCTTCGCGGGGAAGGGAGGGGTCCGTGGGCGGGGTCCCCGGCGTGGGCGAGTTGGGAGGGTCCGGCGTCGGAAGCCGCCTCTTTCCCTCTCCGGTGGCCGGCGAGCTCGTTTCATCTCGCGGCGGGGTTCAGGGGAGCTGGGATGGACGTTCTGGCGGGTTGCGCTCGCTCGCCGGCCGGGGAGTGGTTGATGGTGCGGCCGGGGTGGGTTCGGGATTGGGAAATCGGGAGTGGAAATAGAATGGGGCGAATGATGCACTGATGGAGCGGTGCGCTGAAATGCGGGAATTGGCGTGGCGCTGTTTGACGTTTTTCGTTTACTTTTCCCGCTAGAGTTTACCTGTTTCCTGCATCCCTCGGCGGAGGAGAGTTCGTTTTCAGAGCGACGGATCGCCGTTATTTACACATTCGTTCCATTAGGATTCGTAATTGTTTTCCCTTGATTTTTGATCCTTTCGCTCCTCTTATTATCTCCCCGGGAGGTTATGCGGTGGTTACCCCTATCTGGATCCATTTGCAATAAGCGCATACACAAATGAAAGGTATGTCGGATAGATATCACTATACTATGAACACTTGTCGTTTGAACTCGAAAACTATCCATCCCTTCTACCCAGTAGAACAGAGATTACGAAATAGAAATGTTGTGTAATTTCTACTGAATGAGCTAAGTCAATGGTAACCCTTAATGTAGATCTGGGCCTACCACTCCTTTGGTTCATCCATTTTCACATTATACAGCCGCTAAATTATTTAACTACATTTACCATTTTGAAATATATTCTCCAGATGATACCAGGAGTTACACAACACCACCCAGTCACGCCAGCAGGAGGATTACATTACTTACGATATTTAGTTGGCGTGACTACCTCCCTCGAGAGATTCGGCCAAAAATGTTTATCCCTAAAGTATTCTTACGTTTACCGCCCGATGGAAATGCGAGGCCAAGTAAACAAACGCTACTAATTATTTTCCGCGGGTTACACAACGCGATCGCATATTCCCAGTAAACGACAGCGGCGATTCCGCAGCCGTAATTTCTCCGCGCTCGAATTTTAGGCGTGCGCTAACGAAACCTCCGTCGCTCCACTAATCAGCACAAACCGCAACAAACAGTTCACGCCTTCCCATCGTCGGACATGGCACGATTTCACGTTTAGGAGCGACTCTCCCGTAATAATGCCCGTCTCCCATATCGTGCCGCCGTACAATTAAAGCCTTTCCAGCAATACGTATTGCATGCTTTTTTGTGAGATCCCCATTTTTCGTCCCCACCACCGTTGGTAATGGACTCCGCCCTCCGTGGAAACCGTGACTAAATGCGTTCGACGAACTCTGTGTACAATACTGACAGAGTTCGACGGCCGAAATCACCGAAATGGCGTAGATTGCGAACAATGTCGACAATCCGCGCCATTTCAGCGGCGACGGATGGCCGTCCAGAAGCCTATTGTTACGCCTTCGGAGGGGCCTTCTGCAAGCGCGCTCCAAAAGGGAAGAAAAACAGGGAACGCTTTGCCCTTCCATTGCGAAATCGATAAGATAATAATGTCTTGGTTGTTATAGCCGCTCAAAGCTTCCGTTTCTCGCTTCAATTGTTCCGTCGATGATTGAAATCTCGCAGCGGTTTTTTCTATCGATATCGCTTGTCGTTCTTAAGGGAACGTAACCCTCATTGTCTTCGCATGAGGAATGGATTCGGAAAAACCGTAGTATTTTCCTCGGATGCGATCGACCCGCTTCGTATCTTCTGGAAATCTGGTCTCGGGAATGATAATTCGGTGTGATAGCATCATTAGGTAATGTGGACTTTAGTTATGTCTCGGATAGAAGGATAGATCAGTTTTTTCGGTTCGTTCGTTGTAAATTCTGTAAAAACGACAGACTGCATATCTTTCCTCGATAATGAGTTGCCTGTATGTGTAACAAGGCTTTCGAAAGGAATGGAAATTGATTTCCCGGTTAAATGTCGATTATCGGGGAATGGATACATGTATTTGTTTCGGCTCTTGGAATTTCGAGATTCGTTGAGTGTATATTATTGAAGCATTATCAGGATATGTCTTATATATTCTATTACTGTTGTTGTACTCTTGTATTACGGTTGTATTATTATTTCTACTATTGTAATTAGAATTACATTTCAACTCAAGATTTGAATCGAAAAGAAACTATCAAGGAAGGAAGCGTATTATATGAAACAAAATTTTGAATCAGTTAACTTCTCCCCGCTTCCATCTCTTATTCATTCATTTTACTTCATAGTTTTTAGCATTAAATTTCGAACTATCACAAGTCAGGATTTGCGGTAGATAGGGTTCCTGAAGTAATTGGATTATTTTCTCCCCATTGTAACCGAAAGCTACTTGTTAGAAGTTGACGTCATTCGGATATTCTTGAAGTATATTCGCTTATGCCTCGGGGGAAAACGGTCCGTAACTTACGACTTATTTTTTTTAGTTCACCCATGCATTCAGTAGTCAACAGGGTTGTCAGTCTAGAGTTGATTCATTCACGTCATTCAGTAAAATATACTGATTTTGAATTACCGAACTTCTTGGAAACTCGCGCGGCTTTTTGTGCTCTCGGCCGGACGGAGAGCTTCCGCGGACACATCTGTCCGCTTCCCCGCTCATGCATTCGGTTTACTGCAACCAGGAAAATGGCAAAACCTATTTGTTTTTTGTCAGGCGGGTTAATGCGGTGGTTATGGTGACTGATAACTATTCGCGACTTTCGCACACAAACAGGAAGGGGTTTAATTTTTTCTCGGACGTCCCTGGAAGTTGTTATACACAGCATCGCTAGGCCTATCTTCCCTCCAGAAACCAAGCTCGAAATTTCGACGTTGAAGGAGTACTCTCTCAACATCCTGGTATCGAAAGCCCATGTCCTTCTCGCTCGAAACTTTCGACAATTTCGAGCATCGCCAATTAATTCCTATCGAATTGACCTTCTCATGCATCGCTCGGGAGGTTTTTCTACCCCGCCTCGACGAAAGAAGTTCTTGGCACACAAATAGCGTAAAGAATATCGGTTCCGTCCTTGGAAGTTGCAGTATAACGAAAAATGAAATCGAAAATTACCGAGCGATACAGTAAACTTTTTACAATGACATTCGCTTCCGATAGAAGATTGCTCCTTTACGACCAACTGGCGTCACTCTCAAGGTTTATGGCAACACCGAGACCATTTGGTTCTGAATCGTTAAATCTCAAGAAATGCGAACTAAGACGGGGTTACAGCTCATTTATTCTGCATTTATGCTCCTTATCTTAGACGAGTAAAATTTTGGTCGTCTTAGTTCATCGGTTTCTGATATATTTTCGTCAATATCCGAAACGAAGACATAGCATCGAAAGAGTAAAAGTTGTTCATGGTATCCGTTCTAGATCTACGGTAGAGACGGGTAGGCAAACTTTCATCGGAGTTGAAAACGTATGATCGCGGTCCCAATAAATTCTGCGTCCATGCTCGGTGTCGATGAAAGAAAAGTGAGATCAGCCAACCAATATAAAGCCAGTAAAAGGAAACGTAGCAGTTCTGCTTGGAATCGCTTGCTCGTGAGATTTCTTAAACCTATAAATTTTATCTCCCCCATCTCTCCCCCCGAGATCAAACTATTTTTCTTCGGTTTCATTTCCCAATTTCCCGAGAATTATCGCGGAACTTTTCCAGTCCTTAATTGGCCCCCAGCTACGGTCATCCCGGACGCAATTCATTCTGAACTTACCCTTAATGCTTGGTTTGGCCCCGAATTTCCGCCTTAGAGTTCGGAAATGTGAGGGAAGAGGGACCTCAGGCTCCACGGGGACTCCACGGGAACCCGAATGAGATGACGGTTTTTTGACTTTTCTGAGGCGCAATCAATCAACCTTTCATCTAGTATCCTACTGCACAACAACCGTCTGTTAATTGCGTCGCAGACAGGGAAAGTGGACAGCTTTGGAAAATGAAATGTCATCTGTTGGAAGGTATTCGGAGAGGGAAGGAATAGGAAAGAAGCATGCTACATAGTTATGGTCCGTTTCTTTTGGACTCCTTTAGTCTCTTTTTAGTAAAAACTTTTACTTTTACCTAGTTTTAACTTATTCTTTTTTTAATGTACCGCATTAATTCTTCTCCCCTCAAAACCCGATGATAAATAATCATTTATTCATCTTTTACCTTTTGCTGCTCACATTTGCATATATTTGACTCTATTCATCAAATGTTCTTTAATGGATCTGCAGTTTTTGACTCTAAATAAATTTATAATAAAAGATTTTCTAAATTTAAATATCGCTGTTGCGAATATGCAGCAAATTCAATAATTTTCAGTCCGGTTCTGAAGATTCTGATAGTTCCTCTTTAAGTTCGGATGGGAAAGTTTTAATGCAATTCTTTGCGCTCTCAATTGTAATGTTTTTCTCGAAAGAAATGAATGCTGACAGTGGATACATGAAATAGTGTAGTTCGCAGTGGATGTCTCACAAGTTAAGGACTCCATATTCAGATGCGAAATAAACCTTAGAAAATGAAATTTCTGAACGGAACTTTCCAATAACTCTGAGACTCTACGCGTTTACTGTTTGCTCATAGATGTCCGTCAGCTGAAAGCTATTCGTTTGTTAGTAATGATTGGTTTATGTTGAATAATTCCATCCCACGCTGTCTCTGTCATAACCGGTCGAGATAATTCGCTGAAAGTATCTCGTATACAATAACGTTGCGTTCCCTCCCTGTTTCAGAGACGTTACAAGCCACTCTTGCGTACATTCTATTCAGGATTATGAAATTCAGACTCGTGACCCTAAACCATTTTTCCCGGCTCAACTTGGTCGCTGCGTGGTACGGTAACCTTGAGTAGAAAGGCTTCGTTAGTGTGTCGGCCGACGCTCCCCTTCTTGGGCCGGCGGGAGAGGGCGGCGCGCCGGCCGGGGACTGAAGAGCCGCCCGCGCTCATTCCAGCCCGTTTCTCCCCCACGTGTCCGATACGTTTTGTTTATTCTGAAAAATTCTCCCCTTCCGGTCTCACTCCCACGTCCCCTCCCTCTCTAACTCACTTTCGCTCTTATTCCAAGAGATTCCCCCTATCTTCTCTCTCTCTTTCACTTTCCCTTCCAACCCTTTAACTTCTCCCCGAACGCCCCCCCTAAAATCCGCGCCCCATCTGGAAATTCCCTTTACTGCTCGTTAATGGGATCTTACGGCCGTGCTCCGGGAGCAAAGGTTTTGGTTGCGACGTGAGAAAGGAGAAGGTGGTCCTTCGCGGTCCACTTCGCTGAATCTCGCCTCGCTGGGTGATAGTCCTCAAAATTATGGGTTGGTAGGAGATGTAGAGGTTTCCGGTGCCAAGGAGGTTTTCTATTTTTCCCAATTTGGTTTTAAAGAATTTTTTTCAGCTTGACAATTTAAGTGTAGTATATTTGCATCATGAAACCTTATAGGTTGTACTGCCTGTGTTTAAATAAAATTTGCTTTATTAACCGATTGAGGGATAACTCTTGGTGAGAAGGCTTCTGAGATCCGTGGTTACATGTCTTTGCCTTGTCTGTATCTATAGAAGTAAATAGTATTGGCAGAAACTGCGTATTTTTGTACAGAATGCCACTTAAAATTGTTCAAATACAGCCGACGTTTTATAGTAACGGAGAGAAAGAACCTTGCATAGACTTCTTATATTTGATGAATTCATCTTCTTTTGAAGTTGGTACCAATAAACCGACTGACTTAAGTGATTCTTTAGGCTATTGCGACTCTCCAAGCGCTAATACTATACATCTTCACGTTATAATTCTGGGAAATCGAGACACGGTACTTCTTTAGGTTCATGGCTTTGGGTCTCTAAGATTTATTACTATTATTAGGGGTCTTTCACATACAACATCGTACATACAGTTTGTACTATTCCATCCTAGGCTCAAATGAACAAAAATCTTAAGAAGCTGCGAAATATAGACATAAGTCGCGTTGGATTGGTATACCCAAGAAATTTTGGAGCTTTGTTTATTAAGTGCAGAAGTCAAGTAATTACTCGTATCGTCATGCTCGGTCGGAATACAATACGATGCCAGGAATTTCAAATAACCATGCCTAACTAATAACAAGCTTCTTCTTGCATCTAAATCAAATTTACAAATGATGGAAATGAAGTTTTACTTAGCACAGGAAAGAGCGCAACTTAACCCAAGGCTATACAAGAAGAGAAAAATAGTGACGGCTGGGATTCGAACCCAGGTCTCCCACTTTCCAGGCAGGTGTTCTTACCAACTATTCTGATTCAAACGATTCAACCCTTCTTCTTAGCACAAGGATCTTCTTGGGAGGCGCAAAGATCATTACGAGTTATTTCTAAAATATAAGAAAAAGAATGATTTGAATTTTTTGTCCCCCTTGATACATGAGCTCCCCTGCTAACCCATCGTGCCCCCGATTGTGAATCCGCGCCTGCCTTACCTCAAACTTTCCGTGGGCGATGACTGTAAACACATCCGCTCCCATCACCTTCTGGTTGCTAGGTGGAGGAGGATTAGTGGTAGGTGATGCCGCGAGGGGTGGTCGTAGATGAAGGGAAGAGGTGCGTGCATCCATCTCCCGGAGACCTCCCACCCACCCGAAATAACGACCGTGTAGCTCGGCAACCGGAGAGCGGGGGAGGAGAAGCCGTGTGACGCATCCTCTTCCTTCCCTGACGCTCCCTCCTCACGGAGTGATGATGCGGAGGAGATCACCTCCTCCCTCGCACTCATCAGACCCTCTTGTTCCCTTCTTCAATTTGCCAAAGCATTGACCAGGCATACGCGGCCATGAATACATGTATAGCATTCTGGCGGTGGAGCACGGTGCCAATCGCACGTTGTTATCGAGGAAAGATTCGAGCGGCTGAAACCCCTCGTCTGGAAGGGTTTTTTCGAGTTTAACGCACCATCCGATGACCTAATTAAAGGTTAAAGGCTGTTATTACCGCCCGTAAAAACGCCCGATGGGCATATCGATGGCGAAAGGTTATTTGTCATTGTTGGCACGGCCGATGCGTGCGGCAATTAAAGTCGTGACGTAATTCCGAAGCATTCCCATTCCGGTGGCGCATGGGGAGGTATTTTTACGAGGTCTTCGAAGCAATTTCCCTTTTTTTCCTGAAATTGCGTACGCGACGGTTTTTAACGGGCGGGAAGTAAAAGGGTCCCGGCCGGGAGGTCGTCGACTCCCGGAGTCTTTAAGGAGTTTTCTCGCTGGTTGTTCTTTTTACTGCGGGACTTTGACGGAATATTTTCTCGTACTTTTGAGCCGATCATTTCGAAAAGTTTGGGAGTTACGATCGCCGTTTGCGCGGGAGGATTTCCAAGGATTACGTAGGGCGGATTCGCGCACAGGCGCTAGCTACGGCGTCGCCTTATAGGAGACCATTGTATGTTTTTGTTTCATTCGCGTGGTATAGAGCATCTAACCGAATTTATTAATCCTTTTTGCTATTTCGGACACTTTATTATTATCATTATTATTAATAACTTCCACAGATATATTTTGTAAGGGGACTAGTTTCGTCAATACCAAATCACTCAAATTATTAAGTGTTTATTGGGTAATTTATTATGGCTCTCTTCCACTAAGTTGAACTTGAGCATATCTGATTTATAATTCGCTTCACTATTGATATATTATATCTCATCTTGAATTTTGAAAGAGAAGACAATAGTCGTTTTTCTCTATATTCGATATATTTAACAATTGTTACATAAATTGAGTGCAGCACTTGTATCAAGATTTTCTCATAATTGCACCCATGGAGTGGACCGCTTAACTTAAAAATAATGACTCCTTAGGGCTCATGGACCAACTCTGAGACTCATTCTACCCGATCCCCTCACCATGGGGCTCCAACTTCCCTAACCCGTCCCCTAAGATCGTCACAACGAAAGAAATTCGGCGGTGGCAAAATTGGCGTCACGCCTAGAAAAACGCACCACAAAAATCTCATCTAGTTTTTCTCCCCCATTTGTTTATTAACAGTTTCGCGCAATCCTTTTTAAAAGCTCCCCGCTGCACGTGTAAATTAAATCCCGCCGCAACATCCCCGGTCGCGTAAACCCCACGCGCGATTATAAATGAATAATTCCATTTTCTCTAGCTCGTCGAGCCATCGTTCGCCATTATCGCTCCCTCTAGCGAACCCTTTCTGCGAGGCGCATTACTCCTCGCTAATGAAGCTCCCTGCTCTTCCCCACCCCACCTCCCCACAATAAACCAATCATTCCCCCCACCATCCTCATCCAATCCCCTATGCCGTCGTCTATGAATTACTACGCAAGAGTTCGGACTCGTAACTCCCCCCCGACGAAAAAACGGGGGATGCAGGCGTGAAGCCCGTGATCGAGACGAAATGCACTGGGAGAGGTGCAGTGGGGATTAGGCGTCAACTGCGCCATCCACGGCAACTACGGCACCTTCTTCCTACATCAATCTGCATCCGATTCGCTAGGCGATGCAAAATTAATACTGCGACGTGCGTTGCAGATGCGGAAGGTGGCCTACGCCCCGCGGTCGCCCCCGTCGTCTGTGCCTCGGCGAACGGAGGGCCTCGTTCTATTCACAGACCCCCACGAGCTTCTTTTGCCATCTCTCCGCTCCACCGTGCGCGTTATCTGTTTTTCAAATCCCTCCGCTTTATGGGGAAGATCGAACTTTTATCCCCAAGTCGTCATTATAATGATGGATCTCTCAGGTTAGCGAAGATTTCGGAAGTTTAGGGACATGCCCGATCTTGGGAGATGTGGAAAAATTATACCGTTTTGATGGCATTTGTCTTTTGGTGCAGAGTAGAATAAATGCATCATGTGTCCCAGATTTGATCCGGGGGTGATAGTATAAAAACTTAGGTAGAAATGATGCTGAATAATGACATTCATTCATTCATAGTAGATCTCTACTTATTAAATACTATGCAGAAATTTATTGATGTAGCTACTATACTGTTATATTCCGCTCACAACAGTTTCTCTCAGTGAGGATAGTAGTGGCAAACTTCCCCCTTCTTCATCCTAATGTTCGCCTCGTACATTCTCCAGAGCTTTCGGTATCAAATGGTGGAAGCGTATGATACAGAGTATAATAAATGGAACCACCTCAGTCCATGTGTGCTTGTATGCTGAAGGAAGATTTGCAGGAACAACTACAGAAATAGGGTTATTACAGTAAATTCTTGTCAATGAAACAGAACATTATAACAGTATGCTCGTGTACATTTCCCTTCAACTAGAAATTCGTTCTGGAAATGAAATTGAAAATGTTAAAGCGGCATATGTTATAGCGAAGACACTGTTACCAAGACGGTGATGTTCTTGACGAATGTTCACAATCAGATCGGTGCACGTGAATTGGTTGCGAGAAACGTAAAGATCGCGCGTCAACCCCGAAGGCGGCCTCACAATGTAACCGTGTGAATATGAAATCGCGGTGTGCGGCCGACCGATTTTTCAGCGCCGGCCCCGATGCAGATGCGGACACGGAGGACGCTCCGAGAGCCCCTTGCGTCGATGCTAATCTCCCGACGACCAAACCATCCCCGTCGGCAGAGCTTCTGCATGAATTCAATTCGCACCGATTTCTTCACCTCATTGTTTCCCGGGTTGCGCAAGGCACCCACAGGACTTGAGAGGAAAGGTCTTCGATCCCATTCCTTCCGTTCAAAACGTCTGCAGAATGGGTCGAAACTCTTCAAAATTTCGCGCAAGCCTTCTGTTTATTCGGTCGTGGGGGAAGGAAAGGCGGAGGAAGTGTCCCCTCTCCTCGAAGTGGGGAGTTGCATTACGTTTTCAAACCTCTGGACTCCGGCCAACTCCTTTCGGTGACCATAAGAGAAATCAAGCCGAGGAAATACCCGATATCCAGTGTATCCAATCGATGTCTTCAAATTGGGTACATGGCTAGAAAATGATATCCGTGAATACCGCAGACTGTCTATGGACAGAGCGAATCCGGTTCCGTTTTATTACTTACAGCGAGGCCGCCGGCTGCTCCTAGGTCCAGCAGAGAGCAAAAGAGACCGGAGCCTCAGGGCTGACGGATTAAAGGGGAGTCGTTGCTTGGATTTCGGAAAGTTGTATGAACGCCTAGACCAAGGAATTGAAAATGCATAGCTGTGGGGTGGATTGTGAGGAAAACAAGAGCAAACTACCCTACTCTTTATCTCATCTAGTGAGACTTTTTTTTCTCTCCTAGCTCTTAGTTGCTAATGGTAGAGGAGATGCGGTTCCATCTGACCTTCGGGCTGAATAATTTACGGACAACTGCGAAAAGTTTCCGAAGATGTCAGGCCATAATTTGCAAATTATTTGAGGATTGATCGATAATGCTTCACTATAGGTGTCGCAGTTTCGAATATTGTGCGATGTTTGTTAAATATCTTTGATAAATCGATAACTATTCAATCTTTAAAATAGGTGTCAATGCGAGTCACGAATTTGCAAAAGATATGTCTGCATACTCTTCAACTCGTAGGATCGTTGGATTCTCATCTCCTCGAACATCAGCTTTATAATACTTTGGATAGGGGATGAGGCGACTCGAAGTGAGGTATTTCGCCGTTGGACCTCACTGGACCGGAATGGTGTAGACGAAACAAGTCCTTGCAAATGCAGCCCTATTCTCCTATGAGTAACTTTTATCGTAGTTTTCGAGGAGCCCTTATCCAAATGAATACCTATATTCAGAATCATCCATTCCTCGGCAGCTGGTATAATGCCGTTAAACAATTGTTAACACTGGCAATGCTCAATGAGAGGAACGGAGATATTTAAACCATTTAGACCGCGGCAATAGACGCCTGAGGGCGGCGTCTGAGGCAGGTACTGCCGGAACTTTCGTTCGGTCGAGGAAGAGCTCTCGGCGGAAAGATGGCGATATTTCGGTATTTGCGCTCGGAGATCTTGGACCGAAACCTCGACGCGGATGGGCCTAAGTGTCATTTTCCGGATGGTCGGTCAGTCTTGGTCGACGGACTGTTTCCGGGGAATCCAAGAGGAAGCAGAAAGAGAGTCTCTGTCCGCCCGTGGGGAAAGGGCGCGCCCAACTCGCATTTCGGCCGAGATATCTCTTCATCTCCCCAGATGAGCTGAATCACGATACATGGTTGACTACGGCTCTTTCTCTTATCATCCCAACGCCATTCTTACATCATTCGAAAAACCACGTCCGTTTCGTCGTAATCCTTCCTGTCGCGGACTCCCCTTGGTCAACAGAAACATATTGCGCTAATGAACATAGCTTGGTTTATAGATACACAAAAAGAACTTATGAATTCTATTTCTATGGTTCATTCAGCAAGGTAACTCATGATTTTATCAAAACACTCTCCTCGGAATAATCGATGGCTCAGGACTGAAAATATCTTATTGCAAACGGCATGTACTCATTATTTCTCTCGTATGTACTTCACTTTTGAAGCTTAATATAGTAAATTAGAAGCATATCATGCTATATCCGTAGTTTCTGTTATCATTTGGAAGTTAAATGAAGAAATAACGCGACTCGTTATAGTATAGTTATAGTGTTTTAGTCAACATTTCATATTTCGTCCAAAGGATACATTTTTCTATCAGATAAAGGACTTACTTTTTCAGCATGGGTTATCTAATTTGTTGTAATAAAGAGTCGCAAACTTATTTCTTTTGAGAAATTCTTGGGGACCTTTAGGCCGTCCTTGAACCATATTTGAGAATCCATTCAGAGATAGATGACCTATCGGCCTAACCTCCTAGATAACGGGATTCCGAAAGGAAAAATCTTCTATGAGTTATTTCAGAATGCGATAAATTCACGTTTTTAGAAATATTTCCGGGATGTATCGTAAATATCTGTCTTGGGCAGGATATAAGTGGTTTCACTACTAATAGTTAGCTTCCAGTGGAGAGGAAAATGAAATATATCTCGTTGAAAAATCGAAGTTACTTGAACATTTTATTAATACTCAGAATGTCGTAGATAGGGAAAGAAATTGAGAGAATTTCGGTTGAATTGGTTCGGTTTGAATTGTTTCGACAGCTTCGGAGAACTCAAATTTCAGTACTTTTTGAGTAAACTCAATCGTGCTCGACTACTTTTCTAAGATAACTGCAATTTTATGCGATAAGAAGATCCGTCTGATTGTTTTATTCTATGTAGCACTCTTATTAAGGAAATGGAATATTTCTGTACGAGACGTCTTTTTTACGAGGACATCGAAGTTGCGTGATCAACTGCAATGTATGGCAGCTGCAAGGAAATCCTGGGAATTTTTTCCGATTCGCTCATGGTGGAAATTGTTTACCAGTTCCTGTTACCTTTCAGGGTGCATTGTAATTCCTCAGCGCCAATGCAATTGCTACCTCTTCGAAGGTTTGTAGATATTATATGATGAAGCCCGAATATATATATAAAACCCGGGTTCACTGGGAAATACAGTAATTGAACATAATTGCTATACGTCCAATAAATGCTTCCTTTCATTGCTTTTACCTCAACGACTCGATGAAAGACCCAATTGTCAGCGCTAAAAAGAGTATTACAAAATCATTACTCTACACTACGGTAAATTTTACAGAATAGCGATGAAATTTAGTTAGAATATGAGATTTACAATGAAGGATAACGTCTATTTCATCTTGAATCGCTTTGCTGCATAGAATTAGCAATTTCTGTCTTCTTAATTTTTAACTTTTTCTCTCTGTACTCATTTTAGTGCAGGAGGCTTACTGCTGCAAACTTATTTTCTCAATATTGACTTTTTCCTCTAGACTTTTACTTAATATCATCGTTAGTTAGTCATTGTCGGTCAACGCCTTCTGTCTGCATCGCAACAGTAATTAGCTTCTCGTATTTTATTAAACTCAAAGTTATAAGTATTAATTGATGACTCGAATGCTTCGCTTATTGCAATTTTATCTAGCAGCTCGTTGTTGTTGTATGTAATACAATTTATGTATATTCACTTGATATAGATGAAAGAACTCGAGGCATTTTTAGGTATTCTATTAATTTTTGTTTCCGGAATCCATTGTCTAAATTGCCCATTGCCTTAAACCCAAACCAGGAGGCACCCTCAAAATCTGATTTACTTCAGATTTCGTTTTACGCAAAGAACATCACATACTTGGCCTAATTCATTTCACCCAATTTCCTATATTTTCGGTCTACAGATTACTCTTATATTTTGCGCCTAATTCATCGAGGGAAACGGGAGGCATTAAAGGACGTCTTTCACAGCCGAAATTGCGTGCGCCAACGACCGCGCGCGACCGCATCCGAACGCTCGCTGCACGCCCGCTGCATTCGGGGGCGTTCTTTGCGATTTCGTGTCTCCGCTGAAGCGTGGACCGAGAGAGATCTGCGAGATTGAAAAACATCGCGGGGGAAGAGCGAATCTCTCTGTACTTTCACGTAAGGCTCGGGAGGACGCCTATTAGGGTGGGAGGGGGCCATAGTAACGGTCCTTAACAGTCGATTCGCGTTGGGCGTCTTCTCTCTCTCCCCAGAAAACAATTTTCCCCGGAGGATAAGGTCGAAGGTGCATCCGCGGATTGATTTAATTATTGCGAATAGAGGGAGGATTTCCCAGCGATATCGGATTCTTCGAAACCCTTCCTCCGGAAAGACAGAGAAGAAGGGAATGATAGGGAATATTACTGGAGTTACTCTTTTCGTGGTGGAGATCACAGGCAGAAACCAGTCGTTTATCATATTCGAGGAAAGAGAGGCATCAAGAACGCCGTAAAGGTGCCCGAACTGCACGTCTTAACCTCGCAAGTGTTTTCGTAAGACGTTCTTGAGTTGTGATTAGAGCTTTGAGGAAGTTTGAGAGGAACTCACTTGTTTCCGAAGTAGTTTCCTCGAAGATCTCGGGATCTGTGAATGTGTTTTTATAAAAAATCAAGTCTAACATAAGTCAAATAGTGACCTCCTAGTCGATCCTATTAGGTTTAGATGGGTCTTACCCTGAAATTAAGCCGTTTTTATCGTTGTTGTTACCATCATAATCTAAATTGCATGCTTTTTTTTGAGCAGTTACAAATTATAGTAGCAATGACCTCACGAAACCCTGGAGATATACGGTTCATTAATTTATTTTCGTGCTCTTGAAAAGGTGTTATTACTTCGCTTCCTGATGATATTGTATTATTATCACCCAAAATATTTAATAATCGTTTATTTACCTGAATAATGGATCATTTCAGAAATATAAACCTGAGGAGGTACTAAAGGTACCTGCATTACAACCAGGGCCGGATTTTCCAATAGGCTAACTCGGCTTCAGCCTAGGGCCTCAAGATCAAGAGGGGCCTACATTTAAATTGTAAGCAAAATTAAAATTACACTATTCTAAAAACAGTGAACACTAAAACACTGAACCGAAAATTAGGAGACATAATGAAATATATCAGGGTAATGATGTATTTTATTATCTCTCATGTAATTTACAAACTTAAAAATGGGAGGTGAAAGGGCCTCATAAGTGGAATAGCCTAGGGCTTCTTTTCATCTAAATCCGGCCCTGAGTTTATAGAAAATACCCAAATGTAAATCACCACGATTGGTCTCTCCACGGTGAAAAGTTATCAAATCAGCGTTTGCAGAAGTAAGAAATTTAGACACCTCAATACTAATAGACGTACTTCCATCCCTTTGCGTTCGTCGGATGGATGTTTTTCTTCGCGACACGTGATGGTTCAATCAGGGCCGCTAATACGCACGTATACCCGGGAAAATTTACTCGCTTATTATTCAGATCTATTCCGCTTTCCGAAGTGGGGACCAATTTCGCCAGAGTTCACGTCTTGCCGTGGGGTATTGCCGTATCTCAAGACCCCGAATTCCCCCCCTCAATATGCATGACATTCGTCGAAATCGGGTCACTCGGTCCCGAAAAAGATAAAAAAACTCACGCGGACAGGATGGGGAAGGGGGTCGCACGTTCATTCCCCTCTCCGAGAGAAGTGATAAAAATTCGTGCCCACTCGCGAAAAAGCTAGGAAAGGATGCACTTAGTATATTGGATCGCTAGATGGGCAACTCACGCTTCGTTACACCCTCTCCCCGACAATTCCCCCTAGAACGTGACTCATTTCGCCCGTTCCAAACGTGAGTGCGTGCGAGTTTTTTTCTGCGTTGTATTCCCCTCTTTTTTCCTATCCCTCAGGAGCGATCGCCGGTCTCCTCGATGGGCTTCGTCGGAATGCCCTCTTCTCCCCCGTTCGCCTAAGCGGCGCCTAGACTTCCTTCCCAACGCGCAGCTCTCCCCTCCCCGGTAAGTACTCCGACGTTCCCGGGAGAGATTCGTTGCCGAGCGGCCCCACCGTCCGCGGCCCGGGGACCTCCAACCTCCCGGCAGGACCGGGCTCGTCTGCCGGCCTCTCCCAACACCTCGCTCCCCCGAAATGCTCCGGAGATCGCGCACGTTTTTCCACGCATTTTGATTTCTCTCTCTCTCTCTTATCCCTTTCATTACGCGGACCCTGGTCATCGTCATGCGCGCGGCGCCTTTCCTTTGTTTTTGTTCCCCTCCCCCTCCCTTTTTTACGTTTTTTCACCTTTCATTCTCTCCTCTCTCTCGACGTACGTGGACGCCACCCACGCTCGCGACTCCTCGCGTATTTTTCACGTGTGAGTGACCGCCCCTTTTGAAATATGTAAGAGACGTCGCCGACATTTACCATTTATAGAATCCTCGTCGGGACGTCGTTTTGGTCGGGGCAGACGAGCGAATGGGTTGATGTAGTTTGAGGGTGACTTCTTGATGCAGCAGATCTCTTTTCCTTCCTAAGTTTCGCTGCCATATCCGAGATTTCTCCGCTGTAGTTCATGCCTTCGTGCTCTTATTCTAACTTACTATATCTTGGATCTCTGATGAAACTTTCATTGCTTTTCGTCTTTTCTACCGATTAATAATCTTCAATTCAGGGAAGATATATTTTCAGAAAATGTAGCCGATATTATGATTTCTCACTGTTATACAGGTCGTTCAGACACCGCTGGCGGATCAGGGAAGTAAATGCCTAGGACAAGTTACTTCAGAAATTCATTTTTTCCGGGAGCTATTCTCGAAAGTATTTTAAGGAAATAGATTCATGGTGCACCCCCTACTACATACCGAAAATCGGCTTGAAGGATAAATAAGTAGGGTAAACATTGGTAATTCCGTGATAAATTTCAAAAATCCTTTCAACAAGCGGTTATATTAGCTCAAATTTTGACTTAGAGAAAGCTCTTGCATTCACTTTTCTACATAGTGCAATTTAATTTATTTCACTGTTCCTGTAGTATTTAATTTGCCAATGTCACGAAATTACCTACGTTTATTTTACATGTAAATGAGCGAAACTACTCATTTAAAATTTAAATGAGTGGTTTTTCTCATTGATTCCGAGTATCTCCTAGCAGATACTTCTACAACAGTCCTTTGTTGCGTGGATCTTTGCATTATGCATCGCGCGTCCTCGTCGGATATTTCTGCCAAAGTATGATTCGCATCCCCAGCAAACAATAAGGGTTATTTTTTCCGTCCGGTCTTTCTCTAGCCTTGGTGATGACGGCAGGGCACAGCGTTCTTTTCCGCAAGTCGGCGCATTAAATTAATAAGAAGCGACGAAAAAAAATCTGGACTGAAGTTCTGGTGGGTCGCTGCCGTAAATCAAACGTGGTTTTGATTTGTGGAGTGACCCTCGAAGAAAATTTTGGCGGTATAGGGATCCGTGGGTGGCAATGAAGAACGGAGGCTGAATACTAACAGTGGGTATTTCGGAAGGGTACGGGAGAAACGTGGTCAGATAGCCGAAGAAAGAGAATTCTCAAGAAGTCATTCATGTCTTTAGAATTGCGTGGCGATCGGAGGATTTCACTCTTCGTTGTTCAGTAACCATAGCAGATGTTTGCTTCGTGTGGGTGTCATCGCTGGCTTTCTTAATCACTGATTTTCGAGACCGTTCTAATTGCCCGGTCATTAGTCCGCAGCTGTGCATTTTTTCGCGAGAGGGAAACGCGATGTTCGGTGTCACCAGAGTAATAATTTTCTGAAACTACTCTTTCTGCCAATCTCGTAACGAAGGGTTTTTCTATAATTCCGAGTTTGGAAGTCGTATCAGTTAAGCGGAATATTTCATTTCTGAAGCTGAATACCTATTCTGCAGCTGCGAAACGGTCCTTGGATCTGGATCATAAAAGCCTCCTTCCGTGCCATTTGATTTGATTCACTCTGGAGGAAGTTTTTCGTGGAGATATGTAAAAATGCTGACTGGGGTCGTACGTGGAAGGAATGAGAACTCTCGAAGGCTTCGGAAAAACCGCAGGAGAATCAGGTCGAAATCGGATAAAGATATGGTGAATGAAGAGGGGGGTTTTGTGTGCTTTTGGTCAATCGGTTTTCATTCATAATGGCTTGGAATACAACGAACGCGGTATTACTTTGATGGACATGGACAAAGTATGAAATCCAGAATTTTACTTTTCCCCTGAGATGTTTTCTGCTGTTATTTGGGCCAGTCGCATTATAGAAGGATAAGTCGATTGTATTTTAGCAGATTTTTTTTGAAAACATATTCCGAGATCTTATGCTGATTAAAATCCTCGTATTTTTAATTTAATTCCCCTAAGTTGGCTCTTCCATATCTTGCCATCCGTAAGAAATATAAAATATATAAAATTCTGTATGGTTATTTTTGCTATACATCATCAAATACGTAAGAACATTATATTTTACAATTGTCTTCCCGGTCACTTCCTAATTGAAGTTTCATAGCCTAAATGGTCGAAAGATGCAGATTTTAACGTGTAAGATGACCAGCTGGAGGAGTTTCCGTAGCTTTGGACGCAACAAATCCAGCCTTTGGAGTCAACTGAATATCCCAGAGTCATTCGCTCATTACGAGACCCTATTATTATCAAGTAATGGACATCAGCAAGTTAGTGCGGGCCAGAATGGCTTCTTTTCATCGCCCCCATCTGCGATAATCCAACGGCAGCGAACAGTATGGAATATCCGGGATGCCGAAGCTGACTCGCTCGGTTTGAAAAGGAGAGGAGTAAAAAAGGAGAAGAATTTGGTCTATGGGACGCCATGTGCGTCCGCCTTATCGTACCGCCCCTCGGGGATGCTTCAACCGCCCCAGAGCCTGCTTCTTTTAATGCCCTCCACCATCACATGCTGCGTCAGCCCTACCGGATCGCTCCTATTTTATCGCGGCAGAGCGTGCGTTTGATTGTAGGCGTGCTTTTGATAGTTGGCCTGCGTGCGCGATAATCGAGACCATTTCCTCGCGTTTTCGACCACTTCCCGCCGGTTATTACAGGCTGCCACGGGACGCCCAAGTATTCGCCCAAACTAGGAATCCCGGAGAAGATTTTAAAGCGCGAGATTTCCACCCGGAAGACGCGTATTTTATTCGCTCGGACGTATAATTTTTACGAGAGATAACTGCAGGTCCCGGTTGGGGAATTGTTTTAGTTGTCTGCGTTTAAAATGTCGGCAATGCAGAAATGTGGAAGGAATCCAACGCCTTACTTGGCGTGGTCGATCGGGGTACTCAAATTGCATCGGATTGTTATTAGGTCGTGGCCGCTCATATACCAGCTACAAGACAAGTCGTCGTGATGCTGTAAGGCCTCAAGGACATTCTGAGGCTTGACTTCCAAACTCGCATGCACCGTACTTTCGCTCGCAGGCCTTGGTTCGAGGAAAACGTGCGTCCGTGCAATAATTTTAATTGAGAAGTGTATAGAAAGGAGCATCTTTGTCATGACTAATACATGTTTGATAACCATAAAGCAATGCTGTGCGTTGGTATCGATAAACGTGATCTTTTAGCCTTAATTTAACATAAATTACGCGCGTACATATCGTGGATTCGAAATCTGAAAGTATGGAAGGTAACGGATTGATATAAGATGCGTCTTCGGAGCAATATTTTATATTTAACTTTCTTGACAGGTAATGACGTAGTGCTGTGAAGCATAAGGGATCAAGATTTACGTCTAGTGTCGCATAGATTTGCATTTGCGTAGATCTCCAGGGCCTATTTTAGATTTGGCTTACTTAAAAGGCAATGATATAGTGCTGGAAGCATCGGGCATAAAGATTTACAACTGGCATCGGATTAATTTGCATTTACGTTGATTTTTCTCGGCCAAATTTATCCTTTTATCCAAAAGGCAGAGCTATAATAACCAACATTAGTCCGAATCTGCATTCTTTCCGTGTATAAGTAAATCACCATGCGCTTTCTCTCATTATAGCGGCAGAACTTGAGTGGAAAACCGTGTAAGAAATGTGTATGAAAGGTTTCTCGGATACAAGGGCAGCGCAAAATCGGTCAGAAAGGGGTGGGGACATCAGCTGTTTTGATAGAGCGGTACACAACTGTTAATATTAAAAACGCATAGTTTTCGTTCGCTTCACGCAATCATACGAAACCTTTTATCGATAGGATATTCGGATCCTTAACAGTCGTAACCGTTTTAACGACGTTCCGAGCGATAAAGCCCCCCTAATCAAGCTTTTTGCACCCTTATCCCATCGCGAGAAACGCATTTCAAAGCTGGAACACGGCCCCACACTTCAAGAGTTACGTCGCAACTTTCCGCGGAATAAAATTTTCAGGAATAACGGGACGGTGCTGAGTTCGATGGCAGATACCACCAGAGGATCTCAAGCCATCTCCAGCACGCATCACGGATATTATTCCAGGAATCTCCTTGACCACGGGGTTTATGCCCCCGCTCTTTCCCATAGCTATCCGCGATGTCCATTGTTTATTCGGAGGTCGCGCTTTCCCTAGAAGTCGTATTTCCTCCGGGTTCCGAACCCGGTGGCCCGTTCCTGTCTCCGACCTTTCCATACGTGCAGAAGTCGTTCCCTTCCTTATCGTTTCCTAGTTCATCTGTGTGCGAAGTGGCCTTTCTTTTCCCTACCCGCCCACACGCCCTGCCACTTATTACTGGGATTTATTTCTCTTTTTTCAGTGCTTTCCGTTTGTGACCCGATCCATCCATGCTCCCGCATCGTCCCTTGCAAGTGAAGTGAGCTCCCTGGTTTATGCTTTTCCATATTGGAGGGTAGCAGTTGCTTTGCCGAGCTGAAATAGATATTCGGTTCCATACCGGGATTTCGTTTTTGCAGCCGGCTGCATATCTCGGAAGCTGCATGCTTGAGTTTAATAATGTATGGTGAATTCGGATGAATATCTTTGCTTGAATTTTCATCCTAAGGAACCCATGTGCCTCATTATTTAAACTGTGTATGATAAATGTATTTTAGCCACGTTTCTTTGAAATTTATGCCAAGTAAAGTAAAAATACTCTGTGATGCTTACAGAAACCATTTGTTCTAATTTAATTCTTTCTGCAATCAGCTGTATCAGTCTTGGGTCGTCCTCTTTTTAAATTACTCTTTTCATTCATGGATATTATTATTCGGATGAAAATTATAAGTTATCTTGTGTAAAGGTTTTATGATAACCCAGTGATGATCTGTTTCTTCGGTGAAAACGTTTTCTTTTTTCTCTGCCTTACATCTCCATGAAGATCATGCATATAAAATACATGATTTGGTAGTAAGAACCCTGTATGTATGTTTCAATGTTTACTTGAAGGTAGCCAATGCTGCAAATCCCGGGTCATATGTTTCCTTCTGTTTCAATGGATATGATCATGATGGAATCACTCACCTCTCATTACTACAAAGTTGAATCTGAACTTTAACGTTGCATCCCACTTATCCAAAGGGCTGTCCAGAGAACTACGTACTTTGAAACATTCGAGGAAATTAGTCACGATCGGATTCTATTGCACACGCTTTTATTTCTGAGTGGGTTTAGAGGGCGTATCCAGACGCAATTCGGGAAAGCGAGTTAATCTCTGAATTAATCCCTCGATATTTTCTAAATCCTCATTGTCTCCTCTTAAAACCGATGACACTTCGTCGAAAACGGGAAGGAGCTCGCTGAAGAGGCACGCGCGGATTCGCCCAAGAATTATTTTTCTCGGCGATGTAGAAAAGAGCGTATTGAGAGGGATAAACCGCTGCCTGTCCTAAGGTACGCCTCGAATCACGTCTGTCACGGTCGCGTTTCTCTTTTTTCACCGCAAAAAAATTCACTCGTATCGCTCGGTCACGAAAATTTTTCTTACGCAGCAATGGGGTACCCGCGCGTATTTTTTATTTATGATTCAAAGGCTGACGCGCACTTTTCATATCAATTCTGAAAAAAATCGCTATCATCCCCGCAGCTGAAACCACTTTCGAAGTATAATCTACTTACTAGCCCGCTCGTTTCGTATTCTTAAAAGAGCCCTAAGAATGTTAATTAATGTGATGTTTAAAATAAACGAATCTGCTTCATATTCGTCTTTAGAATTTTGTGCTGTTTTCCGAGATTTCCCTCAACGTTATCTACTATTGAACAGAATGTATATGTTGTGGTAAAGTAATGAATAACTATGTATATAACCCCTTAATTATGATTTATGTTAACAACCATTTTATCTATGTGGTTTTCTTGAGTTCTGTTGATTTGCGCCGAAACCGGTGAGCGTGTGTAATTTTCTTGTGGATTTTCTTCAAGTGCTGATAGTGAAACTCTTTTGGCAAAGTTATAAGTTATTTTTTGTTTTGCTTTGTACCGTTAGCGACATTCAAGTGATTGAATGCCATCGCTGCCTTTCGCCAGATTCGTTCTCACAATCGTTTCCATTCAGCCTCCCTTGTTCCTCCCTCATTATCCTTAACATCTTCCCTATCATCCATTTGTGGATGAAGCATTTCGCGTCGATTTTCGTACGGACGAAGAATGTCTCGAATCTTTTGCCACGCTTCGTCAGCCTCCCGCCGGGGAAAATCACCGCGTCCGCTCGACGTTTAGAACAAAGGAGAGTGAAAGTGAGCGGGCGGAAAAAAATAAGTTCGAAGGAGTCTTACCCGAAAAATCCAGGCCCCCCTTGATAATGGAGTCCCCTTTTCATGCGATGATGAGGCTTCTTTCTCGAGAGCACCTCACGCACTCGGGTGCGTGGCTTGCGCTCGAAGATGGCACTGCGCACTCCCTAATTCCCCAAGATTGGAGATTTTGGGAGTCAAGCTACTGGAAAGTAAGCGTGGATACATTTGGCAGATTCAGCTCGCTCTTCGAATACCACTTTCGTCTCGATTAATTAAGGAGTACCTCGGGCCACAAGGTGGGAATTTCGCGAAGGCCGATCATAGGTGTTATTTTTTTAAATTAGAAAAATTTACAGTAGAAAGAAACCTTTACAAAGTGGTACACTCTACAAATAATTAATGTGCAATTGTTATTCTATGATTTTTCTCGTTGAGCAAGGTTAGCTATTTTTTACCACGATGAGAATTCACGTTACTCAGTGAGATTTATATCCAAGGATGTAAACGGTGCTTTATTCAGTTGTCGCTCTTTCAAGAAAGTCGTATGGAAAGAAATCCGTGTTATCGTAATAAACTAGCATGAAACATTCTTTGCTCCATGTTGATTTTTTAAAGATATAGACTCAGTTAATGTCTAACTTCACGTATTCTAAACAACATGAAATTGTTACAAGACCGGGTCTGACTAGCTTTCGAGTCAGAAGTGTACTAATTTTCCCTCTAAATTATCAATCAATGATTTCATTGCCACAAATATATTTATACCAGCAGTAATATCAGTTGTTTTACTCAAATTATCAAGTTTTTGTATTAAAGTATTCTAAGAAGGCAAATTGACCATGGAAATTGCGTTAAATATTCAAAATACATGGAGCTATGAGCTTTTATATCCTTAGAAACTTTGTGTGCTGTTACTTTAAACGCAGGTAGTTTATTGGCACCAAGCACCAGCACCATATAGGCTCCATGATAAAAAAATTGGGGATATCAATGCTCGAAAAATGTAGCTTTTGTGGGCATATTTTTATTTCCAATCTTGCCACCGAGCCTTGTTACCGATAACGTCAAGTCGCATGAAGCTCGCGCGTAAGAGTTCGCCGACCCCTGCAGACGAAGAAACGCGATCTTATCCAAAGAATACGATTCCCATCCGCCGAATTCTTCATCCGAGAATCCGGAAGAAAGCAGCTTCCAAAACGAAGCCCCATCCATTCCCGGAGAAAAACCGGACGCGAGCGCATGCACCGAATTTCAATTCCGATCCGTTCCGAGAACCTCCAGCCAAAGCCATTGTCAAATGTCGACCCATTTGACGCCCTGCAGTTCCCAGAAGCGAAGACCGCCTTTGGACCTGACCGCGGATGGATGATCGAACCAATGGAAAAGACTTAAGAAATGCCGGAGTGGTAGGGGGGGCAGGATGGGAAGAGAATGATTTATGATGATTAAAGAACCGCTCCCTGGTAAGAAGTACCTCGCTCGAAACCCAGCTCCCCGCAGCGAAGCGAAAGAAAAAATTTACGAATCCTCAACGGCGCTAGCCCCATGCTCTCGGTGTATTAAAATTTTTGATGGGGAATGAAGTCTCGCAATTCTTTATTCTACTCCACTATGGGTTAGGAGGGGATTGGATTGGAAGAAATGGTCACGTGGTTAACAACCTGCGCATTTAGTTTGAGGGAAAGTCCATTACCTTACGGGATAGTCGCTGAATTTTATGTTCCTTCAGCCTGTCAAATTTGGGTGTTGACGGGATCTTTCGTTGGCGATTTTCTTATAAAAATGAGTTGCGTATCGCCCAGACGGCAATTCTTTCCCTTATCTTCGAGTTGATCCACCTACCGCTTCCAATTTCTTTGGAGAGAGTAGATTTCTAGAGGTTAGAACTTCCTAGAAATGAAAAAGTTTAGACAGTATAAGGAATTTCTTACAATGATTGCTTACATTATTATGTGGTATGATTTAGGGACGCTACATTATAAATTTGTATTTTCGTCTCTATAACATTCGTCTGCTACTGTTCTCTCGTGGTAGACCTTTCGACGTGGAGTCCTTAGGTTATAAAAAATAACTTCATATGCAAATTTAGGAAAACTCTACGATGGCAGCTCAAGTAATGCAAGAAAACTTCGACGAGTACCAATACCACCGGATGCTACTAATTCTTACGTTACGCAACGCAAGCCGCCGAAGGCGCAAATCTCTCCACCGCATAGTTCCCAAAGGGTTGCATTATCCAAACTCTCCCGCGAGACTCCCTCTTCCTGTAATCTTCTGGAAATTACTATTTCCCGCGGTCGTAGGCCCGCAGCAGATGTAGGTCTTTGCAGATCCGCGTACCCAAATCAACCCCAGACCGCCGAGAAGTTGTCCGCGCGCCGCCTCAGCTGAGGCCCGCCTTCAGATTACGTCAGAGAGGGAAGAGAGGAGTGCGGTGTCCGGAGCAAAACAAGCCCCTCTATTACATCCACTCTTTTCCTCCTCCGGAGAGTAAATGCCGTACTCTCGGTGGTAATTTCCGCTCCCCTTTTTTCTCCTTCCGCAGACACCTCTGTTCAGGAACTCTCGGAATCGACGTTACGCGAACCGGAGGATGCGTGCGGAGGAAGAGGTGTGTACGCGTCGGCTCCACCGCAGAGAGAGAGTGGGTAGGCTCATATCCCAAGGCCTCCGGCGATTAATGTTATCTTTCTCCCGAAGGAGAAACAAGGCGGTTGCTGTGTAAGGATGCACTCTGCCCTCGCGGCTGGAGGGGTTCTTGATGTCCTCCCTCTCGGGGCCTCCGTATAGACGAGGTTTACCGAAGGATGCGCACGTCAGCGCGGAGGTCGCATGCGGATAGCTTTAAGGGCGGGAGTTTCCGAAGTTTACAGTCAACCCGTTGGATATCCAGAAAAACGCATCGCATTAACATTCTCCTCGTGTGCGTGGATAAGGAATGGGGTGCGGGAAGGGGGGTGATGGCGGAGATTGCCTGTTCTTGCTTGCTGAAGAGAGGAGTATAATAACTTCTCTTTATTCCGGGGTTGTTTGGAGAAGGTAGCTGTAGATAACGCCTGTCTGATATCTGAGGAATCAGGGAAGTTAGGAGCTTACATTCTTCGGGGAAAGTTACTGACTCCGGAAGATAGCGCGTATGCTTACAAATTTTTTGAGGAAGAGCTGGAGGTAAACATATCCCCGTAATGCCGTTAAGATGTCGAACTTCTCGAGGAGTGCTACGGATTACCTCGTGAGGAAATTAAATGAAGCCACGGGAAAATTTGAACTGGATAGTATTTCATTTTCCAGTTGCTCCATTTCCATCCGTTATTAATTTCAGTCTCCTTATGTTTTGCAGAATGTTACAAGTATACGTCTAAGTTTTGTTTATGTATTCACGAAATTCTGCCGCAGTTAGATGAAAGTGTGGTGTTTGCTACTCCCCTCATGTACAATACACATCTCAATTCACCAATAAATAATAGAATCAATTTATACCTATAATAGTGGCAAAAAATTATCTTCAGTAATATAAATAATTCATAATCGCTGAATTGAAAACATAGGTTATGTGCACTCTAAAAAACAAATTAGACCCGTTATGGTATTAAATATTCTATCTTTACAGAATAAAGGGAATGAAAGGAAAAGTTGGAAAGAAAGAGCTAGATGAGTCAATTAAGCAGCTCAATATTAGTCAATTTATCGGAGAAATGCTGGCAAATACTAGTGCGCGTTGAAATTAGGTAAGTCAGAGTGGTACCCCCATTGATGCAGATGAAGAAACGTTACGTCGTAAAGCAATTTGGAAAACGGTGTATAGAAAGCAGCATCTAAAACTAGCTGGGAAGAGCAGGGAGCGGCTGTTGCTCCCAGCGGACGACTCGGTGCTCATTGTCAGTCTTACTTACTTGTTCTCTAGGGATTCTTTCTTACTTACTCCGGAATAAAGATGGGTCGTCCGTACGGGACGGAGGTGTGTATACACGAATCCTCTTCTTTTATTTGTCTGGGGAAACTTGCGTTCGTTACGCCCTTATTTCGTAAGGGAGGGATCCTCGTCACTAAGGGCTAACGAGTTTATTTTTCCGTGTGCGTTCGCCCACGGATCGTAGATTAAGGAACGGAAGGGCTGCTTATCGTTGCAATTTGTGCAATCGTTTCAGAGGGACCTTAACGAGGAAGGGAGATAGGCGAATGCGGTCTCGATACCCCTCCCGCCGACGAAGGGTGTGGTATTTGAAATTTCGGGTTGCCGCTCGCCCAAGAGTTTACTCTCTCGTTCCTCGATGCATAAATTCCCCCCTCCGGCTAACGAAGGCGATGTTGTAGGTGAGGCGCAAGGCTTCGTTTAAAACGATTTATTTCCGTTGTAAATCTCGCTTCGTAAATTACGGCTTTCGGAGTCCAAGGAGGCGATTTCGTCTTCCGTCCCCTGGGGATGGGTAACCCAATTTTGGCGCCCGAAAATAATTTTCGGCGATAATCAGGAGGCTGTTTTTTTAGAAGCGATGACGAAGAAATATGGAATCCGCTTGATGCTCCTTGTTTGACCCAGAACCACTTAGTCTCGAAACTCACGTCCTGAAATTTCAGTGTATCAGTCGCAAAAGAAGCGTCGACGACCACATGTCACCGATTGCGGATTTAGACTTTACTGGACCGATTGAACTAAGTCACGTAGGCCTTGGAGATTATGAATATGAATACCATATTTTACCATGAGCAGATATTACTACGAATGGGTCCCATAAATATACCGGTCCCGGGCACCACGCACTTTTCAAACCTCCCTAAATTCTCCTATTTCCTCACGGACACAGAGCGTTCGAAATATAAATAAACAACGCGTATTGGCAGATTCTATTTGGTACTTTTGTAAATCCATTACTTTTTACGGTAATATTAGGTCACCTACAGTCCCATCATCACGACCCTATTAAGTATTGCGTCTTTTTTATGAAAAGGAGGAAGTAATTCAAAGAGCACCTTCGGGTTGAATTATGGTTTCGTCACTCAAGTGCGAATTCCGCGACCCCATCAGGTGAGCAATGATAGCGTATATGTATCCCCGTATACACTGGAAGTTACTACAGCTAGAGTGGAAGGGAAAGCCCTCCTACTTCACTATTTATACGTAGAGAACATCGGAGTGGAAATAAAGAGCGCTTATATATAAACTGGTTAAGTTTATCTTGCTCCGACGGCGAAGCGAACGAAGGCTTCCGGATGGCTTGTGGGGCGTCGCCGCTCTACTCTTTGGAAGGCACATACGCATCGTTTTTCCACGAAGAGAAATATCGTTTCCGTAGTTTACGTTGTTCTAAATGTAAATGTTATCGATGAGTTAGATTAGCATTATTTAGATTCACCAAAACTGTGTTGTTTTGTAAGAAACGTAACGGTTGCCGCATGAAGTTATAATTATAAGTATTCTTTGAAGGAGAAATGATTTCTTGCACATTTTTGTTAAATCTTCTAGTATGTTTTGTTAATATCGCAAAAGCTTCTCTTATCTGAAACTTGGAAAATGACAATCAAGTAGGTTTTACCGTAAATCGTCCCGTTTTTTTAAGTATCAGTATATTTTTGAAGGATATGATGAAGAAAATATAACACCAGATATTTGCATTTACCGCTGCTGATTTCCGCTCTTATCTCAGCAGATGGTCGGTTATTACGAATTTTCGTAAGGGTTTTATAAATTCGAATTTCGTGCTATCTCTGTTTTTCATTTGTTTCGACTTCATCAAAAGTAAAGCGCTGCAAGGAAAATAGATTATAATTGAAAATTTTGTTCTTCAGATGAGTGTAAGCTGCGAAATTACCGCTGAAAAATGTCTATGGGCTGTAAACGAGCAGGTTTCAGTCTAAGAACTGTAACATCATTTGTCAGTCAAGCTAATTTTACATGAATTTGTCAGAATGAGGTCGCATATATATCTATATGCATTAAGTAACGATCCATTGATTTCCTCGGAAGCGGACGGCATGAAACATCCCGAAATCTTATTTGCGCAGGAAAGATGATTTTTTTAACTGCACTGTTCTTCCAACTGGACCGAAACCAAGAATTTTTTCCTCCTTATTATTCAAGCTCGATCATATCTTTTCCATCCAAATCGTTTTTTTATTGTTATTATTTCCGCGTTGAAGAGCGCCGGACGCTGGCTCCTAAAAACAGCTCGCACGGCCTCGCATAACGTAGCGAGGCGCCTCTTGGCAAAGAAACCTAAAAATCCTCCCTTTATCTCCTCGAATCTCCCACAGGCATCTCCGCCGTCTTCCCATCGCATTTCTACGCACCCTCCGCTTCATTTGTTCTCTCGGACCGTTCGCCAGCGGGTGACGTCACAAAACGAGGAGTTGGTGGAACGCATCGCTTTAGTTTCGGGTTGATTTGCTCGCATTTTCGGCGAACGGAAAGGATAGTTGAGAGCTAGACGGGTCAGTGCAGCCCCCCCGCGGGTCACGATCCCACCGAAATTGAATATTTCCGAAACTGCGCTCAGCCTGGCCCTTTTTGATGAGATCGAGGCTCGGAACAGTTCTGGATAACCTGGATCGCGTACTCGGTAATGCTGATTGTTCACGGACTGCAATGGGCAATCGCCGGAGACCCTCGTCTCCGACCCAGCAGCCCAGGGGTCCTGAACCCGTGACCATTTTACTATTTATTTACGACTCTTGCTCCTGGAAAGTCATATATTTTTTCCTGGTATTTTCTTGTGCACCTGTATAAGTACTTAAATTCTGAGCTGAAATAGGAAAAAAAACTGTTCTAATTGAAGAATACTCCAAATTGAAATGTTTGAATAGTTTTCATTAAACCATCTTTGACGAAGTAGGTAGCGATTATTATCAGTGAAGTATTAGGTAAAATTGAAATGGATTGCTTGAGGGCTTCAAAATCTTAATTATGCTTGTTCTACCTACTGGAGATGTAAACTTGAACCCACGGCTTCAGATGGCTTGGTCGCGCTGGGGCTTCATAAACATGCTGACGAACCAACTAACTTGTTCCCATTTTCGAATTAAGTTTCAATTACCTGGGAATCAATCGAACATTCTTCATTGTGGAGGAGCAATGAAAATATCTACTTTACAATTATTTACCGCTGATCGTTTCTATAATCTACTCTAGCTTTGAGGTTCCACTGACTGGTGGACCCGAGGAGGTCGCTTCACCACGTCCGCAGCGATCCGGAAGATTGTCGACAATCGGTTGCAGGGAGCGGCGATTGAAGCATTACCTCCCGTTGGCGATCTGCAACAATGTCCCCGCTTTAACACTCTATCTGCCTCTAACTCTTCTCTCCCATTTAAATATCCCCTTTTCCGCATACGATACAGCCCAGGTTGTCCGAAATGAAAAACATCCCGTCTAGAGCGCTCCCTTCCTTCGTTCCCATGCCTCTCGACGCAAATTGCTATGTGTTGGTCTACCGCGGTGTGTTTCACCTCCCCGATGACCGTTGCCAGCACTTGGCTCTCCCCGTGCACCCCTCTTTTCTTCCCTCTGCGAGGTGTTTAAGTGCTTAGCACTTTGAAGAAACGTCAAGCGTCAAGCATTTCTCACCCGAGTCCCTTTTAGCGGATTTGGTTTTGAAAAGAAAATGAAGAAATGTCACCGGTCGGGCGGTGTGGGTTCCGAGCAAACTTTCTCCTCCCCGTGCTGTTTGGCCAAGTGTCTCGCGCCTTGTTTTTCGGGGGGGCGATTCGTCTTAACTTGTTGGGCAGCTTAGCAAGCAGTTTTTTCCTATGCTTTAAGTCTCGAGTAGAGATGGGCGCCGCGCCGATTACGCCAGCCGCCGACAATATCGGGCACGCCGCCGCCGCCGAAGAAATAACTACGGCGCGCCGCCGCGCCGCCGCCGGAAATTTTATCGGCGGCGGCGCGGCGTGGCTTGGATTTAAAAACAAGATCCCACTGTCGAAAATATGCTGACAAGTAGTTCGAAGAGATACGCTTTGAACTGATAGAATACATCTCTGGTTTTCCACGAGGGCGCTGAGTTATACGTGATATCGATACGTGTTACGATTAGGCCGTTTGCACACGTGCCGGAAAAATCGGTGCCGGTGTAGGAGTCGAGGAGCACTTAACGGGCAGGAGTCACTGTACAGTGAGTCCCACCAGAAAGTGGTGTTCACTTGTCAAGTGTGCCTTGCCCGGGCGGGGTACACTTTACTCAGGCGGCTATCACTTAACGCATAGTTTTCCTCACATATTTGTAGTTTTTTGTCTTAGAATTTGCGGAAACTTGTTTCTAATTATCAGACATAAGTTTTAAAGGAATTATAAATTATTATATCATATCTTATTAGTAAACAAAGTTATTAATTTTGAATAAATGAAAAAGCTATTTATTGCCGGTCTTTCCATTATAGTTACTTGAGTTTTGAGTTGAATAAAACTTAAACAAGAATGTCCACAGAAAAACAAGTTCTACCAAATATTACCTTGATACGAGTAAAATGCTGCTTGCATTCTGCACACACAACACAATAACACAAATTTCAAGTCGACAACATATCGATAGGGTCATCAAAAGTAGAAAAGGTATTGAAATTATTCATAAAATTCGCTGAAATTTCTCCGCCCGACATCGAACCCGGGTCTTCCTGGTGATAAATACTATGCAGAACAACAAAGGATTACCGTCTCTAACTATGAGTGAAAACTCAAGCAGAAATATTTGCTGCAACTGCCTCAAATGACGTCCTACTTTTCTCATATATTCCTTTAGATCTATTATCGATATGATAGGAAGTTCTAGCTTAGATAGAAGATGTATATCAAGACTTGGTTTATGAAAAAAATTAGATAAGACCATGCTGTTTCTAGGTTCGATGCCAGAACACATTACAAATTCTAATCTAATTCTAATCGAAAGCTTAGTTACGCCGCGGCTCCCAACTATCGTCCATACATTGTAGTAATATCGAAGGGTATTGTTGTTGATTAAAGCAAGTAATGAGGGAAGGGGGTATTTTAACTTACCGCCGAAGAGTGCAACAGCCATGTTAAATGGTGAAACATTTTCTTGTTTCGATAATTAAACACATTAATGACTCCAGTTTAAGGTTTAAAGAGGCTTTGACTTGTTTGTTAGAACTGAGAATCATCGACTTATTATGTTTCGAATCAAATTTTAGGTATGATGCCGTAAAGATAACCCAACAAAATTTACGTGGTAAATAGCTGATGCATTAAAAAAGTTTTTTAAGATACGTGACAAAAATTTTTTTTATTATGAATTTTTTTTAATCGCCCTCAAAGATTTTGTCAAAGTTCGGAATTTTGAGAATTTAAGAATTTGAAATTTTATTTTGGCTAAACGGTATGAGTAAGGGTAAAAAATATTCTCTTGTGAGTTACAACAACTATTTAGCATTTTTAGAGAAAACATTAAACAATGCATCTCAAATACTTACGTAACCATGACCAAAAATGTCTGGAAAGTCATGGTTTTCTCAGAAAATACGAAAACATTCGTAGCTCGAAAACAAAAGAAGATCGGACAACAAAATGAATTGCAAACCTGTAGGCCATGTAATGTTCTACCTCTGTGTTTCGTTTGGTCCATGACTTTTGGGACACCCTGAATAGATATTGAATGTGTAATGTGTAACTATGTAATAGAAATTTTTTTGTTTTTATCTTTTTGGTACTTTATCGCAGTCAGAAATAAATAAGTTCCCGATATTTCACGCTCTAAAACAGACCGCTCAATTTGAAAATGATATCGCAAAAAATATTAATTTAATTAACACAAAATTTTAACACATTATTGCGTTATATATTTTGAATCAAAATTAAAAATTTTAATATATTTCCTAGCCACCAGAAAAAATTGTTACCGATTAAGTAAAAAACTTTTTCTCAGCAATGAAAGTAGGTACGATTGCAAACTTGATTTCGTTACCAAGCTCTTGGTAGAATATTTCATAATACGTATATATAATAATATATTTCATACGTAATATAATTCATAGAATACATTGCGGAAGATGTAACTTCCGCAATGTATGTTCGTTTTCGAATGTTTATGATAGAAAATAGGGATTTAAAATAACACAAATAAAATTCAGTATTTTCTCAGAATACTATCTCGGTGGATGTTTTTAATGAATAAAGTATAGCGAAAAGTAGTTGCTAACTACCTTTTTGAACGCATTTTTCTGAATCCTCTCGACATTCCCTTCAAAATTTTCAGATGTATTTTCCCAGAATATTTACCAGGAAATTTAAAAGTATCGGAAAAAGATCATAAAAGGAAGCAAATTATCAAGAATAAGAACTTCTTCGTTTCTGAAATGAGAGTGAGTATTAAAGAACAAGTACAAACAAATTCGCTACGAATTTCCAAATTTTTCAATTAAATATTTTTCTTTTCTTATTTTTCCTTGTAAATATGATAATAATTAATTATAATTAAATTTCACTGAACAGCTTTCAATTACTTATCTCCATGTGGTATAATATTAAAATTAACTTAGGCTAACTTTCTCTTTCAACGCGTATATTTCTACTCCGTGCATCAATCTCTCTTTTGAACATGGGGCCGTTTGAGATACGTTGGGCTTTTTAGTAGTGGCAAGCAGGGCCGGCTTTATGGGAAGGCGAATAAGGCGGTCGCCTGGGGCCGCCAAATTTTGGCCAAATTATTACATTACAAGATTATTATTATTGATTGACTCTCAAATAACTCACAAAAAAATTAGATAGAAAGAATCTTAATAATTTAGTTTATTATTCAATGTAAAAGAGCCTGTTGTTATATTTTGTCAGGTTTACACCATTATTCAATTTACAATATTACGAACGGGAGAGCCGCCAAATGCGTTTTGCCTGGGGCCGCCAATTGTCTAAAGTCGGCCCTGATGGCAAGAAATGTGTATTCATTACGTATCATAATTTATGTGAATACTTTGATAAAAACCATCTTGAACATATATGTAAACCACAATGTTAACTCCAAGAGAATTTTCTTCATAGGGTACAACAGTATTTTCCTGGATTAACTTCAATTCCTAATAATTGAAGCATCTTCTGATTTATAAAAAAACGTCTAATCCAGAGTTCTTAAACATTATAATCGGTTTGAATATCTTATTAGAACATAGTGTATTCCCGCAACCAGCACTCCCATTGAGAGGAGTCTTAGTATATGAGGGCTCACTCTCAACGATAAGAAAAGCAGACTAGAGCCACAGAGATTGAATAAAATAGTATTCATCCATGAAAACTATGTGTTGTGCAAAGATTTTGTTGACAGAGTGTAACCTACTGCTGAATGTTATTAATATATTTATTTATACTCCTCTCATTCATTCATTTGCTAATTATTCTTTTAGTTTGTTTTAACTTAAATGTTTTGATTTGCGTTCATCATTTATACATTTTTTATTTTCTGGAAATTTCAATTGAACGTCTATTCCTGGATTCCATACTTGAAAAATGTGGCGCAAATGTGGTGTTAAAACTAATTCACAACAATAGTACATCCATTGATCGACATTCTACTGGCTATTTGTGCCCAATTTGTGATACCACTTTTTAACCGTTCTTAAAGTAATGTAGCGTAATTATAAGAAGAATGCTTTTGTGAAAATAAGGAAAGCAACGCATTGCCAAATCAACCCCTTTACGGCGCAGAGCATGCTAGAATCGAAAAATGCTGGCCAGGAATAAGGAAATATTTTTTGTGTGAACTTTGAAACTTCGCATTGCCATACCTCTATAAGTTCTGCATATAATATTCCCAGACAGAGTCTTATGTGAGCTCGTTTTCCTTAAATCGGAGGGTCCGAGAGAGGACAAGAGAAAGAAATATAGCTTAAAAGTCATGTTGCATGAAGTGAGTATTTCACCAGCAGAAGCTAATTCAGAGATCTGATGGAAGTGATGCAATAAATCAAATATTCAACTGTGATCATTAAAAAAGCATAATTATGCTTAAGGGTTGATTATTTAACACTGTATTGATTTTCCCCGATGATTCTGCTAATTTGTGTTTGGTTTGAGGCTGAAGAATTTTGCAAAAATCTAAACCTGGAATTATTCGTCAATTTTGACCACCTTTAGAATTTTAACAGGTAGAAATCAGTGTAAATAATTTGGTAGTAATAGGCAGGATTTATTCGAGAATTGCCAGTACTAAAGTCCGCACTCAAGAAAAGGATTTTTTGCCAGGTTTTTTCGATTGTAGCCCATTGTGCTGCGTATTCAAGATAGCTCTACTTTGTCTTTATTGATATGATATAATTGTAATAATGTACTCTCAGATATTCGAGTTATTCGCCTTTTTTCCTGCCGTATACGAACGAAATTTTACACGCCGCCGGTTACGCCGCGCCGCCGCCGACGATTAAGCAGTCAGCGTTCACGCCGTTACGCCGCCGCCGCCGGCTTCATATTCCCTCTACGCCGCCGCTGACAAAAATCATAACGGCGCCCATGTCTAGTCTCGAGTCTAACGAAGGAATGACTCCGAGGAGCTCAGGTCAATGAAATAGCATCTTGAAATATGTCAACTAACAATAAGACTCTTATCACATGCCGTATTTAGATTGAAATAGATTGACCCTTCATCCAACGAAATTTGGACCATGTGGAGCTCTCCTTAGGACCTTACCTCGTTTGTAGTCATTTGAAAAATTAAGGAAAAAGAAAGAAAGAGCGCGGTAGGGAGAAAATATTATCAGTTGAAGGCTGAAGGAGAAATAACCTGCGTAGCTGGAAACACCCACCCAGGGAAAATTAATTCCCCCCATATTATGGTTCCAAGAAATGTTCAAATCTTATCTTTATCACATCGAAGACATTTCTCAAATTCTGAATGTGCCGGTTCCACAGAGTCAACGTCATTAATGTGCATTACTGTTGCGTTTCTACTCGTCTCAGTGATTCCGTAAAATATCGCTAGATAGAAGTTATCCTAAATTGGTCTCATACCATTATGGTACGGCTCTCTCGTAACGATTGATTAGCGCCGACACAGGCTTTGGATCGTTCATTGAAGTTTAAATGTAAAATGCGAAATACGCGCTGCTGGGAAGGGCGGCTGTCGTACAAAAAGGCAGTTCCTGACAGCAATAAGGTCCCTATGAAGTATTCCCTTTGTGCGAATAAAGCATCGCTTCGATGTTAGATAATTTGCGAAAGGAGGAAGAATGAAAACCAAGCACGGCGCATATTTGCTGTTTCAGTCACATGTATTTTCAGCTCTTTTCGAAGCTTCGCTATGCGGCGATTTCCCCCGCACGACAAAGGATAAAGCGATTCATTCTTTCGTATTTCGTACATCGCATCCGTATTTTAAACTTGAGAATGAAAGCCTCCTTCTTCTGTTGTCAATCCGTCTGAGGAGAATGAACCGTTCGATCGGAGGGAATTCTTTGTTTGCCTCGAGCTTGTGGTTATGAATCGGTAAGTAACAGTTCTTCGGGTGCAATTTGAATTGGCAGCGAGCCATTAGATGCGAATAGCGAAGAAAAAGAGAGAGAGGATGATGCAAAAAGGTGGAGGGTTGAATATAGATTGTTAGGGGCTCTTAGACAACTCATCGTTTCGAGTTCTTGCGTGTGATTCGGCATGTTACGGTAGTGGTAAATGCAGAGTAAGAATGATTTTCTTTTCTCTCCTTCCGCCAGCTCTCCGTACTTTTCCGTAGCCTCTTTACTTCAGAATGATCCATTTCCCTACCTTATGTTCACCTTTGTCTTCAACTCCCAATAGAATTTTTTTATATTAAAAATAAACAGATTCAAGAAGACTGTTCTTAGTTTTAATCTCACACAATTTAATAACACTGACGTTATCGCACGTTCTTTTAGAATAGAGCATGTATCTGATTGAATTCGATGAGAAATTTTACCACTCTATTCGAAGTTCAAGAAAATACGCCCGTTGTAAGTCTTGTTGTAAACATCAAAACTTTTTTATCTTAATAAATATCTACTCTCTTCCTACTGGAGATGTCGCTTATTTATGATTGGGAAGTTACTTGCTGCATGCAAGCTTTAGTAAATAATTATCATTGTCTACGTTAATTATTTTCAACACTACCGGCTGTGATCACCGAGGATTGAATCTTTCGCAATTAACTACGCATCCAATCACTGATTCTGAATTTAAAATTCAAGTCGTATTAATTTTCATTTTAGATTCCTAATGAGATCGTTAGCGCTTGAGTAGTGCAGGAGCGAGCAAAATATGTTGATGCCGTGGCGTTTTCACGTTTCATTAATTCTTTTCAATTCCATCAATAACCTCTTTCCTATACCCATTCGATGTTTTAGCCTCTCGTATCGGATAAGCATTTCAGTTCGCTCGAGAACCGAAACAAGCCGTTCGATGGAGTAATACCGAAATAAACTCGCCAGCCCTTTCAACTATCAAGAGCGCAGCACTCCGCCCGCGAAAAGTTCGCATATTTTTATATTTTCGAGACGAATTACCCGCCGCGTAACACATCCGAAAGAAGCGTAGCGTTAAATCATCGCGAGCAAGCGCTCGATATATATTTTTCAGCCGGAAACTCTCGCCCTTTCATCGCGACATTATACATAAAGGAGCGCCGTAGGTTCAGCCTCCGAACCGAACAGAAAGCGGAGAAAAATCTTCCTCGGTTTCAATTTCCTCCGTTTCCCGCCGTCCGAAAACTCCCACTTCGAGGAGCGACACGGAAGAACCCCGTCCGCCGCGAATGGGAACCTTTCCTCATCTCCGAGATCCCCCCAAACCCCATCCTTTTAAACCCCCATAATCCCGCTCCTTCATCCCTCAGGACCCCTCCCACTCCTTCCGCGTCATCTCCATTCTCTCGGAAGAGCACGTCTTCCCCCCGTAATAACCCCTTTCTTCCCCCCCAAATTCTCTCATCCCGCAACCTCCCATTCCCTCCCCCGCTCCGTTCTTCTTCGGGCCCTCTGCATCCGCCCCTCATCCCGATGCCCCCTTCAATCCGTCACGAGCCTCGCCTGCACCTCGAATAAGTGATTGACACAAGGCTAATGCGTGAATCGCATGCGTGAATAGGTTCGGCGACTCATTTATCAGCCCCTTCTTCAGTCCTTCCCTTTATCCGGGGGACTCACCATCGCCGTCGCCGCTTTTTTCACCGCTTTTTCCCTGCGTCGCGGAAGCTTGCCGTCTCGCCCAAATCCTTCCGTCTCTCTCCCTTTCTCGCAGGAGTCATTTTCTTTCGGAATCTGTTTTTTCCACGACTCCTCACCTCCGGAGCGCTTTCGGTCATCGCTCAACCCATCCCCGCCGACCCGCAGATCTTCGCCAAAAGGTTTTTTCGCCGTAAAAAACCTTCGGTTTATCTTCCATAAAATCCCCCCGAGCGCTCCCCGCTAAAGATTGAGATGTAAGGCGGCGATCTTCCGGTGAGTGTCTCACTCGGTACCAACCTCGGCTGCAATAACAACTCGAGAATTCCCGTTTCTCGCTGCTTTCCTCGCCCTCTTATTCCCTGTACCTCTCAAGTGTCCGTCGATCCATTCCCGTTGCTCGCTCTCCCAATTCATTCCTTCGCGCTTTTATCCCGTGGTTCTGCGCCTACTATATCTGTAAACGCCCTCATGCCACGGCCTTCCACTCTTAGAAGTTTTATGGGTGAGGATAGCGCCACTTTACACGCAGAACTATTTTTAAAATTTTCCTGTTCTCCTCTGATTTCCTACTTTGATCATATCGTCTCACTTTTCTATCTCAGTGTGTATTCTGTAAAATAAATTTATTCTGAATTCTTTTAAACTTGCGACGGGGTTGATCAAGGGTGAGCGAACCTCTGGCACGCGGAACCAAAGTTGCGCGCGAGAGAATTATTTTGGCACGCGGAACTCCGATGGTGCTATCCTTGCTATGTATTCTCCGCCTACAATTTTGTAAGCACCAAAGTTAATATAGTCAAAGTCTGCCAATTATATTTTTCCGTCATTCACGGTATCTTAAGTACATCATTGACTTAACTACAACTAAACTATGTCCACATGTCATGCTATGTTTTGTTACCATATTGGCACCAAATTTTATAATTTTATCAAATGTGGTACCCTTGTGACCTAAGGTTCGTCATGCCTGTGTTTTACGGCTTCGTTTCTAACAGCTTTGTTCACTTCTCCTCGCCTAACAATTTTGTCGTTTTTCGCTCTTGTTAAAGATTCCCCTATTCTAGCTTCCTATCCCTGTAAACCGACTCGTAGACTATGTTTATAATGTAGTAATGTTATGTTATGTAGAATGAAAATAAGGACTTCATGTACTAGTTTCTTTCACTTCAAGTAGATACATTCAGCCTCTTCAAATCTGTTTGTCAACGAAAAATCAGAACAAAATCTACAGCCCTCCAAGGACTTTAGCTTACAAACGAGCTCAGCAAAATTTCTTTTTCGGATCATAAAAATGTGTTAGCCTTTTCCATTCATATTCAAACATCACGTGATCCTGCTCCTCTTCTTTTTTCCATCTCCTCTCCGTTCTTTTCCCTTCTCTCAATATTCATCCCCTCTCCCTCCTTCGCATCCTCCTTACTCAATCTCCCTTATCTCTCTAATCTCGCCACCCGATCTCCCCGTCCGATTTTTACTCCTTATTTATTCCCTCTTTCTCGCATTCGCCTCCCGTTTGAGCCATCGGACGCATGTCATGGGGAGAAAGTCTCCCCTCGTCGTCGTTTTTCTCTCTCTCGACCGTATTTCAGGATTTGGGGTCATCTCCGCGACCGTTCTGCGAAAGCGGAGGATTTTCACGACCGCCTGCACTGTGCGAACCCTCGAAGCGTTTTCCTCAATCTGCCAATTCCTTCCGAAGGCCTTGGTGAATCTGCAATAGAGAGGGACTTCTCCCCCTCCTTGCATCTCGCATTAATCTCCCAAACTTCTTAATCACCTAGGTGATCAACTATTACGTATCCTTCCGACTGTGGCTCCCTCTCCTTGTGATAAGGCATTCGCCTCCTCTGTTCCATTTGTTGCCTTCCCCAAATCTCTTAAGTTTAATGTATTTTCAACCCAGCTGTACGCCACAAATGTAGTATTATTTCTTTGCCATCTCCTACCTGATTCATATTTTTCCTGTACTTGTTGGAAATGGAAAAGAGAAATGGTTTTACCCTCTGTGAGATATTTTTGTTGAGGTAACCAGAAAAAGTGCGTTTGAAAGATCGAGGTGTATACCCCTTTATCCTTTCGAAAGCTTCTGTTGTTCATTTTGTATGTCTTTATTCTTATTAAAATATTTTTCCGTCGGTTTACCATCAGTAAATAACATTGCTGACTACACCTAACCGAAATGTTTTTTTTTATCATTGTAGAGATGAATTATTAAAACACTTTATTATTACAAAATACTAAATTTAGGTTTGCTGGAGGTAGAGCACTTTTTAAAAGAAATAACTCAGATATGAAAATTCTCGGGAGAAATTTACGATGATAGTTATGACTGCCAATACAGTATTCAGGCATGAGGCCGATTAGGATCTCAACCACCCCCACCGTTTGCTACAGAAATAATTGGTGAGAGAATGAGGTATTACTGGGCAATTAGGAGTGAGGTAGTTTGCCTTTGCCTTCTGCAATAAGTTGTCAACGTCATCACAAGTGAAGTACAGTGACCTTATGAGTAACACATTTCCTAGCAATCAGTAAGGAGGGATCTAAACGAAACCATGGATAGAGCCAAGCTCACTAACTATCGTATAAACTCCTTTGTAACATTTTGTTACAAGGTGTTTTTGGTGTTAGGTTAGATGCTCAAATTCCTTTATTCAGTCACAAGTTGGTATGTGATACTAGTAGGAAATAGTGATTTTTTTAAAGTTACTACTGCTGTTTCATTAATGTTTCATGTTTAATCTTTGCTCGTACTAAACGAATTCACAGAATGGCATTACCGTAAGATTGTAAACGCTGAATTTTGGGTGCCGCGGAGGGAGCGTGGGAAGACCCGTTTTAATTCGATTAAATCGGCTCGAACGCCCAAGAATACGAAAGTGCGCTCGAAATTAGCGTTCGTGAGAAACTGGTCACACTGGTCAACCCGAACGCTCCTCCGAGTATCCATTCCCAACCCTGTTCCGTTTCTTCTTTCTCTTTATTTATTCCCCCTTATCTCTCTTAATTTTCCGCGTCTTTCTAATTAAACTTTCAAATTGGTAACCGGACTCCACGTGGTCACGCCCACTTTTTATGAATCACCGCTCGGAGTCATAAAGTGGTTTCCTCGATCGGGGAAGGCCGATACTCTTTATTCGTCCCTTTTATTGCTGGATTTTGAGGAGTTCAATTGCCTCGCAGGAAGAGAGACAAGGCATTCACCGATAAGAATCGAAGGTTTGCTTGGGCGAGCTTACGTCAGAGTGGCATGCATCATCTACTTCGCGGATGCTAAATTCCGTTCGCTTATTCTACCCACACGCAGCCTAGAATTTAACCGATGAATGCTCTTCCTCGCTGATTCCCTATCTTCCGTCTCCCTAGGCCCAATTACACATAGACTAGGACATTGTTACCCTCTTATCCCCCGTATTCATAGACGATAAGATGAATTTGAAAACTGTGGCAAATTAACAAAGGTAGGGAAACGCTGCATTATTACCATTATTATTGTAGGTAAACATTGCAAATACACATTGGAAATGCGTTCTCATTACTGACTTCAATCGTATCGTATTATTGTAATCTTTTTCTCCATGGTTGTCTACTTTCTCTCTTTTTTATTATAGTGGTATTTGGTTCTCTTTGTTAGCCATATGTTAATGTCATTTAATAAAGTTAATGTCAAGAATAAAGAATTGAATACGTGATTGTGATCCGGATTCAAGCCATTTTCGTGCATCTATTCTAACTAATGTAACACCACGCGTTTCAGGTGGACGCTTTTGCCTGCAAAGAAGTTATCTATTGCTGCCAATTCTTAATTTCAGCATAAAATCTTGAAAGAGGATTTTTTAAAATAGAATTAAAGAATCAAATACTATTGTATCAAACCTCCTATGAACAACTATACATTTCGCGACCTAAATAAATATATTTGATAAATATTAAGAAAATGCCAGCTTCGCGTATTAAAAGGTACACCAAGAGCTTACCTACTGCTCACCGTATGGGGAGAATTGCTTCACCCGGCTCTTCCCTTCGTTATGCCCAGGAACGCAATCAGCGTTTCAAGGCTTAATTATGCTAATGAGAGCGATTCCTCGATTAGCAAGCGCGATTCGAAAATGAAGCATCCCCAAACTGAGGAAGTGGAGCGTTTCGAATAGCTAAGAAAGAGAATGTCAAAATATCCCCTTTACTACCCCACTAACGCGTTTATTTCCTTCGTGTGTTTAGAAGGACTTTCCACGACAGATAAAGAGGGAGATTAATCGTCGATTGATAAAGGGGCATTAATTCAGCGTCCCCCAAAGTGGGCGGAGCCTCCCCGTCTCTCTCCCAGGTGGCTCTGCCTTCGAGTGGTGGGAGGGACCCGAGATAAGGGGCCCCAAGAAGAGAAACCGGCCTTATGGTGTATTGCCAAATCTTTCTTGCACCTCCTAGCGATTCTTCCACTACCTTTTCCTTTTTGCCTTCTTTAAATACAATCTCGGAGACAACGGAACTCTCTTTAAGTCTTGCGCTCGCCCACCCCCGCCTTCGCGGGGACAAAGGAGGGCCTCGACGATCGCCTTTGCGGGAGCTTTGAAGGGGTGTTAACCTTTATTCAGTCGTCGCCATTCGCGACGTTTTAAAACGCATGGTTCTGAACTATCCGAGAGTTTCTTTTCGGCTTCTTTCTGAGCATCAAAGAACGAGATTTTTCCCGGGATACGCGGATCGATTGCAAATTTTTGATTTATAGTATTTTTCTGACTTCACGTCGCAGCTCTACTGTTGACGGAGTTAGTGCTTCGAAAAGTCAGAAACTATCCGATTTCCTTATTTGTCTTGTAGTTTTTCGTATTTCGTACATTAAGACTCAATGTCTTCCTTACATTCTCTGTTAAACTGTAAATGTTTTTGAAGCTGCTCCAAATGGTACTTTGCGTAATAGTTTTTCTTTTCATCTACCGTGATATTTTTCTGTTTTCTCCAACTCCCTTTCCTAGAAGATTTGCTCGAGGCTTGCGATTATTCAGATTCAGTTTTTTAATTGAATTTACGGAACTACTTGAAAACATTTCAATCCGCGAAACTTCAAATTTTCATTCAAGTCTATGTTTTAGTCTTAAATGAAGGAGTAAGATATAAATTTAATATTGGATCTAATTTCGTGCATTTGATATTTGCGAGGTGCAGTGAAAACTCGGATTACGATAAGCATATGTTCCGGAGTGATGTTTCGAGACCGATATTGTATTTTCCACCGGTTGCCAAGTTAGAAATACTTCTAATATCTTATAATCAACTCTTTCTTTTGTTTGTAAACTAACATAAGCAGTAATCATTCTGCTTTGGTGTTATTGGAATTGGTTTATGCGAGAATTAAATTATCGTAGAAATTGATCCTAATTGAGCCAAGAAAATGCAAAAATTCGGCTTTCAGGGTTTTTTCGTTAGCTGAGCCATCTTTGCGTTGGTCCATCCGTATGTCCGTCTTTCTCCATTTCTTACCATCGGGTTTTTCTCCCTCGTTTTCTTCCGGGACCCTTGTCTGCCTCTCCCGAGTTCATTCCTCTCTGAGCGCCACGAAGGTCATGTCCCTCCTCCGCAAATCGACGACATCCACCCTCACACGCGAGTCCGCCAACATCATCGCAGGCGACGGTGCATGAACATTTTCGGGGAAATGGTTTCGATAGATTTGCCACTTTCGCGGGGAGAAATCTGCGAAGGTCTCGCTGCTCACTGCGATTTTCCGGCGGAGCTCAGATTTTTCCGCGTCCTCAACTCCTTATTTAACAATTCGTCTCGGAAATTTTACTTAAATTATTTTTTATTATTATTACGTCTTTAGTGGATAAAAGTAAATCCAATTAAATCCAATTAAATCCATTATAAGAATAAGAAAATGCAATGAGAATAGACACAAAAGAGACACAATATAAAATAGAGAGAAATAAAATTATTTCCATTCGTATTGTGTATGATATGAAGAATTTTAGGCTTGTCTTTCCGACGGAGTAGTATTTTTTTTGCATAAGCGCGAAACTCGACATCGATGTTTGCGATTCATCCTCGTAAAATTTAGATTTTTTCCAATTTCAAGGTATCTCAAGAAAGTTAGTTACCTCAAGAATAGTTAACCTGTCTTCAAGAGTAGTGTATCCGTGATTTGGCGGATACGCTGAGAAACCTTTTCTTCTTATTCTTAATGTTTTAGAGCGTCATCAGTTCAGGGTTTTCAAGTATGGAATATTTTGAGTTATTGAACGTGCTTATTACTCCACTCCTAAGGAAGCTCAGAGATAAGTACATTATGTAGAGAGAAGCGATCATGTGCTAAGGGTTGATTGATAAGGGAAAAAACTTGTGGATTTAAATTTACCAGAAAAATTTCAGTTGTCATTACTCTCGATGGACCTTACCTTTGCCTAATACACGCCGCTATACTATGGATTCTCCAATTTCGTAGTCTCCGGCTTTAGCCCGAGAATTCATCTTCAGAAACCTCGTTCTTCTTGGGCTCCTCAGCCGATTCCCTCCTTTTTCCCATTTCTCGATTCTTTCTTATCGTCCCTCGCTTCTCGTAAATCGCATCCGAACCTCTCTCCCGTTTCCTTAGCGTCTTATCCTTCCTTCTCTCCCGCACGCCCTTAAATCACACCAAACTCCCCACTTCTAGGTAAGGCGGTGTCCAGCTTCACACATCCCTTGTTTCTATCTGAGACGTTTGCCCAAGGATGCGTAATGTATTATTTTCCGGAGGGATGGAGTCGGAATGATCAAGATGGTGTGCGATGTTGATAGTTCTATAGGGAGAGATAGAACGAGTAAAAAGTAGGGGTTAATGAAATGCTCAAGAGACGTAGCTCAAGGAATTATAGAAGAGGTGAAAAGAATGGACTGAGGCGAACGACTAAATTCTTGGAAATTTTGAAGCATTATTGTTAATAAAGGACCGGTCAGAATGATTGTCAATAGAGAATAACTTATTCTGTACGTAACATATTTCTCTATATTGCTTCCAAAAGAAATTTTTTTTATCCTTCATACCTTTCTAATTAGGAGAGGAATGAGAAAAAATTAACCAAGCTACGTACGACAAAGAAGATCGTACCGATTTATGATTAATCTTATTTCCCTGTTTTTGATAGAATTATCTTTCTTTTAAGAGAATTAAGAATTTTTGAATCTTTTTTTTTTCAAGTATTTTATCCTACGGCAGGTTAGCGTTTTAAGTTCCCGGTTCAGCTGATTAAGGACTGAATATCGATGCTTCGGTACTACGTATCTCCCAATTACCTTGAAAAAGATGAACCTGTGATTTATTTTTATGAATTAAGCGTATTTTCTCCTGCTTCAGAACCATCTGAGGGAGCGAGATTTCTATTCCAAAGGCATTCCACTCTTTTACATGGCGCTGACGCAGACTGGAAGCTTATATTTAATTGGAAATTTAATTCAGCCCATAATGAGCTATTCCATTACCCTTTCTCTCCATTATGAGCAACCTCTTATTCCATCTTAAGGAGTTACAACGCCGTACGAAGATGCATCCAGTAGTAGTATTCGGTCCCTGGATGTTTCGCTAAACGATATTTCCTCCGAAGGAATTCCACCTCATCACGTTCGTCCACTTTCTTTTACCCCGCGAAGTCCTTGAAAATAATCCAAGACAAGATTTTGCTAAAATTAAGAGAGGGGATCTTAATGTCTTAGAACAAAAGTGCCAGTCCATGGAACAGCCGCCCCTTCGCTCTCTTGTAAACTCTCAGGAATTTTTCCCTTTTCTTCTGAGCAAGCCATTGTCCTCCGTCCCATCTTCACCTTTCCTCTCCGCCTTTTATTCTCTCGTAATTTGGGATATTTTTTCCTCTTTCCCCGATAACTCCTGCCCTTAATCCTATCGGACGTCTCTCCTCTCATCTCGCCTCGATCGCTTATTCGTTTCTCAGAACAATTCTCGCGATTACGGTTTTCCAGGGCTTTTCGGGAGAAATTCGCTCGGAACAGGTTTTCTTTCATTTCGCCCGCGTGGCTTATCATTCCTCTCTCTGTGACGGTCTTACTTAAGATTCCTCCTTGCGAATCACCTCAACTTAAGATTCCTCTTTCCTTATCTCCTTGGAAGTCCGTCTCGTCTTAATTTCCCTTCCTCTTTTCCCAATTGGACTTGAGTTAGGCCTTTCTCTCGCGGGCTATTCGTCTCTCTGAATATAACGTCGGTATTTTTATTGAGCGTGGATTAATAATCGCAAGATCGAAATTTATTTGAGTAATTGTACCTCCGCTATGTTAAGTAAGAACTTACGTTATTATCTCGTCGATAAGTTTAAAATCCTTGCTTTCTTGACCGGAAAACGAGCATTACTAAAGGGGTTAATCCGGAGCGGGTATAGAGGTGACTTTGTAGGAGTGACGTGACATAGGAATGACGTGAAGCTTTAACTGAAAGCTGTTTCTTTGACCATCATACTTGCGTTTACCATATTTCTCATGGAAAAATGGAATTATTTTCACTTTATAGTAGGGAATTAAAGCATTAAAATAAATGCTACAGTAAGTTGAATATATAAGAAAGTTGTCCCACTTGGTTAGCTACACCCTTATTTGAATGCATTACTTTAGCAGATATCAATTTGGCGGTTTTCTGGATTCATTGATTCTGTTTCTCTCAGTTCGTGATAAGGCGTCCTCGTCTTCTTTAAGGTGCAATTAGTCACCAACCAATTTTTTGTCGATTTTATTTACCTTGTTTTTATTCCTAACCTAGAATTATCTCCCCAGATACATTGGCTTTTCATCTGGGCATACTTCATTTTATACGTAATACCAAGGTCGTTTTCTCGTAAAAAATACACGTTTGCCACCGACGGAAGATGACAAGGTGCTCCTAAATTATGAAATTCGCTTTAGGTCCCTTTTTCCGAAAAGGCGGGGAAGGAGTGCATTAATATTAATCTTAAGTTAGCCTTAGCCACCCTCTTTCTTGTCCTTGTGTTCGCTTCGCTTCCTTATTTCCGTAAAGTATTCAAGCCCCTGACGTCGAATGAATATTGTTGATACGAAAAGGAAAATATCTTAATTGTCTGGACAGAAATCGACCCACGGGTCATTGAATGGAGTGCGTTCCACATGTTTTCCTTTTTATTTTTATAATATATTTTTTACTATTATTTTTTTATTTTACCTTTTCCAAAAAAAATAATTTTGCTCCATATTTACGACCCTATCCAACTGATTAATTGGCAACGATATTATTAAGGGATTTTCTTCGACAATCTCTATTTATGCTCATTTTGATCTTAAAAAGAAATCACGTAACAAACTATAAGAAGGATAGGGATGATTGGAACAACCAAACTTTGCCAGAAATATTTATGAAATCGTTGTTTCTTTTAATATATGATTGATGCTTAAGATTTAGTAGTTTGGAGTACTTCAGAAGTATACTCAGAGCAAGGGGATGGACTTCAATTCTGAGAAAAGATTTTTCCTATGTAATCATCGCATCTCTAATACATTTTTTAAAGCTGAATCTCTTTGAAAATAATTCTTTTATTCGTCCTCTTTCGAGCTTCCAGCCATCTCTATCCCATTACTTTGACATTTCATCGCCTCGAGGTATGAAGTGTCTCCCGACCACCATCAGATCGTCGCCATAAGTTAGAAAAAAACCTCATATTTTTAGGATCTTAATTTATCCGATCCAACCACCAAAATTTCGGCATTTAAAAATCCCTCTTTGTCTTCCAACTTTTCAGCCTCCTCATTCACTCTCCGACCCCGAAATAAATCGCGGCACCTTCGCTCGCTCTCTCACATACTTTTTCGTGGCAGATTTACCCGCATCGCGAAAAAAAGCGACGTTTCGGCGACGCGTAATGGGACGGCGGATTCTTCGAGCGAATCCGCACATAAACGCGAATGGGCGCTTTAATTCCCGACGTCACATGCGCGGACGAGGCAGTATCCGACGTTATCGCCAGCGCTTTTGAATCGCGCCAGAAAGACGTAAGAGGACGACGTCGTTGAAAAGGGCCGTTGAGGGGGACGGTTTAAAAAATCAACGCTGAAAAGAGATGTGCCGAAACGCCGCGGAATACTAACCCGGGAAAGGGGTTCCCTTTTATAACTCAAGCGAGCAGTGCGACGAAGATGACCTACTCAGTTTCGTTCCCATGCAGAGAGAGCAGTTGGGGATATGGCACGCGAGGACGTGGGATGCAACCGCGATGCTGGAACGAAGATGCGCTCCGTTGTATCTCGTTTGTTTTTCCCATTCCTGCCCTTCTCTCTTCTTCTCGATCCTACGGTTGCTGTCACGCGCGTCGTCCGTTCCTTCACGAGGTGTGTTTTCCCTTCTTTCTCTTTTCCTTCAGAATAGAGCATTCCCTGCGAGCAATTCTGCGGAAGCTTTACCGACGTCTATATCCATGTGCTTACTGGCTATTATATAAATTTGCTACCCAAAATTGCACTTTTTGCAAATTCGACTCCTCCCATCACCCCCCTGACAAGGCTTTTATACCACATAGGAAAATGTTTGACTGGTGATAATATCTCGCGTTACGTATACGAGACGCACTGCTAAATTAAACTTACGAATCTTAACTTGAAGGGCTATTTTCATAATTTTACTTTGATTTTACACATATTTACGGTGAGGATGGTCTGTTCATTGAATTTCGGTCTATAGATATAGATTTCATAGAAATGAACGAATTTAGACTGAAATAGATATTATCTAAATTCTCATTTATTATTAAGTTTTCGATCATGTCCTATTTTAATTCTCATTTTCTCTTTACAGGTGAGTAACTGTTTGTTCTTGTCGAGAGTTGATTTCCAGTACTCGGAAAAATTGTAAGTAACGTGAAAATTTATTTTGTAAAGTAAAATTTTGGTAATTAATTGCATTGAAGAAATTTTAAGGAAGAGAATTTATTTTTCTTTAAGGCGTATTTTTCATTGCATTCTCTTGAGGATATCAGTTATATTTCGTCAGAAAACGACTATTTTCGTACCGGTGCTCATTCGTAACATTTCGCTTCAACTTGCTCTTTTTTGGTGTAGTTTTCTGCCTTTTCTCGCCATGTTTCCTTCCGAATTTCTTGGCCAGCCTCGGTATTGTTTTCATACCACTTTCCCTATCTTCTCTCCAAGTCTTCCAGTTTTGTCCCTCCTTATCTACATTACGAAATCTGAATTTCCAAAATTTATCGTTACCAAATTTTCTGACTTGAAAAACAAATTGTACTGAACTAATGTACAGCTCATCAATAACTTTTTAAATTGTTAGATAATGAATAGCTATGTACGTTGCTAGTAGTTTTTGTTTATCATGTTATTTACAAGCAAATATTATTAAATATTCTATTGACTCTTGTTGTATTGATCATGGCATGTAAATATCATAGTATTATTTTTGCACTATAATTTTATTAAATTTTCTCATTCAAAGTTATACGTATCCCAGCCGTTCCAAAAATTCACAAAGCTTCCCATTACGAACATTCGATCGCATCTGATTATCCCTAGCAATTTCCATTTTTGCCCGATTTTAGTTTTTACCCGAGCTCCTACCCCCGCTCTCTATCCCCGTTCCACCTTTTGACTCCCTTCCTTAATTTTCCTCGAATTCATAAAATTTCCATTAACCTCTTCTCCCCGTTCTTTCAATTTTAGATCCCTTTTCCTTTGAATCCCTCTCTTCATAACCTATTTTCCCCATATTTACTCTTCCTCCTCCCGCCCCATCTGCATCGACCTCCACGTCACCCTCTCCACGACTCTCGGCGCTCTCGTGTCTTTTTGATCTGGGTGAAGGAGTCCGCGGCGTATGTTACCTGCGCTCGGAAGATAGCGCAAGCTTTCGACGGGAGGGAAAAGAGCTCTGCGGCGGATGGGGTGCGAGGGAAAGGGGTCGGAAAGAGGGTTGTCATCGCGGGGCGCCCAAGGCTCGACCGACGACCACCGCGAAAGGGGCAGGGATGAGAGGCCTCGTATTTTTATCCGCGATACGTCGGCGAAGGAAGGGCTAAGAAATCCGCGGGGGCAGTAGTCGATGGCGCGAGTAAGCACCGGGTTCGGTAGCATTCATGATTCCGCCCCCTCCGCTTCCCTCTCACTCGACGAGAGCTATTCTGCCGAATCAGTCCTCTTGTCTTCGTTTCCCGGTACGCGTCTCATTGTATCTCCCCGACTTCCCCCCATCCCCCCGCTGCTTCAGTCCTTTGTCGAACGACGTGCTTCATCGTAACCTCTTCCACGTTTCATCGTCCGTTTTCCCGTCTTTCTTTTTTACCTCGTTCCGGGGAAAAGAGTGGCAGGTACTCTTTTTTGCTCCGTTTCGACCCACATTTTTTGGTCCGGGATAAAAATGGTACCGAAAGAAGGGGTTCTTTGTAAGCCGGTACGAAGGCGGGGGAGAAAGTTGGTTAACTCGGCGCTGTTTCGGCGCGTGGTTTGTTTTACTCAGTTCTTTTGCGGGATGTAGCATTAGTGGGTGTTGTAGAAGCGTCATGTGAGGGAATGAGGATTTGAGGAAGAGGGAGACCATGCCGACAGTGAGAGCTCCGGGAAAGTGTTTGTTGTACTTAGTGAATTGGTTGGTTATGTTTGCAGGTTCTGGTGGATTCTATTATTAGATTTTATTGGAAAGAATGGTTCACTTGCCATATCTGGGCTTATGATATGTTGGAGTACGTGGGTTCTTTTCTCGATTCTAACACAAGGAGCATATACAGCTTATTGATGCAAAAGATGAACGCACGTTAGGTAATGGGTATTCTTTAGAGTTTTCTCGTCGTGCCCCAGCAGAAATTAGATCGACCTCCATTCTGTTTCCAACTCATACACGAAGGATTAAAATTAGGATTAAAAAACGTATACGTTCTATTTCTAGCCTTTGAAGTCACCGAAACAGTATAAACGTCTAATTTCTCTGGGAAAGTGTAGAGTAAAAGAGGAATAATTCTTTAAACGACCGAAAAACGGGATAACTTCATCCGAAAGATCTAAATAACCTGTATTTACCATGTAAATATAGTATGCATCAGATGGCATTAGCCTTTGTGTTCGCAGTTTTTGCAATCGATTTCGAAACTCATTCACCATAGTTTTATCCCATCATACTCGCTCTTTCGGAATCGCAAGTGTTCCACTCTCTCGGGAGTTTCCCGGGTTCGCATCTCAGCACTCCCAAGTAGAACGAATCACATTTACGACGCGTTACCACCGGCGGACTGTGCCTTCGAACAATCGCGTCCAAATCCTTTCTCCGCCCCTCGATGTTCACCACCGAATGCGAGGGTATCGCTCGCCGGGGAGCGCATCTCCTCGAGCCGCTCGCCTCTCCCTCCACGCAAATAAAATCCCAATCATAATTTTTCCGCGTGCAATCCGCAAAAAAAAACATCTTCACACCCCGGGAGAATCGCGCTCTCGGCGCTCTTTCTACCCGCGCTAATACCTTCGGCGGGATATTTTTCCTCTCCGGCAAACGCGCCACCGCATAAACACACACATCCATCTTTCCTTCCGCAACGCTCCTTTTTTCATCCGCACCACTACCGAAGTTCACCTCTCCGCAATCCATTAGCGGCCGCCCCATTTTTCCCCGCGCAGCGCGATTTTTCTTCCCGGAGCGCTCCCCTCCCGCGCGGACAGCCTCGCGCGTTGAAGTCTCCGCTCCTGCCGCCCAATCCTCTTCCTCTTCATTTCCTCATTACCTCCTCTCCCGGCACTTAAAACTCATCCCCGGACCAACCCCCACGACGTCGCTTCCCTTTCAACCCCTCTCCTCCCCGACGAATTATCTTGCCCGATCTCCTCCCTTAATCTCCGCTGAAGACGTCTTCCCTTTAAACCCTCTCTCCCTTCTATCCCATTAACCCCCTCTTCTTAATGCCTCCCCAAGTCACCCCTCCGGTACCCTCTCTGCAAATTCACCCCTCTCTTCTTCCTTATCTCCCTCCTTCCATCTCCTTTCTGCACAGGCGCCCTCACCTTAATCATGCTCTTCGCCCGTCCCTCCCACGTCCAGCTTGAGTTTCCCGCACTCATAACGGTTTCTCCGCGCTTCCTCCCATATCTCCAACGCTTCTTTCAATATCCCCGTCTTTTTCTTGTTGTGTTTTTACCCCAACCTGCTACAACCCCCCACACCCCCGCGGTTTCTTCTGTACTCTCCCGGAGAGGGTTCGCAGCGTCGTAATTCGTTCCCACCCCCTCGCGGAGAGAAGAAATATCCATCTTTGCGAGCGGGACATAAAAGCTTAGCGTGCCGCTAGAATCCCGTTGGTCCGGCTGGATAGCCTGGAGGACGCGTGATCGAGAGAAGATGGTGGTCCCCGGAGGGAACGGATGGAAATGAGGTCGATGGCGGAAGGTTAATGGTGCGGGAAGATTGGTCCCTGGACAACCGAAATGAAAAAAAAAAATCTTTGGTGAGGTGGGAATAGGTAATTCATAATCGCCATCCTGAAGAGGTTAATTGGATGTGCGAGAATTTTTACGGTGCTTGGAATTTCGGCTGAATTACGGGTTTTCATTCATCTCTCGAGGTTTTTCCTTAATAACCCGCCTCATAATTCAAAAGCGTTTGACACGAGATGTAGCTTGCTTCGGGCTCGATCTTCGATGTTATATTTTCATTATGGTGACTGATGAGCATCTATTTTCGCAGTATTTAGAATTCGCTTCCAAGGAACGGGAACACGTGCGTGATTCAGTAGTTGCTGAAAATTTCGTTTTGGTAATTGCAGAAATCTACGGTCTCTCTAACATTTTCCGCGTATTGCTTAAAGATAAGCGCATGTTTCTTTCATCTCCGGTATTTAGTTACGTATGAATATTCATAGATGTGTTAGCGTGGAAGTTTTCGGCTTTGAGTATATTTTAATTATAATTAACCTTTCAATAAAAGGTAATATGGCTTGAGTTTTATTATTATCGAGTTTTATAAGGGATACTTTCTATAAAATATTCGTTTTTTTTTCTTTCTTCCAACTTTCCTTGTAATGAAATTTAATACTAAAGAAAGTAATGAAAATATGTCAACTCTACTGACGGAATGTTCTCGAAATTCCCGTATCTTGTTTCCCGAAAATTTCTCATATTTTTTGGTTTGTTATATTATCGTAGAAAATTTTTCCATCTTTGCCCGCGAGAGCTCGCGAGAAAGCAGATTTTTAAAGGAAGAGTGGACTTCGACCTTTCCTTCGATACCGGAGGTCGTTTCTTTCGTCAGCTGTATTTTGTCCCGGTAGGCGAGTATGAAACGCCCTCCGCAATCTCCGTTATGTCCACCTGATACATCTCCCCACGTCAGTCTGACCTTGTCCGCTTCCTCTCTCTCTCTAATGATAAGAAATGGACGTCGGAATTCTTAATGGATCAACTTCATCGCGACCATGAGGTCCGGGGTTCGGTTCTCATCGCGAGAAGGGCATCCGTTGAAGGGCGAATGCTTTATTCGCCTCCGATGATGGATGGGAAACTTATCAAAGAATCCAGGATTGCAGAAAATCGGTGGATTATGGAGGATTGGATGGAAGCCTTGGCTAGAGTCGCAGCATATCTGAAGAGGGTGACAACACTCTACGACGGAGCCGTTCACCTCCTCAGCACCGCAGTATGAAAAATGGAACTCGAATTAATACGAATCTTCAAACGGCTTTCTTAAACTTTCATGCACGGCGCGCATGGATAGATGCAGCGATAGTCGTACGTAGGGCGTTTCTATCTCGTTGCACGAGGAGATTTCACCAAGGGCGACAAAGGTCGAGAGTGGAGGAGATAGGCGACTGCATTCATTGAGCGGAATAAAAATGATGACCCACGTATCCTTCTGCGGTTCATTCAGTATGCTCTTTCTTTCCTTTATCCTCTCTCTCCGCTCGTCCTCCTCTCGTACTTGGATTCTGAAAGCGGTCTCTCAACCTATCCTTATCTGCGCTTCATTTCTCTCCACATTTTGCTGATGTTTCTTTGTATTCCGTCGTAGTTTGCCTCCCTTTGATCTATTTTTCCACGTTCATTAAACCACCTCCGTTTCTGCATTCATCCGCTACCCCTCTACTTAGGGTCCCTCGCAAGTCTATCTCCGTCAGCCATCGTTCCTTTTCATTTTTTCCTCGCCTTGTTCGAACTTACCCCGTTTTCTATTTCGACTTTCTCTTACACCGCATTAAACCGTACTTATATCCCCGAATGATCTTTTAGCAATTATCCCGATCGCATTTCTCCTCCTTCCACCGTTCCCTTCGTCTTTCTATTCCCCTTCAGGCCATTTTCACTCCCTCGCTTAAGCCTTAAAGGTCCACCTAATGAACCCCCAAATTGAGTTCTAACTTTAGCATAAAATGCGTTTAAATGGTTTTGGGCGTGCTTGAGATATGTAAGTAAAGAGAAGGAGCAGGAAGAGGGTCTTACATTATGCAAAGAGCAGGTGTTACCTCGTAGTAAAATTTTAGAGGATGCATTAAGTAAAGCTCAACGAAGAGGGTTTCTAAAGAGTAAAGGAAGATATTTCCGCGAATCTTCGGATTGTTAATCGTGCATATACTATCAACGTTTGGTGAGAATTTCCGCGGATTTGATAAAAACATTGCTAGCTCCTCAAGGTTACTGAGCCGTAAGTCCCTACGGTCAAGCCCCCAGCGTGCATTCCGTCCACATTGTCTTTTTCCCTTCGCTATTTTCTCTCAAAAGGAATACAATAATACGCGTTATTCTTCCTTTTCTCCTTAATTCTACACCTCGCTTCCTTCTCGTTCCCAACCCTCTTCCTTTCCCCATTCTTCCGCCCTCGACCCCCGCGGAGTTTCTGCAAACCGTCAGGAGGCGCGGTCGAGAAACCACCATTCGGAATGGCGGTGCCCTCCCTTTTTAGCCCAAGGGCCTTTCAACTCGCACATATTTCAACTCCCTCGAAACCCCCCGTTTTTCTCCTTCGCCTTTGTGCGATTCCTCCCCGTCCACACCTAATGCGAAAGCCGCCTTCCCAGAGACCCACCCACCATCCGTGGTGCACGCGCTCTTGGTTTTCATTTCCATGCCTCCCAAGCAGACCCCTTCCCGCCCACTTCAAGTCCTCCTTACCAGCCGCACCAACCCCTCACCGGTCACCACGTTATTTCCGCCGCCGTGTTTATAATGCGCCATCGCATTGGAAACCCCGACTCATCCTCCGGTTCGCCAGGATCCCGCGGACGAGTCTTCAGTCCCATCGCAAGCGCCCCCTTCCTTCTCACGTCATTTTCTCTCGGCGGTCCGAGCTGCCCTCGACTTTTCTTTATTTCTCCGTCATCTGCCTCCTCTCATTTCTTGCACAATCGTTCACCTTCTACCCCTCCCCGGTCCTGTTTTTATCTCCGCGTCCCTCCTTTCTTCGAGGACATTTTTTTCTTTCCATGTCCTATCTCAATTGCTCCGCGTCTATCCGAGGGGTTGCTTTTATGGATGAAAATCGATTTCCTTCCTTCGTTATTTCCCTGTCTAGAGTTTTAATCCCGACGTCTATCCTCCCCGTGTATGCGTAGACGTGGAAGGTAATGCGCACACACAGCCTATGCTTTAAAAGTCTTTTTGTCCGGGGAAGGTGAGTATTGACAGCTGCAAATATTGATGGCGGATGAGGGCTCGAGATTTTTTTCGTCGCGTTTGTCTTTGTTCTCAGCGTTAGTCCTTCTCTGTTTTTCTCTTGTTGTTCGGACACACTGCTGTCTAAAGCTGTAAAGCGCGCTCAATTCTTCCTAAGCAGATTTGAAATTATGATAAATTTTTCATTGTATATCTTTTATTCGTCTGCTTTATTGTTTTATACTTTCATCATGGTTATAGTAAACATTTCATCGTATATCAATGTTCATATAAGACAATTTATATTTTTTTATGATGGTAATGAAGTCCCAAATGCGAATCTAAATTCATTCGGTAAATTTATCTTCTTGTGTTTACGTATGAAAACGACTCTACGCCGTCTTGCACTTAATTGAGCAAATGTCGTGAGTTGACACCAGCATTTTCATTATCCATTCATCTCCTTATCATAGTATACCTTCTTTCTTAAGTAAACACTTTAAAAAGACAACTTTAGTTTTTATGCTTATGGTTGAAAATAAGATCCAAGTTCTAATCTACATTTTCTTAGTAGCTGTATTTTCTTGTGCCTATGGAAATGGCTCCTTACAGTCTCTACCCGTTATAGAGAATATCAAATCTCATGAGTTGGTACCAGTATTTTCATCGTCTGCCTGCATCTCTCCATCTTTCCTAGGTACCCTGTATTAGGGTTAGGTGTACGCGACCTAAGTCCTCCAGCGATTAACAAACGTCGAATCGACCTTCCATCTCCTACATTACGCAAGCGATTGGGAGAATGAATGGGTTCACATTTTCGCGAACTTCATCTCTCATAAGCGATCGGGGTCGCGATGTGAATAAAACGCAAAAGATTTTGTTTTAGCGCCGGATCCGAGAAAGGGGGACAGGGGGACTCTTTAGGGGGCGGAGACGCTTTCAGCAATTCCCGAGACGATGGCGAACAGATTCCGCTCGTGTTCGGGACCCATCTCTCTCTCCTTCAGACCCGCGCCCTTTTGTCTTTCGCACCTATATTGATAAAGTGCGTCTCCCCCCCTCTTTCGAAAGCGCACGCCGATTCCCTCCTTTTTTCAATTTCCATCCCGATTCATCTTGGGAAGGGGGCTCCCGCTTGACTCCTTTGTCCGCGGACGATCTCTCAGCCGAGAGGGCGGTCGGGACGGGTGGCGAAGGAAGTTACCGTGGCTGCTTTCATTCGTTAAATTCTTCCTCATCGTCCTGCGATGAATGGAGAGGGGGTTGCTAGTGTTTCGTTTATTTCTTTTCCCCATCGGGGGCCTCCGGAGGGCGAGAAGAACGTGATCGGCCCCGGAAAGAGAGAAATGTGTTCAAGGAAGGCGGGGAAGGCTGTTCCTTCTAATCGGCTCTGGTTCGTTCCGCTTTCTCATGCAAAAGGTTTCGTTTGTGGTCGCAATTTTTGAGACACACTACCGAACTAGCGATTCTTTTGTTTGTTTCGTGAGACGGTTGACGAGATGATGAGCAAGAATCCGCGAGAAGACCGATTTTTTTACCAAAGCCGTCGACTTCTTCGGTGCCGCTCAGAGGGGACTGTTCTCGAGGTAACTAACTAGAGGATTATTTCAGAGGGGAGTTCGTTTTCGGTCTTAAGCTCGATGAGGAATATATTCCCATCGGTTCGAGGGTGAATCGGAAAATTTAGTTCGTCCGCTGCTATGAAAGGGTGGAGAGATCTCTCTTCTGGGACCAATTGGCTGCAACTGCAAGGAGCGTGGTAATAACACCTATTAGCCTTTTTTTTTCTCCGAATCTGACGAGGAAATAGTAACTCCGTGGGTGCATTTTTTCGTCGCAAGATGCACTCGATCTGCAACGATATGTAGTCTCTTGTATGCGCATTCGTGTTCAAAGGAATTCGACGTTTGATGGTATCGGCGAAGGAGTGCCACGTATTCAAAATATTACGGAATCAATTCGGAATTTTCTCGGAAAATTCTTGAATTTTTGGTTCGATTGGAATCGCTTTTTTATTCGTTTTCCCGTAAAAAAGAGCACTCGGAATTTATTTTTGTTCGCCTTTTCATAGTAAAGGCTCCATCTCCACGTCATTACAATAAATCATGGTTGCCTATGAGAATAACACGGAAAACACTTGAAGAACTGTAAGCAACAATCATTCCTCTTTCTTTATGGTGAACAGTAGAACAGCGCACATTTGTACATAAACTACTTATGTATATCATATGCACAAAGGTGAAAATCGACTCCTGGGAAAGCATTTCCTTCTTGATCAATGTACCCTGTGTTTCCTACTATATTGAGGGACATTGTGCAAATATGTAGAGATTACCGCAATCGGTTATCGTATCGCATAAAAAATAGACCCAAAGCTATTTAAGTATGATAATGGGAAGCGGATGCAGTCGTGGCATCTCCTGTGTTTTTCCACCTGATAACATCGTGTACTAAAATGCAAACACGCTAAAATTCCCCTTGCTTCATTCGAATAGATCTTATGCGGTCACGCGATTTCGTATTTACTTAGTGATTTGCAGTCCGGCTGTGGCGATACTTACCGAAGTTTAGCAAGTATGCTGATCTCTTCTCCAAAGAACGCAGTCCTACCCATTTAAGGTAGCATTAACTCTTCCGAGAACTCAGATTATCGGCGTCCTTTTCGGAAAGAATTGGGATTTCCGGGATTGACGTCAAAAAATGATACAAAAGAGAATTTACCGGAGAATGCGGGAATGAAGTTTGATGCAGGTACTCTTCAGAAGTAGAATACGTTTCAAACAATTTTTGGAATACTTTTCTCCAATCAACGTTTGTAAACGTTTTGGTCATTAAATTTGCCCTTTCTTTCTCTTAATGCAACACCTGAGGCGATTGCTGGAAAAATTTCATACTTAACTTCGACAATTAGATAATTGCAGGACGCCAAAATACAAAGAATTGAGGATAAGGTACATAAATTACCAATAGAATTGCTTCTTAATGCTTCTGTTTTCGAATCTTAGGGTGATATCTTTATTGAACTGAGTAGAAGCAGCGATTTTCTGCAGTTTCATTGTCAATTTATTTGTAATTTAAACAATATTTTCGAGCTTTTACTACAACTTACGTTACAAATAATTTTTAAATAATAAAAGTTTTGCTTCGTTTTGGAAATCAATTCAGCTTATTTTGCCTTCATTATCTGGTTTCCTCAGTGGAATTGAAGACGTGCGTGTTTTACCCCAGTGGGCTAAGAGAATTCGGCGAGAGCATTGTCTTCTTCCGCGAGAGAAAAACGACCATCTCGCACGAAGTATCCATCCTCCCAGACCCAACTTCTCTCTGACATATCCACCGGTCTCACGGAGGGGGAAAAATTGAAATCTTCGCCTCCCCTGTCTTCGTCCCCACCCATCCTTCCCCGGGCTTAAGCATTTCCGCGCTCCCCCTTTATTGCGCCGATTCCCGCGAAATTTAGGGCTCTCCGGGTGGAAACATTAAGTGGAGGAAACTCCTCCGCCGACTCATCTACCAGCACTTCCTTCCTTCCTCCACCGCCGCCACCCACATCCTCGAGGCCCCACCTTCTGCCGACGAAGAACCGGTTTCCCCAAAGTAAGGGCAAGGAGGCTGTTCGTTAGTGGCACGGAAGGGGATAAGGGGGGAGGATGGTTTATGGGGAGGTGGTGTGGGAGCGCGAAAAGCATTTGTAACTCCGCAGTCCGGTGGGAGCGAGTGCCCGTGTCCGTCTGCGGAGGACTACAGTGGCGGCGATGCTCCCTATGTTATTTCTTCCCGAAGTAGTGCCCGGATGATAAATATACGGGGAATGAGTAATGGATTTCATATTACTTATGGGTTCGACTGAAAAGATGTAGGGCTTGTCATATAGGTTATCGTCCAGAAGAAACTGTTGAAAGAGGGCGTAAAGAATTCAGTTTCGGGCTCCCGAATAGCCAAGTAGGCAACGCTTCCAGCTTCGGTAAAAGCGGACCCGGGTTCTATTCCCGGTGGAAGCCAATGTACGAAATGACCTATATCATGACGCATTGAGTTGAAGCACTTTTAAGAAACAACAAGAACAAGGAATTCGATTCAACGAGCCGTAGGTATTTGGTTGTTGTAATTGTCAGAAAACCCGTGAGTGATAACGCAAATATATTGAAGTGTGTGTAGATTATTCTCACTGGTACTTAATACTGATTGGGTTATTTCTGTGCAGTATGAAGGGTAAAAGGAATTAACCGTCGTAATTAGCTGCGGATCTTGTGTTAGCGGACGTTTTTTGGGTCAGTCTAAATTCCAAAAGAAATCAGCAATGATTCATGGATTAAAATATCAATTTTTTATCCGCAATTTGAATAATAGTAGCCGCCTCAAATCACTATAAAATAGAACTGGAATACCTACCAGTTCAACCCAATCAGCCGATGCAACTGAATTCAAATAGGTATAAACGTAAATAGGTAAAACGGTACCAAATACTCTTCATCCCTCGCTATGTCTTCAAATTTTCCGACATATCACGGCATTTTAGCAAGTCCATGAAACTCCTGCCGCACGATCAAACTCGAGAATGCGCTCTGCATTCCGTGAGGTCTTAAATGTATTCTTTCGTTATCCAGCAGCCTCTTCCGGAAAGCAATGAGGAGGTGCGTTCGGCGGAGATCCGCTCTTCGTGGATGCTCTTTTCTCTCAGCGTCCCTCGGATAATGCACTCCGAGTCCACTTTTCTCTCCGCCCTGATCGTGGGCCATTTTCCCCACGTTCGCTGCACTTCGTTATTTTTAAGGGCTCCTAATAATGGGATGCGCCACCGAAAGGCTGGACGGCTTAGGCCTTTCATTTCCTGCTCTTTTTTCCATTTCATTGCTTCTCCGAAGCGTCGTAAGGACCATCAAAAAACAAAGATCGAGTCGCTTAGAGTCGAACCACGCCTGTTTTTTCTTCGAGGGACCCATCCGGTTACCATACATCGAGTTACTTACCATCGTACAAGATTAGAACAGAACAAGTATCCTTTCATAAGTAAAGAAAAAATTTGGAACACGGCTGTTAATGGAGTAGAGGTTTACTATCTCCAGTAGCCGTATTTGTCGGTGTTCCCCACCTCTTTCGCCGGTATTCGGAGAAAACGGGAAGGCTTATATCACAGCTCTTTTAAGAGCCCCTAATGTATTTTACTTATTACCTTACTTTTCTGGTACTTTATTGCTCATGGGATAGAATCGCTATTGAAATCTACATTAGGGGTTAAAAAATGAGAGGACCTTCTTATTTTCTCCGAATACCGGTGAAGGAGGTGAGGAACGCCGACAATGACGGCTAATGGGTATTTTAACTTGTATATTATTTCATAGTTTTCGTCCCGCGCTACTCTGAAATTTTAGTTTCCACAATTACTCTCTATTTTTCCTTTGTGATAATTATCTTCATGATGTATTTCTGAACCATTAGAGGTACTGCGGGATATCTCTAATCCTTAATTCTCCGCAGTTACTCCATAGAGACTCTTGAGGCTCTTTAATAATTTCCAGATCCTCTCGACCGCAGTCGGCAGCGGTGTAGCGTTAAAACTCTCTCCCCGCAAGCAATACCCGCCGCTACATAACTTTTCGTAAGCTTAGAATTGCCGCTGTATGCGAAACCGCTTCGGGTTCTTTGCCCAAGTGTTCCCGCTGCAGGATGGATAGCCTCCGGGGGGGGATGGAGGAGATAAGGCGGACTCGATTTGAAAGGAATTCGTTGACTAAATTTGGGGAGAAATTGGAGACTTTTAAGGTCCCTTTTCAAATTTAAAACTTTATCGCGCGAAAGAATTGATGGTGATGGAAAGAGGGTAAGGGGATGAAGGTTAACAGATGGCAGAATTTATTGGGGAGTATGCGGTCCCTTTCTGGTGGAAAGATCCAGTTGAACTGTGTGATAAAGATTTTTAATCCCGGAAATTAACAGAAAGAATGATAAATTAACTAAAATAATGGAATATACAAGAATGCATGATTTAAGCCACGTATACCTTGATACCAACATGTCGTATAAGAAGGATTAAACCGAGTTAGCCATGAAAATTATGCCGACCAGATTTCCAGACTCACAGGAGGTATTTTTATCTTCCTTTACGTGAAGTTGTTTATCGCTGTATTGGAATACGGGTTTGAAATATTTCCGTTTTATATTGAAATCAACGCATCCCACCTATACGCCACATCTGTCTTGGCTTCAATCATACTAACCGAGATTTCTATCTGACCAAGCTGTTATTAATTTTAATACTGTGGACGATGTTCGCAGGTTTTTATTACTATCGAGATGAGTACAGTATTTGTATAGTGCAGCATTATGAGTTAGTACTGCATTGCATATTAGTGACTACAATATTATGAGTTAGTACCATACATATTACATATTAACCCAAAATCTCTATGTGCAAATTATTTTCACAAGGCTGCGTATCAGGGAGATGGTAATTGAGAGAGAATTGAGATAATGCAGTTTAAATACGAATTTCTGATTTCCAAGTCGGGGAAAAATGAAGAGGAATGAAGTGTGAAGAAGTAAAGAGCGAAGGAAGCATAGGGCGATGTGGAAGTGAATGGAGAAGCGGAGGAAACTGGAAGAGGTGGTCGAAGGGCCGCAGGGTCAACGCGTGGAGGTCTGGCATCCACTATCCCATTCATCTCGGAGCCCACATCTGCTGGTCCCTCCCATTTCGCCCAGTCTAGTTGCGTAAGTCATATAATGCTCATTTTCCTTTCATGCTGACTCCCTCTAATGCCCTCGCTGCGCGTCGGGGTTCTCATATATATAAAAAGGCCTCCTTTTTCCTTCCTTCCGCCCCACAAATCATTGCTCTCCTTGCGTCTGCTGGTGTATAATCCGCAGACGACTCGGCCGGGGATTTTTTCCGCAAAGGGAAGTCGTTCTTCGTCCGCCGCTGCTGACTGTCGTGAAACCGGGTTTTTGCACGCGTTTTCGAAAAATTTTGAGCAGGGTTTCTGAGGGGCGTGCCCAAACTCGCTTCCGAATCGCAGCGCTCGAGAGGGTTCCGTCTCTTCAGCGTTTGAAGAAGTATGTCTCGTTTCATGTTTGGGGAGAAATTCATTGATTCGGTTATCGCAATCGGTTCCAATGTCCGATAGCTTCCGGGAGTACGTGCCATATTGGCTGCCGAAGTTCAGGAACGCGAATGATTTTCGTAAATATGTGATAGAATTTGAACTTTGCCGAAAAACGTCCCGGAATGTTGGGAACATGAAGTAAAAATTAGCGTGTGCTGCGGACTTTTTCTCTTGCTCAATTCCTTGGCGAAGCTCGAAATTCCGAGGTATGTTTTCGAGCTATTTCTCTACGTAAGTGACAATCCGACGTTTGTCTGCACTGAAAAAGTATAACATTTCTAGTTTGATCATTCCCACATTCTGAGACAATTTACAATCTGAAGCTATTGCTAGATATTCTAAGATTATTATGAATTTGTATGTTTGAATAGTTAATTTTGCCTCTTTTCATTTCGAACTATAATCTAGAATGAGTATCAAATAAAATCTAAAATTTTGTTGGATGATATCGAAGTCACATCACTAATGTCTTGGAAATATTAAATTTTCCGTTCCTTTAGGGACGAAGCTTGCAAAAGACGTCTTAGCTTCTCTTGTAGGTATTGAACGCTTTTTGGATCGTATGAAGGTCTTCATTTTTTTGATTCGTCTCAATAAAGTGGCTGATTTTGCTTAGAATTCTGAACGTTCGAGAAAGAAGAACGCCATTGCTGCCACGAACAGCATTTAGGCCGACTCGTTCTCAATGTTTGGCGTGATGCACCTGCTTACCTTCCAAAGCCTGCACCGATTTTCAAAGAGAAATCCCGAAAAATATACACTTATGAACGAAAAACCTCTCCTCACTAACCCATGCGGGCATCGAACGCGGAAGATGTTGAAATTTGTCTGAGGGGAAAATTCATTTCCGTCAACTCCTGTCAGCAGCAGATGAGCGACAACCCCACGGGAACGTCTCGAAAAAATTAGAAGAACGAACGATTTAGATTGCGTCGCCAAGTCCTAATTGTCGGTCCCTCTTGGAAGCGGCCTCCCCCTCTTTCTGCAGAAATAACGCATTTCTTCTCAGAAGAAATACCCGCCGTCTTCGGCCATTCCTGCATCTTCTAATGGAATTTCCAAACTAGAAATCTCGATCCCTCGCGCTATTTTCTTTAGTCTTCAGATTCGAGGAGTGCTAAAAAGGTCCCTTCGAACCAAATCCCATTAAGAGTCTCTTTGAAAGAGGGCGGATTCTCTCTTTTCGGGTCAGAAATTCGTATCAATTAAAAGCCTTTCAGAGGATAACTCCTTTCGAGATTTCTTCGCCAGGAGGATAAAGCCAGAGAGGGAGAAATGTTTCCAATAAGGAGCTATTCTCTCAGCCGACTTCCCTTTGCCCTTTTTCTCTTTGCCTTCATCTTCAGATTTGTCTATTTCTTTTCCTCCTACAGTCTCATTCTTTCGTTTCTGGTATCGCGTTGTTTGTTATTCTTAGAAGGGATTTTGCTATAATGTGTTGTTTCGAAATGTTCAACTTAACAAAGGGGTACATGAAGAGAAATGGTTTCCGCTGTTATCTTACAGAGAGGAGCTTATATAGGAGGATATGTATATAGATTTCTCATATACGAGTATATTTAAAAATTTGTGAGTTTTTGATTTTACAAAGATTATGTCCGAAAAACCAACGCTAGTAGTGAATTATTAGTATTGGTATTAATAAACAAACTTCCTCATTTAGGGCTAATGCTCTTTTTGTTCTAAGCGCTCTGAAATACTCTCCCGTCCTTGCCTTCTTCTGTTGAATAATAATCTGAATTTCAAAACACATCTACATACATTTTCATTGTTTAGTATTCTTTATTATCGTACGTGAAAGATCTTTTTTTATTAACCACCACTTCTTGCAGGTTCAGACTTGAACGGTAGTATCTTTTTAGAATAAACTAGTATTTTCAAATGTATCAACTCGTGCAATCTGCATTTGTAATCAGCGGTCAATTTTGCCACAAATCTAACCTCTTACGTTATTTAGGATTCGCAGAGAGTATCAGCCGCTAATTTTCGGTCGTGCCCAATATTTATTTTTGATTTTCACGCCGTTTTCATCAAAATCTCGAGCCCCGAAAACGAGCGTGGGCACATTCGGAATAGGAGAAAACTTTCCTGGCGCCACTCTAGCTCTTTCCGACATTCTCGATCATGGACAGACGCCGGACGCGTGCTCGGCTCCGTCGCAGCCTCCTCGAGAGCTCCTGTCAGCGGAGCCATCGACTAGCGCGGGAACCTTAATTTCCCGGACTTTATGAAGGAGGAGATGGTGGGAGGATGGAAAAGTACCTCGTAGCGACAGGGGAGGGGGCGGTGGTCGGGGCCGGCGCTCTGGATCCTAGGAGCCCCCGGAGTGGGGGTCGCCCGGAGGTGGAGTTTCGTGTCTTCCCCACGACGCGGCGCCACCCGTCGCCCTGGAGGAGACCATCCCACCCGACACTCTTTGCCCGCTAGTTTCGAGTTTCAACCCTGGAGAGAGTCCGTGGGCACTTTCTCCTCTTCTTCCCCCACTTCCCCACGACCTCCACCCCGTAATTCTGCCTCCGGGATGCTGCAGTTGCCATGGTGTCTCCCGCATGTCACCATCCGCCTCCCTCTCCCTTTTTTAATCTTATATATATATACATTCAACAGCATCCCGTTTTATCTTATCTGAGAGCAAAGGACAGATGGAGGCATCGTCTGGCGTGTACCTAGAGGCGACCTGGCAAATAGAAGTTCAGAACCTAGAGATTGGAAATGCTAGGGGCTCGGCTGTACTATTTCGTTTTCCTTGGATGATTTTTTTGCTCGCTGTCCCTTTCCTCGGGGAGGGCAGATAGCGGAGTGACTCTTCGTGGACTATTCACGATGCGGACTCATTGAAATGAGTGGACCAGAGGAGTTGGAGAAGTTGCCTTCTTCTCTTCTCTTTCCGTCTCTTCTTCTCTCATGTCTCTTCTTTTCCCTCTCCCCACCGCATTCATCCTGTATTCTTTGTGTGAGAGTCATTCCTCGTTAGCACTCAATTTTGGGTACATGTTCTGGTTCCACTTCTTGATTTTTATCTCCTTATAAATCATGGGGTTAAAAATTCTGTATTAATCTAAAGGAATGCCTTAAGCTCAAGTTAATATTTGTTCATGGATATTAACACTCATCAATGAGATGAATACCAACAGCAATTTTGTATTGTTTCGAGAAGCAAAAATATGATATGAAATATTCAGAATATTTCATATCGTATGTGAATTGACTTTTTTGGAAAAGAATTCTTCGACACGACTCACCTGGCTTGCAAGTTTAAAACCGGAAGGAAACAGGAATTCGAAAACGTTGCGTCTGTACAGTTTGGCCCTTACAGTTTGCGAATAATTGTGACTGGGTGAACTTTGTTTAAAAATATAAATTATTGAAAATTACTTTGCAGAATTTCTTTAAAAAAAGAAAAGGAACGGACGTTCAAAAATGTTGCGTTGGTCTTTGATCCTTCTCCTGAAAGATTAAAATATGATGGAAGATAATTTTTACAACAAAAAAATGTAGCGTTAATTTTCTCCTCCGACTTAGATTATTCGCGCTCGATCAAATGCATAGTTTGAAAAGTTTTGATTCTCCTCATGCTTCTTTTGTGATGCCCGAAAATTTATTTAAAGGAAATACTACTTTCGTAACCCATTCATTCTCTCCTTCGTATCGCTTTGTGCTTCATCTCCTCTTTCCACTTCTTCTCATACTCCTTTATTTCTCTCAACCTTTCCACATTTTCTCTGCAATCCTCACCTCCTCTCTTATTCATCTCTATAGTTCTCTTACACCTCCTCGGCGGTGTAAGTACATTTTCCATTCCGTCTCATTTCGACCTTTCTCTCTTTGTGTATCCTCTGGGCTGCACCTCTCCCGTCACACGATTTTTGTGCTCTTGAAGCGACTGTCCGTGTGGGAGCGGTATTGTTTGGAGGGGTCCATTCAATGTTCACGGGACACGTCACGCCGGGAAAGAATGACTCTTCACAATTAGTTTTTCTCGCGCCACTTCTCTTTACCCTTTCTCCCGCCTTCTTCGTATCTGTAACAGTTTTGGATGTTTCCTTTCCTCAGGAAAAATTTTCGCGTTGCATTTATCTCTTTTCCAACTATAGGATTTCAGCTTAGGTTATAAGAAATGTGGAAATATTATTCTTTGGATTAATCCTGAAAATATATGGTATTTAGTATATTACGCACGATTTTAAGTTTGACCGAAGGTAAAAAGACAAATAGTTGTTGTCGCATAAGTATCTAAGCGAGGATGTGGTAGAGAGGATCAGTTTATGTAATAGCTTGTTATAGTTAAAAATGTAAAATTACATATATTGATATTTTTCAAGATCAAAGCTAACCTAATTCATTCCCGCTTATGATGTAGGTATTCAGAATAGGAATACATTTAAGTTAGCAATATACCTACTTTCGAATCATGTCTTGAGTATTTTGGTATCTTTCTGCCGAATTTAAGCTGTGTATTTGTAAACTGCTGTGAACGTGGGATTTGGAATAGTTGTTTGAATGCGAGTTAGAACATCAACACATTTTCCTTCAACTCGTTACAAAAAATGGTGAACAATAGGCTTTAACATCGCGGGTCATCCACTCAAAGAACTTAATGCGATCAAACAAGAAGTTTTGGCTCTGATAACTTTATAATCCATCAAAGACCATAAAGTTAGACTCCCGTTCCCTCCAATTTAGTGTCCACCCGTTGCTTACTTTCGGCCGTGAGATACGATCGCCGATTTCTACGACCCGATACCTTTGACTCAAACCGCACAAGTTCAGCTTCTCCGGGGAGAAACCCTTTCGAAGTCGGCGGATCGGTTCATGCACACCGGAACGGAAGCTCTGCGAAAAACCCATATAGCTTCCGAGAGCTACCGGGGAGGAATTTTTCGCTGCCGGCGGAAGAAGAAAGAATCCCGAGTCCCCTGCACCACTCCTCTCTCTTATAGGAGGATATCGACGACAAAACGTTCCCCGGGATTAAAAGCGGAAGCAATCGACCTCCGCATTAAAAAAGGGCACGTGGAAAAATGCGCGGAATACTAAGGGGGAAGGCGCCATGCATTCCAAATTGGGTCCAACGACACCTGAGCCGAGGAAAAAGGCGTCACTTTCGGGCAAAAGAGCTCTGTACACCAGAAAGCTCTCGGATCGGAATTATTATGCCGCCCGCCCTTTACGAATCGAATCCCCTCCCCATTCACTTTAATACGCGGCTGTAAAGTTTTACGCGCTTCTCTCTGCATACCGCATCCTTATCTCCGTCTTCCCCTTCTTGCCCCACCCTCCCCCATCTCTCATCGCCACACCTTTAAAAAAAGCCTCCTAAAGGGCTCCTAGATATATCTCCCACCGCTGAATTGTTGAACGACCAAGGTTTCAACAACGCTCATCCCGGATTCGCCCACCCGAAGACGGCGGTGCTATCTCAGCGAGGTTCTACACTCCTCTCTCGAAAAAAAGCTCCCCTTGTTCCTTATATATATCGTGCCACACCCTAAAAAAGATCTACCGCCTTCACTCTCACTCTCTGCCCTCTCTCACGGCGGATTTTCGGCTCTGCTGTTCTTCCCGGCGTACACGACTCCAGGGAACCGACGCTGACCGTCCCCGGAGGAAAATTTCGTTAACTCTCCCTCCCGCTTGATTCATTTCGGTCGCTCCCTAGTTCTCGGATGTGTAGCAGAGATTAGGATGTCGTTTTTCCGAAATTTTCTCGGGAATCGCAAGGCCCTCGCTATCTTGAAAAGTTGTGCGGATTTACAGAGCGCGATGCCTGTACTTCTGGGCTCAGCCATTACGTAGGGTCATTAAAGTGAGTTATAAGGGTAACCCCCCACCCCTCTCTCTATTGAGATTTATCACTCTCGGCATCCCTCCAATAAAATACAGCGTGATTATTATTCAGGAATCATATTCGTATCGGTTTTTTTCAGTTTATTATCCTCCTTGGATTTACGAAGAGCGACCGAAATTTTTTAATTCCTTGCCTCCCATTACATTCCCTCCTGAAATTATTCCTTCTCTTTTTCTGCCCTCGAAGCTGCTTTTCGGTCTTTTCTGGCTTAAAATTAAGCTTCTGCGTAGGGGAAAACATCTCTCTGGCTCCCAATTTCTCGGAATGAACGTCTCGAATCCCTTTCAATATCTGATCCGACGATAAATTCGAGCGAGTTAGCGCCAGCCTTCTTTTGAAGTCCCGCGCACGATCTCCAAAAGAGAGTGGAAGCGCAATAAATTAGATTCGAGATGAGGAGCTTCCAAACTGAAAGAGTGTTCCCGTTGCGGGACTCATAACACAGGACGCAGTTAATATCAATGTATTCCCAGAATATCCATTGGTTAGTTGATCGGCCGGGGTGCTTCAAGGCATCTCTCTAGGCCCTCGCAACTTTCTCGGATTCTCCGCTATCAAGAGGCCTCTCCTCCCGGGAAACCCTCGGTCAATCTTCCCCTTCTATCAGCGCTCCCTTTCACTCCGCCGTACACAGATTATTTCCATTGAGTATCCCACGCTCATTCATCTTGACTCCGCCCCATCTTCTCCCACTCCATGCCTCTCCTCCTCAAGCCCTCTCTTTTTCTTTCCTCTCCCGCGTCTCTCTCCTCCTTTCTCTTCTCCTCGCCTCCATCTTTGATTCGGTCCACACCATCTTCATCACGTTTTCTTACTCCTCTATACCCTCTTATATTCTTCCTTTGTGTCTCCCTAAGTTATTCCTCCTTTTCATCTTTTTATAATTACCAGATTTTTACTTTGCCTTCTTTCCTTTAGCCTCGTTTTTTTTTCTTTTCTTCTTTCTCCTCTTTCCTTGGTTTCTCTCCAATTTGAAGTCTTTCTTTTTCGTCTCTTTCGAACATATACTCTTTATTTTCAAATTATTCTTTCTTTTCTGCATTTTAATTTTTATAATTACCTTTGTTAGTGTCTGTCTCCGTTTACTCCTATCCTATTAAATCTCTATATTTTAATTATTTTTAAAAATTGTTATCTTAATGCCTTCTTTTTTCTTATTTTTTCATTTGTATTCTCTCCATTTCTAATTTTTATGTAATTTGTAAATCAAATTTGTATTTTGATTGCTGCTAGCCGTCACTATGTGGAATTCCATAACGGATGAAATGAAAAAAAAACACTTTGTAATAATTCCACAAAGTACATTAATTTACTCGACTCGACGAGTAAATTACTGTACCTGATGATGAATATTCGTTGGTTGAAACCTGTCGAGTACATCATTATACTCCGTGGAATTATTACAAAGTGTTTTTTTTTCCTTTCATCCAAATTTGTATTGTAAATTACATTATACAGGATACAATTACATATTGTACTACATCGATTGTAAATGAAAAGTTGACGAAACTAGTCGCCTTAAAAATATATCTGTTGAAGCTATTAAGTGTTTATTTATTTATAATATCCATCGTCTTCTTTCAGTTCTTTTCGATATTCATCCGCTTCTGTATCCCTGTGTTTATTCTCATCCTCAACCCTTCTAACTCTTATCCCTTACCCTCAGCCTTTCTTCCCCTTTTATCTATTTCTCCGTCTCTCCTTTTAACCCTCGCCCACTCCCCCCTTCCCCATTTACGATATCTGTTTCCTGCCCAGACTTAGCTCGTTCCCCGCATTCATCTCTCCAGCTCACAAATCCTAGGGCCACTCCCACCTCTTTCTAATTGGGCAGCCACTCCCACGAGGATGCGGGCTCGTCGGAGGATAGGTCAGCGGGGAGGCCTCCCTCATCTGACAGCAACGTCTTCCTATTTCCCCGTGCTCGCTTCCTTCTCATTCTCCTAAATCAGCGAAAGTCCCCTCGCATCTCCCACGCCTTTTCCCCCTCCCTGACAGTCCTTTTTAATTGGGTAAAAATACCGGGCCCGGAGATTCGAGCGGGGACAGTTATTCCGATAGCTACTTCCCGAGTTTTCCTCAGAAAGGCCTCTCCGCCGTCATCTGTCACCGCTTTCGTTCCTCCTCCGCGTCTACTCAATACTCCCGCCCGCTTCCTCTAATTGCGCCTCCCCCACGACGTCTAGATTCATTCAGTCCTTTGATTTCCCTCCCCGGGACCGTCCCGTTGTTCCATTAAATCGGCATGGTGCACGAGCACCACCATTTCACGGTCGGGTACTCCGCATCCTCAAGATTCCTCACGTTCGGAAGAGATGGGCTGGCGAGATGAGGATCCTCCCGGCGAATCCATCGAGCGCGGTTTCGCAGATCTACATAACTACGGCCATATTTCGACGCGGTATTTACGGTCGGTGTTATTGTCTTCGCGCCCGAATGCCTGCACCATCCTCGGCGGAATCGAAGGCTCCGAGAACATGCGCACTTGGTGTATCCAGCGCAGTAACGCGTCGGTTTTTTGTCCAATCCGCCTCGGTTTTCAAACTTTTTATTCCGCGTCGGCGATGATGACTCCATAATCCGAGACTTTTTCACCAGTTCCGGTTTACAGCCGGAGACACGCTCCAACGTGCCCGTAAAACCCAAGTTTCTGGCGTAGCCGAGCATTAGTTGGGAAACTTCATTTCTGCGGAGCAATATCGCCGCGCTATCTTTGAATTTTAATGAAGCGGCGACTAGCGCGTGCAGTCGCACTGTACTTGTATACCTGGATGTAAAGTGTTCTGCCCGATGGCCGGTTGGTGCATCACCCCCTCTGAGTAAACTACTAAGAGAGTAAAGAGGGGATTGAGGTTTACTGTTAAGATGAGGAGTGAGGTAGTTTGCTCTCGCTTTTCTCACTGAAATGCGCATGAACTTACTGAAATGAAGAACACCAATGTATTTATTATTTATTAATCTAAACGCTATATATATTTTACACCCCAAACGTGTAATTGTCCATTTCATAAACGTGTAATTGCCCATTTCATGAAATGGGCAATTACACGTTTGGGGTGTAAGATATATATAAAAATTTAAATTTTATAACCTTCTAAGCTTATTTAAAAAAAATTAACATTCACTGTTGGTGCATCACCCTGTTGGTGTATGTATTCCTCCCTGAGCCAGAATACTATAAGCGGAACATGGCCACGAAAGTGAAGCCCAATGACTCTACGAGTAACACTTTTCTTGCCAGTCCATAAGGAGAGATATTGATCAATGCAATTATCCGCACATACCCCAGTAAATTTCAATTCATCACAGCCATGATCAAAACTGGGACAAAAGAAAATGAAAAATAGATTTTTTTCTCTACCCTATACCAAATGGCGAATGAAAATATTCAATTCATCGGAATATGGTAGCAGGAACTACTAATAAATTTACCTATGCGCTGAAAATTTCTATCCCCGTGAAAAACTCGTTTCAAATGTCCTTGTTTTGCGCTCATAAAGCTCGTGCTTTCACAATCATTTTCTTTTTCGAGGGAAATGGCTATTTATTCGCTAATGCGAGAAAGTTGCTTCTCTAATCTCGTTGTGACTCTTAACCTTTAGTCATCCAACCTTGAGGAGAAGTGCGTACTTGCTCGGTACAACAGCGGGCCCGTTCCCCGTGTCGTGAGTCACGGCCAAGTTTACTGGTTCCGTTCGACGTTCCCTCATTTCAATCCGCCCGACAACTCCGCGTTTTTTGACAATAATAAACTTTATTACTTAATTTACAATATTAATTTTTGTTATTATTATTAACATTTGCCTTTTTACTTTTTACAGATGATAACGACGTTGTGTTTAATCGAACAGAAAAATGAATATAATTGCAGAATACAAAATAAGTTATATAAATCAAGTACAATTATTTGGCACGAAGATGAATTACAAAAGAATAGTTAAATAAGGATACATATCATAAGATAGCGCATAATAGTGCAATAAAATCTTATTATATTTCATAATATAAAAATAAAATAAAGTAGGTAATTATAGCAATGATATACATAATTATTGATGTAATGTAATAAAAAACAACTTAAACTCAACAATTTATTTTGCCAATGCGTAATTAAGTATTAATTTTAATTTATTATATTAATTTTAATTGATTAATATTTGGCTAGTACACAATTGAATATGATTTTATTTTTTAATGAGAAAATGGTGCAAGTCCGTCGGATTCCCAGGCGGGTGTGCTTTCTTACTGCTCAATCCCAACCGGATTCTCATAACTCTACCCCGGGACGTGCGTCCGTCTTCCCCGAGCACATGATTTACGCCCGAGCGCCGAGTAATTCATCTTCCGAAGACGATGCCTGATTCCCTCTCTTCCTTGAAATTCATGAAATTTCGACCTTTCATTAACTCCCGCTTAATCAAGGCTGCGGAGATTAATTGAGGTAGACGGGTGGAGTACGCATGGAGAGGAGTTGCTTGTTTCATAGCTGTTCCATCGCCAAACTTCCCACGTTCGTCTACGCTAGACGTCCTCGTTATATACTTATTCCCCCTTTCCTTGGAATGTTTCGAATCAAAGAGGATTCTTTCAAGTTTCATGTGTATTATAGTGGAGTATTAATCTTCAGACTCTGGAAAAGTTTTTCACGTTCGCGAGTGTTGAAAATAGGTGTTTATGATTTTTGCTATTCTGGAATGATGAGTATATCTACTAGTTACTCATTGAAGAAGACTGGAACACTGACATTAGTAATTCAAGTCTATCCACTTATGTCTCCATTACAAGTTAGATATAGCTTGAGCACCCTATGACCAATATGAGTCCTTTTTTCCTTGGGATTAAAATACCTATAAATTTAAAAATAAAATAATCAATAAATAAAATAATAAGTAAAGAAAATGAAGAAATAAAATAATAATTTATTATAGCTTTGGAGTTTATTTCCGTATTGATAATATTCTTACAGCAATTTCTGCTTTCGCTTATCTCTAAGACTACCCACACATTACAATATTTCTCAATTAACACTATTCTCTCGGAAATTGAAGATTCAATGCTTACGCTCCCGAAATATTGATGGAATTTATACTTGCACCACATTCACACCCACGCATGGGATCGCCAAAAATATAGTGGTAAATATCGGCTAAAAAATATCCCCTTTCCCCACGGAGAGCCCAAGGGGAGAACGACGTAGGGCGCTCACGTTCGTGCCCGTTTTACGAAAGTGTGGAAAGAGACCAATTCCAAGTTTCGAGAGTTTTCAGGTGAATCGAGTGGCAATACTCCCCAAGACCATGAGAGTCGCTCGTCGGAGGGAACATTGTTTTTTTTAAGACGGCGACGTAACTGAGTGGCAATTCGAGGCCCTCTCTCGCAGTCTGCACCGCGACTTCGCCAAGGAGCGGCGTGAAGTAGTCGCCGCTCCCTCTTAGTTTCGGCAGCGTCTTGACGCCGCATCCGAACTGCGAGGACTTTCCGCAGACAAGCGCTCCACGTTCTTGAAGCCGCGAAGGAATCAACTCCTCCCCCCGCCTCGACGTCTCCCCGGGAATTATATGCGGAGGAAAGTTGCCGGAGGGACAAATAACCACGCCGTAAACATGGAAGTTGCATTTACAACCGGGATGTCCTCGCCCCGCTGCCGCATTCATCTTCCATCCTATTTCCCTGTTCCCCTGGAGATGCACGCGGAAGTTTCGCGGTTGGGGAAGGGGTTTCCTGCGGATACCCGCTCGGTTAATTTCTTCCTTTTTTCCGGCCGAAAAGCGCTTGTTTACGGGTCCCCGGATGTCACTCTCGTACAGTCGAATTTCGGATGTTTCCTACGAAAAACGAGGCGAACTTCATTCACCCCGCGCGTTTCTTTCCGATTGGGTATTGCTTTCTGGAAGGGATGTAATTTTCCTCGAAAACTTTTCCAGGTACTCCCTAGAAATATTTTAACGAACCTCGATCGAATATTATTATTATTATTAAGGTTATCAAGGTCTTTATTAAAAGGCGAGATTGAGACTGAAATATCTTTTCTTCCATCTAACCTTTAATATTGAGACAAAGATAAGGTTGTACAAGGAAGTGGTTATTTCCCGGTGAATTGCATTTAGGAATAGTTCTCGGGACTCCAACCGGGTAGCATCTCTCCATATTGTCGACGTTTCGGCCGCATACTCGGCGACCGTCTTCATGACATTGATTCATTCACTCAATGTCCCCAAGATGATCGCCGAGTATGCAGCCGGAACGTCGACGTTACTTGTACGTATGTGGAACCGCTACCTGGTTGGAGTCCCAAGAACTACCCCTACAAATATAAGATTTTCTATCTACTTAAAAGTTTTGTTATTTTTTGTTTATTTATTCTTATAAGCGTCCAGCTACTTTACCATCAATGGAACCCATGGAATTGAATTCGAAAGGTTTCTTTCTTAGCTCTTCCTTATTGAGTAAATCACTTCTTTGATCGGATAGTAGTCCTTTCCATAGTTTATAATTAAGTAAGCTCTATTAATTATCATTTGTTAATTCTGCCTGAGGAGTTCATGATGGCCCTCGATTAATCCCTGAAAAGATTCACGTCTGTATTTTTCGCAAAATGTAGTTATGTAATTCGATTTCGTTTAGCGATCAGTCGTGTCTTCAGCAAATAATTAACGGTGCTAATTAGTCGTTTTCGAAATGAGGACGAGGGGGTCACGTGTTGAGCAGTAACGAGTTTTGAGAAAACTCCTTAACTCCTGGAAAAGATAAATCACGAAAATTAAGTAGCAATCATCGAACAAATTACGCTTTATTCATCATCTCGAGATTTCTATAGCGAGTTTTCCATCGATCATTTCATTCAACGCACCTCTAATTGGATTCGGATTCAATTTTAATACTTCTTTGACAATGTTTGTCAGTAGGTTTAGCTTGCTCATTCTCAAGGATGTCCAGTTCTTACATACTTACGGGGATTTTCCCCAATTGGGAGATAATTCGAATTTCTTCTAAGGGAAAACCTCGATTGTAATACGTCCAGTTATTTATCCTCTTGCCGTGTAGCAGGTTTCGAATAAAACTTTTATTCGCAGTTTCACCGTAACAGTTTTTCGGTTCTGGCGCCTCTCTCCTCGCATTAGGACATCGGTGCTTCTTTCTCTAGTGATATCATCTTCGGAACCTGTTGAAGTGAAAGCTGGTTTTTTACACACCCCAACTCGCGTTTAGTTGTACAATAGTATCTGCGAAAGAGGTGCAATTCCCTCGAATTTACTGCGTTTTAGTTGCGGTTTGGTGGTCGATACCTCGCGTTCCTCAGTCGAATTTACAAGGAATTTCCTTCTCGGACGTCTCAATTCCTTGCAGCGTTCAATGCGTTTTATTTCCACCTCTTTCCATTCCTTTGATGGTTTCATGGAGCGATAAATGGACTTCCACGAAAAGTTTCTATATTTTTCAAAGTTACGTCGTAGATCGCGGAACTGCAAACATACGAAGATGGTGTGAGAAGATTAATATACGCGGTACTAAATCAATATATATGGAGCCGCGAAATGGGAAATTGCTTGTAGACAATGAAGAAAATGATCGAACGTTGTAGAGAATATTGCTGTGAGAGAGATGGTGGCAGGATTAAGGATAATATAAAATTGAGCGAAAACGAATGTGTCAGATAGAAAAAGTAGGCCGGATAGGGTTTGGAAAGAAGTCTAAACGAATTCTCCTTACAAACTTGTCAATATCAGGCACAATATTGTGGAAATCCATAATGGTAAGAATCTTAGGAAATTGTACAGTTGTCTAACGGTTAGTAGTACGCATTTCGAATTCTCTTTACTCCTTAAAAAGTCAGCCTGAATATCGCACCTGGATTTACAAATATGCTTCATGTATTTTTATGATTATACCATTACTCTTTTCTGGAAACAGTATTTCCTTCCTTGATGGCGAATGAATTTGCGAGTGAATACTTTCCCGCATTTTAAGTACGCAAAAACAGGCGATCCATTCCAATTTAAAAGCGATAAGGAAGAGGAAAACGTTAACCTAGGTACATTCATTACAACGGATCAGCAGATCCTGCGTCATCATCCTCAGAGGAAAGTCGGAAACGAGCCTATAATTAACCATATATGTCCAGTCACGTGTTCCTTCACCGAACATTTAACAGCTGAGAACACGGGGTAGATCGCCTTTATCAGAGAATTGCGGGCATAATCGAACCTTTCTTATCGGCCGCCCCATTGTCGCGGTGATTGCATCCGAGTCATCGACATGCGCGGCGAAGGAAATATCCCACCCTCTATTTTCGACCCACGGGAGGCAATGAAAAGGGGATTTCGCCGCGGACTCGAAAGAAAAACGCCCACCAAGGTGATGGAGCATACCTATTGTCGGCTAGAGATTTTCATCTACGCTCACCCTTTCACCGACGTTTTTCCTACAACGGAGAGGCCTGTTAAGTCGCCGAAAGATAAAGAAAAAGAAGTCTCGACCCTCTTCTCCCATTCTCTTCCCCTTTCCGAGAATTTCACAGGGTGGATGGTGGGGTACAGGCCCTCCCAGGCTTCCCAGTCATCCACCGCTCCTTCTTATCCTTCCTCCTCCCCATCTTTGTTCCCTTATCCCCGCGATTTATCCTCGTGAGGATATTTTTTCCTCCCTTAATCGCCTCACCCCAATATCCGCCCCACCCGTTTTCAACCTGTTGTCAGCAGCGGAGATTTTATTTTCTTCTCCGGTCTATTTTCGTCCTCCTTGGCCAATTTGCCGAACCTTTTGGAGTCTTAAGGAGTGGAGGCTTCTTTCCCTTCCCCGTCTGTCTTTTCCTCTCCAACCCCTCGCGAAATTGGTTGTATTAGCATGTTGTCGGATTCAGACGGCGCGAGGGAGTGTCGGAGAAACAGTTTTCGGAGATTGCGTTCAATTTCGTTTGGTTTTTTTTTTTTGAAAGGCTTCTTCCCGTCTCGCCGTGTGATTGAGGATTTGCCTCCGATGGGTGGATGGGAAATAGATTTGGGTATCGGAAAATGAGACATCTTTCGAGATTACTCACAATGTGTAATGCTGTGTTTTAAAATGTATTCGAGTGCGTCGCCCCGTACAGCTCGAAGGCTGGTTGGATTATCTTCTCCGAAAGCTACCATAAGCTCTGGGGTGGGAATGAGGCTTTATAGGCTGAATGAGGTAGTGCATGTCTTTCTGAATGACACTAGATGTCCCCAGAAAGCTACAAGAGAATAAAGTCCACGTTAAGCCGTTTTTATACACCTTATACTTCTATATTTATTTTTATTATTTTCTCTCAAAGCCTTCAGCCGAGGAGTTTTTCATAATAATAGTATTTATTTTATATATCTTTCTATTGGATGTGCCATTAAACATGACTCCAGAGATTATGTGAAAGAGAGGCCCATATGGGCCTAACCTCGCTAAGTTTAGAGTTTAATAATAATAATACAAACTAAGATGGAAGATTATTTTAATTTTAAACAAGTATAAAATAAAAACATAATACTGATGCAGTGATATAAATTCTAATCGAAAACCAGAACCTGTTTCTGCGCTTGAGGATGGTCGATCGTACCGAAGCCAGTTCCGTTTTTACTTTTTAATGAATGGAACTGTATCAGTTTTATTAGTTTGTGTATTTTACTTGGTAAAAACAAATATAATCTTCTATTTAAATTGAGGCTCCACAAAGTTAACCGTGGATTCATTAAGTTTATTCCTATACTTAGAACGTGTGTCATACTTGAATCAAATATTATAACGCCTTCGTCATGAACTCGTTCGCCGAGAGTTATCAAACGCAGTCTCTCACGACCGCCATAGCGTCAACTTCCGTAGCTGGATCATTTGGCCGCTATATGAATATTTTCGAGGCTCAGCGAGATTAATATTTGACGGAAACCCACGCTCGGGCAGTAATTACCTCGTTGCATTAGCTCCATTACATGGATTCATCACGAATGTAAATTACTGCAACGCAATTCCCTTTCCCCGTTTTAGAAAGTTTGCAGCCTGTCTAATGCAGAAGTCCATCGTCGACCGGCATGTAGTCGCGAGCGATAAAAAGTTATTTTTGTTTGCGAATTTCATGAACGTGCTTCACTAATTGACGTTCGCTAGTCTTTTCGAGAGCGAGCGTTAAAATGCATGATGAATTAAGTGCAAATAGCGGAAAATATGGAAGGATACGCATCGGAGATATTGTTCGCAAGGGTCTAAAAAGGCCATTGTAAGGTATTCTCGGAAAATGAAGATATAGATTAACAGAGGAGAAAATTCAATAGTAATCGTTTAGTGTCGTCTCACTAATATTTTTCATGCCATGACGATTACTTGCACTTTCTGAGAATAATTATGATCTGAATATTACTTGCTTTGTAGGAGGTTTATTAATAGAAAACGTGAAGGAAGATCAGTCGATTTCGATTGTGTCGAATTAATTCGATTTTAATATATTCTCGGATTAAAGTATATTAGCTCGTTACATTTTCCGTATATTTCTTGTTATATTTACTTTTATGTACTAGCGATTGTTTTCCATTATACGGTATGTTCATTTCCCATAAAATTTCCAACTTATCATCCTTGCCAACGTTCCAGCGTTCCAACGCATTATTTCTTGATAATTTTTCTATCAACCCATCTAACTTTGGTTACATGTTTGTTATCCATACAAGAAAAGAATAGACGCCAAGGAGCTTACCAATCTTAGCATATTCCCTCATGAATCCCCTTCGTGCTCAGTTCCCTTATTAAATCCTTGGTTAAGGAAATATCTTCTCAATTAAATATCATGAATAAATGTAAAGAATTATTTTCATTCTTGATGAACTCCTATGCTTTAGGAGATGAGTAATTAAACATTTTTCCAAATCATTGTTGTCGGTATAAAGTAATTCATGACGGCAAAATCCCAGGTCGTGTTAAATCCCGCCGCCATTTTGTTCTCCCCGCGAAGGGTGCGCATAAATCCCCCAAGTTTTTACAAACTTTACGGTACGGGCGGTTCGAAAAAGTGGTCGGCGACGAAAGAAGAAATAAAAGCAGCATCCTCCACCCATCCTGTTTAAACACATATAACGTTCTCCCGGTGCCCATTTCCCGTTCATTTAAGCCAGTGATTATTATAATTGGCTCCCTTTCCGTTCCACGCCGGTTCCCGTTATGCCCGTTAAGCCAAAGGAGAACGGCCGAGCGAAAATAAAACGCCATTTTCCCATAAGATTCACGGTTTCCTTCTCCCGCTAATTAAAAACTTTATTTTCGCGCGTTCCATCGCGGATCGGGTCTCCTTTTAATTCGGTGCGGGGGGAGGGGAAAAGGTAGGCGGGGCTGAGGACTGTTATGAATCCTTAATCTGTGTACTAATAACAGTAAAAACTGATTTTAACTTCATCAGTTGTAATGGACTCTTCCATCTACGTGCTTCCGATTCTCACGTACAATTTCCTAGTTTCACAGTCGGTACCTGCATTTTATCAATCACGAATATTAGGTATCGTACTAGTGTTTGTAGATAAGTGTAGATATGTCATGAATATCCCCATCAGTAAATTGCTGCTTTCATCACTTCCATTTTCTCCAGTTTGTGTTGATTCACACGATATCCTATTATTCATGGTATTAACGCCGTTTTATTGTAATTTTCGTTATTTCGGTATATTCTGGATGTATCGTGCTCAGTAATAGATTTTGGGGTACGAAATCTCCAAGGGACATCTAAATAGTAATTTATAGTGAGGTAATATTTGCATAATAGAAAGATAGAGCGATAGTGGAGATACCTCCCCGAAAATGGTATGATTTCTCCTACAAAGGCCGCTAAATTTTTGTGGAAATTGTACTAGTTACGTGTTGAAATATGAGAAAAGCAAAGGAGAAAAAACGCCTCATCCCTCATCCAGCCAAATCGCCTCACCCCCCTCTCCAAAGCCTCATTTAGCTAATGATGGAGGGAATGAGGCTCAAACCATCCCTCGGACTGAAGACTACACAGACAAACGTATTGAATTTATACGGTTTAGTTAAAGGAATTCAACGGCTTGAAAGTTGCGTAAGGGTAGCTTTACGGATAACACCAGGACAACTTAGCTCCCCCCAGAGTTGGCAAACTCTGGAATCGCCTCTTCTCCGGGAGATAAGGCGGAGGATGCGCGAGGTGTTACGGTCGCAGCGTAGGATAGGAAAGAAGCTTACGAGCCGTTTGGTATTCCGCCGAGAGAACTTCCCTCTCCTCATCTGGATAATTAACACCCCTCCTGGACAAGTGTCAAAGAGCAGCTATGCATGACGGCTTTGTTTTCCTCCGGAGCGGATTCCTTCAAGAGAGCCCATCCCTTTTATTTCTTATCGGCCGCGGAGGACGCGTGTTCTCTCTCTTCATTAGTAAAGAGGCGAGAATGCGCGCGACAATTGAACACAGGTCGGCCGCTCACACAGGCTTCTCTCTGTTCTTCCAAAGGACGCTAAAAGTCGCATTAATGTCCCAATAGTTCTCGATCGCGCGGGAAGTTCAGTGGGTTTATTAAGTGTCGCCCCAGGCATAATTGGTGGGAAAGGAGCAGACGAGAAAGGGTTGGTATGCGAAAATGGCGTCCAGATGTGAAGAAGGACGCGCACAACCGTCGCTCCGTCTTGTTCGCGGAAGGCATATGGAGGGTATTTTTAAAGGGTGCTGCAAGTCTCGATGTTGGTTCATATGATAGCGTATCGTTAGTCATATGATGAACAAGGTTTTAAAAGTGTGTGCGGTGTTTCCCCAAGCGGTGTGACGCGGAAAGTAATCTGTTGTGCATCAGATGTTGGTGTGTACTGTAGAATTGAAGAGTGACGTATTTTTCTAATACTGTCCTCTGTACGGGCTATTTTATGTTATCTTTGCTTTACTTTGATAGGAATTTCTATTTTATAGTACAATCGTAATAGAAAGATTTATTACATTAAAATAATCATACTATTATTGTGATACTATGGCTTTAATCTTAATATTAAAATTTTGTCATGATATTAAAAATATACTTCGTAATGGAGCTTTTTTCAGTTCCAATGGAGAACTTGGAGCTAGTAAAAGTTTTGTTTAGTGCACCGGAAAATTTGAGTTCATACTTTCTAGTAAATGTCCTGGTGAGCAAGCGGTCATAAAACGCTTTCTTAGAAGATCACTTGTAAACTATTGATTTCACAATCACAGATGTTCGTTTTGCATCTGCGCATTTAAATTAGTTTTTCCTGCAAGTAATCAGCTCGCGAATATCATTCACTGACATCGTCATCGAATATTCAACAGTGTATTCTCTGTTTGTAATTATTTAAATAATGATATGAACTTGGACAACCACATTAACCAATGCTCTGTTCATGAGCTATACCTTCTTAACCCTTCGCTCACTCGTAACTCTTTAAGTTCGACGATGCGCTCTAGTTCGTCTCTATTCATTCCGGTCGAGTTCTAGAACATTTGCAGCGAGAATTCTCGGATGGAAGTTCACGTCTAGCGGAAGATTTATATGGAAAACCTTTTTCTCTTCGAACTCGCGGTAAATCCGCTCGTTATTAGAAATTAGGCGATGAAAGAAGTATGTTAAGTTTAAGATTCATATTTATCATTTCATAAGTGTAATATAAAAGATTAAATGGCTATTTGTGGTTATCTATTATCTTTACCTATATTATCAATTGGTTAATGCGGTTTTCCAAGTTCATATCATTCGTTTCAATTTAGTTTGCCATTTTCCTCCCTTTCCTTCGCTATCTCCAAAATTATATTTTCCAGAGTTGTAGCAAAGGTTCATTTTATCTCATTTCTGTCGAGCAAACAAAGGATGGATATACAAGGCAATTTCAATTTTGGAAATTGGACCAAAGATAAGAGCTGACGCCCTCCCTACGGAATCGATATTCCGCTATCTTCCTCTTTCTGCTCTCTGATCGCGTTTTCCTATTCGCGAATAATTTCTTCTCGAGCGACTGCCGGATCCACCTTTTCCCTGTATCTCTTCTCCTTCGCCACACCCTTCCCTTCTTCCTTCGACGGATCTGTGAGGAGGAAAACGCCTTACCAGGAAAGATGGGCGCTAATTCGGTCGATGCCTAATAACCAAGGAAATTTTACTATGCGATAGATTTACTATGTGATAGGTCAAATTTAATGTATGGAAAATTCTGCTGTAAAGTTTGTAAGGACTGAGCCTAAGTATATGGCGCCAAACATACTAATATCTCTTGATTATCTTGCCGAAATTTTCGTTCTTGTTGCGACATCAACAGCTAGAAAATAAGTTGTATATTGTTTACTTTCGATAGCGGATCCAGAGGACATACCTCGCTTTGTGAACCTTTCAGGGCTAGCTATTTATCTAGGATATAGTCAGTAGGTTTAGATAAGAATGATTCTCTACCATGGCTATCCATCTATTGCAACCATCACGATAGAATTATATTTTTGAAGTCATCAGGAAGTTGAATAATTTAGACACTAAGCTTATTATTTCTTTAAGATGAGTATTACTAGAAATTATCTTAAATCATACCAGGCATGTTTCTAGAATCACTCCTGCCTAAATCTGTAATAATAACTGTAAAATTTAATTGAATTCCTCGAGGTCTGCTTTTCCTGAGTTACCTCAACGTAGAATTTCCTCGATTATAGGATGATGGGACCCTTTATTTAAAAAATTATGGATTTATCATTATATTTTATTAATATTAGTCACGTTTCGGGGCGTATCTCTGATGATACCCACTCCTTCCACGCTGTCTGAAAAATCAACCGTAGATGACGCAGGTGTTCGAGAGAGAGGGTGCGGTAGATTTCACCTTGATCGAATGTTCATACTCATCCAATGCATGACGGATTCGAGGAAAAAACTTGATATGGAATATGTTATTATTTCCTGCGGTCTAACTCTTATCTCGCGGTTCTTCGTCGAGTCGGAGAGCGTTACCGATGAGTGAGTCCGATCGCTCAACTCCTCGCATGAGTTATTCCCCCGGAATCGATTGCGCCCACAAGTGTCACACGTCTTTCCCAATCCGCCTTATTTTCACTCGCCGCAAGAGAGAGAGCGTTAGCCGGTAATTCACTTCGATAGGAAACGAAAAAGCCGACATTTTTCGCCGCATTCGACGTCCAAATGGGGCCGATTCCCATTTCCTCGCTTCCGTCTTCGAGCGGAATTCGAGCTCTCTCTGCTACTTTTCCGTTTTTTAGATACTCATTTTCTTCGATTCGATGCGGGTAAGAATTCCCATTTCATTGATTTTGGTTCTTATTTGGAAACCCCTTATAAATCTCTTCGAGCGTATCAGGCCCTGGCTGCGTGCTTCGAGGGGTAATATACGCGGTGAACGATCAGAAATTGTTTATCTCGAGATTAGGTGGGCAAATAACAGTTGGGCTGGATTTAATGTTTTCCCTTATTGTCAGCCGTTCGCATTTAGCCATCGTCTACTTTTATCGCGATTAGGAAAGATGGCCTGCTGTCAGAAGTTCCATATAAATTCCTTATTGATCAAATTAACAAGCTGGCTGCCACCATAAGATTTCGTAAACCATCCAAAAATAAAAATTTCTTATTCTTATCGTACATACACTGTACCATAGCTTAAATGAGAAGCCGCAGAAAAATAGTAATATAAAAATCGAATGAATCTGAGTATCAGATGTGGTCCTCGCAGCCCCATAGTAAAATGAAGGTGAGGATTACCGGTGATACTCATGGCAGCCAACGTGTTAAGGACTTACGCACCAAAAAGGGGTCAAACCATAGCCTGAGATGCTGCCAATGTTCATGTTATCGGAAATAGGCCAAATATGTTCTCAATTGCGAAAACTATTATTAATCCAAAAAATTCAGATTTAATTAATTTTGAAGTGAAGATTAGATTATAAGAATAGCATCGAAGTGTTCTGTGTGCCAAATTAATTCTTTCGCGTTACATTAATTTAGAATATTTGTTGGTAGTACCGAAATTCCGCGAAAATTTTTCCGTATCCATTTAATTGTGGATGTCGAACTGCCTTAGCCGTTTATTTGAAGCTCTCGATGTCTTTAATTTATGGAATTTTGTTTCGTTAACGTCATCTACGTTATTACGACGTTATGAACAATTTCCACTGCGTGATTCTTGTGATATTAGTCGAAAGAACCTACAGGCTTCGTTTGACAGTAGAACACAATTCACCTCGTGATTACTATTTTTAGTCGCACTCGTTGTATTAATAATAAGGGGGAATACCTTAGCAATTATCTAGGTAATCGCTCTCAAACCGGCCGCTAACACAACCATTTTTTCCCCGCCCATAAATCTAAGCCTTAAGTTTCCAATTTCGCCGTGAATCACGAGGAAAATCCCTCCCTCAGTGCGTGGGAGCATGGAAGCCAGGATCGAAGAGGGAGTTTAGAGAGTGACATAACGTATTCCCCAATATCAGACGTCCTCCGCAGCCCCTCCCCTTTACACAGCTTCCTCCATAATAGAGGTCGCCCACGTCACGGGGAATTCCCTCCAAAATGTATGTGATATAGTTGAATTGCCTCTCCATCCCCCTTTCTCTCCCTCTAAATCTTCCCCTTGTTCTTCCGAGGAGTTTCCAAATCCCCTCTCTCCAGCCATGCATCTCTCATCTAATCCCCTATTCTCTCGCACGTGCTCCACCGCGTGTTCTCTCATCCCTTTTAAACTCCGCCGTCCTTTCTCCGTCTCTGCCGGCATCTTCCGATTCATCCTCCCCGTTTCCCACGCAGGAGCCGTCGGGCTTCCTCGTTTCCCCGTCGCAACCCCGCCACATCTTCGCCACGACCCCGCCATACCCCCGCACAACGCTGTCGCGAGTTGGGGCGCGAAAGATTTTTACCTTAGGAAGGTGAAGGTGCGGGTTTGGGAGTTGAGGAGAAAATTGAGTTAACTAGAGAACAGATGCGGCAATGGTGGATATTGCGGTAAGGATTGGAAAATGAAGGGAAAATGGGAAGAATATCGAGGTCAGAGGTGGTGGGCAGGAAAATTGCTGGCCCAGAAGAAGTTCCTATCGGTTTTAATGAAGCAGATAAGAATGCAATGGTTCCTGCTGCCATCCCGTAATACAAGGAATGATTTTGATTTGTCTTTCGTTACGAAAAAAGAACATAGGATCTTTTCATTGCGGTTCAGGTGGTCTTTTATTTGACTGTGATGATACGGAAGCTATTGAGGTATGAATGAATCTGAATTATGGCTTTTCTGATCCCTGTATTGAAGACTATGAAAAAAGTTATTCTTATGGCCATTTTGGTGAACTTGCAGTGACTTTTTAGTCTCCTAGCTACATGGGAAAAGTAAAAGATAAACTACTTCTCTCCCCTTCTTGCCTATTAAGATTCATTCAATTTCACAAGTTTCTCATTGCAGTTGGTATAGGCTCAGGCTGTTCTTCTCTGTCTTTACGGAGCATATGAACAAAAACAAAAATGGATAATATTTAAATAAAGAGTATTGCAAAGATGTACGGAATAAGTCTATAAGCGGGACATCCACGATGGCCCTATAAGTAACAATTTTCATAGTAATCACTGAGAAGAGACATAAATAAACGCTATTATTCATTATCACTTACGTCAGTAGCTTCGGTGTCGTCACAGCCACGGTCAAGATTGGAGTAAAAGCGAAGAAAAATATACCTTCCTCTCCTTTAACGAAGACAAATGAAAATCGTTCCATTCATCAAGATATGGTCGCAGGAACATGTCTTTTCAATTAAAATGCGAAATAAGTGGCGGCAATTAAAAGTGCGGGGAAAAACGAAAGCGATCAAGGCGGAAAAATTGAAAATGCATCGGTGGAGAAAGGACGTAATTGCGTGACGGTGCATGCCACAGGTTCAGCGAAGTTGGGAATAAAATGCGCAAATATATGGAGACGTTTGTGGAAGGTGGTGACGTCGATGGCGTAATAAAGTGGTCTATATAGCTCTTCATACGTAGGAGTGTGTTGATAGATTACCAGGTCTTTCCCCACTTCCTCCCTTGGCTCGCCACGATCGTTACGTAAGACTGGAATCGCATCAGGATCTATATATTTTTCCTGCACCCATACGCTCATTATTTCATTAGTGGGTGGGATGCTCATATAGGAGTTTTTGCGAATTAATTTTTCGCTTTCCCGAACCGGCCAAGGAGATATGTTAGTCAAAAAAGTCCGACGTTTCGCAATTCCGCGGGAACGTCGGCTGGAGTCACGGCCAGCGCCGGGATGGATTTACGCGGCAATTATGGAGTTTATACTGCGTATCGACTGATCGTTAGGAAAGAATGTTCAAGGAGATTTTTCCTTAATTCTTTTCGCCAACAGACTGATACCGCCGAGACGCGAAAAATTTAAGGGCGTCTGAGATTTTTCCGTTACATCTTAGAATTGCGCAACGGTATTCCTTCCTCCCAAACCCCCCTTTTTTAATAATTTAATTTTCTTCCATTTATATTGTTCTCGGTGTATTTCTGGGAATTCTTAATTTAATTAAGTTCTGTTATCACCCAACCATGTAATGTGCTAGCTGGTATATGAAAGGCAATTATTGTAACATAAAAGCTCTTATTTTAGTTTTTCTGTTGCTAATGTACCTTATTTCTTCTCCTTCCAGGTCAGTATCAAGGGGTTGCCTTGGATCTCTCCGGAAAGTTGCATGCCCGAGAAATTTTGGGGGCTGCTTGAGTTGGCAAGTATTGAAAAGCATGTGGAAACCTAATCGACAGTAGATTACTCTTGCAATTTGTCACTTTTCAGACGTATAGAGATCCCAGAAAAAATTGCTGTATTCTCAGATACACGGAAATATTTCCGTGCATGTTCATCGAAAGACGGAAATGTAATGGAGAAACTTTCGAGTTACTTAATCGTTCTCATGATGCCTAAAAGCTTGTCTTAAAATAGGATTTTCTCTATCGAATTTCTCTTATAGTATATAGTATAGTTGGATAGTTAAAACAATATTCATTTTATGATAATATGAGTCATGGACGTAAATGTTAACATAGCTTTCGAGAATTGGATGCAGAAATTACAGCCTACTGCAGATGGACTCTCTATTTATTACAGTTTCAATAACCTAAGTTGTAAATCCGTGGCAAACTCAAGCTAATACGTATCCGTTTTAAGAATAGGAGCTCTCGTTGAAAACTTCGCATGAATATTTTCGGAATTCGCTATGATGGCCGAAGAATAATTTTGTTGCAGCTGTGATGGAGAAATAGTAAGTACACCTCTAGGTTCCACCGAGTATTTTTGAATCCCCGTGCTTTCCTCCCACTTTCCACCGGCCATTTTTCTTTCCGCTAATTTCCTTCCAACTCCAATCTCCGGCTCACCAAACCCTTCAAATCTGCTTCAACCCTTCCCTTCGCCACACCGCTTTCCAATTCCCTACCTGCCATAAACATTCCCACACTCTCCTTTCATCTACTTTCCTCCGCCATCTTTTCGCGATTCTGTTTTTTATCCAATCTCCTCCTCCAAAGTCTTATTTCCTTTACTTTTGGCCCTACTCTCCCCTCCACTTCAAAGATACCATAATCGATGCGTGAATGCGATTTAAAGATTTCGACAGATTTCCAATTTCTCAGAAGATGGGCACTGTCGACATTTTAAGAGTCGAAGTCTTCTAGTTCGGGAATGTCTTACTGAACGTTTTCTACCGGATGTAAATGAGGTTTACTGTATTGATAGTTATATGCGTACCAATCCGTATTTTCTGTTCCTCACTCGTTCCTTTTTTCCCATTTTTATTTTCTATGAGGGCTCTCATAATACTGTTTTACAAATACGTCGATTTAAAGGAGTCATGATTTATCCGGCTCATCCCCGCAACCAATGATATGAAGACCCTGTATGTATAATAAATGGGGCCCATAAATCACAGGGACCTCCAAAGATTTTGGAGCTGTTTTGTACACCTCAGCGTCGATTCGATCGCAAGAGAGGAATATCTCTGTTGTCGCTTCAAAATAATAATTCTAAAAATGGAATTTAGTATCATTTGTTGTAGATTAAATCTTATAAACCTTCCAGAAGAATTTCCTGAAGGTTTGAGGGAGATATTTTGCGAATTACATTATGGGTAAATTATATTTATTTTGAGAAATATTGATCAGCTATAAGGATAAAGGATTGGAAATCTTGAGCCAGTTATTCTCGAAGTAATTGCAATTTTGATGATTGACTCGAGTATCTCAAGCTATTCAAGAAATCTTTGGCAAAAGATTCCGCGCCATTCACGGAAGGTTTATATTTTTAGCGGTGATAAATTCCAATGAGATTATTGTAATGTTTAGCCCCAAGAAATTCCCCCTCGGCGTCTTGCCTCCCCGTGGTTTCCATCCCTTAATCCCCCTCTGCCATTTTCTCCAAATCCCCTCTTCGTCTTTCCCCACCGCTCCTCCGAATGATTGAAAGGTCGCCTCATGGTGCCGCCATTCACGCCACACCCAACAAAGCCCTCTTCATGCCTCACAGCGGCAGCGTCCTCTTATTTCTTATTCCTTTTTCCATCGCTTATTCGGGGTTTACTGGTTCGATTTCGACCGTTTACAAATGTTTGTCTGTCTGCGGAGGCATCTGCGTGGAGGCTGGTGTGTTCCTCATCCCCTTCAACTTTAGCTACTGCTTGCTTCAGAGAGGGGATGAGGCGCACTAGGCAAGATTAGTAGTTTTACTTTTCTTTTCGCACTGAGCCAGAATATCACGTATCGATATGGCCGGCTTATGTGGTATGCAATGACTAAGAATAGCACTCTCTCTTTGTATCCGTTCAACGTCAAATTCATAATTTAAATAAATATAAAAATAGTATGTCAACCTACATAATATGGATTCTTGAATTAAATTTGCTCCGAAAATTATTTATTCTTCAATTTAATCTAAAAAAATCAATATGCCTATACAATACGAAACTATGAAATAAAGAGAGAAAAATAACATTCGCATTTCCTATTTGCTGAGTTATGCTAGTATTGAGTGGGTTAAGGTAAAAACGGGCCTATCTTGGTTAGAGTTAATTATCTCGAATTATTCGTTACAGAAATGTAATTGATTCCTCCTTTTAGAGGATACTAGCAATGGGAGTTTTCGAATGCAATGGGAATCGAATTTTCTGACGATTTTCTGTTCGAAATTATTTCTTTCGTATAATCCTCCTAACAAACGTTTCTCACTCAGCTTACTCCAAGGAACAGGAACATCAGCCCTTAATTCTAAGAATTACGAAATATTTTCTTTTGTAATTTACGCATCCGACGGGTTTAGGCGTACACACGGACACTAAGCGATGCTTCCGCGATGGAACTCATTAAACCTCAATATCCCTCGAATAAAGCTGTCCTTCGCTCGATTTTTTCTCTTCCGGCAACGTCTCCGCATCAGTCCGGCGTCCCCGGAGAGACCGTGCCAGGCGTCACCGCCGCCGATTACAGCGATCGGGTGGGCGTTGATTGGATGAGGGGGCGACTCAAGAATTCGCCGGGAATTTAACATGCCATCTTCCTCGCCGCATGAGGTCCGAAAGGGAGTTTTTTGGGGGGAAAGAATTAACGCCCGGCCGTAAATTCGGAGAATATTATTAATGCCTCTTTGACGTAATGGCGGGTGGCAAGGATTTTTTTTATGCCTTCGAGGAAAAGATTGATATCTAGGAGGATAGGCCGTTCTGTATATTTTTCGTATCCTATTTCCGAATTTCCGCGTGCCTAGCTTAAGAGGGTCCATCTTGTTTATTTTTACGCGCAGCTCCTGCCCCATTTTAAAACTTTCCTTTACGACGTTTCTCCAAAGCGGTAGTTTCAGGCGTAGATACATTCTTCGTAATCAGCATAATGATGAAATGGAATTTTTTTATATTACAACGTAATTATCTTCATTGTTTAACGGACTAGTTTTCATCGCAGAGTAACAGCAAATACATTTTGGTATAAAGAATTTTAAGTTTTGATTTATAGTGTTAAACAATCAATGTCAGCTTCAGAATGTTTTTGTCATTCCCTTCTTTGAACACAACAGATGTGGTACTACGGATGAAAGTTTGATATGAAAGTAAATGTTTATAACTCGTCTTCCTTCTGCATGGTGTTAAGTTTAAAATTTCAGTTTTTATTGTTTTGACGCGTATTAGTAGTTCAGATATTTAAGCATTGTTCAAGTAATTTGTAAATATATTTAACGGCAAAGTTTGCACAGTTTTCACGAAATTGTAACGTGGATATTTGAATTTTTTATGTCGAAGTAAGAAATTTCATCGGATATTCCTGTCAACCAATCATTCATTTCTTGCCTCATTGATCTCTCGACTGAAATATTTTCATTTTTTTTTCATTAATCTCTGTTCATTTAAAGACGACATATGAGGTTAGGTGGAATAGAAGCCGACGTGGGCATACCTTCCTCAATAGAGGGTTGTTGTCATGTCTCTTTTTGACAATCTTAAGCAGGCCCTGGTCCATTCGCCACGTTCCTTGAAAATTAAAAAGAACGAAGTGGTACACGTATAGTCCAGAATAGTAATTTTACTCGTCCACTCCAATAGCTTACCGTGTATATGAAGTTGAATCTTCCTCCGTGCCTCTCTCTACTTCACCTCAATCCAACCTTCCCTCTCCTCTCTCCCTCCCAACTCCCTTCTTTTTTGCGATCGCCGAGGTATCTTCCACCGACTAAAAAATCCCGTTTAAATTTATGACTCTCTTTAACCGGAACGAGAAATCCTTCTCTTTTTTTTAGAAAGGCCGATTTCCCGCGTCGCTGCGAAGTCTTCGGAAAACAGGTGTCTGTCCGTTTCTCTCTCTCTCAGCTGATAGAGCCTCTCGTTGGGGAAAAAAGAGTCGGCCGGAAGATTAACTTGTTGTGCCACCGCGGACCGGTTTCGTACCCTTCTTTGCACCTACCTACTTCCGTTACAACTATGGTAATGCATCGGAGGAGTTATGTGTCAAAATATTTGATCGCCAGGCCGCAATTATTAATAATTAAGCCAGTCGTGAGCATGAAGGAAGGAACATATTGGGTCGATTTATTCCGCGCGTGTATTCTGCCCGAGTGTTTCCATCACGCCGCGAAGGAATTCAGTGGCTACACGTCTTAGTACGATCTTACGACTGTCGATGCCTTTTCCAGTAGTTTCTCGGTTGAAAGAGTACCCATTTTTGGATGATAATTTTTTCGGCCATATCTCATCTTTGGGAAACCCTAATGACTAAGTAATAATTACAGAAAAGTATTTAATTTCAGTGGCGTTTTTCCGAAATCCTTCTATGTTAATTATCACAATTTTGCGTAATGAAACTAATGAGTAATCACATTAAATCAATTTAAGTCGTCACTGATTATTTCCTTCTAATTATTATTCAGATTAGGCTCATGGAGATTCGAAGGTATATTTTTCTCAATTGAGATATTAATATTATAATTTCAAAAACTATAACTAATTAAATATATTATTTATTTAATTTTTGAAATGATTAATGATGAACAACGTGTGTACTGTGTTATCATGGAAAGTATTCGCTGTATTCACTTATGTAAGCGTGCGATGACTCAAGCATTAATAAATTTCTCATGTTTTTATTATTATCATTATCAATCGCGCTCGATTGCGACTTTTGAAAAATCTGCGGAGGGCATTATTATCTAAGTGAAAACGAGAAGGTTAAACTAAAATGATTCAAGCAATGGGATATCCTTTTCCTTCTTCTCCGATTGCGTTCAGAGCTCACATCCTTCCTTTGGCTTTGAAATTAGACTATTTTTAGGTTTTTGTGAGAGACAGCTTTCGGACAGCCAGAATAATAGCTTACATGTATATTCATCCCGGTTTCCAATCGTGTTCTTCTGTCTCGAATCGTTGTGAGTGAAACGATATCAGAACTTTTATCAGAATAAGGATTTAGATGGTTCTAAGGAATAGAAAATCACTGGGCATTACTCCAGAATAGGAGTATATTTTGAAAATTACGAGCTCTAAATATAAATGTTGGATTTAGTTTAAAATAGATAATGTTATACGATGTTTCCCACGCCTCCGAAAACTTTTTCTCCCTGCCGCCGAAAGTAACGACTCTATATTTCAGTCATCTCAAAGAGAATTGTATGACGGACACAATCGCTTCTTTACGTCTTTGCCTCCAGAGAACATGTATCTCATGTAGACAAGAGAAATAACTACTCTTATATTTCCATGTTTCCACTTTTTGCGATACGGGACTCGCACCTAAGACGTTTCTTTTCTAGTCTAGCTGATTTCCTGGGATGCTCCTCCCAGGGCAAGAGGGGGAGGGGGGTAGCAATCGTAAGCGATTACCTTTACGACCCCTCCATTGATCAGAGGCACATCTATTTATCGGTCCACTAATTACGGGGGCCATTAACACTTGTGTCGGAGGAGGATGGCCGCACCCGGCGCCGCGCCCCCTTGAGCATGCCGCAAGTAGGTCAACCCTCGTGCATTAATTATCTTCTTCGTCGGCCGGTGTCTCAGATGACTATTCTCGGCGTCCTCCTCAGGAGGAGAGATTATTTAGAAAGATCCTGAGCGGTCCCGGTAGACAAACAAAGCAATGCAGGCTTTTGTTTTTTTCCGCTGCTAATCTCCGAAAGCTGTTCTGGATCAGATTAATTCGAAGGTCGTCTTCCAGCTCAGCTTCCTTCCCTGTTGGCAAACCAACGAAGGAAGATGTTGATGAATTCTGTGTGCGGTGATATCCAGTCAGACTCTTATGCCTACGTATTCTTGATGTATAGGACAGTAGTCTTTTTGGATTACATTTTTCACTTGCGAGTTAAATTAATTCACGAAGTTAAAATAATCTGAGTTACACTTAATGTATAGGAAAGTAGAAATACTCTTAGATTAGATTTTCTAATTATGACTTAAAATTGTTCATGAAAGGAAAATGATAATAATAAAACGTCTTCATTCGTCTCCTCTTCTATCTAACCCATCGTCGTACAATATATAATAATCTATTTAGAGAGATAGTGTGAGAAAAATTGAGTAGAAATGTAGATTTAAAACACCCTTGATCTAACTATCTACCATATTTTTAACGGTTCAGCTCACCGTCAGCCTTAGCCGTCATAACTATCGCGGAACGAGTTTTAATGAAAGAAATGGAAAGAAGTACACAATTGCATTAACCAGGGTACAATCCCAAGACTTGTACTTTAGTACGCTAACCACCGTATAAGACCGAAATATCTGGTTCAATCCAGGCCCAATCCGTTTATAAGCGTAAACAAGCCCAGCCGATCTATTTAGCGGTCAGAACCCGTGCAGACGTCTGCAGCAACGGCGCCGTCGAAGTATATGCGGGCCACGATGTATGGGCTATCAGAAATACATCGGGGAATGAAAGGAGTGTTACTAGGTCCTAGTCGAGCAAACAGGTCCGAAGAAGATCGAGTGAGCAAAATGGGGGAAAAGGAAGGCGAAGGGAAGAAACCAGCGTGGATACAGTCGGCCAATTTCTTTTCCTTGCCCAAAATCTCGGGCCTGCGCCCTCCCTTCCTCCCCTCTCCCCCGCCGTCAAAAGCGGCGTCTCCCATTTTTTCTCCACGAAATTTCCCGGGGACTCCCCTTCCATCTCGCCGGCGCTCGGAGATCCCCGCTCGCCGATGATTTGGCAGTGATTGATGCAGACGGAGAGGGGTGGTGGCGCTCGTCTGGACCCTCGCGACGGCCCTCAATTCCTCATCCAGCGTCTTCTCCCTTTCGACCTGTAATCTTCCGCCCCCCGCGGTATCCATCCCTCTTCCCTTTTCATTATCATCCCGAATTCATTCCCGTTCATTTTCCACTCGCGTCCCCGAGGATTCCAACGGAAATTCGGTAATTATCCTCTCATGAATCGCAAGGCGTTTGATGGCTCCGAAGAATGTCGGGTTTCTCCGGGAAAGATGTGTTTTTCTCCGTGGAGTTCCTCTCTCTGTTAATATTCAGCGGTTGAGCAAATTGTGCTATGAGGTTATCATGCTCTCAGCAAATCGTAGAATTTGTGGGAAGACTTGGATTTAATTCCTCTCCAGATAAGATGTTTATTTACATTTAGACGTTAGCTGGAAGAAAAAAAGGCCCGTTTTGGAAATTGAAGATCCGGGTTCGAGTCCTGAATTTGCCTGACTTTTTTCACCTTCGTGCTACTCGCAGTGTTTATTGTGCTATATTTCATGGGACCTTTAACGAGATAAAAGTAATGAAGGCCAATTGAAGTAATGTATTTAACTTTCCGGAAAGACATCATAGAATAGAATAAATTCTTGGTAAATAGGAGACCTGGTTTCGAATCCTAGAAATGTCTCTATTTTTCACTTCTATTTCTCCTTAGGTTAAACTGTATACGTGCTAAGTTATTTACTTTTCCTATGGTAGTCATTAACAATAATATGTAATAAATATCTATATAATATAATATCTTCGCTCCTGAAGATGGTTCCGGAGACAGGGACCGAAACGTTGAGAGACATCAAAGAAACCACCCGGCTTGCAACCCGTGAGAACTTTATCCATAATATTCGCCGGGAAAGCACCAGATCCTTTCTAATATATTATAACTTCCAAACGTAATTTAAAGGCCATTACCTAATTTATTCAATAATTCGATGATTGAATAATATTATTATACTTTAATGTAGCTTTGTTTTACTCATGAAATTTCGTTCAATGTTTTAAATAAAGATATTGCATATTGTCGGGTTTACTTAAATTGGCATCCCTCCTATGCTTCCTTCAGTGACTCTGCTTATAAGTACTGGATTTGATCACAGGAGTAACTCAAGGTATTTTTCGGAATCCTTTTTCAAAGCGGTTCTCCCATTAAATCTCAGCATCTGCAATCCCTTCAGTTCTTTTCTCTCTCGATCCCCTTAGCGCTCCATCCGTTTCGGGATTCGATTCCGGTTCTTACGAAGGGATGATCCATCATCTATCTTATTCGTTGCGTCGTATAGGCTTAGCCGGAGCATGAAGCCGCCTCCAATGGGATTCTCGGAGATATTTCCTCTTTTCACCTCGCGATTGTCTTTCCTTTATTCTCGAAGCCCATTTTTCACTCTCACCGCCAAGAAGCCGCTTCTTTTTTGTTTCTTTCGCGAAATGTTAATATCTCCGGAATGCGAGTCGCTTTGAAGTGTTCCGTTTCAACTGGGAAAGAATGGAAGAGTTTGGATCTAATCTTTTCGTGCCTAAGAAAGTCAAGTATTACTATGATACGCAGTTGATACTGTTGTATTCAAAATGAAATTCAATAATTAAGATTGGACTGTTATTTTCGAGGCTAATAAGGAGAAAGAGTCAGCTGACTCACGTATTTAAAGTTCATTGTGATTGTCCGTAGTTCATGTTGAACTTAGAATGGGTGCTAATATTTTTAAAGTAGGAGAAAATTGTGTTAATAAAGGCTAAAATCCATCCGCTTTTACAGCGATTACTGTAAACGGATCTGTTATTTCGCATAAGTTTGAAATTCAGGAATCCTTACCGCGGAGAAATCCGCTACATACCACCGAGTACACCGCTATTCCGGTAATTCTCCTGAGATTCCATCATAACGATATTACCCTATCTTTCGTTTTTTTTAGCGAAATTCTGCCAATATAAAGATACTGAGTTAAGGATTAATCCATTTAAAATGACTTACTATCTGAAATTAGCTTAGGTTAATGGTAGTAGCCTAAAGTCATTCCTCTTGATTAGGATCTGCTACCTTGGTCAATGTTAGGAGTTCCGTGATTTTAATAACAACTACCTACATCCTCATCTTGGATAGTAAGCCGCATTTCCACCCAACACGTTCTTAGCATCTCATGGTGAGGTACCAATCAACATTAGGGTGGGTAATTTTCAGAGAGATTTGAAATGCAGTATCTAAACCCATGTAATGGTGCAAGGCCAGAAATTGAAGTAGTCTGATCAAAAACAGTTTCCGTGGTTCCTAGCTAAGATCTGGTCGGTGTGGATACGGTTGCTGCGGCTGGAATCGCTCCAGTTTCGCGTCGCAACGTGGCTCATCGTCGGCCGGATGCTCGCACTCAATAGACCTCCAACTCCATTCAAGCGGATCGTCCGTGCAGCCGAACTTTTTCGTGACTTCGCCCCGCCGTGAATTTCCATTCCGGATGGTAGCGGGGCATGTCGCTGCTATTTTTAAAGGGACGGCGTCTTTTCGAGGGAGCCCGCGTCGCTGGCAATTAAATAAAATGGAAGGGAATTCGATTCGACGCACTTTGAAGGCCTTCGTGTGTTGTGGTTTTAAAGGGAGCTCAGGGCTGCTGGGTTGACGAATTTAGGCGACGGAGGAGTCGATTCGATTAGGGTTTATTTTGATGGTTTAACTAAATTTTATTCGGAGTGTAGCTCGGTTCCTTTGTCGCTAACTTGCTCTTTCCTCGTTTTCCTCCGATGGGGGTCGTGCTGCCTTAATTTTAAAGGTACAGAACAGTAGAGGGCAGAGCTGCGCGTACCAGTAAGTGCACTGGAACCTTATCCCAAATTAAATTTTATTTGGGGCTCGTCTTTATCATGAATGTAGCTTAGGCATTACGGTGCTAGCCCATCATCGGGGGGTTTTTTGTTTCAGTCTTGATGACTGCACGGTGTTCATTGAAAGAGTGGTCTTGAAAAATTAAAGTACGCTTCTCAAAGACGATTATCATTATTATATAAATGTCAGTAATCTGGCGCTGAAAACCTCTATCACCTAGCCGCCGAGCTTTGGTTGTGAAATTACATTTTGTAATATCAATGTTATCTTTTGAAGAGCATAAATTATCTTCTTTTCACGCCTTAAACGAAGAAAAACTCATTGAAAATATTTCATTATAGAAATGTGGAGAATTATTGAAGATTCTGCCATTAAGCTGTAATTTGTAGCCTTGGTTACGAGGTAAATAAATTTTTTTAAGCGAATTTACCGTTCTCTCTCAAGCCTTTTACTGAAAAGTTTAGATAAGTATTTCCCGTCGTCTTCGTGTCCAGTAGTGGTAAAAGCCTCGCGGCAGTCGTGGTTGCGTGAAAAAAGTTACAATGTCTCCGTTAAGTCATTTGCATTTATATCACCTCGATTGACATTCAGTTTAAAGTCGTCAGAGAAAATGGCAGCATAAGGAGCAAGCGGAGAATTCCGTGGACGTATTTCCCATGCCAGAGTTCTAAATCACGAGGCTTTTCCTCGGAATCTCCGACGAGAAATGAGCTTCTTTCTATGCTCGCATCCGTGCGTCCGCGGGTGCGTGATAACCGGAGGGTTCTGTAGATAACAGATCCCTTTTACGTTCCTCTAAATGCAGTTAGGTTGCTCATTCAGCGGGCATGTGAAGAAGAGCGAGTTTCTTAGAAGTCGGAACGTTAGCCGCACCGCAATAAAAGTTATCGATCACTGGGATCTTGGCAATTAAACCAGGATGTGGGAAAGATGTCAGACTTTAAGAACTCCATAACCAAAAGGATAGGGGAGCGGTAGAAAGGATGGTCTGTTCCAGAGGTGGGGGACCTGCGGAATTTTCGGGCGTACAGTCTTTATTTTTGTTATTACCTCATTCGCTGCGGAAGGACTAGCTATCCGATGGTAACAAAACTATCTTACTAAAACAATGATACAGCGCTACATACAATACTAATTATATGTTACAGCTGTATTGACTACTACAGACATAACTAGGTATGCCAATATACTTTTGCATTAAATATATAATCTACGTACAGCAGCAAAGTATTATAAATATCTCCTAGCTAAATCAATATAATACTGATATCCTTATAACAATTTGTATTCATATAAAGGCTTATTTACTCAACTAAACATTTCCTTATCACCAATTTTTCCTTATTTTACGTCCCATAATTTTCACACAAGTTTTTCAGGCTTCCTGGTTAACTGAAAAATGTGCGTCTGAATAATTTTGTTTCTCATTACCGTTTATTGCGTCGAGTATAAAATGTCTGAATAAAATGACGAGTTTTCCATCAAATATTCAAATCCATTTTCCTTCCTATGCTAAAAATTCTAATAATTGGTTACTAATATGTAATTTAACTGTTTGATCAATATTTGTTCATTTCCTTTGAATTAATTCTTATTTTGTTGTACAATGAGACACCTCCTGACGAATCTATCGCGACTCGGGAGGACTAGAGTGTACTTTTGTTAAGTTTCTTTTAAAGGTTTCTCTTTTTCTACAATAAATTCTTACGTGTAATTTCCATGGTGGGGCAGTGTAGGCAACACGCCACTCAAGCACAACCTGATGGTTACATACACATCCTAATGGTTTCTCACGCGGGCTTCCAATTAAAGAAGGTCCCCCACCCTGCCTCCTCCGGTGGAGCAATCTCGTGCCCGAGAATATAGGAGTCGATCCCGGCGCCTGGGAGAGCCGACGCGGACGTCTTCGGCGCATCTCCGCGAGTGCGCCTGCGCCGAGATCTTTCCAAACGGAGCTCGTTGATATCCTTTGGAGATATTTAAGAGATGCATGCCAAGTAATCTCGAATATGTTCCTCCTCGCTTTTTCCTTAATTTAAACACCTCTCGGAGGGCGTCTTAACCTTTCGGACCGTTCGAGCGCCTTTGTCTCGAGAGATTTGTTTTTCAGGAGGAAAAAAGGGTTTTCTATGAGAGAGGAGGCAGTATCTCTTGAAATATAAAAAGAAGGGCCTTTGTGATATTTGCCTTAGACTCCTCGTTAGCGCTCGCCGTGGAAGTTGGGAATCTCGGAGGATTGTGCAAAGGGTTCGCGGCGAAGACGCTCGTCGAATGCACTCGCATTAAGGTCAGGAGCGGCAGAGACGTTTTATGGGAGTCGTCTGAAGGCCTCCGGTCGAAAGAAAGTAGTTTCGAATGGTGGGGGAGCGGGGGGTTACGGAGACAGTCGCCTTGTATTTTATCGCCGTGGTGCGCGATGGTTTTGGTGTAAGTTCACTTGCGTCCTACGTGAGATTTTCTTGGAACGGAGAACGATTTTCAGGGGCAAAGGAAGGCTTCCGGAAATTATGGGCCGCTAATGAAAGATAGCTCCCTGATTTCGGAGTTATTTTTTGTTTCTGAATTCTCAGTTGTTCAGGGAATTATTTTATTCAATTTAAGGGTAAATTTATTTTACTGCTGTACCTGGAATTTATCTAAACCTTTCTAAAAGGTTTGCGGCCATGTAAGGTTGATTCTCGTGTGGAATATACCTCAAAATGTTTATTATTTATCGTATCCATGACTTTAATTACCCGAATTGCTCCTCATCATGTAATTTGTCTAAATTAATTCATTAGTGTATATCTGCAAAGAAATCGTAGAGGGTCGTTCAATTCAATCCATTATTTTTCTATCGGTAATGCCACATTTTTTTATATTACAAACCCTAAGTTTTCGGCAGAAAAATATGTGAAATCTGTGAAAGAAACATCGCCAATTTCTGAATTAAACCTTTGGTATTCATTTAATTAATTATTTATTAAAGATGATGTTCGAATTTATCCGAGTCGCCGATTACCTCAATACTAATCATTTGATCTTATGATGAAAGTACTAGAATGCTGGGAAAATAGTTACAATCATGGAGAGAGCCTTTCTTACTGACTGAACTTAGAGATTACAGTTCTTACGCTGCGACGGCGGCAGGCAATGCGACAGCGGCGCTTCCGTAAGTCCGTGGCGTCTGTGCAGACTATCGGAGAGGCCTAGACATCAAAATGGCGGAAGTGGAAAGCACCTCCCCTTTACTGGAAGGCGACCAAAGGAGGAATAAAAAAGTGGAGAGCGCAGGTCTTTTCTCCCCACGAGGAGCCAATCTATCCCCCACGAGTCCAAAAGGTGCCGCACACTTCTTCCTGGCCACGGCGGTGGAAGCGCACCGATCCAGCGAGAAAGAAATTTCCGCTCCCCCGCTCCTTTTTTCTCTCCAGCACTCTCCGGAAATTGCTTTAACCGGAGAAAAAAAATTCCATGTGGAAGCATTATAAAATCGACACTAGGAGTATCGGCGTGGGAGGGTTAAGAAAAGAGCGGAAGTTGGTGGTCTCTGAAATGAGATTGGGGCGCAATTATTTGTCTTGCGGTTCAAGTCCATCGGGAGGGCGTGCAAGAAGCGTATTCCGTCATCCGGCAGACTTATTCCAGAAGATCGGGAAGTCCTTACTCCTTACGCCTTTGCTCAGAGATTTGTAGTTTTGCCTTCGTTATGGTAATTTCCCGGGATTTGTCGCTCACCTGAGCTGCTATGCTAACATATAGACTTGTCAGTTATAAATATGAAGCACTGTAGAAATTTCTCTGATTTCGAGCAAAGCTTGTGTTAGAATTCTAAAGAATAAGTGAAGGCTTAAACCTTTCCAATGCGTTCCAATTATTTTAGGCAGTATGACAGGTGCAGATTTCTCTTGAAATGTTCGAATGCAAACTATAAATCGTAATTCCATCCATCCGATCGTGGAACTTTGCATAAATGCGACCTGATGTGAATCAATTTTCGTAGGAATGAGGAAAAATATGTATGATCTGATCTTCTTACAATCAATACATACTAATGAACCTTAAACCAAATAAAATACTGTTGAGCAACAGAATATATTGCTATTGGCGATGCATATATCATTGGTGATTGCATTGACTTTACCCATTCTTCTTTTCTTCAATAATCGAGTGTATTTGCTACGATAACTTCGCATGTATTCACTCTCAATTTAAAATCTCAGGTTCCTAGAGTTTTGGACATAATTCTTTAACAAAACTAAAAAAATCGATGATTTATTTACTCCTCCTTTTCTATCAACGAAGGAAATGAACGTCACGAGGAATTCAGTCTCTCTTCGGACGCTGAAAATAAGTTTCAATTTCTATCGAGGACGGCGTCGTTCGCTGGTGTAAGACATTTGCTTCCCCTTGGCGCGCAGTTTAATAATTTAAACCCTCCTGACCCGCCGGCGATTTTCTCCTCTATTTCTCCTCTCCCGAAAGAGTAAACGAAAAACGAAAATGCTTTCCCTCTTCTCGTTATATTAGGCCTCCGTTCCACGTTTCCTTAAAGAGAAATTGGCGTCCGAGCATTATTTCAGAATGTATTTTGAACGCATCAACAAAATGGCGTCATTCACAGAAAAGACCGTAAACCCTTGTCGTAAAACAATCCACCTCGTCTTCACTCTGGTTTCAGTCACTTTCCCGGGGAATTAACTCTTCAGCGACCCCTCGCGTCCTCCGCTTCTCACCCCGTTTGAAATAGTATATTTTGGCTATGGCCGTGCTCAATATCTCACGCGGTCATCCTCTCGCCTCAGCATCGTGCACCATCATCATTCTCCTCTGCACACTCGTTAATCTTGCGAGCCTCTGACACTTTCCAGGCTTTTTTATCGCCTCCCCCTCCCCGTCCCGCCATTCCTCAACCGAGTGCTTATTGTTAGTCTCACGGCTTCAGTCTTCTAATACCTTTAATGGAGACTTAATGCAACTTACTCCGGAGCGCGAATGTCGGGGTATCAGAAGGAGGCTGTATCTTTTTCGGCACGGTTTTGCTCGTCGGGAGTTCCCTTTGATGGTGCCTCCTCATCGGCGTTAAGCTCCGGATGGATTTTTTCCGTTACATTAGACCGAAAACACATATGGTGCGGCGGAGGGGAGATGTTTCCCAGCATCCCAGAAGGACTTGGTACGTAGGAAAGTTTCCCCGGGTTACCGCAGTCATTTTTCAGAGGATAGTTGCGTTATAGCAACCAAGGAGCCGTTTTGCCGAATTTATCGCCCGGACCTTTCCGGTGGCTCGTTAAGAAGCGGTATTTTTTCGGGGAAAAGGCCCGTGGCAGGTATTTTATGTAGAGGCCGCGGAGATTTTGCAAGGAGGAAATCGGGGTCGACGATTATTTTACGGAGCTAGGAATCTTTATCTCTTTCTCCGGCGCGGAGGGACGTTAGTATTTGGCGCAATCGAAGATTCCCGTTGAGGCGCCACTCGCAGGTGGCGGCCCCCGGAACTAATGAGGGGAAATAATATTATTCGAAATTTTTGATGGTCTTTAAGCTTGGTTATGGTTTTGGAAAGCTGGGTAGGCACCATTTGGTGTCAGATTTATCGCTTAGGCGTCGTAATGGTGCGGGTCGTAACATGAGCGAGGGAGGTCAAAGCAGGAAATAGGAATCACCCGTTGAATGCGAGGCATGTTTTTCCTCAGCGAAAGGACCAAGTAGGCTTCTGGTGTGCCTCTGCTTTGCATGGGATGTCTCTTCGCGTAATAAAATCCCTCGTAGTGGTCGGAATCAGTTCAATCGTTCCGCCTCTGCGACCAGTGAAATGATGTGCAAGAGATAACTCAAGAGCTGCGTCAACGCAAGAGAAATTTTGGATTTGAACGTATATACTTTCATGCGGTTTCCATCATGCGAGGAAATTAATTTGTATCACACAACTAAGAAGTACGGTTAGAATAAAGACGTTATATTAAAAAAAGAGACGCAGTAGTGATTATACTAACTGGAATAATATCGTTCCAGCTGACTTCCTGCCAATGTTAATATCTTTTCTCTTTAATTATGGCCATCTAATGAATTCGTAATGGTTGATTCGTGATCATTATATCATACAGTACAAATTCATTTATTTTATAAAGTGGCATCGAGTTTTAAATATGCCAATTCATTGGGAAAGATATATTAAATTCTTCTACCGCGTTATAATCTAGCACCCACGTTTTTTAAGATAAATTTCTAAAATTGTAGACATTCTTGTATCTGTTTTTCAAGATGCAATATTCCCGCGAAGTTCCCCTATGGAGAACACCTAAGGATCAAGGCTTAATATTTCACTACTTCGGATTTGCAGAAGATGTTGTCATCGGATACGCTCCAGCTGTAAGCTACATTACCAACAGTTGTTGGAGCACCACCGTTTGGCAACCGCTTGCATCGGTATCATCCCCAACACCGCCGGTAGATAAATTTTCACTCCGTCTTTCGCCTTTCCCGCGGGAACCGTCGCCGCGCAGGTTTCTCCATCTCCACCCTTTTATTTCAGCCAAACCGTTCTTTTTTTCGTATCCAATCCCTTTCCCGGTCATTGCTCATTCCGTCTACATTCCCTCTGGGGACGCCCTCTGCATTGACCGCGGAGGTTGCGGAAGGATCGGTCATCGGTCGGGGACGGATGTCGCATCCGGCCGCCTCAAAAAGAGCCCGGCTACCGAGGTCCGAGTCGGTGATAGTCGCAAGAGGGGCTCAAGAAACACACGCCCCATCTCATATGCCTTCCTCCGTGCATCCATCCTCCGGTGGGACTTATCTGATCGCGGGAACTGTCCACTCGAAACGTACGCGCGCGAATTCAACAAAGCGCCGACGCAGCGGAATCTACACAAGTAAAAATTTCCGGATTTCTTTTTCTTCTTTTTTCTACTCGTGCTTTATTCGTCTACCAGCCCAACCATATCCTAGGAGGAATCTGCTAAGTCCGTTGCCCCGTGCGTTAAATGTTCTTTGTGGATGCCTGGTGAAACATACCTTCGAATTTTGCATTATTTAGGTTTTGTGAAATGCAGGTTTCCTATGACTAAAAGGATATCTCCTAAGGTTTAATGACGTTAAAGTTTTTGGTTGTTATCTTACCATCATGCGCTTCTTTAGCCATCGTATGGTATATCCCCACTTCTTTGAATGTAGTAGTGTTGCAGATACCGCCGTTTTCTGAAATTTTCCCTTTTTCTTTCACGTGCCAACAAGGGGATTATACTCGTATATTTACTTTAATAAGACTATCATGAAATTCCGTAGTATAGTCAGCTTGTCAGCTTTTTTTCTTTTCGTTTTAGAAATGAGAATTATGCATGGAGGTTGTAAAAAGGCCACATCCCCACACCAGGTAACGTACTTTGGTGGAATCGCCGTGAACATTTTCAGATCATGTTTTATCCAATAGGATTACCCCTTTTTATTCCCGGAAACCAGGATTACTAGCTGCGAAATGGATGGCACTATCTCCGTCGTACTTACTGTTAAATCTTTAATTTAGTGCCGAACGCCTTGCATAATCTTATGAGGAACGCGAACGAAATAATTAGAGTCTGCAGACTTCTTCAATTCAACGAAACGGACCCCTAAAAACGCTCGACGGAAACACATTTCGTTCATTTTGCGACCCGCCCGTCCATACGGGGACAGCCCCATAACTCCTTGCGATGAAACGCACGAAATTTTGAGTCCGAATTCTTCCCTTCTCTTTCACCGTGGTCATCGCCTCTACCCGAACACGTAATGGAATAAATAACGCATCCCCGCTACTTTTCCCTCCTTTTCTTTCGACCGTACCATCATCCTTCGTTCGATCGCCTCCCTTAACGACATATGCGAAGGCATTTTGGGCCGTTAATGATTTTTATAGCGAGGGAATGGTAGGCGTCGCAAGGGATGCGGTGTGGATGGCTCGGAACTGCGGAAGAAGTCTCCCGCGTCGGTCGATCCCACAGTCTGTCTTGGTCTATCTTTACCCTCTCGTGCAGAGTCCCGCGGGCCGGTCACGTCTCCCTCCCAACGCATACACACGCATCCGCGGGGATATCTTCCTCTCGGAGGCGTCACGTCTTGTGGTATCCCAGGAGGGTGGGAAGGGGCGGGGCCCTCTCGGGCGGAGGCGGCCAGATAATAGGGTGCATTTGCCAAAGTTAGAGAACGTCCCATGCAGACAAATCGCTACCGCTGAAGAAGGCTTTCCCCCCCACTTCCGCTGCCCTTTTTGTATCCCTTCCACCGCCTCATTTCGTCTTGCCTTCTGTAGTTCACATTGATTTTTCTTCCATTTCCAATTCTTACGCTCACTCTCCTACATTCTTTAGCTCACTCTCACAGTATCTCTCGACAGTACTTATATTTTATTTTATAAATTATAAGTTTATATTGTGTTTCGTATTCCGTAATTATGAAAGCTTCCGATTCCTGCATACAAACTGTTTCAAATTTTGTTATAATCGCCTACTCCCATAATTTCATATCTCTCTCGGTTGATATGTATATCTTTCAGTAGGGCCCAGATGCTTTCCACTGGCGGATTCTGTATGGGTAGTATTGCTAAAAGTGCTTCGACAGCTTAGGTCATTTCGCACATTGGCACCCACCGGGGTTCGAACCCTGGACCGCTTTCACCAAACCAAACGCGCAGTCCACATGACTATCCGGGAGCCCGATTCTGTATGGGATAAAGGAGTGTAGCCCTATGGTTGTTTATCCAAATAGGAACCATTTGCTTAAATCAAGCAGCTCATACTAAAATCTAATCAGTTTTCGGTAATGAAATTACATCTCTTGGATTTTTCAGAGCCTTCGGATAGCCTAGTGGGATTTCTTTATCGTTTGTTCACCTGAATATTTGCCCACATCCCCTACTTTCTTCTTTGAAGTAATAATTTATTCTCTCGTCTTCTATCGGAATATTTTATTGACATCTTTCGCATTTCATCTACTATAAGCGAGCTAGACACGCATACATTGGGAGTTCTTGGTTCGAATTCCTGCGTAAGGATAGACTTTTCAGTAAATAAATCGTCGTAGTAAACCAAACATCATCATTGCCCAGGTTACTTAGCTAATTGGTATTACCGGAGGTAAAATTACCATGATTTAGGTTTACATTAGCAGTATCTCCGCTCCCGCATTCTCTCTTCACTTACATCGTCATTTCTAGAGTCTATCACTCCTACTCCTTCCGCTGTGCTTCCCCCACCTCCATGGACCCGTCCAGAAATTCCGGAAAAGAGAAATAAGGTGGGCGAGATTGTAGGTTTGCGGAGGAGTCAGGAAAGGTGCCGAGAAAATTACCTGGCCATCTCTTCTCCGTCGAGTTAAGGCCACTTCTCAAACGTCCTCCACCCCTCTCGATGCACCAGAAGGATATTGTCTCCCGTCCTCTTCTCTCGCATCGAGGATGCGTGCATGTCGCCACACCTCCCCACCACCTCTCATATCCACTTCACTCCTCCTCCCCACATCACCTTCACGGAAGAGCCCCCGTCGCCTTCGAAGATCCTGCGTCTTGCAGTGGTTGACTCCTTACCCCATTTAGCTCCCTGTTGTCTTCACTCTCCACCATTGCATTGAGGATCCCGCGAGGGTCTCGATGGAATGGCGGAAGATAAAAGAGGCATCGGAGTTCGTGAGAGGACTTGCGGAATTCCCTGCATCGTCCCCTCTGTTGAAGTCTCCCACAGTAAATAAACATTGCCACTGGATCTTCCCCGTACGGTGGTGATGGTCCGAGTAGGTCGCTCGGAAGCATTTGTTGGCCTCTGTGGGGTTTAGCGTTCTGGTTCGGTAATAGTCAGGTCCTGAGTTTGGATCCCGGTCAGGATTATGGTTGTTTTTGTTTGCTATGATTCCCCACATTGTAATAGGTCCGCATTGGCTGACGATGGCGTGTTGGCTAGTAAAAAAATAATTTGGTCATGGGCGTAACTTTAAAGTCGGGTTGGAGTTGTAAAGGAAATAGAATTTACTTAAATTCGTTAAATTTTTGTGGACAGTAATACCCATTAATCTAGACTGTTTTCAATTATTTCAATTTTTAAATAATGTCTCAGACTGAAATTGAAACCAGTGCATCATAGTGAGATGTATTAGGTTTATCAGAAATTTCATTTGAGAGCTCCCATAAGAGGATTCTAAATCTACTGTCGACGTAAAACTATAGCAAATGAATCCCACATATTCGTCGAAAAGGAGTGATGAACAAATTGCCTGATTTGAATGCTTCCTTCGATGCGATATAAGCAATGAACTCCCTACTCATTCCCTAATTTTTCATCTCGGATGGAGAAATAGAGAGACTGAAATCCAGAATGCGCAACGATTATGAATTTCGTGCTGACGCGCCAAATCCCACGCTGCTTTAATACTTGATATTTAGGGCGTTCATTCCCTGGGATCCATCGCGAATGATAGCAGGTAGCTGCGTCCTCAATGCAAATTCACAAGCGAATTCGCGGAGAGAAAGATAACTGTAGGGATATTTTTTCTCGACTCGATTCACGAGGAAGTCCTTCAACTGGTCCCGGAGAGGTGCTCCACGCAGAGAGATGCGTCCCATCCGCAGGAAGGAGCTCCGATAGTCCTTCCTCGCTGGAGCGAAAGCCGCATCGCTGGAGCAGCAGCGCGCGCAGTCGACTTCTCCGCCTATTCCAGCAGCGGCTTTTGTTCGAAAAGCGGCCCATCAACATTCAGAGCCTCTTGCTGGGACTTCATCTCTTCCCTGAGTCGATTAAAGCGTCTATTGCACCGCCTAAACCTCTTCTCAGCCTCTTCTCCCTCCTTAAGACCCCCTCCCCCGCTTTGAATTCCTACTCTCCTTTGCCCCCCTCTTTGCCGAACCCCCGCTCTCGCTATCTCCGACTTTACGTCTTACCACGTTGGAATTCTAAAGGATATCTGCATTCCGCAGCACATCCGCGGAGTAGACCCTCCTTCGTGTACTCGACGGCTGGGGGCGTTGGTTTTGTTCCCTGCTTCTTCTTCCTCCACAAGATGTGTGTACAGAGTGCCTTGTATGGGGTACCTTGGTTCGAAAATTCCTTCACAGTAAATTTAGCCTTCTATATGCGTCCGGGAAAAAATATGCCGCGGGAAGAATATGGAGATACGTTAAAGATGATGTAAAAGTCTTAATTATGCGTTGTCCAAAAGGGTTACTGTGCAAGGTTTATCTCTTACAATGCACGTCCTGTTGTTCTCGCTTTGCCTGCTCCTAGAAGTAAATTAATAAGGTCTTAATAAGGACATATAAGATAAAATAACCTTCATTTTATTCTACCTTACTTTATTATAACCTTTACTTTAATAAGGTCTTTATTTGAACAAGACGGATATTGAGAATTATCTACCCTCTAAGTTACGTCATTATTAAAAATTTCCTATTATAATCCTTAAAACTCGATTTAAATGGATGTAATTTAGGAAAAATATTACAAGGTTTCGAGAAATACTGCGTGGCACCTTTTTCTTTGGTCATTCCCTCTTCAAGGAGTTTATATTTTTGGATAGTTATATAGTTATGGTTGATTTCAATCGTAATGTTTGATGCTTGGATACGATAAGCACAATTAATGTACCGAACTATGTTGGGATGCCTAACAGCTGTTCAATGTTCAATTTTCGACGTCTCAAAGCTTCAGCTTCATCATCCATGGTAGTCAAACCCGTTACATGCAAAGGATAGTATTATAGTATAGTATTGAACCTTTGTTCGAACGAGAATATCGTTCTTATTTTATCTATTTTTCTTAGTAGCTGATGTAATAATTTAAGCTTCAGATTTTTATTCTTAAAATAGAGAATGCTATGAAGGATAATTTCCTCATTCCACAAAGATACTCGGTTTCCTTTATGGCTGGCACAGAGTGATTTTGCGTAGAAGAATATTGAAGTTCTGTTCATTCATGAGTTGATGACATCTCTATGGCACACAATTTGGAGACGTTGAGAGGATTACGGGCGTACAAACTTTCCAAGATCGCTATATATCGCAGAAAATAATGGAATGATAAACGATTAGTCGATTATCAGTTGATGAATCGAATTTATTAATCCGAACGTAGGGGGAGACGGAAGATGTAATCGGGGCGAGGAAATTAGAGATGCGAAAGCGATTATATTTCCGTATCAATTCTTGATTAAATCTCAGGAATCTTGCGTCGTCAGGGCGATCAAATCTGCATCAAAGGGGGAGAGATGAGATTTGGAGAAAATTTTGGCGCGGATTACAATTCATCTCGTTCGTGCGATTCGAAATTTTGGAGATAAGGATGCGGAATCGGGAGATGAGGAGATTGGGATGCGAATACATCAAATCTTTCCATCGCCCGCGGATTTTTATCGCGATTCGGTTAATAAATCAAAGCAAACGAAATACATCGCCGCTCTTGTATTTTTCATACCACAAGGGATTTCTTTCTGCTCGCAAGTTTCGTGAGCGGAGAGTGGGTTTGAGAACTTGGTTTATTCTCTGTCTGAGGAACTTTTTAGTATATCAAGGACGCATATACCAGTAGGCCGTGTAAGATGCCATTAGACCGTCAATATTGTCAGAAGTAGGCATTTTAGAGGCCAATTGCATATTGTAACTAAAGAATATTCTAAATATTTCTAGAAACGAATTCAATTGCTAAGAAAAACTGGGTAGAATATTTTCCATTAAATTTTTATTTTTATTACTTGCGTTATTATGTAATTTATTATGTTATGCTATTATGTTAGTGCATTATTATGGAGTGGCATTTCGACACATGTTTTAAACTTAGTATCCTTTAAATAACACAAAATTGAGGATGTCTTTATTTTTCTTCTTTCTCTCTATGCTTTATGCTCAATGTTTTCCTCTGGATTGGCTTTATAAACCATCAATCTCGTAGGATAATTTGTTCACGTAAGAAGACAAGGAATATGAAGTATAATAACTTGACTTTTCATACACAGGAAATATTATATCAAACGTTTCTGCAGTGCAATTTTGTTTCGTTTTTGAACTCCTCTCCATAAGATCGTTTGGGCTAGAAGAGAGCTTTTGAAATATTTTAGCAGGGAGATGGACATTTTCTCTTGCTCGCTTAGGCCGCTGACGTTTGAGAAGGCTAGCAGGACGTCATCTCCGTTGACGAGCGAAATCATTTCGTACGCCTCCGTTCGGAACGTTGACCTGCTCGAATGAAGGCTCGGATGTCAAAAATTCCTCCCGGCTCTTTCGACGAAATTTTCCGCCATAAAAAGGAACGCCATCTTCCCAAGAACTCGTTTCATCTCAAACTTTCTCTGAGTCACGGGAAGAATCAGACTCACCACAACGAATATGAATGTTTAATAGGTTATAACAAGATAATTTCCTAATAACCGCCGTAAGATTTTCGAGCTGCAGCGCAAAAAGAAATTAAGAAATCTCGACGTGGATGTTCCATCTAAATTTATGAAAAAGTCGACTATCGGGCGACAGCATCCTTCTCGCGTAATATCGGAGAGCGAACGCCGTACTTTTTTACGAGGGAAAACATCGCACGACTCCGGTCTCAGCGGGTCGATCTCCCCGGCTTCTCCATCCGCGACTCCCGGCTAATTCCACCTGCTTTTTTCCCCGCTTTTGCACTTCTATGTCGGAATGTTAACGCCAAGGGTGCTTCCTCCCAAGAGGGTCGTTATGAGTGAAGGAGAAGTCCAAGACACTGGGGGAACTGCTCAACCCCTCGAAGGGCTTATTTTATTAATCCAATCGGTGCCTCCTTTGGGAAAACAAGAAAGGGGGGCGATCCTTGCGCGTGTCGCTATTCGGATGCAGCCTATAGCCCCTGGGATGAACCTCCTTGCCTTAAGGAAGAACTTCCCTATCCTCTGCTCTCTCTCTCTCTCTCTCTGGAAGGCTAATGACTGCAATCTCCCGGAAGGAGGCTGTATTTAAGCCGTTTTACGTGCATTCCCCACGCCAACTTGGAGAGAGAGCCTTTCGGGGAGAGAAGAGGTAACGCATCGCCGGTTTTTTTAACTCGTTTTTGGTTAATGTCGGACATTAAGAGGCGAGGTTCTCTCGGTCATGCAACCAAACCTCTGCTTTTTTTCCATTCGGGACGACGCAGCACGAAGCCCGGTCGGACGTGAAATTTTCATTGGGAGTCGGCGGTGCATTTGGGTGTTTCACAGTGTGGCATGACCAGAAGAGTTGAGCTGGACTTCTTTTATACGTATGAACGAGACGAAGCCGCGCCCATTTTTGCTGATGAATTAAAGCTGGATTACTGGAGGGAGAGGCTATTAAATATCCGAAATTGCAAATTTAAAAAACCGAGTTCTATCGGAGTTGAATTTCATTTCATTGTTATGTGTTGATTGTTTTTTTTATGTTTCATTGACTGGTTTATCAACTTAAAATGTAATTTAATCATTTTTGTTCACCGTTATTGTATATTTTGACTGAACAATTTCACTACGCTTCTGTTTTTATTTGTTATTTATTTATTGCAATTTATGCGAGAATTATTTTCAAGTATTTGTTTTATTCGTTGCACGTGCCGTTATTTTTCAATTATAAATTAGTGCGTACTCATTAATTTATTTTCCATATTTATGTATTTATTAATTTTCTATATTTCATTATTAGTAGCAATCACTCATTCAATTCGATGATTTATAACATTTCAAGCACAAAGCAAACGTAAGCATAAAAAGCGCAATCGAAAAAATAAGTTTCCAATCAATCCATTTGCAGCCTGTGCTTACAGAAATTCTTCACTGTCCGAAATTTATAAAATCTCTCCGCTGACATTTCATCAATTCATTTCGAGGAGTTAAAAATCCCGGCGAAGATTTTTTTCGTCCCAATTTTCTCCGTTGGAAAAGAAACGAAGGGAACGCCCCCCTCGTCTTGAGTTTGAGGAATTAATTTCGGTCGGGAATTTTCATGGCGTCGGAAATAAAACTGGCTCTCGTTTTTTTTTGCCACCGTTCTGCGCCGGAGTTTTGACTTGTCGGCGCGTGTGCTTTTTTGTTTTATTCAAGAATTTTGAGTCGTAGGTAAACAAAACGCGTCTTGCGGTGGTTTTTTGAGAAGTCTAATTTTTTTCGCGTTTTCATTCGACGAAAAATTGTCGCACTCGAAAACTTGCGGGAATCGATCGATCTCATGAATTCCGCGTCGGACGCACGGAGCGAAAACGTCGAGTACGCGATCGAGGTCAGAATAATGTTTACGGTAGTAAAAATTCGCGGTCGGAAACAAAATCCAAAAGTAACGATAGAGCCTAACCTCGAGAGCAACCGTTCGAATGGGCCGAGGAGAAATGATATTTTAAACGGAATGCGCGACATTTAACTTTAATTGCTCTCGGGTTTATGAAAATATCGCGTGCCACATGTGATCTTTAGGGCGGTCGAACGCTGGGGCTCAAATGAATTCGCCAGGAGATCATTATCGCGTCACGTGGTAGGGCCGCATGCTGTAATTAGGTATAAGTAATTTAAGTCGGAGCCCGCGGCGGCCGATATTTAGGCGTGCCAGCTTTTTTATGTCGCCGGAGCACCTGACCATATATCTCCTAAATATTTAATTCCTTCGCCCTCACTTCCAGCCGGAATAAAGCTTTCGCAGAAGAAAATTGCCGGCAAATGTTCGGGGGGCCAAGTTTTTGGCAACGTTCGTGTTCCAGAACATTAACCTTGCGCGTAGTTCACGATATTTGGATGTCTTTCTGACAATAGACACACCGTTGGCATGGGTTTATTCAGTTTCGTATGCTCTTAGAGATCTGGAATCCTTTTTCAGAGTGGTCTTAAACCCATTTTAATCCGTTCTTCCATAGTTGTTCAGTTCTGGAACGCCTCAAATGGAATGGAGCGTAACTGGGCCGAGATCCTCGTAGTGTCTTATTGCGAGGGAATGGCAGTCTTCTTTCACAGTTTTGTTTCACTTGTAGACTTATGCAGTATTGTAAGCATAAATCCTGTACTTGGATGTGAAACTGCACGCAATTTCAAGAATGTGACAAACCTTCGATTCGACAAGTTTGCATTTTTATCTCGATTTTTCCTTATCAAAATATTTGCGATGACTTGTCAAGTTCATGCCAGTAACGCGTGAAATGAAATACCATTTCTAAACATCGACATTATTCAAAACATTTCCATCTCGGCTCTGTTAATTGAATGAACATTTTTACGATTGTAACTTTAGTTTACGATACTGCTGGAACTCATCCAGAGTCAGAGGCATTGAAGCACGTTAGCTATTAATTAGCTATTAGTAGCTAACTTTTATCTATAATGTTATAACTGTCAGCTATAATATTAGAGCTGCAAGATACTTCGCGTAAAGACAGAAAGAAAATAATTGGTCTAAGAAGAAAGGCCCGCTCCATCCTGATAGGACGAAATATAATGATTGATTTTTATTTCGTCCACTCTTACTGTTGGAAAAGCCTCCGCAGCCCTCTTGTCCCAGAGATTATTTGTCAGAACCCCGCTTAACGCTGGAATAAGTGTGCAGAGGAAGGGGAAGGAAAGTGCGAGAGGAGAGTTGGCTCCTGCAAAGTGCCGTCACTTTAACCCCAACGACCTTTTTTCTCATCGCAGAAAACAGTGAGGTCAGTTGCTGGCAAGACTCGACTGTCTCCACTCCTTGGGGGACTTCATAAAGTGGGAAGGGTCTCACAGGGTTTAAGACTGTGGGAGTTCTCGTTCTCGAGGCGCCATAGCCGGAGACGAGAAAGGAGATGATTAATCATCCTTTAGGAGTGTCACTGGAGTAGGAGATCTGAATTCGATTCGGTAGTATTTCAGCCCTTCTTTATGTAAGAAATTGCGGCATTTAAATCAGTGATTTTTTCTCGATTGTTCTCTTCACTGTTTCTTCTCTAGTTCCATAGAAGTCAGCGTGTAAAATGCTCCCCCCTTTCTCTCGGCTTCATGCCGAGACGCAACTTAATTAGGTGTTTAGCTTGATATTGGATTTTGTTGTTCATGTCTATGGGTGAAGGTATTTTACCTTTCTCTGATTTATGTTAAACGATTTCATTACCTTATTTCTGTCGTATTTCAGAATGGCTTGCTATCTCATCCAGCAATATCTTCCTTCAGCTGTGCGAAACTAGGTAGGAAGCAAGCGTTTAAATAGATCGAGGTCTAAAATTCTTCACCTTTTTTGCACATCAGGGACCAAATTTCAAATCAAGAATTTCTGCAATATTTTGACGGACCAGTTCTCACAAAGTACGTAGAACTCGTAGGAAAACAACAGCCAAAAGTCGTTTGATTATTGTGAGATATCGAAAGAAAAGTAGAGAATTGAAGAAAACTTCAGGATACTGGAGACACCGGAAATTCTTCCGAAAATGCACCATCGCGTTTTTCCTTCATTTTTGAATCGTCTTTTCAAATGCAGAGCCAAAGTCCACCTCGAGTATACACTGCACGTGTATCGATTCCGAGTGCGTCATCTTATTTACTTCTTGTATATATTTTCTCTCTCCGCTTTTTAGATGGTTCGCATAATGCGGCGGTTGATGTTTACCAACGACGGAGGGCGTTTCCTGACGATTTTCCCCTCGGCTTAAGATAAGGCTAGCGTCACGCGCTGTTTAATTAAGAATTATCAGTCATTCCTGAAATTGGCTCTCTGCAGGCATTTAAGGAAGGTTGGGCACGCGGTGCAAACCAGATAGGGAGCAAAGAGCCCGAGGAAGATAAAGCGTTTGTGGACACCGCGGAATTCCACCCTTTAAAGCGAGATTAACACAGTAAGCTCGCCGGGTTCTAGCGAAAGCTGACTGGAGGAGCATCTTCGAAATCATGCTCCTGTCGGAGTGTGCTTCCTTCAGCGACTCGAATTCGTTTTTCTATCCGACGGCAGCGAAAATATCTCACGCTTTCCCAATTTATGTAATATCCGCTCTTTTCCTCGAACGCTGAAAAAGCGTCGTCTCCGTGAGATCTCAAAGTTCACTCGGAACAGCTGTTTTCCCGCTGTTGGCAAGTTAATGAGGTAGGCCCTTTCCCCCCTCCACTTCGGTAGCATTTTAATGCAAATGTCGGCGAATTTTCTTTGACCGGCTTCACCTACCCTTCGCGAAATACCCCTTCTCGACAATACTGCTAGATTTCCAGAGATTTCTCATCTCTTCGCCTTCATCTCTTCACCCGTGCTGCAGATGGCGAAACGGGGAAATTGGCGTTGGGTTTGTTTGCGGAGCTTGACAATTTTTTTCGAGTTATTAGATCTGCTGTTACAAAGGATTGCTCCAAAGGGAAGGTTTGCTCTTCATTCTATTCGGAATTCTAGCACGGCTTGTCAAAGTGTCTCTAACAGGGGTGTATTTTAGGTTAGAATAGGTCGCCATCGGAGTTTTTGGAATACGCAGTCTAACATATACGTCAGTCGCATCTTTCCGATACCTCCGCGAGAATTGCTAATGGAGGTATTATCATTGGCTGGGAAATACTTGAAGTCCGTCTCGACATCGCTTAGGACCGCGAGGCAAAGGGATACCACCGCGTAATCGGTCATTGCTTCCAATAAAATCTACATTGCGTGTTGTTATCGTGTGCTTTAGATATCGTGAGGGAGTAATTCAAATATATTAAACTAACTGAATTTTCGTTGAGCAATAACGGAAAGTGGGAAGAGGTTGCAATAAAATAGTGATATGATGTGTAAAGATGTGCCGAGTTCTGGGAGATGATGTCTATAGGTGGTTGATTTTCCCCTTTTCACTGTGGTAATCCATAATAAAAACAACTTAGTAATAAGGAATATCCTTTACTTCACCGCGGCAAGGAATACACTGAGAGACTCCGATGCGTGGTATTGTTGAAAGTGTTTTCTTTTTAAAGCTAACGCGTTTTCCATATTCAATCAGGTTTTTGGTACGCAATGAAAATGTTCCATTAGAGAAATGTTTAGAATTGTAAGAATTTGAAAGCGTAATGCTGAGGACGATGTTGGGGTCTTCGTAGATCTTACCGCATCAAAAATATTATTTTCGTACCCTCGAATATTATTTATCTTGCGATTCTTGAAGGTTGCATTGGAATATCTTCAAGTCTGTAAATTATGTTTGTAAATATTTCTGAACTTCTGATTATCAACACACCGCGGTGATATCTGACTTCGATGGCATACAGTTTTCTCTCTACCTGTTAGTCCTAGTCATAGCCTAGTGCCTGTATCAATAAAAACCCTATACGTACTTATTATTATCTTTTCCACTCTCAATTCTCTCTTGTGAAAGTTTGCCCTTTCCGCAGTGAGATACAAAAGTTTTTCGAATTCCTCGGCGGTAGAGCCTTCGCAGAATATATGCAAACCCCACCTCTTTTAAACAAACATTTGTTGATGAGAAATCATAGACTATGATCGGCGAAAACCGCACCTCTGCAGAATTCGTGTAACTTTCACTTCCTTATGGACCTTGTTGGTGGCAATCAACAGTCCTGCGAAAAGGCGACAATATGAGTTCAGTGTAATAAGGTGTTTCCGGCAGAAGTGACGGCGGAACAATCCCGCTAAAGAAGGGGTTGGGGGGTGGAAGAGGGGTGGGGGATTGCAAGGTGATGACTGCTGCAGAGAGACAATAGTGATGATGCCGAGTCACTGCTTAATATCGAGGTTGGCTCATCCGCAACTTGTGCTTCGTCACGCGGTGTCGCCTCGTCTTTCTCCCGCCCTTTCGACCGCCCTCTGCCCACATTCCCTCCGGAGTCGCCGTTTTATGAGGGCCGCTGCTCCCCCGCGACCCCGTGACCGCGTGCTACTCGTGGCGGAAGACGTGCGTGCGCCTACGCGATCCAGCCGAAGATGGGGCGATGTTTTTCGCTACATTTTCCCGATGTCGCGTTTGTATACTTTGGGCGCAAATGGCGGTTGGATTCTGCCGGAGAAAAAAGGGGCTGCCGATTGAACCGAACGGAAAACTCTCTCGGTCTAGTCGTTCGCGGTATCTCCTTGGGTACATTGGTAAGGTGTTTTAGGTGGTTAGAGAAATATTCGGTCGTATATTTTTTTACCAAATACTTGAGGTTTATGCATGTAACCAAGAAATTTCTTTGCAGGTTTAGGAATAAGTGAATTTTTCTTTTTCACATTATAAGCAGGAAAGTTCCTAAGTTCTGCTTTTAATTATCCTGCGATATTAAGATTGATCACTTGCTGGAAAAATCCTAATGAAAAATGTTTCCAATCCTTTTTCCTCTCTGGAAGCTCACGGAAGCGTATGAACAGCGCTATGAGACAGTATGCGAATCTTAGGCGCCTCCTCTTTGTCATTACCGAGTCTCGGAGGGGTGGAATAAGGAGTCCGCAGAATTCCGCGGATCTTCTCTATTATCGCGGGCAGAGTTATGGAGTGTTAAAGAACGTTGTCGGATCCGCGAGATCCGAGCTGGATACACTTCGAATTCGCGGAAACCCGAGACCTCGCCGTAAAGGCGGCGAGCACCAACTTCATTAATTGGTTAAATTTGTTTATCTCCGGGTAGATGTAGTGGTCAAGTGCGACCGCTTCAAGCTCCGCCAAGAAATTAAGTTCCACGTATGGCCACACGCGGAAAATGGTGAAAACTCACTTCGCGAACTCGAGTTTCTTCTCCGAGATCGTCAGCGTGGTTGTTAAGACGGAGGGATGAAATTACACACGCAAACGGTACCTTTACGACCGATTAAGCGGCTGAAAAGTTCCGCGAAATCCCGCTGTCGTCGGTGCATCTCTCGAGGATTATCTCCAGGATGATGAATCGCTCGACCGGCATTTACTAAAGTGGTACGCGCTAGTCCTCCGAAGCCTTCCAGAGGGTATTCGACGTCTTGATAATACTAAGACGGCATTCGTTTCTTTTCGTTAGGAGGCAGATTCGGCTTTCTTTTCTAAATCTCGGCGATAGATAAAATATGCTGCTTCGTAATCTATTCGAGGATATAAATTGCCTCAAAAAGGGCTATACTTCTAAATGCTGTGAGTTGAAGATGTCTGGCGAATTAAAATGGAAGTCACAATCAACCTCACTAACTATAAGACAAAAATATTAACGTATTTTGCCAGAAAGTTACAGAATAAGCGCTAAACTTTTACAGAATCAATTTATTTTGTTTTTCTGATTACGAGAAGCGAAGTACCTATTGAGAATATTACGCTTGCTTTATCTCATCGTCGGTCACAAAGGACTCTAACCCCTATGGTTTTGGGTCGACGAGTTGCTTGCAAGCAACGGCTATTTGGAGCTGTCTCAACAATCGTGTATGCGAAGTAACTAGTTTTAGGTTAGGAAAGCATTGATTGTTTATCCCAGGATTTTGTTTATAATACGATAAAGAAGTAGTTCGAGTCGTACTTTACTAGACCGTAAGACTGCAGAGAACCACTCAGGTCTACAAAATCCTCCATCATTTTCAAAGACTTATCTCCTCGATGCCGTCATTCCCGGTAGACATTTCGGACCGAAGAAGTATATTCAGCTCCATTCGTTTCCTTTTCGATATCATTTCAGACTCTATCCTCCCCCCTTTCTCCCGATTTTCCCATTCTTCCTCCAGAAGATTCTTCTCCCCCGTCCTCCATTTTGAATTCCTCTCGTTCCCGACATTTCTTCCTCCATCCTTCATATTTTCGGGATCCCAATTCCCTCAACCATTTTAATTCCCTCCTTCATTTTCCGCCTCCTTTTCTATGTCTGCTGACCCTCTATTCTTCCGACGAATTACTCCCATACATCCTACACGCCCTGCTGCTTTTCAGCCATCACTCTCCTCCGTCCCCTTTTCCTCTGACATCTCCCTCCATCTTCCTCCCTTATCTCTCTCTCCCTGCTATGTTCACCGTTTTCCCTTCGTTGTCTCCTTCACTGTCTACCACTTCGCACAGTCATCAGCCTGAAACCCACCGCATGTCACAACCATCATGGTCATCCGACTCCTTATCTAGCCTTCCTTCCACATCTTCTCCAGGTTGCATCCCTCTTTCTCTCCTGTCCACCTCCTCTTCTTCATCCTTCCTCTCGATTATTGTTTCAAATTCTATTTCCTTCGTTTTGCCTCGTGTTCTTCTCGTTTCCGCTTCTCTTGTCCATTAGCCTGCCCTCACCTCCGTTCTATTCCAAGCGATTACATGCAAATTCTTCGTACACGGATTCTTGAAGACAAATTATTCGAAAAAAATCGCACGAATGGATAATCAGAATAAAAATAGCAGCACAACTGGGACTCGAACCCAGATCTTCCACTTTCCGGGTATGGGTTTCAGCCGCACTATTTTTCGTGCAAAATCTTTGAAAACAAGCTCTTCGAACAATCACCACTTCCAATGACAAATTTTTCGAAAAAATTGCTAGGTAAAAATTCCACATGAAATTCCTACACCCAACCCAACCTTCAATAAGGTTCGCAGGTTTACTGAATTGAATTCAACTCCGAATCAGTTCATTTAAGATACATTTTAGATACCTTCAGATTTATTAGTGGTATAACGAGAATTTATTTTCGTAGAATTTGTATGCCCACAATCCAAACATCCCTCTTAAACTCCTCCTGGATTTTCTGTTTTCCTCAGCCATTTCTCCCTCTTTTCCGCGTTTCCTTCCATCCCAGTGCCTTCGTCTTCCAGCACTTCCTCCACCGATAAATACGTTTCCTCGTACTTCGCTCCCCATCAATCTCCCGTCATTTTTATATCGATTTCTCATTTATTCTTAGGCTCTGGTTCTCCCTCTCTCCGTTCTTGTCCTTCTCCTATTTCTCCATCCTCTCTTCCGACCCTCTTCTCGTATTTTCTTCCGCGAGTCAATATTTACTCAAGGATGCGATACGCTTTTCGCTCGGTTTTTGTTTACTGTCAAATTATTTGCGGAATATTCGATCCAACGAGATTTTTCCTCTACTTAAAACATCTCGTTCTATCTTTCTCTCCTCCTTGTTTTCAATTCGCTTTTTCTTGCTCCTTGCTGTCTTTCATGATACCTTCTACTCCATTCTATTGCATTTATGTTGTTATTTAATATTCATGGAATATTTATCTCTACTCTTTTGTTATTTTATTAGTAGCATATATTTTATTCTCATTTTCTTATTTTATCGTTGGTTTTTACAGTTTATGCATTCATTTTTTCGATTGATATTTTATTTTTATCTATACTTTTTTTATCTTATTAACTGTCAGCCTTCCCATCTTTTCCTGTTCCTTGGTAGTTAAAAATTATTTAATCAAATAAACATCCTTTTCCTCCTTGTGAATTCTGTCTTCCACTTAAGTAGATCAAATATTTTTTTATGTTTTGATATGTTTATCTGTTGGTATTTTATCATATTTTTTTAAAATTTCAATCGCGTATTCCTTTTCATCCTTCTCGTAATTGTCAATTCTATTATATCGTTCAATTCTTCAATAATTGAAAAATAAAGAAGATATGTTCAGTGAACATAATCAATACTTTTCTGCCATGAATCAATTATGGATAAGATCCGTTAAATATCGCTCGGAATATTTCATTATATCGAGTCAAATATATTTGTATTCTATCGGATTCTCTCCCTCCTGTTTACCTCGTCCCTCTCTGTCACAGTTCCCTAACCCAATCCCTCCCCACCATTCCTTCCCGATGAACTTTTCCTTCTTATGCACCATCGCCTAAAACACCGCTCTCCTGCTCCGTCCGCCATCTTCTCCTCCGCAATCTCGGCTCCATGCATCCGAGAGATATCAATTCAGCCGAGTTGTGCCGGTGGGAAGGAAAGAAAGGCCCGTATATATATGTCGAGCGCATAGAAAACCCGAGCGTCGAGACGCGTGAAAAAATTATTCGCCCCAGAATAATGGAGCCATGGAATCGGCGATCGAGATTCTTCTTGTTGTCCGAGGGGTAATTTGTTTTCCCCCGATTTTTACGCGCTTTTTGTATAAGTCTCTCCATCCTTGGGCGGGATTCGCCGCAAGAGACGCATCTTTTCGGCGCGAGGGCGGGGCCACCGGGGATATCGGAGTCATCGGCAGTTCCAGGGGATCACTCGTTTCCTTCCGAGCAACGAAACAGGCGTCACTTGGCATTGTCAGGTTTGGGTAATATCTTGGTGCGGAGATGGAAAAGGAAAGGGGCCGGGTTAAATTAATACGTTCGCATTGTCAGTTGTTTTTATTTCGGTACGTTTCAAACACGAATTCGTATCAGTTTGAGGGTAGTTGGTTCACACTTTACCATCAAATCATTCATAACGTTCTTAAAAATTAAGACTATTAAATTTATCGCACAGTATCTTCTTAGTTATTTAATAATATCAAATATATTATATATAATATTCAGTCAGTTAAGCCTCTCAAATTGGAACTTTACTCAAAAAGCATTACCCTTGCCCTAAAATGCAATTTTCAATTATAATACGTACCTATGTCGAAATAAATTAAAATCCTCCTTCTCTTAGTTGATCAAAAGATTACGTGGATCACCCATTCTCTCCTTTTTATGACATTTTACTTTTTAAGTACTCTCTCCTCTTAAACTACCTAGTACACAACTTAACGAGCTAGGGTGTATCTTAACTAGCGCGCCCCCTGAAAATTTCCCGCCAGTTCTCTTCACAGTCAAGTAATTTCGCAGTCAACTCCCTAACTTGCCATGGTGCGAAGCGCATCCTCTTCGCAGGCTCCAGGAAGCTTCTGGAAGCGGTACAGAAGGCATTGCCGTCACGCAGCAGTCCTACAGACCGTCCTCCTTTCTTCTCTCACCCCTTCTCCACCTCCCCATCGCATCCTAAACCAATTCCCGTGTCAAGTCATTACCTAAAGTCTCTCAAATCCTTTCTGCGAGCTCATCCTCCGCGGAAAGCCACTCACCAGCACCTGCTGTCGAACGGCGGGAATCGGTTTGAGATTAGCGGCCGGAGAGACTTCTCGGCCATAAAGTGCACTGTGCGGAAAAAGATTGGGTTGCGCGAGTAGGAGGTAAAACCAAGGATAAGGATTTGGGGCGTTTCCCTTTCCTCCCCGTGCTTCAATCCGTGCAGAGATGTTTTTTCACCCTCCTTCTCTCTCTCTCTCTCTCTCCCTCCACCCACTCGATGGTTTCATAATTAAGGATACTTCTCCGAGCCATTTATCACTGAGATGAAACAATCGCCTAATGAGGTGTTGATTGCTCCGGTGGTCTGCCAGCTTCCGTTTTTTCCCCCTTCCGAAACCAATGGGTTTATTTTTGAAGTGGGTTTTTTCCCCGTCCATGATTAGAGTCGCATTATTGGTAATGCGGTGCTGACGGATAAAGATGAGGGTTCCGTACGAAAATATATTGCCCCGCGAAAGTTGGGCTGGAGTCACTTTCATTAGTGACTGCCGTGGAGGCAGTTGTGCGCAGGCTAAGTACCTGACGAGAGAAGCTGCTCGCCCAAAATGTGTATTATTTCATCCAACCAAAGAATGAGGTATATGCTATAGATGGAGTCAATCCTTGAACTTTAACTTTCCTTCTTAGGATGGTACAGTAGGATGGACAATAATCAATGGTATATTTTCCAGTGCAGTAACACAATCTCGAAGTGAGTACTCTGTTCTGATAGGGTTTGTCATAAAAAGTTTGGCGTCATTTCGTTGAAAAACGTTCGTATTCTTTCAAAGTATCGAAAAGTAAATGAATATCTCCTTTCGATATGGTGAAGTTAAAGCTAAAATGTTAAGCACACGAATATTTCTGTAATCTTGTGATGCATACATGCAGATGTTCTACCATTTCGTCGGATCTTCTTTCAGTCACGTGATAAATCTATAGATTACTACTAAAGAATAAACTGAAAATGTATGAATGCTTTGTATGAATTTTTATATTTCCTCAATAAGGCTGTGAATAAGGTGAAGAAAAAACATTCACCAACTGTACGATTTAGGAATGTTGATTATGGTGGCCAAATTTACGTCTCGATGTGCAGATCCATATTTCTAAATTTCAATTCTCTCTTTTCCCTACCTATGCACCGTCGTTCCAGCATTTCTGCACCTTTATACGCCTCCTCTATAGTCCACGTGTTTCTTGATGCTCGGATTTTTCCCACTCTCGCCATCTCTCCGCTGCCTCTTGTATCAATTGCTATCACGCCCCCGTGTTCCCCTCACAATTATCCTTGCTGCGTGCCCCTCGTTTTCCTCGGGCACCCGTAATTATGTCGCAATTAGGAGCAGGGTCGAGGGGAGGGGTCAAGTGGAGGGATGCTGGATCGAAGAACGGCGGAGATGGAATCGCGGGAGGAAAAGGTGTTGGCAGCCCAAGGGGAAAGTCTGCTCCGAAACAATCGCACCGTTCGGATTGATATCGATTGTTCTCTTTCAATCTCGGTTTCAATTTAACTCCGATTAAATCACTTCTGATCCTCCTGTCTTTATTTAAGCGCTACACCATCTTGATTCAAAGCTTTTCACGCGGAGCGATGTCCGCCGTCGGTTGGGATCATTTTGAGCTTAGAGGATTCCTCCGAGAATTGAACTCATGTCCTTTTGTACCCAAAGCGAGCGCACTGCATATTAGCAAATTTAAGTGCCTTTTTTGATTCCATTTCGTTTCTATCTACTCGATATTATTTCTTGAAATATTTTTGAATTACGTTGCAATTTGGTTGTTCGACCAGGTGGCAGGTCGGAAGCTTAATTTAAGTGGTATCTGAACAATGACGGGAGGAAAAAACCCTCAGTAATCCCCCATTGATCGTAATTATTATTATTAGCCATTTAATTATTATTGATAATGATAACTACATTATTTTCTATAATTAGTATCCATACTATTATGAGTTCTTAACGAATCATATCTGGATCTCTCTGCTTTATCGCGCTATTTCTCGACATTCGTGGAAAGGTTTTCCCGCTGCAAATAGTTGTAAGAGAAAATGTCGTGGTTTTAGGCAAAATTTTACAATTTTTAACATCTAAGTATAAATTTGAGGAAATATATAGACTATATATTGTGCGCCCTTTGACATATCACAAGTAATTCCTATGTTTTGTACCCAAAGTGACGCTAATACTCTCTATCTCTTATCCATGTGAAATCACCTTTCTCCTTGCATATCATCGCCGGGAAGTTTAGGAATTATTCCATCCGCATGTAAATTGCCCATGCGTTTTCTCTTATCTGCATACAATAATTTTGCCGATAACAATCCGTTAATCATGAACATTTCTTCGCGGCAGCTCTGGCATCGCCTGAGGAGAAAGTTTCCCTCACTCGCGCCATTATTCTTTCGCTCCCGTTCCTGAATATTCAGAAGAAAAATGGCCGCCTCTTTTGCCTTACAGCAGTATTAGGATTTACGCGGGGAAACACTTTCGCGGAATTTGATTTAGGCGGTCGGAAGTGACGCTAATAGCGAACGAAATCTTCGCCTCGTTTGGGGATTTCGGGACTAAATAAGAGATGCTGAATATGGAACGGGTGGGAGAAGGAATGCGAATCAGGTTCCATTCCATCGGGAATTGAAGGAAAAGAATTAGGGCTTCAGTTAGTGCTGTGGAATGTAGGCGGAGGTGGAAAAATTCGTAGGACGTGGTTCCGCGACGAATTTTATAGGTCCCGCGCACATACGCATGGTGGGAATCCAAGATATACGACGAAAAAGGATTTACCGTTCATTAACAACTCCCGAATTTCTAATATTACATCTCGTATGATCTCCAAACCCGGTTTGCCATATTCTTGAATATTTACGTAATTTTTTTAGGTTTCACTTCTCTGTGTTAACATACCTCAACGAGGCCAGTGGATTTTAATTCAACTGGTTTCGGCAAAGTACGATGATATTAACTTTTCGGTAGGACTTGTTACGAATAAATTTGTTTATATATGGAACATACAGTCCTTTCTGAGACCTGGTAGAACAGTTAAGATATTTATGTTGCATAATAATGTTTGAAATTCAGATGTATAGGCCGGTCTTGCATGACGTGTCCGCATCAGCATAAATCGAAATATTTAAATTAGGGTTTTCGTAGCAGATAAGGAAAATGTGTTGCATAACCATGATCCTTATTCGAAAATGAACGAAATATCCTTTTCTAAATGGATCTTCTCGAGAATGTAGAAGATAACCAGAAGAAAACATTTCTACAAATTATAAATCTTTTTTTTACTTTTTATATATATCTTCTATCTCGATGTAAATGATGATTTAAATTTCTCAGTAATAATAATGAACCAGTAATCATAATAGCAACTGAGAATCGCAAAATCTTAACAATCTTATGGAGCTTGTTTTACGAAAGATCAATGGCCACCGAATATCAATTATAACTTACGATGTATTAAAGCACATATCACTTATATAATACAGAAATATCTCCAATAACTTTGTGAAATATAAGCCGATGAATGAGTGTTCCGTAACTTTCAACAAATACTTACGATCTAATTTTCAACTTTCGTTTGGAAATATTTTCCAGTTTCTTGCGAGATATCGCCAACGGTAACCCTAACGGATTTCGGGATTTCAAATTCAGTCTCTATTCCAATTTAAATAAAATATTTATTGACTATGAAATGACTATTACAATATCCACTGTTACTCCAGAACTATATACTTTTTGCTGTATTTATCACCATTAATGATAGTAATAAATAATCACAATATCGTATAATCTCACACGGGTGTATTTGATCTATTTCCGCCGGAAACCCGACAGAAAAAAAACTCCCGTGTATTTACAATGAAATTGTTAATGATACGGTTATTCCAGTCCGCTATTACCTCGTCCCTTATCTCTTTGGATCGACGAGAAAAGGGGTAGAGGTGGGAAAGTCGCGTATTGAGACGAGGAATTCGTCGGATGGGAAGTCTTCCCACGTTCTCCTCTTCCCCTTTAGCAAATGGCGATTTTGCGAGGAAGCGCAAAAAAAGGTTCGCCAAAGACGGAAATGGGGGAAAAACGAGAGTGAGCCACTTGACCCAAACGGGAGCCCTCGAATTAGCGTTAATGACCGGTCATTTATTAGTATATGATGGACTCCACCAGTTGTTTTTTGCCTTCTAAAATTGTACCGATTAAAGCAAACGGCAGTTTTAGTTCTATCGTCCTCCCACTCCGCCACCTATGACCGTGTGGAGAATGTATTTTAAATCCCCCGGTCTTTTTTGCGCTCGGCGGTATCTCATAGTTTGTCCTGCGAGAGGTTTTGCGTTGGCTTTGAGGAGCTACTGGAACGGCGTGTTTTTTTTTTGTTCCTATACTCACTTGGAGGTGATCAGGAAAAGGTTCTTTCTGAGACTGACTTGTCGCCGAATTTTGTTTGATTAACTCGTCTCATTTATCGGGGAAACAACACGAATAGATTGTGTTAACGAAAGTTACGTGATAATTGATGGTGGGAATCTTATTACACGCCATTGATGTTTATGGAATCTTGTCAAGGAAAAAAACAGATTAGAAATTTACGACAACTGTCCTCCCCGTTGATTTGAGGAGAAAATTGTGATCTTCTTGCTGGTGGCTGTTATAGAGTTTTCATGATTACGTCTTTTAAAATTAATATTCAACGAGGCTAAGAGCTTCTCAAGTTTGTATTCTGGAACATTTTAGAAAAGAATGACTTTCTATCAATTTTCTATGTGCTCTGTTTAATTTAAAGACCGAGGTTCAAATAAAATATGTAGGTATGCATTTCCTTGCATTCTAAGGGAACTATTACAAACCGTGTTTAGTTTTGTGGTTGTGCTATTGAGTAATTTACCCGCAGTGAAGGCTGAAAAATTTTCCTCGGTTTTGATACAGCATTTGAATTAAGTAAAATACAAAGCTTACGTAATATAAAGACGAAAAGTTTGAATCGAGTTATGTAGAAAATTTAAAAATTTTTATGTTGAGCAGTTATAAATTTACTCCCACATGTGTTACCCTCTACCGCTTTTCTCAATCGCTCATTCTTTCCTATGAAACAGCATCACCAGTTTCTCCATTGTGTCCAGACCTTAATCTACATAGAGACGATAAGCAAGAAGTAAATAGCATGAATTTCGGGCTGGATAATTATTCAAAATTTTTCAGCACTCCTTTTACTTCTCACCATTCGGTCATTAGCTCACCCTCCATTCATTTCCTATCTCGTTACGTTCGTGGCCCACCAAATTGCCCTCTCGAGAACCGAGATCCTTACCCGACTCCCGTTTCCGAAAAACACATAAAAATATCCTCGCCTCCTTTAGCGAAATCTCGAGAGCGTATGAGAAAGCGGTACACGATGGCTACTGGTGGCGAAGGAGATGCGGAAGCGTTTAAAAACAAAAAAAAAGGAGATTTAAAAAATCCTCTCTTGGAATCTGGAGAGCTTTTCCGACATGTTTCGGAATGTTTTTTTGATCCGTTGAAAGCGTTTGAAGGGACTTCACCAAAATGGCGCCTTGTGTGAAGGGACTCGTAGGTGAGAAGTTCTCGCCGAGGTCTCTTCGACGCCTTTTCTCGCGTCTTTGGAGGCGATGAGGACGAGGGATAAGAAGGCTTTGAGAGTGTGGTAGGAGAGGGTGACCCACAATTGTCGAGTTGGGAAGGAAGCGAATCATTTCGCAGGTGTGTGTTACTCACAGGGATAATTCAGCGAAGGACGGGGAGAGAGTGGCTGCAAATGACGGAGAAAAGCGATAAGGGAGCGAAGGACGAAAACCCAAGGTCTGATGCATATCGGACTCGACCAGATCTTCAGAATGTACTCCATTTTTTTCGGCTGACTAGGCCATTATGCCTCTAATAAATATGCCTGATTCCTCTGGAAGAATTGCGTTCGAAGTTTGGAATTATAATTCGTCTGATGTTTAGCGCTTCACTGTGGTTCCTATTCTAGCTTATTGGTGTTGCTGAAGACATTAAAGTTTCTCTCGAAATGTTTTCCAATTCACTTAAGAGTGACCCTACCTACCTAAGTAATCTCCTTCCTCATAATTATATTCTTTCTTTCTTAAATATGGTAGTAGTAAATTTGAATTTGAATTATTCATCGACCTCCAATTGACTTCTAAGCTCCAATTAATCCGTAACTATAATCCCAGGAATAAATAGAGGTAAAAAATAGCGACCTGACTGAGACTCGAACACAGGCCCCCACCCCAGGTGTTCTAATCACTAAACTACCATGTCGCATAAATACCGCCTCTGTTAACCTCATGCTAAAAATAATATATAGTCCCTTGAGGTCAATATCGATATTGTTAGAAAATCAGTAAATAACGAATGGTAACACAGATATGAAAGATCCTGATTTCTAATGGAACTTCACGTAGAAAATGAGTGCCTCCGAATTAGCAGATAAGTACAGATAAAGGCTTAATTTTTCTTGCTCCTCAACCGTGATTATAAATTTAATAGACTATTGTTACCTCAATGCATTGCCTTCCTTGCGTTCATCTTTTCCGCTTACAGCACCTGTCATTTCAATTTCGCGGATTTATTCCACTCCCGTTGCCCCTTAACGGTAGTCAAACGCAACCAGCTTCTCTGCGTGCAATGTGGGTGGTCTTCGGGCGTGGCCAAAGGGGCAGAATGAGGAATATCGCGTCGAGAGCGGGGGAAGAGGCAGTAAAAAAACTCTACCCTCAATTAGCACCCGAAAGAGAACCAAATAGCGTTTTGTTTGGCTAGATATTTGGGCGGGAGTGCTAAGTGGCCGATTTTTCGGGCGGACAAAGTGGTCGAGGGATCGCGAAGAGTACTCGGAACGAATCCCTGGCTTTGTGACAAGAAGGAGGTGAAACCCATTTCTTATTGGTTATTGCATGGAAAGGAATTCCGATGGTGTATTGACCCTCTAATTGCTTTTCTTTGTGGAGATTTTTCCGAATCCGGTCGAAGTTTTACCACGCGGGAATGAGTCTAAGAGAAGTCGGTATGAAGGATCTCTTTCTTCCTAAAGTTCAATAATAATTATAATAATAATGAACGACTATTTTTAAGGGCGATATGATACATGTCGAATGGAATTGTTTACCATTTGATTGCATTCGTAAGGAATGAAATGTTTCGCGATTGAAAGTTTGTTCAGTTGCGGCAAGGCGTGGTATAGGTAATTTTGTCGAATCGTACAAACATTAGCCTTTCTCATAATGCTGAATATATTTGTGTTTAATCGTTAGTGATGTTTCTTGCTCCTAATTTACAGCCAAATTAATTGCACCTTATTGACCCGACACAGTCTTCTGATGAAAATAATATGTCAGTGGTTTTTAGAGGGATCGTGAAAGAATTCCTATTTCAATGAATTTCAATTAACTTGCAATCATATTTACTTATAAACCTTGCTCTAATAAGACTATTGTCGATTATCAGCCTTAAACCTTTTATATGAAATGTTTAACAATATAATATATTCATATCCTTAGTCATTATATACGATATTACATATCTTAAATGTTAAGCCAATATATTTACAGATGCTAATTCACTATAGTTATTGCCTCGCAAAATTTATTTGTAAACACACCCATCGATTTTTTTCACTCTTGCGTCTTTTATTTCATTTGCGCGCAAAGTCGTTGTGAGCACGGCACCGCGCGATTTTCTCGAACCAAAAAAAGAAAACACTAAAGATCGCGCGCATTATCTCCATCTTACCGCTTCGTGACACCTCAGCACCGGAATAGCCTCGCAAATAAACAATATCGATTCCAGTTCGTTCGCTACTCTCTCTGTAGGTTTACTTCCTTCTCGCCATCCATTCTACTCTCCCCATAACACACATACGCACTCCGACTCTGCCTTGTTTCGAGGGCCGGAAATGCATGACAGAAGACACCTGTCGGATTTACTCTCCGAGCAGGTGTTACAAATCTGTGGGAATTTACGAGGGGGAGAGAGAGAGTCCTGTACTGCGTTTAGCGGGACGCCAACCCTTTCCCTCCCGTTATATATTTTGCCTATTACCCTCAGCTGTCAAGGGATTCTTTATTGGTTTTTTCCTGTAATCTCCCGCGGGGAAAGTACCTCCGACGTCCGTCTTTCGTAGTCTATTAAGGAATGTTTTGACGAGATCTGCGGAATAGCGTACTCCGTCCCACAAGTCAATGCGGGATTCATTAATAGTTATTATAAAACGTCTTTCATTAGGGCGAGATTGAGACTAATAAATCTCTTCATACATCTAAACCGTAGTAGTATGAATTTTAAAGAAAGACACCCTGAAAAAAGGGCACAGAAGAAATCTACCTCGCGGGTTTAAAAACGTAAGGTTTTTCTTAGGAAAAAATACACCGCAGCAGAAAATCACCCGCAAGGAGGGAGGTGTGAAAAACCTGCGAAACCTGTGGATAATTTAGTGAATTCTTATGTAAAAGCAGGTTAAGACAGATCTGATGTGCAAGAAAAACGATATGAATACTTATCTCGTAGATAAATGAATTTAAATGTTTGAATAACAGAGAAAGAACATGGCGGGAAGCAAATAATTAGGTTACAAGTAAAAATAGATACAAAAATAAAATGAAAAATTCAATGATGGACGTTCAATGGTAACCAGAATCGTCCCGACTAATTGATAAAATTAATTGAGTTTGTCCATAAAAATAATTTCAAAATTTCAAAGATAATGCGCGATGTATACGCAATAATTGGATTTTAGCTCAATACATATATATATATAGTTCAGGAATACGTATTTAATAGCTTCACCTACCCATATAAAGTCTCTTCAGTAGTACACCCAATGATTATTTAAGCATTCCTCATTTCATCGGATACGAATCGCTAGTAAAGCTGTCCCCGTCGACAGCTGCACCCAACTTTTCGAAGTAATGGGAACTATGGCGGGTCGTAACTCTGAGGGAATGCTTCCAGAAACGCATGCGTCACTACCCGTCGACTCGCTTTTACATGTAACCGGCGTTTAACGAGGGGGGAGAGGGCATTTTCAATCTCGTTCCCTATAATTGGGATTCCACGTGCGTCTCCGCGAAAATGTACGAGTACAGTATTGGCGTCTCAGCTTCCTCAAAGTTGCTCAAGGAAGTGTGTCGCTCGGGACGCACTGTTTACTTTAGCTGTTTCCAATGGCGATTTCGCGGAATCGTTGCATTTATCCGACGATTACCCGTATGTATGTATAGTTTACGCGACAGTTTTCCCACCCAGTTACTGCAACCTTTACCTCTTAAGTACTCTTTGTAATAATCTCTTAGGTGACGTCCACTAATCTTCTCATATTTTCTCATACTATCTCTTTAATTTAATTAGTGTGTAATTTATGAAGATATGTTGGACGGAAATCAGTCTATCTTGCCCGAACAAAGACGTTTTATTATTATTATCATAAGTGGGAGTTGAAGAGAGGAAATTTCCAATTAGTCTTACTTAAAAGTATGTTGACTATTCTGTAAAAATTGCGGAGGTTTTGGATATGAGGAATTTAAGCATTTAAGCATCGATAGAGGAAATGGTTGGGTGAATTGAGAGAAGAGAGACTGCCAGTAATTGAGGGTGAAATTTTAAGAGAAAACAGAAGGGAAGACGACGGCAGATGTTAAATGACATAAAGGCTTGGGTAAGCTACCAAACCAGAAATAATTGGCGTTGAATAGGGAACAATCAGGTATATGTACCTACCAAAAGGTAGAGTAATCATATATGTATGTGATGTGATTATGTATGTAACAAAGGTTGTGTTATCCAATTTCGTAAACATATGGGTAACACTCAGTTTCTTTTACTACTGGCGATTTTCTAATTTCAACAGTCCATCTCACAATTCTATATTTCCTCTACATATAGCCTTCCTTTCTTATGTCCCATAGCATTTCTCGACAAATTCATGCAGAGAAGCCTCCCCCGACGTCATTGGCCGAATAAACCGCGTCATGCACATGACGGAAATTATTATGGTCTCCGCTGGGAGTCGCCGCGGGGCGAAAAGCGGCTCCAAATTGGTGGAATACCGTCTCGGTCACGCATGAGATCCGCGTCCAGCAGAGGAGAAAAGCAGTAACAAATGTGCGATGGAATTTCTCCTGGCCTAATGCGCCACGTGCTCCGTCTCGAGGAGTGGGGCTTGAATTCTAAATCGTCTATTTATTTAAATCGTTGGCTCATTTTATTATCCCCTCCCCTCCCATTGTTGCATTCAGCTCATTCATCTCCCGTGCGTTTATTTTACGATAGCACACGAATCCTCTCTAACCGTCTTGGCCCTACAGCTTTTATTACTTCCTCTAAGGGCCACGGAGAAGTCCGCTGAAGCCTTTTTATCTCTGAATCAATGTCGCTCCCATTTACCTTTTAATAAATTCTGACCCTTATTTCCGCAGAGGTGCCCCTTTTTCCTCCAGCGTATCCTCTGTAATTGTTTAGCGTTGGCTCGAGAAGTAATATGGCCGCCACGCACTTTTATCGTTTTTTCTACTTTGTATTTCCGAGTCGCATCCGAACTATACAGTGACCCTCCGATATAGTACGTTTTTTGGCGTGTTTTCAGTCTCTGAAATTCCCTTTACACCGTTTCAGTTTCAGGAAGAATCGGTCTCGGGAGGAATGTTTACTTATTTGGTTTATTTCTACCTAATGTCATCAATATTTTGATTTTCTTTGGAATGCATCTTTAAAAGTTTCTTAAGAATGTCCGTTTATTTTTAATGATGAAAGTTAATTATACGGTAACGACTTTCTCTGGCGGTTTAGAAAAAAACTCGGTACGTAATCATAAATACGAGTGTTCAAGGCTCATCTTTTATCTTCCCTGTCACTGATGGATTAGTAGCATGCGCACTTCCCTGTCTTCGTTTTCTCTTAGAGAGATAGATTTTACTTTTCTGGATAAAGTCGCTTACGGAATGGTCTTTCGGTTCTTCAAAATCGTTCAGGGTTATACGTCTTGCTCTAAATCGTCACTATTCGACAAAGGCGTTTTAAAATTTGTGCATAATTCCGTTCATGTAACCCACGAAATTTGAAAAATATAATTATACTTGTCATCAACTTATATAATAAAATTATATATTTCTTTACCAAAGTCGGAAGCTTTTGTTCGGTAATGCTTTTGAAAGGTAATGGAAAACATTTTGTGAAACTTACGAAATTTATAATTGAAAAATAAATGACTTTATATCTCCTTGAACCATTTTCCTCGATATCTGCTGGCTTTTCTATTACTTCGTTGCTGACAGAGCAGGTTATGAACGAGGACAACAATTGCCTGTATTGACTCTATCATAGCAGGACATAATTACTTTTGCTCCATGTTTGTTAAATATTATTACGTAATTAAATTAAAATTTTTCCAATTATTTCGTAACGAAATTCATTCTAATTCCCCATCAAAATACTTTGCTTCTAAAAACCGCGATCGCTTCTTTTCTGCCCAAATAGGGTATAGATACACACATTTCCCACAATTTCGTTCCAAACGGGCATAAAAACGGTCCCAATTCCTCTTTCGGGACAATTCCGTGGAAGGGACTTGGAATCCGAGTGGGCTGGCACAGTGTCCGTTTGGCCCCCTTCCCCAAGGGAGCGAAGGGTGGGAACCGCGGCCGAGATCCCCTCTCACAGGAGCCAAGTGCGCGAGATTCTCTTACAAGAACCTCTCGGAGTTCTCAGAAAAGAGATTCTGCCACACATGCACGCGCTTCGCTTGCTCCGTGAAAAGCTTTACATGTGCTTAATAGGTGGTTTAGCGGAAAACCCAGCGCTGCGTCATGCGATATTAATCAATCACCAAGTGCCACTCTTCCGATCCGATCGAACGTACTGCAGAGGTACGCAGAGATCTGCGATTAACAAAATGGAAGCTTCCCTCAGTAATTTTTGAGGAATTTAATAGCTGAATTAGCCCTAAGAAGGACGAAACGTGACTAAATCGGTAAAAAAATGTTTAATACTCTGCGAAAGGTGCTTTTAGCCTGAGTTGGTGAAACTGGAATCTTTAGACAACTAGGACACATTAATATTCCCGATATTATGCAATTATTATAATTATTAAATATTATGCAATATTCGACCCAATATATCATTGCCAGTAGCCGAACCAGTTTCGCGCTTTTGAACAATTTCCTTTCTTAGAGTATTTATCACTGTTGGTAAAAGTAGAATGAAAAATATTTTAACATTCTTCCTAAGTTAACATCGATGCTTAACTATTTGAATGTCGAAAATTCGCCTCTCTAGTGCGGCTTGGTGAGTTCGCATGCGGCCAGATAATCTCTTACCATAAATATGACCCTCTAATGAAACAAACTCTTCCCCGCACCTGTTTTAGGCAGTGAATAGATTATCATTGGGAGAAAGTAATAGTTTTAGCATTCCACAGATCTCAGCAGTCGTCCATTTCAACTCTTCCCATCGGTAAATACCCAGTTTTAATCGCTCTGGTTAGTTTCTCAGTAATCTAACTAATTGAGTTGATTCAGCAGCATACTGCCTTCATCTTAAATTACATTTCCGTAGTGCCGAGACCTTCGTAAAAAATATATCTGCATCTGTCGAGATAAAGTAAAGAACGAGAAATGGGAATAATAGAATTTTTTCTTCGCACTGTCTATAATGAATCATTCGCATTCACGAATCGAGTATTTCACTTGAAATCAGATGGAACATCAATGGAAATTACGTCGAGTAAAAGAAGGAATTCCTCGCTTTACAGCAGTTGAATTATTCTCGGCGTAAAGAATGGGACATTTCAAGGAGTGGTTTACTTTAGCACGTTGAAATAAGGTCGGATCCCAGAGCCAAGAGGAGGCAGGTGATTTGTTGTTATTGATGTTCCGAGTCAGCCTCGTGAAAGAAAATGGTTCCGATAAAATCTTGCCTTCCATCCTTCACATTCTGAATTCGCCGAGGCTGCCTCTTTGGCATCGAAATTGATTTCACAACGGTTTCATGTGGATCGTGGACGAAACTCGCTTAAAGTGCAACTCCTCTGTCTGAAAAGACCACGAGATAGGTCGAGTTATGTAGGACATTTTACTATCCTGAATATTGCTACAAGTATGGAGTTGGATGTCTTTATCTCCCAATCTAATCGTAGTTTCCGCAAACATATTTCCTCGCTCAGCTTACGAAAGCAAATGGAAGTCAGGCAACCGGCTTGTGCAAGAAAGGACTCGGTATAATTGTCAACTAACAGTTCTTGCTGTTAAGGTGTTTCTGCGTAAACTTAATCGCGATTATGTTAAAAATTTGCAACAATATTGCTCTAGTGGAAATTTCGTGATGCTCCATTTGTCTCAATTTTGGGATATTTCTACATTATTTACGTCATTATACATTAATGTTAATTTTTTCTAGTGTTGAATACCGTTCTCAACCCTTTATTTCATAATTACAGTTTAAATCTAAAACTATAACTTCTGACCCGTCCTCCACTGAAATATTCCTCTTGAAGGCCCTCATTCTATCACACAATAATTCCTAGCTTATGTAACTCATACCTTTCGATCGAATCATACGAAGTTCACCTTATTCCCTTTTGTTCCCACACCTCCCCCCACCACGTGATACGCTCACTGTGCCGCACCCATTCCATCCGTGAGTTTGCTGGCCAACCTCACCGATGGACTCAAAACATTACGACTTCCTGCGTCATCCGCTTTCCGGCCTTGCCAGGAAGCTTCGACCCGCAACCCCTCCCCACTGCAGAGCACCAATACCTCCGGGGACATGCGTGAGTCGCGTCCTCGGCTCTTATCTCTGACCCACCCACCCCGTGGAATTCACCTCCAGTTAGAGGTGCGAAAACGTTTCTCCCACCTCTTCATCAGGTGTGCTTTCCTTTTCCATTTCTGGGTTCAGGGTCGAAGTATTAAAGTCTCCTCGAGACCCTTTCCTACTTTCGAAACTGTCACTGTTACATTTGCGGGCGTGACTCAACCCTTCCTTTCTATTTAGGCTTCCGCTCGGTGTGATGTAGGGTTTTTTTGTATTCGGGGTCGGACAGGGTGTGCGTTTGAAGGCCGGAAAGAGGAGGAATTTAATGTTTTAAGAGGACTTTTTTGTCTTTCCAGTGCTCCTCAAGTTGTGTCGTTAGGAGAGTGGGACGTGTCGCATTTTCCCAACCGGTGGGGGTTGGGCATCTCGAAGCAGAAGGGGAAGAACAGTGCGGAAGTGATTTTTTTCGAAAGATAAGAATCTCTTGTCAGGAAAATAAAAGAGCTTTTTAGGGAAAATGCGATTGTGAATGGGGTCACGGTGAGTTAATCGTACGACTGACTAAATATCGCTTTAAATGCGCGGTGGAATTGGTAGGATGCAGCGGAAACCCCGCCTTCTCCGTGTAGCAGAGCTCTCAAGGCCGATGACTCAAACCAAATATGCTTCTTATCCTATGTTGCAAGAGCCACAAGTGTATCCGAGTCATTGGATTGTAGTACTCTCCTAATTATGTCCTCTAGTAGTTATCGTCTGAATAGGCTGAAAGTTTAAATTGTTTCAAGTCCATATTACATAAGTTCGGGAATGTTAATATAAATATTTCAGTTACTCATTGTTCTTCACATTTCAGGAATCTGTCGTCTTCAACCAGATCACTTTATATTAGTAAAGTAACCGACCTTGCATTTGGAATGTCGAGTTCCACAAGGTTCCGTCATAGGTCCTTGAGCATTACATACTCGGAATATTCAATGACAAAATTTTAATATACCTTTCATACTATTTACGTGAATTTTATGTCAATTATATTTTCCGTTCGCCTTTAATGAGGCGATTACTCGAAATGCCCCCTCCTTCCACTTCCTAACGCGAAAGAAATCCGATGAAAAAGAGAACTAATAAATCTGGCACAATCGCCGAATCCGTCATAACGCATCACCCTCCTCGGGATCCATTGACGACCGCGATTCCCTCGGAAGTAAATAAGAGGAAGCGCTCCCTTCCTCCGCATATCGCACACACATCGATCCCCCCTCCTCCTTTTTCCCGCCCATTGAGCCAGACCCTTGACCAGACATTCTCCATTTCCATCCCCCGCCCACTCGGCGGCCGTGTATCCACGCAACGGTTTACCAAATGGAAGGAGCACCTCATTTTATCACCCACCCGCCGCCCCCTCCAGCCTCCTGGACCAACGCCCCCACATTCACCAGGCGCGCGCGCACACCAACACCGCCGGCGAAGAACACACGTCGCCCCACAAGGAACCATACGCGACTCTCTCGCATTCTCACCCACACTTTGGTCTCTTTTTACCCTTCCCTCTCTAAATCTCCGGCGTGCGCCTCTCCCTTCCTCGGCCTCATCACCTTCCCTTTTCAGAGAATCTTCCCATTCCCTCTCGGAGGGGATATTCCCAAGGCAACAGGTTGTTTTCTCCCACCTCTCTCTCTCACTATCTTTTTCTCTCGCCCTGAAACCGCCTACTCCCACTACCTTTGTCGTCCTTCCTCTTCCATCCTTTCTCCATTTCCCTTCTATTTGTCCGCCTTATATTGGCAAGTTCAAGTTTATTCGGATATCTTTTCGGCTAGTTGTCCAACCAGTGCTCGCGAAGTAGATGAGATTTACACTCAAAAGCTTATATTTTTAAGTACTGCCCTTAATACTGCCCTTCTCGTCGCAATGATAGATTTTCATTCATTTATGTTTGACTGTTATAATCAAGCGAATCGAAGAAGCAAGTTCCACAAGGTTTGTTCTTAGGTCCTTCAATTTCGCCCAAAATTTCGTTTCCATCTCATAGGCTGTCATAGCTCTGATTTCGATGGAATTTCATTTTAAGGTTTTTGTCCTAATTATATTTAAATCCAATGTTTACTTTTTTAGCCAGTAAGTTTCGATTCAAAATAAACAAACTTTTTGAATTCATTTCTTCTTTCTTTTGAAAGTATAGACCCAAATACCCCTTTCTTTCGTTATAATGAAGCACTTAACTTGATCCGTCTCTCACCGAAGAATTTTCTGTGTAAATGATTTCCAAGCCATTTTATTTTTCATTTCACTCCCATTATTCCTCTCTGGTTCTCTCCTGTTCGAATATCGGGAATTACTTTCCATTCAGTTCCACATTCATCCTGATTTACATGACTTCGGTTGGTGAAACGTTCCATCTAACTAGTGGGAAATAGTCGTTTACATTGTAATTGCATCGGAAGTAAGACTAGATGGCATAGCTTTGATTGGAGTACAGAACAATTTCTGATGATTTCTTGTGGACCAATATCATTCATATTGAAAAATCTATCTCACCTCTTTCATCGCATAGGATCCAATTGACTGGCATGAAAAAATTGTATATTATGCGGTGAAACCCACAATCTTCTACTCGAGCGCGATTCTTGGAATTCTAAATCTTCTCGCTTAATTACAGCGGTAAGGTTCCGTTTCACATGCGGTAGGACTCGTAAAACATCCCATCTAAGCCACGCCCACATTTTTATGAATGTGTTAAAATTTTCGTTACCATAAAAAAGGCTCGGATCAAGACGGGTAATTTTAACAAATGGGAGGCTTTCTCTTGTTCCTAAGTTGATCGTAGCGTGCTGAAACTAATGTCGGAAAAGTTTCGAAGGCCCCATGATCAAACCAATTCCTCTAATGCGAATCCGTCGAATTCTTGCGTTTCGAATGACCGATTCAGTGTCAAATTCGATTTCAGAAGCTTTATTACTATCGTAAAATAATGATTCTTTTCTCACATCCTCAGTCGAAGCAATTTGCATCGCCATCAGGATATTTCGATAAGAATAAACGTCGAGAGTGAGAATTTTCCCCATTATAATGCACAAAGTCGCGATTGGCTTTCTCGAAAAAAGCTTTGTTTCGCATGTCCTACAGCGATAGTAAAACAGATGCATTACTAAATTCCCTGTTTTATATGGGCAGTGCTGTGCGCAGTCGACCTCTATCGGCACGATAAAAGCGTTGACATTGTCCAACGACTCGGCTTTTTTCTCTCCTCCCCACCCCCTCGTCTTCTTCCTCATGCCCCTTTCGTTTGATAGACTGCAATCGTACGGTCCGCTGGTGCTGTTAACCAATGAAACCCCATTTGCATTTATTGCTTCTGATTGCAAATATAGATAACCCGATTTCCGGTTGGGACAGACCAGGTGAGTTTAATAACGCATGAAGCGACGTAAAATTGCATCGGCGGTTTTGCTTGGCGGTCGGAGGAAGAGGGCGAAACCGCGGCTGCCGGAATCGATCGCAATTCATGGATTCCTCGATAGATTGAAATTTCCCCGCGATAGAATCCGTGAATAGTTTTTGCGGGATGAATAAAGTGGCTCGGAGGAGAAGTTAACGTCCTCAGCAGTCCGAGATGGAAGGGACGTTTGTTACCTCTTCCCGTATCTCTTACGTTAAAATCTCATTTGTGCAACAGTTGATCGGTGTTAACAAGATGGCCGCCAAGCGTGGATTGTCTTTGTTGTGTAAAATTGTGTAGACTCTTCCTATTCCGTTACATCGGGAATTTTCATGAAAATCACCAATTTAAATGGTACAACTTACTGATTTCGTTAATTTGTGCTAAACTACCTTTAAATTCGAGTAATCTTCATCTGGAGTTGTCTTTTTCCTCGCAAGTGGATCAGGCGGGTAAAAACGGCGCATGCGCAGTTGTTGAATCCTAATATTTTCATGCGAACGAATCCAAGTATGTACCGCTTCCGTGTGTATTCATACCGACTGCGTTGTTGGAAAAAATTACGGTCGGAATGGTCCTAGGGAACGAAAGAGTCGGCGACAGAGGAGTTGAAAGTTGAGTTCCGAGCTTTCAGAAAAAAAAACAAGAACGCTTTGCGCGTCTCGCGAGGCAAAAGAGGAAGTGTTCAAAAAACGTCACAGCCCTTAACATCCCGGATGTCGATCTAGTTTAACGATGAGTTGGGTACGGGAAGGACCTAAGAGCGTTCTCTTCGGGATATCTCCAGCTTTTTTCCTCGTATCATCCGCGTCGCATTATCGTTCTAATAAACGCAGCAAACCCGGAGAAAAACGGACGGTCGTAAAAGCGCGCCTCTCCCGGGCGAAGCAGCAACCCTCTCCACACGTATTACCTTTTTATGACAGGCCGCATAAGTAAACAAGGGAAACGGACGGAAATCGGTTCCAGGGATTCGACATACCGCGTCGTTCTTTGTGAACACTGCTGCCAACTGAATGTGCGAGTAAGAAGAATCGGCTCGGATGCAATCGGTGCATACCTACTCCTGAACCTCGCGGATTGGGAAAAATAATTTGGATTTAGAACTCATGTAGTTATCCAAATCACACATTACGATAGCAGAGTTAATACAGTGCGAGTCTATTTAATTGTTCTTTTTGAAGATTGCGACTGATACCTATTCATTTCTCACGGCTTCCGAGACAATTACAATGTATTTGTTCTGAGATATATTACTTTTGTCTAAACTCGCTTTCACTTTGAAATCTCTCCTATACTAGCATAAGAAAACTATTGGATATTCTATTTTGGAGCGAAAGAATATTCTAACCGTTTCAACATTTATTTAGACTTTTTTCTGAGTGTTAGTTTTCGAGGTTGGATGTAATAGAAACCTGACAGAAATAAACAGCACTATATGAGTCGATTTTCATAACTTCTTCATGTAGTCGTTCTACGAGATTACAGCCACTGCGGATTAATAAGTCCGAAGAAAAATTCGCCGCGGTGTCTTGCCTTAGTTGTTGTTCAGAGTAAAAGTTTGCATTTACGAAAGTAAGAAAATGTGTCGCTCAAAATCAAGCAAGCGAAATTCGACTGAAGTCCATTTCCCTCATGCAGATAACAGTGATTCACCATTGTATCCGTCCCTCCAAAGAGAACCGCGAGTTTATCCCCTATTTCGGAGATTGGCCGCGTATTTATGCCGGTTCCCCCACGGGCGGGGATATCGGACGAGGACGCGAGGAAAAAGACTGTTTTTCGGAGAGAGAGCCGTACTTCGGTGGCGGTGATTCCTCTCTTTGCGGTTTTAGGAGATTTTAGGTTGGACGGTGGGATGGCTCGGAAACAGTTGATCCATTGCATTCGTCAGCCTCACTGGCATGGGATGTCATTCCCCATGCCAGCGAGGCTGAAAGAGGAAGCCATGTTCTTTTCTCTTTCAAGTTGCTTGTCAATTTTCTTCTTGACACATCCCGCGCTGCCTCATTTTCTGCTGATATGTACGATGAACCACAGAAGCTCATTTCTACCAAATGAAAAACATTTCATCTATGAGAATCTCTGTACATACAACGAAATGCTTGGGTTTACGAGCAAAATTTCAAGGTAAATATATATATTCCCCCTGTTTAGTATCATTTATCTATTGGAATCCATTTCTCATCAATCGCATCAAGAATATTTCTCTTTTGTGGGAGGGTCGTTGATTTTCATACATCTAGATTAAACTTGTATTGTCAAGGGGAAGTGACCTCTTAAACTTAATTTATTGAATCCGTGTTGCCATGTACTTCCAGGGAAAACATGGTATAATAAATTCATGATGCAATAGATTACAGAGACATTGTACCCAATCATGCCTAACTGTTATGAACTAACTCGTAAATACAATGAAGGAAAAGACTACCATTTCGCAAAATCTTATTTTATACCGTTCTCTTCAGAGGTTTCCGCCAACTCTTATTTTCCTTAATTTCATCATAAGTTTCGAATAATTTCGCAGTGCACTCCTGCGAGCGCTTCTCATTCCTTCTCACCATTATTGCTGCAGTTACAACAGATTTTGTCTTGAAATCTATTTCAAAACAGTTCTTTTACCCACACATTGTATTGACTGTTTTGGTTTTCTTAAATATCTTTTCTTTTTTTGATTTTGATAAAAGTGTAAGAGCATAAATTTGAATGCAACCTAAAATGGCATTATTATTTAACTCTTCCATATCGAGTTATAATGCGATACTTGCAGCATAAAAAATGTAAACGCCATATCAATTTGATCAAGTCAATCAAGAATCTCTTATATTGAGCTGTATTTACTGTTGGAATCACAGCACAAACAAAAACGTAAACGCCAATGAAATGACAAAGCCATGCGATCTCAGCAAGAATCGCACCATCCTTTGAAGTCTATTTTGCATCCTTTCGGGATGAGAAAGGGAACAAAATCAGGGGAACATAAAACGTGCATCAGCATTCACTTCGGACAAAAACGAACGTTGAAAAGATACCCGCGCTTGCGCCGTTGGCATCGAATCTCGGCGACAAAACCACCAGATAAGATCAAAAGGCATGGGACGTAATTACGGGCAAACTACTGGACAAAATGAAATCTCCATTAAACGGAAAGGAGCTGAAACGACATCTCATCCTCCTCCGCTTCCACTCCGGAGAGCCGTTTTTCTCGCAGCATCCGCGGATCTCGCAGTTTCCGAGGATCTCGCAGTTCGCGAGACATATCGGAAAGAAAGATGCGGAAACGCTCGCAAAAACGGCGAACTCGTCAATTCCACGGATAGAAAGAGATGGAGAGGGAGATGGAGGAAAAAAACAAGAGGAACACAATCGCGCGAACGAATGAGAACCTTCAGCCGCGTGGCAGCGAACCGTTTATTTCGGAGAAAAGCAACGACAGAAACAATCGATGGAAGGGAGGCAAAAACAGATAATGATCATAACCCAAGCCATGTGGCGGACGGGAGGACAATATCGCCTTACTTAGGGCCGTCCCTCGCCGCGATGTTGAATGGGACGCTCTCGGGGAAAAAGGAGGGAATGGAAATTGTCGGGAGTGATGTTGGGAGAGATGCGCTGGGGATGGGGGACAGCACGCGAGTTGGATGAGTCGAAACACGCGTATCGCCACCCACCGCACGCGGGAGACGTGTTCGTAACGCGTCACGATACGCACGCACTCCGCGGATGGGAATCGAGACAAAGCGAACGGCACCCTTCCGTAATTCCTTCTCTGTTTTTTTTAGCGCTTTGCTAGACGTCGACCATTTGGCGGAGTGGGAGGGAAGGAAAGGGGAAGAAAGTGCGTTCCCCAGAAGGTGAATAACGGTGAGGATCGTGGACTAATGGGGCTTAATTTACCCAGAAAGAAGAGCAGAAAGAGAAAACATGGAAAGTAGGAGTGTAGAGAAATGGAAAGATTTTTAGAGTCATGTTGCTGGTAAAAATGTTACAATTAGACTATTAGTCCGGTAGCAACACATATTACCTACTGAATAAATTTCATCCATTAATTACATTTATAACCTAAACACAACTCATGTTAACAATCAATAATACAGTGCATAAAATGACAAAATTCTCAGTTACAACTTAGCTTATACATTACATATTATTCACTTCTTCAAAACAATATTCTACCTATACATTATTTAAATAGAAAAAAATATATATAACTATTTACTAATAAATTAACTATTTTCCCTCCCTCGTAATAAGTTTTATTCAGGGTTCCCAGTAGACCTTCACGGCTACCTTAGGTACCGGGGACAAGTCCGTACATCACTCTACCAGGCAATCCCCTACTCCTCCTGTATTCGTCAACGTCAAGCTCACTCGTCCTCAGTTGTTTTAACCAATCTTTTTATAAATTCCCTATGATGAATTGAAGTATACTAAAACTCATTTTGGTATAAATCGAGTAAAAGTCATCCGTTTAATATCCAGAATATCTCCGGACCAACGGGTTATCTTTTAATCGTTGTTTTTCATTATTTACCCTGTCCATCGGCCACCTACACATCTCATCTTAGTTGAAAGACCACCTCTGGCTGCTGCAAAAAATTGAAACCCCTAATAAATGCCATTTACCGCAATGGTCTTCCGACGTCTTTTGGAGACTAACGAAGCGAATTCCTTTCACGGCACATCGACCACTTCAAATACGCCTCTCCTGGAAATTCCGGTAGCACTCGATTTAATGACCGTACATCCTCTTCCCCGATCGCCTCCGGGTAATAAAGAGCCATTCCGATTTAATTCATAATTCCTCAGCCTCCTCCTACTCTTTTAAATAACGGTCTCGGAGGAGGGGAGCTTCACGGGTCGATGGAAGAATAAAGGCGGAGAGCATCCGCGAGAACATCCCAGTTACTACCTCCTTAATCTGCGGAGCAAAACAAAAACGCACCGCGATCCGCACCACCTCTGGATTTCTCACCCGTAGCGAAAGCCTCCTTCAGCAGTTCCCCATTATCCGGTTCTCCATTCCCTCCCGTTCTCTTAGGCGAAATGGAAGTAGTTTGGATGGAGCGGCTTTTTGCCCCTTATCTCGCGGGGGACGACAAGTGAATTGCCTCCTCTTCCCTCCCACTCCTCCCCCAGACCGCCTTTATCGTTTCCGGCGGAAGAAAAGACTTTCTTTCTATCTCTCCCTCGCGGAATCACTGGCAGTTTTTAAGAGCTCACGCCACTTGCGGGATGACTACTCTTCCTCCGCTAAGTGGTCTTTCCCGTGCTGAAGATGGTCTCCGGCTTCGGAAGGCTTGTTTTATTTCTCTCGGTTCTCCTCGGTTTCTCCGAAAATTAATTCTGCTTCAGTTCTTTATCTTTTTCCTTTTCTTAATTTTTTTCCTCACGATTTATTGGGTGCACCAAACCAATGCATAGTAGCTAATGTAATCTCGCGTTTTAAATCAAACGATTAAATCGCTCTCAAACAGTGAACGATGCCTTTTCATATTCTCTCCGTCCCAGTACTTTATTTTCAGCTCAGCTAAAGTGAGAACAGTTATTTTGCAATAGCTTAGTGATAGACCCCGCAACCCCACAAATGCTTCCACCAAATCATTTGCTGACCGAGCGCTTTCCGGTTCTTCATTGCACCACTGCTCTATTCTTACAGTTGTTCTTAGCATTTCCTTATTTTAAACCGAAAATCTTAAATTAAATGCAGTTAACCTTAAGCATAATTAAAATCAAAACTTTGGATTTAGAATATTAATATATTTATGCATGTGATTCTCTCTTGGTCCAGATTATCAGTAGTATGTTACAGGTCCTAGAATTAGATCTTCAAGATCCCTCCGCTGATATCTGTTTTTTGAGACTAGCTTAATCCATTACCAAATTTCAAACCAATGATTCTAGTGACCAACTCGATCCATCTCTATCCGTTCATTGATGTCACTCCATTCATCTCTTCCTTTTTTATATCTTTTCTCACATTTCTATGAGCAGTCTTCTTTTTTGCCAGCTGACTCCTATTCGCCCTTTCCATCATTCGTTCCTCTTTCTGCATCATTCGCTCCCCTCTTCATCAAACTTTTTCTCACCCTATTCCATTCCATTTCCGGATCCTCTTTCCGCTTCTTTCTTTCTTCCCCCATGGTCACCTACCTCCCTCCGAATCTTTCTATGGTAAATACATCCTCTTCCATTCGCGTACCTCTTCCAGTTTCATCGTATCCTATCTAACTTCCCCAAACTTGGCTCCTTATCCCCTTAAGAAAAGGTCCTGCACCTCCCACACCCACCAAGGAGGACTCCAAATCGTTTTGGATCACCCGCACGGACGCCTCCGGTGCTCGGTCAACAGCGGAGGAGACGCCCGATTGGGCGTGCCTCCCGACCGCCCTGCCCGTTGGTCTGCATCCTCCCCTCCGCCGCTGAAGACCTCTTCCCTCGGCGAACTGGCCGCACGCCTCAGCGCCCCCCTGTCTTTAAGCCCCCGAAAACTTACACCCCGATCCTTGGACGCGCGTTTTTTCCTCAGCTTTTTTTCACGCGATTTTCCGCGCCGCTGAAGACTAAACCAAAAACGGCCCACGGAAAATGGGCAACGAAAAATTGTGGGGCGGTCGGAGATGGGATCTGCAAGAGGAACGGTGCCCGAGCCGGGAAAAAGTTAATGGAATCCCGAGTTTCTTTCCAGTTTGATTGGCGTGCCGGAGGGGCGGATGAAAAAGCCGCGATGTTAATCCTTACGACAAATGTCCTTTTTTACCTCTGCGTACTCTTTCTCCCCCCAACCGTCTCGCGGAAAAAAAGGTTGCCCGGCTCTTCTTCTCCTGACAACGGGCACGACGAAGACGCACGAATGCAGTCGGTTTTCACTAGGTCGGCGTTGCTTGAAATGGCGTGTCCAGGAAGAGAGTCATTTAGTAGTTTCTGGAGTACGGAGGAAGATGGAGGGAGAAGAGTGGGGGTGAGAGAATGCTAGATTTTTTTTATCCGGCTCTGAACTAAAGATAGTAAGGATGTTTGCTCTGAAAGGTTGAGTTCCGAGATACGAGATATCTTGTCCGCAGAGAAGCAGTATTCAGGAAGGAAAAGATCTGATGAACAACCGTCATAAGTGATCGAGTAGAAAATAGATATAAATGCTGAAATCGTACACTTTGCATTTAGATTTGTCACTTGTAATCTTTCTAACTCATCCACTGAATGCAGGCCGCAAATATATACATAAAATATCTCATATTTCGGAGAAATAGATTTAGTACAGACTAAAGTATGTACATATTCATGAATTCATCCATATTTTTAAAGCTGCTGACGGATTGAAACAATGTGATGTGTAGATAGCGTGAAGATTAGGGTTAGATTTAGCTATATAGGCGTCCAGATGAAAAATTAACGAGCTGCAAGTTTCTCCATATCTTATTTTAAACGGGTTCGTAGAGCATGTGCTTGGTAGCCCTAAGAATACGAGCGCTTATACGCTTTCGTGAAGTCTGCAGACTGCTGGTATTCGCTTTTTAATCATCGGTATCTATTATTTGGGTGTTTTAATCTCTTTCATTTCCTTTTTATATTCAAATTTTCACAGCTTCCAACTTTTGATCCTTATTAAGTCCTAATCCAAGATTACAGTGATTTTGGTCCATTCGTGACGCGACGCTCACCACGAAAATCATTCCTCGACTCAAATGAACTGAGTTCATCTTTCACATGCCTCACGACAGTCGATTAAGAAGGCGATGAAACTTTCATCTTTCCGACGAGGCAGGTTACGCGACCAATTAATGAGGAAGACGTTCAAAAACAACGAGTCAGTTTTCGACACGCTCTTCTCTTTCGTGTAAGCTTCCCGAGCGATTCCCCTCGATTGAAGGCTTCGTTTATTTATGCTTTTCATTTGTTTTTGGAGGGTCTAAGTCGTAGGAGGGGAAACCATAACGCCATAACCGAAGTAGAGAGAGAAGTTGGTGTTTGTGTACTCTCGCCCCCGCGTGGTCGCTCCTTCGGCGCCGCATTTCCTCCCACTGCATTCGAACGAACCCTTTCTTCCTCTTTTTTATTCGTTCTCCCACTCTTGCATCCTATCATTTCCCCATTAAAAAGAGACCCGTCCTCTCGGATTTGATCTCGAGTCAATGCGATACCATTAGCTGAGTTACTTGCCTATATAGCACCTACCTCCCTTACCGCAATTGTGCGCTGCTATGGACTTCACAATTAACATTCCGACTATTCCAAACGGCTATTCGTTCTGATTTAATTCTTCACCAGGCTCTCTAAGTGGACTACTTTAGTCAAGTTTGATTTGCAACTAGATAATATCGAGCTAACGAATTGTAATTATAAATGTAATACCATCCTTACGTTTCCCACCTATGGTATGGTTGGTCTGGAAATAATTCAAAGATGGTAATTTTAGTCCATGGTTGATGGTCTATGTTTTAATTTAGACTTGCGTGCATAAATCGGTTGATTAAGGTATGTCTATTATATCTATCACTATTTATTGAATTCTTTTTGAAAAGCTATTCATGAAATAATATGCTACTTTTACGTGGAATCCACTCATAACATTCTGGCTGATTGCGGAAAGCAAGGGTAATTACTTACTAAATTGACATCAATTACTCGTCCTCCGTAGTGGGACTTTTCCCGCTCCTAAGCTTTTGGTAGCTAATGGTAGAGAGGCTGAGGATCCAACCAGTCCTTCAAATTATTGAACTGACATTTTCTCGCTCAATTTTTGCCGTAGATCAACTACCTTTTCTCCTAAATTTCTCCTATTCGGCCAATTTTCTAAATTTGAAGGATTTTCTAGAATTTTGTCGTTTTTTCAGCGAATCCGCGATGGGAGCACTCAGTTTTACTTTCATAGCCAACCACCACTGTGACGTAAGAAAAAGGTAAAGCGAAATCGCTTTCGTTTGTAATCACCGACCGTTTATATATTCAGCGATACGGATCAGGCTGCATCGCCCGTAGGTAAACACCTCTTTTTTCAAAGTGTGCCGCTGTTTTTCGGTCGAATCCGTTCCCTGTACGCAATCCTCGTGTTTTTCCTCTTCCCCATCATGGCCCGTGGTATTTCTTCGGTAAAGGAGAGCCCGCCGTCTTGTATACCAATCTTCTGCCGCTCGATTCTCGCCGCGGGGCGCGACATTCCTTTCAAACCCTCTTGTCTCAGCGAGACTTGGCGTCGGCGCCTAACCGAGCAAACCTCGCTTTTCTCTCTTTCTATTCTCGTCCTCCTGTTTGTGTATCCCCGTCATCTGCGTCTGTGGACCATGCAGAGTGCTTTCTCGGTGATCCAGCTTTTACGGTTTTTCCGAGGGAATGGATGGCGACCAGTTGGTCCCGCGGGGAGAACGAATTCAAATATCTCGTACTCTTATTTTCCTTCCCAAGTTCAAGTACTATGTTTTGTTACCCTACATACTTGTGCACACATGCCGGTGTCAGCAGATGAGACTAGCTGCAAGGTCATTTTAGTGCTGGTATCGCAAAATGTTTCCAATTTTCTACTACTGGATTGGGTTTTTAGTTAGAAACTATTACTTTTTCATAGTTTTGTCCTTTGTGCGTACATATTTACTGGGAATTTTTTTCTGAGTATTTTTAATGAAAAAACGTAAACCTAAATGGGATTTTATGTTGGTTCTGTAGATATAGGAACCTAGTTCTTACCTTGGCGCAGATTAGGTAGAAGCTGTCACGCTTGAGCAAGGACTGATAGTTAAACTCATATTTAATTTTAACAGTACTTTATCTTATTAGACAAGTGAAAAAATGGAGATTGTCTAATGAGATACTTTTTCAGAAACCCATAGCAAAAGACCAAAAGAATTATATCTGAATAAGTCAAAAGCTGCTATCCAAATAACATCGCCATAAGATTTTTCTATTCTCCCATCTACAACGTTTTAATGTTAAAAGTGCTTAGTCTGCTTCTTTCATTTTGCACATGAACTCCCTCCGGAATTGGAACCCAGGATCTCTTTCATCAAAGCCGAAGGCGCTGCCCACTAGGCTGTCCGAGAGCCTTTCTAACTTTTAGTTTCTGCATCTCATTCGTAGTTCATGATAACTTTTATGATTCCTCTCCTCCATCTCTGAGTGCGTTTTTTCTTTCTCTCCACTCTCTTTAAATTTTCCACGATCTATTTTTAACGCCGCTTAAAATCCTTATCCCTCCATTTTCTATATCTTTTGTCCGACCTGTTGGTTTCTTCTCGTAGAAAAATTGCGGACGGTTCCGATTTCGCGTGCGGACACGAATTTAATATTTTTCCTCTTACGTCTCTCTTGTTTTTCGAAAAGACTTTTGGTTCAATATGTTTCTTCCCCCCAAGTATACCCCCCTTAAAACCCCAACCTTTCCCATCATCCCCACCAAAACTTACAGCCTTCCCCTTCACTCTGGGAACCGAATTTCTCCCAAATCTCTCCCCTTTAATAAAATCAAGCTTTCTTCCCATCCTCGAAGCGGCCATTTTCCATCCGCCTTCCCTTTTTACGGCTTCTAATTTTTTCCGACAGCCGAAAAGGGGATTTTTCTCCTGGCACGCCCAGCAATATATTCGTCGAATCCTTACTTCCACATCCCGTGCGCCAGGGGATTTTATTTCGCCCGCCTCTTGTTTTTCGGGGCTCTGCCGTTTCCTCCGAGGATACTGGAGGCTTTTCCCGCGAAGTGCGTTTCCCGCTCGTCGGACCCGCTTCCTCTCTTTCGGGGATATTTTTAGTTCGCGTGATATCATCGTGTTTTGGATGGCTTTTAAAAATTTCCAAAGCCGAGCTAGGAAATTTCGTGTGGCTGTAGCGCAATAATGGTCCTGCTTGCATGTCTTGATGAATGGGATATTTTCATGTCTCTCTTAGTACGGGATAGAATTTTGCCACTAACATGTTTATGGCTGTGCTAATACTTAAGGCCCCTGTGTTTGGAATCGTGTATTCATGTCTATTCCTAATCGATTGCTATGACACAAGTGGAATCAGATACCGGCACATCAGAAATGCTTTTCACAATGTAAAGTCAATGCAAATTTGTTCATTGGGTTTCTGTTACGACAGGAAACTTCAAGCAAAGCAAATTCATAAGAAATCTTTTTCGATTGTAATGAAAACAAACCTCGAACTGAAATTTTGAAAAATTATTCAAATGAAATACATTCGCAACAATTTGAGCTGTATTGCCTTTTATGGCCTCATTACCCCTTAATATTAAGGTTACTAAATCAAAACCCCGTTTCGAGGGTAAAATGGGAGCTCTTAACGCTCATTCCCATATTCATGTGCAATGGCGGATGATGGACCTATTCGCCCTTTAAAAAGGATGCGGTCGAATGCGGCCTCCAAAGGGATTCCGCGGTGAATATGGCGCGAGCATTTCCTTATATTTCCTCGATATTTACGCTCCAAAACACGCACAATCTCTGATTCAGCGGCCTAGCTGAATCCTCTCGCCCCCTCCAAATAACATCCCTGGGTCGAATGGAATACTCTAGAGCAGTGGTCGGCAAACCGCGGCTCGCGAGCCACATGCGGCTCTTTGGCTCCTCGAGTGTGGCTCTTCGATATGGCTGTTTTTCTCATTTCTATTTAAATAATGTACCTATATTCATTTATTTAGGATAAGCATTGCAAGTTGGCCTTCTGCCCTGGTGGCGATGTTTAATAGGAACATAAAAGTTAATTTAAGCCTGGTATTTGCACCCATCCCTTCCACCATAGCTAATAGAGCTTTTGAGAGGGAACGAGATATAGCAAAGTCAAAACAGTTAATAGTGAGATAGTTCCTTTCGCCTTCGCCCTTGCTTTCCTCGTCTAGAGATCTATCCTCGCATTCACTCATTTTTGGACCCGTTTGCTGATGAACGATTTTCGTGAAACGTTCCTACGAGCATTCATCAGTGAAACCACCAATCACATCTCAAGCCGCGGAAAAAGTTCCTTTTTACCTCAGATAAGAGTGGAAGTAGAACTGAAGTGAAAATAGAATTTACGCCTCCGCACAAAAACAATGTCGCGCCGGGGCATTCGCTGCGAAGCTCGTGGAAGTTAGTCGGCACTTCCGAGAGAGTTGGGGGTTGTTAAGTCTTCTGCCCGTTCATTTACCACGGCACATAAAACGCTACTCGCTTTTCTACGAAATTCGGCCGCAAAAAAGGAAAGATAAATCATTTGGGCGGACGTTTATACGCTGCAGCCCTCCTGCTACGGCGGCCCCGTCTCGTCACATTCATTTCGGGTGTCGCCCACCAAATGATACACAATGCACAAGGAGGAGGTTTGATCCTTCGCTTAGCGTATACTGATCTTGTTTTCCTCCGCTCCCTGAAAGCGGCCTTGCGGGTGTGTCATCTTCCGCTGCCTCAAACCATCGCTTCCTCGACGGGTGCTCGGCTTCTTTTCGCCTCTTCGATGGGGTTTTCCGTTGAATTTCAATTTTCCTTTTATACACCATGTTTATCTCCCACTTTCTCTATTTGCAGAACTGTCTCACTTCCGCATTCAGAGTTATTTTAGCAAACTTATTTCCCTCTCCGTATTAACAGCTAATATAAGGATTCTCAATATATTTTTTCAGGAAGATCTTGGTAAATATCGCACATCTTTCCATTATTAATTCCTCGTCGATTTATCCGTTGATATCTTAATTTATTTTTCTTCAGGTTTTCCCCATCCGAATTAGTTTTCAAGTTAAATAGTTATATCAAATGGACATTTAACTATTACTTTGTTTCTTCAGTCATTGAATGTAATTAGGCATTTCATAAAGTAATTCTTTTACATTTACTTCATCTCTTTCATTGTGTCATCATCCATTTCTTGAATGGAAAGAATGTTTGTTTTCAATCCACGAATAGTATACCTCAGCGGCCGATCTTTATTTCGTTGCTGTTTTCCAGCTAATATTCTAATTAATTATTTTCCGTGAAAAAAAAACTTTCCGAGGAAGACATTTTGTGGAGGAATTTTCCCGGAAGAATGTATTTCGCCTTTGTGTCCGAAAACTCTCAAACCTTTTGTAAGGTTTCCCTCGGTAATTCTTCTTATTTTTATAATCTACTTAATTGGGGCACTAATAAGCGGCTTATTTAGTCGAGAGCATTGTGCGTGGTGCAGCTTTCAAAAAATCAGAAAACGAAGGCAACTTTTGCAGATAAGATGTTAAAAAATCAAAGTCACAGTTGACTGAGAGAAATTCTTCAAGGAATTTTTCAAATCAAAACGAAGTAAAATGATTAAGCCCAATTTCATCTCACCGTTTTCGTCATCTTTCTTGGTCTTCCTTTCTGAACTCATAATTCTCTTTGATTCACTCGACCCCGCATTCCTTCCCTAGTAAATATCGTCCTCCGGTATTTATACGATTTCGTCCCCGAGGTCGTCCTCAGCTTTCCCTTTCAATTTTCCAATCTCATTCCCCACTTTCTTCCGCAAATCGCTCCAACTCCTCCGCAAGGGTCATCCTCTCGGCTTTCCCCCGAAAAATATACAACAACGGAAATTCTCAGACGGTTTTCTCCGGTCCCGTGATGTATTTTTTCTCTCCATTCACGAGGGGTTTCCTCTCCTTTCAATTTCCTCTTTTCATCTGGATCTCGGCCTTTACTCGTGATTTGCTTCGGTTGGAGATGGCATTCGGCAGGGGGAGATGGATATCAAGAAAGGAGCATAACCACGCTCCCATTCCACTGTTTTTGACCGTTGTGGGTTTTGGGTGAGTCACAGTCGTAAAATGTAGTACGTTCTTAACGCTACTTTCGCTTTATTTTCATTCATTTTACGCGAAGAGACCGAGGATTGCACGACCAGTCATGTTGAAAGCGGTCCTGCGTTCAGGTACCAATCATTGTATATGAATCCAACATACTGAGAATGAGATATAATGGTTCGTCTAATTCTTGCATTTAATTAAGCACTTCTGGCAAGTTATGCTGGTACTTATCCATAATCAATTTAAAGCAAACAAAATTTGACAGCTTTCACAAAATATATTAACCGTTGCCTCCTGGCTAGAAACTTCCGCGTAGATTTAAATAAATAGTAAATAAATGTATTTTGCGGGCGTTGTCATATTTTATTTCCTTTAAACTGACTAATGCTAGGATTTTAATGCTGGACTATTCAGTCATCTTGAGCGATGAATACAAACCCCACTGTATACTTAATGCATCTCCATGTCATTGTAGCCAAGTGCATTAAACAGTATGAGCTAGCAGAATCCATCGTAGGGACTGCATAACTTTTCGTCATATTCTGACGCTCCGTACATACAATTCTGCGCGTCCTGAGGCGGTTGTCTCACATGCATTCAGTCTGCACCCTGCTTCTTGGTATACAATTGCCCCACTAAGGCTGTTGCGCCATTACATTGTTATCATCATGTTTTTCCGTGCGCCGTTTGACCCTGCGGCCCCATCTAACGCACGCTCCGTCATCCGCATCGTCGACGTTCCTTCTCTCATTTGGCGGCAAAAATTATTAACGATTCATTCTCGGACGAGGAAGGAATGGCTGCAAGTCGTCTCGCGGAATTTTCGAATCGATCGTATCTCTGTAAACGTTTTCTGCATTATCTGGCGTTGAGAGAGGTTGACACGCCTTGGGGCGATCGTGACGATCGCTTTAAAAATATGTACGGGAAGTGCCATGGCGTCCACGCTTTCCTTCTCTGGGGGGACGGGGTGACGTCACTTCCCCTCGTAAAAAAGCGCGGGATCCGTTCCGTCCAAAGAGATGCGATTCTGCAATGAAGGGAGCGTTTTATATTGCACCGATTATGGATTGGGAAAGCAGCGCGGGATTTCGTCGGGGTCATTTCCGGACAGGGTGATATCATCCGCGGTCTCGTGGAAATAAACCGGGACCCGGCCCACCAACACAAGAGGCTTTCTTTCCAGGGCTGGATGTTACACAAACCAAGAATTGCATGTTGGTTCTTAAGTTGTTTAGTTGTTCCTAACCAGAAACATTTTTACGTAAGATGCGCACGGTTACAATCTGGCCCGATTAGGGAGAAACCAGCATGTTCCGCGCTTTCTTGGCCACGAAATTGGCAATTAACTATTGCATGGTATTTGTAAAAATTCATTTTACTAGTTTAATTTCTAATAATATTGAACATTACGGATACATTAAAAAAATTAAATTGAATATTACGTTTTAAAAGTTGTGGTTGTGAATACCTCCCTCAAATTTAAGGTTCTCTTCAGAAAGGTACTGATGTGTTTCCCTAATCAAAGGCACAAAACTATTTCCGTGTGACCCCTGATCAAATTTTTTCCTCAGATTTATAGCAAATAGGTCCCCACACCTGGACACTCTTTCAACTTGGAGGAATACTATTTTCCGCGAGAGAATATAAAGTGCATTAATAGGTCATGATAAAGGTTTAAAAAGAAACTTATTCAATACCCCCCCGAATATTGGGGTCCTGTCCATTTATTGGATACTGATTTTAATCCCTTCAATAGTTATGGAACTGCATATATGCTACTTATTCGCGACCGTGTGAATGAAAGGTTTTTGAATTAATCGCGGAACTTGAGCGGTTAATTACCTGAGATTTTCATAGAAAATATCTGTCTTTGCTTCGTCAAATGGTCCCATCTTTGGTGATGATAAAGTACGCAAACAATCTGTTTTGATACGTCAAATAGTCCTATCCTTGGTGATGATTATGTACGCGAGCAGCTAGATAAGTTAGAGCAAACAGCCCTACTTCTTTCCTTTTCTCCCGCTTATCTTTGAAATGTAAGCGATGACATCGCGCTCCATAATGCATTAAACGCAAAACTTTTTCCCGGCGGTAAATTTGGTATCTTCGATCAAAAATTCGGCGATTACGCCTTCGCTCCGGGGGTAATTGCTTTTTTCGAGTCGCCGGATCGATTTTTCTTCATCGCGAAGTTGAGTGAAAAGATTATCGAACTCCTTTCTAATCGAATCCTCTTAGAAGGGCATTAAAGAAGTAATTTTCCGGCCCTGTCCCGTCGATGAGGAGATGACGGAAATCCCCTTCCATCGAAAACGATAAAAAAAGGGTTCAATGGACATTTTCAACTTGGCGTTAAAGGGGCTTTGTTACCCTACTTCGATACTAAATACTCTCGTTCATGAATGCGTATGATCTCATTGCCGTCACTTTCTTCGAGAGCTTGGAGGAATATGCCGGACTTCTTCGCTGGCGCCGGCGGAAGCCAATATTTTAAAGAAGAGAGGGAAATTGATCAATCATGAACAACTCTTTGTAATGCTATGCTGAGCGTTGTATACATTCGGTATCCCAATACAGTGATATATCCGCTGACGAAGATAATTATTTCCGAAGTAGTGTTCTTCGCTAAAATCGGCCTCCCGAAATATCCCAAATGGAAAGTTCCCCCTAAAATTTGCCTCACTCATTTAAATTTGGGATTAGGGGCCACTTCATAAGTTTCGTGATTTCTTGATCACCTTAGGACACTCATTTTTTGATTGATTATACGCGGAATCACCTAAACCAATTGGCCGAAACCTTACTTGATAGTCAAGTCGTACAAAAAACGAAAAATCTTGGTAACCGAAATATTCTTTACATTGGATAGTCGTTAGTAGCGGTAATAATCAATAAAAGTATGCTCTATGCATTTATACATTCATATATCTCTCTGTGAGGAAGTGTCGGATATAAATATTCTATTCTCATTTAGCACAAGCTGGGCACACAAAGATTCTCCGTCTCGTATTTGAAGGTACTTATCGAATCCGATTTCTATTATTCGTAAACTGCAAACTCTAACTCCAAGATTTTCCCTCTTTTGATGGACCACCGTAAGATCAAACGCTCTATGGAAAGCCCATGTACTCGGTTGCAGAAAAAGATGACGCGGAAGAGTATCAGCTTCCACTAAAACGAGTAGAAAGTTGGTGTGTAACACACCACACCGTTATTGTTTCGCTCGCTCATAACGTAGCCTCGATATAGTACCAAGAATTCCTGCTCACTCCGCTGTTTATTCCGAACGAAAGTCGTGTCGGATGCTCTCCTCAACTGTTTAAAAGCCTACGATGCACCTAACTTTGAAACGTGTTTTTTTCTCCGAGGCAACGGTGAAGCTCGGGATGGATTTCCCCTAGCGATAATTTAAGCCGATATTTTGCGTTATACATCCAGTCGGTCGTAAACACCAAGAAACGTAAGCGAGTTAAGAACAGCTGGCGCTGTCATAAACGGTATGGTATCGTAAAGAAAGTTGCTCTTTGAAGAGCGCCCGATGTTCTGTTAGATGGAGTTGTTTCATTGTGCGCCAACTCGTGGTTGCTAACATTAGAACCGGAAATTCGTCCAAATTTTAAAACCCTCCTCTCTGAGTTGACTTCTACCTTGAGGTTTGTTTACATTCGTTGCTAACAAGTGCTCCAAAAACATTGGTACTGAAGTTTAATGTGATTAAATTATGTACTCTTTGGTGCAACAGATCTTCTCTGCGATGTGTAATGGTACATTAGATTATGGAATAATTTCTCCGGAAAAATATTTCAAGATTCGAAGATTTACGACTAGTCGCGTACTGTCGTGTTTTCCAATTTTTCTATCCTAGATTACTCATGCTTGCGATCAAATCTATTAATTTAATGCGTGGTTATGCTTCTGATATTTGTTTTGGAGTCTATACCCATATCGAAAATCATTTCTAACCATCATTCGCTCCGCGTCATTCCGCGAAAACTCCCATTTCAAATTTTTGGTAAACTTGCGAATTACAATTATTTAATTTTTAGATTCGAAGATTTTCCTACAGAAACGTATTTATTGCTGATGTTAATTAATAAACATTGGCTCACACACTGTTATTTATGCTATCACTCATTGAAGAAAGTCGATTGTTTGAATTTTGAAAGATTGGATTATCCTAGCGGGATCGAGTGTTAAATGTTATCCGAATGATTTCGATTCTCAAATGAAGTAGTTGTTGATGGAGTAGCTGATGGAAAGACGTCCTTCGTTTACGATTGAAGACGTAACAAATTCGGGCTAAATTGTAAGGTTGATCGTGTGCAGAATCTAAATTAATCAAGGAGAATCGTCTGTTTGATCAGCATGGATCTGAGGAGTTTCAGTCGGTAAACGGACAATGATAACTTCTCAAGGAGAATGACTAATCGCACTTCAGCTAAACTAATACCGGGAGAAAAATTACCTCGATAGATTATGAGTGGCTGGTGAGTCTCTCAAATGCAATTACCTGCGATAATAACTTCCTCGAAATATGAGCCATCTCCTCAGCCAGAGAGGAGCTAATTACTGCGCTATCTTTCTCAGTCATCGGATGCTAGGCGAAACCAGATACAGATTTCAATTGAAAAGCAGTTTTCCTCGTAAGTGATTCGCCGTTTATTTTCCTAAAATATATTTTATGTGGATCTTCATTGAATGCAGCCAGCTTGATTTAGAAAACACGCCTATAATTTTGTTTTGTGTTTGAATTTTAATAAGGACAGCTGAAAATAATGGAAATACTTAAATTAGTATCTTTGCTGATGGAGGAATATATGGAGAATAATCTAGGGAAATAAAGCTTTGGATAACACAAGCTAACAGTGAGTATTATTCACGGTGAGTAGATACTCCGAAATATTTTGGTTTCGACAGGAAAAGAAGAAAAAGTTTTCAAATTATTTCGGAGTATTCTATATATTACTAATAAGGTTCCACAGAGTGAAGGCAGAAGTAATTCATTACTAATAGTGAGTGTTGGAAAGCTAGGAATTACGAGGAAATGAAGATGATAGATAGAAATTGCGAGTACGGGACATCGCAGCTGTGCATACGGCTGATTAGGGCTGGTTGTTTGGGATAGTCATTTGTCGGTGGATTCTTAAGATTGATGTTTTAATTAATTTTGTTCAAGAGAGTGACGTTTGTAAAACACAACCTCCCTAAAGAACTATTCCTCCTTGGCTGGGTTCCGATCAAGATGGAAGACATACCGTAATCTGAGCGTCGCTGGTTTCCTCCAATCTCTGTATCCCCCATTCTCTACGAACCATAATAATGTTCCCTAATACCTTTCCACCCTCTCTTACCGAACTCTTTCTCGATTGTCCGTCTTCTTCCCCTTCCCTATCCGCCCTTTTCTTACCCCCTCGGTGTCCTCCGTCTTCAACTTCATTCTTCTCTTCTTTTCTCTCCACTTTGGTATAAAAGACCTCGCAATTCTCTGAGTAGATATCACGAGAGGAACAATGAGGAGGTTCCCTGAGGAAGCGGGGGTTGGGAAGGGAAGGGCTGGGGGACTCCATTGGCTCCTGGATAGAGAAGGGGGTTGTTGGGGATATTGCTGGAACTGACGAGAGGGTTTAGCCTTTGGATTGCTCTCCTTCTTCAATGGATCTATTTTTTCTTTTTCCTTCTCTTCAGTAATCCTCCCATTCATTTTATATATTTGCTGTTTACCATCTTGGGGATCAATATATTAATTTCGTATGTCCGATTTACTACTACGTTCAAAAAGTTCCCGAACTTATATGTACCCGCGAAAACGCCGAGCAGGAGAAATGTAAATTCTGGTGGAAGATAGCGCCACTTATTGTGGGTGCAGCTACCTACTACCTACCTACCTATCCACTTATCTACCGCTAGAATTTTACATTTCTCCTGCTCGGCGTTTTAGTGGGAAAAAATAAGTTCGGGATCTTTTTGAACGTAGTAGTACTTGGTAGTAATCGTAAATATGGGAAGGTTCACTAATACGCCAAGTGGAAATGGATTGCTAAATTACGTAATTGCAGGATGAATGCTGAGATGTGGAGAAAATTAGGATACAAGAGGTACGAATTATTCAAGTATATATATTTTCACTTTTGTCTGCATTACGAGGGAGTGATCTCGAACTTAACTTATTGTTTACGTACGACAGCATTGCAGGAGGATCATATGGTAATCGTGTCGAGGAAGTTCTCTGGGCTCTCTTCGTTCTTGGGCTAATGCCAGACAAATACCGTTGGCTCCCTCTCGCTTTCCCGTGCGTAATGTTATGGTACAGGAATTTTTATAGTTATTCATAATTGCGTGTGGTGCTTTAGTGCCGCGTGCATTACACCGCGATGGAAATGAGCGTATGAGCTAACTCTGCCACTATGCAGGTCCTATTTCCAGTGTACAATTCACTAACACTAATGCGTAACAAAATTTTTCGGCTGTAAACACGCCAAGGTTTCCATCTAATTTTCCTATCTTTCTCTTCATTATATTCATCTTTAGTCACCTACTCCACTCATGCACTTTCCCTTCAATTTTATATGTCCTAAAATTCAATCACAGTAATGCATATCTAAAGTTGTCGGCCGTAAACCTGGTAAACTTTCTTGATCATTTTCCCTACTTTCTCTTTATTACACTCATCTTTAGTCACCTCCTCTTCTCCTGCTCTTGCTCTTCAATTTCATATTTTCACCCGTGCGTTAGTGCGCCTACGTGTCCAAGACGTAATTTGAAGTCATGTCTCTCCTCTGTGGACACAGAGAATATTAGGGCGTCGTCGTCTTGGGAGCGGGTGGGTGCGGAAGGAGTGGGAGAGGGAAGTGGATAAACAGAGTTTAGCTGAAGTGGAAAAGTTTTTTCTTTTGGCCCTTCAGAGTCTGAGGAAATAAATAGTTTTTTCTGCTCTCCGCAAGAACTTGCCATCTACGCGTGATTTGGCATTTGTCTTCCCTTTGTTTGTGCACTTGAGTGGCGGAACTTTAATTTCGGGGAAGAGAAGATAAGATAACGGCTTTCCTATGAGTTGAAGATGGTTTTGGTGAGCTGCTGCTTAGGATGACTTCGTGGAAGAATTGCGACAGGTGATTTTAGAGGCGCTTTGCGGGAGAGAATAAAAGTCACCGTCTTGTTCGGCTTTTCCAAAGATTTTGCATTTGTTATATTTAGCTAGGTTTTGAGAGTTTTATTTTCTTTTGGCTTTACATTTACATTTAAACCCTGCAATCCGCCAGTGGCTCGTGGCAGGGGGTGTAAAACACCATCTGTCCTGGCAACTACTTCCCTGTATCGCTTTTATTGTTTTCTCTCGAAGATCGCGAAAGTTTATAACTGGGAAAACAATATCAGCTGTCTCCTCTACGAAATCGGTAGTGATAAATTTTTCAAAAAGCTTCCGTCAATACCCAAGTCTTCTATCACTAAGACAGTTCCATCCGAGGGATTCTATCATAGCAGAAACAATACTAACAAATTGGAAATCTCTCTTGACAAATCTTGCTGCTCTACGTTGATCCATCTCAAGATCGGAAATTAATCCTACTTCGTGAGGATCCCAAGCTTTCCCTAGTATATCACAGTACGAACCTAAATTTGACGCTGTAGTGTTTAATTCTTCTATCGTCACGTTTTGTGTGCTCATTCACGCATTCATTTCGTGATTCGGTTTAAATTTTCTAACCGTTTTATTGATCGGGTAATTTGCTAAGAATAATTTACTTTCAAGTCATGCCTCTTCACCTAATAACTTATTGAATCAATCCATTTACCTCCATTTCTGAAAAACTGTATGTTGAAGCTGTATATTGTCGTATATAAAAGTAAAAATAAACGTACTGTGAAGAAGGTGGAGATCAAATTGGCACATTACGGCATTCTAGCTTACCGTAATGAGATGAGATCCCCTTTGAGTTGGTCACCGCAATGAAAGAATCACCTCAAACGACACCCTTTCACTCTGTGTTTCGCGCATTCAGAGAATACGTGGAGGCACTCTTACCAAAAGGGAAGGATTTGAGGGCCTTTATCGCAAATCCGATAACCGAGAGGAAGTCGCGAAAGAGCGGAAACCCGGTTTACCGCACTTCAGAAAAGAGCTCGAGTATGAGGGATTTCATTCACGCAGAGGTTTCTACGCTTCCTGCGGATTCAATTACTTCGATATCGCATTTTTAAGGGCCGTTGACTCGTGGAGAAAAGCACCGTCAAAGGAGGAGCGGTTGCCGTTCCCCAACAAGGTGACGAAATGCGTCCAATTATCTTTCAGCGGAAGAAAATCACGAGTTATCTTATTTGTGTTCTGACGGCTTTCCTTGATTCATACATTTGTAGGTATTCGTATCAAATATAGCAAAGATGAATTTTATTTTCGGTATAATACTGTGGCCGGGCGGAAGATAGTCAGGAATTAGGAATAATACATATTTTGAGACGAAGCCTTGGTAATTATGTTTCTGGTTCAATGCTCAAATCTTATGCAAATTTCTAGATCTTTTTATCACCTAAAGTCCTTTCAAAATCCAACTGTTGCAGCAACTTTCGATGGTATCTAATGTTGTCGTGGTGGTCGGGTCCAGTTCCAATAACAACGCTTACACCTAAGCACTTATGGGAATATATATGAAGCAAATTTTCTAATTCGTTTTAAATTCTAATCAACAGATGGCCTAAAGCAACATTACTAAATTAAAAGATGCGTATCAAAGAGATATTAGCAGCATCAGTCGTTTCTAAACACCAAAATCCCTCGGTTTAAACTACTCCAGGTCTCCTGGTTCGATATAATAAAATATTTTTTTAATTTCATTCTTTAGGTGATGATATTTCAATCTAGGATTGTTGGAAATTCACTATCCTCTGTTCACGTATTTGAAAAGGCTAATTTGAGAAATCTTTACTATCAAAACTTGTTCAAAATCCACAAAAATCATGCACAGGAAATTATGAAACCATCCACAATAAATTATTATTTTCTTGTGGATTTTATACAAGTTTTGATAGTAAAGATTCTTCTACAATGCAACTTCATCAAGTATCGCTGAATATTATTCATTAACGGCTAATTTCTCGATATCCCTCGTTGGCTACAAATCGCTTTCTCCAGTAACCCCACCCTGTTCCATCCCTCTTGCAAGTATGACGATGGGGCCCTCCCCCTTCTCTGATCTTCTTTCCTCCCTGACTCCCCCTCCGCGTACACCTTCGTACGTCTTTCGGCGTGAACGAAGAGTGACGGGCATTGGGTGGAGTTTCGGGCCGTGCACGCGCCGTGCGTGTCGGAGGACTCGTGTCTCGGCACGCATCGGAAAGTCTTGAGCACGTGAGTGGTTTTGGGGGTGTTTGGGCCTCTGGGGTGAGTGACCAGGTGGCGGTAAGAGAATCCGAAAGCTTCCCCATTGGATGGGCCATCCAGGTGCGGAGAGGAAATGGGATGAGAACCAATCTAATGCTGGTCTATTCTTCCATGGTTAGCTCATCGTTGATCACCATAAAAGTGTTAGGAAAATGAGGAACGCATTTTAATTTTACGAACGTTGGTGAGCATGCATGCATATACAAGATGGCGAAATGCCATATCTAGTCCTAATTTTATCAGCGTAGAATAATATCATTGTATTGTTGCTACAACTATCAATTTTATCTTATTATTCATAAAAATTCTGCATAAATTTCGAAATACTCGTGTAGTTCTCTTCCTAGTACACAATAGGCTTTCGATTAATATTTCCCATCACCATAATAAAATGCTTAATTTTTCTTGGATTGTTTTTCTCCAAGATTTCATCCTTCTACACGGCTTTCCGATTTTTTAGCTTGTGGCACGAACATTGAAAGGTTACGAAGAATTACAGCTTATGAACCAACGAATGAGCTTCAAACTTCATCTATCTGAGTTTTGACTCTTTAAAAGCCTAAAAAATGTTTACGGGTGTAATCAGACGATTTCTATCATCGGTGGGAAGATTGCTGCTTGAGGATTTGTACTTGATGCGATTTTTTGCAATCGCATTTACCCGTTGTTAGACCAAAAGCTCATTTATACTGCACCTGCCAGCTTTCCTATTCTGAAATATTTTTTTAAACTTGCATCTCACGGAATTCATGAGATTACCATCCATTTAAGAGACGCTATTTTTCACGCCAGTACTACTTTGTGGCCGTGCCATAGTATTCCATCTCCGCCCTCTCAATTTAAGCCGGCTTCCGACATATCTCTTCCGCCGCTTCGTATGCAAGGAACGCATTTCCGTCGAATATCAACAGGCTCCCTTGAAATTCATTCCCACGACGTAGAAAATGTGAAAGGACACACACAACGATCTTCAACGAGCGTCATGAATTCTTCCTACAATTACGCTCTGAACATTCCATCTTGCGCAATATATTTCAAAAGAGGTAGCAATTAAAGGTGGTCAAATTGTCCTCTCCCGATTATTATTCATTTTTTCTTTATTTCTCGTTGAGAATCAAACGATCAAGGACGGTGTTGAAGTAAGAAGAATTTCGGCAAGACCCTGAAGTTAATGGTCCGCTCATGTAATAGCGAGAACGGGAATTCCCTCAGATTTCTCCTCGGAAATTCGTTACGCGATGGGCATCGAGTATTTATCCGTGTCCAAATCCAGGAGGAATGTTCGTAATTGGTATGCTGATTAAGAAACAGATCCCGCGTCCATATTAAAGAAAGGCACGGTCTATGTTTGGGCTCGACATACGCCCCCAAGAAGAGATATCCGCTGGTCACCACAATGGACAGTCGTAGGAAGATGAGCGTGTCACCAACGGTCATTGTTGAGGACGGGCGTGTCCAGAAGCTCGGGAATGAGAGGCGGATGGCTAATGCGGTAGGCGATGTGGAAAAGAAGCGATGGAAGAGAGGAGCTTAAGTTTCGGTCCGCTGGAATTGTGCTCTTATCTGTGTTTGCCGTTTTAGGAGCTGGAAAGCGATGGGCTCTCCAACAAAGTTAACAGGGAAGATAGATATATCGTGTACTGGTTTAAGAATCTGGGTCATTTTTTTATAAATTTGACGATTTTAGGATGGGTTACGCCCTCAAGTTAGAATGCAGACCTAAATGTTACCCAAATTCATGGATGAAGGTTGTATTTCAATGGGTAAAACCTTTCTCTATGGAAAACAGTTGGTGTACAGCAACAGCAGTGTAACTCAATTGCCTAATTATAACTACGCTATTGAGTTACTCTGCTAACGAATTTTTTGGCTGTCGTTAGAGTGAGCGAGAAGAGTGGTCGGTGTACCATTCCTTCCCTCACTAAGCGAGCATAATATGAAATGGAATACATCGCAAAAGTGCACCACAATGACTGTATGAATAGCACGTATCATAGCATTCGACTAAGAGAAACGAATAAAGGATTACTTATCTTGCACGCTGTACCTAATCTACGAGTATATCAAGCCCATGCTACGTAATTTAGTCGGTTGATTCAGATTTTTTTGACTGTTGTTGGACCGAGAGATGATTCAAAGGAGATCAAAGTTCACACAGCTACTGATAGAGGAAACGCTGTCATCTCCGATTTGTTCTAATTCTGAAAAATAATGCTCATGACGAAAGACTGGTTTTCTTCCACGGTGTCTTTTTATCTCACATACTTCTTACTCCATTCTTTCAGAGTGCTTCGACCACTCGCGTCAGACACGTGAGCGGTCAGACGCCGAGTAAAATGCTCCCAAATACTCCGTATTTATCGCTCGCCTCCATTCAGCCTCTCGAAGATGTCGAAAGAAAAGAGCGCTAAAAACCGATCGCGGAAAATTCCCGAGGTATTTCTCCTCCGCGACTGTTAAGGCCATTCGGACTGGGAAAATTACAATTGTGGCGGGAGATTAAAGGATTCCCCCCCCCCCACCCCCCGGGAGCGAAACCACCTTGCATTTCATTCGTTCGGCTCCAACAGGTTTCCTTTCCTTCATGAATGAGAGACCTAGCGGACGTCCTCATAAATTGGTTTCGGCTTACGAAAAAAATAACGGCGAAATCAGCTCGCGAATCCGAGTGACTCGGTAGATTTCTCGGATTCGCCTCCCCGTCAGGGTCCCAAGTGGATCCCGGAATGCCGCATTATCGGAAATTCGTATGCGTGCTTCCGGATGCTGAGATGCTATTCGGAAGATCTTCGCGGACCGATTCCTCCACTTCCCGGACCAACCTTGAGACTCCCCGAAGACCGCGTGCCAGCAGATTTATTTTAGTCCTCAGGCGGTCGGCGCTCTTTCCCATTCCCGCATTTAATATTCATTCTTCATCGTCGGAATCCGAGACCGAATGAACAATGAACCGAACCAAAACGGCACTAGAAAAGACCCCGCGCGCCGACTTCTTCGAGCCGACTGCTCCGAGATTTCCGTAAGGGATTCGGGATTGCCCGTCCCTTTATCATACGTTGGGAAAGCTATAGGAAGATTTCCGTTTTAAATTCATAGCCCTTTCCAGCATTTAATGGGTATCTTAAATCCTTTCTCATCGACAATCGGCGGACTTCCTTCTGTGGCGTAAGATATAACATCGATGTGCTATTGCGGTATACTTAAGAAATTATTATCAGGCTTATAGTGATGTGACATTTAAATGGACGTTTTAATAATTAAATGCACTTTTGAAAAGAGGATTTTTATAATGATAGAAATGCTTCATGGACAGGAAAAAGTGAAAACCATCAGCTAAAGCCAGTCTTACTTATAGACACCGCAAAAAATTTAGGGTCCCCAATTGTATTGATTTTTTCGAGTGGATGGCCTTCACATTCATCGGAAGCCACTGCCAAAGTCATAAAGAAGATTAAATTTGAATGTTAATTGTGTATGACTCAAAATAGTCCCAGGCTAGTAAATTATTTGCAAGAATTTGTAGGAATTAAAATTTAAAAATGTGCTGATTCATTGTTTATATAACGGAAACAGGTTCCCCCAATTATATCCGTATATATATCACAAACACACAACAAGAGACGCACATATACGACCATTTCGTAACCGGAAAAGGTAAGGGAATTCGGGTTAGCCGGGATTCGAACCTTGGTGTTGGAGCGTTATCTTGCAAGCATGCTAACCTCTCCGCCACCGCGGCCGGTATTCATATTGACATAACATCTGCTGTAACCCATGTTCGATAAGCACTAATTCTCATGGTGTCCAGATATTGCTGGTAAAGTCAACAAAATTTGCAAGAAAACGTAGCGAAAAGGGAGCAGATTCAGGAAAAATCGTGTCCATCCCTACCTTAACTGATCACGGAACGAAAAGCTCCCATCGCTCCCTACAGGAATGCGGTTTCGGAAAAAAATATTTCCTGTAGAAGAATAAATATAACGAGGCGGACAGATAAGAACGGCTGATATAATGCATAAGAATCAGCCTCCCCTATATTTATGTTTCCTCCGTTCATTTATTTAAATTTTCTCGCCGGCCTCTCCTATACGCAATCTCTGGGAGCAATCGAAGCCTTCGATATCTCACGGGTTAAATGAAAGTTATTTGGCGAGGGCTAAGCTGTAATTTATCGCCGGGGCGAAATGACCTGCAGGAGTAATTTTTACGCGTTTACTGGAGCATGTCTTCCACTTTCGTCGGCAGCTTATCTCCAAGGCGGTTTTCTTTAACGGGGGAGCAAGATTTTTATGCGCCCCGAAATTTCCGCACCCCCTCAAGGTATGGGGCGTGATTCTCTTCACCTTTTACTAAGGATGAATAGTTTTTCACGTATGAATGAACATTGTGATCGATCTTTCGTTTGTTTAATGTTACAGTTAAGGTTTTTCGGGTTGGTTTTAAAAACTCTGAGGAAATTTTTATTGATAAGTACAAGATATTATGGGAATGTATTCCATTCATAGCTTTCTGGCTCAGGGAGGAAAGTAATAGCTAACTAACCTCTCTCGTCTTGAAGAGATACTATCCGCATTCCCTCCTCAAAGCTTTTGGTGGTTGATTGAGGAGGATTTGGGGCTAAAATCAGCTTTCTGTCTGAAACATTTTTGACAGATATATCAGAAAAGACGTAAGATAATAGAATTTGTGTATGCAAAAAGGTTTCGTTTTAAATAATAGACTATTCTATGTTCAAATTGATTGTTTGAGTCCTTCCATGGTCCTTTGTTCTCTTGCTTTGTTGAGACTAACATTTTGCGCGATTTTACAGGAAAAGTTGGCGCATTGAACGGGACATTATTCCTTACTGGTGAAACAGCCCATCTGAAGCAATTAAACCTAGGCTCCGTGGAAATATAGCTCTTCATCTAATACCATAGTTTCAAACATTAATGAACTATTTTATAAACAATAACCACCACCAGCATGAAAGGAAATAGAGGAATAGGCGCCCGGTTTCTTTTCTGAAGATTAAGATATATTCGCAACCAGCGAAATATCCATCTGAATACCTTTCCTGATCCCATTCTCGGCCAATTAAATACATGCATGAACGGCTGATAAAATGATGTATCATGGAACCTAACGGTGAGATTAAGAAACTAATATCCGCTCCGTATCCAGTCAATCTGGTAATATTGGCGCAAAAAATACGAAAGCTCTTTTATCGGGGGCTTTATTGAAGGTGGAGAATAAACACTTGTTTACGAGTTAGATGAAAGCGACGATTCCTGAAATGATTTGGCAAAATCAACTTTTATTCGAGAGTTACTTAGTACTGTAGTTGGGAATGGAAATTGTGTCGGCCGAATTTTTGTACGACGAATGATTCGCGTCTTCAGTAAGGCTATCGCCGGCAATGTCGGAAATCAAACATGGACGTCGTCCGGACGATTTTCGTCCAATACGAATGCTGTTTATCAGTGGGCAGGACGTTGATTGCATCTAATCCAGCCGTAACTCGCGCGGAAAAAGTGGATAGCTCGGCGGAAAATTTTGCTCGTATCTCAAAAGAGTGCGCTTTTGATAAGACGGCCCCAGACGATGTGCTCCGTGAATTTGTCTCCCGTGGCTCGCAACGGCCCCATTTTTCCGGGCCACGTGCGTTTTATTGCCGGCGAATTTCAAAATGAAAGTCGTCCTTCTTGTTTGCACGTGCGGGAACTCCCGGGAACCATACTTCGGAAGTTGCTTTCGGAATTGTACTACGGCAAAGCAGTAAAAAATGGAGAGGAGAGTTCGAAATCTTCAAGCAAAGACCTATTTTATTTACCTCAGTACGCTCAATTGGCTTCAGAAGGGATTGAGCCTGCATTGAAAATGTCTTCCTTCGTCGTTTCAATAATTGTCATGGTAGTTCCATATTGACGAAATAAATGTGAAAATGAGGTTTTCCTGAGCCTTCGTCGAGTATGACGATTTTTAATCTACTGATACCCAGATTGTTTTGCTTAAATTGACTCCGAATAAATTTCTTATTCGAGCTGAATTCCTTATGTTTTAAATTTTGACCTAGCGAATGCAAAACTGAAAAACGGCTGTATAAATGATAGAGCCGTATGTGTTTTCCTTCCATAAATATCAATCTCTATACGTTATAAATATAGAGGAATATCTCTAATGAATTGCATTTTGCTCCTTCGTCTCCAACGGAAAAAATATTTTTAGTTTATATTAGATATATTAATAGATGATCTCGTCTTATTTTAGTTAATATTTTTTATTTTGAATGTTTAAAAGTTGTGTTACTCTTGAGAAATCTTCACTCAATCCTACGCTACCGACATTATACAAATTATTGAGTAAATATGCATCCTTGTTACAAAATAACTTCTCAGAAATTTCTGAGAGTCTCTGTGAGTTTTCCACGTATAATTTATTTTATGATTCATCTCAGCTTAAAAGGAATGCTCTGGTTGTAGCACAATTGTTTTCGATGAGAAATATAAGTTGCTGTTTGCTGGGGAAATATAAAGTGCCTTTCCAGCTCCCATCATTTCAGTCCCAAAGCGAATCGAAAAATGTCTCCAATCTCACCCTCTACGTTATTGTCGACATCTCTTTAACATCTCTTCTTCATCTATTCCACAGGCGGCGGGTTCCAGGGAGTGAGCGGCGCCTCCGCGACCGCCTTCGTAGCCATGCTGGGGAGTTCCCTGCAGCCACCGGCCCCGGTCCCTGGACCCACACCCTCGTCCGCCTCCTCCCCCGCCCCCTCCTCATGCCTCTCCGCCTCCCCATCGGCCGCCGCGGCTTCGGTGCCGTCGCCGGCCAGTTCCCCCTTCCACCACCACCCCTCCCCCCACCACCCCCACCCTCAGCACCACCCATCCCCGCACCACTTCGGAGGGAACGCGCACCGAACGACCGGAGGCCTAAGGGTGCCGTGGCCTCCGCCCGCTTCCAACCACCCGCCAGAAGGTGAGTGAACTCGAAGAGTGGAGGGACCTCAACGCCCGAGACCCCTCGAGAATTTTGACACTTCCTCCTTCCCGAACGCGACGTCCACTCTGGAGGAATTCGTCCTCTTTTGGTCGGTGGAGGGGACGTCGCAATCCGCGACCGCGCCCGTACTTCCCGGGTCGTTCTCAGAGCCACCGCGTGGGAATGGACTTGCGGAGTTGTCGCGAAAATTTGCAGAATGTTGTTCGGGGTGGGTCTCGATCGCTCGTGAGGCTGGGTCCGGTGGAATCCTAACTGAAGATTGTCTTCTCCCTGACCTCCTGAGGAAAAATGTTGCAGATTAGTTCAAGAGCCACACACTCTAGATTCTGTACCCGGAAGGGTTCCTTCGAGATTGATGATGCCATTTCTCCATTTTATTGATATGCTTAAATGGAATGATATAAGTTATCAATCAATAGGTACGGGAAAATGAGGAGAATGAACGGCTATTGGAAATATATATGATGAAACGTGATCTACGATAGGATATGATTTTGTTCCCGGTTTATTCGCTTACTATTCTCATAACGTATACATAATCTAGTAGAAAGTACAAGCGCTATTACCATAATTAATTAGCTTTCTACTGACTCACAATACTAAAGAACCTAACTGCTACAAAATTTCAGAACGTGCCATTTTTCCAGTAGGTGAAAACTTTGGTAATCCGCGGCAAATACTGTCTTAATTCATAGGAATATATGTTTTCCTTTCGCTAAATATTGACAAATAAAGACGTCATCGGCGAGGATGCCTTTCCATTGGAATCAAATCGATGATTTATATGTGACCGCCTATCGCTTCATCAGCTAACCGGGTACCTCTGTAACCAGTATCAAAAATATTCCACCCCTTCCCCCCTCTGATTAATGCTATTATCCATCTCAGTCGAGCGTTGTTTTCACAGCGATTAGTTCACATTTCCTCTGATACGCACAATCGACCATCTGCTTACGACATATTAAGAACAGGACTCGACGAAGAATAATTCCTTCCTCACACTTTTGTTATGGAAACTTATTACGTTTGTAAAAAGCTGGTTTATGCAAGGGTTAGTGGGAACCAAGAATCTTTTCTATTTGCGTCTATTACTTCTGATATCTCGAAAAGGATTAAGAATTTTGTGGGATGGATTTTGTTGAACCTCTCTTTCTTGCTCGATTTAAAGTTTTAAGGGTGTTGATTACAGCGCAATATTTTACTTCTTCGAAACATACTAACCGTAAACGTGCTTGCACCTCTATTCGCCTATTTCAAAGACGAATTTGTATTCGTGTGCTAGCTTATCCGCACCATAGTCTCGCGTTCGACTCCCAAGGCTCCGGGTAATCGTGCTCTTTCCTAGTTAGGATTATACCTTTATTACCTTTAATAGTTAGGGCTTGTTTATATGTATTCATCCATTTTAAATTATTTATTATTAATAATTAATTATTTTTATCATTAATTTTCCAAAATAATGGATGATAACTAGACAATATAATATTTATTCCCGTGCTTTCTCTTAAAGGTATCAGTGCAGCTGTTGCCAAATTGCAGTGTTTTTCTTGAAACAAGTTTTTACTCATGCGTTTATCTCCGAGAAAAGCACAAAATAATACTTCATTCTATACAAAATTCCTCATTACGCATCGCTCACGGTAGATCATGAATTCATGAAATGCGGAGGTACCAGTTTAAACCCTCTTTGCTCATTTGTTATTTATCCTTTTTGAGTTCTTCCCTCCCATCTATTTGCAGCCTTTTTTATTCCCTTCGCCTCTCCTTCCCCATCCCTCCCTCAGTCTCCCAACGATGGAAATCGCATCACTTGTCTTCTGGAAGTGTACATGCTAACATAAATGCAACGTACTTCTCCGACCGTTCGTTCCCTTGTAGAACGGCAGATATTTTTTCGAGGTCGATGCGACGTTGATTGATGTGTCTTTTAAAATAATAAGATTGACAGAAAGCGATGGGAAGACCGCTGTTACCCCCCCGCGTCCATTTATCTCCAGTGGGAGAAAGGGTTGGTCGGCGGAGGATTTGATGGAACTTTGATGAATGAGGTCATTGTTGGATGAAGGTATTTTTGTTTCCCGGCCGAGGAGTGTTGAGAGAGCCAGTACCCGAGTATTTTTCACTCGCGCTGTTTTGAGCCGTGTTCGCTGTAAATCTACAGGTTTTTCGATGCCCGGGATAATGTTTTGAGTAATGGAAGATCTTCAGCGAGATTCGCGGCGGTGGGATAGATAGAAGCGGGGGCGGAGCCTATTTTCGCGGAGTTTTTTGCCGTTTATTACGCCGGTGCGCCTCGCGGGTAGTATTTCTATTGTCTCCCTGCTCATTCTCCGCGCTTTCTGCCAAGTGCCGATGTTTTTCCGGGCCGAAGCGTTCCCCGCGTCGGATTCACCGCCTTTTTTCTTCTCCTTCAACGAGATTCGAATTTTTTCGTTCCCGCAATAAATAATCCTCGAAAGTGTATTCAAATCACGCTGTTTTTTTGTGTTTACGATCATTTGCCCATCGCACCTGTAGTTTGCCCGTTTCCTCCCTTTTTTCCGAATTAGCTTCCAAAGTCCATCGGTTTATTAAACCCGCATTCAGTCAAGCGTCTACATCGTTTGCCTAGTTACTTATTCTCCTTTCCCACCGCCTCCCTCCCCCCCTCCTCATCGGTCTTCGCCCCATGATTTTAGACCCTTGCATCACCACCACTCTAAATGTTAAATCGCCGCGCCGCCCGAGAGCCCCAGATGGGGCTAAATGCCCTGCAGATGCGTCCCGTGCCAACTCTGTTACCCGAGGAAGAAAGTCCGTACGGAAGCTCTCGCCCATCCAGGGCATTAAAGATAAACTATCCGTGACCGGGCCGATACTTATCGTCTGGGGGTCCGTCGCTAATTGCGAAGCCTTCGGAGTCATCATCCCCGTACTTATTTACCGAATACCCACATAGGAGGGAATAATAGCGGGTCGCAGATGCACCCGAGGTCGGAGAGTAATTTTCTGCGTCGGCTTCCGTTTTGAATTCTGGAGACTTCACGGCGATTTTGAGAGTTTAGGATTAATCTATTCCATTCTATTTCGGCAATATTATCATGTCTCGTTGGTTATCTTCTATGTGTTAGAAATAGATGACTTTAGAGGGTCCTTTACTTGTTGCATTGTACTGGTTTTAGATCGATTGTTATTCGTAATCAAATTAAGCTAAAAACAGTCAAAAGAATGAATGTGGTAGCATCTATTCTTTCGATAATTTTACATCTATGATTGCCTCATCACACTAAACCTGTTGACCGATTTCTGGTGAGTGGCCTAGGAATTGGAATCGCAATTTATGGCTAAAAAGGTTTCATTCCATTTTTTTCGTAATTTTTCCTTGATAGGTTTATGGATTGAATGGAAAAGGACTTTTACTTTCAAGCTCACCCTAAAAGACGCTTTATTATTATTATTATTATTGTTTTTCATTAGTCCCAGCCCGACATTATTGAAGATATTGCTATGTTATAGATGTTGTAGATCGTTCCAAAACGTTAGGATGGTATTTGCCTTATGATGAACAAAGGCTCGAAATCACGGTCGCATGCATATTTCGCTTTACATTTTACATTTAGATTTATAGCTAGCGGCGTATGACAGGAAGCACCAAACATTCCTACCTAATATACTCTATTAGCTTCTCTAATAGCCTGCGGAGATAACGACCAGAAATAATTATCTGTTTGTGCGATTACTGTCTTGTAACGGTTTTTAGATGCTTCCAGAAGATCGCGTTCGTTCTTCCTGGAACTGAAATTTCATTTACTTCGTCTAAAAGCTCAAAACCGATAAATTTTTCGAAAAGCTTCCGTCGGTAAAGTTCTCACCTGGAGCGAATTCCAATGGTGAATTTCTATCATAGCCATAACGCTACTGTCTGACCTGAAATCTTCTCTGGCAATACAAGCTCCTCTACGGTGGACCAACTCTAAATGTGAGATTAAACCTACTTCTTTTGGATCACAAATCGAATCGAAGCTGCTTGCATGCAGTACAACTGCATCGAGACCGTTGCTCTTGTAATGTAATTCCAAAGACGTTGGATTCCTTCATCGGGGTTTTTGGCCGTCTTCAGAAGTACATCGTTAACCCTAAGCGTCAAAGGATTTCCCGCCGTTCATCTCGTAGGCACTCCCAAGAGGTCGGTCTATCCGCCAAAGCAATTCCATACAAACCCTCAAACCTTTTGATTCCTTTTCGGAGATGCACGCAGCGGAAGAAGGCAGTTGAACGCATTATTGACCACAAAAGGGATTGATTAAGAAAAGGCGGCGACCGTCGCGCCCTCTTTCATCGAAGTGCCGCCAGTGGACAAAGATGACAAAAACCTCGCGCGAGGCGGCGGATGAGACAAATCCGAGGACGCCGAAAGCAAAACAAATCCTCGGAGGAAAAGATTCAGCGAACGTCCTTGCCCGCACCAGAGGAAGAGTTTCTCTCTTTAGGTTAGGGATATTTTTTTATTGCCGCTACTACGAGTAGACCCAACCTCTTGTCTTCCACCGCTTATTTCATTACCAAATCAAACTTCGCGGCACACGTTTATTATTTGGATTTACTTTTCTTGAGATAAAAGAAAACTCAGTGATTATTCAATCTTTATCTATGATTTTTTACTTAATGCGCGAAACACTTGGATTTTTAAAATTAAATTTTATCTGACAAATCAAGACGAAAGCAAGGCTTCCAAAAAATATTGTCCCATTCATACAATATTTTCTTCCTGTTTAGAGTGAAAATAAAATGGAATAAAATACATCAGTATCTGGAAATCTACGAATGTTAAAATTTAAGAACAGAGAGAGCTGGTCTTTGAGGAGTGGGAATGCGGATACGGAGGAGAATTCTAAGAATTAGCTGTACAGCTACAGGCTGAATTTTATACCCTGACCTAAGAATAAAGGCTGAAGACAGGAGCTCCTGGCTGCAGCTACACCGCCCATATAATAGGCCACGGCCTATATTGGGCAACATCATCACGCCACGTAGCATTAGAACTCCTGGCTGCAGCGACAAGGTTTTGCCATCAGATGATGAATCTATAAATCCGACTAAACGACGAAATATCTATCTCACATAAACTTGATACATATACTGGGAATGTTTTGCGGCAGACCTAGAGCACTGGTGCACCTATGAACAGCAAAAAATCGGCGGTAAGGAAGTTCGATTTGAATTCACTAGCCATTAGTTTCCTGCCCGTTGAAGTTGTTGAAACATATCCGAGAGATAGAAAAATTGGAAAGTATAGGATATTCGTCGTTTCATGAAGTGTATCTGTCGATTTATGAGGCATTAAACTTAGTTTCCGCTTACTTGGAAAAGTTGGGAGGAGGAGACGCGGTCGAAGAGGCTATTGCGTGCTGTGGAAAAATTGAAGAGGCTCGAAATTGCCGAGGCGACAAGACTTCTCTCGAAACAATTGAAAGTGCACAATGGCCAATTCACACGTGACGTCCGAAACGGGTTGAAGGCACGATTTCTCGGGAGGGTTCCTACGTCACGGGGGAGTTGGACGGGAGAAAACAAAGAGATTACATTGTTTCGGTTATTGTTGATAAAGTTACCGGGAATGGCGGTAGCTGGAAGAGTCTTGACGTACTTACATGAAGACTGCTTTATTGCCACACCAACGGATTCTGGTATATACGCGAAAATCATAGTCAATGCTTTAATTTTATTTTCCTCCATGTCGAAATAAAAATTCAATATTCATTATCGCGGATTAAATGTTTCAACACGCATCGCCTCGCGGATTATACGAATGCCATATACGCCAACGGGGAAAGAATGGACAGAATAAAGAACTTTTTCCTTCAGCAAAGCGGAGCGAAGTCGATTTTTTTAATATGCATATCCTTACTTCTTCGCCATTGAGATGCCGCTCGGTGAGCGGAATCAGCTTGAAATGAAAGCGAAAAAAATTCTTCTTCCTGAGGATTGATGAGGAAGTGACACGTGTCGTACACGGAAGTGACAAACCGCGCTGCATGGCGATGCGCTGCGGGAAGTGAATCGGTTTATTATTTATGATTATAATAAAGCGTATTTCATTAATGCGAGATTGAGAAAATTAAGTCTCTTCTTACAGCTAACTCTTCATCATATAAATTTTGAAGAAAAAGATAGCTTGAAAAATAGTACACAAAAGAAAACTACATTGCGAATTTAAAAAAATAAGGTTTCGCTTAGGAAAAATACACTCCGTAGGAGGAAAACACCCGCAAAAATGGGGTACAAAAAAGCTGCGAAAACTTTGGATAATTTAGCTAATAGTTATGGAAAAGAAATTTAAGAGATCTGAAAGGCAAGACAATACAGATACATATTCTCATGTATATAATGATTTCTCATTAATATAAAGGTTTGTATAACAGAAGAAGAACATAACTAAAAGCAGATAATAAGGTTGTAAGGAAAAAAATAGTAAATAACCGCAAAACTGAAATTATTTATTAGATTTTTCTACATTTTACCTCTAAAACGTGATTTTGTAAGACAATTCCTGGCAAGTTCAACTAACAATGTGAAATTGATTTGTGTGATTGTTAAATTTCTAAAGTGCCTATGTAAGTAATATGAATTTTTCATGCTAGTAAATAAAATATGACTGATAAAATATAACAGTTAAGTTTAGTCGCTAACTTCGGTGTATTTTTCGGCGCTGAAGGACTTGCCTTCGTCTTAGAGCCTCGGATTTTGGAAGGACGGAACGTCTCAAAGGGAAATGGAGCTTTTCTGGATGATAGAGACAGGATTTGGATGATTTCGGATCGTCCCCCGACATCTGGCCAAGTCCCGCGGAATCGGGGCTAGAAACGAGTCGTGTGTTTCCACCAGCCTTCGCCAGCGCCATCCCAAGGCCGAGCGCAGAAGTTTTCGATATTGGACAAATGAAAAAGGCGACCTGCCTCGAACAACGCACGTGCGGTTTTGCGGGATGAAATTAGAAGTTGCTACCGCGACCTGCGGTCGATTGCACTTCTCTACGTAATCGAAAACAATCGAGAGCGTTGAAAAAGCGGCGAATTACGCTCCGGACGGGGTCATTAGGGAGAAAATTTCGTAGAGCGTTCCGCTTTATTTACGCCGCGGAAAACTGCGGGGTGAATTAAAAGCGGAATCGTTGTTACGTAATTAGCTCGTTGTTTTCAAACCGGGTTTGTGTGGTACGATACATCACGGGGATATATAAAGGGAGCCTAAATAAATAGGGGCAATTTTGGTGGTGGCATGATTAGCTCACCGGCACTATTGTGTTTTGGGTCTTTCCTGAAGCTGAGTGGTTGAAAGTAAAACAGATTGTCTTGCTTCGTTAGTAATTTTTATGGCGAGTATATGGGATTACCAAGAATTACACATTATAAATATTACACCGTAAAATTAATTTTCGGAATATTACGTGAAAATGTAAGCGATGATGATATCATCCGATTTCATTTTTTGAATAAAATAAGTCATCAAACTCTATTTTCCGTCAAATTTCCAGTAGAAAAGCATATCCTATTAAGCTCCAGTTATAAAAACATTCAAAGCAAGTAATAGCCAGAAACGTAAATTTAGAGATTAATATTAACACAGGGGAGACTTCATAAGCCTCGCGTTAATTTCGGCAAAGAAAACGATATTAATCAGAAATTCGATTATTTTTTGTGTACGTTAGGAATTTGCATGCCTCTATTCTTATTTAACGTCGAAATATTGACTCTTAGCCTATGCATATACGTAGAAATACACCGCTTGAACGAAAATTAGAATACAAATATCATTCTCTGCTCTCGAAATTTCTTTGGAAAATTATTGAATCGACTATGAGTTTAGCCGAGATAGAAATGGTGTAAAGAAAGAAAATTTGGAACACGGCTGTTACGGAATTAGGGGTTTAAAGTTTCCATTTGCCGTTTTTGTCGGCGTTCCTCTTCTCATCCACCGGTATTCCGAGAAAACTAGAAAGGACGCCGCACTTTTTGAGAGCACTCAATTCCTATTCGAATACTATGTCGTCAGGAGTGAACAGGTACAAAAAATAGAAGACATTGCTGTCTATTAGATCACATAACCTTCATAAATTCCTCGAAACAATAAAATAATCGAATTTTATCGAAAAAATAAAATAATCTATTTTCCGATACGATTCTCCGCATCTCTCGTACGTGTAGTTTCATCCGTTTAAGCATCCGCTTTTTAAAGGGGATGGAGTGGAACCCGTAGCTCATATCCTTTCTCTCCCTTCCAGGTTTCGGCCGATTCGGGGGCGGACTCTACTCCCTGTTCCCTTCGCCTGCGGTCTCCAGTTCCCCCGCCACCGAGGCCGTCTACTCGCCGTCGCCGTCTCCTTCATCGCCGGCAGCATCGCCCGCCGGCACGCCCTTCGCATCCGCCGACCACTACCACAGCTTCATCGCGGCGCAGAAAGGCAAGTATCGCGAGGAAAATGTAGAGAAACACCGTCTACTTACATCCATTAAAAACGAGAAGCAACGGAAAGAGCTGCTCATAATCAGCATCTTCCTTGGCCATTTCTATTTCTTGTTATTTTATCGGATCGGGAAATGCTTTCAACTTGTATCAGAGACATTTCTCTATGGTTTTTAGGAGGATACATCACTGCTGTTCAATGAGCTGAAATACAATTTTAAAGCTCTGCTTTCACGATATATTTAAAGCCAATTGCCACATTTTCTGAGCCGTACCAAGTTCTAGGCTCAACTGCATATTAAAATTTTCCAATAATAAATCGGGTTTTGACTTATCTCGAATATTACTGGTAAAACGGAAGACGACTATGATGGGCTGTCAGGTAAAAGTCAAATAATTTTGTATAGCACAACTTTAGTTCCCAATTTGAGTTAATGCAAAGGGGAAGAAAGAATTTTTGACGAGATAGAAGTTGCCATCTTGCAACGCTATCATTTAACTAATATTCGAACCCACTGGCTCCGCCAAATATTTTAGCATGCTAGGGAATATAACCATTCCTAAAAAACACTTTTCTCTCCCAACAGAGTCACTCTTTTCGTCCACCTTCTCCTTCAATGGCGGCGCGGGAAGTTTGGTCGCCCCTGGCCTTCAAGCCCACTTCTCCACTCCCCACGTGGGTCTCCTCACCCCAGCCTCTGGACTCGAAAGAGGGATCACCCAATTGGAGATGATGGCCAAGAAGAGCTTCGGGGTCGACAAACCCCCCACTTCGGAATCCTCCGACGGCCATGGCAAAACCACCATCGCCCGCGATGGAAAGGAGCAGCACCACCACCGGCAACAGCGTCGCGGCGGAGCTGCGCTTCAGCATTGGCCAGAGGTCAGGTTCATCATGCCCAAGAGCGAGGGCTTGAACCATGGGCAACAGCAGAATCAGCTGCAGGCGCAGGCGCACCACCCCTGTCACGACTCTCTCCTTTCCGCTGGTGAGGTCCATAACAACACCAGGAGGAGGGGATCAAAGCGAAGATGGCCGGAGACTGGGGACGTACCGGAAGCCAACGCAGCCAAGATAGAGGCGCGATCTTCGTGCGCCTGCCATCGGACGGTGCCTCCCACGACGTCCACCACCACCTCCACAGCGACCACCATCCTCACCGTCCCAACTTCCCTCCCGCTCTCCCAGGTTTACCAACCTAGGGGAAACACAGTGGCAACCACCTATCACCCGCCCTCCAAGGTCGACGCGACATGCAGGAGGAACGGTACCGAAGTCCACACATCCACGGAGGGAAAGGCGGGGGCTGGTAGAGCGGAGGAGGCCCGGAAGTCGGGAACAGGGACCATTGAAGCGGAAGACGAACAGAGGAATTCCACCGGTGGGTGCAGTAGAACTACCCCGGTGGCCTTAAGGTGTCCCAGAGACAGTTCAACGCCCACACATGGAGCGAGACCCGCGTCCTCCGCCCCACACTCGCCCTTAACCCTCCATCATCACCAGCAGCTAGCACCTACTCCCAATGTGCCACCCCAGGCGGAGTGGAGTGGGGGAGGACTGCTCCAGCTGCAGGTAACAGTGAAGAAGGAAAGCGGGGCGGACGGGACGGAGTCGGCGGGAACGACGCCGTGCCAAGTGGCCGAGGTGACGACGAGTAGGAGTTCGGCGGAGGGCGCGACGCCCACGTCGACGTCCAGTGGAACGCCTTCGTCTGACCCCAACCCTATAGCGGCGCTAAGTCAGATGCCACTTCTGTGCATGTCCCCGAGTGCGGTGCTTTTGAAGAGTATAAAGGTGGAGGAGGGGCCCATGCCTACATCTCCCGATGTATTGTCTCCGACGACGACGTCCACGACGCCTGTGGATTGCGCTCAGTCGCAGAACAAGGACTGCGGCGGAAGGCAGTCTCCGATGAAGCGGCAGCAGCACTCCAAGTCCAAGAAGGATTCGTTGCCTCCTTACGCTGAAGTTCCTCTTTCCTCTTCGTCTAATTCGGGTGAGTCTCAGAGATGCTTCTTACATGTCTTAGAGCAGAAGTTGGTATTACATAGGATAGCTGTAGATGGCCCATTTATTATTTCTGACCTGTCCTCGTAATCTTTCCAACATTTATCCTTGCATCTAATTTACTACATTCTTACTGTACACTAAGGTCAATAAATATTTCCATTATTATTTAGAAATACATTTATCCACAAAGTCCCACAAAGATCAGCCAGATGTTTAAGAGGTAAATTCAAATTGCATAAGTTATTATGAGTAACGTAGAGAGGAGACATTGGTGTCTCGTGGTGATAGGGTATGGACTATACCTACTCAACTGCCATGGGAGGTGTTAGCAAATATTCTTCCACATCACCAGATCTTAGATATGCCGAAAGCTTAGTTGTGCATGTCTCCAAGCTAACTTATCAATAATTCAGTTGAGTTGTACGATCGATTCCTTTATAATCGATTTGTCTCTTTTCTGGACTGCCATTAACAGTGGCTCAAGTACCGATAGGCGCCGTAGTCGGAAGGCAGAGGGTCGACGATGCCGGACCTAGGTTGGCCCCACTGCCGCACGTGGCCCCGGTAACCCTCCCGCAGCTAGAGAAGAGGTCGGAGGCTCAGCAAGCTCCCACCGGTGGTCTCCTGTTGGTGCGCGGCGCGGATCACCACAAGGGTCGACTCAAAGGGGTCACGGACGTGTCGCAAACGCCGTCGACTCCCACCCTAACCGTTTCAGCGCCGTCTGCAATGGTGGCGCCAGTTCCAGCGTGTAACCCCCAGTCAGCCGATCAACTCACGGCTACTTCTATATCCGCTTCCGCGATAGGTGAGTTTATTCATGATTCTGCATCGCTGAACATTTGATGGATAGATTTTGGCTCCTGCCAGAAGAACCGAAGTCAGATTAAAATTTTGCACTTGATGGCAACTTAATTAAGAGCACATTTGTGATGTGGCAGAGTATTTATGAATAAAAAGCTTATTAGATTACTAGTATTTAAATGGATCTTTATTGCTTATTCGTATGTTAGGATAGTTGAAAAAATTCAAGATATCTTTAGTGTAACATATATTTGGAAATTCTTTTTGCTTAGTTTTTGGATGTAATTATTGAGATTTTGATCTACAATTTTAGTGAAGATTCTTGATTTAAATGTTTATTCCATCTCTCAGATATCATGATTAATAATGTTGAAGGTTGAGTGAAACGTGAATAATATTTAATCGTAACATTTGGAATTGAAACTTGAGATATTATAACGAAACGAATTAAAATCCGATACTGAAAGAAAAGAGAGATGTTTCACAGGAACTTTTAGTCACTTGCGGCCAAAACGATATCCAGCTACTTTGCTTCATTGATCAGATGATGTTTTCAAGTGATGATTTAAATGAACTCGGATACATAGCTCATTCATGTCCATCTCGCTCGGGGACAGCAGGTTTTAACAATCCCCAGAACCTCATCGCGAGAGATCATCGAATCTCACTCCGGCATCCGGAAAAGAACGCAAACATCCTTCCAGGTCTCCGGAAAACGGAAAATGAAAATCCCCCGTCAATGATAAATTCCTTTCTCAATCACGTGACACGCAAACAAACACGCTCGCTACACCCGCCCACTCGCACGCACGTGCTCTTCACCATGACATTCCCTCACCCCAGTCCTCCTTCTCACGTTCGGGTTCCTCGTTCCACAGCCGCGCCGGGTGCCGTGCTGCAGTCCGCACCCTGCGAAGAGGCCGCGGCCGGGGAAGTGGCGGCGGCGGTGGCGGCCGCAGTGGCCAATGGGATGCACTCGTGGGCGGGGCCAGCGCCGCTCCATCACAGCCCCACTCTGACGCCGCCCCACCACCTCCACCACCACCACACCCTGTGGCTGGGCCAGGGACAGACTTTCCCAGGTGAGTGCCGAAGCACAAAGATCGCCTCTCCGAATGAGCCCAAGATATGCCTCTGGAGCGATACCTCAGCACACGATTGTGCTGCGTTCCGATCAGCGCCTGTTTGTCCAATGATGATTTCCACTTAGGGTTCCAAATTGAATTGCTCGTCATCCCTGCCAACAAAATGCTTTTGTCATTGATCTTTCTTATTACCCATTCTTTTAACCCTATCCGGTTCAAATTTTGTAAAAGTGGCAAAATATTTTTTTTCCTACTGAAAGATCTTTGAGGGTGCAATATATCTGCAGAATATCTTTAATTCGTTCAAACGTAATTACAGCCAAACTTTCTGACAACTTTTGATGGAATCAAGTTGTGTTTAGCAAAAAATATTTTTTTAAATATTTTTCGGGCGACTGCTCAAAACATTAAATTGCAATTTTGCACGTAAGTGAAAGAATTTAAATGATTATACGTAAAATATTACACTTACAAGGGTTTATTTCGTTAGTATTAAGCGGCTGAAATACTTTCCCTGTCCTAAAAGAGCGTGAAAATCTCTGTATGTTTTTACAGCATTTCAATACAAAAATAGGGACAAAATACATCTTCTGTTTCTTGTGGTCAGTGATTATAAGGTATATTGTCATCTTAAACCCACAAAGGTGACGTCTTGTGTCTATGAATAACGTAAATATTCATTCCGCTTTCATGCTTTGACAGTGAGCACCTCCTTATGAAATATCTGCGGTTAGATTTAGCAGAGTATATTATTTTGATGATATTCATATATCGTCCAAACTCACAGAAATATTGATACCTATTTTAACTCTATGCATAAACAGCACTGTGTCGTATCGCAGTTCCCATATAAACTAAACAAGAGAATTTCAAATAACAATTTGAAATTCTCTTGTTTTCCAGTAACTAAATTCAGCGGCATGGTGGAGCTTTTTCTTTATTTTCACGAGCAAGACTTTTGCTATGATTTCGTTTGTTACAATAACAAATCCCACCCGATGTATATATTATACCAACCGAACAACTTAGTGTCTCAAGATAGACCTCCTCATCTGGCGTTCCCCCGCGCAAATGAAACGAACTCCCGGCAATTATCTCCTTACTCAACGCCGCCCCATCGATTCGTCCACGGAAAGCATGATTATCGCCAGAACGTACTTCCCGAACGAGCGGGACATTCAATCATAGAGATGATAGGGAAAGAAATGGCGGAGGTGGGGAACGACATCCCTTTTATCTGCGTTCCTAACGACGCCCGGGGATATGACCACGTTTATAGCATTCGTGCGTGCCCTTAATGTAGATTTATCAAACGCTAATCCTTGGGCGCATGCAGATGCGTGACGGACCAAAGAAAGTGATACTCGAGGCGTTTCTCATTCGCTATCTCTCCGAAAAAAAGATCGGGGATATTAGTTGGAGAGACGACTCCATCCTCCCATTCCGCGCATTATCTTATCTAGCCATTGTTTCATGCTTTTTTAGATCGCGTGCCTCTCGGAGTAACGATGGAGAGTTCTTGGTTCGATTCGCGGGTGTTTTGTCTCATCCCTCGGAATAATGTGTTTTTCATCGCGCTCGGCCATTTCGCATGGTATTCATCGCGACATTTCGTCTCCATGGGAGATCTCGCCCACATTTATTTCCCTCTTATCTCCCCGTGGTTTGTTTACCTCCCGGCGATCCTTTCCTTATCCCTTTCTTACGTTCTTCCTTTGCGTTATTCCCGACGTGGGTTCACGCACTATCATGTTCACCTCCAAAGATGCGCAGACAAAGTGATACTTGCCTTACTCAAAGAGGGTAAAATTAGCTGCAGCATAAGTTCACATTCAGCTCAGTACAACCAGAACTTTACGTAAAACAGCTCCTTGAGGATTGTAGTTTTTTCCATAAAGTGAAACATTTTCGTGTTGATCATTTATTTTACCAACTATTGGAAAAGGTACACATACGAAGGGGAAATTTTTTTAAGGAAGTAGTTCTTTCTCGTTGAATTTTATGCAGGAATGGTACTCGGGACTCCAACCGAGTAGCGGCTCCACATCTCGTCGACGTTTCGGCCGTATAATCTGCGACCGTCGATTCATTGTCCTGTAGATGGTCGCAGAGCATGCGGCCGAAACGTAGGCGATATGGAAAGACACTGTTCGGTTGAAGTCCGAAGAAATATTCCTACATAGGAAAATCATAGTTTCTTAGCTGCATTAATGATGGAGCTTAAAAATTATCCGTGTGTCCATTCGTCTTCTGTCCTTCTCATCCTAATATACTCCTGTGTCCCCTCTCTTTTGATGCTTCTCGCACACATCTTCAGCGGGAAAAGGGTTATGCCAACGCTCCTCGGCGAACAAAACGCACTGCCGCGGCGCTGATACTGCCGGAGCGTATTTTTTTGGAAAGAAAAGAAGGGAGGCAACGCGTGGGGTCAGGGGGGAGCGATGGGGCGGGGGGATCGAAAAAGCTCCCCGAAGAATTCCTTGGCAACGAGAGGCCGAGATGTTTCTTCCATACTGCGGCATCCCCAACGTAGTTAATGCTCTCTTTCCCTCTGTTTCGGAGCCGCGTGTCCCTTGCATCATTAGGCTGGGGCTATTCCTGGAAACCCGACTCTCTATCTATCTTCCTCGTGAGGGTTTAGCGTAGTCTTAGCTGCCACGAGAGAACGAATAAGGGCAGTCCTAATGGTTTTTCTCCCCCCCTCTCCATCTCTCCAGCTAAGACCCATTTTTTTTTCTTCTCGCGCTAATGAAAACTGTGGTTCAAATGGTCCGTGAAGAAAAAGGAAAATATGCATTGAGATCTGAAGTTTTATGTTCGCATTACACTGGTTGACGGGTTTCTGTGAAGAATACAGCTCAAATGCAAAATCCAAGGAATGCAAATTTTGAGTGGCCTTAAGATTAAATTAATACTGCCATAAATTAGTCTCCAGTTCTCATCAACGAACTATAAAATCCCATTTTATGTGCTCCAAATTGATGAAAATTAAATAACAGGGAAGCATCATAATGCATTTTAGACGTAAATATTTGAATTAATATATCACAATCTTATGTCTTTTTTCTTACGGTAACTTCACCTGCCCCGATATTCGCTAGTTCGCTAACCTCCTTTTCTGTAATAATTGTTAATTTATCCCACCCCTCATATAGCCAAAGAAATCCCTCTGTCAAATATGTGCGAACGATATACTTTCCGTACATGAATGATATTGTTATCTTTTCCCTTTCCGATCCCATTGATATAGTCGTTTGGTTGATTCTGACAGAATCACCAAGCAAGCTCGTTTTTCGCTCCATTTCAACGGAAAATCTCAGTATCCTTCGGTAAACCACCGTTGTGTACATCTAATTTGATTGATTGAAAGTTTTTGGGTCCGCTCTACGCGTCGCGAGGGGCCGTGGATAATTAGTCGCCGCATTTCTTCTGCCTCCATATCTACCAATCGCAACATTGACGACTTGAACGCATTCTCGCGGTAAAAGCGATGGTTCCACGCGTTTGGGTTGGGCGGGAAAGCCGGGGAGGAGATGCTGTGCCGCGCGGGAGGCTGGCGGTAATAGCTCGGATAAGGGACAGTCGTTTATTGGATTGATAATCGGTGGAAATAACTGGCGATGTAAAGTCTCCGCGTATTTAATTATAGGGGAGGGCGAGCGGCCAGCTATTTGGAGGAGGTGGGCGCTTATTGACTCAAGGTTTCGGTTTTAATGGATATGGTAGAGGAGTCGATGATATCGACGCGGGCCGTAAACCGCTAGGGCTCAAGTGCCTTTTTTTCCTTTATCGTGGTCTAACTGCTGTTTTATGTTTTTGAGAGAAAAGAGGTATTAATGGCGTTGAAAGTGCAAGAATAGAAAATGGGTGACTACTTTTAGGATCGGGATGGATGGAGGGCGTTCGGAGTGGCCAATTGCTAGCTAAACATTTCAAGCGTTGGAATCGAGCTGTAATCGACCACGCTTTTTAACTCACGATGAAATATCTGTGAGAGCGCCAAGGCTTAGAAGCTCTCTCAATGAGGGAAATGAAACAATAAAGAAGCATCTGATTGCTGAATGGGATTTTTTTTATACCCATACTTGGAGATATTTCTTGCGTGAGTTATTCCAGAATAACTTTCGCGAAACTAAAAGCGTCGGTTTGCTTATTCTGCCACGATCGTTTGTGAAAGCTGAAGGTTATCAACTAGACAAAAATTATTGTTTTGTTGGGATGTCTTCCTTACTGGACCATTTTGCTGTCTTCTTGCAGCGCCGGTGCCTTTGCAACTGGGCGCGTCGCAGACGCAACCAGCGGATGCCCAACATGTCCCTCTGCCCCCTGTTGGATACCAGTTGGTGCGAGATCCGCTAACAGGGCAGCTTCTCCTCATTCCCGCAACAAATTTAGGTAAGAAACCACAACAGCCTTCTTTTTCTTATTTTGACCCATCAAAGGTATGACGCTCTTTCTCCTTTATTATTGTTTTCTCGTTCATTCATCTCGGAGGGAATGTTTAAGTAAGCATTTTCAAGGAGGATTAACCTCCATTAGAGTAAAATGCCTCCGATTGGGGAAAACAGTTTTTGATAGCTACTGGTAGGGAAGCGCTATTCACTCTTACTCGCGAGTCGAGATTAAATGACGTTGAAAATTTTCATCGCGGACATCAATCAATGCCTTCCGTTGGCTCATTTTGGAATATTCTTCCTTGCCGAATACGCAATGCGAAAATGCTTTCCCCTGCGAAGGTACTCGGATGAAAGAAAGAAATATTTCGCGGGGGCAATAAATTACTCTCATCAGACGTCTTGAAGTTGACCGATTGCCGTTTTAATTATGAGTTTCAGTATCGATTTTAAGTTAACTTCCGTCGGAGGCTGAATCATTATTATTGTGGACTATGAGATTCTCTTCACTTAAAGACGTGAGATGTGTCTTAGACCTTTTCTGGATTCGCATTTACAGCGGCATTTGTAGCTCACAGATTTCCTCTCACTATCTAATCTCACAAGATCCATTGTCATTTCTCATCCCTCTCGACATTACATATAAATTTCAAGAAACTCTTACGTATTAATCAGATGCCACAGATTTTTATTATTTTATGAAGTAAACAACATAAATCAGATTCATCCCTTAAAAAAGTCCCGTTTTATATTTCACTAATATAAAAAGTTTTTCATTTGACTACTACTCGTAACTATCACCAGAAAATCTACTCAAATCTGAAACATTCTGTTTGATAAGTGAGCTACCAACACCGCGATGATCTTTAACTTGAACGTGCCTTAGATTCTGGGGAAAATTTCCCGATAGATCCCTGTTCTTGATCTGCATTAACTAGACAATCATCCACGAGGTATGATTGACCGTTTTCTCGCTCTCTCGATGCAGCCGAGCACCTCCAGCGTGCAGCAGCTGCCGCGGCGGCGGCCGTGGTGTGGCCCTCCTTCCCGTCCGCCCTGCCCCCGCACGCGAGCGCCACCTCGCCGCACCTGCACCAACTGATGCTGCAGCAGCCCCAACAGCCTCAGCAGCAGCACATACAGCTCTTCCCCGGATCCCAGCATCCACAGCAGCAGCAACACCAGGCGGCGGAGCACCACCAGACTGAGACCGAGTACAGGATACTGTTCCAACACCAAATACAGCAGCAGCACCAACAGCCTCACCATCAGCCTCACCAGCTACAGCAGCAGCCTTCGCAGGAGCAGACGCTGGTCATCCCGCCCGTCCACGACTTTGTGAAGAAGAAGGACGATGCCGAAGGGGCGCCGCTGGTCGGAGGTCACGCCCCCGCCGGGATCCTCATCGCCGTGCCGAAGGTGGAGGTGGTGGAGCCGGAGGAAGAGGAAGGCAACGCTCAGATTTCCGTGGACGACGTGAAACCCGGAATCGGCGTGTCTACAGCACCTCCTACGGGGTTCTTCCATCCCCACCAGCCGCACCTGGCACACAGTCGTCGCGCGAGTGCGGAACTGTTGGTGCCGAGCGTGGCGACGATAGGAACTGTGATGTCGCCGGCTGCGGCCCAGGCACCGGCCAGCTCGGCGTCCTTCCCGCCTTACGTGTTCCCAGCCTCCATCGCCTCGGCGGTTGGGACGAACGCGACGCCGGTTGCGACGGGCTCCGCAGTGACGTCCACCCCCGCCGTTCAATATTTTTACGAGCACGGCGTGGTTCGAATGGCGCAGGCAGCGCAACCGTCGGCTGCTGTGCAGACGGATAGCGGAAGAAGGTCACAGGTGAGGTCCCTTTCTCTAAGTTTAGCTAAGGGTTAGATCAGTTTTCTGAACTTTTTCATTCCATTGTTCCCTTGATTATGCCCTGCTAAAATCTCCAATGCAAATTCTTATCTGAACGAACAAACCCAGATTATTACGGAAAGTAAAACAGTGTTGCTGTGTTTAAACGTCCGCAAATTACTTAATGGCAATTTTCTGTTTTTTTACTGTCTATAACCCATTATCATTTGAATTGAGAAAGAAGTGTGATCTTCAGTCAAATTTATATCATAACTTCAAGTCCTCTTTGGTTAGTCCATAAATTAATGTATTTTTTTTCATTCTTAAGTAAATTTTTAATATTAACTTGTTTATTCATCGAGCAAAATGTATCCGCAAGATTTAACAATTATAGATATTTTTAAATAGCTAATTAGAAATGGTATTAAGAAATAAAATCTCACGCATGAAAATCTTCATTCTTTCACTATGTGGAGTAATATTCTTATTTCTCTCGATTTGCATATAAAGAAGTTACTATTTTTGAATTTTTAAATGTTTATCTTTCTCGTTTTCTCTATATTTCACGATTAGTAATATTGACACTCTCATAACCAATTATAAAGCGCGTACTTAAATAAAACGTCTATTTGATGGAATTTTCAGGGAACCTCACCCGTGAATCCTGCAGACACGTGCCTCACCCCTCCACCGGAAACCCCTTGCGCCACCTCCGAAGGTCCAGAAGAAACGGACGTGGCCAATTCGAGGGGTAACAACGCCTGCGATGCCTCAGCCGAATCGGTGATGAAGCCGTCCTCTTCGTCTTCGGACCCAGCCTCCAATCAAGACGCCCGCACCGCGTCCACCGAAACGGAACAGAACGTCAATTCGTCGAGCCTCTGTCAAGGGCCGACGGAAATGGAGGAGCCGGCCGTTCAGGTTCAGGACGCCGGTAACCAAACCGAAATGACAATGGGCAGCGACGACGATTCCATCACCATCAACGCCTCGTCGGACGAAACCACGAGCGAATCCACGCAGCACGCCACCGCGTTCACAAACACGGACGTGATGACATCCACCGATTCCCAGGACGCCAGTATCCTCAAGCCTCCGAGACTGATCGTCATCCAACCCCCACTGCAGAGCCCACCGAACAAAGCCGAAAGCGACGAAGAAAAGAAACCCAAGATCGAAGCGAAAGTTTGCGCCCCGGCCCCAAACGAGACGGTGGATCTCAGCGGATTGGAGTTGCTGTCGAACAGCATCGAGCAGTTCGAAAGCAACAGGACGCAAGAGATGCCGCGGTTGGAGAGGCACGAGACGAGGCCCGCAGAGGTTTCCGCTATTAGTGAGAAGGCGAAGCAGCCGGAGCCAAAGTCGGAAGAACCCGAAGCCCCCAGATTGGACGTGGAGGCCACTTCGGAGAGCTTGGTGCAGAAGCCGAAGGAGGAACCGAAAGAAGAGTCCCAAGGCGAAAGGAAAGTCGAAGAAGATTCTTCCGGTGCCTTCGCTGGCGGCCTCGGCTTGCTCTGCGCCCTCGCCGAGCAGAGGTTCATGGAAGAAGTCGCCAGATCGGAACCCGCAAGTCCGGCGTCATCACGGACTGCAGAAATCAAGAATGCCTCATCTCCTTCTCCGTCTTCCAAGAAGAGCGTCGACATCCACCGAAATTACAAGAGTCCAAAATCTGAGCGAGAGATCAAAGCATTCATCGCCAGCAAGGTTTCCCAATATCAGGGGCAGAGTAATTCCCAGACTCAGCCGTTCCAGTACTCCCAAGTGCAGCAGAACCTCTTCCAAAGCATAATCAACTCCAACGCTAGCAACTCTGGCTCCAAAGTTTTTCCCTCCTCCCCTTTCTCTATCATCAACGGAGGGTCCACGTCTGCTGGTTCCTCGGGATCCTGCTCTGGAAGCTTTGGCGGCACTTCGGACGTGATGGACGCCATGGAGTTGGACATGAGGATGCGCCTCGCAGAGCTGCAGAGGAAATATCGAGAGAAGCAGAGAGAACTCTCTCGACTTCAGCATTCCAGGACAAAGGCCACCGGAGACGAAGCGACCACTGCTTCTGGGGCCGAATCCTGCGCTGTAGCTTCTTCCGACAATCCCAGTCCGACCAAGAGGGGCCCCGGAAGGCCTAGGAAGCAGACGGGGAAGAAAGCGATAACTCCTTCCCTCAACTCAGCTCTTGCAGCGTCCAGAAGGGGAAGCAGCAGCAGTAGCGGAAGCAGTTGCTGCGGAGGAATCAGCCCCCAGAAGGAACTTTCCCCTCCGGTTTTGGAGAAGGTCACGGAGGTCATGGCTCTGAGAAAAAGGAGGAGGAGACGTCAGAGGAAAACGCTTCGAAGACACCACAAGCAGAAGTGCGGATACTCGGAAGATGAGGACGACGACGACGAGACCGGCGATGAGGAAGACGCGGGTGGTGACAAAGAATCTGCCGAAGCAGCGCCGCGGTTGAGGCTGGCTTCGAAAGAGATCCTGAAACCGCCGACATTGACAGCGAATAGGATCATCAACTGCGCGAGGTTCAAACCAGAAGAGACATCTGACGTCCTCACCACAGAGGCCAGCATCAAAGCTTTTAAACTGCCCCAATGCAACGTTAACTTGGTGAAACTGAAGGCGTCGACGATCGCCGGACGGGTCAAGGCGAGCGAACTTACTCCGGTGTTGTCCAAAGCTGGAACGTCCAGCGATACCAAGGGGAAGACGGGAGCTAGCAGTGATAAACCTTCCACAGGACCAAGTAAGTTGGTGATTGAAGCAGTCATCTGTAAATAATAAATTTTTGGTATTCAATCTCCGGGATGTGTCACCAAAGAGAGGAAGAAGGTTGTACGTATGAGAACCTTAATGCGAGAACAGAATTTTCTACTCTCCTCGAACCTTTCCTTTTTATTTCCTTACATCTTTTGGTTAAGGGTGAATAAAGTAATTCTGTTGGAAAAGCTTACATAATTGCTTTTATACTTGTAACTTCGCTTCACTAACCTCTTTTGTGATTCTTTTGGTTTAACGGAAACCTTTTCCTCTTTTTTTAATTAACATTGTATTGGTTTCTGGTTGCATGAATGGGATTTGTGCCTATTTACGGATTAAGAGGGATATCTTACATGGTTTCGGAATTTCTGGGGCGAGTAAAATTTGAGCTTTGGGTGTTTTGTGATTTATTGGTTTTGGTTTCGATCTTTTTATTGGATTACGGAGTCTTTTTTCACTTTTTCAAATCTTTCAAGTGGCTTATTTTTATACTCTTGAATCCTATCGGCTAAGGAACTAAAATTAAATTAATCTTCTACGTAATGGATTTTTATTTCAATTCTTTTTGACGACTTCTTGGAACTTCCGTGACTAATTTTACGGAATAGTTCGGCTCATCGTCATTCTTTGTGTCTTTGGGTTTATATGTTTTCCCTTGGTGTTACCGATCAATGAAATCTATTCTCATAAACTAAGTCCAAGGACTCAGCAAATATCTGTCTCCAGCTTAAATCTATGCTGACACTATCCCTTAGTTTTAGTGTACTTAAATCGCTAGAAATATTTTAATTGGATTTTCTGGCATGCTTTTTGCATAGTTTGTTCATGGTCATAGTGCAGTGGCGAATTCTCTGTACATAACGCTTGCTTGCTATCTTTGCTATCAATTTTGATGATCTCAGATGTGGCTCAAATGAAAACTAGAATTGAAATTTTCCCAAAATCTTGGTTGCCACTGGGTTAAAATTACTGTTTGCCTGTCGCCTCACAACCCTCCTTTCGTATCCTTCGCACTAACTTTTTAGACTCTGGAGGGCTTTTTTGGCATCTTGTTTTATGAAAACTAAAAAAAAAATCAATAATTGAGAGTCGCACGTTATGGGATCAATGTTGTGTGTCTTTTCACATTAACATTAAATGAATAAAAAAAGAAAATACCTTTTCTTGCTTCTCGCATAAAGTGATTGAAACGCTGCTCTCCTTTTCTTTCGCCATTAGTTTTTCCTTTATTACCAGTTAGTACTTTTTCTTTCTTTCCTTTGTTTGCTTTTCTCCAATAGGCCTGCTAGTGTCCGCTTCTTCCGCTTCCGGTGCCTCCTGGCTTGCCCGCAACACGCAAAACAACAGCTACATCACCTCCAACAACAGCGATTACAACAAGAACAAGGCAACCGGCAACATCAGTAACAATGACAGCTCGTCGCTATCCCCATTCCACCGAAACAGCCTCCTTAACCCGTCTACTCCATCTCCCCTGAGCGGCAAGGCCCTTCTAGCTCCATCTTCCCTCCGCATTCCCTCCACAACCGTTCCCTCGGTCAGGAAGCAGTCTTTATCGTGCTATACGTTCGGATCCAAGCAGTTGACTCCTTCCTTATTGTCCAGCGGTGAGTTCCAATTGGATTTGGCCTGGGACAGAATCGATGCGGGATTTAAAGGAAAAGAGTGCGCGGGGAAACGGATTTGTTTCCTCGATGGAAAGATCGCTGGGTTTTAATGGAAAGGGCGGAATATAGATATCCACGAAGACCGCGCGGGGTTTTTACGAACCGTGGGAAGAATCGGGCCGTCATAAGTTTGACTGCATCCTCAATTTGTATGGAGAATATAGCCGTTCTTCCGGACGAATTTCCGCAGGCTCCAAAGCTCGTTTCTTTTCTTTTTCCTCGATGCTTACTTTTCGGTGGGAATGCTCCAAGAAGCCATGGAACTTTCAGAAGACGGATTATGAAATTGGAATTGTTTCTCAGGAATGAGCCAAGGCTTTCAGTAAATGATGGAGAACCGGATGGAATAATTGACGTGGAAAGTCATGCGCCGCAAGGCCGGAAATATTTAACGATTGCAGTGATAAACTTATGATTGCCCGATATTTGTTTACCTTTCTTTAGCCAAAATGCGTTTCGTCGTCACAATCGTGGATTTTCTCGCTTTTACCCCGTTTCATTTGGAAAAGAAAGCCGTAAAATATTCTCTGATTTGGATACTCAGACACACTAATTTTTAAATAAAGAAGAACGCATCGGGATGTAAAATAAGTCACTTTTATGGATTGCCATGAAGATATTCCATATGATATTGAATCGTACATATATGACGCATTTTCTGCATGCTCTAAAATGGACAGCACCAGGAGGCAATATGAAGAGACTGAAAAGCCCACTTAATCGTTAAATTAACTAAAGGGTGCCAGCAAAATAATTAATAAGACCTTGTAGATTCTAAAAATGCTTACACGTTGTTTCTCTTATATTTCTTGAGAATCACCCTTCTTATGGGATTAACAGTGTCCTGTGATGAGATTGAAAGTGTTTCTTGTTTGGCTTTGAGTGTCATTAACATTTGTTGCACTGGAACGTATTGTCTTCTTCACTTCATAATTTTGACGTTGTATTTTATTGTTTTCTTTCTTAATAAAGGCGAGAAACAGCGTCTGGAATCTTTGACTTCCGACTCTTCCATGCTCTGGTTCTTGAAGCCAGATTCCGATGCCAATAAGGAGCCTGCCGTTGGAGTAGGCGGTTTTTCCCCAAGTCAGAAAGCGGAGGAAAAACCAACACCGCTAACTCCCATGACATCAGAATCAACAACTCCAACCTCAGAGGTAATTACAGTTTTAATTCAGGGAGTTATGATTAGTAAAACTTTCCAAGAAATCAGTTCCATAATCAATATCGCGTTTTTTATCTGTCAGTATTTCAGTTTATCGTTGGAAAAAAATGTATTATTTTTACTCTCAAATTCTGAAAGAAGGTATATATATATATATATATATATATATATATATATATATATATATATATATATATATATATATATATATATATATATACTGAAGTATTTTCCATCAGAAAATGCAAAATTATTTTCTAACAGTAAGGGAATGTGCTCAAGATATAAGTGGTGGGTAAAGTCGTAAAAGACTGGAATTGAAGCCCAAATCTTCCACTCTCATTACAGAAGCTCTGATCTAGTTGAGCTAGCTAGCTGTCTCATTGTTTTTGGAAACAGTTCCGGACAAAGCGATAATATAGTGTCTAATTTCTGGTTTATAGTTACTCAAATTGAATTTGAATTGTAGGAAATGCTTCAATCCTTTCTTTTTATTCTTTGAGTTTTCCCGGCGTGGCATTTTTCGTGAAAGTATAATCTTAGGAAGAATTGTGTATAATTAGATTAGAAATCTAAAAGATTTTAAGAAGATTATAAATCCATCTCCTCGATGGAATCTCAATGAAGACCCTCAAAAATTAAGCTGAGTATATTTTATCAGTTACTTACTGTACCGTTCTTATCTCACTCTCTTCCCACCGTAGACGACTTTCGGAAGCAACAGCCTGAGTAGCATCCGCAAGAGGAAAACAACCTCTACTTTGGCGCAGGTGGATCGCACTCCCCAGCAAACTTCCCCTCCTCAGTCACTCCGTTCTTCTCCCTCCTCTCTTTCCTCCTCGTCGTCCTCATCCTCCATCTACTCCTCTTCCTCCTCATCTCCAGCCTTCAAAAAGAGGAAGCCCGGGAGACCCAAGAAGCATTCCGCACGCTCTAAGACGCTGACCACGGAGACCATAGTGGCAAAAAGGTTGAAGAAGAAGAGTGTCGTGGGCTTCATTGTTGGTCCACAGGCACCGAAAGACCCTTCCACGGATTCGCGGGTCCCCACAGCCCTGCCGACGCCGTCCACGATCTCAGCCCCCGCCTCTCCCGCTACCGCCTCCACCGCCCCACTGGCACCCAGCCCCTCTCCTCACAAACCTAAGATAAAGCCCAAACTGAAGGCGGAAGCCAAAGTTAAGAGCAGTTTCTCTTGCGATGACGAAGATGACTGGATTCAGTTACCTCCAACCATACCGTCTCCCCTAAAGGGCAGGAGAAGGGTGTTCGAAGATGCCGTTACAGCCGCCTTACCGACGGCGTCTTCATCCACTCCCACTGCCACCGCGTCGAGGACTACCTGGAGTGCGGAAGGCTGTCCAACGTCTTTGGGGTGGGGCGCCAACACTTCCGCGACAGCGGCAACTCCTACGGATGCCGTCACACCAGAAGCAGCTGCGCCTAAGGCAACTCCTGTACCTGCATCGACCCAGCAGCCAGTGCCTAAGACCAAGAAAAAGCTGGGATCTAAGGGGAAGCTGTCGTTGATGAAGAAGAAGGCGCTGGCTACCGCATCGTCGTCTATTCCTACCAGTGCGGTAGCAACTCCAACAAAGGCAGATGAAGCATCTACGACCCAGGAAACCGAGACCAATCAGTCTCCAGAAAAGAGGCGACGTAGTGGAGAAAGGACAGCTACCACTCAGGACCTTCTGAGGTCACTGAAGAAGAGACAGACGAGGACGCAGAGTGCAGGAGGAACAGTTGGCTCGGCAGCTACCGTCAGTTCAAATCTCTCAAATGCTGCGTTAGCGGCCAAAGTGGCGGTCCGTTCCCGATCATTTGCCGATAATCATGAAAGCAGTAGCTACAGTGAGGGAGAAAACGTGCCTTTGATTGCCTTGAAGGAAAGACCCAGTACGCCTGGTGAGTAGAAACTTTGCAAATTTCCATACATAAAAACATGTAAATCAAAGTGAAGTTATAAAAATCGAATTTCGTGGAATGATATCATGAAATGAACCGGAAATATCTCTTATCCTTCCAGCACCGCGGTCCTGCAAGATCACCCAAGAAGATCTACGTGATGGGTTAAGAGCTTTGACCAGTCCAGACGGAGGTGGACTTCTGTACGCTGGACAAATCAATGCCATTCAAGCGCCAGATGTGTACGGCATTACCTTGGATGGAGAAAGAGGACACCGCCCCCACATATACTCTAGAGAAGAAATCTTGAAGGATACAGTAAGTGTTTATTCAGTAAATATTTACTCTGCTAGTGGAATTTCTCAATGCTGATGGATAATGTGAAACTATTAGTACTGAAATAAATCTCATGAATTCCTTTCATTGTCACAGATTGCTGAGGTAAGACCAGGATCAATTAGGCACTTACAACCCGGAACTCGGGTATGCGCCTACTGGAGCCAGCAATACCGCTGCCTATATCCTGGGACTGTAGCTGCTCCATCATCCCCCGATCCCGAATTAGACCGGAAGTTCATTGGTGTGGAGTTCGACGATGGAGACAGTGGCCGAATTAATATTAATGATATTCGTCTCCTTCCTCAGGATTTCCCCATAGTTGGTGCGTTATCTTACGTTAAATTGGGTTATTTTCACGTTTAGCTCATCCAATCATTCTTTAAAATGCATTCCCTCGCTTTTTTCAGATTACGACCCCAATCCACTGATGTCTCTGGCAAGACGACGAAGGAGAGCCTCTACTACATCCGCAAGTGGTGCACCCGGCGATGGAGTTGTGGTCAAGGATAAGAAAGATCAACTGTCTGCAGCAACCGGTGCGTCTACGCCTGTTTCCAGCACTCCAAATGGCCCTTCTCAAGAAGCATCAACATCAGCTGATCCTTTAACATGCGATTCATCTTTAACAGCAGCAAAGCCTAAGAAAAGGAAGAGGGAAACAGAAAGGAACGACGATTCAACAGCCGATCAAGAACTTCGGAAGAAGAGTTCGTACTGGAGAGAGATGGTATGACAGTTTCCCGATTTTATGTTACACATTTCTGGTTTTTTTAATATTTCTGCACTTCTTGGCATTTCTGGGGGAGTATTTAACGTAATCGTGACTTTCTTGTAGGAAAAAACCATGTCCGCTTCATCGACTTCTGCTTCAAACCCTGGGAGTGCGTTGGTAGAGGCCGATTCTAGCGGACTGCCGATGCCGGGCACGAAAATGTTGAGCGTCACCAAGAAGTTGACAGCCGCTGAGAAGGAGAAGCGGAGGATGAAGAAGCGGGAGAAAGCACGGAAGAGAGACAAACTGAGACGCCAACAGCTCTTGGCTGCGAAGATAGCAGCAACGGCGATGAATTGCGAAGAGCTTGGAGGGCCTCCTGGGAGCAGCATGTTGAATGCCCTCAGCCCAGACATCGCTTCGCTGCTGAAGAAAAAACACAAGAAACATCGAAGCAACAAATGTGATGAAAAATGCTCGTTGCAAGGAAAAAAGCACAGGCACCATCACCATCGTCGAAAACGACACAGGCACCACCATCACAAGCATCGTCACCACAGAAGGGGGTCAAGACACTGTGTTGGCTCCACCGTACCAGGAGTGACTAGCGGTGACACCCCATTATCGTCTGAACCAAGTGCAGAGTCGTTAATTGCTGCAACAAAAGCAGCTGTGGGTTCCCCTAGTTTGCTGACGCATATGAAGAAGAAGAAAAAGAAGAAGAAGGCTGAAGGCAAATCAAAGGAAGCTGTTTGCGTTCCAGCTGAGTCAACTTCTGTTGTTGAAAGTATACAGACTAGTACCTCAGACTCCAATGAGGTTCCCTTACCTCCTGCTCCTGCTGCAGAGCCTGAACCAGAAGAAGCACCAGCTGAGGCTGAAAATGCAGAGGAGAATGAGGAAACAAAAGCAGAAAATGAGGTAGAAGCTACACAAGAAGAAACTGAAGCGGCTCCAAAGAAGACCGCTCAAAAGAACACAAAGGTAAGAATTTATGAATAGTGATGAATTTATCCTGTCAAATGTATTATAATTTTCATTATTATCTCTACTTAGCGATTCTTTATAATTTCCCTTATGTCATAGTATTATAGTGAGAGTAATTTTCTGCAAAAATTCTTGTGTAATGTGTTACAATCTGCTTAGATATAATATTTTAATTAGGTATACTTTGTGTGCCCAAAACAAAGATTCCATCTCAAGTGAAACATTTGTTTTTGTATTTCTTAATATTTTATGTATAAAAGAAGCCTTATTCCTTTTTGTATGTCAAAACTTACAATCTACTGATTTCACAGAAGGATGCCTCTAGTGGAGCACTATCTGCAAAGTCATCTGCTGCTCCAGCAAGAAAGCAAAGAGACAGACAACCATCCGTAGAAAGTCGCAGCAAAATGGCGGCATTTTTACCAGCAAGACAGCTGTGGAGGTGGTCAGGTAGAGGATTCAAGAGACCTGGAGCAAAAGGCAGGGGAAAGAAGGAATTCTACAAAGCAATTCAGAGGGGCAAGGAAACAATTAAGGTACAATAAGATTCCCTCATAACTTTCCATTTATTTCGTAACTGTAGCATTTTCTTATTTTTTATCAATGATGATTGCAGTGTTGAAGAAAGACAGTACATTTTATATCAACATATTTCCCCATGTATGAGATATTCCCTGGTTTATGTCTCATTCTGATTTTGGGAACAATACCCGATGTAAAGACTGAAAACCTAATATATGAAGTTCAAAAACAACAAATGCAAAAGCTATTGCCAAAACTTTGAATGGTGGTGGTATGGACATTAGTAGCAGATGTATGAATCAAGAAACTACTATAAGATGTTACCTATTTTTAGAGCTCAAATTCTTCAAAACTCCTTACTCTCGGGGAAATTTAGTACATTATATATGTATAATTTTATATCATGAGTATATCATCTCTTTCGAACTGAATTTTGTTAAATATTTTAGCGAAATAACATTAAGAAATGCAGAAATACCAGTTCCATTTAGGCCAAGCAATGTTATTTCGAAAATATTTCACATCGTAAAAACTACAGAGAACTACTTTTATAAAATGAGTTACTTTAGTTAAATTAGTTAAAATTCAGATACTTATTCTTTATTATCTTATCTTGTATGTTATTATTTTTGAGTCAAGTTCATTTAAAAATTTTAAGCAATATTTATACTGATTTCCTACATTTCAATAATGAATTTACTATATTAGAGTTATGTTGGCTGGATTTTTAATTTATTGATTATATTTGCCCATTTTCATTGAAACGTATTCTTTCCACCTTTAGGTTGGTGACTGTGCTGTGTTCTTGTCCACTGGTCGACCTGATAGGCCGTACATTGGTAGCATTGAATCTATGTGGGAGTCATGGGGAGGAAACATGGTGGTTAGAGTGAAATGGTTTTACCACCCAGAGGAAACAAAAGGGGGACCCTCTGTAGAAGCACTAAAGTTCCCTGTAAGTAAATGCAGTATGTTAAAATAATTACCTTAGGATAGTCTTCTATTGACATTTTTATATATTGTGATAGATTTGACTTTATCCACATTCGAGTAGTGTTGTCCAACTTACTGTAAATACGAAAAAGTAGAGAATGGTTTGCTCATTAACTCCTATCAATACTCTATCGTCTCGAGTAGAGGTACATAGGATGCATGAGATCTACAATATTTATTGATTGGAAAACATCGATTGCCTTTAACTACAAGATTTTTTGTTGCTTTAATATGTATTCTATTTTCTTCGATAAAGTTATATCAATTTTATTTTTAATATTTATATCAAAGGAATAATGATTCCAAAGTTATATGGTAGAACTGCACAGCCTTAAATATCCCCTCATGTCAAAGCTACAAGAGTTCTACTTTTTAATTCTGATGTCTAACAATTGTTCTACTGCATCACTTCCTACATGGTATCTAAACAACTTCTGTAAATTACTTTATCGGTACTTTTCAAGTTCTCAATGCGAATTATATTTCTTTTCAGGGAGCTTTATTCCAGTCTCCACATGTTGATGAAAATGATGTGCAGACCATATCTCACAAATGTGAAGTCCTTGCATTCGGAGATTATCGTAAGCGTATGGGAGATGGAGGAACTGGGGATGAGATGGAGCCATCTAAATACGCTTCAGTGTATGACAACAATGATGTCTATTACTTAGCTGGACACTATGATCCTACAACCGCTGTGTTGACCATGGAACCAGACGTTGCCAAAGGTTAAGCCTTATTGGCTCAGAATATATTATTTTTTCTAGGAGTGATGTGACTTCAGTGACTTGTTTAATTTTATTCATCGTTTGAAACTGCTAGCAAAGCTCAGAAGATTAGAAGTGTGTGAGCAAATCCTCAAAGTGATATATGTGCTGCTTCGATTGAACAGTTCAACCATTGTGCTGGGACAGTTATAGATGAATAGCCTAGGGCATAAGAACTCCAAGTACAAAACAGCCCATTAGTGAGTATAAATGGTTTTTGCCATTAAGTCACCAAAATCTTTTCCCATTCGTAAATATTCTTTCCCCTTTATCAACCCATATGAAGTGGGGATATATTGTAAAATACAAACCATTCCTTTATTTTATGGGTTAATAATATTTGCATCGGTAGAAAAAAATTAGAAGAAAGATTATTTCTCAAGTTCCAGTGAAAATATGCCACAAAATAATTTTTAAAAACTGGCAATTGTGCAATTGGGGAAGAAATAACTATTTTCAAAGAGAGTTGCACCTTTTCACCTACTGCATGTGTGATAGGTTCAACCAACCTGCTAGTAGCGCAAACTGTGCAATCAAGATATTAATGTCCGTCTTTTAAGTGATGTGGCTGTGATTGCTGGTGATTATACAGACTGTTTTGCTGTAATTTACTCTTTACAAACTCTATGAGCTATGCGTAAGCCTCATTCTACAAAATATGACAGATTCATATATGAATGTATGTGTTGAAAAATGCATTCGCAGTATCATATCCCAAGGTATTTGGTATATCATCCGAATATATTTGTGTCTAATGTTTTGCATGAATCTCTTCCAATGTACTAATTGGATAAAATGTCTCTCTTAAGCTAAAATGCCCTTATAGTGATTTGAACATCTAATTGTGAAGTTAGAGTATCTGATCAAATGTTTAAATAGGGTCCAAAGTGAAGTAGAAAAGTGAATATACATAACCTACATCCAAAGGACCCCTATTAAGTGACAGGGTTATTGGGCATGACCAATATGAATGCGCTCAGTTTTGCTCTACATGTCCAGAAAAAATATATATATATAAGATATATAAATTTGTTTGAATTTTTCAGACCAACATCTGCCTCAAAAAGAAGTTCATTAAATTTTGTCTTTCAAATTTGATCAATGAAAGTTGTGTCCTGTTTATAAATATTATAAAGATTAACCTCATGGCAGTTGTTAATATACAAGGACTTTTGTTTCAGAGTTACTCATATTGGTGAAGTGTGTCTCTTATAACGATACATGCATGGCTGAATCTACAATAGAAAAATGTGATATAAAATAAACATCTTTAATTATTAGATGTTGATTGACAAATTCCATTATTTTCTCTACAGAAATGGACAGTCTGTATAGGATGTGAAGATGCAAACATCTTATTGTATATATTTATACTTTGGTTTATTTTTGCATTTTTCATTTTGATGTGTGTTAAAAATACACTACCCAGAAGCATTTAACCTACCCTAAAACATTATTTGTAAGATTTTTCATACTTTATTCATGATACGCTTATATGATTAAGAGCTGCTGCAGACAGTAGAGGTGCCGTTATTTCTATAAATGTTTGTAAAACAAATGCTTACATTAAAAAAATTGTGTGAGAAGATTAAGAGAATATTTCTGTTTGTTGAATGAGGGTGCTATAGTATGCTCAAGGTGAGAAAGATCATACCTAGTTTTTTATGTTACAAATTGCAACTCTAGAAAATGAGGTATGAAATATATGTGTGAATGTTGATGATACTGATGAATGGCTTATTCAAAACATCGTAAAGCTCAAACCGCTCTATTTATTTTCCAGAAAAAAGTGAAAATTATCTCAAGTGTTTGTGTATCAGAGAAGAATGTGATTTTATGTTTTGTACATATGGTCTGTACATAGAGACGGTACAAAATTTACAAAAATAAAATGATTTATGGCAGAGGAATTCCATTTATTTCATTTATTCTAATAAATAACTCTGAATTGTGGTTCTTATTCTTTCAGATATTCAATGGTGAGATGATTCTTGAAATTAACTTATTTGATGATTTTTCAAATTCGTGTTTTCCCTCAGTTTAAATGTATTTTGAAGAAGATAAAATGCAATTGGTTATGCTAATGAAGATCTGAAAAATATATTCATATCAAGGCCATTTATACTAATCTTAATATATAACTAATATAAAGCGCTCCAAATAAATATCTCTTAATTCTTAACTAACACTGTTGATTGTAGATATTTCCTCCTTATCGACATATTGATTGATATTTTTTGGAAAGAAGTATTCCACACTTGGTTTTTTAATCTCTTAAGCACTCATAAACAATATGAGTTTTAAACTCTTCAAGTACAGAAATTATCATGAATACCGGATTTTTCTGACAGATGTAACCAGGTACGGATCTAGAAAAATATTTTGGGGGGGGTCCGATCGAAAAATTTCAAAATAGAAGATATTTCGGCTTTCACAAAACGTGACATTAAAATTGTGTTAGACAAACTCGAATTTTTTCGCTAGTGATTGCTTATTAAATTGTGTTTTTATTTTCGTTATTCGAGTTTCATTTTCAAAAATAGGCACAAGTGATATTTCGGGGGGGGTCCGGACCCCCAGGACCACCCCCCTGGATCCGTCCCTGGATGTAACTTATTTAGCTGTAATTACAATTTATCAACTCTAGCATCTGTAATTTGGACCTACAGTTCCTATTTTACGCATATATCATTATATTTTTATTACTTTCATCCTAACATCTTTGTAATAAAATACCTCATCTTAAATGTTTCCTATGACAAATTCGTATGCTTAAAAACATCAAAAATTTCTACTTCCTATATTTGGCTACTTTCATCCATCTTAGGGCATTTAGGTGACAGAAGTGGTAGGTTCTGTCAGTAATTTGTCTGTTCTGTTTCTGTGGTCTCTGTTCTGCTAGAAGGTGAGCTGTTATGGCTGTTATGAAGGAGATTAATTTTGCAATTTCACCAAGATTTCCAAATATATCTACAGAAGCTTTTAACAGGTGCACATAAGGTAATGAAGTTACTATGGTAATCTATATAATAGCTATAAATTATTGCTAAAAATGTTTAACCCTGGAATATAATAATCAACAGAATTTGAAACATATTCTTACCATGTATTTTATTTAATTTGCTCTTGTTAAAAGAATGGAAATATTACGTAAGTAAACTTTCAATTCTGAATTATTTCATGATAATAATAATACTTCATTTTTCATTAATTTTTGCTGCTGCTATTTTGTAATAGTGCTTATTTTTTTAGAAGAGCTCCAGAGTTTGAATTTAAATTCAAACCACTTTCTGATTAAAGGCACATTTTTATTATATATATGATTTGTGTTTATGAAACTGGATATCCCTGGTGCCAAATGCAAGAAATTCTTCCAAGGCATATTTTTCTAAGTAAATGGTTTCTACCACCTTAAACTGACTAATTTTCATGTCTTGAGCTCTTACGTTTTCTTTTAGATCTTGAGTAGAGTTTTATAAAATAGGAGTTCAACTTGTAGTTAAACCTAACTAATTTTGTACTTTTACAGATTAGCATGATTTTCCTATGTTCAAGTTGCATGTTCTATGTATAGCATTTGCCTATGCCCTTAACTCTGTTCTGATATGTTCAAATTGTCTCTCATTGTAAAAGGTACTATTGTTTAGACCTAACTTTGATAATTAATCATGCACTCTTCATCTAATGATCTATTAACAGTCCATCGTAGGAAGTACATAGTACTAGTAGTACTTAGTTTAAGTGACTCCATGTTTTGATGTAATTGAGTCACAGGGGAGGACAATGCTGTGCTACTCATGCCCTGACCTGCACTTGTAAATGTGAGGTAGAAAATGTATGACCCAATTTGCTCCTGTCACTTATTGCTTAATTTTTGCAAAGAATTCCTTTGATAAACCAATCAAAATAATGTAACCCCTTTTGTTGATATATGACACAGCACAGATTGTGTATGTCACCATATATGTTTTGCCCAAACGATTCTAAGACCACTGCTATGAAATTGTAATCAGCATCAACTAAGTTAGAACAACAGCAGAAGTTCCTATTGTTGTTAAAATAATTGAAATCACTGCTGGAAGAGGTCATTATTACAACATGCTCTCCATCAAGGGAGTTGATGCAGTCAGGAAAATTCCAAATGTTTCTTAATCACTTTGAAATCTGCTCCCAAACCCTCCTGTGGTGAGTTGGTATCTAGACCAATAGTTATTTATTTATTATAGCTTGGAAGACCTGATGGACAATTGCGTGCACTGTGGAGTACCAAAGACAGTAGCTAAGGCAGTGGCTCAGAATGAAACTTGTTAGTTGCACGAAATCTGTAACAAAAAGAGACCAGAATTTTTCATTTTAATATTACCCAAAATTATAATTGCAAACTTATAAAAACAGTTAAAGGTACTCTTTTTAATAATTTAAATCCATTGATTGGTGCTTAAAACTGAACCTAATTTTCAACAAGCTTCCACAGCAACACAAAGACTATTATATATCTTATATCTGCCTTGCGTTTTTTCCTATTCTATTACAACAATAAATGTATATCATCTTTAGAATATGGGTCCTGGCCACCAAAATCAGTTTTGAAAAAATACACCATTTTGGGGGTAGATTACACTCATCCTACATGTTTTTTAATGAGAACTGCATTGGTTGTGTATTTTAATCCTATAGATAGCTAAAAATTCTTTCACTGTGATTTTCAATTGATAAATAGCAATTATTGTATAAGAAATTTTCATAATCATATGTTAGAGGGCCTCTTAACCTAGGAAGAGCAAGAAACTTTGATTTTTATTGTTTTAATTTCAGCAGTAAGTAAGTACATTTAACATTCATGAAGTATAATAAGCATTAGCTTACATAAGGTGTAACAGGTGTTCAGGATGTAACAATATATTTAAGTTTGACTTGTTTAAAACTAAATCTATGCCACTTAAATTTTATTAATCTACATTAATATTTTGAGAAGATTTGTTTAGAGTTAAGCTGATTAATTTCGCATAAAATACTTTGAATTCCTGTACATGTTAGGCGGACTAAAGGGATATTGTTTCACAGGCTACTCAATTCAACTTCAATTTTTGTTTGAATTAGCAAAGATTTGAATTTATTCAGCACACCGATTATGTAACTGTGAGAAGTGTGAGATCGACATCGTTGTCAGGGGCAACGTCGTACAAACGACGAAGGATGAAAGCAACGATTATCTATTCGTGAGAGCGCTTTTTCTCACCTTCGCGCCGTCATAGCGTATGACGGCGGGGAAATACAATGAGAAGCGTCATAAGAAGTCAGTGATGAGCAATAAATTTGATGGTTAGCATAATAATATTATTTTTGTGATTTATTATGCGTTAATTTTAAGTGAAAACATTTATTTATACAATAGAAAGAGTATGACGAGTATAAAAATTGTTGTGTTGACGGTTGACAGACACCATAACCATAAGTTACGGGGTAACGTCAGTCAACTGTCTTTGTTTTGGAAAAGGCGGACAAGTTCAATATTGGTAATTTCTTTACTCTCACGAAGGAAAGTATAAGGTAAGCAGTAGAAAATGTGACGTTTATTACTCGATTACCGATTGATTCATCGAGATAACATAAATATCAGCGTAAAGTAACCTCATTAATCAATAATAATCATATGAGATCACTGAATGATGTTAGCCACTCTCAGAATTGCGGGGGGTTACGGAGTTAACATGTTTTCGTTTTTATTAGAATGGAAGCGCTGTATTTTTTTCCTATACTGCTGCACGAGCACCAGCGCAGGCAGGAAAGGCGAAGGCTCCTACTGATTCGTAGAGGTCTAAGGGATGCCCACAACCCCTTCGAGTTGGACGAAGTCCAATTCAAAAGGCTATTTCGTTTAACGAAGGATATCGCCCGCTGCATTATAGAAGAAGTAAGCCCGCGGTTGCAAAGAAGACGCTCCAATGCATTGCGGATTCACGTGCAGGCAATAAATCACTTATTCCTATTTCACATTAGAATATATATAATAAGGTGAATAACGCTTATTCACACTCCTTTATGAACTTTTTAGGTTCTAATTGCGCTCAGATTCTTCGCGACCGGCTCCTATCAGCGATGCGTTGGGCAGGATCTTTGTGTAGGGCAATCTAAAGTGAGCAACTGCATAAGAAATGTCAGCCGGGCATTAGTGGATATCCTCGCCCATAGGTACATAAAATTTCCAAGAACCTTTGAAGAGCGACAGGCCATTAAAAACAGGCAAGTGAAGATTCTATACTATAATTTATACCTTGGCAACTAGGTAAATATACTTTTTATGTTTTTTCACACATTTTAGGGTTATTCTAAGGTCAATTATAAATGCTTAATTTATATATTTCAGATTCATGGTGGCCAGAGGGTTTCCTGGAGTTATTGGATGTATTGATTGCACCCATATTAGAATAGTTGAGCCAGCTGTTAGGGAGGAGGCATTTTTTAATAATCACCATAGGTCACATTCCATTAATGTACAGGCAGTGAGTACCATAAAGATAGACTTATCAGTTAATATTTTTCACTCTTAAAAAGTATTTATTAGTACAAGGTGACTACACCTAATGATAATGCTGATCTTTAACCAACAGATTTGTGATCATGACCTGAATATACTGTCATTTTCTGCAAGATATCCTGGTTCTGTGCATGATCAATATATATGGAACAGCAGTAGAACCAGGGAAATCATGCAAGGATGGCACAATGAAGGGATAAGAAATACTTGGTTATTGGGTAAGTAAAATAATAGTTCATATTAATCTTGAATTAATTTCAGCCTGATCATGAATCTTGAATGAGAACTCATCAAAAATTCAACTTTCCGTTTTAGGTGATTCTGGCTATGCGTTACAGCCGTATCTGCTAACGCCAGTAAGGCAAGCGGCCCCAAATTCCCCCGAGGAGAGATATACAGCTTGCCATTGCCGAACAAGGAATTGTGTTGAAAGACTGTTTGGGGTTATGAAAAATATGTGGCGGTGCCTCCTTTCGGACAGAGTTCTGCATTACACACCTGAGGTAGCAGGGATGATTACAACTGCCTGTGCAGTACTACATAATTATGCCATAAAGCATAGAATGGAATTGCCTGAGGACGAAATTCCACAACTGGAATTCGTTGAGCACAATGTGGTTGGTGTAGAAGATGATGCGTTGGGAGGCGAAAATGCTAGAAGAATGGTCATACAGCAGTTTTTTTCTTAATGGTAAATGCATCTCTTGAAAATAATCATAATTAATTCATTTAAAATAATTTATCATATAAATAAGAAATTTAATCTTCCATCATCAAAGCAGCTGTTTCGTATTCAGCTGCTGCTGTTCTTCACTCTTCTGTTGATGTCTGTCTTTCTTCCGCTGCAGCCATTCTCTCCATAGCAGCGGAGATTCTTTCAGCTGCAGTGACAAAGGCGGCTGCCATTTTTTCTGGTTTGTCATTCAAGCAGCTTTTCCTTCCGCCTTTCCTCTTTACGCTTCTAATGGGAAAGAAATACTATTTCAAGCGGACCACATTGATAGCTTCATCAGGGGTCTGCTGGAAAAGAAATTATCAAACCTGCTTAATGTGTTACTTAGTATTGGTTACTGCGTATAAACTCTGGTAAGAATCAATCTGAATCTCAATAACTTACAATTACTGTTATTTCCCTCTGTGTTAATGTCTTGACATGTCTTTTTTTAAATACTAAATTCTTATTTATTCAACAGCAAAACTTGACATTCCATACATTTCAGTAATACAGAAAGGATTTACTGTTACTAAATTTCAAAAATGTCTTAAATTTGTAAGAGGCTCTATGAATTTTGCATCAGCAAGTTTCCACGCTGCTCACTCCAAATCTCAGCATGGAAAAACCCTCAGTGAAGGAGAAGTTATTAAAGAAACTCTTCAAAGACATGCACCAGCTTTTCTATTTCACGATATGCAGAATAAAGATGCAATTATTGAGGAAATTTCTGAGGTACCATTCAGTAGAAATGTCATCATCGACAGAATAGTAAGTAATGGTAAATATATTCTGATTCCTCTAGATGAAACTGCTGATGTCACATCAAATCTCAGTTCCCCATTATTGCTTGATATTCTGATGGTCTCACAATGAGGGAAGAGTTGATTAAGTCACAATCAGAGCCAATAAGTACATCAGGAAGCGAAATATGTAAGGTTGTTATGAAAACATTCCGTGACATTGATATCTCTGAAGTTGTGTCAGTGATGACAGATGGGACCAATAAGATGTGATGTGTCACAATATGGTGAGAAAAAATACGTGATTTGTGAACTTACTTATGGAAGCTATTGGACATCCAGTTGTGATTTTTCATTGTATCATCCATCAGGAAGTTTTATGTGCCAATGCAGGATTCACAGAATTTAATGATTGAATGTCATTAGTAAGAAAAGTAATTGATTAAATAGCTGCTGGACCCCTTCACAAGTATGGATTTACTGCACTTATACAGGAAGTTGATTAAACCTACAATGGACTGCTGATGTTCAATGATGAGAGATGGCTGGGCTGAGGAATAGTGCCTACTTAAGCGATTTTTAGTGTGCTTTGTAGAAATTATGTTATTTCTTCAGAAGAATGATCTGGCAAAAGTTCCTCACACCAATGATCATAAATACCAGCCTTGGTGGCTGAGTGGATAGCATGCCATCTAAGCTATCACTCCTGCCCAGTGGCGTAGCGTGCCTTGGCAGGGCCCCGTATAAAAATTTGTTTGGGAGGCCTTAGGAAGGGTAAAGATTTCTCACAAAAGAAAAAAAAAATGTTTGCATAAAATTAAAAGAAATATTTATTCATCAAAATTATCTATCTGTCACTTTTTCCAAAATTTTTACAAACAATTCAAATTAAATATACACTCTCCTTGCCTTTTTATTGGCAAATGGATTTATTAAATCATTTATAGCTGATGATGACTTTAGTTTTTCTAAAGTTTCTGCCTCTATAGACAAATTTGAGAAGTTTTTATTAATTTTTGCTTATGCATGTTGGGGGCCCCCGTGGCCCGGCTGAGTCGGATTTTTCCGTTCAGGGAATGGTTGTGTGTGTTTGTAAGTTACTATTGCCTTGGTGTAGCTCCTTCTAACAAGTTAATTAGAGCTTAGGAGGACTTCACCGTAGAAGGGCAACAGTAGCTTTATAAAAAAGTGGGTCAGCACATTCAAGTTTTTTACAGATCTCTATGTTCACATGAATGAACTAAAATTCAAGTAACTAGGTTTTTTTATCTAAAGTGTACTGATGTTATGTTTGGATACATAAAAGCTGTTGTAAGTAAAATTAAAATTTTTAAGCGAGACGTTGAGACTAAACCTTATAAGTATTTTTCTTGAGTAAAAAAATGTATTTTGAGAAAGTAAGCGCAACTGTACATAATGAATTGAAGCCCATGCATATAAAGTGTATCTTATGCAATAAATTCATTTTATATATCGCATGTTTCATATAAGCTCATTTCCCTCCCGAGAATAAACAAATAAACTTAAAATATTAAAATTCATTTGACAATCAAAATTATACTAATTAATTTTGAAAGGAAATGGGTTGAAATGTCCAAGTTAGCTGGTATAATTTTCTTTTCTTCGTGAATTTAGTCATCAATCAACTTTATTGCCTGTAACCCATGTGCATGAACAATTCCAGAATAGAAACAATTTATTGGTAAGTACTCTCCTAAATTCTGCTATGTGATATTGGTGCTGTGACATTTTTTGTAACAAAAATCCCGTTGAATAAATAAATAAGTTGTATTCCCAAGAACAATAGATTCAATTATTTACATAGTGATGAATATTCCAGCCCTTGAATAGTTTTCTATATTCCAAGAATTAAAAGATTTTGCCTTCAGATTGAAAATGATTGATGGAATGATAAGCTTTTATATCATCCTATGAAATGGGAAATTAAAACAGTTGAATTCCTAATTTTTATTTGCTCTTCTTCTAAGAAGTAAATTTCATTCAGAGCTAAAATAACCTGTGCCTATTAAGCAAATAAATAATATATCTTTTGAGTCTGCAAATCAATCCCAAATCCATCCTATTTTTAACGGGCATGCACACTATCTAAATTATATACAAGATAACATTGTTTTTAGAACATCACTTTCTGTTTTGTATTCCCCCCAATGAGAGCCTAGGAAGAACCAGCACTAAGTTCTGAATTGATGTAACCATTCAACAGGCTGTAGTAGTGGGCCGAGGCACCTCAGTACAACGTTAGCTACCTGGTCGGAAACTTCTTAAGGGTTGTCAACCCCACCAGATATTTTTTCACCAGTCTAACTTTGAAATCTTGGAAACTGGATTGAACACACAAATAGTAATGTGGGTCCCTAAAGCCTGCACAACAACCATTGGACCTGCCATAGGTATAGTTCAATCCTTTAATTTCTTTTTTTGGCTACAAAAAAGCCAATGCAATCCAGCATACCGCTAGCATAAAATTACCCTAAAGGGCAGTAAATATTTTTGCACATTCAAAGAATTTACCAGGACCAATTTTTTTAAAGGTTTAATGTATCTGGTATCTTAGCCCTACTCCAGGACCTGCCAATTTTTTTCACAAATTATTAGCAAGACATTCTCTCAGTAATGACTGGTAATGACAGTAAGTACTCTGTGTCAAAGAGTGGGAGAGAAATAACCAAAAAATGATTGATAAAAGTTTCAGAAAGGACACCAATATCAATATGCCATAAACAACAAAAAATTATGAGTTGAAGAATAACTCTGTTATAAAGAATAAGAGCAAGAACATAATCCCCAAAATTTATTTGATAGTTAATCGCTAGGAATATTTCGAAGGCAGTGTCCTTAGAAGAGAGCAATGTTTGAGTCTGCAAATTCTTCTTCAATGACATGCAACCAATTGTCATAAGTATATTAAACTCTAAGACATTGTCCAACCAATTTTAATATCTATCTTAAAGTACTCATGCTTAACTATGTCCCAATGATTTAGATATAATGCATTATCTGACCAGCAGAGTAAACATTCAGGGCACCATTACCTTAATGACCACCATTAAAATGCCTTGCAATTTGTTGAGTTGATGTATAATGCTCCTAAGAATTCAGTCATGTCACATAATTTCATCCCTTATTTTACATCCCTCAAAAGAAAGATACAAATTGCTCTGATCTATCTTTATCATTCCCGTTTCTGCCGCAATTCAATAAGTTGAAGGTTTTCGATATTTGTCGGACAGGTTTTTATCGCTCCGAGCATATATTAAAAACTGCATGATTATTATCTGGATGCTGCCATATTATTTTGGTTAATGATATTTACCTATCAGTTGAGCTAGCTATTATATTTACGAGTCATATTAGATCTTTAGCTTTACTAATTTCCATTCCCATTTTGGTAAATTTCTAGTAAAAATTTACCCCCATTTTTCCTGATATCCTAGGTTAATTCATTTTCTTTTTTAACGCAAATGTTTGCAAATTTCATAATTACGAAGACTGAATTTTTCTCCACTCTTTCAAGCGCTATCGAATAGCTGTTTGGTTCTTAATCCAATTTTAACCTTTTTATGTAACCCCTAAGCTCCTACTTGCGAATAATTCCTTCGATCATATATTGTCTCTCTTTTGACGTTGAAAGCGATGCCTCTCAAAAGTTTTCGTATTGTCTGCTATTAATTTTATTGCTATAACTGTTCTGTTGATGTCATAACTTATTCTTACCATCGGTGTTGATGAATCTTATAGAAAAGTCGATAAAAGATTATTTCTTGTTACTTTAATGCTGTTTTCGTTTAATGACCTTACTTAGCCAAATTTTTGGGTTCCATATAGCCTGTTAGGTCCCCTTGAAGTTTCTGATTAGAAATGTATTTTTTTTAATAAAGCTGTTGTTTTTTTACAGGAAGTGTAGTTATTACATGATAATTTCTAAAGCCATAGAATAATGGATGCTATTGCTATTCAATTCCCTCATTTTCTGGATTTTTTCAATGTTTTGAAAGTGATTAGGCATTGGCAGTTGATTTTTAAGGTTTTAGCAGTTAATAGACAGTCAAGTTGATAGACATAGACAGTCTGTCTCTTTGATATAAAATTCTTTATTCATTGATATCTATTTGATTAAATATTTTATATAGTTTGATTTTTGAGGAATGCTCGAAAATACTTCCAGCTCTGTGTGTCATTACTTTCATACTTTTATTATCTCATAAAATAATGAATTTTTTTACCACTTGAGGGTGATTACTTTAGCCCACTTTGATTATTTGTTTCAGTGTTAGTTCTCAAATGGTACTTAGAATTAAACAAATACAGTTACATCAAACTTAGGTTAATCTATCCCTCTTTGGAATGCATTCATGGGACTTATTGAAAAAATTTCATTGACATTTATTAATGGGATGTGATTATTATTTTTACTCTTTGACTTCTGGTTACAGAACCTTATGGGCCTTATACTTATGGGGTTTACATTTTAGAGTATTGAAAATAATTAAAGTTATGCTATTCGTGTGAAACTTCAAGTAAACCTTTTCTTTGCTGGAACCTTAAGCTAACAATAGGGATTAAAGGATATGACTTAGAAAGCTTTTGTCCTCTGAGATTGCTTATCATTGTACATAATTATATTATTATTACAATGAATCTTATAATGTTTGAATGAAAGCTTCACTAATTTACCTGATCATTTGATTATAATGAAGTTACATCATTTTCAATATTCAATATTATCAGAATATTTAGAGATATTTCTAAATTGTGATTATTTTCCTTGTTCAAGAAAGGATTTAATTTGATATAAATTTGGCTGAAATACTTTACAGTGAGGTGCATGTCGTAGAAATTCAATATAAGGATGAGATTCCTTATAGAATCATCGCAATTTTAAGATTAGCTCCTTTGCTTTTTTGAAATCTAATTTAATTAAATTAATAAGCATTTTAGTTAAGCATTGGATTCTTTAGGTTATTGATATGGTACTTATGAAGAATGTTTGAGCAAATTTTTAGCTGGAATCAGCTGCTTTCCAGACAATTGAATTTCAAACTTACTTTCCTCAAAATGTTTAACCAACTTCCTCAAACAATCTTAAACACCTCACAATCAGTGGTTCATGCTTCTGTTGCTCTATGGCTTTAGATTTTTTCATGCTTCTTAGGATTAGAAATGTTTTGGAAACAGCAATGTCAGTGAATAATGTATTACCGTGATTTTAACCTGATACAGTGAAACCTCTTGCTTTAGAATACTCAGACACATGATTTGTTATTTTTAATTAATTGTTGCTTAGGATATTTATGTATTTTTTCTACTTGTGAGTAACCAGAGACCCAGATAGCTGGGAATATCTATATACATAAAGCAGAAATTCTGTGGGTTTGTGTGTTTGTGGGTTTGTGTGTTTGTTGGTTTGTGTGTTAGTGGGTTTGTGTGTTTGTGGGTTTGTTTGTCTTGGATTGGAGTCCACACCGTTTGCCCGATTTGTCTCAAACTTTGCATACGTGTCCTCTGATATCAGAAAGGAAGTACTGTTGCATTTTTATTCAAGAATTTTGCTGGGTTCAAACCAAGATCGCTCAGATAGATTTTCATAAGGAATACACGTAAGCTTCACTTTTATCGGTTGCAGGCTTTATTTCTTTTGAAGAATTAAATTAGAAGGAATAGTCGTACAGAGTCGAGACAAACACCGAAAGAAAGAAAATTAAATAAAAATTTTAATTTTGGTCATGGAATCTTACTTTCGATTAGAATTTGCGAGAATATTGGTAAAATATACAAAACTTTTGTGAAAATTTGAGGCTATAAACAATTCATCCCCCTGACGACCGATCCCATTGTTGAATCCGAGCTCATGTTTTATCCCGCAAAAATACTCGTGGACTTTAGGCTCATAAAGCTGATGATTGAGAAGGACGATATATTGCATGGATGAGGGAAGTTGCTTTGCTTTATATCATGCAAGACATAGGTCTTGCATGATATAAAGTAAACATTCTGTGGGTTTGTACGTTTGTTTGTATGTTGTGTGTCTTCGATTTTAGTACAAACCGTTTGCCAGATTCGCGTCAAACTTTGCGTCCGTGTTTTCTGTGACCAGGAAGGACATACTGTCTCAATTTTATTCGATAATTTTTTTGGGTTTGAACCAAGATCGCTCAGATGGGTTTTCATAATCCATCTTCACTTTTATCAGTAGCAGGCTATTTTTCTTTTGAAGAATTAAAATAGAAAAATAGTCGTGCAGAGTCGAGACAAGAAGCAAAAGAACGAAAATAAAATGAATATTCTAATTTTGATCGTGGAATATTGTTTCCGAATCGAAATTTCGAGAATTTCGAAAAAATAAGCGTGAATTTTCCAAAATTGTTGTGTTTGTAAACAGCCAATCCTCCTGCCGAGCTCATGAATTTTTTTTCCTGTATAGTAAGAATAGCTTGGAATTTTAGACTGTATTCTAAAGGGATATTATGCATTGCACGACCGGCAACTTGAATTTAATCTACTTCTACATTCCCCGTTGAGAATCAACGGGCGCTTCAGCTAGTAGATATATAAAGGCAAATAAGCCTTCCACTTTAAAATTTTGTTGACTGATGGAACGCTAATGTACTATCTCTTTTTTGCTGATGAGGATAGAAAGAAAGCATTATTCTTGTATTCTTGTATGACGAAAATTAAGACAAAATTGAGGTAAAACATAGAATTTTCGTTAAAATTATCCGTTTGCGTTGCTTTTTTTCGATACTATCTCAATAAAATAACGAAAATTAAGGACAAAATATAGGAAAGCATTGAAATTTCGGTAACATTATTCGTTTTTCGTGGCTTTTTCGATCACATCTCGGTAAAATGACGAAGATTGAGGCATAAAAGAGGAAAAAAATTATCCGATTTCGTTCCTTTTTTACTTTCTCCATATACGAAGTAGAGAGAAAGTATTGTTTTCATGAAAAAATTCGACTTCGAGATTTCAACGGAAATACATGTTTTGGGGTCCCTAGAACACGTTTTGACCATTTTCGGAATGATGTCTGTGTGTGTGTGTGTGTGTGTGTGTGTGTGTGTGTGTGTGTGTACGTGTGTGTGTGATAGTGGGCGCTCTAACGTGAAAACTATCAATCGTATCAATACCAAACTTCATATATAGTACTGTGGTGTGTGCTGTCAGAGTTGATTAGTTTTTGGAGTAAATCGGTCAACCGGAAGTCGAGCTTTATTCATTAAAGCTCATTTCCGGTTTTCAAAATATCTCCATAAATATGATATATACGTATATTGTATTACTTATAAAAGTTTTAGATAATGTAATTTACTATAACTTTTGTATGAAACATATTTTCGTATCACTGATTGTTTAGGAGTTATTCCTGAAATACTGATAAACCGGAAGTTGCTGATTATGTACTTCGTGGGCGCTCTGGGCTCTATGGGCGAAAGGCCAGTTTCATCGTTTTTCATCCAGCATGTCCCGAACAACATTATTTATAATGTTTAGAGTTCGAAATTACTGTCGTAGATAAGTATTTACATCTTAAATATGGAGAAAGTCATGTGCTGGCCACATCAGATTTTTCGATCGTATCACGATAAAATTAAGAAAATTAAGACGATAAAAAGGTAAAAAATTGCTATTTCGCTAAATTTATCCGTTTTTCGTGGCTTTTTTCGATCATATCTCAATAAAATGACGAATATTAAGGGAAAATAGATGAAAAAAATATAAATTTCGGTAAAACTATCCGTTTTTCTTGGCTTTTGTCGATCATATCTCGATAAAATGATGAAAATTTAGACTATAATGGGGAAAAAATAGAAATTTAGGGTAAAATTATCCGTTTGCGATGCTATTTTTCGATACCATCTCAATAAAATGACGAAAATTAAGGATAAAATACAGGAAAAAATTCAAAATTTCGGTGATATTATACGATTTCGTTGCTTTTCTGGATCATGATTGAAATTTCGCAAACGTTATCCGTTTTCGTTGCTTTCTTCGATCATATCTCGAAACAATGATGAAAATTAAGACGCAAAATAAGGAATAAAATAGAAATTTCGGTAAAATTATCCGTTTGCGTTTCTTTTTTCGATAATATCTCGATTAAATGACGAAAATTAGGACAAAAATGAGGAAAAAAAATAGAAATTTCGGTAAAATTATCCGTTTGCGTTCCTTTTTTCGATAATATCTCAATAAAATGACGAAAATTAAGGATAAAATATAGAAAAAAATTGAAATTCCGGTAAAACTATTCGTTTTTCGTGTTTTTTTTCGATCATAACTCGATAAAATAATGAAAATTAAGAGAAAATTGAGGGAAAAGATTGAAATTTCGCTGAAATTATCCTTTTTCGTTCCTATTTTTAATCATATCACGATAAAATTAAGAATATTTAGACAAAATTGAGGGAAAAGATTGAAATGTCCATACAATTATCCGTTTTCGTTCCTTTTTTCGATCAAATCTCGATAAAATGACAAAGGTTAAGACAAAATTGAAAAGAAAAATTAAATTTTGCTAAAATTATCCGTCTTCGTGCATTTTTCGATCATATCTTGATAAAATGACGAAAATTTAGGAAAATAGAGGAAAAAATTAAATTTCGGTAAAGTTATTCGTTTTTCGTGTGTTTTTCAATCATATCTCCACAAAATGATGAAAATTGAGACAAATTGAGGGAAAATACTGAAATTTCGCTAAAATTATCCGTTTTCGTTCCTTTTTTCGATCGTATCACGATAAAATTAAGAAAATTAAGGCGAAATAAAGGTAAACAAATTACAAATTCGCTAAATTTATCCGTTTTTCGTGGCTTTTTTCAATCATATTTCCATAAAATGATGAAAATTGAGACAAAATTGAGGAAAAAGACTGAAATTTCGCTAAAATTATCCGTTTTCGTTCCTTTTTTCGATCGTATCATGATAAAATTAAGCAAATTCAGGCGAAATTAAGGTAAAAAAATTACAAATTCGCTAAATTTATCCCTTTTTCGTGGATTTTTTCGATATTATCTCAATAAAATGACGAAAATTAAGGCAGAGTAGAGGAAAAAGATTGAAATTTTGCAAACATTTTCCGTTTTCGTACCTTTTTTCTATCATAACTCGATAAAAATTCGATATCTCCACAAAATGATGAAAATTGAGACAAATTGAGGGAAAATACTGAAATTTCGCTAAAATTATCCGTTTTCGTTCCTTTTTTTCGATCGTATCACGATAAAATTAAGAAAATCAAGGCGAAATAAAGGTAAAAAAATTGCAATTTTCCTAAATTTATCCGTTTTTGGTGGCTTTTTTCGGTCATATGTATTAAAATGACGAAAATTAAGGCGGAATAGAGGAAAATGATTGAATTTTTCGGTAAAATTATTCGCTTGCGTTGCTTTTTTTTGATAGTATCTCAATAAAATGACCAAAATGAAGGCAAAATATCAGAAAAAAATTGTTTTTCTGTAAAATTATCGTTTTTCCTGGCTTTTTTCGATAATATCTCGATGAAATGACGAAAATAAGGACAAAATGTGGAAAAAAAATAGAAATTTCGTTAAATTTATCCGATTGCGTTGATGTCATTCGATACTATCTCAATAAAATGACGAAAATTAAGGCAAATAGATGAAAAATTGAAATTTCAGTAAAATTAATCGTTTTTCGTTGCTTTATTCGAAAATTAATCGATAAAATGACAAAAAGTAAAGCAAAATAGATGAAAAAAATTACAATTTCGCTAAATTTATCTGTTTTTCGTGGCTTTTTTCGATCATATCTCGATAAAATGACGAAAATTTAGAGAAAAATGGGGAAATAATAGACATTTACGGTAAAATTATCCGTTTGCGATGCTATTTTTTGACACCATCACAATAAAATGACGAAAATTAAGGATAAAATACAGGAAAAAATTCAAAATTTCGGTGATATTATACGATTTCGTTGCTTTTCTGGATCATGACTGATATTTCGAAAAAATTGTCCTTTCGTTGCTTTTTTCGATCATATCTCGAAGAAACGATGAAAAGTAAGATGCGACATGAGGAGTAAAATAGAAATTTCGGTAAAATTATCCGTATGAGTTGCTTTTTTACGATCGTATCTCAATAAAATGACCAAAATTAAGGCGAAATATCGGAAAAATTTGGTATTTCTGTAAAATTACTCGTTTTTTGTGGCTTTTTCGATCATATCTCTAGAATTAAAATATCATCATATCTCTAAAATTAACTTAAAAAAGAGGAAAAAAAATTTAAATTTAGGAAAAATTATCCGTTTTTTGTGCCTTTTTTCGATAATTGATCGATAAAATGACAAAAAAAACGCAAAATAGATGAAAAAATTGAAATTTAGCTAAAATTCTCCGTTTTCATTAATATTTTCGATCTTGTCACGATAAAGTTAAGAAAATTAAGGCAAAATAAAGGTTAAAAAATTACAATTTCGCTAAATTTATCCGTTTTTCGTGGATTTTTTCGATCATATCTCAATAAAATGACGAAAATTAAGGCAAAGTAGAGGAAAAAGATTGTAATTTCGCAAACATTTTCCGTTTTCGTACCTTTTTTCTATCATAACTCGATAAAATGACAAAATTAAGACAAAAATGACGAAAAAAAAAAATGAATTTCAGTAAAATTGTCCGTTTGCGTTGCTTTTTTTCGATTATATCTCAATAAAATGACGAAAATTAAGGACAAAATTATGAAAAAAAATTAATATTCCGGCAAAATTACTTCTTTTTTTGTTTCTTTTTCGATCATATCTCGAAAAAATGATGAAAATTAACGCAAAATAGATGAAAAAAAAATAAATTTAGGAAAAATTATCCGTTTTTTGTGGCTTTATTCGAAAATTAATCGATAAAATGACAAAAAAAAGCAAAATAGATAAAAAAAATTGAGATTTCGCTAAAATTATCTGATTTCGTTCCTTTTTTCGATCGTATCACGATAAATTAAGAAAATTAAGGCGAAATAAAGGTAAAAAAATAAAAATTTCTCTAAATTTATCCGTTTTTCGTGGCTTTTTTCGATCATATCTCAATAAAATGACGAAAATTTAGGACAAAATTATGAAAAAAAATTAATATTTCGGCCAAATTACTCATTTTTTTTGGTTCTTTTTCGATCATACCTCGAAAAAATGACGAAAATTAACGCAAAATAGATGAAAAAATTTTAAATTTAGGAAAAATTATCTTTTTTTTTGTGGCTTTATTCGAAAATTAATCGATAAAATGACAGAAAGTAACGCAAAATAGATGAAAAAATTGAAATTTCGCTAAAACTATCCGTTTTTCGTGGCTTTATTCAATCATATCTCAATAAAATGACGAATATTAAGGGAAAATAAATGAAAAAATTATATTACGATAAAATTACTCGTTTTTTGTTGCTTTTTCGATCATTTCTCGAAAAAATGACGAAATTTAAATTAAAATAGATGAAAAAAATTTAAATTTAGAAAAAAATATTCGTTTTTTGTGTCTTTTTTCGAAAATTGATCGATAAAATTACAATAAACGCAAAATAGATGAATCAAATTGAGATTTCGCTAAAATTATCCGATTTCGTTCCTTTTTTCGATCGTATCCCGATAAAATTAAGAAAATTAAGGCGAAAAACAGGTTAAAAAATTGCAATTTCGCTAAAGTTATCCGTTTTTCGTCACTTTTTTCAATCATATCTCCATAACATGATGAAAATTGAGAAAATATTGAGGGAAAATACTGAAATTTCGCAAAATTTATCTGTTTTCGTTCCTATTTTCGATCTTATCGCCATAAAATTAAGAAAATTAAGGCGAAATAAAGGTAAAAAAATGAAAATGTATCCGTTTTTCGTGGCTTTTTTCGATCATATCTCAATAAAATGACGAAAATTAAGGACAAAATATAGGAAAAAAATGAAATTTCAGTAAAATTATTCCTTTTTCGTGAGTTTTTCAACCATATCTCCATAAAATGATGAAAATTGAGACATAATTGAGGGAAAATACTGAAATTTCGCAAAATTATCTGTTTTCGTTCCTTTTTTCGATTTCGATTATATCTCGATAAAATGACGAAAATTTAGACTATAATGGGGAAAATATGGAAATTTAAGGTAAAATTATCCGTTTGCGATGCTATTTTTCGATACCATCTCAATAAAATGACGAAAATTAAGGGTAAAATACAGGAAAAAATTCAAAATTTCGGTGATATTATACGATTTCGTTGCTTTTCAGGATCATGACTGATATTTCGAAAACATTATCCTTTCGTTGCTTTTTTCGATCATATCTCGAAGATAAGATCGAAAAAAGGAACGAAATCGGATAATTTTAGCGAAATCTCAATTTTTTCATCTATTTTGCGTTTTTTTTGTCATTTTATCGAGAAATGATCGAAAAAGCAACAAAAAACGAGTAATTTTATCGAAATATCAATTTTTTCATCTATTGTCCATTAATATTCGTCATTTTATTGAGATATGATCGAATAAAGCCACGAAAAACGGATAATTTTAGCGAAATTTCAATTTTTTTCATTTATTTTGCGTTACTTTTGTCATTTTATCGATTAATTTTCGAAAAAAGGCACAAAAAACGGATAATTTTTCCTAAATTTAAATTTTTTTCATCTATTTTAATTTAATTTTCGTCATTTTTTCGAGAAATGATCGAAAAAGCAACAAAAAACGAGTAATTTTATCGAAATATCAATTTTTTCATCTATTGTCCATTAATATTCGTCATTTTATTGAGATATGATCGAATAAAGCCGCAAAAAACGGATAATTTTTCCTAAATTTAAATTTTTTTCATCTATTTAGCGTTAATTTTCGTCATTTTTTCGAGATATGATCGAAAAAGAACCAAAAAAAGAAGCAATTTTGCCTAAATATTAATTTTTTTTCAAAATTTTGTCCTTAATTTTCGTCATTTTATTGAGATATAATCCAAAAAAAGCAACGCAAACGGACAATTTTACTGAAATTTCTATTTTTTTCGTCATTTTTGTCTTAATTTTGTAATTTTATCGAGTTATGATAGAAAAAAGGTACGAAAACGGAAAATGTTTGCAAAATTTCAATCTTTTTCCTCTACATTGCCTTAATTTTCGTCATTTTATTGAGATAATATCGAAAAAAAGCCCCGAAAAACGGATAAATTTAGCGAAATTTCTTTTTTTTGCTTTATTTTGTCTTAATTTTCTTAATTTTATCGTGATATGATTAAAAATAGGAACGAAAAAGGATAATTTCAGCGAAATTTCAATCTTTTCCCTCAATTTTCTCTTAATTTTCATTATTTTATCGAGTTATGATCGGAAAAAACACGAAAAACGAATAGTTTTACCGGAATTTCAATTTTTTTCTATATTTTATCCTTAATGTTTGTCATTTTATTGAGATAGTATCGAAAAATAGCATCGCAAAAGGATAATTTTACCGTAAATTTCCATTTTTTCCCCATTATTGTCTAAATTTTCGTCATTTTATCGAGACATAATCGAATTCGAAAAAAGGAACGAAAAGTGATAATTTTGCGAAATTTCAGTATTTTCCCTCAATTATGTCTCAATTTTCATCATTTTATGGAGATATGGTTGAAAAACTCACGAAAAAGGAATAATTTTACTGAAATTTCATTTTTTTCCTATATTTTGTCCTTAATTTTCGTCATTTTATTGAGATATGATCGAAAAAAGCCACGAAAAACGGATACATTTTAATTTTTTTACCTTTATTTCGCCTTAATTTTCATAATTTTATCGCGATAAGATCGAAAATAGGAACGAAAACTGATAATTTTTTCGAAATTTCAGTATTATCCCTCGATTTTGTCTCAATTTTCATCATGTTATGGAGATATGATTGAAAAAAGTGACGAAAAACGGATAACTTTAGCGAAATTGCAATTTTTTAACCTGTTTTTCGCCTTAATTTTCTTAATTTTATCGGGATACGATCGAAAAAAGGAACGAAATCGGATAATTTTAGCGAAATCTCAATTTTATTCATCTATTTTGCGTTTATTGTAATTTTATCGATCAATTTTCGAAAAAAGACACAAAAAACGAATAATTTTTTCTAAATTTAAATTTTTTTCATCTATTTTAATTTAATTTTCGTCATTTTTTCGAGAAATGATCGAAAAAGCAACAAAAAACGAGTAATTTTATCGAAATATAATTTTTTCATCTATTTTCCGTTAATATTTGTCATTTTATTGATATATGATTGAATAAATCAAGGAAAAAACGGATAGTTTTAGCGAAATTTCAATTTTTTCATCTATTTTGCGTTAATTTCTGTCATTTTATCGATTAATTTTCGAATAAAGCCACAAAAAAAAAAGATAATTTTTCCTAAATTTAAATTTTTTTCATCTATTTTGCGTTAATTTTCGTCATTTTTTCGAGATATGATCGAAAAAGAACCAAAAAAATGAGTAATTTGGCCGAAATATTAATTTTTTTTCATAATTTTGTCCTTAATTTTCGTCATTTTATTGAGATATGATCGAAAAAAGCCACGAAAAACGGATAAATTTAGAGAAATTTTTATTTTTTTACCTTTATTTCGCCTTAATTTTCTTAATTTATCGTGATACGATCGAAAAAAGGAACGAAATCAGATAATTTTAGCGAAATCTCAATTTTTTTTATCTATTTTGCTTTTTTTGTCATTTTATCGATTAATTTTCGAATAAAGCCACAAAAAACGGATAATTTTTCCTAAATTTAATTTTTTTTCATCTATTTTGCGTTAATTTTCATCATTTTTTCGAGATATGATCGAAAAGGAAACAAAAAAGAGGTAATTTTGCCGAAATATTAATTTTTTTTCATAATTTTGTCCTTAATTTTCGTCATTTTATAGAGATATAATCCAAAAAAAGCAACGCAAACGGACAATTTTACTGAAATTTCTATTTTTTTCGTCATTTTTGTCTTAATTTTATCGAGTTATGATAGAAAAAAGGTACGAAAACGGAAAATGTTTGCAAAATTTCAATCTTTTTCCTCTACATTGCCTTAATTTTCGTCATTTTATTGAGATAATATCGAAAAAATCCACGAAAAAGGGATAAATTTAGCGATATTGTAATTTTTTTACCTTAATTTCGCCTTAATTTGCTTAATTTTATCATGATACGATCGAAAACAGGAACGAAAACGGATAATTTTAGCAAAATTTCAGTCTTTTTCCTCAATTTTGTCTCAATTTTCATCATTTTATGGAAATATGATTGAAAAAAGCCACGAAAAACGGATAAATTTAGTGAATTTGTAATTTTTTTACCTTTATTTCGCCTTAATTTTCTTAACTTAATCGTGACAAGATCGAAAAAAGGAATGAAAACGGAGAATTTTAGCTAAATTTCAATTTTTTTCATCTATTTTGCGGTTTTTTTGTCATTTTATCGATCAATTATGGAAAAAATACACAAAAAACGGATAATTTTTCCTAAATTTAAATTTTTTTCATCTATTTTAAGTTAATTTTAGAGATATGATGATATTTTAATTCTAGAGATATGATCGAAAATGCCACAAAAAACGATTAATTTTACAGAAATACCAAATTTTTCCGATATTTTGCCTTAATTTTGGTCATTTTATTAGATACGATCGAAAAAAAGCAACGCAAACGGATACTTTAAACCGAAATTTCAATTTTATTCCTCATTTCGCATCTTAATTTTCATCATTTTTTCGAGATATGATCGAAAAAAGCAACGAAAACGGATAATGTTTGCCAAATTTCAATCATTTTCCTCTATTTTGCCTAAATTTTCGTCATTTTAACGAGATATGATCGAAAAAAGCCCCGAAAAACGGATAAATTTAGCGAAATTTCTTTTTTTTTGCTTTATTTTGTCTTAATTTTCTTAATTTTATCGTGATATGATTAAAAATAGGAACGAAAAAGGATAATTTCAGCGAAATTTCAATCTTTTCCCTCAATTTTCTCTTAATTTTCATTATTTTATCGAGTTATGATCAGAAAAAACACGAAAAACGAATAGTTTTACCGGAATTTCAATTTTTTTCTATATTTTATCCTTAATTTTTGTCATTTTATTGAGATAGTATCGAAAAATAGCATCGCAACTGGATAATTTTACCGTAAATTTTCATTTTTTCCCCATTATTGTCTAAATTTTCGTCATTTTATCGAGACATAATCGAAATCGAAAAAAGGAACGAAAACTGATAATTTCGATCGTATCCCGATAAAATGACGAAAATTAACGCAAAATAGATGAAAAAAATTTAAATTTAGGAAAAATTATCCGTTTTTTGCGGCTTTATTCGAAAATTAATCGATAAAATGACAAAAGTAACGCAAAATAGATGAAAAAAATTGAAATTTCGCTAAAATTATCCGTTTTTCGTGGCTTTATTCTATCATATCTCAATAAAATGACGAATATTAAGGGACAATAGATGAAAAAATTGATATTTCGATAAAATTACTCGTTTTTTGTTGCTTTTTCGATCATTTCTCGAAAAAATGACGAAAATTAAATTAAAATAGATGAAAAAAATTTAAATTTAGGAAAAATTATCCGTTTTTATGCCTTTTTTCGAAAATTCATCGATAAAATGACAAAAAAAACGCAAAATAGATGAAAAAAATTGAGATTTCGCTAAAATTATCCGTTTTCGTTCCTTTTTTCGATCGTATCACGATAAAATTAAGAAAATTAAGGCGAAATAAAGGTAAAAAAATTACAAATTCGCTAAATTTATCCGTTTTTCGTGGCTTTTTTCAGTCATATTTCCATAAAATGATGAAAATTGAGACAAAATTGAGGAAAAAGACTGAAATTTCGCTAAAATTATCCGTTTTCGTTCCTTTTTTCGATCGTATCATGATAAAATTAAGCAAATTAAGGTGAAATTAAGGTAAAAAGATTACAATTTTGCTAAATTTATCCCTTTTTCGTGGTTTTTTTCGATATTATCTCAATAAAATGACGAAAATTAAGGCAATGTAGAGGAAAAAGATTGAAATTTTGCAAACATTTTCCGTTTTCGTACCTTTTTTCTATCATAACTCGATAAAATGACAAAATTAAGACAAAAATGACGAAAAAAATAGAAATTTCAGTAAAATTGACCGTTTGCGTTGCTTTTTTTGGATTATATCTCAATAAAATGACGAAAATTAAGGACAAAATTATGAAAAAAAATTAATATTTCGGCAAAATTGCTTCTTTTTTTGGTTCTTTTTCGATCATATCTCAAAAAAATGACGAAAATTAACGCAAAATAGATGAAAAAAATTTAAATTTAGGGAAAATTATCCGTTTTTTCCGGCTTTATTCGAAAATTAATCGATAAAATGACAAAAGTAACGCAAAATAGATGAAAAAAATTGAAATTTCGCTAAAATTATCCGTTTTTTGCGGCTTTATTCGATCATATCTCAATAAAATGACGAATATTAAGGGACAATAGATGAAAAAATTGATATTTCGATAAAATTACTCGTTTTTTGTTGCTTTTTCGATCATTTCTCGAAAAAATTACGAAAATTAAATTAAAATAGATGAAAAAAATTTAAATTTAGGAAAAATTATCCGTTTTTTGTGCCTTTTTTCGAAAATTCATCGATAAAATGACAAAAAAAACGCAAAATAGATGAAAAAAATTGAGATTTCGCTAAAATTATCCGATTTCGTTCCTTTTTTCGATCTTATCCCGATAAAAGTAAGAAAATTAAGGCGAAAAACAGGTAAAAAAAATTGCAATTTCCCTAAATTTATCCGTTTTTCGTTGCTTTTCAATCATATCTCCATAACATGATGAATATTAAGGGAAAATAGATGAAAAAATTATATTTCGATAAAATTACTCGTTTTTTGTTGCTTTTTCGATCATTTCTCGAAAAAAAGACGAAAATTAAATTAAAATAGATGAAAAAAATTTAAATTTAGAAAAAATTATTCGTTTTTTGTGTCTTTTTTCGAAAATTGATCGATAAAATTACAATAAACGCAAAATAGATGAATACAATTGAGATTTCGCTAAAATTATCCGATTTCGTTCCTATTTTCGATCGTATCCCGATAAAATTAAGAAAATTAAGGCGAAAAACAGGTTAAAAAATTGCAATTTCGCTAAAGTTATCCGTTTTTCGTCACTTTTTTCAATCATATATCCATAACATGATGAAAATTGAGAAACTATTGAGGGAAAATACTGAAATTTCGCAAAAATTATCAGTTTTCGTTCCTATTTTCGATCTTATCGCGATAAAATTAAGAAAATTAAGGCGAAATAAAGGTAAAAAAATTAAAATGTATCCGTTTTTCGTAGCTTTTTTCGATCATGTCTCAATAAAATGACGAAAATTAAGGACAAAATATAGGAAAAAAATGAAATTTCAGTAAAATTATTCCTTTTTCGTGAGTTTTTCAACCATATCTCCATAAAATGACGAAAATTGAGAGAAAATTGAGGGAAAAGATTGAAATTTCGCTGAAATTATCCTTTTTCGTTCCTATTTTTAATCATATCACGATAAAATTAAGAAAATTAAGACAAAATAAAGCAAAAAAAAAGAAATTTCGCTAAATTTATCCGTTTTTCGGGGCTTACTTCGATCATATCTCGATAAAATGACGAAAATTTAGGCAAAATAGAGGAAAATGATTGAAATTTGGCAAACATTATCCGTTTTCGTTGCTTTTTTCGATCATATCTCGAAAAAATGATGAAAATTAAGATGCGAAATGAGGAATAAAATTAAAATTTCGGTTTAAAGTATCCGTTTGCGTTGCTTTTTTTCAATCCTATCTAATAAAATGACCAAAATTAAGGCAAAGTATAGGAAAAATTTGGTATTTCTGTAAAATTAATCGTTTTTTGTGGCTTTTTCGATAATATCTCTAGAATTAAAATATCATCATATCTCTAAAATTAACTTAAAATAGATGAAAAAAATTTAAATTTAGGAAAAATTATCCGTTTTTTGTGGCTTTTTTCGATAATTGATCGATAAAATGACAAAAAAAACGCAAAATAGATGAAAAAAAATTGAAATTTAGTAAAATTCTCCGTTTTCATTCCTTTTTTCGATCTTGTCACGATTAAGTTAAGAAAATTAAGGCGAAATAAAGGTAAAAAAATTACAAATTCGCTAAATTTATCCGTTTTTCGTGGCTTTTTTCAATCATATTACCATAAAATGATGAAAATTGAGGAAAAAGACTGAAATTTCGCTAAAATTATCCGTTTTCGTTCCATTTTTCGATCGTATCACGATAAAATTAAGAAAATTAAGGCGAAATAAAGGTAAAAAAATTACAAATTCGCTAAATTTATCCATTTTTCGTGGCTTTTTTCAGTCATATTTCCATAAATTGATGAAAATTGAGACAAAATTGAGGAAAAAGACTGAAATTTCGCTAAAATTATCCGTTTTCGTTCCTTTTTTCGATCGTATCATGAAAAAATAACCAAATAAAGGCGAAATTAAGGTAAAAAAATTACAGTTTCGCTAAATTTATCCCTTTTTCGTGGATTTTTTCGATATTATCTCAGTAAAATGACGAAAATTAAGGCAATGTAGAGGAAAAAGATTGAAATTTTGCAAACATTTTCCGTTTTCGTACCTTTTTTCTATCATAACTCGATAAAATGACAAAATTAAGACAAAAATGACGAAAAAAACAGAAATTTCAGTAAAATTGTCCGTTTGCGTTGCTTTTTCTGGATTATATCTCAATAAAATGACGAAAATTAAGGACAAAATTTTGAAAAAAAATTAATATTTAGGCAAAATTGCTTCTTTTTTTGGTTCTTTTTCGATCATATCTCTAAAAAATGACGACAATTAACGCAAAATAGATGAGAAGAATTTAAATTTAGGAAAAATTATCCGTTTTTTGCGGCTTTATTCGAAAATTTATCGATAAAATTACAAAAGTAACGCAAAATAGATGAAAAAAATTGAAATTTCGCTAAAATTATCCGTTTTTCGTGGCTTTATTCGATCATATCTCAATAAAATGACGAATATTAAGGGACAATAGATGAAAAAATTGATATTTCGATAAAATTACTCGTTTTTTGTTGCTGTTTCGATCATTTCTTGAAAAAATGACGAAAATTAAATTAAAATAGATGAAAACAATTTAAATTTAGGAAAAATTATCCGTTTTTTGTGCCTTTTTTCGAAAATTCATCGACAAAATGACAAAAAGACGCAAAATAGATGAAAAAAATTGAGATTTCGCTAAAATTATCCGATTTCGTTCCTTTTTTCGATCTTATCCCGATAAAAGTAAGAAAATTAAGGCGAAAAATAGGTAAAAAAAATTGGAATTTCCCTAAATTTATCCGTTTTTCGTTGCTTTTTTCAATCATAACTCCATAAAATGATGAAAATTGAGACAAAATCGAGGGATAATACTGAAATTTCGAAAAAATTATCAGTTTTCGTTCCTTTTTTCGTTCGTATCACGATAAAATTAAGAAAATTAAGGCGAAATAAAGGTAAAAAAATGAAAATGTATCCGTTTTTCGTGGCTTTTTTCGATCATATCTCAATAAAATGACGAAAATTAAGGACAAAATATAGGAAAAAAATGAAATTTCAGTAAAATTATTCCTTTTTCGTGAGTTTTTCAACCATATCTCCATAAAATGATGAAAATTGAGACATAATTGAGGGAAAATACTGAAATTTCGCAAAATTATCCGTTTTTCGGGGCTTTTTTCGATCATATGTCGTTAAAATGACGAAAATTAAGGCAAAATAGATGAAAATAATTGAAATTTGGCAAACATTATCCGTTTTCGTTGCTTTTTTCGATCATGTCTCGAAAAAATGATGAAAAGTAAGATGCGACATGAGGAATAAAATAGAAATTTCGGTAAAATTATCCGTATGAGTTGCTTTTTATCGATCGTATCTCAATAAAATGACCAAAATTAAGGCGAAATATCGGAAAAATTTGGTATTTCTGTAAAATTACTCGTTTTTTGTGGCAAAAAATTTAAATTTAGGAAAAATTATCCGCTTTTTGTGGCTTTATTCGAAAATTAATCGATAAAATGACAGAAAGTAACGCAAAATAGATGAAAAAAATTGAAATTTCGCTTAAATTACTCGTTTTGTGTTGCTTTTTCGATCATTTCTCGAGAAAATGACGAAAATCAACATAAAATAGATGATAAATATTTAAATTTAGGAAAAATTATTCGTTTTTTGTGCCTTTTTTCGAAAATGGATCGATAAAATGACAATTAAAACACAAAATAGATGTAAAAAATTTAAATTTCGCTAAAATTATCCGATTTCGTTCCTTTTTTCGATCGTATCAAAGTAAATTAAGAAAAGTAAAGCGAAAAACAGGTAAAAAAATTGCAATTTCGCTTAATTTATCCGTTTTTCGTCGCTTTTTTCAATCATATCTCCATAAAATGATGAAAATACAGACAAAATTGAGGGAAAATACTGAAATTTCGCTAAATTTATCCGTTTTTCGTGGCTTTTTTCGATCATATCTCAATAAAATGACGAGATTTAAGGCAAAATAGAGGTAAAAGATTGAAATTTCACAAACATTTCCCGTTTTCGTACCTTTTTCTATCATTACTATAAAATTACGATAAAATGACAAAATTAAGACAGAAATGACGAAAAAAATAGAAATTTCAGTAAAATTGTCCGTTTGCGTTGCTTTTTTTCGATTATATCTCAATAAAATGACGAAAATTAAGGACAAAATATAGAAAAAAATTGATATTTCGATAAAATTACTCGTTTTTTGTTGCTTTTTCGATCATTTCTCGAAAAAATGACGAAAAGTAACTTAAAATAGATGAAAAAAATTTAAATTTAAGAAGAATTATCCGTTTTTTTTGGCTTTTTTCGAAAATTAATCGATAAAATGACTAAAAGTAACTCAAAATAGATGAAGGAAATTGAAATTGCGCTAAAATTATGCGTTTTCGTTCCTTTTTTCGATCGTATCACGATAAAATTAAGAAAATCAAGGCGAAATAAAGGTAAAAAAATTGCAATTTTCCTAAATTTATCCGTTTTTCGTGGCTTTTTTCGGTCATATCCATTAAAATGACGAAAAATAAGGCGGAATAGAGGAAAATGATTGAACTTTTCGGTAAAATTATCCGCTTGCGTTGCTTTTTTTTGATAGTATCTCAATAAAATGACCAAAATGAAGGCAAAATATCAGAAAAAAAATTGTTTTTCTTTAAAATTATCGTTTTTCCTGGCTTTTTTCGATAATATCTCGATGAAATGACGAAAATAAGGACCAAATGTGGAAAAAAATAGAAATTTCGTTAAATTTATCCGATTGCGTTGATGTCATTCGATACTATCTCAATAAAATGACGAAATTTAAGGCAAATAGATGAAAAATTGAAATTTCAGTAACATTAATCGTTTTTTGTGGCTTTATTCGAAAATTAATCGATAAAATGACAAAAAGTAAAGCAAAATAGATGAAAAAAATTACAATTTCGCTAAATGTATCTGTTTTTCGTGGCTTTTTTCGATCATATCTCGATAAAATGACGAAAATTTATCTGATTTCGTTCCTTTTTTCGATCGTATCACGATAAAATTAAGAAAATTAAGGCGAAATAAAGGTAAAAAATTAAAATTTCGCTAAATTTATCCGTTTTTCGTCGCTTTTTTCGATCATATCTCAATAAAATGACGAAAATTAAGGACAAAATTATGAAAAAAAATTAATATTTCGGCCAAATTACTTCTTTTTTTGGTTCTTTTTCTATCATATCTCGAAAAAATGACGAAAATGAACACAAAAAAGATGAAAAAAATTTAAATTTAGGAAAAATTATCTTTTTTTTGTGGCTTTATTCGAAAATTAATCGATAAAATGACAGAAAGTAATGCAAAATAGAAGGAAAAATTGAAATTTCGCTAATACTATCCGTTTTTCGTGGCTTTATTCAATCATATCTCAATAAAATGACGAATATTAAGGGAAAATAGATGAAAAAATTATATTTCGATAAAATTACTCGTTTTTTGTTGCTTTTTCGATCATTTCTCGAAAAAATGACGAAAATTAAAAAAAATAGATGAAAAAAATTTAAATTTAGAAAAAATTTTTCGATTTTTGTGTCTTTTTTCGAAAATTGATCGATAAAATTACAATAAACGCAAAATAGATTAATAAAATTGAGATTTCCCTAAAATTATCCGATTTCGTTCCTTTTTTCGATCGTATCCCGATAAAATTAAGAAAATTAAGGCGAAAAACAGGTTAAAAAATTGCAATTTCGCTAAAGTTATCCGTTTTTCGTCACTTTTTTCAATCATATCTCCATAACATGATGAAAATTGAGAAAATATTGAGGGAAAATACTGAAATTTCGCAAAAATTATCAGTTATCGTTCCTATTTTCGATCTTATCGCGATAAAATTTGAAAATTAAGGCGAAATAAAGGTAAAAAAATTAAAATGTATCCGTTTTTCGTGGCTTTTTTCGATCATATCTCAATAAAATGACGAAAATTAAGCACAAAATATAGGAAAAAAATGAAATTTCAGTAAAATTATTCCTTTTTCGTGAGTTTTTCAACCATATCTCCATAAAATGATGAAAATTGAGACATAATTGAGGGAAAATACTGAAATTTCGCAAAATTATCAGTTTTCGTTCCTTTTTTCGATTTCGATTATGTCTCGATAAAATGACGAAAATTTAGACAATAATGGGGAAAAAATGGAAATTTACGGTAAAATTATCCGCTTGCGATGCTATTTTTCGATACTATCTCAATAAAATGACAAAAATTAAGGATAAAATATAGAAAAAAATTGAAATTCCGGTAAAACTATTCGTTTTTCGTGTTTTTTTCCGATCATAACTCAAAAAAATAATGAAAATTAAGAGAAAATTGAGGGAAAAGATTGAAATTTCGCTGAAATTATCCTTTTTCGTTCCTATTTTTAATCATATCACGATAAAATTAAGAAAATTAAGACAAAATAAAGCAAAAAAAAAAGAAATTTCGCTAAATTTATCCGTTTTTCGGGGCTTTTTTCGATCATATCTCGTTAAAATGACGAAAATTTAGGAAAAATAGAGGAAAATGATTGAAATTTGGCAAACATTATCCGTTTTCGTTGCTTTTTTCGATCATATCTCGAAAAAATGATGAAAATTAAGATGCGAAATGAGGAATAAAATTGAAATTTCGGTTTAAAGTATCCGTTTGCGTTGCTTTTTTTCGATCGTATCTAATAAAATGACCATAATTAAGGCAAAATATCGGAAAAATTTGGTATTTCTGTAAAATTAATCGTTTTTTGTAGCTTTTTCGATCATATCTCTAGAATTAAAATATCATCATATCTCTAAAATTAACTTAAAATAGATGAAAAAAATTTAAATTTAGGAAAAATTATCCGATTTTTGTGGCTTTTTTCGATAATTGATCGATAAAATGACAAAAAAACCGCAAAATAGATGAAAAAAATTGAAATTTAGCTAAAATTCTCCGTTTTCATTCCTTTTTTCGATCTTGTCACGATTAAGTTAAGAAAATTAAGGCGAAATAAAGGTAAAAAAATTACAAATTCGCTAAATTTATCCGTTTTTCGTGGCTTTTTTCAATCATATTTCTATAAAATGATGAAAATTGAGACAAAATTGAGGAAAAAGACTGAAATTTCGCTAAAATTATCCGTTTTCGTTCCTTTTTTCGATCGTATCATGATATAATTAAGCAAATTAAGGCGAAATTAAAGTAAAAAAATTACAATTTCGCTAAATTTATCCCTTTTTCGTGGATTTTTTCGATATTATCTCAATAAAATGACGAAAATTAAGGCAATGTAGAGGAAAAAGATTGAAATTTCGCTAATATTATCCGTTTTTCGTGGCTTTATTCGATCATATCTCAATAAAATGACGAATATTAAGGGACAATAAATGAAAAAATTGATATTTCGATAAAATTACTCGTTTTTTGTTGCTTTTTCGATCATATCTCGATAAAATGACGAAAATTTAGAGAAAAATGGGGAAATAATAGACATTTACGGTAAAATTATCCGTTTGCGATGCTATTTTTTGACACCATCACAATAAAATGACGAAAATTAAGGATAAAATATTGGAAAAAATTGAAATTTCAGTAAAATTATTCCTTTTTCGTGAGTTTTTCAACCATATCTCCATAAAATGATGAAAATTGAGACATAATTGAGGGAAAATACTGAAATTTCGCAAAATTATCCGTTATCGTTCCTTTTTTCGATTTCGATTATATCTGGATAAAATGTCGAAAATTTAGACTATAATGGGGAAAATATGGAAATTTAAGGTAAAATTATCCGTTTGCGATGCTATTTTTCGATACCATCTCAATAAAATGACGAAAATTAATGATAAAATACAGGAAAAAATTCAAAATTTCGGTGATATTGAACGATTTCGTTGCTTTTCTGGATCATGACTGAAATTTCGAAAACATTATCCTTTCGTTGCTTTTTTCGATCATATCTCGAAAAAACGATGAAAATTAAGACGCAAAATGAGGAATAAAATAGAAATTTCGGTAAAATTATCCGTTAGCGTAGCTGTCTTTCGATACTATCTCAATAAAATGACGAAAATTAAGGCAAATAGATGAAAAAATTGAAATTCCAGTAAAATTAATCGTTTTTTGTGGCTTTTTTCGATAATATCTCGATTAAATGACGAAAATTAGGACAAAAATTGGGAAAAAAAATAAAAATTTCGTTAAAATTATCCGTTTTCGTTCCTTTTTACGATCGTATCACCTAAATTTAAGAAAATTAAGGCGAAATAATGGTAAAAAAATTACAAATTCGCTAAATTTATCCATTTTTCGTGGCTTTTTTCAATCATATTTACATAAAATGATGAAAATTGAGACATAATTGAGGAAAAAGACTGAAATTTCGCTAAAATTATCCGTTTTCGTTCCTTTTTTCGATCGTATCATGATACAATTAAGCAAATTAAGGCGAAATTAAGGTAAAAAAATTACTATTTCGCTAAATTTATCCCTTTTTCGTGGATTTTTTCGATCATATCTCAATAAAATGACGAAAATTAAGGACAAAATTATGGAAAAAAATTAATATTTCGGCCAAATTACTTCTTTTTTTGGTTCTTTTTCTATCATATCTCGAAAAAATGACGAAAATTAACGCAAAATAGATGAAAAAAATTTAAATTTAGGAAAAATTATCCGTTTTTTTTGTGGCTTTATTCGAAAATTAATCGATAAAATGACAGAAATTAACGCAAAATAGATGAAAGAAATTGAAATTTCGCTAAAACTATCCGTTTTTCGTGGCTTTATTCAATCATATCTCAATAAAATGACAAATATTAACGGAAAATAGATGAAAAAATTATATTTCGATAAAATTACTCGTTTTTTGTTGCTTTTTCGATCATTTCTCGAAAAAATGACGAAAATTAAATTAAAATAGATGAAAAAAATTTAAATTTAGAAAAAATTATTCGTTTTTTGTGCCTTTTTTCGAAAATTGATCGATAAAATTACAAAAAAATTCAAAATAGATGAATAAAATTGAGATTTCGCTAAAATTATCCGATTTCGTTCCTTTTTTCGATCGTATCCTATTAAAATTAAGAAAATTAAGGCGAAAAAGAGGTTAAAAAATTGCAATTTCGCTAAAGTTATCCGTTTTTCGTCACTTTTTTCAATCATATCTCCATAACATGATGAAAATTGAGAAAATATTGAGGGAAAATACTGACATTTCGCAAAAATTGTCAGCCTTCGTTCCTTTTATCGATCTTATCACGATAAAATTAAGAAAATTAAGGCGAAATAAAGGTAAAGAAATGAAAATTATTCCTTTTTCGTGAGTTATTCAACCATATCTCCATAAAATGATGAAAATTGAGACATAATTGAGGGAAAATACTGAAATTTCGCAAAATTATCAGTTTTCGTTCCTTTTTTCGAATTCGATTATGTCTCGATAAAATGACGAAAATTTAGACAATAATGGGGAAAAAATGGAAATTTACGATAAAATTATCCGTTTGCGTTGCTTTTTTTTGATCGTATCTCAATAAAATGACCAAAATGAAGGCAAAATATCAGAAAAAAAATTGTTTTTCTGTAAAATTATCGTTTTTCCTGGCTTTTTTCGATAATATCTCGATAAAATGACGAAAATTTAGAGAAAAATGTGGATATAATAGACATTTACGATAAAATTATCCGTTTGCGATGCTATTTTTAACACCATCACAATAAAATGACGAAGATTAAGGACAAAATATAGGAAAAAAATGAAATTTCAGTAAAATTATTCCTTTTTCGTGAGTTTTTCAACCATATCTTCATGAAATGATGAAAATTGAGACATAATTGAGGGAAAATACTGATTTAGCAAAAATATCCGTTTTCGTTCCTTTTTTCAATTTCGATTATATCTCGATAAAATGACGAAAATTTAGACAATAAAGGGGAAAAAATGGAAATTTACGGTAAAATTATCCGTTTGCGATGCCATTTTTCGATACTATCTCAATAAAATGACGAAAATTAAGGATAAAATATAGGATAAATTTGAAATTCTGGTAAAACTATTCGTTTTTCTTGTTGTTTTCGATCATAACTCGATAAAATAATGAAAATTAAGAGAAAATTGCGGGAAAAGATTGAAATTTCGCTGAAATTATCCTTTTTCGTTCCTATTTTTAATCATATCACGAAAAAATTAAGAAAATTAAGACGAAATAAAGCAAAGAAAAGAAGAAATTTCGCTAAATTTATCCGTTTTTCGGGGCTTTTTTCGTTCATATGTCGTTAAAATGACGAAAATTAAGGCAAAATAGATGAAAATAATTGAAATTTGGCAAACATTATCCGTTTTCGTTGCTTTTTTCGATCATGTCTCGAAAAAATGATAAAAATTAAGCTGCGAAATGAGGAATAAAATAGAAATTTCGGTAAAATTATCCGTATGAGTTGCTTTTTTTCGATCGTATCTCAAAAAAATGACCAAAATTAAGGCAAAATATCGGAAAAATTTGGTATTTCTGTAAAATTACTCGTTTTTTGTGGCTTTTTCGATCATGTCGCTAGAATTAAAATATCATCATATCTCTAAAATAAACTTAAAATAGATGAAAAAAATTTAAATTTAGGAAAAATTTAATTGTTTTTTGTGCCTTTTTTCGATAATTGATCGATAAAATGACAAAAAAACGCAAAATAGATGAAAAAAATTGAAATTTAGCTAAAATTCTCCGTTTTCATTCCTTTTTTCTATCTTGTCACGATAAAGTGAAGAAAATTAAGGCGAAATAAAGGTAAAAAAATTACAATTTCGTTAAATTTATCCGTTTTTCGTGGCTTTTTTCAATCATATTTCCATAAAATGATGATAATTGAGACAAAATTGAGGAAAAAGACTGAAATTTCGCTAAAATTATCCGTTTTCGTTCCTTTTTTCGATCGTATCATGATAAAATTAAGCAAACTAAGGTGAAATTAAGGGAAAAAAAATTACTAATTCGCTAAATTTATCCCTTTTTCGTGGATTTTTCGATCATATCTCAATAAAATGACGAAAATTAAGGACAAAATTATGAAAAAAAAATAATATTTCGGCCAAATTTCTTCTTTTTTGGTTCTTTTTCGATCATATCTCGAAAAAATGACGAAAATTAACGCAAAATATATGAAAAAAATTTAAATTTAGGAAAAATTATCCGTTTTTTTGTGGCTTTATTCGAAAATTAATCGATAAAATGACAGAAAGTAACGCAAAATAGATGAAAAATTGAAATTTCGCTAAAACTCTCCGTTTTTCGTGGCTTTATTCAATCATATCTCAATAAAATCACGAATATTAAGGGAAAATAGATGAAAAAATTATATTTCGATAAAATTACTCGTTTTTTGTTGCTTTTTCGATCATTTCTCGAAAAAATGACGAAAATTAAATTAAAATAGATGAAAAAAATTTAAATTTAGAAAAAATTATTCGTTTTTTGTGTCTTTTTCGAAAATTGATCGATAAAATTACAAAAAAACGCAAAATAGATGAATAAAATTGAGATTTGGATAAATTTATCCGATTTCGTTCCTTTTTTCGATCGTATCCCGATAAAATTAAGATAATTAAGGCGAAAAACAGGTTAAAAAATTGCAATTTTTCTAAAGTTATCCGTTTTTCGTCACTTTTTTCAATCATATCTCCATAACAAGATGAAAATTGAGAAAATATTGAGGGAAAATACTGAAATTTCGCAAAAATTATCAAATTTCGTTCCTATTTTCGATCTTATCGCGATAAAATTAAGAAAATTAAGGCGAAAAACAGGTTAAAAAATTGCAATTTCGCTAAAGTTATCCGTTTATCGTCACTTTTTTCAGTCATATCTCCATAACATGATGAAAATTGAGAAAATATTGATTGAAAATACTGACATTTTGCAAAAATTATCAGTTTTCGTTCCTTTTTTCGATCATATCACGATAAAATTAAGGAAATTAAGGCGAAATAAAGGTAAAAAAATTAAAATGTATCCGTTTTTCGTGGCTTTTTTCGATTATAATCTCAATTAAATGACGAAAATTAAGGACAAAATATAGGAAAAAAATGAAATTTCAGTAAAATTATTCCTTTTTCATGAGTTTTTCAACCATATCTCCATAAAATGATGAAAATTGAGACATAATTGAGGGAAAATACTGAAATTTCGCAAAATTATCAGTTTTCGTTCCTTTTTTCGATTTCGATTATGTCTCGATAAAATGACGAAAATTTAGACAATAATGGGGAAAAAATGGAAATTTACGGTAAAATTATCCGTTTGCGATGCTATTTTTCGATACTATCTCAATAAAATGACGAAAATTAAGGATAAAATATAGAAAAAAATTGAAATTCCGGTAAAACTATTCGTTTTTCGTGTTTTTCCGATCATAACTCGATAAAATATGGAAAATTAAGAGAAAATTGAGGGAAAAGATTGAAATTTTGCTGAAATTATCCTTTTTCGTTCCTATTTTTAATCATATCACGATAAAATTAAGAAAATTAAGACAAAATAAAGCAAAAAAAAAGAAATTTCGCTAAATTTATCCGTTTTTCGGGGCTTTTTTCGATCATATCTCGTTCAAATGACGAAAATTTAGGCAAAATAGAGGAAAATGATTGAAATTTGGCAAGCATTATCCGTTTTCGTTGCTTTTTTTTGATCGTATCTCAATAAAATGACCAAAATTAAGGCAAAATATCGGAAAAATTTGGTATTTCTGTAAAATTACTCGTTTTTTGTGGCTTTTTCGATCATATCTCTAGAATTAAAATATCATCATATCTCTAAAATTAACTTAAATAGATGAAAAAAATTTAAATTTAGGAAAAATTATCCGTTTTTTGTGCCTTTTTTCGATAATTGATCGATAAAATGACATAAAAACCGCAAAATAGATGAAAAAAATTGAAATTTAGCTAAAATTCTCCGTTTTCATTCCTTTTTTCGATATTGTCACAATAAAGTTAAGAAAATTAAGGCGAAATAAAGGTAAAAAAATTACAAATTCGCTAAATTTATCCGTTTTTCGTGGCTTTTTTCAATCATATTTCCATAAAATGGTGAAAATTGAGACAAAATTGAGGAAAAAGACTGAAATTTCGCTAAAATTATCCGTTTTCGTTCCTATTTTCGATCATATCATGATAAAATTAAGGAAATTAAGGCGAAATTAAGGTAAACAAATTACTATTTCGCTAAATTTACCCCTTTTTCGTGGATTTTTTCGATCATATCTCAATAATATGACGAAAATTAAGGACAAAATTATGAAAAAAAATTAATATTTCGGCCAAATTACTTCTTTTCTTGGTTCTTTTTCGATCATATCTCGAAAAAATGACGAAAATTAACGCAAAATAGATGAAAAAAATTTAAATTTAGGAAAAATTATCCGCTTTTTGTGGCTTTATTCGAAAATTAATCGATAAAATGACAGAAAGTAACGCAAAATAGATGAAAAAATTGAAATTTCGCTAAAACTATCCGTTTTTCGTGGCTTTATTCAATCATATGTCAATAAAATGACGAATATTAAGGGAAAATAGATGAAAAAATTATATTTCGATAAAATTACTCGTTTTTTGTTGCTTTTTCGATCATTTCTCGAAAAAATGACGAAAATTAAATTAAAATATATGAAAAAAATTTAAATTTAGAAACAATTATCCGCTTTTTGTGGCTTTATTCGAAAATTAATCGATAAAATGACAGAAAGTAACGCAAAATAGATGTAAAAAATTGAAATTTCGCTTAAATTATCCGTTTTTCGTGGCTTTTTTCGATCTTATCACAATAAAATTAAGAAAATTAAGGCAAAATAATGGTAAAGAAATTACAATTTCGCTAAATTTATCCGTTTTTAGTGGCTTTTTTCAATCATATCTCCATAAAATGATGAAAATTGAGACAAAATTGAGGGAAAAGACTGAAATTTTGCTGAAATTATCCTTTTTCGTTCCTTTTTTCGATCGTATCACGATAAAATTAAGAAAATTAAGGCGAAATAAAGGTAAAAAAAATTGCAATTTTCCTAAATTTATCCGTTTTTCTTGGCTTTTTTCGATCATATCTATTAAAATTACGAAAATTAAGGCGGAATAGAGGAAAATGATTGAATTTTTCGGAAAAATTATCCGTTTGCATTGCTTTTTTTTGATCGTATCTCAATAAAATGACCAAAATGAAGGCAAAATATCAGAAAAAAATCATATAAATTTATCTGTTTTTCGTGGCTTTTTTTGATCATATCTCGATAAAATGACGAAAATTTAGAGAAAAATGGGGAAATAATAGACATTTACGGTAAAATTATCCGTTTGCGATGCTATTTGTTGATACCATCACAATAAAATGACGAAAATTAAAATTAAAATATAGGAAAAAATTGAAATTTCGGTGAAATTTTACGATTTCGTTGCTTTTCTGGATCATGACTGAAATTCCGCAAACATTATCCGTTATCGTTGCTTTTTTCGATCGTATCTCAAAAAAACGATGAAAATTAAGACGCAAAATGAGGAATAAAATAGAAATTTTGGTAAAATTATCCGTTAGCGTAGCTGCCTTTCGATACTATCTCAATAAAATGACGAAAATTAAGGCAAATAGATGAAAAAATTGGAATTCCAGTAAAATTAATCGTTTTTTGTTGCTTTTTTTGATAATATCTCGATTAAATGACGAAAATTAGTAAAAAATTGGGAAAATTAAGGCGAAATAAAGGTAAAAAAATTACAATTTCGCTAAATTTATCCGTTTTTCGTGGATTGTTTCGATCATATCTCAATAAAATGACGAAAATTAAGGCAAAGTAGAGGAAAAAGATTGAAAATTCGCAAACATTTTCCGTTTTCGTACCTTTTTTCTATCATAACTTGATAAAATGACAAAATTAAGACAAAAATGACGAAAAAAATAGAAATATCAGTAAAATTGTCCGTTTGCGTTGCTTTTTTTCGATTATATCTCAATAAAATGACGAAAATTAAGGACAAAATTATGAAAAAAAATTAATATTTCGGTAAAATTACTTCTTTTTTTGGTTCTTTTTCGATCATATCTCGAAAAAATGACGAAAATTAACGCAAGATAGATGAAAAAAATTTACATTTAGGAAAAATTATCCGTTTTTTGTGGCTTTATTCGAAAATTAATCGATAAAATGAAAAAAAGTAACGCAAAATAGATGAAAAAAATTGAAATTTCGCTAAAATTATCCATTTTTTGTGGCTTTATTCGATCATATCTCAATAAAATGACGAATATTAAGGGAAATTAGATGAAAAAATTGATATTTCGATAAAATTACTCGTTTTTTGTTGCTTTTTTGATCATTTCTCGAAAAAGTGACGAAAATTAAATTAAAATAGATGAAAAATTATTCGTTTTGTGTGTTTTTTTCGAAATTGATCGATAAAATGACAAAAAAAAGCAAAATAGATGAAAAAATTTAAATTTCGCTAAAATTATCCGTTTTCGTTCCTTTTTTCGATCGTATCCCGATTAAATTAAGAAAAGAAAGGCGAAAAACAGGTAAAAAAATTGCAATTTCGCTAAATTTATCCGTTTTTCGTCCCTTTTTTTAATCATATCTCCATAAAATGATGAAAATACAGACAAAATTGAGGGAAAATACTGAAATTTCGCTAAAATTATCCGTTTTCGTTCCTTTTTTCGATCTTATCACGATAAAATTAAGAAAATTAAGGCGAAATAAAGGAAAAAAAATTAAAATTACGCAAAATTTATCCGTTTTTCGTTGCTTTTTTCGTTCATATCTCAATAAAATGACGAAATTTAAGGCAAAATAGAGGTAAAAGATTGAAATTTCACAAACATTTTCCGTTTTCGTACCTTTTTCTTTCATTACTCGATAAAATGACAAAATTAAGACAAAAATGACGAAAAAGAATAGAAATTTCAGTGTAATTGTCCGTTTGCGATGCTTTTTTTCGATTATGTCTCAATAAAATGACGAAATGTAAGGACAAAATATAGAAAAAAATTGATATTTCGATAAAATTACTCGTTTTTTGTTGCTTTTTCAATCATTTCTCGAAAAAATGACGAAAATTAACTTAAAAAAGATGAAAAAAATTTAAATTTAAGAAAAATTATCCGTTTTTTGTGGCTTTTTTCGAAAATTAATCGATAAAATGACAAAAAGTAACGCAAAATAGATGAAAGAAATTGAAATTTCACTAAAATTATCCGATTTCGTTCCTTTTTTCGATCGTATCCCGATAAAATTAAGAAAAGTAAGGCGAAAAACAGGTAAAAAAATTGCAATTTCGCTAAATTTATCCTTTTTTAGTCGCTTCTTTCAACCATATCTCCATAAATTGATGAAAATACAGACAAAATTGAGGGAAAATACTGAAATTTCGCTAAAATTATCCGTTTTTGTTCCTTCTTCGATCTTATCACGATAAATTTAAGAAAATTAAGGCGAAATAAAGGTAAAAAAATTAAAATTTCGCAAAATATATCCGTTTTTCGTGGCTTTTTTCGATCTTATCTCAATAAAATGATGAAATTTAAGGCAAAATAGAGGTAAAAGATTGAAATTTCACAAACATTTTTCGTTTTCGTACCTTTTTCTATCATTACTCGATAAAATGACAAAATTAAGACAAAAATGACGAAAAAAATAGAAATTTCAGTGTAATTGTCCGTTTGCGACGCTTTTTTTCGATTATGTCTCAATAAAATGACAAAAATTAAGGACAAAATATAGAAAAAAATTGATATTTCGATAAAATTTCTCGTTTATTGTTGCTTTTTCAATCATTTCTCGAAAAAATGACGAAAATTAACTTAAAATAGATGAAAAAAATTTAAATTTAAGAAAAATTATCCGTTTTTTCTGGCTTTTTTCGGAAATTAATCTATAAAATGACAAAAAGTAACGCTAAATAGATGAAAAAATTGAAATTTCGCTAAAATTATCCGTTTTTTGTGGCTTTATTCGATCATATCTCAATAAAATGACGAATATTAAGGGAAAATAGATGAAAAAATTGATATTTCGATAAAATTACTCGTTTTTTGTTGCTTTTTTGATCATTTCTCGAAAAAATGACGAAAATTAAATTAAAATAGATGAAAAATTATTCGTTTTGTGTGTTTTTTTCGAAAATTGATCGTTAAAATGACAAAAAAAGCAATATAAATGAAAAAAATTTAAATTTCGCTAAAATTATCCGTTTTCGTTCCTTTTTTCGATCGTATCCCGATAAAATTAAGAAAAGAAAGGCGAAAAACAGGTAAAAAAATTGCAATTTCGCTAAATTTATCCGTTTCTCGTCACTTTTTTCAATCATATCTCCATAAAATGATGAAAATACAGACAAAATTGAGGGAAAAAACTGAAATTTTGCTAAAATTATCCTCTTTCGTTCCTTTTTTCGATCTTATCACGATAAAATTAAGAAAATTAAGGTGAAATAAAGGTAAAAATTTAAAATTACGCAAAATTTATCCGTTTTTCGTTGCTTTTTTCGTTCATATCTCAATAAAATGACGAAATTTAAGGCAAAATAGAGGTAAATGATTTAAATTTCACAAACATTTTCCGTTTTCGTACATTTTTCTTTCATTACTCGATAAAATGACAAAATTAAGACAAAAATGACGAAAAAAATAGAAATTTATGTGTAATTGTCCGTTTGCGATGCTTTTTTTCGATTATGTCTCAATAAAATGACGAAAATTAAGGACAAAATATAGAAAAAAATTGATATTTCGATAAAATTACTCGTTTTTTGTTGCTTTTTCAATCATTTCTCGAAAAAATGACGAAAATTAACTTAAAATAGATGAAAAAAATTTAAATTTAAGAAAAATTATCCGTTTTTTGTGGCTTTTTTCGAAAATTAATCGATAAAATGACAAAAAGTAACGCAGAAAAGATGAAAGAAATTGAAATTTCGCTAAAATTATCCGTTTTCGTTCCTTTTTTCGATCGTATCACGATAAAATTAAGAAAATTAAGGCGAAATAAAAGTAAAAAAATTGCAATTTTCCTAAATTTATCCGTTTTTCGTGGCTTTCTTAGATCATATCTATTAAAATGACGAAAATTAAGGTGGAATAGAGGAAAATGATTGAATTTTTCGGTAAAATTATCCGTTTGCGTTGCTTTTTTATGATCGTGTCTCAATAAAATGACAAAATGAAGGCAAAATATCAGAAAAAATTGGTTTTTCTTAAAATTAATCGTTTTTCCTGGCTTTTTTCGATAATATCTCGATGAAATGACGAAAATTAGGACAAAATGTGGAAAAAAATTGATATTTCGATAAAATTACTCGTTTTTTGTTGCTTTTTCAATCATTTTTCGAAAAAATTACGAAAATTAACTTAAAATAGATGAAAAAAATTTAAATACAAGAAAAATTATCCGTTTTTTGTGGCTTTTTTCGAAAATTAATCGATAAAATGACAAAAAGTAACGCAAAATAGATGAAAGAAATTGAAATTTCGCTAAAATTATCCGTTTTCGTTCCTTTTTTCGATCGTATCACGATAAAATTAAGAAAATTAAGGCGAAATAAAGATAAAAAAATTGCAACTTTCCTAAATTTATCCGTTTTTCGTTGCTTTTTTAGATCATATCTATTAAAATGATGAAAATTAAGGCGGAATATAGGAAAATGATTGAATTTTTCAGTAAAATTATCCGTTTGCGTTGCTTTTTTTTGATCGTTTCTCAATAAAATGACCAAAATGAAGGCAAAATATCAGAAAAAATTGTTTTTTCTGTAAAATTAATCGTTTTTCCTGGCTTTTTTCGATAATATCTCGAAAAAATGATGAAAATTAAGACGCGAAGGGAGGAATAAAATAGAAAAATTTCGGTAAAAGTATCCGTTTGCGTTGCTTTTTTTCGATCGTATCTAATAAAATGACAAAAATTAAGGCAAAATATCGGAAAAATTTGGTATATCTGTAAAATTACTCGTTTTTTGTGGCTTTTTCGATCATATCTCGAAAAAATGAAGAAAATGAAAGCAAAATAGATGAAAAAAATTAATATTTCGGAAAAATTACTTCTTTTTTTGGTTATTTTTCGATCATATCTCGAAAAAATGACGAAAATTAACGCAAAATAGATGAAAAAAATTTAAATTTATGAAAAATTATCCGCTTTTTGTGGCTTTATTCGAAAATTAATCGATAAAATGACCGAAAGTAACGCAAAATAGATGAAAAAAATTGAAATTTCGCTTAAATTATCCGTTTTTCGTGGCTTTATTCGATCATATCTCAATAAAATGACGAAAATTAAGGGAAAATAGATGAAAAATTGATATTTCGATAAAATTACTCGTTTTCTGTTGCTTTTTCGATAATTTCTCGAAAAAATGACGAAAATTAACATAAAATAGATTAAAAAAATTTAAATTTAAGAAAGATTATCCGTTTTTTGTGGCTTTTTTTGAAAATTAATCCATAATATGAGAAAAAGTAACGCAAAATAGATGAATGAAATTGAAATTTCGCTAAAATTATCCATTTTCGTTCCTTTTTTCAATCGTATCCCGATAAAATTAAGAAAAGAAAGGCGAAAAACAGGTAAAAAAATTGCAATTTTCCTAAATTTATCCGTTTTTCGTGGCTTTTTTCGATCATATCTATTAAAATGACGAAAATTAAGGCGGAATAGAGGAAAATGATTGAATTTTTCGGTAAAATTATCCGTTTGCGTTGCTTTTTTTTGTTCGGATCTCAATAAAATGACCAAAATGAAGGCAAAATATCAGAAAAAATTGTTTTTTCTGTAAAATTAATCGTTTTTCCTGGCTTTTTTCGATAATATCTCGATAAAATGACGAAAATAAGGACAAAATGTGGAAAAAAACAGAAATTTCGTTAAATTTATCCGATTGCGTTGATGTCATTCGATAGTATCTCAATAAAATGACGAAAATTAAGGATAAAATAAAGAAAAAAATTGAAATTCCGGTAAAACTATTCGCTTTTCGTGTTTTTTATGATCATAACTCGATAAAATAATGAAAATTAATAGAAAATGGAGGGAAAAGATTGAAATTTCGCTGAAATTATCCTTTTTCGTTCCTATTTTTAATCATATCACGATAAAATTAAGAAAATTAAGACAAAATAAAGCAAAAAAAAAGAAATTTTGCTAAATTTATCCGTTTTTCGTGGTTTTTTTCGATTATATCTCAATAAAATGACGAAAATTAAGGCAAAGTAGTGGAAAAAGATTGAAATTTCGCAAACATTTTCCATTTTCGTACCTTTTTTCTATCATAACTTTATAAAATGACAAAATTAAGACAAAAATGACGAAAAAAATAGAAATATCAGTAAAATTGTCCGTTTGCGTTGCTTTTTTTCGATTATATCTCAATAAAATGACGAAAATTAAGGACAAATAGATGAAAAAATTGAAATTCCAGTAAAATTAATCATTTTTAGTGGCTTTTTTCGATAATATCTCGATTAAATGACGAAAATTAGGACAGAAATTGGGAAAAAAATAGAAATTTCGTTAAAATTATCCGTTTTCGTTCCTTTTTTCGATCGTATCACCTAAATTTAAGAGAATTAAGGCGAAATAAAGGTAAAAAAATTACAAATTCGCTTAATTTTTCCGATTTCGTGGCTTTTTTTTAATCATATTTCCATAAAATGATGAAAATTGAGACAAAATTGAGGGAAAAGACTGAAATTTTCCTAAAATAATCCGTTTTCGTTCCTTATTTCGATTGTATCACGATAAAATTAAGCAAATTAAGGCGAAATAAAGGGAAAAAAATTACAATTTCGGTATATTTATCCGTTTTTCGTTCCTATTTTTAATCATATCACGATAAAATTAAGAAAATTAAGACAAAATAAAGCAAAAAAAAAAGAAATTTCGCTAAATTTATCCGTCTTTCGTGGATTTTTTCGATCATATCTCAATAAAATGACGAAAATTAAGGCAAAGTAGTGGAAAAAGATTGAAATTTCGCAAACATTTTCCGTTTTCGTACGTTTTTTCTATCATAACTCGATAAAATGACAAAATTAAGACAAAAATGACGAAAAAAATAGAAATATCAGTTAAATTGTCCGTTTGCGTTGCTTTCTTTCGATTATATCTCAATAAAATGACGAAAATTAAGGACAAAATTATGAAAAAAAATTAATATTTCGGCAAAATTACTTCTTTTTTTGGTTCTTTTTCGATCATATCTCGAAAAAATGACGAAAATTAACGCAAGATAGATGAAAAAAATTTAAATTTAGGAAAAATTATCCGTTTTTTGTGGCTTTATTCGAAAATTAATCGATAAAATGACAAAAAGTAACGCAAAATAGATGAAAAAAATTGGAATTACGCTATAATTAACCGTTTTTTGTGGCTTTATTCGATCATATCTCAATAAAATGACGAATATTAAGGGAAAATAGATAAAAAAATTGATATTTCGATAAAATTACTCGTTTTGTGTTGCTTTTTTGATCATTTCTCGAAAAAGTGACGAAAATTAAATTAAAATAGATGAAAAATTATTCCTTTTGTGTGTTTTTTTCGAAAATAGATCGATAAAATGACAAAAAAAAGCAAAATAGATGAAAAAAATTTAAATTTCGCTAAAATTATCCGTTTTCGATCCTTTTTTCGATCGTATCCCGATAAAATTAAGAAAAGAAAGGCGAAAAACAGGTAAAAAAATTGCAATTTCGCTAAATTTATCCGTTTTCGTTCCTTTTTTCGATCTTATCACGATAAAATTAAGAAAATTCAGGCGAAATAAAGGTAAAAAAATTAAAATTACGCAAAATTTATCCGTTTTTCGTTGCTTTTTTCTTTCATTACTCGATAAAATGACAAAATTAAGACAAAAATGACGAAGAAGAATAGAAATTTCAGTGTAATTGTCCGTTTGCGATGCTTTTTTTCGATTATGTCTCAATAAAATGACGAAATGTAAGGACAAAATATAGAAAAAAATTGATATTTCGATAAAATTACTCGTTTTTTGTTGCTTTTTCAATCGTTTCTCGAAAAAATGACGAAAATTAACTTAAAAAAGATGAAAAAAATTTAAATTTAAGAAAAATTATCCGTTTTTTGTTGCTTTTTTCGAAAATTAATCGATAAAATGACAAAAAGTAACGCAAAATAGATGAAAGAAATTGAAATTTCACTAAAATTATCCAATTTCGTTCCTTTTTTCGATCGTATCCCGATAAAATTAAGAAAAGTAAGGCGAAAAACAGGTAAAAAAATTGCAATTTCGCTAAATTTATCCTTTTTTCGTCGCTTCTTTCAACCATATCTCCATAAATTGATGAAGATACAGACAAAATTGAGGGAAAATACTGAAATTTCGCTAAAATTATCCGTTTTTGTTCCTTCTTCGATCTTATCACGATAAATTTAAGAAAATTAAGGCGAAATAAAGGTAAAAAAATTAAAATTTCGCAAAATATATCCGTTTTTCGTGGCTTTTTTCGATCACATCTCAATAAAATGATGAAATTTAAGGCAAAATAGAGGTAAAAGATTGAAATTTCACAAACATTTTTCGTTTTCGTACCTTTTTCTATCATTACTCGATAAAATGACAAAATTAAGACAAAAATGACGAAAAAAATAGAAATTTCAGTGTAATTGTCCGTTTGCGACGCTTTTTTTCGATTATGTCTCAATAAAATGACAAAAATTAAGGACAAAATATAGAAAAAAATTGATATTTCGATAAAATTTCTCGTTTATTGTTGCTTTTTCAATCATTTCTCGAAAAAATGACGAAAATTAACTTAAAATAGATGAAAAAAATTTAAATTTAAGAAAAATTATCCGTTTTTTGTGGCTTTTTTCGGAAATTAATCTATAAAATGACAAAAAGTAACGCTAAATAGATGAAAAAATTGAAATTTCGCTAAAATTATCCGTTTTTTGTGGCTTTATTCGATCATATCTCAATAAAATGACGAATATTAAGGGAAAATAGATGAAAAAATTGATATTTCGATAAAATTACTCGTTTTTTGTTGCTTTTTTGATCATTTCTCGAAAAAGTGACGAAAATTAAATTAAAATAGATGAAAAATTATTCGTTTTGTGTGTTTTTTTCAAAAATTGATCGTTAAAATGACAAAAAAAAGCAATATAAATGAAAAAAATTTAAATTTCGCTAAAATTATCCGTTTTCGTTCCTTTTTTCGATCGTATCCCGATAAAATTAAGAAAAGAAAGGCGAAAAACAGGTAAAAAAATTGCAATTTCGCTAAATTTATACGTTTCTCGTCACTTTTTTCAATCATATCTCCATAAAATGATGAAAATACAGACAAAATTGAGGGAAAAAACTGAAATTTTGCTAAAATTATCCTCTTTCGTTCCTTTTTTCGATCTTATCACGATAAAATTAAGAAAATTAAGGCGAAATAAAGGTAAAAATTTAAAATTACGCAAAATTTATCCGTTTTTCGTGGCTTTTTTCGTTCATATCTCAATAAAATGACGAAATTTAAGGCAAAGTAGTGGAAAAAGATTGAAATTTCGCAAACATTTTCCATTTTCGTACCTTTTTTCTATCATAACTTTATAAAATGACAAAATTAAGACAAAAATGACGAAAAAAATAGAAATATCAGTAAAATTGTCCGTTTGCGTTGCTTTTTTTCGATTATATCTCAATAAAATGACGAAAATTAAGGACAAATAGATGAAAAAATTGAAATTCCAGTAAAATTAATCATTTTTAGTGGCTTTTTTCGATAATATCTCGATTAAATGACGAAAATTAGGACAGAAATTGGGAAAAAAATAGAAATTTCGTTAAAATTATCCGTTTTCGTTCCTTTTTTCGATCGTATCACCTAAATTTAAGAGAATTAAGGCGAAATAAAGGTAAAAAAATTACAAATTCGCTTAATTTTTCCGATTTCGTGGCTTTTTTTTAATCATATTTCCATAAAATGATGAAAATTGAGACAAAATTGAGGGAAAAGACTGAAATTTTCCTAAAATAATCCGTTTTCGTTCCTTATTTCGATTGTATCACGATAAAATTAAGCAAATTAAGGCGAAATAAAGGGAAAAAAATTACAATTTCGGTATATTTATCCGTTTTTCGTTCCTATTTTTAATCATATCACGATAAAATTAAGAAAATTAAGACAAAATAAAGCAAAAAAAAAAGAAATTTCGCTAAATTTATCCGTCTTTCGTGGATTTTTTCGATCATATCTCAATAAAATGACGAAAATTAAGGCAAAGTAGTGGAAAAAGATTGAAATTTCGCAAACATTTTCCGTTTTCGTACGTTTTTTCTATCATAACTCGATAAAATGACAAAATTAAGACAAAAATGACGAAAAAAATAGAAATATCAGTTAAATTGTCCGTTTGCGTTGCTTTCTTTCGATTATATCTCAATAAAATGACGAAAATTAAGGACAAAATTATGAAAAAAAATTAATATTTCGGCAAAATTACTTCTTTTTTTGGTTCTTTTTCGATCATATCTCGAAAAAATGACGAAAATTAACGCAAGATAGATGAAAAAAATTTAAATTTAGGAAAAATTATCCGTTTTTTGTGGCTTTATTCGAAAATTAATCGATAAAATGACAAAAAGTAACGCAAAATAGATGAAAAAAATTGGAATTACGCTATAATTAACCGTTTTTTGTGGCTTTATTCGATCATATCTCAATAAAATGACGAATATTAAGGGAAAATAGATAAAAAAATTGATATTTCGATAAAATTACTCGTTTTGTGTTGCTTTTTTGATCATTTCTCGAAAAAGTGACGAAAATTAAATTAAAATAGATGAAAAATTATTCCTTTTGTGTGTTTTTTTCGAAAATAGATCGATAAAATGACAAAAAAAAGCAAAATAGATGAAAAAAATTTAAATTTCGCTAAAATTATCCGTTTTCGATCCTTTTTTCGATCGTATCCCGATAAAATTAAGAAAAGAAAGGCGAAAAACAGGTAAAAAAATTGCAATTTCGCTAAATTTATCCGTTTTCGTTCCTTTTTTCGATCTTATCACGATAAAATTAAGAAAATTCAGGCGAAATAAAGGTAAAAAAATTAAAATTACGCAAAATTTATCCGTTTTTCGTTGCTTTTTTCGTTCATATCTCAATAAAATGACGAAATTTAAGGCAAAATAGAGGTAAAAGATTGAAATTTCACAAACATTTTCCGTTTTCGTACCTTTTTCTTTCATTACTCGATAAAATGACAAAATTAAGACAAAAATGACGAAGAAGAATAGAAATTTCAGTGTAATTGTCCGTTTGCGATGCTTTTTTTCGATTATGTCTCAATAAAATGACGAAATGTAAGGACAAAATATAGAAAAAAATTGATATTTCGATAAAATTACTCGTTTTTTGTTGCTTTTTCAATCATTTCTCGAAAAAATGACGAAAATTAACTTAAAAAAGATGAAAAAAATTTAAATTTAAGAAAAATTATCCGTTTTTTGTTGCTTTTTTCGAAAATTAATCGATAAAATGACAAAAAGTAACGCAAAATAGATGAAAGAAATTGAAATTTCACTAAAATTATCCGATTTCGTTCCTTTTTTCGATCGTATCCCGATAAAATTAAGAAAAGTAAGGCGAAAAACAGGTAAAAAAATTGCAATTTCGCTAAATTTATCCTTTTTTCGTCGCTTCTTTCAACCATATCTCCATAAATTGATGAAAATACAGACAAAATTGAGGGAAAATACTGAAATTTCGCTAAAATTATCCGTTTTTGTTCCTTCTTCGATCTTATCACGATAAATTTAAGAAAATTAAGGCGAAATAAAGGTAAACAAATTAAAATTTCGCAAAATATATCCGTTTTTCGTGGCTTTTTTCGATCATATCTCAATAAAATGATGAAATTTAAGGCAAAATAGAGGTAAAAGATTGAAATTTCACAAACATTTTTCGTTTTCGTACCTTTTTCTATCATTACTCGATAAAATGACAAAATTAAGACAAAAATGACGAAAAAAATAGAAATTTCAGTGTAATTGTCCGTTTGCGACGCTTTTTTTCGATTATGTCTCAATAAAATGACGAAAATTAAGGACAAAATATAGAAAAAAATTGATATTTCGATAAAATTTCTCGTTTATTGTTGCTTTTTCAATCATTTCTCGAAAAAATGACGAAAATTAACTTAAAATAGATGAAAAAAATTTAAATTTAAGAAAAATTATCCGTTTTTTGTGGCTTTTTTCGGAAATTAATCTATAAAATGACAAAAAGTAACGCTAAATAGATGAAAAAATTGAAATTTCGCTAAAATTATCCGTTTTTTGTGGCTTTATTCGATCATATCTCAATAAAATGACGAATATTAAGGGAAAATAGATGAAAAAATTGATATTTCGATAAAATTACTCGTTTTTTGTTGCTTTTTTGATCATTTCTCGAAAAAGTGACGAAAATTAAATTAAAATAGATGAAAAATTATTCGTTTTGTGTGTTTTTTTTCAAAAATTGATCGTTAAAATGACAAAAAAAAGCAATATAAATGAAAAAAATTTAAATTTCGCTAAAATTATCCGTTTTCGTTCCTTTTTTCGATCGTATCCCGATAAAATTAAGAAAAGAAAGGCGAAAAACAGGTAAAAAAATTGCAATTTCGCTAAATTTATACGTTTCTCGTCACTTTTTTCAATCATATCTCCATAAAATGATGAAAATACAGACAAAATTGAGGGAAAAAACTGAAATTTTGCTAAAATTATCCTCTTTCGTTCCTTTTTTCGATCTTATCACGATAAAATTAAGAAAATTAAGGCGAAATAAAGGTAAAAATTTAAAATTACGCAAAATTTATCCGTTTTTCGTGGCTTTTTTCGTTCATATCTCAATAAAATGACGAAATTTAAGGCAAAATAGAGGTAAATGATTTAAATTTCACAAACATTTTCCGTTTTCGTACATTTTTCTTTCATTACTCGATAAAATGACAAAATTAAGACAAAAATGACGAAAAAAATAGAAATTTATGTGTAATTGTCCGTTTGCGATGCTTTTTTTCGAATATGTCTCAATAAAATGACGAAAATTAAGGACAAAATATAGAAAAAAATTGATATTTCGATAAAATTACTCGTTTTTTGTTGCTTTTTCAATCATTTCTCGAAAAAATGACGAAAATTAACTTAAAATAGATGAAAAAAATTTAAATTTAAGAAAAATTATCCGTTTTTTGTGGCTTTTTTCGAAAATTAATCGATAAAATGACAAAAAGTAACGCAGAAAAGATGAAAGAAATTGAAATTTCGCTAAAATTATCCGTTTTCGCTCCTTTTTTCGATCGTATCACGATAAAATTAAGAAAATTAAGGCGAAATAAAAGTAAAAAAATTGCAATTTTCCTAAATTTATCCGTTTTTTCGTGGCTTTCTTAGATCATATCTATTAAAATGACGAAAATTAAGGTGGAATAGAGGAAAATGATTGAATTTTTCGGTAAAATTATCCGTTTGCGTTGCTTTTTTATGATCGTGTCTCAATAAAATGACCAAAATGAAGGCAAAATATCAGAAAAAATTGGTTTTTCTTAAAATTAATCGTTTTTCCTGGCTTTTTTCGATAATATCTCGATGAAATGACGAAAATTAGGACAAAATGTGGAAAAAAATTGATATTTCGATAAAATTACTCGTTTTTTGTTGCTTTTTCAATCATTTTTCGAAAAAATTACGAAAATTAACTTAAAATAGATGAAAAAAATTTAAATACAAGAAAAATTATCCGTTTTTTGTGGCTTTTTTCGAAAATTAATCGATAAAATGACAAAAAGTAACGCAAAATAGATGAAAGAAATTGAAATTTCGCTAAAATTATCCGTTTTCGTTCCTTTTTTCGATCGTATCACGATAAAATTAAGAAAATTAAGGCGAAATAAAGATAAAAAAATTGCAACTTTCCTAAATTTATCCGTTTTTCGTTGCTTTTTTAGATCATATCTATTAAAATGATGAAAATTAAGGCGGAATATAGGAAAATGATTGAATTTTTCAGTAAAATTATCCGTTTGCGTTGCTTTTTTTTGATCGTTTCTCAATAAAATGACCAAAATGAAGGCAAAATATCAGAAAAAATTGTTTTTTCTGTAAAATTAATCGTTTTTCCTGGCTTTTTTCGATAATATCTCGAAAAAATGATGAAAATTAAGACGCGAAGGGAGGAATAAAATAGAAAAATTTCGGTAAAAGTATCCGTTTGCGTTGCTTTTTTTCGATCGTATCTAATAAAATGACAAAAATTAAGGCAAAATATCGGAAAAATTTGGTATATGTGTAAAATTACTCGTTTTTTGTGGCTTTTTCGATCATATCTCGAAAAAATGAAGAAAATGAAAGCAAAATAGATGAAAAAAATTAATATTTCGGAAAAATTACTTCTTTTTTTGGTTATTTTTCGATCATATCTCGAAAAAATGACGAAAATTAACGCAAAATAGATGAAAAAAATTTAAATTTATGAAAAATTATCCGCTTTTTGTGGCTTTATTCGAAAATTAATCGATAAAATGACCGAAAGTAACGCAAAATAGATGAAAAAAATTGAAATTTCGCTTAAATTATCCGTTTTTCGTGGCTTTATTCGATCATATCTCAATAAAATGACGAAAATTAAGGGAAAATAGATGAAAAATTGATATTTCGATAAAATTACTCGTTTTCTGTTGCTTTTTCGATAATTTCTCGAAAAAATGACGAAAATTAACTTAAAATAGATTAAAAAAATTTAAATTTAAGAAAGATTATCCGTTTTTTGTGGCTTTTTTTGAAAATTAATCCATAATATGAGAAAAAGTAACGCAAAATAGATGAATGAAATTGAAATTTCGCTAAAATTATCCGTTTTCGTTCCTTTTTTCAATCGTATCCCGATAAAATTAAGAAAAGAAAGGCGAAAAACAGGTAAAAAAATTGCAATTTTCCTAAATTTATCCGTTTTTCGTGGCTTTTTTCGATCATATCTATTAAAATGACGAAAATTAAGGCGGAATAGAGGAAAATGATTGAATTTTTCGGTAAAATTATCCGTTTGCGTTGCTTTTTTTTGTTCGGATCTCAATAAAATGACCAAAATGAAGGCAAAATATCAGAAAAAATTGTTTTTTCTGTAAAATTAATCGTTTTTCCTGGCTTTTTTCGATAATATCTCGATAAAATGACGAAAATAAGGACAAAATGTGGAAAAAAACAGAAATTTCGTTAAATTTATCCGATTGCGTTGATGTCATTCGATAGTATCTCAATAAAATGACGAAAATTAAGGATAAAATAAAGAAAAAAATTGAAATTCCGGTAAAACTATTCGTTTTTCGTGTTTTTTATGATCATAACTCGATAAAATAATGAAAATTAATAGAAAATGGAGGGAAAAGATTGAAATTTCGCTGAAATTATCCTTTTTCGTTCCTATTTTTAATCATATCACGATAAAATTAAGAAAATTAAGACAAAATAAAGCAAAAAAAAAGAAATTTTGCTAAATTTATCCGTTTTTCGTGGTTTTTTTCGATTATATCTCAATAAAATGACGAAAATTAAGGCAAAGTAGTGGAAAAAGATTGAAATTTCGCAAACATTTTCCATTTTCGTACCTTTTTTCTATCATAACTTTATAAAATGACAAAATTAAGACAAAAATGACGAAAAAAATAGAAATATCAGTAAAATTGTCCGTTTGCGTTGCTTTTTTTCGATTATATCTCAATAAAATGACGAAAATTAAGGACAAATAGATGAAAAAATTGAAATTCCAGTAAAATTAATCATTTTTAGTGGCTTTTTTCGATAATATCTCGATTAAATGACGAAAATTAGGACAGAAATTGGGAAAAAAATAGAAATTTCGTTAAAATTATCCGTTTTCGTTCCTTTTTTCGATCGTATCACCTAAATTTAAGAGAATTAAGGCGAAATAAAGGTAAAAAAATTACAAATTCGCTTAATTTTTCCGATTTCGTGGCTTTTTTTTAATCATATTTCCATAAAATGATGAAAATTGAGACAAAATTGAGGGAAAAGACTGAAATTTTCCTAAAATAATCCGTTTTCGTTCCTTATTTCGATTGAATCACGATAAAATTAAGCAAATTAAGGCGAAATAAAGGGAAAAAAATTAAAATTTCGGTATATTTATCCGTTTTTCGTTCCTATTTTTAATCATATCACGATAAAATTAAGAAAATTAAGACAAAATAAAGCAAAAAAAAAAGAAATTTCGCTAAATTTATCCGTTTTTCGTGGATTTTTTCGATCATATCTCCATAAAATGACGAAAATTAAGGCAAAGTAGTGGAAAAAGATTGAAATTTCGCAAACATTTTCCGTTTTCGTACGTTTTTTCTATCATAACTCGATAAAATGACAAAATTAAGACAAAAATGACGAAAAAAATAGAAATATCAGTTAAATTGTCCGTTTGCGTTGCTTTCTTTCGATTATATCTAAATAAAATGACGAATATTAAGGGAAAATAGATGAAAAAATTGATATTTCGATAAAATTACTCGTTTTCTGTTGCTTTTTTGATCAGTTCTCGAAAAAGTGACGAAAATTAAATTAAAATAGATGAAAAATTATTCGTTTTGTGTGTTTTTTTCGAAAATTGATTGATAAAATGACAAAAAAAAGCAAAATAGATGAAAAAAATTTAAATTTCGCTAAAATAATCCGTTTTCGTTCCTTATTTCGATTGTATCACGATAAAATTAAGCAAATTAAGGCGAAATAAAGGGAAAAAAATTAAAATTTCGGTATATTTATCCGTTTTTCGTTCCTATTTTTAATCATATCACGATAAAATTAAGAAAATTAAGACAAAATAAAGCAAAAAAAAAAGAAATTTCGCTAAATTTATCCGTTTTTCGTGGATTTTTTCGATCATATCTCAATAAAATGACGAAAATTAAGGCAAAGTAGTGGAAAAAGATTGAAATTTCGCAAACATTTTCCGTTTTCGTACCTTTTTTCTATCATAACTCGATAAAATGACAAAATTAAGACAAAAATGACGAAAAAAATAAAAATTTCAGTGTAATTGTCCGTTTGCGATGCTTTTTTTCGATTATGTCTCAATAAAATGACGAAAATTAAGGACAAAATTATGAAAAAAAATTAATATTTCGGTAAAATTACTTCTTTTTTTGGTTCTTTTTCGATCATTTCTCGAAAAAATGACGAAAATTAACGCAAGATAGATGAAAACAATTTAAATTTAGGAAAAATTATCCGTTTTTTGTGGCTTTATTCGAAAACTAATCGATAAAATGACAAAAAGTAATGCAAAATAGATGAAAAAAATTGAAATTTCGCTAAAATTATCCGTTTTTTGTGGCTTTATTCGATCATATCTCAATAAAATGACGAATATTAAGGGAAAATAGATGAAAAAATTGATATTTCGATAAAAAATACCCGTTTTTTGTTGCTTTTTTGATCATTTCTCGAAAAAGTGACGAAAATTAAATTAAAATAGATGAAAAATTATTCGTTTTGTGTGTTTTTTTCGAAAATTGATTGATAAAATGACAAAAAAAAGCAAAATAGATGAAAAAAATTTAAATTTCGCTAAAATTATCCGTTTTCGTTCCTTTTTTCGATCGTATCCCGATAAAATTAAGAAAAGAAAGGCGAAAAACAGGTAAAAAAAATTGCAATTTCGCTAAATTTATCCGTTTTTCGTCGCTTTTTTCAATCATATCTCCATAAAATGATGAAAATACAGACAAAATTGAGGGAAAATACTGAAATTTCGCTAAAATTATCCGTTTACGTTCCTTTTTTCGATCTTATCACGATAAAATTAAGAAAATTAAGGCGAAATAAAGGTAAAAAAATTAAAATTACGCAAAATTTATCCGTTTTTCGTGGCTTTTTTCGTTCATATCTCAATAAAATGACGAAATTTAAGGCAAAATAGAGGGAAAAGATTGAAATTTCACAAACATTTTCCGTTTTCGTACCTTTTTCTTTCATTACTCGATAAATTGACAAAAATGACGAAAAAAATAAAAATTTCAGTGTAATTGTCCGTTTGCGATGCTTGTTTTCGACTATGTCTCAATAAAATGACGAAATGTAAGGACATAATATAGAAAAAAATTGATATTTCGATAAAATTACTCGTTTTTTGTTGCTTTTTCAATCATTTCTCGAAAAAATGACGAAAATTAACTTAAAAAAGATGAAAAAAATTTAAATTTAAGAAAAATTATCCGTTTTTTGTGGCTTTTTTTGAAAATTAATCCATAATATGACAAAAAGTAAAAATAAAGTTAAAAAAATAGCAATTTTCCTAAATTTATCCGTTTTTCGTGGCTTTTTTCGATCATATCTATTAAAATGACGAAAATTAAGGCGGAATAGAGGAAAATGATTGAATTTTTCGGTAAAATTATCCGTTTGCGTTGCTTTTTTATGATCGTGTCTCAATAAAATGACCAAAATGAAGGCAAAATATCAGAAAAAATTGGTTTTTCTGAAAAATTAATCGTTTTTCCTGGCTTTTTTCGATATTATCTCTATGAAATGACGAAAATTAGGACAAAATGTGGAAAAAAATTGATATTTCGATAAAATTACTCGTTTTTTGTTGCTTTTTCAATCATTTCTCGAAAAAATGACGAAAATTAACGCAAAATAGATGAAAAAAATTTAAATTTAAGAAAAATTATCCGTTTTTTGTGGCTTTTTTTGAAAATTAATCCATAATATGACAAAAAGTAAAAATAAAGTTAAAACAATAGCAATTTTCCTAAATTTATCCGTTTTTCGTGGCTTTTTTCGATCATATCTATTAAAATGACGAAAATTAAGGCGGAATAGAGGAAAATGATTGAATTTTTCGGTAAAATTATCCGTTTGAGTTGCTTTTTTATGATCGTGTCTCAATAAAATGACCAAAATGAAGGCAAAATATCAGAAAAAATTGGTTTTTCTGAAAAATTAATCGTTTTTCCTGGCTTTTTTCGATATTATCTCTATGAAATGACGAAAATTAGGACAAAATGTGGAAAAAAATTGATATTTCGATAAAATTACTCGTTTTTTGTTGCTTTTTCAATCATTTCTCGAAAAAATGACGAAAATTAACGCAAAATAGATGAAAAAAATTTAAATTTATGAAAAATTATCCGCTTTTTGTGGCTTTATTCGAAAATTAATCGATAAAATGACCGAAAGTAACGCAAAATAGATGAAAAAAATTGAAATTTCGCTTAAATTATCCGTTTTTCGTGGCTTTATTCGATCATATCTCAATAAAATGACGAATATTAAGGAAAAATAGATGAAAAATTGATATTTCGATAAAATTACTAGTTTTTTGTTGCTTTTTCGATCATTTCTCGAAAAAATGACGAAAATTAACTTAAAATAGATAAAAAAAATTTAAATTTAAGAAAGATTATCCGTTTTTTGTGGCTTTTTTTGAAAATTAATCCATAATATGACAAAAAGTAACGCAAAATAGATGAATGAAATTGAAATTTCGCAAAAAATTATCCGTTTTCGTTCCTTTTTTCAATCGTATCCCGATAAAATTAAGAAAAGAAAGGCGAAAAACAGGTAAAAAAATTGCAATTTACCTAAATTTATCCGTTTATCGTGGCTTTTTTAGATCATATCTATTAAAATGACGAAAATTAAGGCGGAATAGAGGAAAATGATTGAATTTTTCGGTAAAATTATCCGTTTGTGTTGCTTTTTTTGTTCGTGTCTCAATAAAATGACCAAAATGAAGGCAAAATATCAGAAAAAATTGGTTTTTCTGTAAAATTAATCGTTTTTCCTGGCTTTTTTCGATAATATCTCGATGAAATGACGAAAATAAGGACAAAATGTGGAAAAAAATTGATATTTCGAAAAAATTACTCGTTTATTGTTGCTTTTTCAATCATTTCTCGAAAAAATGACGAAAATTAACTTAAAATAGATAAAAAAATTTAAATTTAAGAAAAATTATCCGTTTTTTGTGGCTTTATTCGAAAATTAATCGATAAAATGACAAAAAGTAACGCAATATCCGTTATAAATTAAAATGACGAAAATTAAGGCGGAATAGAGGAAAATGATTGAATTTTTCGGTAAAATTATCCGTTTGCGTTGCTTTTTTTTGATCGTATCTCAATAAAATGACCAAAATGAAGGCAAAATATCAGAAAAAATTGTTTTTTCTGTAAAATTAATCGTTTTTCCTGGCTTTTTTCGATAATATCTCGATAAAATGACGAAAATAAGGACAAGATGTGGAAAAAAACAGAAATTTCGTTAAATTTATCCGATTGCGTTGATGTCATTCGATACTATCTCAATAAAATGACGAAAATTAAGGATAAAATAAAGAAAAAAATTGAAATTCCGGTAAAACTATTCGTTTTTCGTGTTTTTTCTGATCATAACTCGATAAAATAATGAAAATTAATAGAAAATTGAGGGAAAAGATTGAAATTTCGCTGAAATTATCCTTTTTCGTTCCTATTTTTAATCATATCACGATAAAATTAAGAAAATTAAGACAAAATAAAGCAAAAAAAAAAGAAATTTTGCTACATTTATCCGTTTTTCGTGGATTTTTTCGATCATATCTCAATGAAATGACGAAAATTAAGGCAAAGTAGTGGAAAAAGATTGAAATTTCGCAAACATTATCCGTTTTCGTACCTTTTTTCTATCATAACTCGATAAAATGACAAAATTAAGACAAAAATGACGAAAAAAATAAAATATCAGTTAAATTGTCCGTTTGCGTTGCTTTCTTTCGATTATATCTCAATAAAATGACGAAAATTAAGGACAAAATTATGAAAAAAAATTAATATTTCGGCAAAATTACTTCTTTTTTTGGTTCTTTTTCAATCATATCTCGAAAAAATGACGAAAATTAACGCAAGATAGATGAAAAAAATTTAAATTTAGGAAAAATTATCCGTTTTTTGTGGCTTTATTCGAAAATTAATCGATAAAATTACAAAAAGTAACGCAAAATAGATGAAAAAAATTGGAATTTCGCTATAATTAACCGTTTTTTGTGGCTTTATTCGATCATATCTCAATAAAATGACGAATATTAAGGGAAAATAGATGAAAAAATTGATATTTCGATAAAATTACTCGTTTTTTGTTGCTTTTTTGATCATTTCTCGAAAAAGTGACGAAAATTAAATTAAAATAGATGAAAGATTATTCGTTTTGTGTGTTTTTTTCGAAAATTGATTGATAAAATGACAAAAAAAAGCAAAATAGATGAAAAAAATTTACATTTCGCTAAAATTATCCGTTTTCGTTCCTTTTTTCAATCGTATCCCGATAAAATTAAGAAAAGAAAGGCGAAAAAAAGGTAAAAAAATTGCAATTTACCTAAATTTATCCGTTTATCGTGGCTTTTTTAGATCATATCTATTAAAATGACGAAAATTAAGGCGGAATAGAGGAAAATGATTGAATTTTTCGGTAAAATTATCCGTTTGCGTTGCTTTTTTTTGATCGTATCTCATTAAAATGACCAAAATGAAGGCAAAATATCAGAAAAAATTGGTTTTTCTGTAAAATTAATCGTTTTTCCTGGCTTTTTTCGATAATATCTCGATGAAATTACGAAAATTAGGACAAAATGTGGAAAAAAATTGATATTTCGATAAAATTATCCGTTTTCGTTCCTTTTTTCGATCGTATCACCTAAATTTAAGAAAATTAAGGCGAAATAAAGGTAAAAAAGTTACAAATTCGGTATATTTATCCGTTTTTCGATCCTATTTTTAATCATATCACGATACAATTAAGAAAATTAAGACAAAATAAAGCAAAAAAAAAGAAATTTCGCTAAATTTATCCGTTTTTCGTGGATTATTTCGATCATATCTCAATAAAATGACGAAAATTAAGGCAAAGTAGTGGAAAAAGATTGAAATTTCGCAAACATTTTCCGTTTTCGTACGTTTTTTCCATCATAACTCGATAAAATGACAAAATTAAGACAAAAATGACGAAAAAAATAGAAATATCAGTAAAATTGTCCGTTTGCGTTGCTTTTTTTCGATTATATCTCAATAAAATGATGAAAATTAAGGACAAAATTATGAAAAAAAATTAATATTTCGGTAAAATTACTTCTTTTTTTTGGTTCTTTTTCGATCATTTCTCGAAAAAATGACGAAAATTAACGCAAGATAGATGAAAAAAATTTAAATTTAGGAAAAATTATCCGTTTTCGTTCCTTTTTTCGATCTTATCACGATAAAATTAAGAAAATTAAGGCGAAATAAAGGTAAAAAAATTAAAATTACGCAAAATTTATCCGTTTTTCGTGGCTTTTTTCGTTCACATCTCAATAAAATGACGAATATTAAGGGAAAATAGATGAAAAATTGATATTTCGATAAAATTACTCGTTTTTTGTTGCTTTTTCAATCATTTCTCGAACAAATGACGAAAATTAACTTAAAATAGATGAAAAAAATTTAAATTTAAGAAAAATTATCCGTTTTTTGTGGCTTTTTTTGAAAATTAATCCATAATATGACAAAAAGTAACGCAAAATAGATGAATGAAATTGAAATTTCGCTAAAATTATCCGTTTTCGTTCCTTTTTTCGATCGTATCACGATAAAATTAAGAAAATTAAGGCGAAAAACAGGTAAAAAAATTGCAATTTACCTAAATTTATCCGTTTATCGTGGCTTTTTTAGATAAATAGTTAATTAAAAGATTATCCGTTTTTCTTGGCTTTTTTCGATCTTATCACAATAAAATTAAGAAAATTAAGGCGAAATAATGGTAAAAAAATTACAATTTCGCTAAACTTATCCGTTTTTCGTGGCTTTTTTCAATCATATCTCAATAAAATGACGAAATTTATGGCAAAATATTGGTAAAAGATTGAAATTTCACAAACATTTTCCGTTTTCGTACCTTTTTCTTTCATTACTCGATAAAATGACAAAATTAAGACAAAAATGACAAAAAAAATAAAAATTTCAGTGTAATTGTCCGTTTGCGATGCTTTTTTTCGATTATGTCTAAATAAAATGACGAAAATTAAGGACAAAATATAGAAAAAAATTGATATTTCGATAAAATTAATCGTTTTTCAATCATTTCTCGAACAAATGACGAAAATTAACTTAAAATAGATGAAAAAAATTTAAATTTAAGAAAGATTATCCGTTTTTTGTGGCTTTTTTTGAAAATTAATCCATAATATGACAAAAAGTAACGCAAAATAGGTGAAAGAAATTATAATCTCGCTAAAATTATCCGTTTTCGTTCCTTTTTTCGATCTTATCACGATAAAATTAAGAAAATGAAGGCGAAATAAAGGTAAAAAAATAGCAATTTTCCTTAATTTATCCGTTTTTCGTGGCTTTTTTCGATCATATCTATTAAAATGACGAAAATTAAGGCGGAATAGAGGAAAATGATTGAATTTTTCGGTAAAATTTTCCGTTTTCGTTCCCTTTTTTTGATCGTATCTCAATAAAATGACCAAAATGAAGGCAAAATATCAGAAAAATTTGGTATTTCTGTAAAATTAATCGTTTTTCCTGGCTTTTTTAGATAATATCTCGATGAAATGACGAAAATTAGGACAAAATGTGGAAAAAAATTGATATTTCGATAAAATTACTCGTTTTTTGTTGCTTTTTCAATCATTTCTCGAAAAAATGACGAAAATTAACTTAAAATAGATGAAAAAAATTTAAATTTAAGAAAAATTATCCGTTTTTTGTGGCTTTATTCGAAAATTAATCGATAAAATGACAAAAAATAACGCAAAATAGATGAAAGAAATTGAAATTTCGCTAAAATTATCCGTTTTCGTTCCTTTTTACGATCTTATCCTGATAAAATTAAGAAAATTAAGGCGAAATAAAGGTAAAAAAATTGCAATTTTCCTAAATTTATCCGTTTTTCGTGGCTTTTTTCGATCATATCTATTAAAATGACGAAAATTAAGGCGGAATAGAGGAAAATGATTGAATTTTTCGGTAAAATTATCCGTTTGCGTTGATTTTTTTTGATCGTATCTCAATAAAATGACCAAAATGAAGGCAAAATATCAGAAAAAATTGTTTTTTCTGTAAAATTAATCGTTTTTCCTGGCTTTTTTCGATAATATCTCGATGAAATGACGAAAATACGGACAAAATGTGGATAAAAATCGAAATTTCGTTAAATTCTCCGATTGTGTTGATGTCATTTGATACTATCTCAATAAAATGACTAAAATTAAGGCAAAGTAGATGAAAAAGTTGAAATTTCGATAAGATTATCCGTTTTTCGTTGCTTTTTTCGATCTTATCACAATAAAATTAAGAAAATTAAGGCGAAATAATGGTAAAAAAATTACAATTTCGCTAAACTTATCCGTTTTTCGTGGCTTATTTCAATCATATCTCAATAAAATGACGAAATTTATGGCAAAATATTGGTAAAAGATTGAAATTTCACAAACATTTTCCGTTTTCGTACCTTTTTCTTTCATTACTCGATAAAATGACAAAATTAAGACAAAAATGACGAAAAAAATAGAAATTTCAGTGTAATTGTCCGTTTGCGATGCTTTTTTTCGATTATGTCTAAATAAAATGACCAAAATGAAGGCAAAATATCAGAAAAAATTGTTTTTTCTGTAAAATTAATCGTTTTTCCTGGCTTTTTTCGATAATATCTCGATAAAATGACGAAAATAAGGACAAAATGTGGAAAAAAACAGAAATTTCGTTAAATTTATCCGATTGCGTTGATGTCATTCGATACTATCTCAATAAAATGACGAAAATTAAGGATAAAATAAGGAAAAAAATTGAAATTCCGGTAAAACTATTCGTTTTTCGTGTTTTTTCTGATCATAACTCGATAAAATAATGAAAATTAATAGAAAATTGAGGGAAAAGATTGAAATTTCGCTGAAATTATCCTTTTTCGTTCCTATTTTTAATCATATCACGATAAAATTAAGAAAATTAAGACAAAGTAAAGCAAAAAAAAAGAAATTTCGCTAAATTTATCCGTTTTTCGGGGCTTTTTTCGATCATATCTCGTTAAAATGACGAAAATTAAGGCAAAATACAGGAAAATGATTGGAATTTGGCACACATTATCCGTTTTCGTTGCTTTTTTCGATCATATCTCGAAAAAATGATGAAAATTAAGACGCGAAGGGAGGAATAAAATAGAAATTTCGGTAAAAGTATCCGTTTGCGTTGCTTTTTTTCGATCGTATCTAAAAAATTGACCAAAATTAAGGCAAAATATCGGAAAAATTTGGTATGTCTGTAAAATTACTCGTTTTTTGTAGCTTTTTCGATCATATCTCGAAAAAATGAAGAAAATGAAAAGAAAATAGATGAAAAAATTTAATATTTCGGAAAAATTACTTCTTTTTTTGGTTCTTTTTCAATCATATCTCGAAAAAATGACGAAAATTAAGGCAAAATAGATGAAAAAAATTTAAATTTATGAAAAATTATCCGCTTTTTGTGGCTTTATTCGAAAATTAATCGATAAAATGACCGAAAGTAACGCAAAATAGAAGAAAAAAATTGAAATTTCGCTTAAATTATCCGTTTTTCGTGGCTTTATTCGATCATATCTCAATAAAATGACGAATATTAAGGGAAAATAGATGAAAAATTGAAATTTCGCTAAAATTATCCGTTTTCGTTCCTTTTTTCGATCGTATCACGATAAAATTAAGAAAATTAAGGCCAAATAAAGGTAAAAAAATTGCAATTTTCCGAAATTTATCCGTTTTTCGTGGCTTTTTTAGATCATATCAATTAAAATGACGAAAATTAAGGCGGAATAGAGGAAAATGATTGAATTTTTCGGTAAAATTATCCGTTTGCGTTGATTTTTTTTGATCGTATCTCAATAAAATGACCAAAATGAAGGCAAAATATCAGAAAAAATTGTTTTTTCTGTAAAATTAATCGTTTTTCCTGGCTTTTTTCGATAATATCTCGATGAAATGACGAAAATACGGACAAAATGTGGATAAAAATCGAAATTTCGTTAAATTCTCCGATTGTGTTGATGTCATTTGATACTATCCCAATAAAATGACTAAAATTAAGGCAAAGTAGATGAAAAAGTTGAAATTTCGATAAGATTATCCGTTTTTCGTTGCTTTTTTCGATCTTATCACAATAAAATTAAGAAAATTAAGGCGAAATAATGGTAAAAAAATTACAATTTCGCTAAACTTATCCGTTTTTCGTGGCTTATTTCAATCATATCTCAATAAAATGACGAAATTTATGGCAAAATATTGGTAAAGGATTGAAATTTCACAAACATTTTCCGTTTTCGTACCTTTTTCTTTCATTACTCGATAAAATGACAAAATTAAGACAAAAATGACGAAAAAAATAGAAATTTCAGTGTAATTGTCCGTTTGCGATGCTTTTTTTCGATTATGTCTAAATAAAATGACGAAAATTAAGGACAAAATATAGAAAAAAATTGATATTTCGATAAAATTACTCGTTTTTTGTTGCTTTTTCAATCATTTCTCGAACAAATGACGAAAATTAACTTAAAATAGATTTAAAAAATTTAAATTTAAAAAAAATTATCCGTTTTTTGTGGCTTTTTTCGAAAATTAATCGATTAAATGACAAAAAGTAACGCAAAATAGGTGAAAGAAATTGAAATTTCGCTAAAATTATCCGTTTTCGTTCCTTTTTTCGATCTTATCACGATAAAATTAAGAAAATTAAGGCGAAATAAAGGTAAAAAAATTGCAATTTTCCTAAATTTATCCGTTTTTCGTGGCTTTTTCCGATCATATCTATTAAAATGACGAAAATTAAGAAGGAATAGAGGAAAATGATTGAATTTTTCGGTAAAATTATCCGTTTGCGTTGCTTGTTTTTATCGTATCTCAATAAAAAGACCAAAATGAATGCAAAATATCAGAAAAGATTGGTTTTTCTGTAAAATTAATCGTTTTTCCTGGCTTTTATCGATTGTATCTCGATGAAATGACGAAAATTAGAACAAAATGTGGAAAAATATTGATATTTCGATAAAATTACTCGTTTTTTGTTGCTTTTTCAATCATTTCTCGACAAAATGACGAAAATTAACTTAAAATAGATGAAAAAAATTTAAATTCAAGAAAAATTATCCGTTTTTTGTGACTTTTTTCGAAAATTAATCGATAAAATGACAAAAAGTAACGCAAAATAGATGAAAGAAATTGAAATTTCGCTAAAATTATCCGTTTTCGTTCCTTTTTTCGATCGTATCACGATAAAATTAAGAAACTTAAGGCGAAATAAAGGTAAAAAAATTGCACTTTTCCTAAATTTATACGTTTTTCGTGGCTTTTTCGATCATATCTATTAAAATAACGAAAATTAAGGCGGAATAGAGGAAAATGATTGAATTTTTCGGTAAAATTATCCGTTTGCGTTGCTTTTTTTTGATCGTATCTCAATAAAATGACCAAAATGAAGGCAAAATATCAGAAAAAATTGTTTTTTCTGTAAAATTAATCGTTTTTCCTGGCTTTTTTCGATAATATCTCGATGAAATGACGAAAATAAGGACAAAATGTGGAAAAAAACAGAAATTTCGTTAAATTTATCCGATTGCGTTGATGTCATTCGATACTATCTCAATAAAATGACGAAAATTAAGGATAAAATAAGGAAAAAAATTGAAATTCCGCTAAAACTATTCGTTTTTCGTGTTTTTTCTGATCATAACTCGATAAAATAATGAAAATTAATAGAAAATTGAGGGAAAAGATTGAAATTTCGCTGAAATTATCCTTTTTCGTTCCTATTTTTAATCATATCACGATAAAATTAAGAAAATTAAGACAAAGTAAAGCAAAAAAAAAGAAATTTCGCTAAATTTATCCGTTTTTCGGGGCTTTTTTCGATCATATCTCGTTAAAATGACGAAAATTAAGGCAAAATACAGGAAAATGATTGGAATTTGGCACACATTATCCGTTTTCGTTGCTTTTTTCGATCATATCTCGAAAAAATGATGAAAATTAAGACGCGAAGGGAGGAATAAAATAGTATTTCGGTAAAAGTATCCGTTTGCGTTGCTTTTTTTCGATCGTATCTAAAAAAATGACCAAAATTAAGGCAAAATATCGGAAAAATTTGGTATGTCTGTAAAATTACTCGTTTTTTGTAGCTTTTTCGATCATATCTCGAAAAAATGAAGAAAATGGAAGCAAAATAGATGAAAAAAATTAATATTTCGGAAAAATTACTTCTTTTTTTGGTTCTTTTTCAATCATATCTCGAAAAAATGACTAAAATTAACGCAAAATAGATGAAAAAAATTTAAATTTATGAAAAATTATCCGCTTTTTGTGGCTTTATTCGAAAATTAATCGATAAAATGACCGAAAGTAACGCAAAATAGAAGAAAAAAATTGAAATTTCGCTTAAATTATCCGTTTTTCGTGGCTTTATTCGATCATATCTCAATAAAATGACGAATATTAAGGGAAAATAGATGAAAAATTGATATTTCGATAAAATTACTAGTTTTTTGTTGCTTTTTCGATCATTTCTCGAAAAAATGACGAAAATTAACTTAAAATAGATAAAAAAAATTTAAATTTAAGAAAGATTATCCGTTTTTTGTGGCTTTTTTTGAAAATTAATCCATAATATGACAAAAAGTAACGCAAAACAGATGAATGAAATTGAAATTTCGCTAAAATTATCCGTTTTCGTTCCTTTTTTCGATCGTATCACGATAAAATTAAGAAAATTAAGGCGAAATAAAGGTAAAAAAATTGCAATTTTCCTAAATTTATCCGTTTTTCGTGGCTTTTTTAGATCATATCTATTAAAATGACGAAAATTAAGGCGGAATAGAGGAAAATGATTGAATTTTTCGGTAAAATTATCCGTTTGTGTTGCATTTTTTTGTTCGTGTCTCAATAAAAAGACCAAAATGAAGGCAAAATATCAGAAAAAATTGGTTTTTCTGTAAAATTAATCGTTTTTCCTGGCTTTTTTCGATTATATCTCGATAAAATGACGAAAATTAGGACAAAATGTGGAAAAAAATTGATATTTCGATAAAATTACTCGTTTTTTGTTGCTTTTTCAATCATTTCTCGAACAAATGACGAAAATTAACTTAAAATAGATGAAAAAAATTTAAATTTAAGAAAGATTATCCGTTTTTTGTGGCTTTTTTTGAAAATTAATTCATAATATGACAAAAAGTAACGCAAAATAGGTGAAAGAAATTATAATCTCGCTAAAATTATCCGTTTTCGTTCCTTTTTTCGATCTTATCACGATAAAATTAAGAAAATGAAGGCGAAATAAAGGTAAAAAAATAGCAATTTTCCTTAATTTATCCGTTTTTCGTGGCTTTTTTCGATCATATCTATTAAAATGACGAAAATTAAGGCGGAATAGAGGAAAATGATTGAATTTTTCGGTAAAATTTTCCGTTTTCGTTCCCTTTTTTTGATCGTATCTCAATAAAATGACCAAAATGAAGGCAAAATATCAGAAAAATTTGGTATTTCTGTAAAATTAATCGTTTTTCCTGGCTTTTTTAGATAATATCTCGATGAAATGACGAAAATTAGGACAAAATGTGGAAAAAAATTGATATTTCGATAAAATTACTCGTTTTTTGTTGCTTTTTCAATCATTTCTCGAAAAAATGACGAAAATTAACTTAAAATAGATGAAAAAAATTTAAATTTAAGAAAAATTATCCGTTTTTTGTGGCTTTATTCGAAAATTAATCGATAAAATGACAAAAAATAACGCAAAATAGATGAAAGAAATTGAAATTTCGCTAAAATTATCCGTTTTCGTTCCTTTTTTCGATCGTATCACGATAAAATTAAGAAACTTAAGGCGAAATAAAGGTAAAAAAATTGCAATTTTCCTAAATTTATACGTTTTTCGTGGCTTTTTCGATCATATCTATTAAAATGACGAAAATTAAGGCGGAATAGAGGAAAATGATTGAATTTTTTGGTAAAATTATCCGTTTGCGTTGCTTTTTTTTGATCGTTTCTCAATAAAATGACCAAAATGAAGGCAAAATATCAGAAAAAATTGTTTTTTCTGTAAAATTAATCGTTTTTCCTGGCTTTTTTCGATAATATCTCGATGAAATGACGAAAATAAGGACAAAATGTGGAAAAAAACAGAAATTTCGTTAAATTTATCCGATTGCGTTGATGTCATTCGATACTATCTCAATAAAATGACGAAAATTAAGGATAAAATAAGGAAAAAAATTAAAATTCCGGTAAAACTATTCGTTTTTCGTGTTTTTTCTGATCATAACTCGATAAAATAATGAAAATTAATAGAAAATTGAGGGAAAAGATTGAAATTTCGCTGAAATTATTCTTTTTCGTTCCTATTTTTAATCATATCACGATAAAATTAAGAAAATTAAGACAAAGTAAAGCAAAAAAAAAGAAATTTCGCTAAATATATCCGTTTTTCGGGGCTTTTTTCGATCATATCTCGTTAAAATGACGAAAATTAAGGCAAAATACAGGAAAATGATTGGAATTTGGCACACATTATCCGTTTTCGTTGCTTTTTTCGATCATATCTCGAAAAAATGATGAAAATTAAGACGCGAAGTGAGGAATAAAATAGTATTTCGGTAAAAGTATCCGTTTGCGTTGCTTTTTTTCGATCGTATCTAAAAAAATGACCAAAATTAAGGCAAAATATCGGAAAAATTTGGTATGTCTGTAAAATTACTCGTTTTTTGTAGCTTTTTCGATCATATCTCGAAAAAATGAAGAAAATGGAAGCAAAATAGATGAAAAAAATTAATATTTCGAAAAAATTACTTCTTTTTTTGGTTCTTTTTCAATCATATCTCGAAAAAATGACGAAAATTAACGCAAAATAGATGAAAAAAATTTAAATTTATGAAAAATTATCCGCTTTTTGTGGCTTTTTTCGAAAATTAATCGATAAAATGACAAAAAGTAACGCAAAATAGATGAAAGAAATTGAAATTTCGCTAAAATTATCCGTTTTCGTTCCTTTTTTCGATCGTATCACGATAAAATTAAGAAACTTAAGGCGAAATAAAGGTAAAAAAATTGCAATTTTCCTAAATTTATACGTTTTTCGTGGCTTTTTCGATCATATCTATTAAAATGACGAAAATTAAGGCGGAATAGAGGAAAATGATTGAATTTTTTGGTAAAATTATCCGTTTGCGTTGCTTTTTTTTGATCGTTTCTCAATAAAATGACCAAAATGAAGGCAAAATATCAGAAAAAATTGTTTTTTCTGTAAAATTAATCGTTTTTCCTGGCTTTTTTCGATAATATCTCGATGAAATGACGAAAATAAGGACAAAATGTGGAAAAAAACAGAAATTTCGTTAAATTTATCCGATTGCGTTGATGTCATTCGATACTATCTCAATAAAATGACGAAAATTAAGGATAAAATAAGGAAAAAAATTGAAATTCCGGTAAAACTATTCGTTTTTCGTGTTTTTTCTGATCATAACTCGATAAAATAATGAAAATTAATAGAAAATTGAGGGAAAAGATTGAAATTTCGCTGAAATTATTCTTTTTCGTTCCTATTTTTAATCATATCACGATAAAATTAAGAAAATTAAGACAAAGTAAAGCAAAAAAAAAGAAATTTCGCTAAATATATCCGTTTTTCGGGGCTTTTTTCGATCATATCTCGTTAAAATGACGAAAATTAAGGCAAAATACAGGAAAATGATTGGAATTTGGCACACATTATCCGTTTTCGTTGCTTTTTTCGATCATATCTCGAAAAAATGATGAAAATTAAGACGCGAAGTGAGGAATAAAATAGTATTTCGGTAAAAGTATCCGTTTGCGTTGCTTTTTTTCGATCGTATCTAAAAAAATGACCAAAATTAAGGCAAAATATCGGAAAAATTTGGTATGTCTGTAAAATTACTCGTTTTTTGTAGCTTTTTCGATCATATCTCGAAAAAATGAAGAAAATGGAAGCAAAATAGATGAAAAAAATTAATATTTCGAAAAAATTACTTCTTTTTTTGGTTCTTTTTCAATCATATCTCGAAAAAATGACGAAAATTAACGCAAAATAGATGAAAAAAATTTAAATTTATGAAAAATTATCCGCTTTTTGTGGCTTTATTCGAAAATTAATCGATAAAATGACCGAAAGTAACGCAAAATAGAAGAAAAAAATTGAAATTTCGCTTAAATTATCCGTTTTTCGTGGCTTTATTCGATCATATCTCAATGAAATGACGAATATTAAGGGAAAATAGATGAAAATTTGATATTTCGATAAAATTACTAGTTTTTTGTTGCTTTTTCGATCATTTCTCGAAAAAATGACGAAAATTAACTTAAAATAGATAAAAAAAATTTAAATTTAAGAAAGATTATCCGTTTTTTGTGGCTTTTTTTGAAAATTAATCCATAATATGACAAAAAGTAACGCAAAACAGATGAATGAAATTGAAATTTCGCTAAAATTATCCGTTTTCGTTCCTTTTTTCGATCGTATCACGATAAAATTAAGAAAATTAAGGCGAAATAAAGGTAAAAAAATTGCAATTTTCCTAAATTTATCCGTTTTTCGTGGCTTTTTTAGATCATATCTATTAAAATGACGAAAATTAAGGCGGAATAGAGGAAAATGATTGAATTTTTCGGTAAAATTATCAGTTTGTGTTGCATTTTTTTGTTCGTGTCTCAATAAAATGACCAAAATGAAGGCAAAATATCAGAAAAAATTGGTTTTTCTGTAAAATTAATCGTTTTTCCTGGCTTTTTTCGATTATATCTCGATAAAATGACGAAAATAAGGACAAAATGTGGAAAAAAATTGATATTTCGATAAAATTACTCGTTTTTTGTTGCTTTTTCAATCATTTCTCGACAAAATGACGAAAATTAACTTAAAATAGATGTAAAAAATTTAAATTCAAGAAAAATTATCCGTTTTTTATGGCTTTTTTCGAAAATTAATCGATAAAATGACAAAAAGTAACGCAAAATAGATAAAAGAAATTGAAATTTCGCTAAAATTATCCGTTTTCGTTCCTTTTTTCGATCGTATCACGATAAAATTAAGAAACTTAAGGCGAAATAAAGGTAAAAAAATTGCAATTTTCCTAAATTTATACGTTTTTCGTGGTTTTTTCGATCATATCTATTAAAATGACGAAAATTAAGGCGGAATAGAGGAAAATGATTGAATTTTTTGGTAAAATTATCCGTTTGCGTTGCTTTTTTTCGATCGTTTCTCAATAAAATGACCAAAATGAAGGCAAAATATCAGAAAAAATTGTTTTTTCTGTAAAATTAATCGTTTTTCCTGGCTTTTTTCGATAATATCTCGATGAAATGACGAAAATAAGGACAAAATGTGGAAAAAAACAGAAATTTCGTTAAATTTATCCGATTGCGTTGATGTCATTCGATACTATCTCAATAAAATGACGAAAATTAAGGATAAAATAAGGAAAAAAATTGAAATTCCGGTAAAACTATTCGTTTTTCGTGTTTTTTCTGATCATAACTCGATAAAATAATGAAAATTAATAGAAAATTGAGGGAAAAGATTGAAATTTCGCTGAAATTATTCTTTTTCGTTCCTATTTTTAATCATATCACGATAAAATTAAGAAAATTAAGACAAAGTAAAGCAAAAAAAAAGAAATTTCGCTAAATTTATCCGTTTTTCGGGGCTTTTTTCGATCATATCTCGTTAAAATGACGAAAATTAAGGCAAAATACAGGAAAATGATTGGAATTTGGCACACATTATCCGTTTTCGTTGCTTTTTTCGATCATATCTCGAAAAAATGATGAAAATTAAGACGCGAAGGGAGGAATAAAATAGTATTTCGGTAAAAGTATCCGTTTGCGTTGCTTTTTTTCGATCGTATCTAAAAAAATGATCAAAATTAAGGCAAAATATCGGAAAAATTTGGTATGTCTGTAAAATTACTCGTTTTTTGTAGCTTTTTCGATCATATCTCGAAAAAATGAAGAAAATGGAAGCAAAATAGATGAAAAAAATTAATATTTCGGAAAAATTACTTCTTTTTTTGGTTCTTTTTCAATCATATCTCGAAAAAATGACGAAAATTAAGGCAAAATAGATGAAAAAAATTTAAATTTATGAAAAATTATCCGCTTTTTGTGGCTTTATTCGAAAATTAATCGATAAAATGACCGAAAGTAACGCAAAATAGATGAAAAAAATGGAAATTTCGCTTAAATTATCCGTTTTTCGTGGCTTTATTCGATCATATCTCAATAAAATGACGAATATTAAGGGAAAATAGATGAAAAATTGATATTTCGATAAAATTACTAGTTTTTTGTTGCTTTTTCGATCATTTCTCGAAAAAATGACGAAAATTAACTTAAAATAGATGAAAAAAATTTAAATTTAAGAAAGATTATCCGTTTTTTGTGGCTTTTTTTGAAAATTAATCCATAATATGACAAAAAGTAACGCAAAACAGATGAATGAAATTGAAATTTCGCTAAAATTATCCGTTTTCGTTCCTTTTTTCGATCGTATCACGATAAAATTAAGAAAATTAAGGCGAAATAAAGGTAAAAAAATTGCAATTTTCCTAAATTTATCCGTTTTTCGTGGCTTTTTTAGATCATATCTATTAAAATGACGAAAATTAAGGCGGGATAGAGGAAAATGATTGAATTTCTCGGTAAAATTATACGTTTGTGTTGCATTTTTTTGTTCGTGTCTCAATAAAATGACCAAAATGAAGGCAAAATATCAGAAAAAATTGGTTTTTCTGTAAAATTAATCGTTTTTCCTGGCTTTTTTCGATTATATCTCGATGAAATGACGAAAATTAGGACAAAATGTGGAAAAAAATTGATATTTCGATAAAATTATTCGTTTTTTGTTGCTTTTTCATTCATTTCTCGACAAAATGACGAAAATTAACTTAAAATAGATGAAAAAAATTTAAATTCAAGAAAAATTATCCGTTTTTTGTGGCTTTTTTCGAAAATTAATCGATAAAATGACAAAAAGTAACGCAAAATAGATGAAAGAAATTGAAATTTCGCTAAAATTATCCGTTTTTGTTTCTTTTTTCGATCGTATCACGATAAAATTAAGAAACTTAAGGCGAAATAAAGGTAAAAAAATTGCAATTTTCCTAATTTTATACGTTTTATGTGGCTTTTTCGATCATATCTATTAAAATGACGAAAATTAAGGCGGAATAGAGGAAAATGATTGAATTTTTCGGTAAAATTATCCGTTTGCGTTGCTTTTTTTTTTTCGTATCTCAATTAAATGACCAAAATGAAGGCAAAATATCAGAAAAAATTGTTTTTTCTGTAAAATTAATCGTTTTTCCTGGCTTTTTTCGATAATATCTCGATGAAATGACGAAAATAAGGACAAAATGTGGAAAAAAGCAGAAATTTCGTTAAATTTATCCGATTGCGTTGATGTCATTCGATACTATCTCAATAAAATGACGAAAATTAAGGATAAAATAAGGAAAAAAATTGAAATTCCGGTAAAACTATTCGTTTTTCGTGTTTTTTCTGATCATAACTCGATAAAATAATGAAAATTAATAGAAAATTGAGGGAAAAGATTGAAATTTCGCTGAAATTATCCTTTTTCGTTCCTATTTTTAATCATATCACGATAAAATTAAGAAAATTAAGACAAAGTAAAGCAAAAAAAAAGAAATTTCGCTAAATTTATCCGTTTTTCGGGGCTTTTTTCGATCGTATCTCGTTAAAATGACGAAAATTAAGGCAAAATACAGGAAAATGTTTGGAATTTGGCAAACATTATCCGTTTTCGTTGCTTTTTTCGATCATATCTCGAAAAAATGATGAAAATTAAGACGCGAAGGGAGGAATAAAATAGAAATTTCGGTAAAAGTATCCGTTTGCGTTGCTTTTATTTCGATCGTATCTAAAAAAATGACCAAAATTAAGGCAAAATATCGGAAAAATTCGGTATGTCTGTAAAATTACTCGTTTTTTGTAGCTTTTTCGATCATATCTTGAAGAAATGACGAAAATTAACGCAAAATAGATGAAAAAAATTTAAATTTAGGAAAAGTTATCCGTTTTTCGTGACTTTTTCAATCATATATCGATAAAATGAAGATTATTTAGACAAAATTGAGGGAAAAGATTGAAATATCCATACAATTATCCGTTTTCGTTGCTTTTTTCAATCAAATCTCGATAAAATTACAAAAGTTAAGACAAAATTGAAAAGAAAAATTTAATTTTGCTAAAATTATCCGTCTTCGTGATTTTTTCGATCATATCTTGATAAAATGACGAAAATTTAGGAAAATGTAGGAAAAAATTAAAATTCGGTAAAGTTATTCGTTTTTCGTGGGTTTTTCAATCACATCTCTATAAAATGATGAAAATTGAGACAAAATTCAGGGAAAATACTGAAATTTCGCTAAAATTATCCGTTTTCGTTCCTTTCTTCGATCGTATCACGATAAAATTAAGAAAATTAGGCCGAAATAAAGGTAAAAAAAAGTACAATTTCGCTAAATTTATCCGTTTTTCGTGGCCTTTTTCGATCATATCTCAATATAATGACAAAATTAAGACAAAAATGACGAAAAAAATACAAATTTCAGTAAAATTGTCCGTTTGCGTTGCTTTTTTACGATTATATCTCAATTAAATGAGAAAATTAAGGACAAAATTATGAAAAAAATTAATATTTCGGCAAAATTACTTCTTTTTTTGGCTCTTTTTCAATCATATCTCGAAAAAATGACGAAAATTAACGCAAAATAGATGAAAATAAATTTAAATTAAGGAAAAATTATCGGTTTTTGTGGCTTTTTTCGAAAATTAATCGATAAAACGACAAAAACTAACGCAAAATAGATGAAAGAAATTGAAATTTCGCTAAAATTATCCGTTTTCGTTCCTTTTTTCGATCGTATCCTGATAAAATTAAGAAAATTAAGGCGAAATAAAGTTAAAAAAATTGCAATTTTCCTAATTTTATCCGTTTTTCGTGGCTTTTTTCGATCATTACTATTAAAATGACGAAAATTAAGGCGGAATAGAGGAAAATGATTGAATTTTTCGGTAAAATTATCCGTTTGCGTTGCTTTTTTTTGATCGTATCTCAATAAAATGACCAAAATGAATGCAAAATATCAGAAAAGATTGGTTTTTTTGTAAAATTGATCGTTTTTCCTGGCTTTTTTCGATTATATCTCGATGAAATGACGAAAATTAGGACAAAATGTGGAAAAAAATTGATATTTCGATAAAATTACTCGTTTTTTGTTGCTTTTTCAATCATTTCTCGAAAAAATGACGAAAATTAACGCAAAATAGATGAAAATAAATTTAAATTCAAGAAAAATTATCCGTTTTTTGTGGCTTTTTTCGAAAATTAATCGATAAAATGACAAAAAGTAACGCAAAATAGATGAAAGAAATTGAAATTTCGCTAAAATTATCCGTTTTCGTTCCTTTTTTCGATCGTATCTTGATAAAATTAAGAAAATTAAGGCGAAATAAAGGTAAATAAATTGCACTTTTCCTAAATTTATAAGTTTTTCGTTGCTTTTTCGAATATATATCTATTAAAATGACGAAAATTAAGGCGGAATAGAGGAAAATGATTGAATTTTTCGGTAAAATTATCCGTTTGCGTTGCTTTTTTTTGATCGTATCTCAATAAAATGACCAAAATGAAGGCAAAATATCAGAAAAAATTGTTTTTTCTGTAAAATTAATCGTTTTTCCTGGCTTTTTTCGATAACATCTCGATGAAATGACGAAAATAAGGACAAAATGTGGAAAAAAACAGAAATTTCGTTAAATTTATCCGATTGCGTTGATGTCATTCGATACTATCTCAATAAAATGACGAAAATTAAGGATAAAATAAGGAAAAAAATTGAAATTCCGGTAAAACTATTCGTTTTTCGTGTTTTTTCTGATCATAACTCGATAAAATAATGAAAATTAATAGAAAATTGAGGGAAAAGATTGAAATTTCGCTGAAATTATCCTTTTTCGTTCCTATTTTTAATCATATCACGATAAAATTAAAAAAATTAAGACAAAGTAAAGCAAAAAAAAAGAAATTTCGCTAAATTTATCCGTTTTTCGGGGCTTTTTTCGATCATATCTCGTTAAAATGACGAAAATTAAGGCAAAATACAGGAAAATGATTGGAATTTGGCAAACATTATCCGTTTTCGTTGCTTTTGTCGATCATATCTCCAAAAAGTGATGAAAATTAAGACGCGAAGGGAGGAATAAAATAGAAATTTCGGTTAAAGTATCCGTTTGCGTTGCTTTTTTTCGATCGTATCTAAAAAAATGACCAAAATTAAGGCAAAATATCGGAAAAATTTGGTATGTCTGTAAAATTACTCGTTTTTTGTAGCTTTTTCGATCATATCTCAAAAAAATGAAGAAAATGAAAGAAAAATAGATGAAAAAAATTAATATTTCGGAAAAATTACTTCTTTTTTTGGTTCTTTTTCAATCATATCTCGAAAAAATGACGAAAATTAACGCAAGATAGATGAAAAAAATTTAAATTTACGAATAATTATCCGCTTTTTGTGGCTTTATTCGAAAATTAATCGATAAAATGACCGAAAGTATTGCAAAATAGATGAAAAAAATTGAAATTTCGCTTAAATTATCCGTTTTTCGTGGCTTTATTCGATCATATCTCAATAAAATGACGAATATTAAGGGAAAATAGATGAAAAATTGATATTTCGATAAATTTACTCGTTTTTTGTTGCTTTTTCGATCATTTCTCGAAAACATGACGAAAATTAACTTAAAATAGATAAAAAAAATTTAAATTTATGAAAGATTATCCGTTTTTTGTGGCTTTCTTTGAAAATTAATCCATAATATGACAAAAAGTAACGCAAAATAGATGAATGACATTGAAATTTCGCTAAAATTATCCGTTTTCGTTCCTTTTTTCGATCGTATCACGATAAAATTAAGAAAATTAAGGCGAAATAAAGGTAAAAAAATTGCAATTTTCCTAAATTTATCCGTTTTTCGTGGCTTTTATAGATCATAACTATTAAAATGACGAAAATTAAGGCGGAATAGAGGAAAATGATTGAATTTTTCGGTAAAATTATCCGTTTGTGTTGCATTTTTTTGTTCGTGTCCCAATAAAATGACCAAAATGAAGGCAAAATATCAGAAAAAATTGGTTTTTCTGTAAAATTAATCGTTTTTCCTGGCTTTTTTCGATAATATCTCGATGAAATGAGGAAAATAAGGACAAAATGTGGAAAAAAATTGATATTTCGATAAAATTACTCGTTTTTTGTTGCTTTTTCAATCATTTCTCGAAAAAATGACGAAAATTAACTTAAAATAGATAAAAAAATTTAAATTTAAGAAAAATTATCCGTTTTTTGTGGCTTTATTCGAAAATAAATCGATAAAATGACAAAAAGTAACACAAAATAGATGAAAAAATTGAAATTTCGCTAAAATTATCCGTTTTTTGTGGCTTTATTCGATCATATCTCAATAAAATGACGAATATTAAGGGAAAATAGATGAAAAAACTGATATTTCGATAAAATTACTCGTTTTTTGTTGCTTTTTTGATCATTTCTCGAAAACGTGACGAAAATTAAATTAAAATAGATGAAAAATTATTCGTTTTGTGTGTTTTTTTCGAAAATAGATTTATAAAATGACAAAAAAAGCAAAATAGATGAAAAAAATTGAGATTTCGCTAAAATTATCCGATTTCGTTCCTTTTTTCGATCGTATCACGATAAAATTAAGAAAATTAAGGCGAAATAAAGGTACAAAAAATTGCAATTTTCCTAAATTTATCCGTTTTTCGTGGCTTTTTTAGATCATATCTATTAAAATGACGAAAATTAAGGCGGAATAGAGGAAAATGATTGAATTTTTCGGTAAAATTATCCGTTTGTGTTGCATTTTTTTGTTCGTTTCTCAATAAAATGACCAAAATGAAGGCAAAATATCAGAAAAAATTGGTTTTTCTGTAAAATTAATCGTTTTTCCTGGCTTTTTTCGATAATATCTCAATTTTTTTCCACAAAATCTGGAAAAAAATTGATATTTCGATAAAATTACTCGTTTTTTGTTGCTTTTTCAATCATTTCTCGAAAAAATGACGAAAATTAACTTAAAATAGATGAAAAAATTTAAATTTAAGAAAAATTATCCGTTTTTGTGGCTTTATTCGAAAATTAATCGATAAAATGACAAAAAGTAACGCAAAATAGATGAAAAAAATTGAAATTTCGCTAAAATTATCCGTTTTTTGTGGCTTTATTCGATCATAACTCAATAAAATGACGAATATTAAAGGAAAATAGATGAAAAAATTGATATTTCGATAAAATTACTCGTTTTTTGTTGCTTTTTTGATCATTTCTCGAAAAAGTGACGAAAATTAAATTAAAATAGATGAAAAATTATTCGTTTTGTGTGTTTTTTTCGAAAATAGATCGATAAAATGACAAAAAAAAGCAAAATAGATGAAAAAAATTGAGATTTCGCTAAAATTATCCGATTTCGTTCCTTTTTTCGATCGTATCCCGATAAAATTAAGAAAAGAAAGGCGAAAAACAGGTAAAAAAATTGCAATTTCGCTAAATTTATTCGTTTTGCGTCGCTTTTTTCAATCATATCTCCATAAAATGATGAAAATACAGACAAAATTCAGGGAAAATACTGAAATTTCGCTAAAATTATCCGTTTTCGTTCCTTTTTTCGATCGTATCACGATAAAATTAAGAAAATTAAGGCGAAATAAAGGTAAAAAAATTAAAATTACGCAAAATTTATCCGTTTTTCGTGGCTTTTTTCGATCATATCTCAATAAAATGACGAAATTTAAGGCAAAATAGAGGTAAAAGATTGAAATTTCACAAACATTTTCCGTTTTGGTACCTTTTTCTTTCATTACTCGATAAAATGACCAAATTAAGACAAATATTACGAAAAAAATAGAAATTTCAGTGTAATTGTCCGTTTGCGATGCTTTTTTCGATTATGTCTCAATAAAATGACGAAAATTAAGGACAAAATATAGAAAAAATTGATATTTCGTTAAAATTACTCGTTTTTTGTTGCTTTTTCAATCATTTCTCGAAAAAATGACGAAAATTAACTTAAAATAGATGAAAAAAATTTAAATTTAAGAAAAATTATCCATTTTTTGTGGCTTTTTTCGAAAATTAATCAATAAAATGACAAAAAGTAACGCAAAATAGATGAAAGAAATTGAAATTTCGCTAAAATTATCCGTTTTCGTTCCTTTTTTCGATCGTATCACGATAAAATTAAGAAAATTAAGTTGAAATAAAGGTACAAAAAATTGCAATTTTCCTAAATTTATCCGTTTTTCGTGGCTTTTTTAGATCATATCTATTAAAATGACGAAAATGAAGGCGGGATAGAGGAAAATGATTGAATTTTTCGGTAAAATTATCCGTTTGTGTTGCATTTTTTTGTTCGTGTCTCAATAAAATGACCGAAATGAAGGCAAAATATCAGAAAAAATTGGTTTTTCTGTAAAATTAATCGTATTTCCTGGCTTTTTTCGATAATATCTCGATGAAATTACGAAAATAAGGACAAAATGTGGAAAAAAATTGATATTTCGATAAAATTACTCGTTTTTTGTTGCTTTTTCAATCATTTCTCGAAAAAATAACGAAAATTAACTTAAAATAGATGAAAAAAATTTAAATTTAAGAAAAATTATCCGTTTTTTGTGGCTTTATTCGAAAATTAATCGATAAAATAACAAAAAGTAACGCAAAATAGATGAAAGAAATTGAAATTTCGCTAAAATTATCCGTTTTCGTTCCTTTTTTCGATCGTATCACGATAAAATTAAGAAAATTAAGGCGAAATAAAGGTAAAAAAATTACAATTTCGGTATATTTATCCGTTTTTCGTTCCTATTTTTAATCATATCACGATAAAATTAAGAAAATTAAGACAAAATAAAGCAAAAAAAAAGAAATTTCGCTAAATTTATCCGTTTTTCGTGGATTTTTTCGATCATATCTCAATAATATGACGAAAATTAAGGCAAAGTAGTGGAAAAAGATTGAAATTTCGCAAACATTTTCCGTTTTCGTACGTTTTTTCTATTATAACTCGATAAAATGACAAAATTAAGACAAAAATGACGAAAAAAATAGAAATATCAGTAAAATTGTCCGTTTGCGTTGCTTTTTTTCGATCATATCTCGAAAAAATGACGAAAATTAACGCAAGATAGATGAAAATAATTTAAATTTAGGAAAAATTATCCGTTTTTTGTGGCTTTATTCGAAAATAATCGATAAAATGACAAAAAGTAACGCAAAATATATGAAAAAAATTGAAATTTCGCTTAAATTATCCGTTTTTTGTGGCTTTATTCGATCATATCTCAATAAAATGACGAATATTAAGGGAAAGTAGATGAAAAAATTGATATTTCGATAAAATTGCTCGTTTTTTGTTGCTTTTTTGATCATTTCTCGAAAAAGTGACGAAAATTAAATTATAATAGATGAAAAATTATTCGTTTTGTGTGTTTTTTTCGAATATTGATTGATAAAATGACAAAAAAAAAGGCAAAATAGATGAAAAAAATTTAAATTTCGCTAAAATTATCCGTTTTCGTTCCTTTTTTCGATCGTATCCCGATAAAATTAAGAAAAGAAACGCGAAAAACAGGTAAAAAAATTGCAATTTAGCTAAATTTATCCGTTTTTCGTCGCTTTTTTCATTCATATCTCCATAAAATGATGAAAATACAGACAAAATTGAGGGAAAATACTGAAATTTCGCTAAATTTATCCGTTTTTCGTCGCTTTTTTCATTCATATCTCCATAAAATGATGAAAATACAGACAAAATTGAGGGAAAATACTGAAATTTCGCTAAAATTATCCGTTTTCGTTCCTTTTTTCGATCTTATCACGATAAAATTAAGAAAATTAAGGCGAAATAAAGGTAAAAAAATTAAAATTACAGAAAATTTATCCGTTTTTCGTGGCTTTTTTCGTTCATATCTCAATGAAATGACGAAATTTAAAGCAAAATAGAGGTAAAAGATTGAAATTTCAAAAAACATTTTCCGTTTTCGTACCTTTTTCTTTCATTACTCGATAAAATGACAAAATTAAGACAAAAATGACGAAAAAAATAGAAATTTCAGTGTAATTGTCCGTTTGCGATGCTTTTTTTCGATTATGTCTCAATAAAATGACGAAAATTAAGGACAAAATATAGAAAAAAATTGATATTTCGATAAAATTACTCGTTTTTTGTTGCTTTTTCAATCATTTCTCGAAAAAATGACGAAGATTAACTTAAAATAGATGAAAAAAATTTAAATTTAAGAAAAATTATCCGTTTTTTGTGGCTTTATTCGAAAATTAATCGATAAAATGACAAAAAATAACGCAAAATAGATGAAAGAAATTGAAATTACGCTAAAATTATCCGTTTTCGTTCCTTTTTTCGATCGTATCCTGATAAAATTAAGAAAATTAAGGCGAAATAAAGGTAAAAAATTGCAATTTTCCTAAATTTATCCGTTTTTCGTGGCTTTTTTCGATCATATCTATTAAAATGACGAAAATTTAGGCGGAATAGAGGAAAATGATTGAATTTTTCGGTAAAATTATCCGTTTGCGTTGCTTTTTTTTGATCGTATCTCAATAAAATGACCAAAATGAAGGAAAAATATCAGAAAAATTTGGTTTTTCTGTAAAATTAATCGTTTTTCCTGGCTTTTTTCGATAATATCTCGATGAAATGACGAAAATAAGGACAAAATGTGGAAAAAAATTGATATTTCGATAAAATTACTCGTTTTTTGTTGCTTTTTCAATCATTTCTCGAAAAAATGACGAAAATTAACTTAAAATAGATGAAAAAAATTTAAATTTAAGAAAAATTATCCGTTTTTTGTGGCTTTATTCGAAAATTAATCGATAAAATGACAAAAAATAACGCAAAATAGATGAAAGAAATTGAAATTTCGCTAAAATTATCCGTTTTCGTTCCTTTTTTCGATCGTATCCTGATAAAATTAAGAAAATTAAGGCGAAATAAAGGTAAAAAATTGCAATTTTCCTAAATTTATCCGTTTTTCGTGGCTTTTTTCGATCATATCTATTATAATGACGAAAATTAAGGCGGAATATAGGAAAATTGAAATTTCAGTAAAATTAATCGTTTTTTGTGGCTTTATTCGAAAATTAATCGTTAAAATGACAAAAAGTAAAGCAAAATAGATGAAAAAGTTGAAATTTCGCAAAGATTATCCGTTTTTCGTGGCTTTTTTCGATCTTATCACAATAAAATTAAGAAAATTAAGGCGAAATAATGGTAACAAAATTACAATTTCGCTAAATTTATCCGTTTTTCGTGGCTTTTTTCAATCATATCTCCATAAAATGATGAAAATTGAGACAAAATTGAGGGAAAAGACTGAAATTTTGCTAAAATTATCCGTTTTCGTTCCTTTTTTCGATCGTATCACGATAAAATTAAGAAAATTAAGGCGAAATAAAGGTAAAAAATTAAAATGTATCCGTTTTTCGTGGCTTTTTTCCATTATATCTCAATAAAATGACGAAAATTAAGGACAAAATATAGGAAAAAAATGAAATTTCAGAAAAATTATTCCTTTTTCGTGAGTTTTTCAACCATATCTCCATAATATGATGAAAATTGAGACATAATTGAGGGAAAATACTGAAATTTCGCAAAATTATCCTTTTTGTTCCTATTTTTAATCATACCACGATAAAATTAAGAAAATTAAGACAAAATAAAGCAAAAAAAAGAAATTTCGCTAAATGTATCCGTTTTTCGGGGCTTTTTTCGATCATATCTATTATAATGACGAAAATTAAGGCGGAATATAGGAAAATTGAAATTTCAGTAAAATTAATCGTTTTTTGTGGCTTTATTCGAAAATTAATCGTTAAAATGACAAAAAGTAAAGCAAAATAGATGAAAAAGTTGAAATTTCGCAAAGATTATCCGTTTTTCGTGGCTTTTTTCGATCTTATCACAATAAAATTAAGAAAATTAAGGCGAAATAATGGTAACAAAATTACAATTTCGCTAAATTTATCCGTTTTTCGTGGCTTTTTTCAATCATATCTCCATAAAATGATGAAAATTGAGACAAAATTGAGGGAAAAGACTGAAATTTTGCTAAAATTATCCGTTTTCGTTCCTTTTTTCGATCGTATCACGATAAAATTAAGAAAATTAAGGCGAAATAAAGGTAAAAAATTAAAATGTATCCGTTTTTCGTGGCTTTTTTCCATTATATCTCAATAAAATGACGAAAATTAAGGACAAAATATAGGAAAAAAATGAAATTTCAGAAAAATTATTCCTTTTTCGTGAGTTTTTCAACCATATCTCCATAATATGATGAAAATTGAGACATAATTGAGGGAAAATACTGAAATTTCGCAAAATTATCCTTTTTGTTCCTATTTTTAATCATACCACGATAAAATTAAGAAAATTAAGACAAAATAAAGCAAAAAAAAGAAATTTCGCTAAATGTATCCGTTTTTCGGGGCTTTTTTCGATCATATCTCGTTAAAATGACGAAAATTTAGGCAAAATAGAGGAAAATGATTGAAATTTGGCAAACATTATCCGTTTTCGTTGCTCTTGTCGATCATATCTCGAAAAAATGATGAATATTAAGATGCGAAATGAGGAATAAAATTGAAATTTCGGTAAAAGTATCCGTTTGCGTTGCTTTTTTTCGATCGTATCTAATAAAATGACCAAAATTAAGGCAAAATATTTGAAAAATTTGGTATGTCTGTAAAATTACACGTTTTTTGTGGCTTTTTCGATCATATCTCGAAAAAATGACGAAAATGAACGCAAAATAGATGAAAAAAATTAATTTTTCGGAAAAATTACTTCTTTTTTTGGTTCTTTTTCGATCATATCTCGAAAAAATGACGAAAATTAACGCAAAATAGATGAAAAAAATTTAAATTTAGGAAAAATTATTCGCTTTTTGTGGCTTTATTCGAAAATTATTCGATAAAATGACAGAAAATAACGTAAAATAGATGAAAAAAATTTAAATTTCGCTAAAATTATCCGTTTTCGTTCCTTTTTTCGATCGTATCCCGATAAAATTAAGAAAAGAAAGGCGAAATACAGGTAAAAAAATTGCAATTTCGCTAAATTTATCCATTTTTTGTCCCTTTTTTCAATCATATCTCCATAAAATGATGAAAATACAGACAAAATTGAGGGAAAATACTGAAATTTCGCTAAAATTATCCGTTTTCGTTCCTTTTTTCGATCTTATCACGATAAAATTAAGAAAATTAAGGCGAAATAAAGGTAAAAAAATTAAAATTACGCAAAATTTATCCGTTTTTCGTGGCATTTTTCGTTCATATCTCAATAAAACGACGAAATTTAAGGCAAAATAGAGGTAAAAGATTGAAATTTCAAAACATTTTTAGTTTTCGTACCTTTTTCTTTCATTACTCGATAAAATGACAAAATTAAGACAAAAATGACGAAAAAAATAGAAATTTCAGTGTAATTGTCCGTTTGGGATGCTTTTTTTCCATTATGTCTCAATAAAATGACGAAAATTAAGGACAAAATATAAAAAAATTGATATTTCAATAAAATTACTCGTTTTTTGTTGCTTTTTCAATCATTTCTCGAAAAAAATGACGAAAATTAACTTAAAATAGATGAAAAAAATTTAAATTCAAGAAAAATTATCCGTTTTTTGTGGCTTTTTTCGAAAATTAATCGATAAAATGACAAAAAGTAACGCAATATAGATGAAAGAAATTGAAATTTCGCTAACATTATCCGTTTTCGTTCCTTTTTTCGATCGTATCACGATAAAATTTAAAAAAATTAAGGCGAAATAAAGTTAAAAAAATTGCAATTTTCCTAAATTTATCCGTTTTTCGTGGCTTTTTTCGATCATATCTATTAAAATGACGAAAATTAAGGCGGAATAGAGGAAAATGATTGAATTTTTCGGTAAAATTATCCGTTTGCGTTGCTTTTTTTTGATCGTATCTCAATAAAATGACCAAAATGAAGGCAAAATATCAGAAAAAATTGGTTTTTCTTTAAAATTAATCGTTTTTCCTGGCTTTTTTCGATAATATCTCGATGAAATGACGAAAATACGGACAAAATGTGGAAAAAAATCGAAATTTCGTTAAATTCTCCGATTCCGTTGATGTCATTTGATACTATCTCAATAAAATGACGAAAATTAAGGCAAATAGATGAAAAATTGAAATTGCAGTAAAATTAATCGTTTTTTGTGGCTTTATTCGAAAATTAATCGTTAAAATGACAAAAAGTAAAGCAAAGTAGATGAAAAAGTTGAAATTTCGATAAGATTATCCGTTTTTCGTTGCTTCTTTCGATCTTATCACAATAAAATTAAGAAAATTAAGGCGAAATACTGGTAAAAAAATTACAATTTCGCTAAACTTATCCGTTTTTCGTGGCTTTTTTCAATCATAACTCAATAAAATGACGAAATTTATGGCAAAATATTGGTAAAAGATTGAAATTTCACAAACATTTTCCGTTTTCGTACCTTTTTCTTTCATTACTCGATAAAATGACAAAATTAAGACAAAAATGACGAAAAAAATAGAAATTTCAGTGTAATTGTCCGTTTGCGATGCTTTTTTTCGATTATGTCTCAATAAAATGACGAAAATTAAGGACAAAATATAGAAAAAAATTGATATTTCGATAAAATTACTCGTTTTTTGTTGCTTTTTCAATCATTTCTCGAAAAAATGACGAAGATTAACTTAAAATAGATGAAAAAAATTTAAATTTAAGAAAAATTATCCGTTTTTTGTGGCTTTATTCGAAAATTAATCGATAAAATGACAAAAAATAACGCAAAATAGATGAAAGAAATTGAAATTACGCTAATATTATCCGTTTTCGTTCCTTTTTTCGATCGTATCCTGATAAAATCAAGAAAATTAAGGCGAAATAAAGGTAAAAAATTGCAATTTTCCTAAATTTATCCGTTTTTCGTGGCTTTTTTCGATCATATCTATTAAAATGACGAAAATTTAGGCGAATAGAGGAAAATGATTGAATTTTTCGGTAAAATTATCCGTTTGCGTTGCTTTTTTTTGATCGTATCTCAATAAAATGACCAAAATGAAGGAAAAATATCAGAAAAATTTGGTTTTTCTGTAAAATTAATCGTTTTTCCTGGCTTTTTTCGATAATATCTCGATGAAATGACGAAAATAAGGACAAAATGTGGAAAAAAATTGATATTTCGATAAAATTACTCGTTTTTTGTTGCTTTTTCAATCATTTCTCGAAAAAATGACGAAAATTAACTTAAAATAGATGAAAAAAATTTAAATTTAAGAAAAATTATCCGTTTTTTGTGGCTTTATTCGAAAATTAATCGATAAAATGACAAAAAATAACGCAAAATAGATGAAAGAAATTGAAATTTCGCTAAAATTATCCGTTTTCGTTCCTTTTTTCGATCGTATCCTGATAAAATTAAGAAAATTAAGGCGAAATAAAGGTAAAAAATTGCAATTTTCCTAAATTTATCCGTTTTTCGTGGCTTTTTTCGATCATATCTATTATAATGACGAAAATTAAGGCGGAATATAGGAAAATTGAAATTTCAGTAAAATTAATCGTTTTTTGTGGCTTTATTCGAAAATTAATCGTTAAAATGACAAAAAGTAAAGCAAAATAGATGAAAAAGTTGAAATTTCGCAAAGATTATCCGTTTTTCGTGGCTTTTTTCGATCTTATCACAATAAAATTAAGAAAATTAAGGCGAAATAATGGTAACAAAATTACAATTTCGCTAAATTTATCCGTTTTTCGTGGCTTTTTTCAATCATATCTCCATAAAATGATGAAAATTGAGACAAAATTGAGGGAAAAGACTGAAATTTTGCTAAAATTATCCGTTTTCGTTCCTTTTTTCGATCGTATCACGATAAAATTAAGAAAATTAAGGCGAAATAAAGGTAAAAAATTAAAATGTATCCGTTTTTCGTGGCTTTTTTCCATTATATCTCAATAAAATGACGAAAATTAAGGACAAAATATAGGAAAAAAATGAAATTTCAGAAAAATTATTCCTTTTTCGTGAGTTTTTCAACCATATCTCCATAATATGATGAAAATTGAGACATAATTGAGGGAAAATACTGAAATTTCGCAAAATTATCCTTTTTGTTCCTATTTTTAATCATACCACGATAAAATTAAGAAAATTAAGACAAAATAAAGCAAAAAAAAGAAATTTCGCTAAATGTATCCGTTTTTCGGGGCTTTTTTCGATCATATCTCGTTAAAATGACGAAAATTTAGGCAAAATAGAGGAAAATGATTGAAATTTGGCAAACATTATCCGTTTTCGTTGCTCTTGTCGATCATATCTCGAAAAAATGATGAATATTAAGATGCGAAATGAGGAATAAAATTGAAATTTCGGTAAAAGTATCCGTTTGCGTTGCTTTTTTTCGATCGTATCTAATAAAATGACCAAAATTAAGGCAAAATATTTGAAAAATTTGGTATGTCTGTAAAATTACACGTTTTTTGTGGCTTTTTCGATCATATCTCGAAAAAATGACGAAAATGAACGCAAAATAGATGAAAAAAATTAATTTTTCGGAAAAATTACTTCTTTTTTTGGTTCTTTTTCGATCATATCTCGAAAAAATGACGAAAATTAACGCAAAATAGATGAAAAAAATTTAAATTTAGGAAAAATTATTCGCTTTTTGTGGCTTTATTCGAAAATTATTCGATAAAAAGACAGAAAATAACGTAAAATAGATGAAAAAAATTTAAATTTCGCTAAAATTATCCGTTTTCGTTCCTTTTTTCGATCGTATCCCGATAAAATTAAGAAAAGAAAGGCGAAAAACAGGTAAAAAAATTGCAATTTCGCTAAATTTATCCATTTTTTGTCCCTTTTTTCAATCATATCTCCATAAAATGATGAAAATACAGACAAAATTGAGGGAAAATACTGAAATTTCGCTAAAATTATCCGTTTTCGTTCCTTTTTTCGATCTTATCACGATAAAATTAAGAAAATTAAGGCGAAATAAATGTAAAAAAATTAAAATTACGCAAAATTTATCCGTTTTTCGTGGCATTTTTCGTTCATATCTCAATAAAACGACGAAATTTAAGGCAAAATAGAGGTAAAAGATTGAAATTTCAAAACATTTTTAGTTTTCGTACCTTTTTCTTTCATTACTCGATAAAATGACAAAATTAAGACAAAAATGACGAAAAAAATAGAAATTTCAGTGTAATTGTCCGTTTGGGATGCTTTTTTTCCATTATGTCTCAATAAAATGACGAAAATTAAGGACAAAATATAAAAAAATTTATATTTCAATAAAATTACTCGTTTTTTGTTGCTTTTTCAATCATTTCTCGAAAAAAATGACGAAAATTAACTTAAAATAGATGAAAAAAATTTAAATTCAAGAAAAATTATCCGTTTTTTGTGGCTTTTTTCGAAAATTAATCGATAAAATGACAAAAAGTAACGCAATATAGATGAAAGAAATTGAAATTTCGCTAACATTATCCGTTTTCGTTCCTTTTTTCGATCGTATCACGATAAAATTTAAAAAAATTAAGGCGAAATAAAGTTAAAAAAATTGCAATTTTCCTAAATTTATCCGTTTTTCGTGGCTTTTTTCGATCATATCTATTAAAATGACGAAAATTAAGGCGGAATAGAGGAAAATGATTGAATTTTTCGGTAAAATTATCCGTTTGCGTTGCTTTTTTTTGATCGTATCTCAATAAAATGACCAAAATGAAGGCAAAATATCAGAAAAAATTGGTTTTTCTTTAAAATTAATCGTTTTTCCTGGCTTTTTTCGATAATATCTCGATGAAATGACGAAAATACGGACAAAATGTGGAAAAAAATCGAAATTTCGTTAAATTCTCCGATTCCGTTGATGTCATTTGATACTATCTCAATAAAATGACGAAAATTAAGGCAAATAGATGAAAAATTGAAATTGCAGTAAAATTAATCGTTTTTTGTGGCTTTATTCGAAAATTAATCGTTAAAATGACAAAAAGTAAAGCAAAGTAGATGAAAAAGTTGAAATTTCGATAAGATTATCCGTTTTTCGTTGCTTTTTTCGATCTTATCACAATAAAATTAAGAAAATTAAGGCGAAATACTGGTAAAAAAATTACAATTTCGCTAAACTTATCCGTTTTTCGTGGCTTTTTTCAATCATAACTCAATAAAATGACGGAATTTATGGCAAAATATTGGTAAAAGATTGAAATTTCACAAACATTTTCCGTTTTCGTACCTTTTTCTTTCATTACTCGATAAAATGACAAAATTAAGACAAAAATGACGAAAAAAAAAGAAATTTCAGTGTAATTGTCCGTTTGCGATGCTTTTTTTCGATTATGTCTAAATAAAATGACGAAAATTAAGGACAAAATATAGAAAAAAATTGATATTTCGATAAAATTACTCGTTTTTTGTTGCTTTTTCAATCATTTCTCGAAAAAATGACGAAAATTAACTTAAAATAGATGAAAAAAATTTAAATTTAAAAAAAATTATCCGTTTTTTGTGGCTTTTTTCGAAAATTAATCGATTAAATGACAAAAAGTAACGCAAAATAGGTGAAAGAAATTGAAATTTCGCTAAAATTATCCGTTTTCGTTCCTTTTTTCGATCTTATCACGATAAAATTAAGAAAATTAAGGCGAAATAAAGGTAAAAAAATAGCAATTTTCCTAAATTTATCCGTTTTTCGTGGCTTTTTCCGATCATATCTATTAAAATGACGAAAATTAAGAAGGAATAGAGGAAAATGATTGAATTTTTCGGTAAAATTATCCGTTTGCGTTGCTTTTTTTTGATCGTATCTCAATAAAATGATCAAAATGAATGCAAAATATCAGAAAAGATTGGTTTTTCTGTAAAATTAATCGTTTTTCCTGGCTTTTTTCGATTGTATCTCGATGAAATGACGAAAATTAGGACAAAATGTGGAAAAATATTGATATTCCAAAAAAATCCTCGTTTTTTGTTGCTTTTTCAATCATTTCTCGACAAAATGACGAAAATTAACTTAAAATAGATGAAAAAAATTTAAATTCAAGAAAAATTATCCGTTTTTTGTGGCTTTTTTCGAAAATTAATCGATAAAATGACAAAAAGTAACGCAAAATAGATGAAAGAAATTGAAATTTCGCTAAAATTATCCGTTTTCGTTCCTTTTTTCGATCGTATCACGATAAAATTAAGAAACTTAAGGCGAAATAAAGGTAAAAAAATTGCACTTTTCCTAAATTTATACGTTTTTTGTGGCTTTTTCGATCATATCTATTAAAATGACGAAAATTAAGGCGGAATAGAGGAAAATGATTGAATTTTTCGGTAAAATTATCCGTTTGCGTTGCTTTTTTTTGATCGTATCTCAATAAAATGACCAAAATGAAGGCAAAATATCAGAAAAAATTGTTTTTTCTGTAAAATTAATCGTTTTTCCTTGCTTTTTTCGATAACATCTCGATGAAATGACGAAAATAAGGACAAAATGTGGAAAAAAACAGAAATTTCGTTAAATTTATCCGATTGCGTTGATGTCATTCGATACTATCTCAATAAAATGACGAAAATTAAGGATAAAATAAGGAAAAAAATTGAAATTCCGGTAAAAGTATTCGTTTTTCGTGTTTTTTCTGATCATAACTCGATAAAATAATGAAAATTAATAGAAAATTGAGGGAAAAGATTGAAATTTCGCTGAAATTATCCTTTTTCGTTCCTATTTTTAATCATATCACGATAAAATTAAGAAAATTAAGACAAAGTAAAGCAAAAAAAAAGAAATTTCGCTAAATTTATTCGTTTTTCGGGGCTTTTTTCGATCATATCTCGTTAAAATGACGAAAATTAAGGCAAAATACAGGAAAATGATTGGAATTTGGCAAACATTATCCGTTTTCGTTGCTTTTTTCGATCATATCTCGAAAAAATGATGAAAATTAAGACGCGAAGGGAGGAATAAAATAGAAATTTCGGTAAAAGTATCCGTTTGCGTTTCTTTTTTTCGATCGTATCTAAAAAAATGACCAAAATTAAGGCAAAATATCGGAAAAATTCGGTATGTCTGTAAAATTACTCGTTTTTTGTAGCTTTTTCGATCATATCTCGAAAAAATGAAGAAAATGAAAGCAAAATAGATGAAAAAAATTAATATTTCGGAAAAATTACTTCTTTTTTTGGTTCTTTTTCAATCATATCTCGAAAAAATGACGAAAATTAACGCAAAAAAGATGAAAAAAATTTAAATTTATGAAAAATTATCCGCTTTTTGTGATTTTATTCGAAAATTAATCGATAAAATGACCGAAAGTAACGCAAAATAGAAGAAAAAAATTGAAATTTCGCTTAAATTATCCGTTTTTCGTGGCTTTATTCGATCATATCTCAATAAAATGACGAATATTAAGGGAAAATAGATGAAAAATTGATATTTCGATAAAATTACTCGTTTTTTGTTGCTTTTTCAATCATTTCTCGACAAAATGACGAAAATTAACTTAAAATAGATGAAAAAAATTTAAATTCAAGAAAAATTATCCGTTTTTTGTGGCTTTTTTCGAAAATTAATCGATAAAATGACAAAAAGTAACGCAAAATAGATGAAAGAAATTGAAATTTCGCTAAAATTATCCGTTTTCGTTCCTTTTTTCGATCGTATCACGATAAAATTAAGAAACTTAAGGCGAAATAAAGGTAAAAAAATTGCAATTTTCCTAAATTTATACGTTTTCCGTGGCTTTTTCGATCATATCTATTAAAATGACGAAAATTAAGGCGGAATAGAGGAAAATGATTGAATTTTTCGGTAAAATTATCCGTTTGCGTTGCTTTTTTTTGATCGTTTCTCAATAAAATGACCAAAATGAAGGCAAAATATCAGAAAAAATTCGTTTTTCTGTAAAATTAATCGTTGTTCCTTGCTTTTTTCGATAATATCTCGATGAAATGACGAAAATAAGGACAAAATGAGGAAAAAAATAGAAATTTCGTTGAATTTATCCTTTTGCGTTGATTTCATTCGTTACTATCTCACTAAAATGGCGAAAATTAAGGACAAAATATAGAAAAAAATGAAATTTCAGTAAAATTATTCTTTTTTCGTGAGTTTTTCAACCATATCTGAATAAAATGATGAAAATTGAGACATAATTGAGGGAAAATACTGAAATTTCGCAAAATTATCCGTTTTCGTTACTTTTTTCGATTTCGATTATATCTCGATAAAATGACGAAAAGTTAGACAATAATAGGGAAAAAATGGAAATTTACGGTAAAATTATCCGTTTGCGATGATATTTTTCAATACTATCTCAATAAAATGACGAAAATTATGGATAAAATATAGGAAAAAATTGAAATTCCGGTAAAACTATTCGTTTTTCGTGTTTTTTCGATCATAACTCGATAAATAATGAAAATTAAGAGAAAATTGAGGGAAAAGATTGAAATTTCGAAGAAATTATCCTTTTTCGTTCCTATTTTTAATCATATCACGATAAAATTAAGAAAATTAAGACGAAATAAAGCAAAAAAAAAGAAATTTCGCTAAATTTATCCTTTTTTCGGGGCTTTTTTCGATCATATCTCGTTAAAATGACGAATATTAAGGCAAAATAGAGGAAAATGATTGGAATTTGGCAAGCATTATCCGTTTTCGTTGCTTTTTTCGATCATATCTCGAAATAATGATGAAAATTAATACGCGAAGGGAGGAATAAAATAGAAATTTCGGTAAAATTATCCGTTTGCGTTGCTTTTTTTCGATCGTATCTCAATAAAATGACCAAAATTAAGGCAAAATATCGGAAAAATTTGGTATTTCTGTAAAATTACTCGTTTTATGTGGCTTTTTCGATCATATCTCGAAGAAATGACGAAAATTAACGCAAAATAGATGAAAAAAAATTAAATTTAGGAAAAGTTATCCGTTTTTCGTGACTTTTTCAATCATATATCGATAAAATGAAGAATATTTAGATAAAATTGAGGGAAAAGATTGAAATGTCCATACAATTATCCGTTTTCGTTGCTTTTTTCGATCAAATCTCGATACAGTGACAAAGGTTAAGACAAAATTAAAAAGAAAAATTAAATTTTGCTAAAATTATCCGTCTTCGTGCATTTTTAGATCATATCTTGATTAAATGACGAAAATATAGGAAGAATAGAGGAAAAAAAAAAATTCGGTGAAGTTATTCCTTTTTTGTGGGTTTTTCAATCATATCTCCCTAAAATGATGAAAATTAAGAAAAAATTGAGGGAAAATACTGAAGTTTCGCCAAAATTATCCGTTTTCGTTCCTTTTTTCAATCGTATCACGATAAAATTAAATAAATTAAGGCGAAATAAAGGTAAAAAAATTACAATTTCGGTAAATTTATCCGTTTTTCGTGGCTTTTTTCGATCATATCTCAATATAATGACGAAAATAAAGGCAAAATAGAGCTAAAAGATTAAAATTTTGCAAAAATTTTCCGTTTTCGTACCTTTTTTCTATCATAACTCGATCAAATGACAAAATTAAGACAAAAATGACGAAAAAAATAGAAATTTCAGTAAAATTGTCCGTTTGCGTTGCTTTTTTTCAATTATATCTCAATAAAATGACGAAAATTAAGGTCAAAATAAAGAAAAGAAATTGATATTTCAGCAAAATTACTTCTTTTTTTGGTACTTTTTCGATCATATCTCGAAAAAATGACGAATATTAAGGCAAAATAGATGAAAAAATTGATATTTCGATAAAATTACTCGTTTTTTGTTGCTTTTTCGATCATATCTCGAAATAATGACGAAAATTAACTTAAAATAGATGAAAAAAATTTAAATTCAGGAAGAATTATCCGTTTGTTGTGCCATTTTTCGATAATTGATCGATAAAATGACAAAAAAACGCAAAATAGATGAAAAAAATTGAAATTCCGCTAAAATTATCCGATTTCGTTAAATCAAATCTCCATAAAATGATAAAAATTGAGGGATAAGACTGAAATTTCACTAAAATTATCCGATTTCGTTCCTTTTTTCGATCGTATCACGATAAAATTAAGAAAATTAAGGCGAAATAAAGGTAAAAAAATTGCAATTTCGCTAAATTTATCCGTTTTTCGTGGCTTTTCTCAATCATATCTCCATAAAATGATGAAAACTGAGACAAAATTGAGGGAAAATACATAAATTGTGGTAAAATTATCCGTTTTCGTTCCTTTTTTCGATCGTATCACCTAAATTTAAGAAAATTAAGGCGAAATAAAGGTAAAAAATTTGCAATTTCTCTAAATTTATTGGTATTTATAAAAATAATAACAAAAAAATAGAAATTTTTGTAAAATTGTCCGTTATCGTTGCTTTTGAAATTTATATATTTTTCGTTTATTATAATGTTTGCGAAATTTCAATCATTTTCCTCTATTTGGGATTAATTTTCGTCATTTTAAGGAGTTATGATCGAAAAAAGCGCCGAAAAAACGGATAAATTTAGCGAAATTTCATTTTTTTTTCTTTATTTCGTCTTAATTTTCTTAATTTTATCGTGATATGATTAAAAATAGGAACGAAAAAGGATAATTTCAGCGAAATTTCAATCTTTTCCCACAATTTTCTCTTAATTTTCATTTTTTTATCGAGTTATGATCGAAAAAAACACGAAAAACGAATAGTTTTACCGAAATTTCAATTTTTTCCTATATTTTATCCTTAATTTTCGTCATTTTATTGAGATAGTATCGAAAGATAGCATCGCAAACGGATAATTTTACCGTAAATTTCTATTTTTTCCCCTATATTGTCTAAATTTTCGTCATTTTATCGAGATATGATCGACAAAAGCACGAAAAACGGATAGTTTTACCGAGATTTCAATTATTTTCATCTATTTTCCCTTAATATTTGTCATGTTTCGGAGATAAGATTGAGGAAAGCAACGAAAACGTAAAATTCTTCGAAGTTCCAAATTTTATCCTCTATTTTTCCTATATTTTCGTCATTTTCTCAAGATATGATTGAAAAATGTAACGAAAACGGATAATTTTAGAATAAATTTAATATTTATTTTTCAATTTTGTCTTAATCTTAGTCTTTTTATCGAGATGTGATCAAAAAAAGCAACGAAAACGGATAATTTTTGCGAAATTTCAATTTTTTTCATCTATTTTGCGTAAATTTTCGTCATTTTATCGATTAATTTTCGAAAAAAGTAACGAAAACGAATAATTTTTCGGATAATTTCTTCATCGCTTTTGTGTTCATTTTCGTCATTTTATCGATTAATTTTTGAAGAAAGTCAATAAAAACGGATAATTTTCCCAAATTTAAACTTTTTTCATCTATTTTGCGTTAATTTTCGTCATTTTTTCAAGATATGATCGAAAAAGCCACAAAAAACGGATAATGTTACCGAAATTTCAATTTTATTCCCCATTTTGCATCTTAATTTTCTTCATTTTATTGAGATAGTATCGAAAGATAGCATCGCAAACGGATAATTTTACCGTAAATTTCTATTTTTTCCCCATTTTTGTGTAAATTTTCGTCATTTTATCGAGATATGATCGACAAAAGCCACGAAAAAGGGATAAATTTAGCGAAATTGCAATTTTTTTACCTTTTTTCGCCTTAATTTTCTTAATTTTATCGTGATACGATCGAAAAAAGGAACGAAATCGGATAATTTTAGCGAAATTTCAATTTTGTTCATCTATTATGCGTGATTTTTGCGATTTTATCGATTAATTTTCGAAAAAAGCCACAAAAAACGGATAATGTTTCCTAAATTTAAATTTTTTTCATCTACTTTAAAATTATTTTCGTCATTTTTTCGAAATAAGATCGTAGAAGACACAAAAAAACGATTAATTTTACCGAAATATCAATTTTTTCTATATTTTGTCCTAAATTTTCGTCATTTTATCAAGATATGATCGAAAAATGCACGCAGACGGATATTTTAGCAAAATTTAACTTTTCTTTTCAATTTTGTCTTAACCTTAGTCATTTTATCGAGATTTGATCGAAAAAAGCACCGAAAACGGATAATTTTGTTGACATTTCAATGTTTTCCCTCAATTTTATCTAAATATTTGTCATTTTATCGAGAAATGATCGAAAAAAGCCCCGAAAAACGGATAAATTTAGCGTAATTTCATTTTTTTGCTTTATTTCGTCTTAATTTTCTTAATTTTATCGTGATATTATTAAAAATAGGAACGAAAAAGGATAATTTCAGCGAAATTTCAATCTTTTTCCTCAATTTTCCTTTAATTTTCATCATTTTATCGAGTTATTATCGAAAAAAATACGACAAACGAATAGTTTTACAGAAATTTAAATTTTTTCCTATATTTTATCCTTAATTTTCGTCTTTTTATTGAGATGGGATCGAAAAATAGCATCGCAAACGGATAATTTTACCGTAAATTTCTATTTTTTCCACATTTTTGTGTTATTTTCGTCATTTTATCGAGATATGATCGACAAAAGCCACGAAAAACGGATAGTTTTACCGAAATTTATATTTTTTTCATCTATTTTCCTTTAATATTCGTCATTTTATTGAGATATGATCGAAAAAAGCCACGAAAAACGGATAAATTTAGCGAAATTGCTATTTTTTTACCTTTTCTTCGCCTTAATTTTCTTACTTTTATCGTGATACGATCGAAGAAAGGAACGAAATCGGATAATTGTAGCGAAATTTCAATTTTTTCATCTATTTTGTGTTTTTTTGGCATTTTATCGATTAATTTTCGAAAAAAGCCACAAAAAACGGATAATGTTTCCTATATTTAAATTTTTTTCATCTATTATAAGTTTATTTTCATCATTTTTTCGAGATATGATCGAATAAGACACAAAAAAACGAGCAATTTTACCGAAATATCAATTTTTTTCTATATTTTGTCCTTAATATTCGTCATGTTTTTGTGATATAATCGAAAAAAAGCAACGCAAACGGACAATTTTACTGAAATTTCTATTCTTTTTCGTCATTTTTGTCTAAATTTTGTCATTTTATCGAGTAATGATAAAAAAAAGGTACGAAAACGGAAAATGTTAGCGAAATTTCAATCTTTTACCTCTATTTGGCCTTAATTTTCGTCATTTTAATGAGATATGATCGAAAAATGCCACGAAAAACGGATAAAATTAGCGAAATTGCAATTATTTTACCTTTAATTTGCCTTAATTTTTTTAATTTTATCCTGATACGACCGAAAAAAGAACGAAAACGAATAATTTTAGCGAAATTTCATTTTTTTCCTATATTTTGTCCTTAATTTTCGTCATTTATTGAGATAGTATCGAATGACATCAACGCAAACGGATAAATTTAACGAAATTTCTATTTTTTTCCTCATTTTGTCCTAATTTTCGTCATTTCATCGAGATTTTATCGAAAAAAGCCACAGAAAACGATTAATTTTACAGAAATACCAATTTTTTCCGATATTTTGCCTCAATTTTGGTCATTTGAATGAGATACGATCGAAAATAAGGAACGCAAACGGATAATTTTACCGATATTTCAATCATTTTCCTCTATTTTGCATTAATTTTCGTCATTTTATCGAGATAAGATCGAAAAAAGCCCCGAAAAACGGATAAATTTAGCGAAATTTGATTTTTTTTCCTTAACTTCGTCTTAATTTTCTTAATTTTATCGTGATATGATTAAGAATAGGAACGAAAAAGGATAATTTCAGCGAAATTTCAATCTTTCCTCAATTTTCTCTTAATTTTCATCATTTTATCGAGTTATTATCGAAAAAAATACGACAAACGAATAGTTTTACAGAAATTTCAATTTTTTCCTATATTTTATCCTTAATTTTCGTCTTTTTATTTAGATGGTATCGAAAAATAGCATCGCAAACGGATAATTTTACCGTAAATTTCTATTTTTTCCCCATTTTTGTGTAAATTTTCGTCATTTTATCGAGATATGATCGACAAAAGCCACGAAAAACGGATGGTTTTACCAAAATTCATATTTTTTTCATCTATCTTCCCTTAATATTCGTAATTTTATTGAGATATGATCGAAAAAAGCCACGAAAAAGGGATAATTTAGCGAAATTGCAATTTTTTTGCCTGTTTTCGCCTTAATTTTCTTAATTTTATCGTGATACGATCGAGAAAAGGAACGAAATCGGATAATTTGAGCGAAATTTCAATTTTTTCATCTATTATGCGTGATTTTTGCGATTTTATCGATTAATTTTCGAATAAAGCCACAAAAAACGGATAATGTTTCCTAAATTTAAATTTTTTTCATCTACTTTAAAATTATTTTCGTCATTTTTTCGAGATAAGATCGTAGAAGACACAAAAAAACGATTAATTTTACCGAAATATCAATTTTTTCTATATTTTGTCCTTAATTTTCGTTAATTTTATTGAGATATAATCGAAAAAAGGCAACGCAAACTGACAATTTTACTGAAATTTCTATTTTTTTCGTCATTTTTGTCTTAATTTTGTCATTTTATCGAGTAATGATAGAGAAAAGGTACGAAAACGGAAAATGTTTGCGAAATTTTAATGTTTTACCTCTATTTCGCCATAATTTTGGCCATTTTAATGAAATATGATCGAAAAAAGCCACGAAAAACGGATAAATTGAGCGAAATCGGATAATTTTATCGTCATTTCAATCTTTTCCCTCAATTTTGTCTAAATATTCGTCATTTTATCGAGATATGATCGAAAAAGTCACGAAAAACGGATAATTTTTCCTAAATTTAAATTTTTTCATCTATTTTGCGTTAAATTTCGTCATTTTTTCGAGATATGATCGAAAAAGCCACAAAAACGAGTAATTTTACAGAAATATCCATTTTTTCCGATATTTTGCCTTAATTTTGGTAATTTTATCAAGATAGGATCCAAAAAAGAAACGAAAACGGATAATTTTCGCGAAATTTCAATTTTTTTCCTATATTTTGTCCTTAATTTTCGTCATTTTATTGAGATAGTATCGAATGACATATACGCAAACGGATAATTTTAACGAAATTTCTATTTTTTTTCCTCATTTTGTCCTAATTTTCGTCATTTCATCGAGATATTATCGAAAAAAGCCACAAAAAACGATTAATTTTACAGAAATACCAATTTTTTCCGATATTTTGCCTTAATTTTGGTCATTTTAATGAGATACGATCGAAAATAAGGAACGCAAACGGATAATTTTACCGAAAAATTCAATCATTTTCCTCTATTTTGAATTAATTTTCGTCATTTTATCGAGATATGATCGAAAAAAGCTCCGAAAAACGGATAAATTTTGCGAAATTTCATTTTGTTTTGCTTTATTTCGTCTTAATTTTCTTAATTTTATCGTGATATGATTAAAAATAGGAACGAAAAAGGATAATTTCAGTGAAATTTAAATCTTTTCTCTCAATTTTGTCTAAATTTTCATCATTTTTCGGAGATAAGAATGAGGAAAGCAACGAAAACGTAAAATTTCTCGAAGTTTCAAATTTTATTCTCCATTATTCCTAAATTTTCGTCATTTTATCAAGATATGATCGAAAAATAAAACGAAAACGGATAATATTAGCAAAATTAATTATTTGTTTTTCAATTTTGTCTTAATCTTAGTCATTTTATCGAGATGTGATCGAAAAAAGGAACGAAAACGGGTAATTTTAACGAAATAACGATCTTTTCCCTCAATTTTGTCTTAATTTTCATCATTTTATCTAGAAATGATCGAAAAAAGCCACGAAAAACGGAAAATTTTACCGAAATTTCAATTTTTTTTCACTTTTTTGCCTTTATATTCGTCTTATTATGGAGATATGATCGAGAAAAGCAACGAAAACTTAAAATTACACCGAAATTTCAACTTTTTTCCTCTAATTTTCCTAAATTTACGAAATTTTATCAAGATATGATCGAAAAATGCAACGAAAACGGATAATTTCAGCAAAATTTATTTTTTTTTTCAATTCTGCCTTAATGTTATTCATTTTATCGAGATAGAATCGAAAAAAGCAACGAAAACGGATAATTTTAACGAAATTTCAATCATTTCCCTCAATTTTGTCTTAATTTTCATCATTTTACCGAGATATGATCTAAAAAGCCACGAAATACGAATAATTTTACCAAAATTTCAATTTTTTCCCTCTATTTTGCGTTAATTTTCGTCATTTTACCGAGATATGATCGAAAAAGCCACGACAAACGAATAATTTATACCGAAATTTCAATTTTTTCCTGTATTTTGTCCTTAATTTTCGTCATTTTATTGAGATATGATCGGAAAAATGCCACGAAAAACGGATAATTTTACCGAAATGTCGGTTTTTCTCTGTATTTCGCCTTAGTTTTCTTTATTTTATCGTGATATGATCGAAAAAAGGAACGAAAGCGTAAAATTTCCCCTAAATTTCAATTTTTTTCCTCTATTTTCCTATATTTTCGTCATTTTATCTTGATATGTTCGTAACATGCAACGAAAACGGATAATTTTAGCAAAATTTAGTTTTTCTTTTTAATATGTTCTTAATCTTAGTCATTTTATCGTGGTATGATCGAAAAAAGCAGCGCAAACGGATAATATTAGCGAAATTTCAATTTTTTTCCTGTATTTCTCCTAAATTTTCTTAATTTTATCGAGATAGGATCGAAAAAGCAACGAATAACGGATAATTTTAACGAAATTTCTTTTTTTTCCCCTTTATTTCGCCTTAAATTTCTTTATTTTATCATGATATGATAGAAAAAAGGAACGAAAACGGATACTTTTTACGAAATTTCAATATTTTCCCTCAATTTTGTCTTAATTTTCATCATTTTATCGAGAAATGATCGAAAAAAGCCACGAAAACGGAATTTTACCGAAATTTCAATATTTTTCATCTATTTTGCCTTTATATTCGTCTTATTATGGAGATATGATCGAGAAATACAACGAAAACGTAAAATTACACCGAAATTTTAATTTTTTCATCTATTTTTCCTAAATTTTCGTCATTTTATCAAGATATGATCGTGATTTGCAACGAAAACGGATAATTTTAGCAAAATTTAATTTTTATTTTGTCTTAATTTTAGTCATTTTATCGAGATATGATCGAGAAAAGCAACGGAAAGGTAATATTTTACCGAAATTTCAATTTTTTTCATCTATTTTGTATTAATTTTCGTCATTTTATCGAGATACGATCGAAAAATCTACGAAAAACGATAATTGTACCGAAATTTCAATTTTTTCCAATATTTTGCCTTAATTTATGCCATTTTATCGACATAGGATCGAAATGGATCGAAAAAAATGGGCCATTGTGGGGATATTGAGGCAAAAATCCATGACACCGTTTCATGCCTGGTTATAAACATCAAAAATTCAGTAATAAATACAGCGATAATTAGCATTTATGATGGTAGATTAATATTTTTACAAGTGTTTCCATTCTTATTGCAAATTTAAATAAAACTCGAGTGATGCAAATTCTGTCGATAAGTTTTTCGTCAATATTTGTCATCTGATGAAAGATTTTATAATAACAAAAATTAATTTTCCTCTATACTTCCAAATCAATAGCAGATTACTTTCACTGGCAAAAGCCTTAGAGATTTCTACACATACATGTAATTATTCAGAGCATGTGAATAGAGGAAGGTGTCAAAGCTTTTGAGAGAAGAAATAAAATAAAGATAGATGAAATGAGTGAATCAAATACGGAGATGGATTTTACAGGAAATAATAGTGTGAGATACAAACCAAAAGATGAAAAAAAAGAAAATCTGATGTGGCCAGCACATGACTTTCTCCATATATAAGATGTAAATATGTATCTACAACAGTAATTTCGAACTCTATATTCCATCTAAACTTGGAAGATGAGTGATTAATATATATATTATTATCTTTGTTGTCACACACATAATAAATAATGTTTTTCGGGACATAATCGATGAAAAATGATGAAATTGGCCTTTTGCCCATAGAGCCCAGAGCACCCACAAAGTACATAATCAGCAACTTCCGGTTTATCAGTTTTTCATGAATAACTCCTAAACAATCAGTGATACAAAAATATGTTTCAAACAAAATTTATAGTAAATTACATTTTCTAAAACCTTTATAAATAATAATATATACCTAAATATCATATTTATGGAGATATTTTGAAAACCGGAAATGAGCTCTGATGAATGAAGCTCGACTTCCAGTAAACCGATTTACTCCAAAACCTAATCAACTCTGACAGCACACACCACAGTACTATATATGAAGTTTGGTATTGATACGACTAATAGTTTTCACGTTAGAGCGCCCACTATCACACACACACACACACACACAGACATCATTCCGAAATTGCTCAAAACGTGTTCTAGGGACCCCAAAACATGTATTTCCGTTGAAATCTCGAAGTCGAATTTTTGCATGAAAACATTACTTTCTCTATACTTCATATATGGAGAAAGTAACAAGCAAAAGTTGTTTGATGATAAAAAGAAAACTAATATACTGAGAAATGAAAGAAAGACATATTATGGGAATTTCAGGGCACATGAACCTACAAAGAGGTGGTTCAAGCATCAGTGAGTGATTTAGTTCAGTTAACTACAAAAATTTTGCAAATTGGACGGCAATGGCTGAACCTTGCCTATGCTCTTATACTAAGTCATTATTGCTTAATTTAAATCCATAGTTCAAATAGTAATTACGTAATTATGAAAATAATTATTGAAATTTGATGTATTAATGGTGGCCATGCCATACCCTAATTTACATACTTAAAATATTACAGAATACGAATTTAATTGGTAGTTTATGAAAATATAAGAATAGCATTGCTTATAGAACATAACTATATTTGCTTAATGATCATATTAAAAATTTCTAATAACAATCAAATCAGAGATAACACGCCTAACTTCCCGAGAGAAGTTCAATTATTCAATAAAGCTTTTTAATGCATCGATTTTAAATTTTCCAATAATTTAAGACAGTCACATCTGAACTTTCCATACCAATTGTCGCTTCAACATTTATAAATCAGGGATACATTTTGAAGATTTTTATGAATTACACAAAAAAAATATTTAAATATTTCATTTAATATTTGAATCAGTCATCTAAACAGAAACAACATCAACTCCAATATATATTCAGATAAATCATTAGAAGTCTCATCTCAAATCTCACGCAGATAAAGCTATCGTGGCATTTTCAAAAATAAAAAATGCACAAAAGAATATCTTACATTAAGCTACTATCAACAAGAAGTCCATATGTTTCCACTATCATACTTCAAGCATGGATATAAAACAAAACATACATTTTCATTGCTGGCAGGTATTTAAGGGAGAGGGATTTCACTATGAAACTGCTGACGGTGACAAAACTCCATCATGACAACAGCTTTTAAAAAGCCAATAGCTCTTTTGTGATGTTAAAATTATCACTTATAGAGATGATTAACGAAATAGGATTCACAATAAGGTTACCTAATAGCACAGTTTTGCGTACTCTTGAGAGTACAGTAAACTATGCAGTTAGATGACCTTGCAGATGACGGTGCATATCGGCTTCATGGTTCCTTTAATTGCAGTCTTTCACTGGCACTTCTGCACTTTTCATTCCCCTTTTCACATTGCACATCTCACACATTTTACTTTGGATTAGAGTCTGGATCTTAAGAAAACTCCATTTTAATCAGCACCATTAGAATATAACAGATCAACATTAATGAAGAATGGCAGCTTCCTATATATATGATGCTGCAATATGAATCCAACATTTAAACACCAAGGGGAAGAGAATTACAAACTTCTGTCCCATCAGAGGTACTGCCATTGCATGGACAAGAGGAGGTGGTGAGTTGGGGATATGTTTGGTGCCGTGGGAGAGGATGATGCATCGAGAGCCCTAGCAACTTCCTCAGGGAGTGCATGAGAAAGCCAAAGTGCATGCAGCCTGGCATATCGTTTCCGGCACAGCCACAATGGATTGCCTCTCCTAAGTCCAGGATCACTCTCTCCATAACAATCCAAATATGGAGCCAGAAGTAAGCATCCTGTTAGAAATAACATTTAGATAATATCAAAAGATATCTCCGACAAAAAGTCTGAATGTAATGTGATAAGTAAAATTTACTCAGGAAAGTAAAAGCTTTAAAATTTCTATCATGTCAGACTTTTTCACATACATTCAATACTTGGGGTAAATGCATATTTTACCAATCTGTAGAAACTAACAGCTAAAAGAATATTTTAAGCTAATCTCTGGAATTTCAGTGCATAATACTGCTACAAAAAATATGAATATGAATTCTTATTCAGAAATATAGTCATTAGCAGTACAGAAGACCTTAGCAGTACAGAACCTATCAAATATGTACAAGGAATTTTATTTGATTAAAAAAGAACCCTTGTACTTAATTGCAAAATAGGAAATTGCAGCTTATCTATAGGAAAAACCTTTCATGATGATACAAAAGTTAAAAATTATTATTATCAGCATTAGAGATGAGGAACATGATGTCTCCATAGCCAACACAGTTATTTCTTGCTATGGAAATTAATTGCTCCAAATATCAGTTTGTGATGTGAAGAACAATTGTAGGAAGAAAACTATGTTCCATTACAGAGTTAAATGAAATTAAGATTTTAAAATTTCCTGAAAACGCATTTCAACAAAAGAATAATACAAAGCTTAAGCTGTTGTTTAAAGCTTTAGTACGATTAAAGGAAAATGAGGAAAACAATTACAAACAGAAAAAGTAAACCAAACAAAAACTAGGATGATATGACCAAATAAATTGATTGCAATGAAGATACTAATCAGAAATGAGTAAATTATATTGGTTTTCATAGTTTCAATTCTTGTTGTTGACAACAAATATATAACACATATATTATGGATAAATACTCTATTCAATGAATTGTATCCTGGTCCGTCATTGTAACTCGATGAAAAATATAACATTAAGCTACTACCAACAAGGATATAAAATATATTTTTAATGATACTAACCTTTGAGTGGTGATGAAATTATAAGAACTTCACATTCTCGGACTCTGAGGAAAAGACCAACACCAGCTCCACAGTGGTGAGCATGATAGTTGCATGCTCCTACTAAAATTTTGTTGAGGTGCGTCTGACAGCAGTAACTCTACAATCAGAAATGGTTTACATGCCGTTAACAAATTGTATGGAGTAAAAGCTAAACAAAAACTTCCTTCAATACTCATATATGGTAACCAATAATAGGAGAGAACAAACTTGAGGAGTAGGGAACATTTTAATAGAAATTTCAGATTAAAGAGCATATTTCACTGTAGAATATTTTTCCTTCTACGAGAAATGGTAATTAGTTGCGTTATTGTTGGTTTAACAGTGACTTAGGGTTATACTTATTTAACAGTTATACTTTCCCACTGGGAATTGAACTTGGGACTGCTTTAACTAAAGCCAAAATTGCTGCCCACTTTGCTATCTGGAGGCACTGAATTATAATTAACACCTGTTCTTTTATCCTCCTTATTATGCTTCTTTGATTGATAGTGTTCAGATTGAAGTAACATAGCTCAAAAAGTAATAGGGAGAAAAGAATCACATTCTAACTTGTAAACTTAAATTGACAGAGCGCATTAAATTAACAATGACTCTTTATGAGACACAAGATACATGAAGAAAGAAGTAATGGATAGTAAAGCGTCTAAATATTCAATTTTCATCTTCAACACACACCAATGAGCACTGCAGGATTCTACATGGGGAAATTTGACTATCACGTGGGAAAAATCACTAAAATTTTAAAGATACCAATCTTTATAAAAACAAAGAGCTATAGTGAATAATCCATTCATTGATTTATAGATTATGGAGGATAAATACCATTTTTGGGTTAAATACCTTAACTGGTATTTAATCATGGATGAGCTTAAGTATAAATGAGGACATAGGATTCATACCTGTGAGCACATAATTTCTCCACAGACTAGACACAAGGTTGGATTCATGGAATCTTCCCTATCTGAATTGGGGCATGCAAACAAAGAGGCCTTGTTTATCAGCTCGCTGTAGTCTTCGGGCAGAGTTACCAACTGATTAACACCTATTGGCTGCCTAATGCTTGCAGGCCCTTTCCTTAATTCAACAGGTTTTGAAGCATTCTGTTGAAGAAGGCGTCGCAACCTGCTGTTACTCGCCCATCTAAAATATGCAGCAAAGAAATTTCTCCATGAAATCAAAATCCCAGAAATATTAACAATTTCTAGTTCTAACTCACAAAATCTGGAAATTATCGACATTGACTGAGAATAAACCTTTTCATTTCATCAAATTATCTGAATAACCAGTCACAATTTCAAAATGATGGCAGATTCATAAGTTGTACACATGCTTTCTTTCAAGGATTATTCAGAAAAGAACATTAATCAGTGCATTTTATTCTGGTGGTTCAAAGACCAATCCAGTTGTTTAGCATGACTACTACACTTCAAAACAGACCAATATTCTGCATTCAACAATACATACAGAAAACCCTTTTTGTAGCAGATACATTATGATATATTTGAATAAAAAATTGAAATACAAAAATCTTCCCATAGCATGACTGGATTAAAAAATATGCTGTCCATAATTAAGGAGCTGATATGCAAAAGTTATTAAAATTAAATTAATTAAAGTTGAATTTTCAAAGAAGTCCTTACCCAAGTGCAAGTGGCTTAGTTGTGGCACAGAATCCATCGAGGCCTAAAGTTGCAGGACTAGTTGGTGTGTTAGGGGATGGTGAAAGTCCAAGATAATCACAGAGTGCATGAAAGGTGGCTCCACCAGGTGTTTGCAGAGCAGATGATGGTGTCACACCAGAAAGGAAATGAGCCAACAGAGCAGAGCATCTCAGGAATGCCACACTGGAAAGAAGAAAAAACGTTAAAGAGACACATTGATGTTTGGTAAATTAAGTCTATAGTTTGGCATCACAGTCGTTTTTAGACATTTAGCTTCCATGGCAAAGATTTTTACAACCATATCACCATCACTTTCTGCTGATTACTAGCCTTATCTGCTCATACTCCAAGCAATTCCTGATGCTCTAACTCTCTCATATGGCCATCAGATTTTTAATAGAATTTAAGCCTTATCTATGGGTTTGCCTTTTGCTAGGAGCATTCACTTAAAGTTTAATCGATTAAAAAAAAATGAAATGGAACATTTTACTTTGAATTGACAATAAGTACAGCAATATTTCTCCACATTAGCATTTGACAACATCTCTTATGGTATAAATAAATTAATAATTAGGGAATAGGCCAAGAGTAAACAGCATAAAGAGTAGAAGATTCTTATACTGGTTCATAATTTACTAAAATAATAGAAAAACCTAATGAAATACAGTCATTCTTCTTATACTTCAGTCTCTTCTATCACTAGTTAGCTTAGTTATTATTTTATAGGACTACCATAATCTCTAAAAGAATTCTCAGAATTCTCAATAATTTAATTTCCAAAATTGCAGTCAATGTTTAAAGACAATGATTTTTAACAGTAGTAGTGACAGTGTTTGCATTTATATTCACGCATAAAATGAGTAAAAAATGTAATTCATTCCTCAGAGGGTGAGAAATATTTAATGCAAGCACCAAGACCTGGTCTTAATGTATAGCTAATGTGATGCAGAGCACTTTTTGCCATGAAAATATGTAAAAAAAACAACTTAAGATGTTTTTTAGGGAACAAAAAGTCAACCACATTTTAAATAGGATGGTGTTATTAATAGGAAATGACTTCTATTTTCTCACATGTTGGTAAGGAACAGGGACGGGTTTTTTTTTGGCACTTTAATACTTAAATAAGTCCTCTACAGCTTAAAATGAAAAGGGAACTTCTTGAGATTGCTATTTTGTCACAGCAAAGATGGGATATCTGGCAAGTATACCAACTATTCCAGTTCAGACTGGTTGCCTTCTCAGGCAAAGAAAGTCATTTCATTGCTTCGTTAAAAAAATTTCTGAGTCAACAATGAAGCAATTTTTACCATAAAGTCACTTGCAGATGAAAAAAAATTGTTTCTTAATGGCTGATACAAAGTTATTTGTAATTTTTGCTTCCCATTGCATAACAAACACTGGTGTTTTCTCTTCAATGGCAAGCTTTACTGTCAAGAATATTAATTTGTTTCAGTATGTCTTTAATATCAGAATTTTAACAAGAATATACCATTTTAACCGGGAGTGTTTTGAAATAAATAACGCCCACCTGTCATTAGCTACTTTTCTCCAAAGATTTTGAGGATTCACTTTCATAACAGGAGTTGGGTCCAGCCCAGCTGCCTCCCTAATTGAAGAGACCAATAATTGAAAGCCTTCCACTCCCCTATATAAAGATGCGTCATCTGGCCAAACAGGCCCACTGGATTCTGGGAGTGATTCTGCACCATCAACTTCTATTGGCTCTTCAGTTAAGCTATCCATGTCCAAAGTGAGGACAATCTTTGTGATGTGAGATAATAGGACTAGTCGGAGAATATAAATATCCTGAAATTAATAGAGAAGTTAATTATAAGTCACAAATTAACAGTAGATAGGCATATAACAACACATTAAATCACTTTGTCTATTCATAAAATATCATCAATTAAACAAATTTTAAGGTATGATGGTAAAGTCATGATAACCTTAGTTATTGATTAAATGGGTAATATGCATATAAGAGTGTATGCATAAATTTAAATAATATACCATGCATATACTTTGTATGTGTTTACTGTATACTATGTATGTATTTACTGTATAATTATGTATACAGTAAACTCTCGCTAACACGAAACTCAAGGAACCAGGCAAAGAGTTCGCGTTAAGAAAAATTCGTGTTACCTGTAGCACGGCTAAAAATTGTGAATATACTTCCTGATATATTGTCATGATGTACTGATCTATCATGATGTTAACGTATAAGCAATGATCAAAAAATCCCTATTAAGTCTTTCTTTGCCACTTGGTTGGTAAAAATATTCCTTCATTTAATTTTAGCAATAGACTTACAATAAATTGGTAAACATTTTTATTTTACATCAGAGACGGGCATTACAAAAATTTTAAAAAATATTAGAGTCTACAAAGTCAGACATTTTTGTTATTTTTTGCAATTGAAGTAAATTTCAGCTGTTATTGGGCTTAAAAAAATCATGCAAATTCTTTTGCCGCAGAGCAGGGCGCGATCTGATCTAAGTTGCCAGTAAAGGTCCTGGAAAAATTTGACACTGCTGCTATATCATTGGATCACATTTAGAGCTGTCATGACTTCTCCACTTCAAAACAAGTGGCCAAGGCAAGGTATTATCCTCCCAGCAGGATTAAGTCATTACAGGAATCAATGAGCACACGAAAGCAAACGGTAAAAAGAAAACAAGTTAGCAAATATGCTAGCATGTGAAATAAGGGTTGAAAGTCATGGTGCAAAGGGAAAGGCTTGACCCCCAGTTGTTCTTTACCTGCATTTCAAACATCCCTTTGGTTATAGGCAATCCATGGTTCTCCATGGCAGTTTGCCTTAAGCAAACTAAGTGATTCATGAAACAGAGGAGACTGTTCGAAATTCATTACAACCGAAATTCGCGTTAAACTAACAAAATCCCGAAAGACACAATACATTCCTTCCGGGACCATGATACTGTTTGTGTTATCGAGAACTTCGTGTTAAACGAGTATGTGTTATCGAGGATTTACTGTATTTATTTTTCATCTCGAAATCTGTACAACTGAAAACCATATACATAAGCAACTAAAATGGAACTGCAACTCTACAGATTTCTCCTTAATTTAAATATGAATTAAATTTCCAGTTTATTAAGAGAATAAGATAAAAATAAACCCTTAGAACTGGACATCTTCTATTATGCGACATAAGCATGAGGTTCTTTCATCAATAAGGTAACCTGGGATTCCTTAATATTTAAGTCAATTTCAACTAACTTTTGGTATCAAAGATGTAGAGAAACACTTTAAGGAAAAAGGGAAGTTATTCTCTTTTTTGCTTCAAATAAAGTACAAACTCTACTACCAGAAATGCCTTGCTTTTTATGAAAGTGTAACTGAGGGATATCGTTTAGTTAAAAAAACACAAGCTGACAAGGTTTTGGTAACATTGGCATTGTTACTTGTTTTTCTTCATGTATTTTTTTAAATAAATTCTGCTGAGTTCGAAGAGTAACAAAATGGCAAGTTGACAAGGTCTTCAAAAAAGTGTAGATTTTGGTGCACTCAAGCTCACTAAAACGCTCATTTCTCAAAGAGTTTTGAATTTACGGAATATCATATACACTTATATAAAAGCTCTTAAAAAGGCCTTTATTCTAGTATAAAATTTTATTCCGTTACATTAGTCCTTGTCGATATTTAGGCAGAGTACGGTTCTGAGTCATTTGCTTCTGAGAGAAATTCTCCTACCTCGAATCTGTCAATGGGTTCCCATTTCCAGTTGTAAACGTTTTCTAAATTATACCTTTCATTAGAGAAGACTCATCAAACAAACGAAAGGTATTGGCAGAAAAGGGATTCAGGAAATATTTTAGCGGACTTTTTGGAATTTTTTTGACCATGGTCAAGGGTAAGTTAAATGCAAATATATACCTCTTATAGAAACTTTACATAACATTTCAATAGTATTTCCCTTTTTTATATTGATAGTATCTTCTTACTTTGTATAAAATTTATTAAATGAGGAAAAATACTCTAACAAGATAAAAAAAACTAAATAGGCGAACTCATGTGGAATTGCAGTTGAGAAAAAAAGGTTAAAGTCACCATAACAAAAAATTCGTACGTTTTTGTAATTTTTCGAATTTAACTTTGTAATAAAAAACCCAAAATTAGTTAAGAACAGCTATTACCATTCATCTTACCAAAAAAATCATTTTTGGGATAAAGGCAAATATGTGTAGAATTACGGAAACGTAAAAAGTAACAGCGACCCAAAATAAGTTAAGAACAGCTATTACCATCCATGTTACCGAAAAAAGTTAAAATTTGTCGGCTTGTGTAATTAATCCAATTAGTAATCAAATTCGATGCAGGGAAGATGAGGAATGACTACTACCCAAACAAGTTGTAGAGAAAGAACTAAACTCTTCGTTTTCAAATGGGTGATAAGGCCAAATGGCATGACTCAATTAAATGAAAACAAAAGCAATGATTAAAATTTATTACCCTGAGACTTGAACCATTCACTGCAGCAGGTGGGTCGTCGTTCTCGGAACCAGAGTACATTCCATGCATGGTCATGAGGAGAGGAACTAACAGCCCAAAAGAATCCCAGTCGAGCAAGCAGACTGGGCCTTTAATTGATTCCACTTTGGATTCACCATCTCCTATGATCCCCTCAGGCAATAGGAACGAGAGCAGACGAAGTGCATGGGTTGAAAGGATCTGAAAAATGCAAAGTCATGTCAATATGAGATTTACAGTGCATCATACTTTGGAATAAGACCTAAAAACAATGCTACTGAATGGCCAGTGGTTACAAAAATATAACACATATTTAATTCATCCTAAAAAGTTTTTCATTTCCAATATCCCGAAGAAATTATAGTTTCAAAAGTAAGTTTAAGATGCAATAATTCATGATTTGCTTCTTGTTTTACGTAAAAAAACAAAAAAATTAGCCACTGAAACTCATTTTTATTTATTTATTTATTCAAATCTCACATACAGCATATCAATGCCAATTTAAAGTGAAATATAAAAAATATACATATATTAAAGTAATAAACATAAATAGTTAAATAATTGACAGAAAATATAGTGAAAAAAAAAAAACAAACATAAAGGTAGATTTTACAATTATATGGATCTGGTGTGTGGTAAGCTCAGGTTCAAAAATTTCCGTTTCGATAGGGAGAAAGGATCAATAGAAGGAGGAATTGAGTTCATCACAGAGAAGGAAGACGAAAGAAAAGGGAGCGCTTGATAAGTGAGAGTCTAGGAGTAGTATAGTGAAGTAATGATGTCAAACGGGTAGATCTGATTGGAACACGATAATTGATAAGTGAAGTTAAGGGAGGAAAGTCATAAAGGGAGTTCAGCAGTGAGTGTAAGAAGGATAAATTATGTTTTGATCTAGTGAAAGAGAGAGATTCCAAGAATAGTGAAGATAAGATAGAATCTTTAGAGGCTTGACGGAAGGAAGGAACTCTGGCTTTTACAATTCTGAGAAAGAAATTAGTAATTCTGTCTAATGAGGAAAGATGAGTTGGAAAGGACATAGACAAGATGGGGGAACAATAAGATACAGTAGGAAGGATGAACAAGGAAAAGTATAGGGAGAGAGCCAGAGGGTCTTTGATATTGGTGAAACGATAAAGTAGGCCTAGGAGAGACATCGCACGATTTTTTATTTTTGTAACATGTTCAGAATATGTTAATTTATTGTCAGTTATAACACCCAGATCCTTTTGTTGCATTACTCTTGGAAGAGTGACTTCGTTTAACTTATAATTATATTCAATCGGTTTTTTTTAACCCTATAGACATAGTATGGCATTTATTAAAGTTTAAATTTAATTTCCAGTCACCCACCACTTCCATATACTCAACAAACAAGCACATAGTTTGAAAATGATTCATTTATGAACAATAAATATTGGCAATGATTTGAAAATCACAATTTCCTACATGCTGTAAAAATAAAAACCAATTATTAATGAGATCGTCATACCATAGGCTTCCTCCACACACTCTCAATTGAGGCAGCCAATTGAATTGATCCTCTGAGACAGTCTTTCTGCCTGGATGATAAATGGCCAAGTAATGACCGAGGTGGTGACTCCGAACACCGAAGGAGCCATTCTAAAGCATGAATCGTATATGCTGTTGACTGCCATGCAAGGAGAGGGATCATCTCATCTCCAAGTTCAGGTTCAGAGTCCATACCCATCTGAAAATAAAAAATTATTTCATTTTATTCAACCTATCATTCCATTCACAATGAAAAACATAATTATGCTATTTATCTACCATTTACTTGAAATAAAAATACATAATTTTAGATAAAATATCTTCTATCCGAAGTCAAAGCTTGTGATGCATCATAAATACCTAGGAATTACGCTCATTAGTAATTTTTCCTTCAAAGAGCATGTTCAAAGCGTAATAGGAAAGGCAAATAGGTGCAAAGGTTTGCCAGTCTGAGGGGATGTTCATCGAAAGTAAAAGAAATAGCGTACTTTTCTCTAATTCAACCTCTACTTGAGTATTGCTGTGCAATTTGGGATCCTCACAAAGTAGGATTAATTTCCAATCATGAGATAGTTCAACGTAGAGCAGCTAGGTTTGTCAAGGGAGATTTCAGATTTGACAGCAGTGTTTCGGCTATGATAGAATCCCTCGGATGGAACTATCTTCGTGATAGAAGACTTGAGTATCGACGGAAGCTTTTTGATAAATTTATTGCAACCGATTTCGGGGAGGAGATAGCTCTCGTTATCCCAGTTATAAACTTTCATGATCTTTGAGAGAAAACAAAAAGGCAATACAGGGAAGTAGTTTCCAGGACAGTTAGTTACTCTTGGTAATTTTTGCTGCAAAGTATTAGAGAAGCTCTCCAGGTTAGATAGGGATTTCAGTGTTTTACACCCCTTGCCACGCGCCACTGGCGGATTGCAGGGTTTAAATGTAAATGTAAATCCCTAAACAGTTTTCAATAGCAAAATCTAAAACAATCTTTGGAGTTTGTGTGTTAAAACAATTAAAAAATTTTATTTTCTCACTTCATTGACATTTTATTTACATTAAACCTATTGCTTGGCTAAGATAAGTTACCATATTTATTGGGACATGAAACGCTTTTCTTCCTAAAATTTATGCATGGAATTCGGTGTACTTTATGAATCAACTACTTTTTTATTCATACTCAATTGAACAAAATTGAAGCTTACTCATTATACCTTTTCATACTCTTTCCAGTATTTTAAATTAAATTTACTTACTCTAAGAGAAAAGAGAGGAGTCATAAAATAGAAATATAAAATTATGATGGACGTTTACATGATGTTACATGAATCAAAGGGCAGGAAAAAAGAATAGAAGAACTTAACATAAAGAAACCTCCATAAAGAAAATTCTATGATCATAAAGAGATTACCAGAATGGATAGATTAAGGAACAAAAGGAGAAAATTATGCATTCAGCCCATTCCAGCAAAGCCAAACGTTTACATCGCTGTACCAGATATTTAGAATATCCATGCTCCAATTTAAGTTATTTGTAAGGGTATCTTGGATCTATTACTTTCATAATTATTCTATATTCTATTTCCTGGCCCAGTCAGACTTTTTTCAAGTCTGTTTAGTCGGACGAAACCATACTTGCCCTTGCACACAAATTTCCCCAAAACGGCTTGTTGGAAAATTATTTTATTAATTTTATAGAGGCGATGCTCACAAAACGTGCTAGGAAATATTGGAAGACCTAACTCCAGACAATGAAAGTGAATCAGAGACTGATCCTAAGATAGGAGAAGAAAATGATGGGCCAACATCAGGAGAAATTACTATATTGTATAGTATCTAGAGAAATAGTAGTAGAGCAATTACTATATAGGTGCAGAAGAAATTCCTCAATTTAAAATAGATTTAGGCCAGCAAAACATCATACACAGAAATCGTTCCTCAACATTGTTCTATGTAGTTGAAGTTCTTTGTAATTGAGAAATGGAATGGAATAGTAGAATTAGGGATCACAGATAAGTAATCAATTTCAACTTCCTTAATGATAAAAGAGAGGGAGATTATAAATTAAAACTATAATAAATTATTGATTTACCAGAAAAAAATGTAAGGTTACCTCAAAAGTAGTTTGACAGAATAAGAGAACCATTTCACAGAGTGTATTAGATAAAGGTGTTGATGACTCTGACTTTTCTTTTTTGACTGACTTAGGTTCTTCTCCTTCACCACTTTCTTCAACTTCCTCAGAGGCTTGGTGGAACAGTTTTGAAAATTCAGCACCATATCTGGTGCCTAATTCCTCGGCAACCTGAAACAAATGAAGGAAAGTTTATTTATATTAAAAAGATATCTATCCTTCAAGACTCAATCACCATCTCTAAAATGAAAAATATTTAATGAAATCAGAGCCAAAATTTAGGAAAATTGGTTACTCAATTGTCTGGAAAGCCAAGCCAGGTAAATCTCAACTGCCTGGCATACAGTAGGTTAATTTATTTACTCTGATTAACTGCACTAATATGATAAAAGTATGGCAAATTAACATTTTTCTGCTGCTATTCTACTGTTGCCAGTATCTGGTGAAGTCCTCTTAAGCTCTCTATGGAACTTGTCAGGAGGTGCTTCATCAAGGCAACATCAATAATAGACGAACACACACAACCATTCCCTGATCAGAAAAATTCAATCAACAGGGATTCGAACCCAGGACCATGTGGTCGGAGCGATAGCATAGCTGGTATGCTAACCAATTGACCACCAATGACTATAATTTAAAATTAGCTTTACACTTATACTTAGATATAAATCAAAATTTCTTAATTTTAATTCCTAAATCAACTTCTTATTCCAAAAATACGGAATTGAGAAGGAAATGTAAGCTAATTACAATTCAAAATATGAATAGCTGTAGCTGTGTAAGTGTATAGAGAATAGAGATTAAAAGAGAATAAATATATCCATGAAACTCAATGATTTTACTTTGAACTATTTATTTTTATGGTAATTAATGAAACATTTTAGCAAATTCATTGCACCAGAATCTCATCCACATCTAAAATACTATTAGGATGACTTTCTATATAACTTGCATTGAACGCATCAAATGGAGACAAATAGTGGAGGAAGTAAAAATCATGAAACCTTACCTTGTTTAGTGGACAAAGCTGGAAGTCAACAGAAAGGTTGGTGTTAGAGGAAACATGAGAGGAAGTTGAGGAACCTGAAGAGTGAGACACACGGTGGCGTCTGATGGCAGCGGCTGCAGGTCCAAATGTGGTGCTGGGTGTGGGAGAATTACTTGGAATGGGTATTCTTGAATGACTCCTACGTGTTGTGGATGATGACCCAGAACCTACTTCAGCCCTTGGTGGGGACTCTCGCATCCATCCATCTTCAACTTCTTTCTGCGATAAATAACAGAAGCAAGATTGTGACTCACAATCACAGACAGAATCGCAGAAACTTCCAACCATCGTTTATGTATCTCAACAGCTCATCCGAATTATTTAAAAGATAATACAATTTTATAGCTAACATTTTGCTATCTACCAATAACTTTAAGGCCCAATTGTGTTTTCAAGAAGGATATTGAACCCTTAACTAGCATCAGAAGAAGACGACAATTAATGATTAGTAATGAGCATAGCTGGACAGTACAGAACATTCCTGCACTAAATGGAAGGAAGGAGATGAATATTTTATAACGTGTCTTTAAAAAAAAAGGGCTATCCAAATCTCATTCATAAAGAAGATAACCAAACTGGAAGCAATTACATATGCAAACCCATTTTCTACCGATGAAGAATATTTCATCAAAGTAGAGAAATCAGCTGATAGATGTAAATGTTTACATTCTCAAGAATGAATATCACTAGCATCACACTTGGCAGAAAATTTTCAATGAAAGATAGGAACATTTCATATCAGCATGAAAGGATAGCTAATGTATTTACAAAGATTAATTTTTCTACCAAATTTTCAATTTACTTTGCAACAAAATTATAAAATCTTGATATTTTGTTAAATTAGTAAAAAATTGATTTCAGTTTCTAAAATACTACTTTAAGCAGCCCAAAATCTAGAGAAATATCTTCTGTGAATCTCCTTTACAGACTAAGGTAGTGCACCACTGATCTAGGACTACTTTTTCTGTTTTCAACAATGTCACAATCACAGGGCGAGTCTAACGTCGGGAAAGTGAAGCCAAAAAAAAACGCAACCCGCAGAGCACTGGTGAGAACTTTTCGCCAGCTCCCCTTTAACTACATGTATTTTTGGGGTTTTATTTTCCTCTCATATGGGACTCAGGAGCTTGTCTATCCTATGATATGGACGCAGATAGTTTAAATGAACCTTTTACTTAACTATCATGTTCGATTTTTTTCTCAAAGTCCTCTTGACTCCTTTCATCATGGAAGATAAAACATTCCTGCAATGTAAACTTCTCGGATGCCAGTGTCGTCTGCTAGAGCGATATAAAAAACGAATCATCTGCCAACCTTCCGAAAACTGTTTTAAAACCTCGTTGATTATTATAATGTTAATTTTATGTATATTATAATGCATTAATCCGACTTAGTTTTTAATCGATCAATACCAAGTATGGCATAAAAATTCCTTAATAATCGTTTACCGCAATGAGATAAAGCTACTCTATCATACATTGTAATAGCTTATTAGGGTAATTAGAGATTTTCTGCTAGTGCAAATGTTTGTTCTAATTCATAATTGGGGCTCAATGCAGTAAAAGTTCTCAAAATGACGAATCTGTTCTTACAGCCAAATGTACTGCAATTGGTCATATTGAAGGGAGAAACAAGCCCCTACTTATTTACCTATTAAACCTTTAGAAACGCGAAAATAACAAAATTACTTCGTGTTACACATTGCTCAAACTACAATTTGTGTTCCAAAACGTTCGAATTACTCGATCAAACCTTGATAACTCTGTATCAAAGCCGCAAAATCACGAAAATACAATGTATTAGTATAGGGAGGTACGAAAAGTTCTCACCAGCATGGCGAAATGCACAATTTGCCGCTTTACCCCTGGCTTCACTTTTGGTCGCTAGAGGGAGATAGGATATGCTACCCCTGTGGTCACAATGGAAATGTCTCTAGTTGATTCAAGAACATTTAAAATGTATTCTATGCACTAAAATGTTGGCTGCATAATGGAATGTTGTATAAAAATCACTGAGAAAATAAAATATATTGCCCAAAGGTTTAACAGTTCATTTTCTTAGTGATCTCTTAAGAATGAATTTAAAGAATTTTTCCACCAGATTTCACTAAAGAGTGATTAGGAATGTCATTTTTGGAATGGAAAATTAGATAAACTGACAACAAAATGCAGGCGTTTAGGAAATGTTTGAGATGATTTAACATCTTATTACTAAACAGTTTACATATTGATACAGCAAACATTATAAGTGAATAGTTAATGGTTCTGCTTCAAACTTTATGTCATAGAAACATACTAAAGACCAGAATCAAACTCAAGTGATCATCAGCAATTTTACTAAGAATAGACATAGAATTCCTTACCGATTTTAACAGGGTATATTGAAGTCCATTGACCCAAACTCCAAATGGCAAAGTGTCTTCTGTTGGTATTGGTGGGGCTCCTTTTTTCGTAGCTCTACTTTGTAGGGGTAATAATGGTAAGACTGTATTGCTAAGACATTCGCAGAGCGGACATAAAAATTCCTTGTTTTCAACATCAAAGCTGGCGGGTTGACGAAGTCTGAAATTAGACATTAAATTTCATTCAAAAAAGTATAATAATAATGTGGCATATAATTATTATGTATTGAAATTGTTAATTTTGCTACAGGGCTTTAATGTTTTAAAATAAACTCAACAAAAACTTATATTTTTCAGACAAACTATCTTAGCAGTATTACTATTATTAAGTTGTAAATATAAATGAGGAAAAAGGAAAACAAAATCGTAAATAGCAAATATTGAATGAAACATTTTACTTGGAGGAAACAGATGTGTTGTATACGTGTATTAAAAAGAAAAATGAACATACAAGTACCTGTAGGGCCTCCTGTTCTCTCTCGCTAAAACACTATCATAATACTTCTGCCAACAATGGGCATGCATTACATGGCCACAAGTTGAGGTGTGAGGAGCTGGACCAAGGTTCCATCCAAGACAGAGCCCTCCAATATCTACATCTTCCTCTATATCCTCTTCCATGTCTTCTACTTGGCTTGAGCTGCCGCTAGCTCTTCTGAAAAGATAAATATCTTCCTTGAGCCCTAATGACATCCCTAACAATAAATGAGTCAAAACTCTAAAAAATACAATCAAACTCAATAAGTTCAGGCTTAACTTGATGGAAGTTCATTTCCATGTATTCCATAAATGCAGTAAAAACGGTCAAAGTTTAAATTAATGACTTTGAGACAAAATAATGAGTTAATCATGGATAGTTGCAATACCAGATAAAAATGATCACAGAAGCAATGTTTAATCTATATTATCACAATTTATTCTGTATTAAATAATAATAACAATTGTCAAAAATGTATAGTGCAGAGTATTTTATTGTAAAAACATTTAATTGACCACAAAATAAGCATTTTCCCTTTCAAAATAGAGTAAAATGCAACTAGAACTGTTAGTACTCAAATATGTTACATAAAATTCACAAATTAATAGTTAATACTTCCTGCACTGCTGAATTCAGATAATAATACATCTTTATTGATTTAGAGATAATTAAAATTCTTTACTTTTCCAGAGAATAGATGTGATGCAAGAATTCACAACAATGTGTAAAATAAAATTCTTCAAAGGTGCTTTGTGAGCATAGGAATAGGATGATTTTGGTAACAAATTCCACATGTGTCTCCCCAGTGGCACACAGAAGTGCAGCTATAAGAATCCTCATTTCCACTCAGCCTGTGTTATTTTTCATGCTACATTCATATGAAATTAATTCTAAATGATATTTCCGTGAGAAGAGAGTTTGCAACAACTTTTCATTATATTCTAAGAATTTTCTGCTTGATGAATGTGAATTCAAACTGGAAGCAGCCAACAGTTAATGAATTATTCTCGGGATGGAGAGCTGTTTTTTTCAATCTAAGGCCATAAACAAAAACATCAGACTGCACATAAATGAGGTATCGTATTATTTCAGATGGTTTAGTATTAACACTGTATGTACAAAGGAAAACAAATTTAATAGCAAAAGTTTCATCAGGAGAGTACTATTTTATTTCCACCTGACATGATAAATAAGAACAGGAAACAATTATTTAAATGCAAGGAAAAATTTCCACGAAGCGGAAAAAAGACTGAGCTGTACTTCTAAAAAGGACATAGCTTACCCACCTCTAGTTTACTCACCACATATTCCGTTGGTAGGCAAGTACTTCAGAAATGAAAGAGAATTATAAAAATTGATGAAATATACAACCAACCTGTATTCCTTGCTCTCTTCCTTATCTTCTTTACCAGCACCTTTATCACTCTGAGCTTTCCGCTTATATACTATACCATAGGGGCTAACAGTGGCAGTCTTTTGCTTATAGTTCACAGAATAGGGGCTAACAGATGAGGACTTCTGCTGCTGCATGGCCGTTTGCTCAGAAAGAGACAGTGGGACACGCTCTCTCTCTAAGCAGAGGACAGTTGAACGCTGAACAAATGCGGAGAGTACCAAAGCACGGTTGTTTCCTCTAATTATATCTTCTTCTTCTTGACACAGGATACAAGTAAACCTGGAAAAATGCATTACCAAACATGTCAGACTTCAATTACGAGTACCATGTTGCAAAATAAAATTACTTTATAAAATTAATAACATAACATAAATCATTGCTAAGATACATACACACTTTTGTGGAGGTAATGGAAGTAAATTTCCTCCAGATTACCATGGATATAACATTACTTTACAATTAATTGTATACCTAAAAGATATTTTTTTTGTAGCTAATATACTTTTAAAATATGAAAAATCTTCATTTGGCATATCATCAATTCTTCCAAAAAAATTTAAAACAAATAGTTTTAAAATATGTGAATAGAATTAAATTAGATTGTGGGTTTAAAACAACAGGAAAACACCCCCAGAATAAAGGAATGAGTAAAACCTGCAAAACCTATGCTAAATTTATTATAATATTTATATAATAAATTAATAATTATGTATAAATTATTAATATATAATATATTCATTTATTAATATTCATATAAATTTATAAATAAATGACAGCTTACTAAATTTTAGGGATATATCAGGTTAAGTCAGACCTGAAAAGCATGCCAAACTAAACACTTAATTTAAAAAATTACAATAACTAACATATTGTCTCATCTCTTTCTTTTCCTTATATGGGGCTACCCTGAGGTCTTTGCATCATGTAATTTTTACTATACGAGTAAAATTTGCTTGCATTCTGCAAGCATATTGATGATATATTTCATCTGGGAAATGGTACACTGCATTTGTAAAACATATTCATGACTGCTGATCACATGCTGGGTTATGGGTCTCTGGAAATGCTTCATATGAAATCACCGCCATTAATTTCACAAGAGAGAATTAAGCCGACTGGTGTCGATCCCAGAACCTTCTAGCAAAACATGAATACATGTAATCACCTAGTAGAGATAAGACTAATTTAATCCAAAGTTTGCGGTTCATATCATACCAGGTAGGCATGAAACATATTCAACCCTTCAGTTCACACTCCTGGTCATAGACCTTCCCACTAAATGTATCAAAAAGAATTTTAAATTCCTGCCATACATTTCAAATGGCAGAGCTGCTTGGTAAACCCAGGATCTTCTGTAACTATTTGGTTGGGGCAAGTCGGACCGTTTCTAAAATTTCAATTCAACATATAGAGAAGATCCTCAAACAAAATTCTGTATTCTCATTTAACCAAAGGGTAGAATGCAAATGGTGTCCTGTTGTCGAACCAAGAACCATCAGTGAAACAGAGAACTACGTTAATAAATGCATTTATGAACTCCGTCCACATTCTGGATTATATGTTTCCATGATATCAGGAAGGTGTTTTTATCTTATTCTTAAAAATTGCAGCAATGAATTTCAAATGGGAGAATTTTGCACCCACCTGGCCTTGAACTCACTCACATGTGGTGACATTTCTATGAATATTAATATAGAAGAGTGTATCTTCTGGAACCACCATGATTTTGAATTCTCTATCCCACCAGAATAATCCTAAAAATGCTTTTAAAAACTCTGTAAAATGGCCATAATTTTGTCCCTGCTATTTATGTAGACTCCTGGCCAAAATTAACGCACCACCAGCCGTAAGGATCGCTAGGGAGGTGCTGCGTTAATTTTGGCCAGGAGTGTACATAGTTTGCAAATATTGCCATCACAGTAAATTGCCTCCTTTTCATAAATTCTGACATTAGCTGCTAGATATGGTATAAACTTAAAATCCCCATGCTTTCAAATGAGAAAATGCTTGATCTTAGATACAACAATCGCCTTGGTCGCCAGGAGGACTGTTTGTTTACTAGAAATAAATTTCATAAAATATTTGTTCATTTTGCCCTAGTTCTCGTAATTTTGATTCAAAAATGATATTATATATAATAAGAATCCTAATTTAATGTTCTTTCTTTTGCTACTTGTCTCGACTTTCAATTTTATTTCCATTTTAAATTTTCAAATGAGAAGCCTGTAAATAGTAAAAACGAACTTTATGTGCATTACTTAAGTGGAGTATTTGCCCTGACCTAGTGTCAAACCAAGGATAATCTACGAAGGTGTCTTTGCAGTTTTTGCTGGATAAGCATGGCTTAAAATCGATCGCTCAAATTTCAACTCTCTAATTTCTTCAAAATATTTAATTCAATATATTTAATTTAATATATGATGTTGGGTTCAATGGAAGAGGAAACTTCTCAATCTTGCCGGAACAGAGGCTTATAGTTATTATCATTACAAAACTAGACAGATACATTGCCACACATATTAATAATAAAATGGGCAGAATTATGGACAGAATAAAAATAAAATATGTAAATAGTTACTGTAACAATTGTCACATCTTACCTTTTCTCAAATCCAACTGGTGGAGTCTGCCTTGGACCAAAAGCTACAGGCTCTCCAGAATGTAATACTACTTCTACTGGATCCACTTCCATTTCACATTCGGTTTCTTTTTCAGTATCTGAAAATTTAAAACCCACTTATAGTTTCTTTTTCATGCAAAGGCAACCTTTCATTCACTATCAAATTGAAGTATTATTGAAAAGAGGGCATGAAGAATAGGTATTTTAGATTTATTCTGAAGATTTATCTAAGAAGGCTTATTTAGCCAAATAAGTTTGATAAATATCTGCTTGTCTAATAATTCTATGAAAATAAAATTAAAGGATTAAAATTTTCATTTAAAGAGAGTAAAAGAAAGAATCCATTAAGTGAGTTTAAAATGAGAGACAATTCAGCTCAAATAGTTTTAAGTATTATTCAGCCCACGTTGAACACCTGAAGACCCATGAAACTTTCACTAACTACAATTTTTCGGTCGCACATGATTCAAAATTAGTATCTAGAAGTTTACAGAATAGACCAGCATGTACCAGAAGTTTCCGTCTAAGCAGCCTTATTGTTAATCAACTGAAATCAACATTACCACCTTTTTAAATACATTCAAAAATACGTACTTGCTTCCTTAAACATCTCAGCATGTTCTTTCAAGAAACTCTTTTGCATAGCCATCATCTGTTGCATTATCTTGGCTCTCTTCATTGCAGCCATCTTAGTTCTTCTTTCCTTTTCCTCCTAGAGAGAAAATTTTGTTCTTTAAACAACATCAATAACACCAAATGACTAAAAATAAAAAAGTAGAACCAATTAGACTAGACAGTAATAGATCATTCATCAGATATTGATTACAAAAAGGTGTTTAACTTTACACCTAGGTGTTTGCTAATATTTTCATAATGTTTATAAGGGAGCATTTATGAATGAATTTACGATGTTAACAAAATAGTTGGGCAAACCTTTGATGCTTCATCCTCTCCTTCTCTTCTCTTCAAAACTCCCACCTCTTGACTAGTTTCAATGTTTTCTAAACTGGATGAACTACTTGGAGTATTAGCTGGGTCTTGTGATCCTTGATTACGAAGCATGGCAACCTTGAGATGAAATTCACAAAAATAAACAGTTTGTAAGATCAATGCCAGTCAAAATCACTCTAAAACTAAGGCAAAACTAAAGAAACGAAGACATGCTTGGTGAAACAATAATAACAAATACCTCAAAATATTTAAGAGTTATTAATGAAGTAACTCACTCCTTATCTTGCTTAGCGAGCCTCATTCCCATCTACCTGATGGCTAATGAGGGGGTGGGGTCCCAACTGTCTTTTGGGTTGAATACTTTACAGACTAATTAGGGACCTTTAATTAGCATTTTCTTTCAATCAGAATATGAATAGGAGTGCATAGCATGTCATGTATTCTTAAGCCTAGCAGGTAATTCAATTCTAAGTACATGATTACACATGATATTTGTATAAAATGCTCAAATTATATGAAATTTTAGAAGAGAGTAAATTTTGTATACAACTGCAATGAAATATAACATTTTAAAATTCAACAGAATATCATGAAAAATCTACATACTAAGTATCTAATCCCATCTATTTAACTTACCCACAGTAAATTACTGTACCTCATATTTTTCAAAAAATTTATAAGTTAGTATTTCCAAATTATCTCTTACTAATTATCAAAAGATTTCTTAAAGCACTTCATACCTCTAATATTCAGATTAATTCTGATCAGAATTGTCTCCTCTTTCTAAATGGTGGTACATAATTCTATGAAACGAGTAATAAATTTAACAAATTTAATCTCTTGAAATGGCTTAGATTGAGACATATATAAATTCCTTACCAAACCAAATTTTTACTCAAGAAAAGACTACAACAACTACTACATTAATAAGATATTTTGAGAGTCATCAGTGCTTTTTGAGGATTTCAAACGTACATTTTATAAAACTTTTCAAATGAAATTTTAAAAGATGCGAGAAATCTCTCAAACTAAGGAAACAGAAATTTTACTAGATGAAGATGAAATATTGGAAGGTTTTTGAAATCTACGTCCTAGCGCCTTCATAGGCATCTATTTATTGGACAGTTACAGGAGGGAGGTTAACAGAATCATTGGACAAAACATGCCAAACCTGATAAGCTGGGACTCAAACCAAAGACCTTGAAACTAGAAAGGTAGTATACAAGCCATTATGTTACAGAGATTTGCACATTAATTACTATATGAATGGAGTCGAATGAACAGTGCACTGACCTGTTTAAACTTCCCAATCGTCCAAAGCAGCATATCCCAATGGCCTTCGACCCTTGGGTTACTGATGAGTTCTCCCATTAACTTAGGAATTGCAGTCCTTTCTACCCTTTCTGTGAAACAGAAAAATCCAGCCACAGCATCACCCACTTCAGAGCTAGCATCAACTACACTACTTCCTCCCATAGCTTGCTTAGCCTCAGCTTCTTTGGCTCGCTTGCGACTCCTTTCTTCTTCGTGCAGAGCATAGCCAATTAGGTGAAGAGCCTTATGAAGCTGAGTCTCAGAGAAACTACGGGCACGGAGGTCAGCAGATCTAAAATGATTAAAAAGATACTTCTTACTCAATGAGGCAACTGAAATTTTCCAGCAATAGATAATGAAAATTAGTAAATAATTAGGAAAACATACATACATTTCTGTTCATTTTAATTAAATTTAAGAAAATATGTATATCATATCCACACCAAATTTTTATGCTGTTTAGAGAGAAAATATGCATTCTACTGAAGGAAAAGGTACTAATAATTCTCAAGAAAAATTGCTCTTTGATTATTAACTATGATTTGACAATTATTAAATCTATTATACATGCAATGGATGATATATATATCGGCATTTGATTTGTTTCAATACATGAAATGTTAGGTTGTTTTTTATTTAAAGACAAAAATCTGACTTCAATTTGTTACTAGTGGAAGGATTCAATAAGTTAAAAAGATGAACTAACATAACTTACAGGGTTTTTACAGAAATTATTTATGCCTCTAATTAATTTAACTACAAAGAAATTCTTATTCAAATAGGTTTGAATAGTTACATACACAAAAGAGTAGGATCGCAAAAAATCAGGAATGACTCCAATAACAACAATTCATTACGTAAGAACTTAAAAGGGTCAACACTAAGCACTTAAAAACCTAAAATATTAACAGATATCCTTTCTGTTGAAATGGTCAGAAATATTTAGCTTCAGAGATATCTGAGACACTTTTCCCTTGCCAAATAAATGATAACATCTGATTGAAGCTCTGAATTGTCAAACCGAGTCAGATAGATTCATCTATGCATAGTTAAATGAAAAAGTGAAAAAAGATGAAAATTGAAATCATTACCTCTGCAGAACAGTTTCCATTATATGGAGCATTAGATCACACTGCAACAGATTGGCTAACATGGCAAACGGAGGGGCAAGGGGAGGAGGAGGGGGTGGAGGACAACACTGTAGCTTTCCCTGAGCTTTCCGTCTCTTTCTCTGAAGTTCTTCTGACTTAGACATTTCCTCTCTGGTGTAGTGGTAGAAGAACACATCATATTCTTCTGACAATTCTGTAAAAAAATTATACACGTAATCATTACAACAGATCATGTCACAAAGATGTATTGTGTGGTTTCCAGTTCCATAAAAGCTAGTTTCCACATTACATTGAAATTGAATCTTTCTTCATGATTAAAATGAAGCCAGAGGATCTTTTGTCAATCACCTCTAAGTAATAAAGTTAACCCTGAATTTGAAAATATGGCAACAAGCTCATCGTGGTCATCGTATTAGATAATGGCAATTGACAAGTACTGTCCATACGGAAAACTATTTCTCCTCACTCCTGGGTATTAAAGGAAAATTTTCCCACATTTAAAAAATTTTATCTGTGATGAAAGTGACTTCAATTTTCTCCAAATTTCTCACCTATGACAAAATTCTCAAATTATGCGGTTAATTAATTAGCCAAATTCATGACTAATTATGTAGATCAAGTTTTTTATTTTGTACAAAATTAAAGATCTCAACATTTTTGGGTGTTATTCGCAGCTACGAAATAAACTGTTTCATAAAAACTAAATTAAAAACAAGAATGAAACTGATTATTTTGTTAATATAAATCAGTCAAAACATTGGAAGGACATTTTTATATTAATTACATACTATTAAAATATTTCTAATCCAGTGTACTATTATATAGTTGTTTTGCAGGGATGAATGCAATTGTATTGATTTTTCATGATCATTGGGTAGATTCTTCTTTACAACAAAATCTAATTATGAGAATATCATCTAAATTAGTCATTAATATGCCTTTTAATTTTTTTAGGAAAAACTGATTATAAAGGTAAGATTAACTTAATAAAAACTTGAATGATGCCAATTAAAATTTATCATAACTCGAAACTTTTTTTAATATGTGAATGTAATAAAAATAATTATGATTACTTACCAGGCTTTAATTCATATACGCCACGGTCACGAGGTCCAGGAGATGCAGCTCCAGGATCTGAACTCTGAACAGTTCCTGAAGCTGGTTTGAATACTGCAACCTCCTCAAGTACATCATCGAGGCAAGATGTAGTAAGAATTGATGATGGGCCACCATAGTCTTCCAAAGGCAAAGCTCTGCCAATCTCAGAATGTGCCATTGGACGTACACACAGATATTGCACCACTTCCCTCCTCACTACCGATCTTGAAGTAACTCCTTCACCAACACCAACCTACATAAAGATAGAACAGTAAACATGCATAATTGCGAGTACATATTGCTCATCGATTTTTAATCATTTAAACTTTAATTTGTATGGCTGGGCCTAATTTTTAGCGTATATAGAGTGTTAAATGTAGAACCAAATCTTTCTTACAAAGTGCTACATAAAATAAAGAATGTTAACCAGGGTTCTATTACAATTTTCAATGACTACAATTAAATTTCACTGAGTTCAGAACTGCATTACTGAAATTTTTTATTAAAAATGCTATGGTGCATGAATATACCTTGCAAGCTACAAAGCAAATGGAAGGGAAACTTGACAGAATATTTTTAAGGAAACATCAAACCAAATCCGGTAATTAAATATTGATGACAAAAAATATTGTCTAACTAACATTCTGAGCTCTTTTCAATCTTGAAATTCATTATTTTGGTAATCTCAGATTCATATACATTACTAAAATGAAATTATATGACAAAGAATGAAATGATGGTTATATTTTCAGATAATTATACTTAAATGATTCATAATCATTACAATTAAACAGTACTACTACAGAATAAAGTCATAATTAAAAAGTGTTATGCAAAACCTACCGTCCATCTCTCACCGCATATGGTGATCAGAAGACCTAGCATTTCTTCTACCAAGGAAATTGTCTGACGTGTGGTGTCCTCCTCACAATTCTGAAATAATAGTGTTTTTGATTTTAATGTGCTACATTACATCAATACATCTTCTAAAATAAACAACTTTGACCTAAATCTTTCCACAAATATTAACTGTAATCAAAAAGAAGAAAAATTTTCAAATTTTTCAAAATTTTAAAATTATTTGTTATTTATCATTATGCTTATTTATATTTTTATCTTGGAATTAGAGAGAATTTTCCCCTTTGGAGCAAAAAATGAAAGGTACTGATCTTGGTCTAGACTAAACTCAGTTGGAAAGTGATTGGTTCCAAAAAAAAATCAATTTTTTTTATTCATCCACTATGATAGCAACAAATAATTTCTATGAAAAATTTTAGTACGAAAATTTATATTTTATATTAAAAGTGATTTTTATGGAGAACAAAATATCCTATTACAATAATATCAAGCAAGAAATAATAAAATTAGGAGAGGTTGAAAGAATTTAATTTTTAAAATGACAATTATATTTTACTTACTTCAATCTCATAAACTAAGTCACTTACGACTATTTTCAAACAAATAGAAATGGTAGTCTACTAATGCAACCAAATTAGATTAATTTAGCATTAATCTCTCCCATATTGGTGCAATAACTATGTAATAGTAACTTAATGCAAGAATAATAGGAATTGGTACGCACCCTCAGTGATGTTATTTCAAAATCTGGGTTAGCCCAAGCCACCAAGTTGAAACGATTCAACAGGTGTATTAAAAATTCATTGCTTTCTAGTAGAGATGCTGCCATTTGCAGAAGAACAACATCACGATCCAGCATCTCTGAACGGCATTTCACATTTTGATAGAAAAAGAGTTGATTCAACAGGGCGAAACCGTTCCTTCTCCACATCCCAGCATTGGCCTGTAAAATATCTAGAGTAAATATAACTTCCAAAATAACAAACATAAGAAAAATTCTCAAGTTGATATACTACTAGATATGAAATTTCACAACGCACAACATCTGACAAAGTAGAGAAACGTTTAATAAAGAAAATCGACTCAGAGCTAAGCAAAAAACATGATGAAATCAAAGAAATTAATGACGAAATTTACCTGAGCAATCATCACTTGGCAACGAAGAATAGGTTCCATTATAACCACTGGTGTTGGCTTAGTGTACAGTACTGACCTCTGGAAAAGTAATTTACCAAAATTAATATCTCAAAATAATTTAAATATGATTATTAATGACATCATCTTCTATATAATAATGACTCTTATGAGTAACTCATCAAAAATTCACATTTGTGAAATGCAGTCTCTCTCTACATTATAATTTTAAATACTGAGCAACTGAAGCACTCAAGTTCATAGCCCAGAATGGCAAAGAAAAACCAACAAATTTATATTTGAACACTATCTAAGGGAAGATTGTCTTGATGTGAAAGAAGATGATTATTTTCAAGAGAAATGAACCAAGTTGCAGTGAAAGGGAAAATTAGAGCATCATTCTTTCTCACTGTTGAGGAAATATTTTTTTGGGCAGATAAATGAGTAAACAGTTGAGGTACTAACTAAATTCTAAATGTGGTGATTATAAACAAAACAGCAGGCATAAAATATTTCAGTATTTTAAATAATGCATTTTTTTCAGAAGAGACAACAGCAGCAGAGAATACTAAAAACAGAGATTTCTGACTACTAATTTTATATTATTAACACTTAACTTGAGAAAATGGGAAAACTAATTTATTTGAGAGATCCAGAGGAACACCTAGAAGTTGAAACTAAAGTTGGAGTCTATATGCTTTATTTAATTTTTTCATTAAACGCATTTTAGGAAGGAATTAATCATTTAATAAGAATATACAATAGGATTAAGACTATAATTATAATGGCGGTAGGAATGAAACACTTTGTAAAATTCCATAAAACATATTTCAAAAAACTACCAGTTTCAATTAATACTTAGCCATCACCTGATGATGGCTTTTTTGGAATATTTGCTGTTTTTGTGGAATATATTTTGTGGAATTTTACAAAGTGTTTTTAACTACCGCCATGGTGCAATTCCACATAACGATGGCTTCCAACATTTAACACATAGAATCATAATTACCGTATTTTCTGGTAAATAACACGCACCTACTAGATAACACGCATTTTAAAAATCTCTTCACAGTGAGAAATGTATAGATAACACGAATTTCAAAAATTTCTTCTCTGTAAAGCACTTTAAAGATCGCTATGTTGCTGTTTAAGCCACAGCGAAATCATTATAACTACCTTTCTATGGACAAATGAACTAAGAAATAAACAATTTTGAAAGTGGTATCGAAGGTATTTCAATAGTACCTAATTATATTTATTATTGTAAGGCCATGGAAGAAAGAAAAGCAAAAACACGCAAATCGTACACGGCTCAGTTTAAGCTGGAAGTTATTCAGTTTGCAAAAGTTAATGGAAATCGTGCAGCAGGGAGAAAATTCATTGTGGCAGTGGCAAAAGAATGAGGAGGTTTTTAAGAAACTGCATCGTGGAAAACAAGCCATGCACTACAGAAAGTGTTTCTGGCCAACACTCGAAAAAGAACTTTACGACTGGATTATTCGTGAACGATCAAGAGGAATAAGACTCTCAACAACTAGAATTTTACTTCAAGCAAAGCAAATTGCACGAGAGAAAAACATAATTGACTTCAAAGCATATCCCTCTTGAGGATTCCGGTTCATGATGAGTAATAATTTAAGTGTTCGTGCCTTGAAAAGCATTGGTCAGAAACTATCTGTAGATTGGGAGGCCAAGGTGATAAAATTTAGACAGTTTGTGAAAGAGTGCATTTTTGAAGTAGAAGAAATGCATGTGGGTAATATGGATGAGGTCCCAGTAAGTTTTGACCTTCCAACTGCAAGGACTGTGAATCTTAAAGGTGCAAAGGAAGTGTCCATTACTACGACAGGACACGAAAAGTCAAATTTTACAATTGTATTGTGCATAACGTCAGATGGTTCCAAGCTATCTTCTATGGTGATATTTAAGAGGAAAACCATTCCAAAGGTGCGTTTTTCGAAAGACCTTATTGTTACCGCAAATGAAAAAGGATGGATAAATAAAGAAATGATGAAGAATACCCCAGGTTGGATAATGTTTGGAAAAAACGTAAACATGCTTTCTTCAGCCCCAAATCTATTTTAATTATGGATGCATGTCGAGCCCATTTAGAGCCCGAAGTAAAGAAATTGGTCAACAATTACTTTAAGGTAGCAATTATACCTGGTGGACTGACGAAGAAACTTCAACCCCTTGATTTAACGGTGAATAAATCCTTCAAATCAAAACTTTGAGCTAAGTGGGAGGGATGGATGATTGCAGGTGTCCATGAATATACAAACTCTGGGAAGATGAAGATCTTATGAGGAAATATGCAAATGGATATTGGAAAGCTGGAATTCTGTGACAGTAACTTGCATCCAAAGAGGTTTTCATAAATCATTTGGGGATTTTCAGGTTACAGAAGCAACAGACTCTGAAAACGATGAAGCTACTGAGGATAGCGAAGTTGCTGATCTTCCGGTGGAAATACTGCAAACTATGGATTCGTTCCAGTGTGACTCAGGAGATGAATTTTATGGTTTCGACTAAGATTTATGTTTGCAAGTTTTAATGTAATTCTTGTACTAATTACTTAAGTTTCCTTTTTTATGCTTTCCTCCTTTGTGTTATGCAGACAATTTTTTTTCACCACTGTAATGTTTTGCAATAATTACTCTTATTTTTAAATTAATTATATAATTACATTAAAATTTACAATATGTTGGTTATAATAAAATGCCCAGGTAAGTGAGTATTTTTAGTCATTTGTTTCTGAGATCAATATTCAATTAAACTAGATTTTCCGTTGCATATCACGCACTATTATTTTTATCATTTTTCTATATTTTTTGTATAGATAACACGCAGTTTATCTACCAGAAAATATGGTATTATTCAAGGGAGCACTAACAATGACACTTGATTATGTGTGCTTGATATAAGACCTCATTACCAATTTGTAAGCTCTCAATACACGTCTAATTTCACATTCTACTTGAATATTTAGACTAGCTAAGGCTCTGTAGCAGGTTCGGTACATTTTATAAAAAATGACATTGGTTTGAATGGTTTTTATTATCTTTTATTCATTTATTCTGTTTCTCCAAGGGTTTTATTTTCATCTTTACGCTTAATAGATCATCAAGGCCTCCACTTAGAAATTAATACAAATATCTACAGAAATACGTTTAAGAAAGTATGATTAAAAAACTTACAATGACTCTTACAATATCAAAATAATACTGGAGAATGAGCTGCCAATTATTGAAATTCAGTGAATCTAATTCCTATAGTACAATAAAGAGAATAGCTTACCTCTGGATGGAATTCTGGACTGTCAAAGACTAGGCCATGCTTATGCAAATGGAGATGTAGACCTGCGAGTAGCCTAGAGAGGGGAAGATGAACGGACACTGGCTGAGATGCAACGTCAAACTTAATGCATGCAGCTGAATGCTCCCCAACTTCTACTGCTTCTCCCACAACTACTGGTCCCTTTGCTTCACCTTCACCTGTCTGTCCAGCTCCCATTGACTGAGCCTCATGAAGCTTCTTCAGGGTGGCTCTGCAGATTTAAAATGTAAATTATGTAAGGTCATAAAAAATTATCCAAATGAATTGCATACCATGATAATAAAGATAATTATTTCCAAAAATATTGCTGTTGAGGTTATTTTCCATCTGATTTTAATTCTCTATATTAGGGATTCCCAAACTTTTTGGTTTCTGTACCGTCTTTGACTTTGACCAACCTATACCCCAAAATCATCCATAAAAAATAAATTATAAAGTTATTCCTGGTATCTACATGGTATACTTGGGAAAGGTTGATGAACAGAACGAATATAGAATATCAGAGAGGTGGTACTGAAACAAATAATTTTGGAATAGATAAATAGCAAGATATCCTTATTCACCTATTATCATACCTCTTGAATGAACCCTGGGTATCTCAGAGCCCCTGGTCCATTATTATCTCATAGAAATGACCTAATTTAAACTTCTTTTACCTGTAAGCCTTAATGAGGACAACTCGATCACTTGCACACCATTTAATGACAAGGGCAACAACATCTGCCAACTTAAGGTGAAGATTAAATGCAGATTCCCAGTCAGGCTCATATTCCATATGCTGTCCTGTCTGGCGAGTTACTGGATCCATACCCTAAATAACAAGAAACTTGAGTTGTTATATACAAATATTTATTCTTAATTTTATATGATAACAGGTTTCTGAGAAACTTTAATTCTCAGCAGAAACTTATATATCGAGGTATCACAACAAAAAATAACAGTATCATATAATTTTATTATCTAAACAAGGAGGATACAATTTACTATTTAGTCTCCCTTTAGAACTAGGGAGTATCAACTGGAATGATAAGTTGATTATTTCCTTTTTAATATTGGAGTATAAGACTTGACATGAGAGTATAAGAGTTTGATTCAAATTAGCTCATCATCTGGTCAACTTTTAAATTATAAATGAGAAACTCATCACTGCAATCTTAGTTTCTCAATGTCAAATTCTCATTGACCCAAAAATTCAAATATTTTAGTCCTTAAAAAAAAAAACAACATTCTCAACATATCAGCATACTTCATTGTGATAGCATTTGATGAAAAACTTCACCTACTTTAGAATCCACGCACACGGTTTATTCACGCAAAAAGAGACGAAAAATAGTGCAAGACCTTTATCACAAATTCTAGTATTAATTTAGACAAGTGATAGCAGGAATGACTCATACTAAATGATTCATGAAAAGAAAGGGACCCAAAACACTGCATAGAGGTGAATGAATGCAGCAAGTTAAACATTACTAGCTTTACCTGAAGCATGGTGAGAAGAGATAGGAGGAGTGAGAATCCTTGGAGGAACCCCTTCCTCAAAGCATCAGTCCAGTTTGTAGGCACTGACATAAGAAGGTACTTGAGATCATACAAAATATACTGGGCTCTTTTGAAAGTGGCATTTGGAACATTGCGCTCAAATTCCAATTTTCCTTCTGCAAAAAAAAGTCAAAGATGACAAAAACAGCATAATAATAATAATAATAAAATTAGATTTCACCATCACAATTGAAGCTATGAATATGAGAGGCTCAGCTTCAAATGGTAATAATTCCACTAGATTATTTTAACTAAAATCTGAATTACAATTATCTCCAAGAAATTGGCGAGACTTTTTAAGAGCTGATATTCAAATTGCTGAAATGATAGATTAAGTTTCCAGAATGTGAAATATGCAAACATAATTCACCCTGAGAGGTAATTATTTGATAGATAACTAACCTCGATTGCATTTAGGTGCACACTCTGATAGAAATGTGTTGATCAGAGGATAGAGAGCATCTGAATGGGCGATTAGATACTTAGCGAGGGAGGGTGATCCAAATATTTGCACAGACAGTGACGCCACAGACACTAAATGATCATGATCATCTCGGATAAAATCCTTCATCACAGTGCCATAGTGCTTGGTGAAAACCTTTAAGGAAATTAAGAAATTAGTTGAGAGTGACTTAAAAAAGTTGCCAAGGACAAAACATCTGAAAAAAGGTTTACCTGAGCAAGTAATTTTTTACTGGGATATTCCATTAACATTCCTGTGATGAAAAGACTTCGCCAGTGTGATCGTGCTGACTTCCAGAGGAAACAATCTCTTCTGAGTATACCTTCCAAGATTGAAATATCTTTGGAGTCACTCTGTTTTGAAGAGAAGGGAAACAGAAAATAAGCATCGAAAGTGGAAAAGGGGAAAAAAGAAATGCAAAAGGGGGAAATTTTCTGTTGCTTATTATAAGTACAATAAAATAGAAATCATAGTCAATCCGAAAAGAATGGCTAAGAGGTTATAGGAACTACAAAGATATCAAAACAACTGGGTGGTTACAATTCTAAATACTAAATATGCAACAGGAAAGTTTAAGTATTTAGGGAAGAGGTTAGAGGACTAATGACAACCGCTTATTGTTATTAAAAGAATCATACAAAGAATTATTTAACGAGATAATAATTGTAGTCTAACCGACTTCAGAATTTCATTTGTGGATATAAGTAAAAACTTGCTATCTACTACATACATTTAGAAGGTTATGCTGCCTACGGCACAAATAAATACACTGTGAACAATAATGTATGCATTACTAAATATTCGGAGAATCTTGGTGAGGGGATATTAAACATTAAATAAATCAGAATACATATTTTACAAAATGAAATGATCTGAGATCTTAGTACATTAAATCAAGGTTGAGGATAATTGAATCAAGAAATATTAACAATTATGCTCTAACTAATTCACTCACCTGGTAAACAACTTGAGAGAAAACTGACCGAAGAACTCTTGAACGAGATAGCAACTCTCGCATCCTTGCTAACAATTTCAGAGCAAAAGTTTGATGAGCTACAACATGGGCATGCATAACCAAAACTTTGAGAGGGTGACCTCCATGACGGAAGGTTGATCTTTCTATCTCGCTACGTTCTCCACTGCATACCTGTCATTCAAACAAAGATCATATTTAAAACAATAATTGAAATAAAAACTCCACTTTGATGTAATAAATGGTAAAAGATTAATATTAATTATATATACTATTAATAATATATACTACTAGTGGTAAAAGGAGGCTTCACTTTTGCAAATACTATTATTCTAACATGAACAGTATAAAGAGAGGCTTATAGTGAGAGAAATGCACAAATACAGGTTAACTGATACACAATATATGTACAGTATATTCTATTCTGAAGAATATTGAAACTAATAAATACATATTTGAAAAATACGAATAATTAAATTTAGCATAAATAACTTACACTAAATTTATCACACTTAACGATTGATCTTCCTTCTAGGTCAATGGCAGTAACATACTGTATAGCTTCTCTTTGAGGGCATTTAAATACACGCTGCACAGTGTTTATAACCTAAAAAGAAAATAATAAGATGATTCAAAAAGTAATTGTCACTCAACAATCCAATGAGTAAAGACTTTAATAATACTGAAGCAAGAAAATTTTTCCCTCTTTGACATGTTCACTGTAGCAGATGAACATGTTTGTTGAAGTAGCAATTTATGGCTAATCACAAATTGGTGTGACCATAAAAAATAATTAAGATAAAATCTGTAAGTACAAGTTTCAATTTTGCCACAAAACTATATTTTAGATGTTGGAGTAAAATTTGTAATAAAAAATCCCCAAGATTTTCTTAATTCAAGGGATACTTAAAAACATCTCAGGGGTGAAAAACGTGTTCATCAAACAAAAACCAATCAAAAAGGAAAGAAAGCTTTTGAAGTACCTGTTCGTAGGTATGTTTTTCATCATTATATAGAACAGTACAATATCGTTCTCCATTCTCAGGGGATCCTTCTATTCCATTTGCGTCATTTGCCCAGCCTTCTGCTTCCTTACAGCACTTCCTTAGTTTTAAATCTGACGGTAGATACGGGGCATGCTCCAGTGTCAGCAGATAATAGGCATACCTGTAAAATTTGATATTTTTAGGATCCAGTAGAACAACAACTGACTTAAACGCTCAAAAATGAGATTTGTTAATCAGGACACTTGAAGGGCCTTCCAGTACCTCAGACTAGACAATTGCTGAATGACCAAATGTGTTACAAGATCTTGATATGAAAGTAATGCATCACTACACCTCACAGTAAGGTAGATATCTAATTTACAACTCACAGTAAGGTAGATATCTAATTTACTGCAGATGAACACCTTATTTTTAGCCTAGTTCCGTGCTAAGAATAAATAAATCTATGCAAATTACTCACTTAAGAGCTGCTGAGAAGGCTATTTTTGCTCTTCTTTCAATATCTGGGGCTAATACAGCACATGCTCCTTCCATTTGATTATCCTCAACACAGTCCATGGGCTATCAAAAGTCAAGAATGATATCAAATTAAGAAGAAATACAGATATAAACTTAAAATCAACCATTCTATATATTAATATAAAGTGTACCGCTAATGGTGACGTAAGTGTCACAAACTTTCCAAAAAAGGGTATTTTTGGGAATTTTGTGACACTTATTCATCCTATGAGTTAATGAATAAATGTAACTATTGCCAACATTGAATATTTTATCAATACATTTCCACTCTCTACATCCAGCAAAGGTGTCAAGACTCTTACAACGCCATTGTTAGAATTCTCCTCTTCTGCTTCGTCATCTGGTGATGATGAAGGAGGAGCATGGTCCTGGCAATAAGGATCGCATTTCCACGCTTCTATATCACCACAATCACAGCAACCACCACCACCTGATGTTCCCATTTTGTATCTTCAAAGGAGAAAAGAATTGGAGAAAATTAATCACTAATAAAGCTTTTTTCTTAATTTAGCAAATGGAGTTATTGATGAAGAAATTAGAAATTTAGGGAATCAGATACAGGTTTCATCATACACTTTTGTAAGGAACTTGTTGTTTCTAATAAAACCACAACTTGTTTCCAATAAAACAAGTAGTTGTTTTACTAGAAACATTCTTCAAATATGGTTGTTTCTCATAAAACAACCACTTCACCAAAGATTCCAAAATTCCCTCACAAAAGTGCACGAAGAAACCCATATCTGATTCACTAATTTTAGATGCTATCTCCAGAATTTAGAAAGAATATGAAGGTATGATTGAATGTTTCTAAGAAATCAAATTGAAGTTAGAGAAGTCACATTCACATACTTCTTAGGATTCTGGATTTATACACGTTTATTTTCAGTAAAAATCAGAATAAATATAAACTAGTGCAGTTATAGGGACATACTTTGTGTGTTAGGTAAACATTAATGTAACAAATGAAAGATAAAAAGTGTTCAAAAACAATTGTCTAATCTTTATTAAGAACTGACAAACATACTTGTGAAATCTGTGAGGAGATGCCTTGAAGCAATGAACGCAAAGGACGCATGTATAGTCAATACTACATTCTCTGCAGCTGTATGTTGGCTCCCCCACTCTGAAAACTCTTCCACATACTTGTTGTGGTCCTTCTTTTTCTTTCAGTTGCTGTTGATACAAGAAAAGTATTGGTCACTTTGGGAAAGAAGGATATGAAAAAAAACATTATCTTATCAATTATATAAAACAAGGATATCTCATATGTTGTTTAGTAAATCATAAGGTTATACCAAAATGAAAAATAGTGACTTGGCCAGGGCTTGAACCCAGGTCTCCCACTTTCTGGGCAGGTATTCTAACAACTGAACAACCAGCCTCCTCAATTCTATAAACGGGATGCATTATGGGCATGATAACTCATTCATAAAGCATCTTGTTGGCATTACCTGGTAGTTCAGTGATTAGAATACCAGCCCAGAAAGTGGGAGAGAAAGGGTTCGAGTCCCAGCCAAGTCACTATTTTTCACTTCTGTATAACTTTGGGTTAATTAGCACACTTTCATGGTCAAAATCAAAATTTACTTTCAATCTTTTGTTAGTAAATCATATTTATTATGTAACTGTACCTGCATCATTGTTATGCAACTGTAATTAATATCAACAGAATTAACAGTTAGAAAGTAAATATTGATGGGTAACTTTTTACTCTTAACATTTAAACCAGCTCCAATGATTCATCAAAATAATTCAATCTAATCATTTATTACAAATAGAGCTAACCTGAAGGACTTCTTCTGGATCCCCACCACAAATAAAGTGCTCAAATGGCTCGTATAACATTTTTTGAGAATCCTCCCCATCTCCTCCCCACTCCAAGCATTCCTCTGCAATGAGAAGAAAGCAAGAAAAATGCTTTTATTAATGCTTAGTATGGAAAAGCTCAACAGCCAAATAAAAAATTTACCAAGTTGCTATCTATAGATATATATTACAATCTATGATAATATAGTGGAACGTGGATAATTTGAACTCAAAGCAAGTAAAAAACTCGAATTATCAAAATATTTTGAATTATAAAAGTTTCTAAATTAGGATAAAAACACTCAATTATATGTATAACAAACATATTTATTTAAAAATTGTATAATATACATTTATATAAATTTATTGAATACTAAACTATCGTAAATGATAAAAATTTATGTTGTACTAAAAATCGATATAAATTCTCATTACATTTTTTGTTCTTAACAATACCATTCAATTAAGAGTAAATGGAAGAAGTGTCATTAAAAGTGTACCAGTTATACCAGTATAAAGTATTATATGAATACTGGAAGTGATAGTTTAATAATCTAAGAAAGTTAAAATTACCTTATATACATAGGTGTAATGGAAAATAGAAGAAAAGGGGGAAGGAGGGGATGGTGGTAAATTACCGTATATGTCAGCGTATAAGTTGACCTCTGAAGCCTTAAAAAATCTCTAAAAAAACAGGGGTTGACTTATATGCCGAACATAAAATTCAACCCTTTACCACTGAGGGGTAAATAGGTGATACTGCCTGCTTTACACTTGTTGCACACAAACTCTTGCAACTTACCTCAATTATTTCTCACTAAAACTACTTTTCAGCAAGTCTATTTAGTGTAGATATCATATAAAACAACCATCACAAAATGCAATTGTGGCCGAAAGTACCTATGTTATGTTACGACATGTTTTCATAATAAAAGAGTTAAATTAGTAAACAATTTTCATCTTTAAAATAAATTTGACGCATATTTATTCTTTGCAAATTATATTAATTTTTTCACATGTATTTTTATGTTACAAAAAGTTAAAAAATTTTTGATGTTTTCTTTATCAAATGAAGATCAATGAGCACATCATGGTTTGATTTGTTTTTATAATCGTTATGATTCAACTTAGCATTAGGAGTTAATGAAAGATTTTTTTAAAAGTGTTGCGATTTGATATTACCACTCTATATTACCATTATTTCTATAATAAACATTTAATACCATTGTTTTTCTGTTTAGTAATGCATTTTTATTTGTAAAGCCTGAGTGATACCAACGAAAGAATCTTGTGCAATAGTTAAGCAGAGGGGAGAAGTTGACATGACAACTAAAAGAAACAATTTTAACGTCTTTATCTTATGTGGCAAATATTCCTTGAGCTATTGTACATTTACGGATACCGTAGTTTTTCTTCCCATAAAGTAGAGCTGGGGAAGTGGTGTTGCCTAATTTTTTGGGTTGACTTATGTCGATATGCTGAACACAGGCTAAAACCTGAAATTCACCTGAAAATGTTAGGGGTCGACTTATACGCAGGCATATACAGTATGTAGAAGACAACATCACAACAGGAGGGGATGAAACAGCAAAGGTATAGAGAAGGGCAAAAGAAAAATGCAGAGGAAAAGGGTTTAGAAGAAGGGGATGGGAAAGGATCAGCACAACAAGAGAGGTGAAGATAATAGTCAAAATAGCTAAAGCTGAGGTAAAAAGAAACCTACATCACATTTTAGGGGGAGGATTGGGAAAAGGAGAATATGCAACCAAATGATGAAATTCCATTTCACTTTCCATCAAAACACTGAGTGAAAATGATAAATTACAGAAGCTCCTTATAAGAACAGAACCTTAGACAATGTAGTGAAGGTGAAAGCTCAGTAATAAAATAGGCTAACTGAATTGGTGAAAGGCATTAGCTGTCCGAAGTTGGAAGATGAGCTTTCATTCTTGGTAAATCCATTGTTCTCACTGCTCATACAATCTCAAGAATTGGAAAGATCAGGAGACTGTAAAATGCTACATCATGCATCTGCAAATAAACTTTCCTTAGCTAACCTACTTACTGTGCCTGATTTATAAAGCAATGGATGCGGTGAACTCCATATGTTTGTATGGCAGTCAAGAGCCAAGGACCCAGTAAACTGACCAGAAATTCTTCCAGCAATAATCAATTTTTATGCAAAAAGTATCAAATCAAAGTTCACTACCCAAGTGGATGTTGAAGTTTTGATAAAAATATGAGATAAATGTCATGTTTGAATGATTTTATGAGACATATAACGAAAATTCAATAAAACTGATGCTTTGGATTGCTACTAGAATAGTAGAAGATACTCACCCGTATCGAACCCTGAGGCCTTCCTTTTGGAAACCATTCGTGGACCAAACACTTTCGGAACCCATATCCTCCATTGTTCCTTAAAGTGAGCTTCCTCTAGCGTGCCTTGCTCAAACTTTTCTCTCCATGCCTCCCGCCAGTCCTGCAGGGAAAATTTCAATATTAAAAACGATCCTTTTGGGTAAAAGGCATGAATCTTCATTGAGAGAGAAGGACAACTCTGACAATCCAATTCCCGTTTTGTTAGAGATGGAAAGTCTCCCTAAATTATCATTTCAATGGAAATCAATCATTCCTTGTAACATCAAATACGGGAATCAATAAAACAGTAAGGAAAGAGCTAACTCTATGGATTGAAAACAAATAATAACGCTGTCGTTAAAAAATATCATTAGCAAGCTATACCTCAGAGTATGAATAAAATTACCCATAATTTGCTGTGTGATATTCATTTCTTCTACTTAAACTGGCTAATGATATTATGTCATGCGCTACATTCCATGACAAATCATTCTGCTCCATAGAATTACAAAAATTTTCCGATTTCATTTCCCAAAAAAGTTCTAGTTCAAAGTTTCAAAATTTTTCTTGAGAACTAATCTTTCGGGGATAATTTACTGATGTATGTATTATATATTATTGATAATTTACTTATGTATCCCATGTTTTGTCTTTAAAAGTGTTAATCCATGAAAACTTTGCAAAGACGATAGGTAATCAATCATAATCCTTGCCATGAGTAGAATTTCAGATTACGATAAGTAATAAATGATAAATTACAGAAGCTCCTTATAATGGCATGGCACAAAGTTATTCGACATTGGCACTGATCATTTCAAATTATGGATCGATTTATTAGCGATATTACGCAACCACTTTGTAAGGCTGGTGCCTCCACGAGGTCGTGGACGATGCCGCTCAGTCGGACGAAACCACTAAGTTCCCAAAACGGCTTGAGAAAATGTTTTGGCCGGGTAGCATAGTTAGGCTAATGCATCCTCCCAGATAAAGGAAAATCCCTGGTCCGGTTCCCGGTCCCGTCTGACGTTTTTCGAGTTCTATCTGCAAATATGCCTTAACGCTTTTCCTTGAGTACTCGGGTTTTCGTATTCAGTATCATTATTAGATGACTCGGGAATGAGAATCGAGCACAAAAAATCGACTTGCTCTTTCTTCCGTGAAATATTTCTTCATAACTTTCTTCCTCAGTGAAATAAATCTTCCGGACGGACGATGATAACCAAGGACAAGTGAAAGTCTCTCAATCAGAAGGCTATCTTTCCTTATCTCTTTTATTCTCGTCTCTACCGGAGAATACATGAGAGAGAGTTAAGTTCGAAATCATTGATAAAGCATTAATTGAATTTTGTCTCTAGGGAGCCTTTAAACACTTCTTCAAGCAGAGCTATCTTATCTGTCAAGGCATAAAGCCAAAATTAAAAAAAGGATCAACAAATTGGGGTGAAATAAGCCCCTTTTATTGTTTCTATCAGTCCAAAATTATTTTCAGAAGCAAGTACACTCATAAAAGCCCGTAAGCGCGAACGAATGCCCGACACACATACCTTTCCTATTTTTTCATTTCGTTAATTTATTTGCTCTTTTATTTCATCCCTCTTTGTCTATTTAATAACTATTGCATTATTTTGTATTTTTATGTTTTTTTGCTTCAGATTTGTACAGTTTCGTGCCGATAATTGATTTTATTGTTATGATTCAATGTATAACCTATGGCTGTTTTTGATTCCCGTTTATATTAAATAATATAATATATTATTATAATATTGAAATATTACTTAGATTGCACGCGGATTGTATGACTAACAACCTTCACTTTAGAACGAAAGCAAAAGAGAGATAACCGGTGCCAAAAAGATAATATCTCAAAGATATCAAGGTGGTATCAGCGGGGGTGCTGATAATGAAATTAAGATACGAACAGTTTGTCCTTCCGCTACAATGGTGAGGCCATTCAAATGACTCACGCCGGATCAATTGGAATCAAGTCATTGTTTTCATTAGGAAAGACCGACATTGGCGAATCCATATCAGGCGAAGGCCTTCATAAACGATATATATAAAAAGTTTTCTTTGCTTGCTTCCCCTTCCTGAAAGTTAAGTCTACCTTTCATCTGCCTCAATGACGAAGAAACTCCTTGGCTAACCCAAGGACGCCAGATTAACTACACGTTAGTCATGACCTTTCTCTCTCTCGAACTCCGAGTTTCCGCCGAAACAAATCCTATTCTACGATTCTTTGAGCATGTTCGTTTAACGCTGCCTTCCACGCTTGATGGTTAGCAATAATTTACCTGGTTCTCCCATTTTCTTTTTCGCTCCTACTTAAGAAATTTTCCTCTCCTGTTCGCTTCATTACAGACTGACTCTCCGATCGAGGTCGAAATAATATGTCGAGTCATCAAAGCATTACGGGATTCGACGTCGAATTGGGCAAAAATGCGTGACATCCTCGATTCCGACGATGCTTTCACCCAACTTCAACATCGAAAGTGTTCCTCGGAAGAATGGATTGGGGGCGAACGCGACCGCTGGGGGGGCGTTGTCTCCCAAGATCCCCAAACATCTTACGGAGGATAACGAGCGATATAATTCGCAGCATTCCATGATTTCATCGCGAATTGAAATAAAGAGTCATACACTGGAAGAATGACTTAAATCGATCGGTGAAGCGAAGCGGTGACGTAGCCCGGGAAGACGGGTAAGAAAATAGCTTTCGCGCAGGTGTATTAGATAAGTGTCGAACAAGTTTGACGAGCATGAGCTGCCAGTCCTGTTTTTTACAAGCGAGGCTACGTAGCAGCTATACGTCAGGTGAGATGCGACGACGTTCTAACGCTCAACCATCGGATTGTCGACGTATCGAGCTCATGGTTATCATGACGAATACACAATCAGTGGTGAGTTTAGGCCGAAGACCCTAGGAAGATCCTAAGGAGACTTATTGGTCTCACCGTTAAATCTTCAGCATGAAAGAATGAGATCCAATTTTGGGGGCCCTTAACGGTGAGGCTCTCAGTTAACTCTTCCAAGAACGCCTAATTGAAAATCCGTTCCTGTTCCCATGGTCACTCGAAACTCGAATCCTATCAGTACCAAGTACCCTTTCAACCATCTAGAACCTTGCCAAGCGATATGGGGAGATTCATAACAATTTCAAAATGAGCTAATTTCCAATAAAGTTTTTAAGAGATGTTCGTGGTTAATGCAGTGGATGTTTGGTGGTCTGAGAAAAAATCCCAATCAGACTTCAATTCAAACTCTTCGTCATTTCCTATGCAGTGCTACTGAGTCATCACGGAAGAGGCGATCACCCTTCCGCCTACCCCTCCGTGGTCCGCAGATGATCAACTCGTCAACATCAGCTATATAGGAAACCCGTTCCGAAAATCTCGCAAATGTTTATATTCACGAATAGATACTGATCTGATATGGTTGTCAAGCTCAAAATAACCTTCCAATTTATCCTTTTCGTAACCATAATGATATATTACAAAAAACATTACCTTCGAGGTATAAAGTGTTTTATGTAAATTATTTATAAAATGAGGTATTGATTCGTTGAGATTAGGCTGATTCTTGAGACTTATGTTCGAACGGAATTTATCCTAACATTATTTTAGATTTAATTTTCCATTACACTGTCACTGTATTCTTTCCAACAATAAGGAATTACTACATATAACATTTCTTCATAAATGACAAGGTAAATAGAAAGGAATAAAATAACTTTCCATGATAAATTTTTGTGAAAACTACCAAGTAAATAAATAAACCAATACACGTTCTTCGTAGTTTTCCGCAAATTTAATTTTTAGATGGGGCTCCACAATATTAGGCCAGAACACCTTTAACTACCAAGTAATATTATTTCTTCCCTGGTGGCGTCCCACCAAGTTAAGCTTAACAACATCGAATATATAAGACTTGATAACTGTTGAAATGACCAAAGGTCACGGATACCTGAATACACGAGCATCGAGTCCTGTAGTACCAGCGGGCTCCGTATACATATCGTTCTTTGACATTCTTCAAGTTTTGACCACAGAGAAGGGAGAATCGAATTTTCACCGACGGCCATTGATAGGTCTCAAGGCCGGGAAAAATTCGCTCCATCGTCGCATACCAGACGAGAAGCTAGATGGAAAAATGGATAACGTTAACAGCCGATGAGTACCGGTCGTAGTTCGATCACAGTCCACCGACGATAAACTATGAGCGAGCCGCTAATCAGAGTTTCACATGAGCGAAAAACGGTGACCGCCAACTTTTCGCAGAACCCCTAACTTCCCCCTCATCCTTGTGCCCGTAGAAACTGCAGAAGGCCAGATAAACGCGAAGTTTGGCGAAAAATTGGCCTCGAAGGTTTGAGGATCGGGTCGCAATTGTGCCAGATGTAAAAACGCCTCATCATCGTTTTCTTCCGATTACATATTTGTCGGATGGCAATGAGAGAGGGAGACGTTAAGTCTGAGAAAACATGTTTGTTACAGTTACCTAGTGGAAAAATATAATCTTCAGCTCGAACGCTGGGAAGAATAAACAGGATCATACTAGAAAAATATCACGCGGCTGAATATCAACAGAAATGAAAGGTTTCGATTATTTAGAAGCAACATCAGTGGTTGGACTATAATTTATTGGACGACCGTTCGTGGAATGCAGAAAAGATTGCTCATGAAGACATGGGGACGATGAGGAATGGCTGTTTTTTTGTAAATCTTATTACTGCAAGTTTTTAAAAATCTAAAAACATAGCTTTCGGAAATTAGAATTTTTCCTCTTGGCAATGCAATAAAGTTGAAAAGAATTGAATATAACGATACTGACGGCTTAAAACATATGGTTTTAATCCCTTAAGTGCTGCAGCTTCAGCCTACGATTGTTATTGGGGACAACGATTACAATCTTCACGAGATATGTATGGTATAAACGGTTTGCGAAGAGAAAACTGGCCACCATATAAGCAGAAAAGCATCAGCAGCAATATTTCACGTCCTACCAGTCATATTTAGTATATTCTACAAGGTCAGAATCCGAGAAGAATTTTCAAAGAAAGTTTCGTACGAGGTTACGAATTTTGGCGTGGAGATAATCAACCAGCTCCAAAAATGAATTTGAATTCAGTTAACCATTTTCCACCATTTTTCATAAGTGTGAGTAAATCGATAATTAAATCGGATTGAAGCGAGCCATTCGCCCGCACTTTTCCTCAATACAAAAATAAAACAACAGGAATGGGTATCTTCTACCGAAAATATTTTATGTTGCAGTGAAAGTACAATTCGAGGCATTAAAACAACACGCCATTCACTCTCGTTCCGCAACCCTTCAATTACGCGGAACTAGCGGAAGCAAAAGGCTAACTTCTAAATGATTACGTTACGGATTTGATAAATATTTAATATCAGGTAGCGTTAGAAAAAAACAAGAAACATTCCCAAAAGAATACTGGTAGAGATATAAATATGATTGGAAGATATTATACTAATATTTTGATTACATAAAATGAAAGCACCGTGATGAAAATACTCCATTAAATTCTACGGCACGATAATACAAGCGAAGCAAGCACAGCTTGGGACGGCAGAATTTCGTGTGGAAGCATGTGATTTACGATAAAATAAAATTCTGCTGCACTTAGGTTGAAGACGATTTAAAAGTGACGTCAGATAAATCCGGTAACGAGAGGAAGACTTTCGACGTCTTTTGAAAATCTTGGTCTACTAAGGCAAAATGGAAATTAGAAACACAGAATCAATGAGTACTCGAATGAGGAATCGAACTTCCTAACCTTTTGAGTCACTTTGAAATATTTCTGCTACCAAAGAGCAACTGCATTAGTAAAGTACACTCCTGGCCAAAATTAACGTAGCACCTTCCTAGCGATCCTTATGGCCGGTGCTGCGTTAATTTTGGCCAGGACTGTACAATTCTCCATTTCCTAGACTTTTTAAAATATATGCTGCACCGCGAGAAAATGTTGTTGCGAATCTGTGTATATGTTACATTATAATCGAGAAACTTAGTAAATGCATACACTTCATGGTTAGTGTATACATTTACGTAAGATTTTAGTAGAAGTATGAAGTATCATTATTTCAGTTAGTACTGTTATTACTAGTAAATTGAAATTCTTGGTAAATCCACTCGCTAGATAATTCACAGTGGAGATAGTAGATTACTAAAAGTATGAATTAGATTTTAGGTTGGTGTTGGTCATAAAACTTGTTAATATGACAATAGGATATTAACTTTGGATATTAACCTATTGCGGCAAAAATTTCGTCTTTGGAATAATTAATCATAGATATCGTGATGCAGTACAAGAGATATGTGGATTTTGAGCAGTTGTAGGAATGAAGTGTCGGGCGTGCTAATCAGGAAATTAAAATACATATTATACATGTATGCAAGAAGAGTAGTATTGGAGTAAGGGGTTGGGGTGGATCCTATTTTTCATAATATGAATACTAATTTCATGCTTCTAATGAATCAGATGTGAAAATGTATAATTTACTAGGTATAGGATATATTTCGATCCAGAGTTCATACTTTTACAGAAATCTTACGTAACATATACACTGATTTGTAAGGGTCGGAGATGTGGATGTGTCACACTCCAAGGACCTCGGTTTTTTTGGAGGCCCTCGACCCTTTCTTCGTTTATGTCTCCTGCTCTTTCCTTAGCCCCACGTATGCATAGTGACCGTTGCAGAGCTGGTGGTCTAATTGAGGTATGGAAGGGGATGACCATATGTGACCTATGACAGTGGTCTTAAAAAGCGTAATTCCTCATGTTTATAACCGAGGACAAAAAACCTCTTAGAATCTGTATCTTTCTCGTCATTTAATCTTACACTTCCCTTACGAGGACCACCAATATCAGGTGCGACGAACCTGCATCTTACTGATTAGTGTATTTATTCATTTGCCTAATCAACGCTTTCACTGTTACATATAAAAAATTTTGTGAATATTCAACACAATAGCATAAGTTGTACTTGGTTATTTCCTTTATCAAACAATTTTAATCATCTCCTATTTGTATAATAACTGCCCTAAATAAATATAGATGATCGAGAGCGCCTAAAACTATACTTACAGATCAATTTTATAGATCGATAAATTTCCGTTTGATAAGATTGTACATGAGGCTCTTTCTGAGGAATTTTCTATCGCAATCAAACCGTTCCGATGAGAAATTTCCCTCAAAATCTTATTTTTTCATGCGGCACTTTAACGCGAATTCTTACTCGTACAGCTGTTCGGTGAGACATCCAGCTTAATCACAGACTATTTTCATTACCACGCAATTGTTGGTTGTCATGAAAATGTAAATTTGACGATATCTATTAAACTATTCTATCGTCGGTGGGAATGATTTTAAACATGACTCAAACTGAAAATTATCAACTATTAATACATGTCAATCTCGTTTATTATAAATTATTAATAATTATAATTAACATTTTATTATAAATTTTCCAGCTATTTTTTCCTGATTTCAAATACAATCTCGACAAAATGCTCAAAGCTTTCGAACTTTTCTTAATTTTATGAACAAACATATATATACTTACTAAATCAAGACATGGTCACGATGGCGCAAGAGGATTATTTTCCCCAATTTATCGACACACTTAATCATCTACATTTAATTCCTGAACCATCGCTTGACGTTACATAAATTACGACCGCTTTCTATTTCCTCGCATGAACGGAAAAAGTTTCCCGGTAATGAGGAACTCCTCGTCTTTTCATGCATTGTCAGCGACGAAGAAATCTGAAAACTTGAAGAGCCACCGGCACTTTCCATCCATCCTATCACTTTCCGAGTGTTCCTAAGTTACAAAGTGCATCAAAGGTGAGTATTTGAAGATGAGAAAGAAAACTATGCCAAATCAACATTTAGAGGTCATGAATATTACTGTAAGTATTCCATCCTATAAGAGGCAACGTTTAGCGAGGATTCATAACTAACGCGAACGTGAACAGCGATTTTTGAAATGAAATTTGAAAGGAGAGCACACAATTTCCGCATCGCATTGGCAGTTAAATTGTAAAACCTTATCAAAAACATGACGTGCTTCGGATATGATGTATACTTATACAGCCAAGTAAGATGAAACATTTCGAAATTTATATTTAGTACATTGGCAAGTAGATAGCCGCGAAGTCTGAAGGTCGCTTCCAATTCGCGCAAGGACTAGGAATTTGGAAGACTTGAAAGAATAAAAAAGGATCATAACACATGACATTCATAACAAAATTCCAACACAAATCACAATCCCGCAGCTAAAAATATGTTCTTCAACAAGCCGGCGACTATAAACAGCTAATATATTAGAATATAATATAAATAATACTTTTACTAGTAGTTCAGACTGAATAAATATTTCCAATAAGAAAATTTGAGCTAGGAACCTAATAATTGCAAACAGTTTAAATTTATTCTCGATGGATATAGAAATGTAAATAATCAATCAATAATATATATGTATGAAAATAATTTTGTAACTCATTTTGCAAATATTTTTAATTTTTTAATATGAAGGAAAGGGTTGAAAGTTCTTTGCACATAAGGGCGTGCACCCAAGAAAAGTCCCAAGGATAAACGGACTTGAAAAAGTCGGAAAAGAAGAAAGAATCTTTAAATTTTGTAACTGTTGACTGATTTATAGTTTATATAAATATAGTTTATGTATACCTACTATAAATTTCTTTTTATTCTATATTCACCCTAAAATAGGTGGCATCACTGTATGTTAATCACTTGAATAAATAAATAAATATGGGAATGCGTTTGGAAACTTGGAATTTCCCGAAATTAAAACAGCCATGAATTTATCTGCGAAATACCGGTGGAATATTTTAACCCTGGTCTAGGGATCGCCAGCTTTACATACGCCAATTATTTCATTTCTAAAATCCTTCGCCATACACTATAATTAAAAATGAAACAAAAGTAGAGTTACGTATGCCATGCGCGGAAGTGTACTCGTATGTGTGGATGTAAACGGTGCTAGAAATTAAGTTTTGACATTCCTTTAGATTCAGTGCGCCGCTTATAATCCTATGACGCGCCACTGCTGGCAAATGTTCCATAGTTTGACCTTCAACACCCAATTTTATAAGTTCGATAATGATATTTCGACCGATGTTAATGCGATTTTTTTATTCCCTTGAAATTTCTCTGATAAATTATTTACACTCATTCCCTGCAGATCAATAATTTTTGAAATTGACACAAGTGCTTTTTTTCCACTTAATGAAAGTTGGATGGAACCTTCCTATCTTTCAAATCTTTGATGCGTTATGATAAATTTATGAATTCCACAGCTTGTTTCTTTTTTTACTACATCGTCATTTATTTCATCTGTGATTTTATACCATTTAATTTGATTTTATTTCAAACGGTTACATGGAAGATGGGTACTTCCCGTCTCAATTTAGCCGTATAAAATCATTTGTCAGTCTGCATGTTTTAGTTTTCAACGGGCATGTTGCATTTGCATACATATTTAGATATAGATAAATTTTTATTTTCGTCCATTTATTTAGGCAACTCTAATCTTTTCGTCATTATTTATTACTACCGTTTTATTCTATAAAATTTTCTATTAAAGTTTTTTTCTATATACAAATAAAGCATCAATTTCATATTCGCTTTCTCCTTTTACATCACGAAATACGCTACTGCATGCCCAAATTATTCTCAATATCTCTACCGTCCCATTTCTCACAATTAAAAATCAGTGTTTAATTAGTTACGTAATTCCGCCTCCCGAATGTAGCGGCACGTTAGCGCATTCCAACATTCATTCAATTTCCATGAAGAAACACAATGAAAATCCCCGATGAATTGTGATCCAGGGAGACTTCTCATCAATGATCTAAACAGAACAGCGGAGCTCGTTTGCAGACTGAGTTTTCATTCATAACTTAGCGGATTCAGACTGTCAGGAGTAGCAAAACTATGGCATGCGATGCAAATAATTCGCAGAGCGGCAAAATTATCGCTACATCGCGGTTTTAAATTCATTTTGCGTCGGATAAGCAGAGGGAAAGGAATTTGAACGCGCCGAGACTCGAGCTTACTCATTCTTAAATATAACCGCGCAGCGTTCCCACTTTCGTGAGAATATGAGCGATCCGCTTCCCAGACTTCTTGCCTCACAGTCCGTTATATTTCCCGCATTGTTTCTTTTATTCGCGAAATCGCGTAATATTACCATATGTTTGGGGAAACACGCGATTATGAAAATAAATCGAGGCAGTTGACCGCGAACAAAGAGACTTCTTTCCGCTAGGTACTTTCCGGCAGAACGAAGGTGTGTCTAACGGGGTGTTGCGACAATGCTTCCCGAACGGTGTGCCGCGGCATGCTGGGTTGCAAAGCGTGATTTATGGCACGTGCATTGAAATTGAAAGCTAATGACCCCTGAACAGAAACTATTTTCCAGTCCAGGCAAATCTTCCAGAAATACTGGCAGTAAGAGGTTTGGGCAACTGTATACATCAAGCACCGTTCGGTCGGACTCGACGTCATTATTGCCACACAGTGGAGTTTATGCTCATTTCAAAACATAAAAACTTGGCCAAATGACGAACACACCGAGATCCAGCACCTTAACAACTATGAGAAGTCCCTAAGCCTGATGCCAACTTAATATTACTAATGTAATATTTTACAACATAAGGGAAATTATATACAACATTTAAACCAAATAAAGAAAGATCGTGTGCATGTCTACTGTAGAATTGAAGGGGGGCAGTGTATGAGCTCCCCAGAAAGAAAGACTTAGACATTTTAATATTCTCAATTTTAAAATACTTTTTTATCCTATTTTTCCACTTTTAAATGTTCAATTTTAAGCCACCTGGGCATATCTTTCAATCTTCATATTTATTTATTTATCATCTTCTGAAATATATTTTTGAGCATTGGAAATAAACGTTTTATATGTAAGCATTTGACAAAAGTAGTCGGGTTTTTCTTAATTATTAGTTATTATGATTAGTCCTTGGTTTCGTGGGATCCGGTAAATGGAGCTTTAAATATCATACTCCGTATTTATCCTGTTCTATTTTAAATTGAATTTACAATGAAGGTAATGAAGGTGAGGTATGGTGCGTCACGAAGCTTGTGCCAGCAGATAAGCGTGCCGCGGAAGCTAATTCGTTGGGATGCACAGTAAGGCGGAACGGAAACGAAAAAATTACATCAAAAGTCCTAAATATTTTCAAATACTTCGCGCTCTGGGAATACCGCTCGTTAGCGCTTAATAACAAAACAAGGCCGCGGACAGGTCGACCACAGAGATCGAAAGCGACTCTATTCCCTTGGACAAAGGCTTTGGCAACAACACTTTGAAAACAATCCGAACGACTGTCCGCCGTCGGTGCCGATGGTCCAGCGGACCTTCTCCAAGTTTCGAGCTCGCACAACAAGCGCCATCTCCGGATGCCTTTCCCTTTCTCGGTGGTGAAAGTGAAGAGCGTTCGGCTCTGCTTCACAACCTACGAACGCTTTTCTCCCGACTCTTGAGAGAGCTATCCAAGGCTAGCGATGAGTTTCACGAGGGTGACGAGCTGAAAAAATTACGCGAAATGGGACACTGTTTCCAATGACTTTCCTCTTAGTCGCGGGTGCAGGCAACCCTTTCTATACTGCGGGCAATGAAATCCTTTGACTCACGTGTTTTTCCGAGGATTTCAGCGACGGCGCGAGTACAAAGAAATCGGGCGACGCGTAAAAGGATTTTCGAAAGACTTTCTTGATCTCCCTTCTGTCGTCAGACTTAATTGCAGTACAGCTAATGGTCGAAAGATCGGATGGACTCTGCTGCGATACTCTGCGGGGTCCCCACACTGCAAGAGACCCGAGATGCTCTGACTGCGAGGGATGGATTTTAACCATAGTTTTCCAAACGAAAAGAATTGGATGATCAATTAAGGCAGATTTCCAAACTCTCACCAGGTGTCGGTAACCAGCCACATGCAGCTCATTATCTTAGGCTGTGGATTATGTGCAGTAACACGAAAATTTCAATTTATGTGTAGAAATATACACCGTCAGCCGCCCGTGACGTATGACAGGATGAGTAGTAACACCAACATCCCAACCTAATCCATCCTATTAACTTCTCTTATAAACATTTTAAATATCACAAGCCGTTAAATTGCTAACTTATGTTTTAATGCTCGTTCGTAGATTTCTATTCTCAGTACGCTCCGAATAAATTAAAGCAACGTAATACGATATATATTCAAGATTATCTAGCTTCGCAAGTTCCTCTTTATGTGATTATTTACCCTCAATACTTGTCTTGTTGAAAATTAAGTGTTTCCGCACGACATTAAGAATACTATATCTCACCAGATATACTACTGACGCTTTACATAAATTTTCTATGAAAACGTACTGCGGTACTTAGTATCTTGCACTCAGAAAACCTAAAGAAAAGATCGGATCTTTTGATAAAAATATCGCCGATCCTTGCTTGCTTGATCTCTTTTCGGAATTTACGTAACTATTGCAAAAACCAATCAGGCGATCGGTGGTTAATGGTACGAGACAAACTCGAGCACGCTTTCACGATTTTATACAAAATTGCTTAAAGAAACTTCACGGGGAATGCACGGAAAAAATATGGGGAATGAAATAAAAAAGGAAAATTAAAAAATATTCGCAAGGGAAAATATTTCATTCATAGCCCATGGTCCTTGCAGTCTTTTTCTTCGCCCGCACGATCGAACCAACCTCTGATCTATATAAGTCAACGATTAAAAAGTAGCGCAAAGTAACTAAGGCGACGTAAAAGAGGGGCTAACGGTCTAGCTACCAAAGAAAGATCCCGCTTCTCGATTTCACATCCTATCTGGTAAGCTAGATAAAACGGTTCAAGAAATATAGGGTCAATGGAAATAATTCGAATTCCTTCGATCGGCGTCGAAGCTTTTGTTAACCCGGAGTCTATGCAATCGAATCCAGCGCATTCGGAAATGGGCGATACAGAAATAGCGCCTCACTCGGAAGGATGGACTTCACCTTATCCTACAAAACAGAGTCGCTTCTCTGTGATGAAGAAATAAGGTTAACAGCTCCGTTTTTTCTTGTGTTTGGCAATGACAAGGAAACTGGTCCATTTCCGCCAAGTACCATCTGCCAACGGGATTGCGACGATGGAGGTGATAACGAAGTCGCGAAGAAAAATCCATTCATGCAATAAGAATTCATAACTAATCTGGGTAATGAATGCTTATAGCAATCCTAATGAGAATCCGATACTATGATCTACATTCGATACAGTTAAGCAATTAGGTAGCACAGAATAATAATTACCGGGAATTTTATGACTAAATGTTTACGTTGGAAAATTGCAGCAGATAAATCTGTGCGGAATTCATCCAAGTTGAATATCAAAACTACCCCCAATTGCTACCAGTATTTTTGAAGCGGGAAAGAGGCTTAATAATCAAAATGTATTTTGAGTTTGCTTTCCTCAACGAGTCAGGAAGAGAACGTCTTCGAAAGTGCAGCACAATGACCCAACGAATTACACATTTTATAGAATTCAATAAAGAGTGATCAATACGAATGCTATCATCCGTATCCCAAATACCTCAGGTTTTAAACAATCAAAGACATGAACAAGACCGAAACTAGACACAATTCTCTACTCAGTATTAAAACACAGATGAGAAAGATTCGATTCAAAATATGGTGGCAGGAAAATATTACGATGTAAAAGGGAAAACATGAATTTTTAATAAAAAATAGTAGAACAGACATCAAACATATAATCTCTCTTTGGACACTTACGGAGTATGAATCGGGAAGGAATGAAAAATTTTAAATTAGACTACCTTGACCAAAACCCAAAGGCATGAATGATATCGAAATCAAAAATCAAGGAAGACCTACATGAAAAGATAAAATTAATAAATTCATAAAATAATTCGTAACCTTTGGGTATTCGACAGCAAATGAAGAAGAAAACTTGATGTCTGGTCAGAAGAAAGCAGGGAGAGTTTCGAAGGAAAAAAACGAGAAAAATGATAAAGTAACAGAAAGAAGGGAGCATGGCAATGAAGAAAACGCCATTTTACTTAGACCACAAATGACCGCATGCAAAGGAAAATATAGAAGGACATCTAAGAATATTTCTGCCATTCTTATCTGCATTTTAAAGCCGCAAGAAGATACCAAGGTGGCCTTGCTAGGGTTTCAGTAACAATCTGTATACTTTCGAAGAAAGAGTCATTCCTAAAAAAATGTAAGTGTCCATTTACACCTGGTAGTAATTTATAGATTTTCATACGCAAATACTGCACTCTTGAAATTAAACACAATCAGGTACACAAATATCAATGCCTTACACATCGGGACAATATAAAATTCCCGAAATCAATTATTTGTTAATTAATAATTAATTAATAATTATTGATTCAATTAAAAAGCGCAATTTTTCGATGGTTGATTATGAAAAATTCAAGGAAAGTTAAAGCAGCATAGCAATCTAGATAGAATGTGGATTCAATTCTACGATGAGTCACCATGGAAGATCCTTACAACACACCAAAATTCATACTTACGTCAAACAGCTAATTAAGGGTCTTTTTCTAAAGCGAATAACGAGCGATTAATGAGCGCATCCAGCGAACAACGTCAGAAAGGGGAAATATCGCGGCGATATAAGAAGGTGCTAAATTCTGGGCGGATACGCGCTAAGTGCCTTCCAGGAGCTTTACGTAAAAAAATTTCACGTCCAAGTTCCGCAAAATCATCGAGCAAAGCCGGAAAGAGAGTAAAAGTGAAACTTTCGATCTTTTTCTCGCCGAAGCCGAGATGGGCGATGAACTGGTTGCAGCGGGAGCACGCGTGGAACAACGCAGGCCCCCCTCCGCGGTGGGCAATCATAAAAAATATAGCCGAAATTTCTCTTCTCGGAGTGTTACGGCAAGCTAGAGATCACGCGAGAAAGTGAAGCTTTCTTTCCATGAAGAAAAGTTCAGCTTCGATGGAAGAATCCCGTACCGGTCGAATTGCCGGAAATCCTCTGGCGGTGTTACTTAAGGACCGGTATGTTAGGAGACTAGTCCCGAAAAAGAAAAGCAGGTAAAACCAGATTGTGTACGGCCTCTTCGATCACCAACTCACGATCACATAACATACTATCTTGCGTTCTTCTGCTACTTTTTCCGGTTCTTTAAGCAACTGATCGTATAGTTACATCTGAATATAAAATACTTGGTGATTAAATTATCTTTCAATTTTAGTACGCGGTGAATCCCAAACGTTTCCATAGGCATGGAAAGAAAACGAAAATCAAGCAAAGTCTGTCAACGATGCAGAAACACAACAGGGGCAAAACTGGACGCTGAAATACCAGAAGATTCGCCGATGTTTTCCGTAGTTTAGAACCCAAGGAAAGACGGACTTGAAAAAAGTCTGACGGGGCCGGGAATCAAACCCGGGATCTTCCTCTATACGGAAGGCTGCTTCACCCATCTAAGCTACCCAGCCAGAACTTAGGGAATTTTTCCGGGTGTACGCCCTTATGTACAAAGTTACCTTAACCTTTTTTCTTACAGAACCCGACCTTAATTCGTTCCGAAAGAAAGATCGACAATACAACAGTCTTGCATCAAGGCGCTCCATTAGATTACTCCAGCGTTATCACCCCCTAGGGAAGAATCATTATCCCCATGGAATATGAAATACGAAAAAGCAATCGATGAGTACCCAGGAGAAAAGAGAAACGAGTCAAAGTTCCGCTGTGCAATAAATTTGCTACACCCGGTGATCTGGCGAATACGTTGCTCAATAACGAGTTGAACAAACGCTACACACCTCCCATTGTGTACGACTCTTTCTGAAACTTGTGAGAAATTCACAGTTATGAATTCGAAACTGTGTACTAGGTGCCCTTTTCGAACGAAATTTCCTCTTGGTCAAGAAGCACTCGAAACCTCATGTGAAATTAACATACGTGAATCATAAAAGCCTTGTTGAACCTCTCCGCTCCAATGAATTTTTTCTAGTTGCTGTTAGTAGATGTTTCGACTACCATTGAAAATTTTCCACTACGCCACCAACATTATTCACTGGCGCTACCACGCTTTCCTAACATAAGATTATATCGGAGATAATTTGTACGAAAATCTGACATAATTTCTCGCGCTTCTTGGGTTCAACCATTGATTTCGCCATCATTTCATGAAGTTTCAGCAATTAAAAAAGAATCTTGAAGGACACAACGATAATATAATGAAAATGAAATTAAAGTGATTGGAGGATTTCACAAATGATTTGCTTAAAGTGAGAAATTTACGAATTAAAGAACCACGTATGTTGCAAAAGCCATCAGCTGCGAGAGAAAATTGAACGCCTTTATTGTAGTCCTTCATACATCTACATTCCCAAGATGGTCGCTGGCTTGTAATTTCTTTACAGACGTAAGTCTTCGAATAAAGAAGCCAATGGAAATCTCTAAAAAAAAGTCTAAAAAATTCTCCACAACGAGAAAATCGAACATTGAATGTGAGGTGGACTTAATCGTCAGTCGCGAAGATCGCGTTCCTGAAACCTACAGCGGTTGGCAAGAACAAAATTAAAATATATATTAAAAATGAAAACTAAAAATAGCTCCTAAAACCTACAACTTATTTTCGTCCTAAAACGATTGCGCTACTTGCACACTAGACATGGTTGCTATTAACTGAGAGAAATCGATATACATTTTTTTTAAATTTGTGCAGGAAAGAAAGAATCTGAGTCGCGTAACCCTTATCCGCACTCCACGAAAGAGCAGCACTTATTTTATAGAATAATAGAATAAACTCCAACGATGACAGAATATATGGAATTATATTGGTACACCTACAAAGAAGATTAGAACACATATCATAAATAATCTTTATTTGATACCGAGAAATCCATAAACAAATACGTAAAAATGAGTCATGCCGTCATGTTAAGAAATGAATGCGATACCAGAGAATATATGTTTCGTACGCTGTAATAAATTAACAATTTTAATTGAAAGATCGACGCGAAAGAAAGTAAAGACGATAAGTCAAAAAATCCATAGACTAAAAATTACGATCGCAATTAAAAATTCCCTCCGAGAACTATTGATTGGCATTATGAAATCGAGTTACCCGAAGAGTACTGCGCTTCCTCCTAATACTGAATTCCAACGTGCGACTATGAAAAAGGGATAGGGGATAAAACCTGGCAATTCACTTCCATGTCAATTACGTAGATGCGTCAGCTCTGCGTGAAATGAATTATTCCTCTTATGTAAGAAGATATATGTCGGAAATGTGCTTTATAAATTAAAGCGGTTGTTTCAAACGATAAGAGAGTTTCTGAGTATCTTCATAAGAGAAAAAATTCGCATTCAATACGAAAATACGTTAATACATAAAATTATTATTATTAGCAGTTAAAGATGAAAACGCACGACCGTCTACATTGGCCATAAACATACCAATGGAGATCCTCGGAAGATCGCGAAGTAACATTTTTAGTGATCCTGTTAATACTAAAACAAATATATTTCTCTTTATTTGTGGATGTGTCCCGCATCAGTTTAAGGTCAAACCTATAATTAGACAATTATAATTCTTTATAAAAAAGTCAATAAATAAAAATTCCCTTGTTATACCGGAAAGACCCCTCTAATTACACCACATTATTAGTGCTGTTGGCTCTAACCGGTCCTGAATAAAAATTTAACATAAGCTAAGGACTGTAGCGATGACAAAAAATGAATCTGTACCATACATTTTAATTAATTTACGTAGTTTATTTTTTATACCATATGCAATCTAATTATGAAAATGTAAACACTCTCAGGAATAAGAACATAACGCAAGGATAGTATTTTGTTTACTTTTGCTATTGACAAAAAAATAAACAAAATATGCCAAAATATAGTTAAAGTGACCCAAAAAACTCATGAGTAATTTACCGCAAACAAACAATATAGAAATATAGAAAAACCGTGGATTCCTCTTAAAACCCAAGCTTGGTAAACAACGTTGATGACCTAGTAAGGTATATTAATGGTTAAAAGAGACTTTTCATGTCATTGCCATTGCTGGCTGCATTAGCAAACAATAATAAAATGTTTGAGGAAAAGTTTAAAAATAAAAATTCTGTAACGATATTTTCACCGTCGACGAAGGCACCTAAAAATACTTCGTATACAATTAAGTCTCAGGCCTCATCCAGTGGAAACCCACCTCGTAGAAAAAAATAGAAAAGAGATTTCGATTACTCGCCGAAACTTGACCGTAAATGGTCAAGTGTTAATAGTTTTATTTTCGAGAAAAAAGTTCCATTTCTATTAATCCATCTACACTGTATTCGTTTAATAGTCGCCAGCTTTCCCGATAAAACGGCACCTTGTTTGGCGGCTGGAACCAGACGTTTGACCAAGATAAACAAAATACAGTTATTTACTGTCGTCTGCAATGCTTATAATAGACTCGAATAGGAAGGAATGTTGGGATGAATTGGATATGGTCTGTAAATCACAGCTGCCGACGATGCATTCAAAACAAATCCGAAGTGAACGTGCTAATGGCAAAAGTTATCGCCTGCAATGACCGAAGGCCTGCTAATTGATCGCAAACACGGCCTTGCCAAATCCGATAGAAGGGATATTGATTCATCTGAAGATACTCCTCCGTTCAAACTTGTTCAAATACTCTCCAAAACATAACAATCGCTTACCGTAGCATAACCACTCATGAACAGCTCGCAGTACTTAACGAGTGTACATTAAAACCGCCTCAAGTCCTTGAAAGATGGTTTCCAAACTACGTTACCTTCTTAGCTATTGCTTAAGGCAGTCGTTGCTCCATATCTGTTTCGGTCGCTAAAAAGTTTACTTAATACTTTTTCTTAGAAGCGGGGCTGGAATTGCGATCAGGCGCTTCAATATCGCTCTTGCGAAAAGGATTCACTGTGTCACGCGAGCAAATAAGGATTTCATGTATGAAAATCGATCAATGCTTCATGGGTTTCCCTTTAGTAAAATTGTATGTTTTAAATACGAGTAATTCGTCGTTGCGAGTGATGAGTAAGTAGGAACGATGCGGTGAGCCCCAGAAAATCGATTTCTCTGACGAAACCACACGCGAAACGCTACAAATTATTTAATTATACTGGAATGAAATAAGCACCGACGCGATTCGTCTTTCGATCGATAATATCATATTATGTACTATAAACATTTATAAAAACATTAAACATAGCGAAGAGAATAAAATATTAGTTCAATATATGTCATATTTCATCGCTACATCGGGGCGGAGGGGTGTCAACGGAGGCTGGAGGCGATGTATAATCCCAGGTTCAACCATGCTAAGAAGGACTTAACAATATCCCCGGCAAAATAGTGAAAGTGATAATCACCAACTGGACGCAGGAAAACCTGGGAAATTACTCTCCTTTATCCCCAATTTTTTTTTAATTTTCTTGATAAGCTGTAATAAAATTTATCCGGACGTAAAATCATCATCAATTCGGATGTTCGGGAGGTGGCATTAAAGAATTGTCCATCATGAAAAAACTACTACCCTGCAATTCTTGGCTTACTACTGTCACAGATCGAAGAATGAAGATCGATTCCTGGAGCTACTGAATGAAACAGAGAATAAAAATGGGATGTCATCGAGCTCAGCGAAGTCAGAACCTATTGGCACTTAAGGAAGCCAATTACTATTACAGGAGTACGAAGGATGAAAGATTCGGAGCAATTGGATTCTTGATCAACAAGAAATGGAAAGATAATGAGGTAAATATAGAAAGTGTATCTGATAGAATGAACAAGCCCATATTCTAGAGAAATGAATGCTACTCTGTTCAGATCAGCCAAATTCAAGCACCAACAGTGGTAGGCAGGAAGATGAAATTGAAAAATTCTATCCCCGGCTAAATTTGAGGAAGTCCACCACTGTAAACTCAGTATGGGTGATTTTAACGATCTTGTTGGTCAGCGGGAAGCTGATGACACATTCGGGAGGCAATACAGACTTTACCAGAGAAATGAACGAGATCATCGATTGGTAGTTTGCAGAATGCGCCAATATGTACTTAAACACCCAAAATCAAGAAAAAAATATCAACACCGAAAGTGACCACAAAGTTTTAAGATACATAATTAAAATTAATCAACGATCAGAGAGCAAAAGTTAATATAAGGCAAGAAGCATGAAATAAGCATGGGAAAACAATACATCGCTCCAGCTGGAACTAGAAATAGATTCTCAGCACTGAGGAGAACTAGCAGCCAGGGCCAGGAAGCTGTGAAGAAAGGGCCAAAAGAAGTGCCAAACACAACAAAAAAGGAAGGACAAAAAGTTTAGCGACATCAATGTGACAGCTAGGCATCGGCAGATTTCAACCGGACTCCAATGGATGCAAAGAGTCCAAGAAGGTTACCAAAAGACAGATGGAACAGAGACATCGTCAATAACTTAGGGATGACACGTCAACGAGAATAGCTAAGAATAGATCAATCGGAAAGCACTTGGGGAGGTGTCGCATTGAAAATGGCTAAAATGATACATATTTTTTTCCAGCATCATAATCATTAGTGGAAGAGGAGTAGATACTTCCGTATTTACGGAAAATAAAAAACTCTAACTTCACTTCATGAGTTCTGCTTTCCTAAACAAAAGGGCAAATCTGCAATTAAAACAGAATTTTCACTTTCCGTTTGGAATAATTTTGCATCTAATATCAAGCAATTACATGACGTTTTGAGGATAACGCGCCATGTTCATTAAGATGCTCTTCTCACCACCCAATGCCAACGAAACCTGGCATACTTCCAAGGAGTAAATCTGCCAAATGTTTGAGGTACACACGGAAAGGAGTTAAAATTCACAACGCAAGTGCATTTTGGCGACAATGTAACTGCCTGGTCGAAATGATTGCGATGGAAGTAGTCCGCAAATGCTCGGCAGAGTTCGGAACCTTTATCCATCTCTTTAAGGTGAGTATGGGAAAAATATCACCTAGTTGCAGGAAGAGCGAGCGGCAAGGATTCGGCGAGGGTCGATGGAATAATGTCGAGGTCGAAGAACAGTCGCCACGCCGCCGGGTGACGGAAATTCTACAGAACATTTTACTACCATTTCCTATCGCAACGCACCTTGAACGGAGAGGATATAGAATGACTTTAAAAATGTATTTATTAGCGGGAAATGATTCCTATAAGGTTAAGCTGGTACCGCTCACTTACTTGAACGACATGACACGATAACAGTAGGCTAGAACCAAAATGATGACACAGATATTGTCCAATTTATCCTAACGATTGAAACTAGAGGAAAATTCTACAGAAAGACAAAGGAAGTATATTTTCCTAGCTTTTCCTGAATGTATAACTGTTCCTATTTTTATTTTGGATTTTAATACGGAACCATCCAGGCGTTGGTCATACGTCAGTAGTAGCGATGCATCTGTCACGCATACTTCTACACGCAACAATATTAGAAATTCACCTATCCCAAGAGAAAGTCTATAACTGATAAAGCATCAGAGTTTCACGTGTGAATCAATTCAGTGGGCAGCATTCCAACCGTGATGGCACTGTCGTTCCATACGATTATTTCAAGAAACTCACAGGGATTCGATCTACTACAATGCACATTGAAAGGAAAATCACGTTGCCATGGAAAATCATTTTCATGCAAACACAACGAGAAGAGAAAAGGGGGTGACTAGATGAGCCATGATTCTTGAAGAATAGAACCTTATGATCTATTCGTTTCATCTCGTGCGACTGAGATTTCGGGAATATCCGGGAGACTTCATCTTGAGTAGGGAGACTACCATCCTCTACAGACTAGTACCTTTACGGAACTTCGCGTACCCCTACGTTTTAATAGTTCAAGATAACATTTTACGTATTTTTTATGTTTAACTAACTAAATTTTAATCCAACACAACATTTAACTTATTCTATATCACATGATTGGGTTCTTTGTGGCAGAGATTCATCCATGAGCTAATAATTTAAATCGGTTAATGGTGATAAATGACCTGAGCTGCAAACAGACCTCCAATAAAACACTCACTTTAAAACTTCCCATCCTTCATTGTCAACTTCGACCTGATTCCAGGGAGTCGCCTTAGTCTAATCTTATAATTATATAAATAAATATATAAAATCAGTATATAAATTTCCTTATTTTAAAACAAACTAACCAAATCAACCAACAGCAAAACAGAGAACACCTCAATCACACGAAGTAACTAAATTATCTTGGATGACTTTGAGTAGGAAGACTCCTTTTAACTCAATTGCAAACATTTCATTATTGTGGTACTGTTATATTAAATCCTCCATAAAAATCTTAGTTTTAAAAGTAAATCAATAGTTTTCTTTCACATCCTATACAATGTTGTCAGTAATTGTGATGAAAATTAGCATATAATCAAAGGGTAACGATTACGATTGTTACATTAAGTAAAACATTAACAATTCAGCTAACTAGAATGATAACTTACATAAACACTTCAAGAGCTAGGCATAAAATATTGTTCCTATTTTGTGAGGCCAATTACAAATTCCTTTATTTAAGGTCTAAAAGCAACTGGAACCCTTGCAATAAGAATGCACAGCAATGCAGCATAAACGATCAATAATTCATAAATGCCACAACACTCAAAAGCATAAAAATCACACACAGCCACGAGAGATAGGGTTTTATCAAAATGACACTAACAACCAAGCTTTCAGTCAACTAATTAACAAATCTAAAGCTATCATACCAAAACTTAGAAGTAGAAATAATGAAATGCATCCCACCACTCTTTCTGAATTAGCTATAACATTTTATCGTTATTAAGCAATGGTCAGTAATATTTTAATAGCACAGGGCTAAAACGTTCAGACAGCTATTATATTTTCAAAAATTTTAACTTCAACTTTCAAGGTCTTTTAAAAACTCGGGTACTCGAAAAGAAAATTTGTAATCGACCATGGTAAATCTATATACTGTAAAACATCTTCTGTCACTTAAATCTGCTAGATGCATAGGCTAGGACTATTACGGATTGCATGAGAAATAATTTTCATAGCTGATATTTACTGCAATGGGACTTGATTGATTTTACTTCAATTAATATAAAACGCCCAATGAAATCAAGCACACTGATTAAGAATTAGACAAGAGAGACACGGTTTACACACGTGAACTTCATTCTGCAGAGATATATCGCATCCTTGATAATTTTATCTGAGGCATGAGACGATAGAATGGTGAAAGATAGGTAAATAAAAGTCTGACTCACATCAGCTGTTGGAATCGGCCGCTCTGTCGATGATCCAGCTTTGGTTCCTGGCGATGGATGAGGGTGAAGATATAACAGCTCCTCTCCTACATCTGAAGAATGTGAAGATCCTCTGGAACTTCCACCACTAGATATACTTCCACCTTTACGACTGCTAATATTGCTAGTTCTTGGACTGACTGATGACACACGACGATTATCCTCCATTATTTCCCACTGATGGTGTTCGTACCTGAATAAGAACAAAATCTCACTGTCAAATCCAGTTAACTTTCATCAAAGCAAAAAGAAACTATAACAACATGATACACCTTCACTGATGTAATGTTTGAAGAAACCGAGAGGACTCTCGGGATATTGAATAAAATATATAAACATTTAAGATAAGGCTTGACTTTAAACTTCGAAAAGATTCGCAATCACACAACATTGAGAGTAATTGTCAATTAAATTTTATAATTAATTATTAACTTACGGTTAAGGCCAGATATCGCAGCGAAAATAAAACGGGCAGATTAAACTACAGCCTTAAAAAATGAAGCCTTAATTTTTATGCATAAACGAAACGAAATAACGCACCACTTCTTGAATCCTCGATAAAAGGGAGACACGAATACGATACACACAAAGACCACTTCCAGGTAGACACTCATCGAAACAAACCCTGAACTTGCGTGTTCCATGCACTGAATGAGTTTTTTACAGTGTGAAACACTAGGGGTGGAGCATCAACGTTCGTGACCCATTTCCGTAATGTGCATCTCCTCCTCCAACAATTGTTAACCATTTACCTTTCCCTGCGTCCTACTCTCTCCCTGTAGGGTCACTTTCACCTATCCACTTTCGTTCAACTCGAATCTGGATTCTTTAGGCAATATCAGATCAATGAATAACCAAGCATCGATTACGTAAATTCAATTAAAGGGAGGAGGTATATTCACACTGAGGATACTAAATGTCGACGAGCACCACAGACACAAGGGAAATAGATGCAGACTCTCTGCCTGCTAAAGGATAACTACTAACTGAGCCCACGAATGCAGCTACAACGAATCAGCTGATACTTTCTCTTCATAGGTGTTCACGTCTAGGTATTTCAATTATAAATATCTCCAACATACCTATTGCATCAGAATTACTTCTTTCGTGAGAGTAAATGTTGCTTGTGAGAGCTTATAATCAATAGTAGACTTTCATCAATTCCATTATATGATTTTTAGTGTGAAAATAATTCCATAGCCTCCATGGTGTTTATATCTGCTTCAGCGATCAAAATTATTTATGAAAATACGGGAACTTACCCAAATTACAGCAATGTGGTTCTATTCAGCCACCAATATTGAATCTTGGTACGATCAGCAGTGCTAAGAAAAATGAAGCATTCTGCGAATCACCGCGACAGAGCAGGAAAACAAAGTTGAGCAAGCAACACAGAAATAACGTTCAAGATGGCCCACGATGGAGACTGCTCTCTGCTACGCAGCACAGAATATTTTCCCCCTCCTTTCCTTGCGCTGCTCGGCCTTAAGGCCGCCATACACGGGGAAATATTTCCAGAAAACATTTCCAGTTATGGCCGACACTCTTTCCTGATTGGTCGAAAATAGAACATGTTCTATTTTCTACAGATTTCCAGTCCGCCATAACTGGAAATATTTGACTATCCTGCCACCTTGGCATCAGCACGGAGAACTTGTTGAGTTAGTAGAAATCATGACTTATGTATCGATCATTCCCATTGGCTACTGTCGACTTCCGCCTAGAAAACGCCAATAGGGAAGAATTGAGGTAGGGCAGGGACGCTGTCTTCTGCTGTCCTCACTGCTTTGTTTACCTTTTGAGGTGTTTGTTGCTTTCAAGCTTTCGGCTTCGTTCTCGATTCAAATCACATGGACAAGTTTGCGAAATGTAAAACCGACGAATAGATATGCAATAAAACGGTATGTAGATATGAAAACCGCTTATGATAATAAATGAAATCAATCGAGATTGACCATCATCTTAAAAGGATATACTGAAAATGAGCACCGTCGATGGAATAACACGTTTTACTACCTAGTGTATACTGTAAAAGTTAAACGGAGTACAAGTAATACAGGCAAAACAACTCTTTAATGCATATTATTCTTACTCGTAAGTTTACACAGTTTAACCTTTTAAAATTGTTCACGAGAATCATACACGCGTGATAAGAACTTAGAATATTTTTATCACATTTTGGACCATTTATATTTACTAGTGGTCAAAATTCAACCGTAATTCATTGAATTTTTAAGTCTGAACTTTACTGAGGTTCTTTTTCAAAGAGTATACCTATATAATCATTGCATATATAATTTTTCATTATTTTTCTATTACGTTAGCTGTGAGAGTGTACAATTACGTCAGTTACTCAGGGTGTGTTGTTAGCCTTCTTCGATACCTACGAAATTTAACATTTTAATGTTAGTAACAATAAAAAGGACAATTACAGCCTGTAGTTTCATTAATTTCTTTATACAATTCATTGTCGCAGTTTTCATTTTCTAGGTTTATTTCCAAAAAAACTCCGTAAAATCGCTGTAATTTTATCCCTATTATTTACGAATCAGTTAGCAAATGTTAGCATCTCAGTTAATTGCCACCTTTTTATAATTTTTGTCATAAGTCCCTACCGTTAATTTGGTATGGAGATAAAATCCCCGTATATTCTAAATGGAATAACACTTTTTACTACCTAGCTCTAGGGTATACTGTAAAAGTAAAACGAAATACACGTAATACTGGCAAAACAACTATTTAATGCATATTATTCTTACTCGTAAGTTTACACGGTTTAACCTACGAAAATTGTTCACGAGAATCTTACGTGTGATAAGAATTAACAATATTTTTATCGCATTTTGGATCATTTATATTTACTAGTGATCGCTCAGTGGTCGAAATTCGACCGTAATTCATTGAATTTTTAAGTCTGAACTTTACTGAGGCTCTTTTGTCAATGAGTATACCTATGTAATCATTGCTTATAATTTTTTCATTATTATTCTATTACGTCAGCTGTGAGCGTGTACAAATACGTTATTATAGGGTGTGTTGTTGGCCTTAATTCCCTTCGATACCTAGGAAATTTAAAATTAAAACAACAATATAAAAGACAATTACAGCTTGTAGTTTCATTAATTTTAATACAATTCATTGTCGCAGTTTTAATTTTGTAGATTTATTTCCAAAAAACTCCTTAAATCGCCGTAATTTTATCCCTATTGTTTATGAATCAGTTTGAAAATGTTCGTATCTCAGTTAATTGCCATCTTTTATAATATTTGTAATGAGAAAACGCATAAGCTCGGATTCAACAATCGCCTTGGTCATAAACTTCCGTTCATTTTGCACTAGTTCTCGTAATTTCGACCCGAATACAATATACTACGACTAAAATAAGAGTCTCTATTCAATTTCCTTTCTTTTGGTACCGATCTCGATTTCGTACGACTATTATTTCTCATTTAATTCTGCAAAAGAAAAAATGTCTGCAATTGCGCTTAAGAAAGACCAAAACGTCGCGGATCCGCCATAACTGGGAATATTTCCTGGAAATATTCCCAGGAAAATTTCCCCGTGTATGGCCGATCCACCATGTTGGATTTTTTGGAAACATTTCCAGGAAAGATTTCCTGGAAACATTTCCCCGTGTATGGCCGCCTTTAAGGTCGAATTTTTTGCACTGGCTACCTTCAGTTGTACAATGGCACAGTAGGGATTTTGAAGATTTTTGTAAAGGATTAATGCTGAAATTAGTAGGAAGTAATTGAGAATTGTACGATGAAAATTAGATTTGAGATATGAAAACTTGTAAAAATAATGATAATTGTTTGAACATGGTTTGGAAACTTAGAAACATGGTCGGTAGCTCGTATCACACTATAAGCTAATAATTTTAAGATTTATAAGTACGTCTTGTTTACGTTAACGTAGGGAATTGATTCCTTGCTCTATGAACATTCTAAACAGCGCCTCTTCAGTGAAGATTATGTACTCCATAGTCTTGGAATCGCGTAAAGTAGCCAGATGTTTAGGATGCCAAAGCGGGGTATTTCAAGTTCTCTGGGTACTCATTCATTACAAAATGCTTTAGTTTACTCAAAAATTAAGAGGATGAAGGGCATGGAGAAGAGCTGTACTGAACTGTATAAGTTCATCATAAATATAGAGACTGGAAAATCTAAACCTAAAATTGTGATTTCTGTTATTTATTACCTGAAGGAAGTAATTGGTCTCCTTTGATCGGGTCCAATTCTGTTCAATGACATAGCTGATTCGTATTCAGAGCCGTGCCGTAGAGTGAGTTGGTGAGGAAACCGCCTCGGGCGTGGAAATTAATATTGTGGTACTCATTTTTCTCATGTTGGTTCCCTTTCGAATAAATCTAAATAAAATGACTTAGGTTTAAAATGAAAGACGTAGCACAAACATCGCCCACTGCGGCAGAACGACTCTGGACGACCCTGTTCTTTATAAGAGGCATCTGATTTACAATATAAAACAGCGTCTTTATACATATTAAAATATTTAAGTATCAATTCATTTATATACTTTGTGATGTCGGTAGCAGAAACATGAGATTCATACAGCCATATGAGCAGTCATTCATTACAATGCCTGAACAGTATCTTGAGAAATCTAAATGTATTTAATACAATTAACTTTTTCTATATTATGGTTGATTATAAGGGGAAAATGAAAGTGACGTTTACCAATTTAGTAAAATTTTCCGATTATTAGAGAAAGTGCGAGGAGAGTTGAAATCATTGTTTGAATGCGGAACATCTTACGAAAGTCATCACCATAAGAGATATAACATCGACACAGAGGACGATTGTCTGCTTTATGAACTCTTCATTTATTGAGCTTTGATGAAGTATTTCTAATTCTGTTGCTCACAGATAAGCCCTGTATAACAGAAGTAGAAATTTTTCTATTCTATAGCTCTCTCTCTCAAATCAGAGATGAACGATATATTGTTCATCTCTGATTAAAGTAATTAACAAATATGAGACAAAACAAAAAGCCTGTCATCCACTATGAACAAGGTCATGCATTTGATCTTGATTCCCTTGTTGTAATGCAACTTCAAAAGAAAAGTATTTCCTTTTTGTAGTTGTATATAAAATTGGTTTACAGTGATGAAAAATTTTAAGCCTTTTTTTCTCTAAATTCCTACCAATTTACTGTCATGAAGTAGATTAGGCATAAGCATGGCTCTATGTACAGTTATTTTGGTCTCTTTTGATCATTTTTCACATTTAATTCTTTACTATACACAGAAACATTTACACTATGAAAAGGGTCTTTGTTGGGATTAGATGCCAAATACCGTATTTATCGGCATATAACATAAAGTTGTTATTTTATTTTGGTGTGAAATTTACGCTTCATGTTATACATATGTATAGTACAAATGGTATTTAAACTTTATTAAATAAAAATAATAATAAACATTTTTAGTTCAGTATAAAATATCATTTCTTATACTGTACACATACTGATCATACTGTATTTTGAAAATGTCTCTTGAATATAAGCTTTTGCAATACCATCTGATCAATACAATATCATCTGATCAACTCTCATATGTGTGCTTATGGTTTCCCTGATATCCATTTCCTGATTATGTACAGTAAGTAATTTTAATAATTAAATACCAAATGATCAATTGTAGAAACAAAATGTATAAAGATGAAAATATCTGACCACCAACTAAACATATAAATACTCAACCAGATGTGTGGCAGAAAGACAAATGTGCTACCGTCTGAAATCATTCTTCGTAATAAAAATCTAAAATCTTTGTTATAATAGTCTCCATATATGCACCGGATAAAAACTCAATTCTAGGCACTAGGATTGCAGCTTCACGAGAGGGGAAGATTTTCATAAAAAATACTGAGTTGATGGAGAGAACGGAATTCAAGGTTCCTAATGGATCTTGCTTTATCTTGCATGGTAAGTAATTAGTGCTCAAATGTCCAACTGCTGTTTTATATATTTACAGACAATTTGTTCATATACCTATACAGATATTTGTTATCCCCCAACGCCATTGGACATATTATTACATCTGGTGTTATTCTCCACTTCTTCATCTTATATAAGCTTAATTTCACATAATGTTATATAATATATTCTCATTGAGGAAGAGTTGTTCTTTTCATAAATGCATGTTTTATATATTATTGTATATTATAATGAATTGATTGAAAATTGATTAAATTGAATGAAATTTTTAACATAAATAAATGAAAAGACCAATACTTTAGAGTCCTGCTGCAAAGTCATACCTGAAATATTTGATAGTATGTACTTGAAATGTTTAACTCTAGTGTGGGAATTCTATATCTATGTGCAATATTTGTAAATACTGGAGTTACGTATGGAGAGAAAGACTTAAATACAAATAATACAAAGGTTGAGTACATGAAATAGGTATTAACCTACAAGTATATATGTACACTATATACCTGTATGTAAACTCACGTGTATGTATATTATTATTGTCGACTATTTAAACCGTGTTAAATTACCCCTCCTAAGACATGGAAGAAATCGGATGGATGAACAGAAACATGACTACCTTAGTGTTGAGAACACTAAACAAACTAACTATTTTAAGAAGTCTACTGCAGTACAGAACCAATAAATATCTCACAATCAACAATGCAATATTCCAAAAAAAATAAACAACTTTAACATATATACAAATCATCTACTATTCAGTGAAGGGGTGTTGATTCGGCCTATAATAGCCTCTCACACCCAAATGCCAACATCACCTCACAACCCTGTTCAAACTAAAGAGGAAATGGCATCCAAATGATCTTTGGAATAAGGGATCCTCCCACCACCAAGTACCAACGGCCTACGTCAGGACGGATGAGCCGGTGGTGGGGATGGGACATCCTAGTGTCCCTGAGGTGGGAAACTATCTCTAAAGGCGAAGGAACTTCTAAAAGTAGTCAACGGCAATAGGATACAACAGGAAACGGAAAACCAACGTATTAAAGATCCTAGAGATAATCCTTGCAAAATGCCACAATGTTGTCGCCTTTTGTTAAATATTCCGGAGGTAAAAAGACTTCCCAATCGGATCTCCGGGGGAAGCAGCAAGAGAATGGACAGCATACAAAAAGAATACGAATAGGTACATGGAATGTTAAAACCTTGTTACAAGCTGGAAAGTTGGAGAACCTAAAAACTGAAATGAAAAGAAATAAAATGGATATAATAGGGTTAAGCAAAGTAAGATGGGAGGGACAGGGTGAAAGAAAGAGTAGAGAAGTTACTATGTTTTATTCAGGGATCAAAAGAGGAAAAAATAGGGTGGGGATAGTAGTGAGAAATTATATTGAAAAAAGAGTGGAGAAAGTATTATATGTAGATGATAGGATAATAGCATTAAGAATAGGGATGATACCAAAGGATCTAGTCATAATTCAGGTATATATGCTTACTTCTGCATATGAAGATGAAGAAGTTGAAAAGGTGTATGAGAGTATCTATTATATATAGATGCTTCTCCAGATTCATTCATGGATATACCTATATAGATAGATAGGATACTAATTCACAAGCTAAACCACAAGCGTCATTGACTTGAAATTTTTACGACGCATTGGCCATAACGTGTAACCGCCAGAAAAATTGCGATTTTGAACCTCAGTGTTATGGGTTCGATTCCAGAGGGCCCCAAAGTCCCGATTTTTCCACTTTAAAAGCATTGCTTTGATTTTCGGGAATTTTTTAAAAATACTTCCCGGATAGGTAGAGAATCAAAACTCAAGGAGCCCATATATATGGTCATGATATTTCAAAAACATATATGACCTCCCCGAAAAATATCCTGGGTTCGATGCTAGGACGATGCAAAAATCTGCCCTTTAAAATACATTGAGATAGTTTTTCATTATTTTTTTTGATGCACTTATCAAAATGATAGGAAGTTCGTGCTTGGCTACAAGATGCATGGTAGGAATTGGTTTAAGAAAAAAATTTAGATAAGACCATACTATTCCTGGGTTCGATGCGAGAGCACATTAACATTTCTCTCACAAGGAATATAAGGGAAAAGTAGGACATCGTTTGAGGCATTTGCAGCCAATATTTCTACATGAATTTTCACACCTAATGATGATGCTCTTCTATTGAGCTGCATAGGAAGTATCACCAGAAATACCCTGATTCGATAGGCGGTATGACTGATGGGCGGTAAATATATCACCCATTTAAATACATTGGGTTAGTTTTTCATTATTTTTTCATGCACTTATCAAAATGATAGGAAGTTCTTGCTTAGACAGAAGAAGTATATTAAGACTCGGTTTAAGAAAAAAAATTAAATAAGACCATGCTGTTCCTGGGTTCGATGCCAGAGTACATTACAAATTCTCACATAAGGAATATATGTGAAAAGTAGGACGTCGTTTGAGGCAGTTGCAGCCAATATTTCTGCTTGAGTTTTCACACATTATCTTCTATTGTTCTGAGAGAAAAGAACTGTTGCAAGATAATCATGTGAGATTGGAACACAGTAGTGAGTGAAAGAGAAGGCAAAATGGTGGGAAAATTTGGTTTAGGAGAAAAGAATAAAAGAGGAGAGAGATTAGTCGAATTCTGTCAAGAGAAGAAAAGGTTTATAACAAATACCTGGTTTAAAAATCACAAAAGAAGGAGATAAACATGGATAACTCCAGGAGATAGAGCTGGATACCAAAATTACCATATTTTAGAAGAGGAAATGCTGTAAAGAAAGTAAAATTTTTACCGGGGGCTGATATTGCAAGTGACCATGTATTACCAAAGATGGAGATGAAAATAAAGTTGAAGAAAATCGAAAAGGCAAAAAAAGTACAGAAATGGAATTTATAGAGATTGGAGAATGTAGGTAAAGAAAAAATGGGTGAGATTTTAGCTAAGGCAATTACTGAAGGTAAGAAGGAAAATGAGAAGGTAGAAGAGGTATGGAAAAGAATAAAGAATGCTGTGAAAGTAACAGCAGGAAATAGGATACTATGGCATTAGAAGAGCAAAGAAACCTTGGGTAACAACGGAAATGTTATATAAGATGAAGGAAGTACAAAAATAGAAGTGGGAAATAATACAAAGCAATGTACCACAGACTGAACAATGAATTAAGGAGAGAGAGAAATGCATAAGGTGAGAGAAAACTGGCTTAAAGAGTAATGTTATGATATCAAGGATCTTGAGAAAAGAGGCCAGTATGATATGGTGTATAAAAGGGTCCGAAATTTTGAATTGGAGGGCAAAGGAAGAAGTAAATTGAGAGTGATGATGAGCAAAAATGGAAAAGAGATGTTTGGTGAAAAAGAAGTAAGGGAAAGGTGGAAGAAGTATACGGAAGACCTGTATAAGGCAAGGGAGAAACCGCAGATATTGTGGACATAGGAATAGAGCTGGAGGTAGAAGAGGAGGAGAGAGGCCCAAGAATATTGAGATCGGAGATAATACAAGCAATGAAGAACATGAAAAATGGAAAGGTAGCAGGAATAGATGAACTGCCAATAGAATTCTTTAAGTGTTTTGAGGGTGAGGGTGTAAAGGAAATAGTAGAATTGTGCAATAAGATCTATGATACTGGAATATGGCCAGATGACTTTGTCAAGACAATTATGCTGCCAATCCCAAAGAAGCAGTCACCAAAAAGTGCGAGGAACAGAACAATAAGTAAGTAAGCTCATGCTGCAAAAGTACTATTGAGGGTTTTGAATCAAATACTCCTAGGAGTAATGGAAAAGAATATAGGATAGGAACAATTTGGCTTTAGATGAGGAAGGGGCACTAGAGAAGCTATTAAACTGTATTATTGCGAATAGTTGGAGAAAGATATCGGGAAAGAGGAAAAGGAATAAGCTTTTGTTTCAATGATTTAGAGAAAGCTTTTGACAGGGTCAAGTGGGATAAGTTAATGGAAATTCTTAAAATAAAGAGAGTAGATTGGAAGGACAGGAGGCTGATCAGGGAATTGTATAGAACCCAGAAAGTGGTGGTGAAAGTTAATGTGAAAATTGACAGAGTGGATGGAATTGGGTCAAGGGGCAAGGCAGGGCTATTGTCTTTTACCAACATTATTTAACCTCTATATTGAGGACATGATTAGCAACACCCTGGATGAGGAAAAAGGGATAAGTATTGGAGGAAGAGAAATAAAATGCATCAGATTTGCTGATGATATGGTTATCTTGGCCGATGACAACCAGGCACTCCAAGGAATGATAGGATGTTTAGAAGAAGAGATGGAAAAATATAGGATGGAAATAAATGCCAGTAAAACAAACGTAATGAGGGTGAATGACGGAGAAGTTGTTAACGTTGTAACAAATGAGGGAGGGAGAATAGAGCAGGTTAAAAGGTATAGATATCTGGGGAGCATTCTGACGGAGATTGGAAGAGTAGTACAGACATCAAGACAAGAATAGCTATGGCAAAGGAAGCCTTCTATAAGAAGAGAAATGTGCTGTACAGTAGTATTAATCTAGAACTCAGGAAGAGATTGTTGAAATGTTATGTATGGAGCATTATATTATATGGATGCAGAACATGGACCTTGGGAAGAAAAGAGAAGGATGATGCTTTTGAAAGGTGGATATGGAGGAAGATGGAGAGAATAAAATGAGTGGATCGAATAAGAAATGATGAAGTGCTAAGAAGAGTTAGGGAGGAAAAAACATTACTCCAGACAATACAAAAGAGGAAAAGAAGCTGGATCGGGCATATTGTAAGAGGGAAGGGGATTTTATCTACTGCAATTGAAGGAATGGTGGAAGGAGAAAAGAGAAGAGGAAGAAGAAAGCTGAAATTAATAGATGAGGTGAAGAGAGGAGGATACAAGGAGACCAAAAAAGAGGCCCGGGACAGGATAAAGTGGAAACAGTTGTGGTGTATGGGATCTGCCGATAGGCAGATCCCATACACCACAACTGATGATGATTCAGTGAAAGAAATAAGGAAAGCAACTATTTATGTATGTTGGTGAATTGAGGCAAATTTCTCACTAAATAACTCTAATTTTTATCAAATATGGTGCTCATTTTTTAAAATATGTTGATTCAAATGTAAGTTGAAAATATGCTATAAATGTAACCTTATAAAATGAGCATGTTAAGTGATTCAAGGTAGATGGTCTTACCATTACTTTCGATGTTGACATTCCACCCCTTTCATTGCAAAGTTGTAAAACTTGTGTCTAACACCAATTTGGGATATATGAGACGAAAAGATCTAACTGATTAGCAAAATTTCAAAATAAGTTATTATACTATGCGTTCTTTCAATTATTGGTGAAATAAATAAAAGTCTATAATGTTTAGAACATTCTGGAGGTATTGCTATGTATAATCATAAAGTTTGAAATAGGCGCTGCCGATGAGCGATTGTATCAGATAGTAAAGTCTTCTTTTACACAGAATTTTTTTAATCATAAATATATAGTTGTAGAACTTTGTAAATCCAGAGTCATTTTCACTTGCAATTTATTATTAAATAAAATCTGATCAAGCCATACATCATATGTTATGAAAATATCGTTCTTCTTCTGATACCCAAAATGGCGGCTGTCGCAAGGGTCCTCTGCTCCAAAAAAGTTCCTCGATTCCATGGGTTACTCGCGTACCAAATCGTGAGAAACCGTACGTATTTACTAAAAATAATTACAAAATTTTCAACGTATTTAAATAATTAATTGTGTTTTTCAGTAATAATCATTTATGATGTTGATGGTATCGATCATCCTCTACTAGAGTATAGCTGCTATTTTTTGCCTTTTCTAATCCTCTTTTTCAAGAACATAATACACAAACCATATAACCATTCTTGAAATGACATTATGTGTCAGTGATACGCAATTTGGACCTTTCTAAGATATTAATTTATGAATCAACTTTACGAAGGATGCTCAGTGCATTGGAGTAGCTTTTTAACATTTTCTTTCATTTTAAGAGTATCAGCTGAATTTCATGTAAAATTAATTCAGCAACAAATCCAGCAGTTACTTATTTGTGGAATAATTTGGAATTCATGTATTTTGTTGTGTGTTTTTCCCTAATTTCGTCAGAATTTAGTGCAGGTTATTTGATTACAAGAAACTACGATAGTTTGCGGGTTATTTTGTTTTTGGTAAACGTGGTGGATATCATAGTTGCCTTAGATTATATGTTCAAAGTATAAACATTGTTCTTGTTAGATATTTACTACTTTCCAGGAATAGATTAGTAATTAATAAATCATGCATCGAATGCTGAGTAAAAAAATTATATTATTTCATTAACTCATAGTTTTATCACTTTTAGCTCGCGCTTAGAAAGACTCAGCGTCATTAAATCTCTTTCTACTCCTCGTACTTGGTATTAAGGCAATTAATAGTCAAATAGACATTTGTGATTTATTTACCTTTTCAAAATTAATTCCCTTAGATTGGAATAAGGATTGGAAGCCTGGTCCATACCCAAAAACCGCAGAGGAACGAGAAGCTGCTGCCAAAAAGTATGGACTTCTTCCATCAGAGTACCAGCCTTATCCTGATGATGGAATGGGCCATGGAGATTATCCAATGATGCCTCCCAACTCAGCAGATAGCAGAGATCCGTACTATCCTTGGGATATACCAGATATGAAAAAGAATTATGGAGAAGTAGTCAGTTATCCTCTTTATTAATACAATTATAATCTTAAGTTAATCTTTAAGTATATTAGTTTAACTGTGCGTGACATTGTTTCCCATTTGTTGAAAGAAAGAATTTATTTGGCATATTTGTTAGACTTATTGGTTTTTTATTATATGTTATGAGAAAAAAAAAAATTATATTTTTGCCCATAAATCTTTTTGACATCAATAGAAAAAATCATCAAGTCACATAATAAGGGACATTTATATGCCATTCCTGCATTTAATGTTATTCTGAATCTGTTCTTGTTATCAGCAATACTAATTTCTTTTACTTAATACAAAAGATTTGCTTACAATTTTTATCAATTCTGATTCCTACAATAATATAAATTACTTTCAGTTACTGTTGGATTGGGAAACATACTCAACTAAGTTAATTTTTTAAGGAATTGTTCATTAGCAAAATTAATAAAAGTATTACAAAATAGAGTAGGATATCTTTTTACTGATAACATTTGTGTTGAAGATTAAATGATAAAGGAAACACTTTCTTTATTTAAATCACACTTTTATCATACTCATGTCTTTCATTCTAACAAAAAGTTGAGCTTATTTTATTTTCCTATTGCATGAATTTTATCATAATTCATCATTTAATATTAATTGAATGAATTGATGTAGTTTAAAAGAGATAATAATAATAATAAAAATATTACTTGGAACTGAAAAAAAGCTGAACTAATGAACTTTGTGGAAATTTAGAAGCTCATTGGTCCATTTTTTACTTACAAGTGAAATAACTGTCTTTTTCAGTATTTGGATTCATATAACATTAATACCGTACATGGAAGTCTAAATGTTAGTTCTAAGCAAGGATTCCAAGGAAATGTTTTTGGAATTGTAAATTTGGTTAAAACTTATCTGATTCTGATTCTTGAAAAACTTCTGATGTTTCTGATTCTAGCTTCTGATGAATCACTCCATCAAACAAGTAATCCATAATTGCTAGTTAACAGCTCACATGAGCTGATTTTAAAATTCATCCCATTCATTATTCATCCAAGTATCAGTTTCGTTTGTCTGTAATTCTTGTTAGCGTACTCAACCAAACTTTTCCTTAGTTTGCCATTTTTCTCTTGCCCATAATGTTTGCAGACCCATTGAGGGTCTTTTCAACTATATATTTAGTAGTATTCCAGTTAAATTTCTTTTTTAAGTACTGTTTTATCTTTCTTGGTCACTTTTGTTTGGAATCTTCCTCTATTGGAGGGTCAATAGCATTGGAGAAATTAGTCAACTCTTGTAGATACGGAAAAAGCCCTATTTAATTAAATTTTAAAGCTTCATGAAGTAGCTAACCATCACATGTTTCTTCAGAAGTAAGTTCTCTTCAAGTAAATAATTTCAATTATTGATTTCTTGTGCCATTGCCGTAATTTATATAGATTATTGAGATATTTTTATTTATAAAAGTGACCATAGTACTCATTCCTTATTTTTGCATCCATAATTATCTCCACTGGTCCTTCAAAAACAGCAGATCAAGTTTTACCTTTGCTTGACTTGTTAAGTCCCTTTTATCAATAACTCTTCATTTAGAGTAAGGTGTGATGATGGTACGAAGTTCAGAAGAGGGACGCTGATAGATTCTGCATCCATTTGTTTAAATGACAACATATTTCTTTCCTATCAGATGCATGTTAATGCAAATATTTATGGTGAAGATCGATATGATGCCAGTTCCACCGTCCATCCTAAAGAATGGAAGCAATGGGCAGCTTTCTTTGGAGTTGTTGGAGGATTAACAATAGCATATATTTGGCTTGATGACAAAAGGATGTTTCGGCCAGTGGTGAGAATTATTTTATCGTTTAAAATTGTTGTATTTGTCATTGCTTGGAATAATTAACTTTATAGTCGATGGAAATGGTGTGGCATTTTTCTTCAGTCAAGTAGAACATAGTTCAGTGGAGTATCGTCTTTGTTAATATTACAAGTATCAATGGCCAAATTTTAATTGCTGGTGTATTATCATAATGATGTTAAAGTATTTCATCACCAATTAACTTTATTGAGAAATTTTTTTATGGTAGTCACTGCTGTTTCATTTAAATTATTAACAAATTCTGTCAAATAAATTATTCCATCTTCAAGAGTAAGTTTATGGCCAGAGCTAAAGGATAATGGAAAGATGGATATTATCGTATTTACTTGAAAATAACGCACATCCTTATGCATTTCTAAAAAAACAGTGTGTTCGTTAGAATCAATGGTGCACTAGATTCAGGCTCAATGCTACTCATGCATATGTAATGCAGGGCCAGACGCAGGTTCCATGTAACTCGTCAAACGTTCCACCAATGTTGTTCTCACTGGAAGAGCCCCTGAAGACTAAACTATCAGCCAATAGTTATGAATTGAAAGGGAATTGGCTAGTCCATCGAACTTTATAAATTACCAATTTTGAATTGGTTAATGTGCGCAATAACATTGGACTTTCTGGATAGACAATTACCGTCATTTTGTGTACAGTATATACTTGTATAAATATAGGTATATAACAGCAAGTGTATACGGAACGTTTATACAGCGCTACAAATGTTTCGGCCGCATGTCTTCAGGTGTGCTTTAGATTCGTGGGCAAATGATTTTTCAATATCCGACGTTCGAATTTTGGGGTGCTCATTACGTTTGATGGTGTATTATTTTCGAGTAAATACGCTATTTAAATTAGTTAAAATTTTAAATGTGGTAACTTCACTCATTGCATCTTAATTTGTAGTTTTTGTATTTATGGAACGAATAAGCGACTTAAGTCTTACTTTTAAGATTCCACTGATGCCATGTTAGTTTTAAGAAAATATTATTTGGTAAGTATTGTAAAAAAATGTGCTTATATTAAAAGAGAAATTTCATGGAGATTTACAAGCACTATTTGATATTCACAAAATGAATACATATCTTTTTTCCATTGGGTATGATCTCAAATATATGAAAAAGTAGATCTTTGTATTCATTTCTTGAATATAATTTATTTCTGCAAGCTATGAATTCCTGAGCAATTTTTTATGATTGCATAAATTAGTTGGGAAGAAAATAATTGTTTTGAATTTAATTTCTGAGGTAAAAATTTGGAGAAAGAATTTCTATTGATTTCATGGAAAGGAGATAAGCTTAACATTTATGTCTTTCAGATGGCTAAGGCCTATCCTCAAGACGGAAGGAAACACTACACCTTTGAACCTGCAAGTTAATAAATTAACCAACAGGATTAGAAGATTCAGAAGTTAATGGACATGAAAGAGAAAGGCTTTACATGTCTTGAAGGATAACTTGTAAATATATTTTATGTAGGCGAAAATGAAATATCATAGTCTTTCTGTTATTCCATCTGTACTGCCTGGATTTTGATATCAAATTATTAAATGTCAATGGACATTGTTAGTTATATGAATAAAATAAAAATCTTACCTAAAGAAAAATCTAGCTTTTATGAGAATGTATTTTCCAAAAGTTCTAGAGAGCAGTTGATTTTCCTACATCACTATCATCAGTCTATGAGGCTGTCATGGCTTAGAAAAGTTAACTAAATATAAATAGGTAAGTCTTGTGAATTGAAATAACTGAGTGAATAGATTATTTGCTCTTGCCTAGTTAGAAAACGTCTCCCTGTCCAGCTGAAATTTTGTAATTTCTCTAATATGCTGGCAAGAAAATTGAATTGGAAGTGTTAGGATAGTATAGAAAAGACCAAATGAGAAGATGTCTGATGTGGAAGTTATATCTGTCTGTAAAGTATTCAGCCCGAAGGCCAGTTGGTACCTCACCCCCTCTGATATTTGCTACTAGAGAGGAATGAGGTTCACTAGGCAGGATGAGGAGTGAGGTAGTCTGTCCTTGCTTTCCTCACTGAGTCAGGATGCTGTAAGTGGAATTGTCCACCCAAGTTAAATGACTCTACGAGTACCACTTCTCTTGTCAGTCCATAAGGAGAGGCCTTGATCAGTGCAATAATCCACTCACATCTCAGTAGCTTTCATTTCATCACAGCCATGATCAACACTGTGACAAAAGACTATGAAAGATACATTTTTTTCATCCGGTACCACTAGGCAAATAAAAATCTTCCATTCATCAGAGCATGGTAGCAGGAACAGAAAATTATATCAGAAAATATCGGGAAAATCATTGTGATAGCTCAAATAGCATTATAACCCTAAAGAGAGATCCAGGTTCCTGTTCTTGCTACTTCAAACATTTGGAACATGAAATATAAATTATATTATAACATGCTGAACTATAAATGTAAGACGTAATGGAAAATTTTATGTAATAAGATATCTGCTCTCCTGAACACTTATGCTCAATCTTATCTTAAGAGTATTGAAGTATGTGCCATAGTAAATGAACATTTTCAATTTTGGCTTATTTTCTTCCTCAATCAAACATTTGTTCCAAATGTCATTCATTACTGTTGGAATGTTGAGAATATCAACTTTATGATGTAATGCCAAAAAAAAGTAATTGGTTATTACCAGCTGAACCACGAAAATGTGCTGGTACTTCTTTCAGTAATCAGAGGACATTTATTAGTTAATCTGGCTCTGGTAAGGTATGCTGACCATTACAATCTTGCAAACTATTCTTGATAAGGCAGGGGTCATCAACCTGTTAGTTAGTTAGTTAGTTTGACCCTTTATTGGCAAGGTTAGGCCCAAGTGGGCCTCTCTTCCACCTAACCTCGTATGTCGATTACATTTAAACTTATTAAAAACTCAACTTATTTAAAAAATACAAAAAAAAGAGTAGGGTGTGGGAAAAAATCTTTGCAACTGAAGGTTGACTAAGAAAAAACCCACGTTGCGGGAAAACACCCACAAAGAAGGGGGGTGAAAAAAACCCGCGAAAACACAGTAATAGAAATAAATACAATAGTATACAAACATAGATGTATGAAAAGTGAAAAAGATTAGATATGAACAATTATTTTAGAAATTAAATTTAACAAAAGGTATAGAAGACCTAATTGATTTAGTTATAATAAAAGTTAAAAGCTATAATAAACTAAATAATCTAATATTCTATTAGATACAATATAGTATAATAAGAATTATATAAAATTTATTCAGCCGGAGGCATTTGTCAATAGATTTTTTCATGGACTGTCTTGAAGTCCTTGTCATTATATAGGTAATTCCTGTTAAACGGAGGTGCCTGTAAAAAAAGTAATAAGATACGGTAGATGAGAAGTATTCAGAGATTAACAAAGTAATAAGTGAATCAAGTAACATCCATGCTCTAGTGTAAGAAGTTTACCGGTAGGTGTTGGAATGATGGCAAGTGCTAAAAGGATAGTTGATGCTCAGAATTGAATAGTCTATCAGTGATATCACGCTTGAAAGTGGGGAAAGATGATTGCGCTGATTTAGAATGGGTATGTGCATTCCAGTATTTTGCTCCAAGTACTAGAAATGTTTTACTGCATAAATCTGTTTTATGAACTGGTATCGAGAGTTTGCCGGAGGGACGAGTTCCTAGTAGTTTTGAATTGTTAAGAGTAGTAAAATAGTTAATAAAGTAATTGGGACAACTTTTATTAAGAACTTTGTGAATGAGGTTGAGGGTATGCAGTTTTCTTCTTGAGTGAAGACGTAGCCATTTCAATTCTTTGAATAGTGGGGTCACATGATCCGATTTTTTGGCATTGAAGATGAACTTGGTAGCATGATTAAATGCTCTGTCTAACTTAGAGGTTACTGCTTTGTTTGCTTCATTTATTTGTGTGTCAGAATAGTCAAAGATAGGAAAAACTAATGCTTGAACAAGTAATTTCTTTAGCTGAAGTGGTAGTATATGCCTCAATCATTTCATACTATGGATAGTTGAGTAAGACTTCTTGCAGACAGCTGATGCTCGAGGAATCCAAGTAAAGGATTGATCAAGCTTTACACCTAGGTTATTTACAGATGAGCTGTAATCGATTTCAGTATTTTCAATTTTTATTCTAGGTAGCGTGGATATGCTGATGTTACTGAGTGTCTTGGGTTAACCAAAAATTATGGCTTGAGATTTGCTGGGATTAATTTTGAGTGCCAAAGAGTAAAGCCATGAATGTAGGAGGGAGATATCATTATTCATAAGTTGAATAGCTTCTAAGGAATTTTTTGGTTCTGTTGATAGATATATTTGCAGGTCGTCAGCGTATGAATGGTAAGAAGTGTGATTCAAGTGCGAGGATAGGTCTTGAAGGTAGAGGGAGAATAACAAAGGGTCGATTATAGATCCCTGAGGAATGCCATGATTGTTAACCAATACTGAGGAATAACTGTCATTGGTGAGGCAAGTTTGGGATCTGTTCACAAGGTATGAGGAAAACCATGATAAGGTGGAATGGGAAAGATTAAATCTCTTCAGTTTGGCTAAGAGTAAATCAATCTCTACTGAATCGAATGCTTTACTAAGGTCAATTAGAGCAAGAAATGTTATTTTCTTATTATCCATGGCTATTTTGATGTCATCTGTGACTTTAGTAAGTGCAGTGGAGGTGCTGTGGTGACACCTAAAGCCAGACTGGGAAGGATCGAAGAGGTTGTTCTCAGATAAAAATTTTGTAAGCTGCTGATGCACTAGGCGTTCGAGACCCTTGGATAGTGATGGAAGAATACTTATCGGGCAGAAATCATTAGCATTGTGTGGAGTACTTACTTAAGGAATAGGGTGTATGACTGAGGTTTTCCATTGGGATGGAAAGATACCTTGGGAAAGGGAGGAATTAAATATATGTGTGATATAAGGAAGGAAGGCATAAAGGATTTTATGGATGAATTGAATCGGGATACCATCGATTCCTGTGGCAGTGGATTTTATGGCTAAGAGGGAACTTTTTACTTCACTGATGGATAGGTAACGGCTTAAATTTGAATTCTGACTTGGTAAGTGGAGTTAGTCTGGATATCAACAAAAGTGACTCGTGTAATTCATTTGGTGTTATTTTTGTGTAGTTGTTAACGAAATGTTCGTTCAAATTGTTGGGCGTTAAATTATGATATAAGGAGTCTTTAGATTTACCTATACCTCAGGGACGGATCCAGGGGGGTGGTCCTGGGGGTTCGGACCCCCCCCGAAATATCACTTGTGCCTATTTTTCGAAAATGAAACTCAAATAACGCAAATAAACACACAATTTAATAAGCAATCACTAGCGAAAATATTCGAATTTGTCTAACACAATTCTAACGTCACGTTTGTGAAAGCCGAAATGTCTTTTATTTTTAAATTTTTTGATCGGACCCCCCCAAAATTTTTCTCTAGATCCGTTCCTGCTATACCCATGGGCGTCGCCAGGGGCAGCTGCCCCCCCCTGGAGACCCATTCGTATTTTGGTTCGGGATGTGTTGTACAAACAATTTTTAGGCACGAGCGTATTTGAAAAGAATTTAGACCCAAAACAAAGTCAAGTGTTGACACGTGTAAACACCAGTGATGGGAAAAGTAAATCCTTGTAGGAAATTCATTTATACCTCCAGCGCAGCACAAATATTTCAACAATACTTTGCAGCAGAGTCAACAGCCATCCCTCCTTTTCTTCGCCCCTTCCCTCCCAAAAGAAGAAAAGTTCGGTTTCACGGTGAACAATGTAGTTAGCTGCCTCTCGATGAGATCAGAGCGCGAGGTTATGCGATTATGTCCTCTCTCTCAAACATCCTTGAGTATCGTCCGACAATCGCCGGCAGAAGACAAAGGATTCAGTTTTTTTTCGTTTTCCCTTCAAAATGGGCATAAGAAAGTTTTGCGGAGAGTATTTTGCAAATAGGCCCAAGCAGTGGCGCAGCGAGGGGGGGAAGTTTAGGGGTTCAACCCCCCCCCCCCCCAAAGAGTCAAGTCCTATGATTAGCTCTGTGCTTTTTTCTGCTGAAGAGTACGAAACCCCAATCATTTGCTTGATAAATTCAGCGAAAGCTTTGCATGTCAGTAAATATGGCTCCGATTACAGCTAAGTTGATGTTTTCGGTAGCAGAGCAGGCCTAGAGCCGACATCGATATCAATGGGACGCTACGAGTGTTTCGCACACAATGTTCAACGCATGCACTTCTTAACCATATCCTTTTGTTAGATGACTCTTCATTACTCGGGATGATATAAAATATACTGATCCTTATTATATAATTACCCGTTAATTTGCTGTATAGTTACGAAAATAATTCAATGACCGGGTTTCCGTAGAAATTTGTAAAAGTACTGGAGCAATACAAGATATCAGTAAAAATTAATTTTCGATGATATTATTGATAATATACCATTTTGGAAGCTTTTGGAATCAGTCAGCTGAAAGGTATTGTGCGCGTAAGTTACGCACATATTTATCGGAACTGTGACTTGATGACTTGAAATAAATTTGAGAAACGGTTAAAACTGTGACTTAAAATCTTCAGCTTCCTTTTCGATGCAGCCAATTTCTTCTTTTGTGATAGAATCCCACGAATCTCATATCTGGTTATGCAATGCCCATTCAAAATTTCAATTCGTGGAAACTTTTGTTTCCTTAGAACACTCGGTGCGTAAGACTGGGTTTTGTATCATCTCTCTGCTGGTTAAACCACCTATTACTTAACTCTGCCTTGTTACATCTACTTTCCACCGATGTCAATATTTTTGCTGGGCGAGGGCTCAGAACATTAGCGAGGTATCAGTCGTAGTCATGGATAATGCTAGTTACCACAGTAGAAAGCGAGAAAAAATTCCAAATGCATCTAACAATAAACAGGAATTTAAAAATTGGCTAACAGAGAAAGGTATACAATATCCAGAAGAATGTTTAAAGATTGAGTTGTTAAAAATTGTCGACTCAGTTCGGAGCAATTACACGACCTACGAGATAGACGAGGCAGCCAAAGAAAGAAACATAATTGTCTGTAGACTTCCCCCGTGAGAGTGAGTATCACTGTGAGTTAAACCCAATCGAGTTGGTGTGGAGTCAAATAAAGAGATTTATAGCCGGCCACAATGTGTCTTTTCGTGTGAAAGATATGCAGGAATTAATTGATAGAGGGTTTGAAGCTGTGACAACGGATAATTGGGCCAACTGTTGTCTACATGTGCAAAAAGTGGAGGATCAAATGTGGAAAGCAGATGAACTCCAAGATGATGTGGAGCCACTCCTCATTAAGTTAGCAAGTAGCAGCAGTTCGGACACTTTAAGCACCGAGTGTGAGAGCGAGGAATCATCACAACCAGGCCCATCACATCATCTTACTTTTCCAGGGGTTAATGAGATAACTGATTCGGACGATGAATAACCTTGCCAAAAATGGTAAGATAAAGATACAAGTTTAAAATTTTTAATTGAATAATTAGTTAATTGTTGAATAAATAAATTACGCACATTAATGGAAATTATTTTTGGTGATCAGAGAAGACCATTTCAGCGATCGCATAAAGTCCGATCGCCAACTGCGACGCCCCATCCGCCTGGTGTGCCGCGCGCGCTGATCTGCGTTAACTTCGTGATATAAATTCGATTTTTGAGGTAAATAATGAATTTAGAGGTTTTTAATGGACGTATAAAATTAATTTGATGTTTTTTCAGAAACGTTTCCGCTAGAAGTTTTTTCTCAAAGAAATAGTACGAAACTTCTTAGCCGACTACATTTTTCATTGCATTTTGCCGAAAATTTTTGGCATTCACTTATATTTCTCCAAGACATTTGTTTCTAATATTTTAAACAGCAAAACTATTGACATCGGTGGAAAGTAGATGTAACAAGGCAGAGTTTGATACCAAAAACTACCGTTTTTCGTGAAAGGTAGACGCAAATACATCGGTTTAAGTAAAGTCGCGGCCATTTCCAAAATTTATCGGAAGTAGCAAATTTTTATTTTTCCTTTGAACAGAATAGTTTATAACCATGATTTAACTCTATTATGCTGTTAGATATTATTTCACCGATTGCTGAAACTATTGTAATTTTATTTTGTTCAACTTTCAATTTTCATGCAAATGTTGCAATAGCGCGGCCGATTCTCCCGTAAGAAATGCATTGGGCCATAAGAATCCCTTGGTGACATCATAACGTTGGATAGAGTATAATAACGGAAGATGTTCAGATAAGGATGGGTGCACCAATGTGGTGATTTATTGAGACGTTTTATATCGCTTTTCAAATAACCGTAACTATTTTTTCCTTTTCACGCTTGGCAACCTCTTGGAAGGAAGAACTCTCAGAGACTTGGGAAGTATATATCTACCGCATCAAAATATTTTAGCATCGAATAAAATTAATTTTTAATAGGAATTGGATGTATCCAAACTAGAAATCCAAACAAAACTTATGATAAGTTTCCAATAGTTTGCTTATGTAAACTACTATCTTGGAAAGTTTAATGAGTTGGCCATATAAGCATTAAACCCCTCTAGTTTTCAATGCATTTAGTTTTTGAAAGTTTTGACATATTTGTAGTAAGAAGCGGGCATGAATAAACTAGCCCCTGTAAGTTAGGCATTTTTCATTTTATCAGGCTGCTTGCCCCCCCCTAGCCCAGTGGCTGGCGACGCCCTTGGCTATACCTAGTTTCGACAATCCTTTCCATAGAGATTTACCGGAAGAAATCTTAAGGAGTACTTTTGCAAATTTGGCTTTAGCGTTTCTGATTGCTCTTTTGACTTTGTTTCGAAGTGATTTGAATTCTTCGAAATCCGATAATAGTTTAGATTGTTTATAATAACTTAGAGCTTTATCTCTTCGTCTCATAAGAGATAAAATTGAATCACTTATCCACGGTGTCGGTTGGTTTTTCACACGTTTGGTTAAGAGAGGAGCGTGCTCGGATATTAATTCTGCAAAAATTGTATTTAGTAGCTCAACTTTTCCATCTACATCACTAATTAGGTATATATCATCGAGTGGGAGATAAGATATCGAATCATGTAAGGCGTTTGAGTTCATATTATTTATGTTACGATATGTTATCAATTTAGGTGTATTTCTCTTCGAGCGTGTTGCGTAGTTAATGTATATGACATCGTGTGCAGAAATACCGGGTGCAGAAATTTGTCCATGATTTAAAACTTTACTACGATTGCTTACAAGAATAAGATCTAATAGTGAGGCTGAGTGGTTAGTAAAGAACGTTGGATCAGAGGAGAGAATGTGAAAGTTAATGGAATTGAATACCAATTTCAGTTGCTTGGATTCAGCACTATTTGCGCAGAGGTTAGTGTTGAAGTCTCCCATAATTATCACATCGTCGTAAAGGTGTAAGATATCAGACAAAGCTTCTTCAATGTCAGTAAGGTAACCTATCTTTGGGGGTTTATATATAACGCGGTAGCGCAGTTGGTAAATTTGCAGTTTGGCACCGACAGAGAGAAATTCTATATCTCAGTTACTATTAGAGTTACAAAAACCATTCATACACCATTATAAAGATATAGGAGTGCGGCTTAATTATATGATAAGAAGTTATTCCTAAGTGACGCGGTTTTGTAGAAAATTGCATCCAAAAATGACCTATATTCGAAGTTTTTCGTCTGCTTTTCCGCCATTTTTTGTTTCCTCGGGAATCCGCTAGGGCGATTGTAACTTATTTCAACTCTAACAGGCGCGCTTTTCCCATTTCTTACTCGGTTACGGGCTTCTTGAGCAAAAAGGGGAGTTGGGTGGGTGTAATAATGAATGATTTCTTATGCCAAGTTCCCATTTCCCTACTCAGTTACGGGCTCCTTGAGCAAAAATGGGTGTTTGGTGGGTATCATATAATGAATGATTTTCGATGAAATTCATCCAAAATTTCGTAAATTTTAGGATATCTAGATTCTGAAACACAGTTTTTTAAAAACCAAAAACAGAAATACGATAATCCAGATAAATTACGTAGACGGAAGGGGGGAGGTTGATGGTTGGGGGGAGGGGTTGAGGGTTGGGGGAAGAGGGTTGCTTTCATTGTCTTTACGCAAAATAACTTTAGCGAAATCATTATATTTCCTCAAATAAAACTAAGTACGATTTAGCCGTAATATCTTCTGAAATTTCGGAAGTTTTGAGCATTTACGAATATAAAACGTTCGCTAATGCCATTGATATGAAGATATTTACGAACTAAAAGTATGCCGAAGAAAGTTTTACGATAAATATTAATATATCTGTTCAAAGACCTTGGAAACAAATATAGCTTGCAAACCAACTGTAGCTTGCGATCCGGACGTGAGGGTTACCATCTTTTTCTTAACACAAAGCAACATTTGCGACAAAAACTTTTTCTAAAATAGAGCATCCTTCAGCCCGTTCCGAATATTTCATCGGTTTCTAGAATCCCTTCTTCCATAATTTTTTTATGCAAAATTATTGTATTTGTCGAAGAAGTGAGTTTGTGTTATGATAAAGATAATCACCCTCCCGTCCGGATTGCAAGCTGCAGTTGGTTTGCAAGGTTATTTGGCTTCAAAGGTTTTTATTATACCTTATATTTATTGTGACGACTACTACGTAGCTCCTCCACCCGATTCCGCTACAAATCGTGAAATATGCGCGGCGCCGATGGGTTGAGTAGGGTAAGTAGGGTTCTTTTCGTTATATTTAGACATTGCATTTATGTATAATATGGACCATTACTACGTAGCTCCTCCACCCAATATCCGCTAAAAATTGTGAATTATGCGCGGTGCCGATGTGTGGAGTTAGGTGGTAAGTGCTTCCTTCGTTACAATGAAGAACATTGGCATTTTCTTACAGTAAAATTACAAAAAATGGCATTTCTTTCCGAAAATCCCCCCCCCAGCACCCCAGCTTCACTCCATGGACCCGTAAGATTGCATAGCATAAATGTTTCCCAAATAAACGTCTTCGAATTATAATTGCTCACTGATTTTCGGCATAATAACACTTTCCGGTATCTTAAATACTGCGTATTACATGTTACATTGGATATTATTTGGTGTTTTTTTCGACAATTCATACTTCAGTACCTTCCCACCCAACATCCATGTTTACTCAGTGCGCCCGTATGCTAGTTATTATTTAAGAATTATAGGCTATCCGAGACATGAAACTCGACGATCACCGGTACATCTGACGTCAAAACGCCATAACTAAGACTTAAAACATGGTCTCCGGAGGCCATTCCTGTCCGTTTGTCAGTTAATTTGAGATATCTCAGTCACTATAGTAGGTACTAACTTACGTTAAATATAACCATAAGCCGCCATCTTTGCTGCATAATCCCCGAAAATAACATCGAAATCGGGTTAAATCTAGTGGGGTAAAAATAATAATGGCTGACGGTGCCAAACTGCAAATTTACCGATAATATAAATGGATTAGAAGCACTTAAAAACAACGATTAAATCCATGTTTATATTCTGCATGTAATAAAATAAAATTTATTTACCTTTTTGGTCTCTCATACGGTGCTGGAGGATTGCTACAACTTTACAACTCGCCGTTCAACTCTTCAAAGATTACAAACACCGAATCTGGGAAATCTTTACCTTCATCGCGAACACCATTCCCGTCAATCGCTAAATATACATTATTGCAAAAAGATTACATTTTGTACATAATTCAGAAAAATATAATTCAAAACTTACGCAACGTACCAGGATACATATACGCAACCATGTGAATTGATCGACAGAAATCAATTTTCGGTAAATAACAATTATGAAACTCATTCGTTTTACGAAAAACACGGTAAAAAATTACATTGATATAAATGAAGCTTGGTTGCTACAGACTCTTCAACAAAATTAGAATTTAAAAAAATCCAAATCGTGAAGGGAATGGGTTTGTTTACACGTGGTAGTTTCGTCAAAAATTTTGTATATTTTATTGAAATTCTCGCAATTTCGAATCGAAAACAATATTTATCGACCCAAATAAGAATCTTTAATCTATTTCCTTCTTTTGATGCTAGTTTCGAACTATCATTGGCTTGAATCCAGATGGAATTCATAGGAAATACATTTACCTTTTTCAGGCTTAATTAAAATGAAAAAGTTACAAATTGTAATTTTAGGGAGACCTGAATATTTCCAGAAGAAACAAATTGTATATATTCTTTTGGCCATAAACGTTTGTTTGAATAGTTTGTTAGAAGAATGTGCAAAAACATTAGCTCAAAAAAGTTTACGTTAAGAAAAAACAATGATTCATTATTACTGTAATAATAAAATTTCTATTGGAGGACTGCAAAAAGAAGATAATATATACTCGAGAATACTTATCCGAACTAATGCCATTCAATAATGAAAACTGAAATCGGAAAAATATTTCAATAGCTTGTTTTGAATGGAAAAGAGATTACTAAAAATATCCATAGAAAGGACAATTTCCATTAGGAAAAATACGGATAATGTAACGAATACTCAATAATATCTCGTACAACCTGAATTACGAAAGAGGAGGTTATACATAACTAATATCAGATATATTTCAAGTACCTGTAATATATTCATAAAAATCTCATATACCTTAAAATTAGGAAGAATCTACGTATTTTACCAACTAAAGTCCAGATTTTTTCAAGAGATGGCACTAGTCTAGAAGTTAAGTTCGTATATTTCTCAAGATATGGAAGCAGTGTCAAAGGTTAAAACATTACTTAAAATTTTCCTCAAGAGATGGCAGCAGCGTCAAAGTTTAAAAACAATAGTTCCGATTTTTCCCAAGAGATGGTAGGTGCGGCAAAGCTTAAAAACAATAGTTCGATTTTTCCTCAAGAGATGGCAGCAGCGTCAAAGTTTAATGATGATAGTTCGAATTTTCCTCAAAAGATGGCAGCAGCGTCATAGTTAAAAAACAGAAGTTCCGATTTTCCTCAAGACATGGTAGCAGCATCAAAGCTAAAGAGCAATACTTCGATTTTTCCTCAAGAGATGGCAGCAGCGTCAAAGTTTAATGACGAAAGTTCGAATTTTCCTCAAGAGATGGCAGCATCGGCAAAGTTAAAATATTAGCTCGAATTTCATCCAAGAGATGGCCGCAGCGTAAAAGTTTAAAAACAATAGTTCCGATTTTCCTCAAGAGATGGCAGCAGCGGCAAAGTTTGATAACGATAGTTCGATTTTTCCTCAAGAGATGGATGCAGTATCAAAGTTTAAAAACAAAAGTTCCAATTTTCAGCAAGACATCACAGCACGTGCTTTATTTAATTTTCATCTCCTAATTTTTTAAAAATAAAGTACAGCACTTGAATTTTAAAAATTAAATTTTCACCATTTTTAAGGTAAACATATTATTTTTAAACTTCAGAATCCTAAAATAAGTTTCACTTTGTTAGAATCCACTGCTTGGGCCGTGACTTCGTGGTAAGTCGCCATTAGGAGCAAATGAAAAGATTAACTTTTACTCACCACAGATAATTTTATTCAGGAACGACCATGGTTTCGACTCATGGAGTCATCTTCAGGTGACTTCATGAGTCGAAACCATGGTCGTTCCTGAATAAAATTATCTGTGGTGTGTAAAAGTTAATCTTTTCATTTGTTCCTTTCACTTTGTTCTTCATTCAATACTTCAATTCCTCAAAGCAAAAGCACTATATTTTTAAATATTTGCGATTTTTTCTTAAATTCGTGAACTACAATTTAATATTTTATTAATTATATCAAACCATCAATTTATAACTATTTCAGTAATTGATTTAGAAATTCGTGTATTTGAAAAATAAATATATTATGTGTGAAAACTTAAATTAAGCCATTATTTGGAGATTTCTAAGGCGAAACATCATTCGAAGTAAAATAAATATAAAGAAGCAACAAGGCTATGTAGCAAATGTACAACTTGAATTTCGAGTAGTAACTGAGAATTTTGATTTTATTCTTTCAAATAACCGACCTTCACTAACTCCTTGAGCTGTTCGACGAAAATTATCACAAATATTTTCCAACTCATTTTTCTTTTACACTTTTGCTATAGTTACCATCTTGTGTAATTATTAATCCGGACGTCAGGGTTACTATCTTTTTCTTAACACGAAGCAACATTTGCGACAAAAACTTTTTCTAAAATATACCATCCTTCTGCACGTTCCGAATATTTCAACGGTCGCTAGAAACCCTTCTTCCATATTTTTTTAAGCAAAATCATTGTATTTGTCGCAAAAGTGAGTTTTTGTTATGATAAAGATAATCACTCTCCCGTCCGGATTGCAAGCTACAGTTGGATTGCAAGGTTATTTGGCTTCAAAGGTTTTATTATGCCTTATATTCATTAGGACGAATACTACGTAGCTCCTGACCCGATGTACGCTACAAAAGGTGAAATATGTGCGGCGCCGATGGGATGAGTTTGGTTGTAAGTGTTTCTTTTGTTACATTGAAGAATATTTTCCTTTTCTTAAAGTAAAATTACAAAAAATGGCATTTCTTTCCGAACAACCCCCCCTAGCACCCCTGCTTCACTCCATGGATCCTTAAGATCACAATGCATAAATGATTCCCAATTAAACTTTTTCGAATTATAATTGCTCACTGATTTTCGGCATAATCACACTTTCCGGTAACTTGAATACTGCTTATTACATACTACTTTGGATAATATTTGTTTTTTTTTTCGACATTTTCATACTTCAGTACCATACCACCCAACATCCCTGTTTACTAATTGCGCCCGTATGTTAGTTATTATTTACGATATATAGGCTATCCGAGACATGAAACTCGACGATCACCGGTACATCTGACGTCAAAAGACCACAACTAAGACTTTAAACATGGTCTCCGGTGGCCATTCCTGTCCGTCCGTTACTGTAGTCGAGTTATCTCAGTCACTGTAGTAGGTCTAACTTGCATTAAATATAACTATAAGCCGCCATCATTGTCGCAAAATCCCTGAAAATATCATCGAAATCGGGTTAAATCTAGTGGGTAAAAATAATAATGGCTGACGGTGCCAAACTGCAATTTTACCGTAAATATGAATGGATTAGATGCTCTTAAAAACAACTATTAAATGAATGGTTATATTCTGCATGTAATAAAATTAAATGTCATTACCTTATTGGTCTATCATACGATGCTGGAGGTTGGCTACAACTTTACAACTCGCCGTTCAATTCTTCAAAGATTACAAACACCGAAACTACGAACGAACTTTACGTTCTTCGCTAACTCCATTCCCGTCAATCGCTAAATACACATTATTTTTAAAAGATTAGATTTAGTAAATAATTTATAAGAATATACTTCAAAACTTACACGAGGTACAAGAATATTTATTCGCATCCAGTTTAATTGATCGACAGAAATAATTTTCGGTAAACCAAAACTATAAAACTCATTCATTTTACGAAAAAGACGGTAAACAATAACATTGAAAAAATAAAGCTTGGTTGCAACAGACTAGTTAACAATATTGGAATTTTAAAAAAATCATATACTCAAGGGAATGGATTTGTTTACACATGGTAATTTCGTCAAAATTTTCGTATATTTTATTGAAATTCTCGCAATTTCAAATCGAAAACGATATTTCTCGACCAAAAGAAGAATATTTAATCTATTTCCCTTCTTTTGATGCTTATTTCGAACTATCATGGGCTTGAATCCAGATGGATTTCATACGAAATACATATACCTTTTTCAGGCTTAATTAAAATAAAAAATTACAAATTGCGATTTTAGGGAGACCTGAAAAATTCCAGAAGAAAAAAATTTTATATATAATCATTTTTGGCCATAAACGTTTGTTTGAACAGTTTGTTAGAAGAATGTGCAAAAAAATATGCTTAAAAAAGTTTACGTTAAGAAAAACATTGATTCATTATTACTGTAATAATAAGATTTCTATTGGAGGAATGCAAAAAAGGATAATATATACTAGAGAATACTTATCCGAACTAATGCCATTCAAATACGAAAACCGAAATCGGAAAAATATTTCAATAGTTTTTTTTCAATGGAAAAGAGATTACTAAAAATATCCATAAAAAGGACAATTTCCATCAGGAAAAATACGGGTAGAGTCACGAATACTCAATAATATCATGTACAACCAGAATAAGGAAAGAGGAGGTTAAACATACCTATATCAGATATCTTTTAAGCACATGTAATATATTAATAAAAAACTCATATACCTTAAAATTAGGAAGAATCTACGTATTTTACCAACGAAAGTCCACATTTTTTCAAGAGATGGCACTAGTCTAGAAGTTAAGTTCGTATTTTTCTCAAGAGATGCAAGCAGTGTCAAAGGTTAAAACATTAGTTCAAATTTTCCTCAAGTGGTGGCAGCAGCGTCAAAGTTTAAAACATTAGTTGCGATTTTCTCAAGAGTTGGTAGGTGCGGCAAAGCTTAAAAACAATAGTTCGAATTTTCCTCAAGAGATGGCAGCAGCGTCAAAGTTTAATGACGATAGTTCAAATTTTCCTCAAAAGATGGCAGCAGCGTTATAGTTGAAAAAAAAAATCCAATTTTCTTAAGAGATGGCAGCAGCGTCAAAGCTTAATGATTAAATTTCGAATTTTCCTCAAGAGATGGCAGCATCGGCAAAGTTAAAACATTAGTTCGAATTTCATCCAAGAGATGGCAGTAGCGTAAAAGTAAAAAAAAAAATAGATCCGATTGTCCTCATGAGATGGCAGCAGCAGCAATGTTTAAAAACAAAAGTTCAAATTTTCCTCAAGACATGGTAGCAGCATCAGAGTTAAGATCAATAGTTCAATTATTCCTCAAGAGATGGCAGCATCTAAAAAATCTCATATACCTTAAAATTTGGAAGAATCTACTATTTTACCAACTAAAGTCCACATTTTCAAGAGATGGCACTAGTCTCAAGGTTAAGTCCGTATTTTTCTCAAGAGATGGAAGCAGTGTCAAATGTTAAAACATTAGTTCAAATTTTCCTCAAAAGACGGCAGCAGCGTTAAAGTTAAAAAACAATAGTTCCGATTTTTCTCAAGAGATGTTAGGTGCGGCAAATCTTAAACACAATAGTTCGATTTTTCCCCAAGAATTGGCAGCTGCGTCAAAGATTAATGACGATAGTTCAATTTTCCTCAAAAGATGGCAGTAGCGTCATAGTTTAAAAACAGAAGTTCCGATTTTCCTCAAGACATGGTAGCAGCATCAAAGCTAAAGAGCAACCCTTCGACTTTGCCTCAAGAGATGGCAGCAGCATTAAAGTTTAATGACGAATGTTCGAATTTTTCTCAAGAGATGGCAGCATCGGCGATGTTAAAACATTAGTTCTAATTTCATCCAAGAGATTGCAGCAGCGTAAAAGCTTAAAAACAATATTCGATTTTCCTCATGAGATGGCAGCAGCGTCAGAGCTTGATAGCAATAGTTCGATATTTCCTCAAAAGATGGAAGTAGCGTCAAAATTTAATGACGAAAGTTCGAATTTTCCTCAAGAGTTGGCAGCAGCGTCAAAGCTTGATAATAATAGTTCGATTTTTCCTCAAGAGTTGGCATCAGCGGCAAAGTAAAAAACATTAATTCGAATTTTCCTCAAGAGATGGCAGTAGCGTCAAAGTTTAATGACGGAAGTTCGAATTTTCCTCAAGAGTTGGCAGCAGCGGCAATTTAAGAAACATTAGTTCGAATTTTCCTGAAGAGATGGTAGCAGCAGCAAAGTTTAAACAATAGTTCGTGTTTTCCTCAAGGGATGGCAGCAGCGGAATAACTTTAAAACAATAGTTCGTGATTTCCTCAAGAGATGACAGTAGCGGTAAAGTATAATAACGATATTTCGAAATTTCCTCAAGAGATGGCAGCAGTATCAAAGTTTAAGAACAAAAGTTCCAATTTTCAGCAAGAAATCATAGCACCTGCTTTATTTAATTTTCACCTCCTAATTTTCTTAAATTAAGTACAGAACTTGAAATTTAAAAATTAAATTTTTACCATTTTTAGTGCAAACATATTATTTTGAAACTTCAGAAATCTTAAAATAAGTTTCACTTTGTTCTTCAGTCAATTTTTCAATTTCTCAAGGGATATCGTCAAGGGAATGGGTTTGTTTACACCTGGTAATTTCGACAAAATGTTCGTATATTTTATCGAAATTCTCGCAATTTCAAATCAAAAACGATATTTCTCGACCAAAAGAAGAATCTTTAATCTAGTTCCCTTCTTTTGATGGTAGTTTCGAACTATGATGGGCTTGAATCCAGATGGATTTCATAGGAAATACATTTACTTTTTTCAGGCTTAATTAAAATGAAAATATTACAAATTGTGATTTTAGGGAGACCTGACAAATTCCAGAAGAAACAAATTGTATAGATATTGTTTTTAGGCCATAAACGTTTGTTCGAATAGTTTGTTAGAAGAATGTGCAAAAAAAATGCTCAATAAAGTTTACGTTAAGAAAAACAATGATTCATTATTACTGTAATAATAAAATTTCTATTGGAGGAATGCAGAAAGAAGATAATATATACTCGAGAATACGTAACCGAATAAATGCCAGTCAAATATGAAAACTGAAATCGAAAAAATATTTCAATAGTTAATTTTCAATGGAAAAGAGATTACTAAAAATATCCGTAGAAAGGACAATTTCCATCAAGAAAAATATGGGTAGAGTAACGAATACTCAATAATATCTCGTACAACCTGAATTAGGAAAGAGGAGGTTGAATATTACTAATATCAGAAATATATTTCAAGTACCTGTAATATATTAATAAAAAACTCATATACCTTAAAATTAGGAAGAATCAACATATCTTACCAAAGAAACTCCACATTTTTTCAAGAGATGGCACTAGTCTAGAAGTTATGTTCTTAATTTCAAGAGAAGGAAGCAGTGTCAAAGGTTAAAACATTAGTTCAAATTTTTCTCTAGAGATGGAAGCAGCGTCAAAGTTAAAAAACAATAGTTCGGATTTTTTTCAAGAGATGGTAGGTGCGGCAAACCTTAAAAACAATAGTTCGATTTTTCCTCACGAGATGGCAGTTGCGTCAAAATTTAATGACGAAAATTCTAATTATCCTAAAGAGTCTGCAGCAGCGGCAAGGTTAATAACATTAGTTCGAATTTTCCTCAAGAGATGGCAGCAGCGTCAAAGTTTAATGACGATAGTTCTATTTTTCCTCAAGAGGTGGCAGTAGCGTCAAAATTTAATGACGAAATTTCAAATTATCCTAAAGAGTTTGCAGCAGCGGCAAGGTTAAAAACATTAGTTCGAATTTCATCCAAGAGATGGCAGCTGCCTATAAGTTGAAAACAATAGTTCCGATTTTCCTCAAGAGATGACAGCAGCATCAAAATTTGATAACGATAGTTCAATTTTTCCTCAGGAGATGGCAATAGCGTCAAAGTTTAATGACGAAAATTTGAATTTTTCTCAAGAGATCGCAGCATCGGCAAAGTTTGAAAATAATAGTTCCGATTTCTTTCAAGAAATGGTAGGTGCGGCAAAGCTTAAAAACAATAGTTCGATTTTTCCTCATGAGATGGCAGCAGCGTCAAAGTTTAATGACGATAGTTTGTATTTTCCTCAAGAGTAGGCAGCAGCGTCATAGTTGAAAAACAAAATTTCCGATTTTCCTCAACACATGGTAGCAGCATAAAAGCTAAATAGCAATACTTCGATCTTTCACGAGAGGTGGCAGCAGCGTCAAAGTTTAATGACCTAAGTTCGAATTTTCCTCAAGAGATGGCAGAATCGGCAAAGATAAAACGTAAATTCGAATTTCATCCAAGAGATGGCAGCAGCGTAAAAGTTTAAGAACAATAGTTCCGATTTTCCTCAAGAGATGGCAGTAGCGGCAAAGTTTGATAACGATAGTTCGATTTATCCTCAAGAGATGGCAGTAGCGTCAAAGTTTAATCACGGAAGTTCTAATTTTCCTTAAGAGTTGGCAGCAGCGGAAAAGTTAAAAACATTAGTTTGAATTTTCCTCAAGAGATGGCAGCAGCGTCAAGGTTTAATGACGATAGTTCGAATTTTCCTCAAGAGTTGGCTGCAGCGTCATAGTTGAAGAACAGAAGTTCCGATTTTCCTCAAGACATGGTAGCAGAATCAAAATTAAAGAGCAAAACCTCGATTTTTCCTCAAGAGATGGCAGCAGCGTCAAAGTTTAAAAACGAAAGTTCGAATTTTCCTCAAGAGATGGCATTATCGGCAATGTTTAAACATTAGTTCGAATTTCATCCAAGTGATGGCAGCAGCGTAAAAGTTTAAAAACAATAGTTCCGGTTTTCCTCAAGAGATGGCAGCAGCGGCAAAGTTTGATTACGATAGTTCGATCTTTAATCAAGAGATGGCAGTAGCGTCAAAGTTTAATGACAAAGGTTCGAATTCTCCTCAAGAGTTGGAAGCAGCGGCAAAGATAAAAACATTAGTTCGAATTTTCCTCAAGAGATGGCAGCTGCAGAGAAGTTTAAAAAAAAATAGTTCCGATATTTCTCAAGAGATGGTAGGTGCGGCAAAGCGTAAGAACAATAGTTCGATTTTCCTCAAGGGATGGCAGCAGCGTCAAAGTTTAATGATGATCGTTCGAATTTTCCTCAATACTTGGCAGCAGCGTCATAGTTGAAAAACAGAAGTTCCGATTTTCCTCAAGACATGGTAGCAGCATCTAAGCTAAAGAGCAATACTTCGATTTTTCCTCAAGAGATGGCAGCAGTGTCAATGTTTAATGACGAAAGTTCAAATTTTCCTCAAGAGATGGCAGCATCGGCAAAGTCAAAACGTAAGTTCGAATTTCATCCAAGAGATGGCAGCAGCGTAAAAGTTTAAAAACAATGGTTCCGATTTCCCTCAGGAGATGGCAGCAGCGCCAAAGTTTGACAACGATAGCTCGATTTTTCCTCAAGAGATGGCAGTAGCGTCAAAGTTTAATGACGAAAAGTCGAATTTTCCTAAAGAGTTGGCAGCAGTAGCAAAGTTAAAAAACAAGAGTTCCGTTTTCCTCAAGAGATGGCATCAGTGGAATATTTTTAAAACAATAGTTCGTGTTTTCCTAAAAAGATGGCAGTAGCGGTAAAGTTTATTAACGATAGTTCGAAATTTCTCCAAAAGATGGCAGCAGCGTCTTAGTTGAAAAAAAAGTTCCAATTTTCCTCAAGACATGGCAGCAGCGTCCAAGCTAAATGACGAAAGTTCGAATGTTTCTCAAGAGATGGCAGCATCGGCAAAGTTTTAACATTAGTTCGAGTTTCTTCCAAGAGATGGCAGCAGCCTAAAATTTTAAAAACAATAGTTCCGATTTCCCTCAAGAGATGGCAGCAGCGTCCAAGTTTGATAACGATAGTTCGATTTTTCCTCAAGAGATGGCTGTAGCGTCAAAGTTTAAAGACGAAAATTCGAATTTTCCTAAAGAGTTGGCAGCAGCGGCAAAGTTAAAAACATTAGTTCGAATTTTCCTCAGGAGTTGGCAGCAGTATCAAAGATAAAAAACAAAAGTTCCGATTTTCCTCAAGAGATAGCAGCAGTGGAAAACCATTAATACAATAGTTCGTGTTTTCCTCAAAAGATGGCAGTAGCGGTAAAGTTTAATAACGATAGGTCGAAATTTCCTCAACAGATGGCAGTAGGATCAATGTTTAAAAACAAAAGTTCCAATTTTCAGCAAGGGATCACTGAAGGTGCTTTATTAAATTTTCATCTCCTAATTTTCTTAAATTAAGTACAGAACCTGAAATTTAAAAATTACATTTTTACCATTTTTAGTGCAAACATATTATTTTGAAACTTCAGAAATCCTAAAATAAGTTTCACTTTGTTCTTCAATCAATACTTCAATTCCTCAAAGCAAAACTAGTATATTTTTTCTTAAAACTACAATTTCATATTTTATCAAATATCTCAAACCATAAATTTATAACTATTTCAGTAATTGATTTAGAAATTCATGTATTTTAAAAATAAAGGTATTATGTATGAAAACTAAAATTAAGCCATTATTTGGAGATTTCGAAGGCAAAACCTCATTTGAAGTAAAATAAATATAAAGAAGCAACAAGGCTATGTAGCATATGTACAACTTGATATTCGAGTAGTAACTGAGAATCTTGATTTTATTCCTTCAAATAACAAACCTTCACTAACTCCTTGAGCTGTTCGTCGCAATTTATCACAAATATTTTCCAACTCATTTTATTCTTACACTTTTGCTATAGTTACCATCTTGTGTAATTATTAATCCGGACGTCAAGGTTACTTTTTTTTCTTAACACGAAGCAACATTTGCGACAAAAACTTTTTCTAAAATAGACCATCCTTCTGCCCGTACCGAATATTTCAACGGTCGCTAGAAACCCTTCTTCCGTATTTTTTTATGCAAAATTATGGTATTTGTCGCAAAAGTGAGATTGGTTTATGATAAAGATAATCACTCTCCGGTCCGGATTGCAAGCTACAATTGGTTTGCATGGTTATTTGGCTTCACAGGTTTTATTATGCCTTATATTCATTAGGACGAATACTACGTAGCTGCTGATCCAATGTACGCTACAAAAGGTGAAATATGTGCGGCGCCGATGGGATGTGTTTGGTGGTAAGGGTTTCTTTTGTTACATTGAAGAAAATTGGCCTTTTCTTACAGTAAAATTACAAAAAATGGCATTTGATCCTGAACAACCCCCCTAGCACCCCTGGTTCATTCCATGGACCCGTAAGATCACAAAGCATAAGTAATTCCCAAATAAACCTTTTCGAATTATAATTGCTCACTGATTTTTGGCATAATCACACATTCCGATAACTTAAATACTGCGTATTACATACTACTTTGGATAATATTTATTTTTTTTCGACATTTTCATACTTCAGTACCATCCCACCCAACATCCCTGTTTACTCAGTGCGCCCGTATGTTAGTTATTATTTACGAATTATAGGCTATTCGAGACATGGAACTCGACGATCACCGGTACTTCTGACGTCAAAAGGCCACAACTAAGACTTTAAACATGGTTTCCGGTGGCCATTCCTGTCCGTCCGTTACTGTAGTCGAGTTATCTCAGTCACTGTTGTAGATACTAACTTGCATTAAATATACCTATAAGCCGCAATCATTGATGCAAAATCCCTGAAAATATCATCGAAATCGTGTTATATCTAGTGGGTAAAAAACATAATGGCTGATGGTGCCAAACTGCAATTTTACCGTAAATTTGAATGGATTAGATGCTCTTATAAACAACGATTAAATGAATGTTTATATTCTGCATGTAATAAAATTAAACCTCATTACCTTTTTGGTCTATCATACGATGCTGGAGGATGGCTACAACTTTACAAATCGCCGTTCAATTCTTCAAATATTACAAACACCGAAAATGGGAAATCTTTACGTTCTTCGCTAACTCCATTCCCGTCAATCGCTAAATACACATTATTTTAAAAGGATTAGATTTAGTACATAATTTATAAGAATATACTTCAAAACGTACACGAGGTACAAGAATATTTATACGCATCCAGTTGAATTGATCGACAGATATAATTTTCGGTAAACCACAACTATAAAACTCATTCATTTATTCGAGGGAATGGGTATGTTTACACATGGTAACTTCGTCAAAATTTTCGTATATTTAATCGAAATTCTCGCAATTTCAAATCAAAAACGCTATTTCTTGACCTAAATAAGAATCTTTAATCTATTTCTCTTCTTTTGATGCTAGTTTCGAACTATCATGGGCTTGAATCCAGATGGATTTCATACGAAATATATTTTTTCTTTCTTCAGGCTTAATTAAAATGAAAAAATTACAAATTTTTATTTTAGGGAGACCTGACAAATTCTAGAAGAAACAAATTGTATATATTATTTTTTGGCCAAAAACGTTTGTTTGAATAGTTTGTTAGAAGAATGTGCAAAAAAATAAGCTCAAGAACGTTTACGTTAAGAAAAAACAATGATTCATTATTACTGTAATAATAAGATTTCTATTGGAGGAACGCAAAAAGAAGATAATATATACTCGAGAATACTTATCCGAACTAATGCCATTCAAATACGAAAACTGAAATCGGAAAAATATTTCAATAGTTTGTTTTCAATGGAAAAGAGATTACTAAAAATATACCTAGAAAGAACATTTTCCTTTAGGAAAAATACGGGTAGAGTAACAAATACTCAATAATATCTCGTACAACCAGAATCAGGAAAGAGGAGGTTATACATAACTAATATCAGATATTTTTCAAGTTCCTGTAATATATAAATAAAAATCTCATATACCTTAAAATTATGAAGAATCTACGTATTTTACCATCTAAAGTCCACATTTGTTCAAGAGATGGCACTAGTCTAGAAGTTAAGTACGTATTTTTCTCAAGAGATGGAAGCAGTGTCAAAGGTTAAAACATTAGTTCAAATATTCCTCAAGAGATGGTAGCAGTGTCAAAGTTTAATGACGATAGTTCAAACTTTCCTCAAAAGATGGCAGCAGCGTCATAGTTGAAAAACAGAAGTTCCGATTTTCCTCAAGACATGGTGGCAGCATCAGAGCTAAAGAGCAATGCTTCGATTTTTCCTCATGAGATGGCAGCAGCGTCAAAGTTTAATGACGAAAATTCGCATTTTCCTCAAGAGATGGCAGCAGCGTCAAAGTTTTATGTCGAAAGTTCGAATTTTCCTCAGGAGATGGCAGCATCGGCAAAGTTAAAACATTAGTTCGAATTTCATCCAAGAGATGGCAGCAGCATAAAAGTTTAAAAACAATAGTACCAGTTTTCCTCAAGAGATGGCAGCAGCGGCAAAGTTTGATAACGATAGTTCGATCTTTAATCAAGAGATGGCAGTAGCGTCAAAGTTTAATGACAAAGGTTCGAATTCTCCTCAAGAGTTTGAAGCAGCGGCAAAGTTAAAAACATTAGTTCGAATTTTCCTCAAGAGATGGCAGCTGCAGAGAAGTTAAAAAAAAATAGTTCCGATATTTCTCAAGAGATGGTAGGTGCGGCAAAGCGTAAAAACAATAGTTCGATTTTTCCTCAAGGGATGGCAGCAGCGTCAAAGTTTAATGATGATCGTTCGAATTTTCCTCAAGAGTTGGCAGCAGCGTCATAGTTGAAAAACAAAAGTTCCGATTTTCCTCAAGACATGGTAGCAGCATAAAAGCTAAAGAGCAATACTTCGATCTTTCCTCAAGAGATGGCAGCAGCGTCAAAGTTTAATGACCTAAGTTCGAATTTTCCTCAAGAGATGACAGAATCGGCAAAGTTAAAACGTAAATTCGAATTTCATCCAAGAGATGGCAGCAGCGTAAAAGTTTAAAAACAATAGTTCCGATTTTCCTCAAGAGTTGGCTGCAGCATCATAGTTGAAGAACAGAAGTTCAGATTTTCCTCAAGACATGGTAGCAGAATCAAAATTAAAGAGCAAAACGTCGATTTTTCCTCAAGAGATGGCAGCAGCGTCAAAGTTTAAAAACGAAAGTTCGAATTTTCCTCAAGAGATGGCATTATCGGCAATGTTTAAACATTAGTTCGAATTTCATCCAAGTGATGGCAGCAGCGTAAAAGTTTAAAAACAATAGTTCCGGTTTTCCTCAAGAGATGGCAGCAGCGGCAAAGTTTGATTACGATAGTTCGATCTTTAATCAAGAGATGGCAGTAGCGTCAAAGTTTAATGACAAAGGTTCGAATTCTCCTCAAGAGTTGGAAGCAGCGGCAAAGATAAAAACATTAGTTCGAATTTTCCTTAAGAGATGGCAGCTGCAGAGAAGTTTAAAAAAAAATAGTTCCGATATTTCTCAAGAGATGGTAGGTGCGGCAAAGCGTAAAAACAATAGTTCGATTTTTCCTCAAGGGATGGCAGCAGCGTCAAAGTTTAATGATGATCGTTCGAATTTTCCTCAATACTTGGCAGCAGCGTCATAGTTGAAAAACAGAAGTTCCGATTTTCCTCAAGACATGGTAGCAGCATCTAAGCTAAAGAGCAATACTTCGATTTTTCCTCAAGAGATGGCAGCAGTGTCAATGTTTAATGACGAAAGTTCAAATTTTCCTCAAGAGATGGCAGCATCGGCAAAGTCAAAACGTAAGTTCGAATTTCATCCAAGAGATGGCAGCAGCGTAAAAGTTTAAAAACAATGGTTCCGATTTCCCTCAGGAGATGGCAGCAGCGCCAAAGTTTGACAACGATAGTTCGATTTTTCCTCAAGAGATGGCAGTAGCGTCAAAGTTTAATGACGAAAAGTCGAATTTTCCTAAAGAGTTGGCAGCAGTAGCAAAGTTAAAAAACAAGAGTTCCGTTTTCCTCAAGAGATGGCATCAGTGGAATATTTTTAAAACAATAGTTTGTGTTTTCCTAAAAAGATGGCAGTAGCGGTAAAGTTTATTAACGATAGTTCGAAATTTCTCCAAAAGATGGCAGCAGCGTCTTAGTTGAAAAAAAAAGTTCCAATTTTCCTCAAGACATGGCAGCAGCGTCCAAGCTAAATGACGAAAGTTCGAATGTTTCTCAAGAGATGGCAGCATCGGCAAAGTTTTAACATTAGTTCGAGTTTCTTCCAAGAGATGGCAGCAGCCTAAAATTTTAAAAACAATAGTTCCGATTTCCCTCAAGAGATGGCAGCAGCGGCCAAGTTTGATAACGATAGTTCGATTTTTCCTCAAGAGATGGCTGTAGCGTCAAAGTTTAAAGACGAAAATTCGAATTTTCCTAAAGAGTTGGCAGCAGCGGCAAAGTTAAAAACATTAGTTCGAATTTTCCTCAGGAGTTGGCAGCAGTATCAAAGATAAAAAACAAAAGTTCCGATTTTCCTCAAGAGATAGCAGCAGTGGAAAACCATTAATACAATAGTTCGTGTTTTCCTCAAAAGATGGCAGTAGCGGTAAAGTTTAATAACGATAGGTCGAAATTTCCTCAACAGATGGCAGTAGGATCAATGTTTAAAAACAAAAGTTCCAATTTTCAGCAAGGGATCACTGAAGGTGCTTTATTAAATTTTCATCTCCTAATTTTCTTAAATTAAGTACAGAACCTGAAATTTAAAAATTACATTTTTACCATTTTTAGTGCAAACATATTATTTTTAAAACTTCAGAAATCCTAAAATAAGTTTCACTTTGTTCTTCAATCAATACTTCAATTCCTCAAAGCAAAACTAGTATATTTTTTCTTAAAACTACAATTTCATATTTTATCAAATATCTCAAACCATAAATTTATAACTATTTCAGTAATTGATTTAGAAATTCATGTATTTTAAAAATAAAGGTATTATGTATGAAAACTAAAATTAAGCCATTATTTGGAGATTTCGAAGGCAAAACCTCATTTGAAGTAAAATAAATATAAAGAAGCAACAAGGCTATGTAGCATATGTACAACTTGATATTCGAGTAGTAACTGAGAATCTTGATTTTATTCCTTCAAACAACAAACCTTCACTAACTCCTTGAGCTGTTCGTCGCAATTTATCACAAATATTTTCCAACTCATTTTATTCTTACACTTTTGCTATAGTTACCATCTTGTGTAATTATTAATCCGGACGTCAAGGTTACTTTTTTCTCTTAACACGAAGCAACATTTGCGACAAAAACTTTTTCTAAAATAGACCATCCTTCTGCCCGTACCGAATATTTCAACGGTCGCTAGAAACCCTTCTTCCGTATTTTTTTATGCAAAATTATGGTATTTGTCGCAAAAGTGAGATTGGTTTATGATAAAGATAATCACTCTCCGGTCCGGATTGCAAGCTACAATTGGTTTGCATGGTTATTTGGCTTCACAGGTTTTATTATGCCTTATATTCATTATGACGAAAACTACGTAGCTCCTGACTCGATGTACGCTACAAAAGGTGAAATATGTGCGGCGCCGATGGGATGTGTTTGGTGGTAAGGGTTTCTTTTGTTACATTGAAGAAAATTGGCCTTTTCTTACAGTAAAATTACAAAAAATGGCATTTGATTCTGAACAACCCCCCTAGCACCCCTGGTTCATTCCATGGACCCGTAAGATCACAAAGCATAAGTAATTCCCAAATAAACCTTTTCGAATTATAATTGCTCACTGATTTTTGGCATAATCACACATTCCGATAACTTAAATACTGCGTATTACATACTACTTTGGATAATATTTATTTTTTTTCGACATTTTCATACTTCAGTACCATCCCACCCAACATCCCTGTTTACTCAGTGCGCCCGTATGTTAGTTATTATTTACGAATTATAGGCTATTCGAGACATGGAACTCGACGATCACCGGTACTTCTGACGTCAAAAGGCCACAACTAAGACTTTAAACATGGTTTCCGGTGGCCATTCCTGTCCGTCCGTTACTGTAGTCGAGTTATCTCAGTCACTGTTGTAGATACTAACTTGCATTAAATAAAACTATAAGCCGCCATCATTGATGCAAAATCCCTGAAAATATCATCGAAATCGTGTTATATCTAGTGGGTAAAAAACATAATGGCTGATGGTGCCAAACTGCAATTTTACCGTAAATTTGAATGGATTAGATGCTCTTATAAACAACGATTAAATGAATGTTTATATTCTGCATGTAATAAAATTAAACCTCACTACCTTTTTGGTCTATCATACGATGCTGGAGGATGGCTACAACTTTACAAATCGCCGTTCAATTCTTCAAATATTACAAACACCGAAAATGGGAAATCTTTACGTTCTTCGCTAACTCCATTCCCGTCAATCGCTAAATACACATTATTTTAAAAGGATTAGATTTAGTACATAATTTATAAGAATATACTTCAAAACGTACACGAGGTACAAGAATATTTATACGCATCCAGTTGAATTGATCGACAGATATAATTTTCGGTAAACCACAACTATAAAACTCATTCATTTATTCGAGGGAATGGGTATGTTTACACATGGTAACTTCGTCAAAATTTTCGTATATTTAATCGAAATTCTCGCAATTTCAAATCAAAAACGCTATTTCTTGACCTAAATAAGAATCTTTAATCTATTTCTCTTCTTTTGATGCTAGTTTCGAACTATCATGGGCTTGAATCCAGATGGATTTCATACGAAATATATTTTTTCTTTCTTCAGGCTTAATTAAAATGAAAAAAATTACAAATTTTTATTTTAGGGAGACCTGACAAATTCTAGAAGAAACAAATTGTATATATTATTTTTTGGCCAAAAACGTTTGTTTGAATAGTTTGTTAGAAGAATGTGCAAAAAAATAAGCTCAAGAACGTTTACGTTAAGAAAAAACAATGATTCATTATTACTGTAATAATAAGATTTCTATTGGAGGAACGCAAAAAGAAGATAATATATACTCGAGAATACTTATCCGAACTAATGCCATTCAAATACGAAAACTGAAATCGGAAAAATATTTCAATAGTTTGTTTTCAATGGAAAAGAGATTACTAAAAATATACCTAGAAAGAACATTTTCCTTTAGGAAAAATACGGGTAGAGTAACAAATACTCAATAATATCTCGTACAACCAGAATCAGGAAAGAGGAGGTTATACATAACTAATATCAGATATTTTTCAAGTTCCTGTAATATATAAATAAAAATCTCATATACCTTAAAATTATGAAGAATCTACGTATTTTACCATCTAAAGTCCACATTTGTTCAAGAGATGGCACTAGTCTAGAAGTTAAGTACGTATTTTTCTCAAGAGATGGAAGCAGTGTCAAAGGTTAAAACATTAGTTCAAATATTCCTCAAGAGATGGTAGCAGTGTCAAAGTTTAATGACGATAGTTCAAACTTTCCTCAAAAGATGGCAGCAGCGTCATAGTTGAAAAACAGAAGTTCCGATTTTCCTCAAGACATGGTAGCAGCATCAGAGCTAAAGAGCAATGCTTCGATTTTTCCTCATGAGATGGCAGCAGCGTCAAAGTTTAATGACGAAAATTCGCATTTTCCTCAAGAGATGGCAGCAGCGTCAAAGTTTTATGTCGAAAGTTCGAATTTTCCTCAGGAGATGGCAGCATCGGCAAAGTTAAAACATTAGTTCGAATTTCATCCAAGAGATGGCAGCAGCGTAAAAGTTTAAAAACAATAGTTCCGATTTTCCTCATGAGACGGAAGCAGCGTCAAAATTTGATATCGATAGTTCGATTTTTCCTCAGGAGATGGCAGTAGCGTCAAAGTTTAATGACCAAAGTTCGAATTTTTCTCAAGAGATGGCAAAATCGGCAAAGTTAAAACATTAGTTCGAATTTCATCCAAGAGATGGCAACAGTGTAAAAGTTTAAAAACAATAGTTCCGATTTTCCTCAAGAGATTGCAGCAGCAGCAATGTTTAAAAAACAAAAGTTCCGATTTTCCTCAAGAGATGGCAGCAGCGGAAAAGCTTTAAAACAATAGTTCGTGTTTTCCTCAAGAGATGGCAGTAGTGGTAAAGTTTAATAACGATAGTTCGAAATTTCCTCAAGAGATGACAGCAGTATTAAAGTTTAAAAACAAAAGTTCCACATTTCAGCAAGAGATCAAAGCACGTACTTTATTTAATTTTTATCTCCTAATTTTCTTAAATTAAGTACAGAACTTGAAATTTAAAAATTAAAATTTTACCATTTCCAGAGTAAACATATTAGTTTTTAACTACAGAAATCCTAAAATAAGTGTCACTTTGTTCTTCAGTCAATACTTCAATTCCTCAAAGCAAAAGTACTATATTTTTAAAGATTTGCGATTTTTTCTTAAATTCGTGAACTACAATTTAATATTTTATTAATTATCTCAAACCATAAATTTATAACTATTTCAGTAATTGATTTAGAAAATCATGTATTTGAAAAATAAAGGTATTATGTTTGAAAACTTAAATTGAGCCATTTATTGGAGATTTCGAAGGCAAAACCTCATTTGAGGTAAAATAAATATAAAGAAGCAACAAGGCTATGTAGCAAATGTTCAACTTGATATTCGAGTAGTAACTGAGAATCTTGATTTTATTCTTTGAAATAACCGACCTTCACTAACTCCGTGAGCTGTTCGTCGCAGGTTATCACATATATATTCCAACTCATTTTTCTTTTACACTTTTGCTATAGTTACCATCTTGTGTAATTATTAATCCGGACGTCAAGGTTACTTTTTTTTCTTAACACGAAGCAAAATTTGCGACAAAAACGTTTTCTAAAATAGAACATCCTTCTGCCCGTTCCGAATATTTCAACGGTCGCTAGAAACCCTTCTTCCATATTTTGTTATGCAAAATTATTGTATTTGTCGCAAAAGTGAGTTTGTGTTATGATAAAAATAATCACTCTCCCGTCTGGATTGCAAGCTACAGTTGGTTTGAGAGGTTATTTGGCTTCTAAGGTTTTATTATGCCTTATATTCATTAGGACGAATACTACGTAGCTCCTGACCCGATGTACGCTACCAAGGGTGAAATATGTGCGGCGCTGATGGGATGAGTTTGGTGGTAAGGGTTTCTTTTGTTACATTGAAGAAAATTGGCCTTTTCTTACAGTAAAATTACAAAAAATGGCATTTCCTTCCAAACAACCCCACCTAGCACAGGTGCTTCACTCCATGGACCCGTAAGATCACAAAGCATAAATGATTCCCAAATAAACTTTTTCGAATTATATTTGCTCACTGATTTCCGGCATAATCACACTTTCCGGTAACTTAAATACTGCGTATTACATACTACTTTGGATTATGTTTATTTTTTTTTGACATTTTCATACTTCAGTACCATCCCACCCAACATCCCTGTTTACTCAGTGCGCCCGTATGTTAGTTATTATTTACGAATTATAGGCTATCCGAGTCTTGAAACTCGAGGATCACCAGTACATCTGACGTCAAATGGCCACAAGTAAGACTTTAAACATGGTCTCCGTTGGCCATTCCTGTACGTCCGTTACTGTAGTCGAGTTATCTCAGTCACTGTTGTAGATACTAACTTGCATTAAATATAACTATAAGCCGCCATCATTGATGCAAAATCCTTGAAAATATCATCGAAATCGGGTTAAATCTAGTGGGTAAAAAAATAATGGCTGACATTGCCAAACTGCAATTTTACCGTAGATATGAATGGATTAGATGATCTTAAAAACAACGATTAAATAAATGTATATATTCTGCATGTAATAAAATTAAACCTCATTACCTTTTTGGTCTATCATACGATGCTGGAGGATGGCTACAACTTTACAACTCGCTGTTCAATTCTTCAAAGATTACAAACACCGGAACTGGGAAATCTTTACGTTCTTCGCTAACTCCATTCCCGTCAATCACTATATACACATTATTTTAAAAGGATTAGATTTAGTACATAATTTATAAGAATATACTTCAAAACATACACGAGGTACAAGAATATTTATACGCATCCAGTTGAATTGATCGACAGAAATCAATTTTCGGTAAACCACAACTATAAAACTCATTCATTTTACGAAAAAGACGATAAACAATTACATTGAAAAAATAAAGCTTGGTTGCAACAGAGTAGTTATTAATATTGGAATTTAAAAAAATTCATATCGTCAAGGGAATGGGTTTTTTTACACATGGTAATTTCGTCAAAATGTTCATATATTTTATCGAAATTCTCGCAATTTCAAATCGAAAACGATATTTCTCGACCAAAAGAAGAATCTTTAATCTATTTTCCTTCTTTTGATGCTAGTTTTGAACTATCATGGGCATGAATCCAGATGGATTTAATGCGAAATACATTTATTTTTTCAGGTTAAATTAAAATAAAAAAATTACAAATTGTGATTTTAGGGAGACGTGACCTATTCCAGAAAAAACAAATTGTATATATATTCTTTTTTGGCCATTAACGTTTGTTTGAATAGTTTGTTAGAAGAATGTGCAAAAAAATGCTCAAAAAAGTTTATGATAAGGAAAAAAATGATTCATTATTACTGTAATAATAAGATTTCTATTGGAGGAATGCAAAAAGAAGATAATTTATACTCGAGAATACTTATCCGATCTAATGCCATTCCAATATGAAAACCGATATCGGAAAAATATTTCAATAGTTTGTTTTCAATGGAAAAGAGATTACTAAAAATATCCATAGAAAGGACGATTTCCATTAGGAAAAATACGGGTAGAGTACCGAATACTCAATAATATCTCGAACAACCAGAATTAGGAGAGAGGAGGTTATACATAACTAATATCAGATATATTTCAAGTACCTGTAATATATTAATAAAAATCTCATATACCTTATAATTAGGAAAAATCTACGTATTTAACCATCTAAAGTCCACATTTGTTCAAGAGACGGCACTAGTCTAGAAGTTAAGTTCGTATTTTTCTCAAGGGATGGAAGCAGTGTCAAAGGTTAAAACATTAGTTCAAATTTCCTCAAAAGATGGCAGCAGCTTCATAGTTGAAAACAGAAGTTCCGGTTTTCCTCAAGACATGGTAGCAGCATCAAAGCTAAAGAGCAATGCTTCGATTTTTCCTCAAGACACGGCAGCAACGTCAAAGTTTAAAAACAATAGTTCCGATTTTTCTCAAGAGATGGTAGTTGCGGCAAAACTTAAAATCAATAGTTCGATTTTTCCTCAAGAGATGGCAGCAGCGTCAAAGTTTAATCACGATAGTTCGAACTTTCCTCATAGATGGCAGCAGCGTCATAGCTGAAAAACAGAAGTTCCGGTTTTCCTCAAGACATGGTAGAAGCATCAAAGCTAAAGAGCAATGCTTCGATTTTTCCTCAAGAGATGGCAGCATCGGCAAAATTACAACATTAGTTCAAATTTCATCCAAGAGATGGCAGCAGCGTAAAAGTTTAAAAACAATAAATCCGATTTTCCTCAAGAGATAGCAGCAGCGTCAAAATTTGATAAGGATAGTTCGATTTTTCCTCAGGAGTTTTCAGTAGCGTCAAAGTTTAATGACGAAAGTCTGAATTTTTCTCAAGAGATTGCAAAATCGGCAAAGTTAAAACATTAGTTCGAATTTCATCCAAGAGATGGCAGCAGCGTAAAAGTTTAAAAACAATAGTTCAAATTTTCCTCAAGAGATGGCAGCAGCTGCAAAGTTAAAACATTAGTTCGAATTTAACTCAAGAGATGGCAGCAGCAGCAAAGTTTAAAAACAAAAGTTCCGATTTTCCTCAAGAGATGGCAGCAGCGGAAAAGCTTTAATACAATAGTTCGTGTTTTCCTCAAGAGATGGCAGTAGCGGTAAAGTTTAATAACGATAGTTCGAAATTTCCTCAAGAGATGGCAGCAGTATCAAAGTTTAAAAACAAAAGTTCCAATTTTCAGCAAGAGATCACAGCAAGTGCTTTTTTTAATTTTCAACTTCCAATTATCTTATATTAAGTACAGAACTTGAAATTTGAAAATTAAATTTTACCATTTTTAGAGTTAACATATTATTTTTAAGCTTCGGAAATCCTAAAATAAGTTTCACTTTGTTCTTCAGTCAATACTTCAATTCCTCAAAGAAAAAGTACTATATTTTTAAATATTTGCGATTTTTTCTTAAATTCGTGAACTACAATTTAATATTTTATTAATTATCTCAAACCATAAATTTATAATTATATCAGTAATTGATTTAGAAATTCATGTATTTGTAAAATAAAAGTATTATGTGTGAAAACTTAAATTAAGCCATTATTTGGACATTTCGAAGGCAAAACATCATTTGAATTAAAATAAATATGAAGGAGCAACAAGGCTATGTAGGAAATGTACAACTTGAATTTCGAGTAGTAACTGACAATCTTGATTTTTTTCCTTCAAATAAACGACCTTCACTAACTCCTTGAGCTGTTCGTCACAATTTATCACTAATATTTTCCAACTCATTTTTCTCTTAAACTTTTGCTATAGTTACCATCTCTTGTAATTACTAATCCGGACGTCAGGGTTACTATCTTTTTCTTAACACGAAGTAACATTTGCGACAAAATCTTTCTCTTAAATAGACCATCCTTCTGCCCGTTCCGAATATTTCAACGGTCGCTAAAAACCGTTCTTCCATATTTCTTTATGCAAAATTATTGTATTTGTCGCAAAAGTGAGTTTGTTTTATGATAAAGATAATCACTCTCCAGTCCGGATTGCACGCTACAGTTGGTTTGCAAGGTTATTTGGCTTCAAAGGTTTTAATATGCCTTATATTCATTAGGACGAATACTACGTAGCTCCTTATCCGATGTACGCTACAAAGGGTGATATATGTGCGGCGCCGATTGGATGAGTTTGGTGGTAAGGGTTTCTTTTGTTACATTGAAGAAAATTGGCAATTTCTTAAAGTAAAATTACAAAAAATGGCATTTCTTTCCAAACAACCCCCCCTAGCACCCCTGCTTCACTCCATGGACCCGTAAGATCACAAAGCGTAAATGATTCCCAAATAAACTTTTTCGAATTATAATTGCTCACTGATTTTCGGCATAATCACACTTTCCGGTAACTTAAATACTGCGTATTACATACTACTTTGGATAATATTTGTTTTTTTTTCGACATTTTCAAACTTCAGTACCATCCCACCCAACATCCCTGTTTAGTCACTGCGCAAGTATGCTAGTTATTATTTACGAATTTTAGGCTATCGAAGACATGAAACGCGATCATCACCGCTACATATGTCGTCAAAAGGCCACAACTAAGGCTTTAAACATGGTCTCCGGTGGCCATTCCTGTCCGTCTGTTACTGTAGTCGAGTTATCTCAGTCACTGTAGTAGGTACTAACTTGCATTAAATATAACTATAAGCCGCCATCATTGATGCATAATCCCTGAAAATATCATTGAAATCGGGTTAAATCTAGTGGATAAAAAAATAATGGCTAACGGTGCCAAACTGCAATTTTACCGTGAATACAAATGGATTAGAAGCGCTTAAAAACAACGACTAAATCCATGTTTATATTCTGCATGTAATAAAATAAAATTTATTTACCTTTTTGGTCTATCATACGGTGCTGGAGGATTGCTACAACTTTACAACTCGCCGTTCAACTCTTCAAAGATTACAAACACCGAATCTGGAAAATCTTTATCTTCTTCGCGAAAACCATTCCCTTCAATCGCTTAATATACATTATTACAAAAGGATTAGATTTAGTACATAATTCAGAAGAATATACTTCAAAACTTACGCAACGTACCAGGATACATATACGCAACCAGTTGAATTGATCGACAGAAATCAATTTTCGGTAAACAACAATTATAAAACTCATTCATTTTACGAAAAAGACGGTAAAAAATTACATTGATATAAATAAAGCTTGGTTGCTACAGACTCGTCAACAAAATTCGAATTAAAAAAAATTCAAATCGTTAGGGGAATGGGTTTGTTTACACGTAGTAGTTTCGTCAAAAATTTTGTATATTTTATTGAAATCCTCGCAATTTTGAATCGAAAACAATATTCATTGACCCAAATAAGAATCTTTAATCTATATCCTTCTTTTGAAGCTAGTTTCGAACTATCATTGGCTTGAATCTAGAAGGATTCCATAGGAAATACATGTACTTTTTGCAGACTTAATTAATATTTTAAAAATAATTACAAATAGTGGTCCCAGGGTTACCTGACAAATTCCAAAAGAAACAAATTGAATATATATTCTTTTTTTGCCATAAACCTTTGTTTGAATAGTTTGTTAGAAGAATGTGCAAAAAATATATTCAAAACATTTTACGTTATAAAAAACACTGATTCATAATTAATTGCAATAATAAAATTTCTATTGGAGGAATGCAAAAAGAAGATAATATATACTCGAGAATACTTATCCGAATTAATGCCATTCAAATATGAAAACTGAAATCGGAAAAATAATTCAGTAGTTCGTTTTCACTGTAAAAGAGATAACTAAAATATCCATAGAAAGGACAATTTCCATTATGAAAAATACGGAAGGAGTAACGTATACTCAATAATATCTCGTACAAAAGGAATTTGGAAAGAGGAGGTTACACTTAAAAAATATCGGATATATTTCAAGTATCTGTAATATATTAATAAAAATCCCTTATTCCTTAAAATTTGGAAGAATCTGCGTATTTTAACAACCAAAGTCCAATTTTTTTTCAAGAGATGGCACTAGTCTAGAAGTAAAGTTCGAATTTTCCTCAAGAGATGGCAGCAGCGGCAAAGTTCAAAACATTAGTTTGAATTTTCCCCAAGAGATGGCAGCAGCGTCAAAGTTTAAAAACAAATTTTCCGATTTTCCTCAAGAGATGGCAGCAGCGGCAAGGCTTAAAAACGATAGTTCGAATCTTATCAAGAAATGACAGCACATGTTTTATTGAATTTTCAACTCCTAATTTTTCTATATAATTTCCGAAGTGTCTGTCCGTCCCCCCTTTATTTCAGAAACTGTTTGACTTAGAGATTCGAAACAAACAGCATTGTGTGGAAAACTATTCCCATTACTAAGAAAGCCCGGGTTCGAACCCAGGAGTCCATAATAGGGTTCCATAAGGAATCCACGTAAACTTAGCTTGTATCGGTTGCAGGCCTTATTTCTTTTGCAAAATTAAATTAGAAAGAATGTTAAAACTCGGGAATACAATCAAAAGAAGGGTAATCAAATCAAGTTTCTTATTTAAGTCGTGCAATAGAGATTTCGAGTAGAAACTCCCAGTATTTTGATTAAAAAGAAGAAATATTTGTGAGATTTTTCAGCTTATAAACAAGTCCGTTCCCATTAACGACGAATGCGGTTGTTGAATTTACTCAATAAACCATATCGAGAATTAAGGCCCCTGTTGACGTCATGATTGTTTATAGCAACTTAACTATTTACAGATGATTCCGCGGATTTGGCGTTATAGCGTGTCAACTAAATTACCTTATGTGAAATCTGGAGATTATTTTTATACTCCCTGGCAAGTTGAAGACCTTTTTTAATGTAATATTCTGGGTTAAATTATAAAGCATTTTGATTTACGACATCGTATTTCCGCGGTCAACGAAAATGATTAACCTGATTAAGTAAGTGAAGGTCTTTCTTAATATGGTATTTGTTTTATTTGAGGTGTTGAAATTCTAGTGGTGAAGTAGCAGGTTATTAAAAATATGATTTTATGTATTGTTAATTGTTGAAAGTGAAAAATTCTGTCTTTTTTCGAAACCGTATAGAAATATCTAATGCTGCGTAAATTATAGCCGCAGTAGCAATATCAACGTTCAATTATAATTACGAGCATCGTGATCAACTTACTGATTTATGCATTTCGTTATGAATATATAGTGTGATTTACTTAGGTGTTTACTGGACGGAGTGCCATGTCGAAATAAAACTCTGATATTGAAAACAGCTAACCCAAATGACAATACATATTTAACATACTGTACGCTGAAATTTATTAATTTGACCTCAGCCGAAGAATATGTTATAATTCTTAAACATCTTGAACATAAGTTTGTTTTCGGGATAAGAAACTATACAGATAACCACAAAATGTAAATTTACTTAAGCCACTATGCACCTTCTCAACGGAGGTAGGTGGTGTCTGTATTTATTGATTACTGTGAAGATTCTACGCTGAATATATTTTGTGGGTCCAGGAAATAATTTATTTTAGAAGTTTTTCATTAGTTACTGGAGAAGGAATTAATATATCAGATCATTTACACTGCTAATATTTTCCCCAGCCATACGTCACTCGCAGAGTACATAAATCTAAAAATCTTAAACCAAGTCCCGTACACAGGCATATCGGCAAAGTGTTTACCGAGATCAAACTAGCATTTTTCGAAGCTTTATCACTTGGATCCAAAAGGAACTTTCCTGACATATTTCTGAGTGAGACTGCCAATGTTATTATTCGATCGAAAATATTTTCAGCAATAAAATAATTGCAAATATTTATTAGGTTTTTAATCAAATACTTTTCTGCTCACTTAACCCAATGCACTTATCATATAATGAATTTCGACTTACGAGCATAGCTCCACAGACTTATTTCGGTAAAGTTGTCCCTCTATTGTCATGACTTTTATCGTTTCATCCTAAAATGGCGCTGTATCTTGCACTTAATCATTCCCAAGATCTACGACTACGTTTTTGGGCATTAATTAACATACCACTACATTTTATACGAGTCACGAATTCTCACTAACAACCTCATGTTATAAGTATAGCCAAGATAAAACAATGAAACATACCTTCTGGTTCCATGATACACCATTTCTTATTTAATGTCTATAGTTTTTTCTTCACGTAAGAAATACAACAATGACGTCTTTTTCCATTCTCGGAATTACACTTATTCAGTTACTGACGATATCCTCTCAATGATGACCAGTCGAAAGTTTGCGGCTTCAGTCGGCGTAGAAAGAATAAAATTGCTCCTTTAGGAGATAAAAGTCAGAGGGGAAGAAGCTATTATGTATGCCTCTTTTCATACGTAGATACATTTTCATACATTGTTACCGAAAAGCTCATTCAGATACTAGAACCTGCCTTTAGATATAAAGAAGATGTAAGCCAAGGGAGAAGAAGCTATATGTAAGCCTCACTTTCATATGTAGATACATTTTGACACATTGTCACGGAAAAGATCATCAACCTGCGTAAAATTGAATATTGAGTTCGAGTGGATTTGTAGACTTAATTGTGACTTACATTTCTTGGTATATTAGTTTCGAAAGTCTGGTATTCGCTATTCAACAACAATTATGAAGAATTTGTTACGATCAAGGTTATTACACTGATATTCATGAAATTAAAAATCCCCGTTGAGAATCAACGGGTACTTCTGCTAGTATATCTATAAAAATGCCTGTATGTTTGTATGTATGTATATTCCAGATAATCTCGAAAACTAGACGTTGCACAACGTTCAAACTTTTAACATCGTTAAATGTTTTTCCGGGGATGATCAAGTGGTATTTATAATTTCCCGAAAGTCCATGGTTCGAACCCAGACGAGTAAAATAGTTTGCATAAGAAATACACGTAAAGTTAATTTTTTTCGTTGCAGGGTTCATTACTTTTGAAAAAGTAAATTAGAAAGAACGATCGTAAGAAGTCGAAACGAGCATCAAAAGAAGGAAAATAGAATGAAGATTTTTATTTTGGTCGAGAAATATCGTTTTTGATTCGAAATTGCGAGAATTTCGATAAAATATACGAAAATTTTGACTAAATTACCATGTATAAACAAACCCATTCCCTTGACGATACAATTTTTTTAAATTCGAATTTTGTTGACGAGTCTGTAGCAACCAAGTTTTATTTACATCAACATAATTATTTACCGTCTTTTTCGTATAATGAAATGAGTTTTATATCAGTGGTTTACTGAAAATGGATTTCTATCGATCAATTCAACTGATTGCGTATAAATATCCTGGTACGTTGCTTAAGTTTTGAAGTATATTCTTCTGAATTAAGTATTAAATCTAATCTATTTGCATTGATGTATATATAGCAATTTACGGAAATGGAGTTTGCAAAGGACGAAAAGAATTCCCAGATTCCTAGTTGGTTATCCTTGATGAGTTGAACGGCGAGTTGTTAAGTTGTAGCAAATCTCTAAAATCATATACCAGACCAAAAAGGTAAGGCAATTTTATTTTGTTAAATGCAGGATGCAAAAATTGATATTAACGTTGTTTTTAAGTGCTTCCACTCCATATTCGTTTACTATCCTTCTTTTATTGGTGTTTAATTTTTGTTTCTATTTTGACATTGCGATTACTTTTGTGTTTCGTGTTTATATTACACATTTTAAGATTGAGATACGAGTCAGCTCCATACTACATTTACTTTCCGTATAGAATATTCATATTTGGTTATTTGAGTGAAATTTATTTTATTTCTGTCATTTACGTTTAATGCTTGATTCATTTGCCCCCTTGTACCTGTATGAAAATGTGACTTTAAACGTGGTACTGCTTATCCTTATGTGATCTTAGAATATATTTATATATAAATATATTTCAAAACAAGGGAAATAGATAAAGATTCTTATTTTGGCTGAGAAACGTCGTATGCGATTTGAAATTGCGAGAATTTTGATAAAATATACGAAAATTTAGTCTAAATTTTCATGTTGTAAACAAACCCATTCCCTTGACGATCAAGGCAATTGTTGATTCCGAACTCATGTGTAATTCTATAAGAAGACATGGCGGATCAATGGCCAGTTAAAATAAATTTCGAAAATAAGAGTTGAAGATTTATGATGAAGAAAAAATTGAAGGGCATTTTAAAATTTGTTGTGACAAACAATATCCTTTGAAGAAACGCACGTTGAAAGGTACGAACATTTTTTCATTGATTTTTTCAATTTTCTTTAAGGGTCTGTGAAAACCGAGTTTTGTTTATGGTAACGTAATTGTTAACTGAATTTTCAATGAAATAAAACGATTATGAAATTCGTACGTTGATAGAATTTGCATTCTCGCTGTCAATTCCACTGATTTAAAATAATAACATGGTAAGTTGTGGACATCTCTAATATTATTTTTGAGTTTTGACGGAAATTACGGACGTTCTTATTTATTATGTTTAATCGGTCTTTGTTTTCTTTTAAGTTTTGAGCGACGAGTGGTCAGGAGCGAATAAGTAACGTTTCAAAGCCTAAAAAGGTAAAGCGATTTCAGTTATCTGTAGACCTCAAAAAATCTAAGATATTGTAGTAGAATGGGTAATCCCTTACTTCAATCCAAATCCAAACTACTGCCCGCGGCCCGCATCTGCTGTTTGATAGTTAATAAAGCTGAAAAGTTTGGAGACCCCTACTTGAAACGTAGTATATTGTGGATATCATAGACACAAGTATAATAGTTTTTGAAATCATTTCTCAGTTTTTCAATCACAAATGAATCAAGTCTATTCTACTGCACTATAATACTATGCTATTTTGTATTGAAAATTCTTACTGCAACAGGTGTAAAAACGTTTCAAAAACTTATGTAACATTAATGGCCGGTATTTTAATGTATATTTTGCGTTGTTTATAACTTTAATCTTCATATAAATGGCTTTGTCTTTTCATCATATTTTTCATCAGTTTCAATATTATGAAATTGCATGATTTTATGCATTGTTAATTGTTTAAAGTGAAAAATTCTGTTTTTTTTTTCGAAACCGTATAGAAATATCTAATGCTGCGTAAATTATAGCTGCAGTAGCAATATCAACGTTCAATTATAATTACGAGCATCGTCATCAACTTACTGATGTATGATTTACCTAGGTGTTTACTGGACGGAGTGCCATGTCGAAATAAAACTCTGATATTGAAAACAGCTAACCCAAATGTCAATATTTAACACACTGTACGCTAAAATTTATTAATTTGACCTCAGCCGAAGAATAGGTTATAATTCTTAAACATCTTGAACATAAGTTTGTTTTCGGGATAAGAAACTATGCAGATAACCACAAAATGTAAATTTACTTAAGCCACTATGCACCTTCTCAACGGAGGTAGGTGGTGTCTGTATTTATTGATTACTGTGAAGATTCTACGCTGAATGTATTTTGGGGGTCCAGGAAATAATTTACCTTAGAAGTTTTTCATTAGTTACTGGAGAAGGAATTAATATATCAGATCATTTACATTGCCAATATTTTCCCCAGCCATACGTGTCTCGCGGAGTACATACATATCGGAAGAGTGCTTACCGAGATCAAACTAGCATTTTTCGGAGCCTTATCACTTGGATCCAAAAGGAACTTTCTTGACATATTTCTGTGTGAGACTGCCAATGTTATTATTCGATCGAAAATATTTTCAGCAATAAAATAATTGCAAATATTTATTAGGTTTGTAATCAAATACTTTTCCGCTCACTTAACCCAATGCACTTATCATATAATGAATCTCGACTTACGAGCATAGCTCCACAGACTTATTTCGGTAAAGTTGTCGCTCTATTGTCATGGCTTTTATCGTTCCATCCTAATATGGCGTTGTGTCTTGCACCTAATCATTCCCAAGATATACGACTACGTTCCTGGGCATTAATTAACATACCACTACATTTTATACGTGTCACGAATTCTCACTAACAACCTCATGTTATAAGTATAGCCAAGATAAAACAATAAAACATACCTTCTGGTTCTATGATACACCATTTCTTATTTAATGTCTATAGTTTTTTCTTCACGTAAGAAATACAACAATGACGTCTTTGTCCATTCTCGGAATCACACTTATTCAGTTACTGAAGATATCCTCTCAATGATGACCAATGGAAAGTTTGCGGCTTCAATCGGCGTAGAAAGAAGGAAAATGCTCCTTAAGGAGATAAAAGTCAGAGGGGAAGAAGCTATTATGTACGCCTCTTTTCATACGTAGATACATTTTGATACATTGTTACCGAAAAGTTCATTCAGATACTAGAACCTGCCTTCAGAAGATATAAGCCAAGAGAGAAGAAGCTATATGTAAGCCTCACTTTCATATGTAGATACATTTTGACACATTGTCACGGAAAAGATCATCAACCTGCGTTAAATTGAATATTGAGTTAGAGTGGATTTGTAGACTTAATTGTAACTTACATTTCTTGATATATTAGTGTGGAAAGTCTAGTATTCACTATTTACCAACAATTATGAAGAATTTGTTACGATCAAGGTTATTACACTGATATTTATGAAATTAAATATCCCCGTTGAGAATCAACGGGTACTTCTGCTAGTATACTATATAAACATCATAAATTTCATTCTCAATCCATTTTCCTAGATAAAATCTTTAATGCGAACCAATATACAAACCATAAAGTCATCTACCTAAAGGCTGAAAGGGTCTTCTACCGGTCAACCATTAGCTGCTAAAATCGTGATGGGGTATAACTTCATATATGTTTACTTATCATCCCCGTTAAATTTCAACGGGCACTTCCACTAGTATATTTAAATTCAAAATTGTTAGCATTAGCGCGTCATCAACAACCAAGCTTTGTTTATAGCAACACCAGTGTTTTTTGATTATTTACGTGAAATTTATGTTTATCACCGTATTGAATGAATCTTCATTTCTCATATAAAGTAATTATATCTTCTTAGCATGGTAAGTTGGTAACTTTTTCATTCTTATTTTCCGATCTAAGTACTGATCGTTTCATTTAGCGTCCCACCGTGCATTTAATGAGTCAATCAAGATCATTGAAAAATCCCTGAATTCAGTGATTGCTTCCTTTGAAGTGTAAAGTATTGGATTTCAAGCAGCAAGGAATGACAATGCTTTTATACGTGACTGGAAAAAGGTAAACATATTTCGTGCTTTTAGATATAGAATTGGAAATTAAACCAAGAAATGTTTTAGTGGATCATTATTAGTGTGTTTAAGTATAGGTATTATCCACTTATATCTTTTGTTGATGGTGATAGTCATACTCATTGCAATTTTGTTACATCAAAAATATTATGTTTAAATGTTCGCGTTAAACGATTGCCGATACGTTATTAAGTTTGTTAGACTTTAAAATATGGAACACCTCTCTCAGATTATTGGCGGCTGTCCTTTATTTTTATGCATCGGTTCTATGTTGGCTGCTCAAATAAAATCATTACGAATAAGCTTCAATATGTATGTTGTATGTTGCATGGTTAATTATTCCAAAAAAAATCTAAGTTGTATTCATTTTACGGACTCTAGACAACTATCGAAAGAGATAAATATACATGTATTCTTTTACTTGCTGTAAAAATAGGCTGTATGTCTAGGTAAGGAAAAATTGGTTAACTGAATAAGAATATCGAATAATCATCATATCGAAGAATGACCTCTAAAACCATAGTTCACTTTCGAAATCTTTTTCGTTAATTTACTTCACATTTTCAGTTACATATACTATAAAAATTTCCTCTAAAGAAGTATTGCTGGTATTCGGTTTGCCTTTAGTTTAATATTAAACTCTGTATTTTTTCAGATATGTTACTCTATACATGAAAATATCATCTTTGAATATTTTAACTACAGGAATCATGTCCTAGATTATTATTTGCCGATATCACCGAAAATAATCGCAAATGGTTAAACGAATTGACAAAAAAATTAATCATTGATATTGAAATTTGGTTTTGCTCTTCTTGGCATATCTTCTTTCTATTGGTGTTCGTTTTAGAGGTACTGTGGGGTTAAAGAAGAATATATGGTATTTGTTTATAGTTGCGAGTTAAAATCATGCAAATTAGACAGAAAAATAAATGGGTAAGTAAAGGAAATATAGTTAATTTTTGTTATTTAGATTTCATGAATTTTGAGGAAAGATCGCGAGAAAAATTGGGAGCATTTCTTATCACTAACGATTAAATCTCTTAAATAAGATAACTCCTATAAGCTTCATATCTACTTTCGCTTGGATTACGGTTCCTCATTGCACGTTTATAAATATTCAGAAGACAGAATTTTTCGTCAACGGGATCTGAAAACGTAGAAATTAAATTAATGTTATTCAAGAGAAGAAGTAAGAGTTCACTCTGATTTTGCAACATAATGGTTAAATTATAATTTCGATTAATTTAAACAGATGCGCTGCTTACGTTCTCTATAGGATAATAATTTTCTTCACAATTCGTACAGTTAATTAAACAGCAGAGTTTTGGTTATAAAGTGTTAAGTAATAAAATTGAAGAACAGCCAACCCCATCTTAAGGAATAAATTAGGTGTTAATTCATAAAAGGACGAGTTTTAATTAGATTAACTACTTTACATTGTCATTCGTATGCGGCGTTTATTTGTTCATTCGTTTATTTGATAGTTGCGATGATTTCTGACACTCGCTTGCTGTTCGTCAGACATATTGGCCGTGCTAAGCGATTGGTTCGTTTTTCGTTTGTGGTTTGCAAGATCTGTGTGGCTTTTTTATGAATCGTCTGCATTCATTTCGTACTCAGCTGTTTCCTCTATTTGTTATAGCAACAATTGCATTAGTTTAGTCTGTGATTTACATTAGTGTAGCTGTATTTATGATTTCGTTAGTCACATAGAATGAAGAGAAGGATTGTTTATTTCATAAATTTAAGACTTATCATATCTAAATTTTTTCATATCAAAATTTCAATACTTTCGATTTAAATTCATTTTTCCTTTGAGAATCAACGGGCATTACGCTTGTTTTCTTAAATTATCAACAGACCTTGAAATTCCTGAAGAAAAATCGAACTATTGTGTATAAACCTTAACGCTGCTGCCATCTCTTGAGGAAAATTCGAACCAATGTTTTAACCTTTCACACTGCTTCCATCTTTTGTGGAAAATACGAACTTTACTTCTAGACTATTTCCATCTCTTAAAAAATGTGGACTTTAGTTGTTAAAATACATAGATTCTTCCTAATTTTAAGGAATATGAGATTTTTTATAAATATATTACAGGTACTTGAAATATATCCGATATTATTTATGTATAACCTCCTCTTTCCTATTTCCGGTTGTACGAGATATTATTGAGTATTCGCTACTCTACTCGTATATTTCCTAATGGAAATTGTCCTTTCTATGGAAATTTTTAGCAATCTCTTTTCCATTAAAAACAAACTATTGAAATAATTTTACCGATTTCAGTTTTCATATTTGATTGGCATTAATTCGGATAAATAATCTCGAATATATATTATCTTCTTTTTGCATTCCTCCAATAGAAATTTTATTATTACTGTAATTATGAATCAGTGTTTTTTATAACGTAAAACGTTTTGAATATATTTTTTGCCCATTCTTCTAACAAACTATTCAAACAAAAGTTTATGTCCAAAAAAGAATATATATAGAATCTGTTTCTTCTGGAATTTGTCAGGTCTCCCTAAAATCACAATTTGTAATTTTTTTATTTTTATTAAGTCTGAAAAGATTAAATGTATTTCCTATGAAATCCAACTGGATTCAAGCCCATGATAGGTTGAAACTAGCCTCAAAAGAAGGGAAATAGATTAAAGATTCTTATTTGGGTCGAAAAATATCGTTTTCGATTTGAAATTGCGAGAATAACAAAAGGTTATTTGGCTTCTAAGGTTTTTATATTGCCTTATATTTAATATGACGACTACTACGTAGCTTCTCCACCCGATTCATACTACAAATCGAGAAATATGTGCGGCGCCGATGGGATGAGTTAGGTGGTAAGTTTATCTTTTGTTACATTGAAGAAAATTGGCATTTTCTTACCGTAAAATTACAAAAAATGGCATTTCTTTCCGAACAGCCCCTCATAGAACCCCTACTTCACTCCATGGACCCGTATGCTGAGAAATCATAAACGATTCCGAAATACACTTTTTCGAATTATAATTGCTCACCGATTTTCGGCATAATCACACTTTCCGGTATCTTAAATACTGCGTATAACATACTACATTGGATAATATTTGTTTTTTTTCGACATTTTCAAACTTCAGTACCATCCCACCCAACATCCCTGTTTAGTCACTGCGCAAGTATGCTAGTTATTATTTACGAATTTTAGGCTATCGAAGACATGAAACGCGATCATCACCGCTACATATGTCGTCAAAAGGCCATAACTAAGACGTTAAACATTGTTTCCGGTGGCCATTCCTGTCCGTCCGTTAATTTAGTCGAGATATCTCAGTCACGGTAGTAGGTACTAACTTGCATTAAATATATCTATAAGCCGCCATCTTTGATGTATAATCCCTTAAAATATCATCGAAATCAGGTAAAATCTAGTGGGTAAAAAAATAATGGCTGACAGTGCCAAACTGCAATTTTACCGTAAATATGAATGGATTAGATACTCTTAAAAACAACGATTAAATGAAAGTTAATATTCTGCATCTAATAAAATAAAACCTCTTTACCTTTTTGGTCTATCATACGATGCTGGAGGATAGCTACAACTTTCCAACTCGCCGTTCAATTCTTCAAACATTACAAACACCGAAACTGGGAAATCTTTACGTTCTTCACTAACTCCATTCCCGTCAATCGCTAAATACACATTATTAAAACAGATTATATTTTGTACATAATTCAGAAGATTATACTTAAAAACTTACACGAGGTACAAGAATATTTATACGCAACCAGTTGAATTGATCGACAAAAATCAATTTTCGGTAACCCACAACTATAAAACTCATTCATTTTACGAAAAAGACGGTAAACAATTACCTTGAAAAATAAAGCTTGTTTGCTAGAGACTCGTCAACAATATTCGTATTTTAAAAAATTCATAACGTCATGGGAATGGGTTGTTTACACATGGTAATTTCATCAACCTTTTCGTATATTTATCGAAATTCTCGCAATTTCGAATCGAAAAAGATATTTCTCGACCAAAATAAGAATCTTATATCTATTTCCCTTCTTTTGATGCTAGTTTCGAACTATCATGGGTTTGAATCCAGATGGATTTCATAGGAAATACATTTATTTTTCAGATTTAATTAAAATAAAAACATTATAAATTGTGATTATAGGGAGGCCTGACAAATTCCAGAAGAAAGAAATTGTATAGATATTCTTTTTTGGACATAAACTTTTGTTTGAATAGTTTGTTAGAAGAATGTGCAAAAAAATATATTCAAAACATTTTACATTATAAAAAACACTGATTCATAATTCCTGTAATAATAAAATTTCTATTGGAGGAATGCAAAATGAAGATAATATATATTGGAGAATACTTATCCGAATAAATGCCAATCAAATATGAAAACTGATATCGGAAATATTGTTTCAATAATTTGTTTTCAATGGAAAAGAGATTACTAAAAATTTCCATAGAAAGGACAATTTCCATTAGGAAAAATACGAGTAGAGTAACGAATACTCAATAATATCTCGTACATCCGGAATTAGGAAAGAGGAGGTTATACATAAATAATATCGGATATATTTCAAGTACCTGTAATATATTAAAAAAATCTCTTATTCCTTAAAATTAGGAAGAATCTACGTATTTGAACAACTAAAGGCCACATTTTTTCAAGAGATGGCACTAGTCTAGAAGTAAAGTTCGAATTTTCCTCAAGAGATGGCAGCGGCGTCAAAGTTTTGAAACAAAAGTTCAAATTTTCCTCAAGAGATGGCAGCACCGTCAATGCTTAATAAACAATAGTTCGATTTTTCTTCAAGAGATGTCAGCAGCGGCAAAGTATAATGACGAAAGTTCGAATTTTCCTCTAAGGATGGCAGCAGCGGCAGAGCTTTCAAACATTACTTCGAATTTTCCTCAATAGATGGCAGCAGCGTCATAGTTTAATGACGAAAGTTCGAATTTTCTTCAAGAATTGGCAGCAGCATCAAAGTTAAAACATTAGTGTGAATTTTCCTCAAGAGATGGCAGCAGCAGCAGAAAAGTTTAAAAACAAAAGTTTCGATTTTCCTCAAGAGATGGCAGCAGCGGCAAAGCTTTAAAACAATAGTTCGTAATTTCCTCAAGAGATGGTAGCAGCGTCAATGTTTAATAACGACAGTTCGAATTTTCCTCAAGAGATGGCAGCTGTATCAAAGTTTAAAAATCTGATGTGGCCAGCACATGACTTTCTCCATATATATAAGATGTAAATATTTATCTACCGCAGTAATTTCGAACTCTATATTCCATCTAAACTTGGAATATGAGTGATTAATATTATATATTATCTTAGACGCCAAAAACATGATAAATAATGTTTTACGGGACATGATCGATGAAAAACGATGAAATTGGCCTTTCGCCCATAAAGCCCAGAGCGCCCACAAAGTACATAATCAGCAACTTCCGGTTTATCAGTATTTCACAAATAACTCCTAAAAAATCAATGATACAAAAATATGTTTCATACAAAAGTTATAGTAAATTACATTTTCTAAAACATTTATAAATAATAGTATATACCTAAATATCATATTTATGGAGATATTTTGAAAACCGGAAATGAGCTTTGAAGAATGAAGCTTAACTTCCTGTCAACCGATTCACTCCAAAAACTAATCAACTCTAGTTACTGTAATAAAAGTACTATATTTGAAATTTGGTGTTGATCCGACAAATAGTTTTCATGTTAGAGCGCCCACAAAGTACATAATCATCTTCTTCCGGTTTATCAGTATTTCACGAATAACTCCTAATCAACCGGTGATACAAAAATATGTTAAATACAAAAGTTATATTAAAACAGATTATCTAAAACTTTTATAAGTAATACAACAGACGTATATATCATATTTATGGAGATATTTTGAAAACCGGAAATGAGCTTTAATGAATAAAGCTCGACTTCCGGTTGATCAATTCACTCCAAAAACTAATCAACTCTGACAGCACACACCACAGTACTATATATGAAGTTTGGTATTAATACGACTAATAGTTTTCACGTTAGAGCGCCCACTATCACACACACACACACACATACACACAGACATCATTCCGAAAATGGTCAAAACGTGTTCTAGGGACCCCAAAACATGTATTTCCGTTGAAATCTCGAAGTTGAATTTTTTCATGAAAACAATACTTTCTCTATACTTCGTATATGGAGAAAGTAAAAACAAAAGTTCCCATTTTCAGCAAGAGATTACAGTACGAGCTTTATTTAATTTTCAACTCCTAATTTTCTTAAAGAAAGTAGAGACCTTGAAATTTTAAAATTGAATTTTTACCATTTTTAGAGTTAACATATTTTTTAAGCTTCAGAAATCCTAAAATAAGTTTCACTTCGTTTTTCAGTCAATACTTCAATTCCTCTAAGCAAAAGTACTATATTTTTAAGTATTTGCAATTTTTTCATAAATTCGTAAACTCCTTATTAATATTTTATAGCTGAAGCTTCCTCGAAAGAGTATTTGAAGTAAATTCATTATCTCTAACCACTAATATATAACTATTTCAGAAATTGATTTAGAAATTCCTGTATTTGAAAAATAAAGGTATTATGTGTGAAAACTTGAATTAAGCCATGATTTGGAGATTTAGAAGGCAAAACATCATTTGAAGTAAAATAAATGTATAGAAGCAACAAGGCTATGTAGCAAATGTACAACTTGAATTTCGAGTAGTAATTGAGAATCTTGATTATACTCTTTCAAATAACCGACCTTCACTAACTCCTTGAGCTGTTCGTCGCAAATTATCACAAATATTTTCCAACTCATTTTTCTTTTACACTTTTGCTATAGTTACCATCTTGTGTAATTATTAATCCGGACGTCAGGGTTACTATCTTTTTCTTAACACGAAGCAACATTTGCGACAAAAACTTTTTCTAAAATAGAGCATCCTTCTGCCCGTTCCGAATATTTCAACGGTCGCTAGAAACCCTTCTTCCATATTTTTTTAAGCAAAATCATTGTATTTGTCGCAAAAGTGAGTTTTTGTTATGATAAAGATAATCACTCTCCCGTCCGGATTGCAAGCTACAGTTGGTTTGCAAGGTTATTTGGCTTCAAAGGTTTTTATATTGCCTTATATTTAATATGACGACTACTACGTAGCTCCTCCACCCGATTTCCGCTACAAATCGTTAAAAAATGCGCGGCGTCGATGGGTTGAGTTGGGTGGGTAGGGTTCCTTTCGTTGAATTTAGATATTGCATATATTGTATAACATGAACGATTACTACGTAGCTCCTCCACCCTATATTCGCTAAAAATTGTGAATTATGCGCGGTGCCGATGGGTTGAGTTAGGTGGTAAGTGTTTCCTTCGTTATATTGAAGAAAATTGGCGTTTTCTTACAGTAAATTCCAAATATGGCATCTCTTTCCGAACATCCCCCCTAGCACCCCTGCTTCACTCCATGGATCCGTTAGATTGCATAGCATAAATGATTCCCAAATAAACTTCTTCGAATTGTAATTGCTCACTGATTTTCGGCATAGTCACACTTTCGGGGTATCTTAAATACTGCGTATTACATACTACATTGGATAATATTTGTTTTTTTTTCGACATTTTCATACTTCAGTACCTTCCCACCCAATATCCCTGTTTACTCAGTTCGCCGGTATGCTAGTTATTATTATTCAATTTAGGCTCTACGAGACATGAAACTCGACGATCACCGCTACATCTGGCGACAAAACGCCATAACTAGGACTCCAAACATGGTCTCCGGAGGCCATTCCTGTCCGTTTGTCACTAAAATCGAGATAACTCAGTCACTGTAGTAGGTACTAACTTGCATTAAATATAACCATAAGCCGCCATCTTTGATGCATAATCCCTGAAAATATCATCGAAATCGGGCTAAATCTAGTGGGGTAAAAATAATAATGGCTGACGGGGCCAAACTAAATTTACCGAGCAGTTTTTTACGTTTATGATTAATTTCGAGCATAATAAATTCGGGTCGCCCGCAGTAGTTTGGTTGTGAATGCTAAATTAGTTTATGTTGGAGATCATTACGTAAGTAAACACATACACCACCGCCTCTTTTACCAAATCTATCATTTTGGACTAGTTTAAAATTCGGAATATTAACGAGTGTAGACGAAATATTTTGTTTTAACCATGACTCGCTAACACCAATAATATCAATGTCATTGACTGTTCCTATAAGTTTAATTTCATCTAAGTGTCCCACTATACTCTGAGCATTGATGTGTACCGCCATGAGTGATCTTTTACGGAGTGTGATTATTTTGCGGAGACTTTTCGATGCTGTGCACAAATCATATGTCTGCGAGCTGGTAGTACAATGAGATGGAGACTCGATTAGGGAGATATGAGGACAAGTGAGTTTGGGAAGAATGAGTACGCGTTGGGATTCAGTGAGTCACTGCGTTTTGTTGGAAAGAATTGTGTAGCCAAGGGACTCAGGTAGGAAACACCGGGGGGTGAAAGAGCTCGTTTTTGACATGTTTGAATATGAGTAGGGCTGTTCCGAGAATTGTAAGTGTTCATGATTTAGCCAAGAGTAAATTACTTTAAGGAGTAAGAAATGAGAAGGAATTTCAACTGAATAGAATAACACGAAAGAGCTTATGCTCACGGCGAGAAAGAAATAGAATAAAAAAATTAGGGATCTTTAGAAGAAAAGGAAATATAATCTGAAGTGCAAGAGGTATAAAAGTTTATAAAGAGAGAAAGTAAAGAAGGTACAAAGGGTTAAGAAGAAAAAAAAAAGGAGAAAGAAACGAGTTAACAGAACTCACACTTAACTTAGTTTCATTATGAAGCCGGATACTGATGAGTCGGGAGCGTGGCTTGTCGATGGTCTGCTGAATCCTGTCGATGTCCTGGAGGGTTGTTGCTGTGTACTTGGTTTAATTGGGCCCTAACACCATCACCCTACCGTCAAAGGTCCACACATTCTCTCGGCCAAAGGAATCCTTGGCCTCATCAAGAAGTCTTTTCCTATATCTGGTTAGAGATTCAGTGATTAGGAACCCAGTCGTCTTCAGTGCCTTCTTGTTCCTCCACACGACTTCGCGGTCCGCATATGATATAAATTTCACTATCAACGGCCGGTTACGTTTGCTATTGCGGTGCCACTGGCCGATACGGTGGGACCTGTCGATGCAATTTACGGGTATTTTAACCCCAAGCTTATCCTCAAAAAATTTCACGGCAAGGTTAATGGGTGCTTCCCTGTCGATCTCCGGGAGCCCGTGTATAAGAAGACAGTTCCGACGGCTGTACTGCTCGAGAGCATCCAGCTGGCGTCCCTGCTCCTCCACTTGCTCCCGGAGCTTTTTCAGTTCCGTGTCTACTCGATTGAGAATAGCTTCTCTTAGGCTTTCCAGAACCTTAGCCTGGATGGCATTAATATCTACGTCTTTGCCTTTGGAATTGGACATCTCCTTACGGACTTCTTCCTTAACGGCATCCAGTATTTTGGGGGATATGCTTTCCTCAACAATCTCGGCGATGGAGACGGCCTCGCTGACCACGACCTTGCTACCTCTAGGCATCCTCGCGGCTGGGGGTAGAAAATGGTGATAGAATGGGTTAAGTGAAAGTTCAGGGAGACAGCTTACCACATCCGCACTCTATGACGACTGAAGAGAGATCTGCATGCAACCCATCTACTATGAGTGCCCTATTGCTGAACTTATTTTTATTATTCCTTTTTCCCCTTTCCATTTGCAGTAGGTAGTTGTTGGGCAAACAATGTGCAAAATGTAGGATGAAAAAAAAAAATTGTTTACCATGGTTTCAGCTAAAGGGACCATCATCAGGTGATGGTTATTTCCAATTTAGTGAGTTATTGTTTCCAATTTAATTAATTTCCAATTTAAATAGAAATTGAGTTAAGTTTCCTTTTCTCCTTTATCAATCCTACCACAAAGTCCTAGCCTAAGCAGTGGAGTCTATGAAATATATTTTGATGAAAATCAAGCTCATAAGTAGAACTCAGGACCCATACAAAAAAATTACAGTAAATTAATCACCATATTTATTGGTATGACACGCACCATGGTTTTAAGAAAATTTTTAAACTAAAAAAACTAAACTTTAAAATAAAATTTGGAATGGTTAGGATGCAATGCACTCTGCAGAGCAGCTGCCAACAACTAGGAGAGCTACTCTATCATTGCAATTTGCTAAGTAAAAGGTTATTAGTGAAGAAAAAATTGCTCTTTTTCAAATTCTTTTTATAACAAAGAATGATTTTAGATAGTAGGATACTTGTGCTGTCTGTGCCATGCACTATTGTTTCTATAATTGACAGTTATTAATAGGTCTTTTATAACTAAAATGAAATGTGCTACATAATCAGGAAAAATGCAATGTTTTGCATGTAAAAACTAGTAAGTGCACATTTGAGAGTAAATCAGCTGATTTTGAAAAGTCATTTACAAAATAAAACATCATAAATTACCTAAGAAAGATATTTTAACCAGATTTAAAAATGAATATAACTGTTGTTATGAAATTAATTTAAAATATATGCATTTAACAATTTGAATCAATACTAATTCATAATCAATTTGACCAAAATTTTTGAAAACATGGGCATGTTATATGCTGATGAATATGGTAATTACTTAGGTACAATTTATCATTATATTAGATAAATCAAATACTGTATGTAATTTTATATAAGTAGACCTTAACCCCATTCAGCTCGGCTAGCAAATTCTGCACTTGGGCCAGTAATTGAATCTAATTTTTAGTCGGGTATAATATTGTTAAAATTAGTTTAACTTTTTATCTTATTATTAAATATTAAAGACTACTGGAAAACCAAAAAATTAGATTCAGTTACTGAACAAAGTGTAGTAATTGTTAGAGATCGAGAAGGGAGCGGAGGATGCCAATGGGCATCCTCCACTCCAGGGTACCAATGGCCAGGCTGCCAATCGGCAGCCTCCGATGCAAATAGGTTAAAGCATAAAATCCTAATAAGAGAAATGTATACTTGAACTGTAGCGTTAGAGATGAAAGAGAACTTTCTTTAAAAATTTGTGAGTCTATTATTACATGAAAGTTTACAGTAGATTGTTGGCAGGACTTGATATCTTCCTTAATTTTAATGCAGCCCATTGGAATTACAAGCCCATCTTCCAATGGAAAAATGTCTCCACAAGAATGGAGCTCACTTGACATTAAGTGTAACATATAGTTTACTAAAAATAGTTAAACTTAATGTTAAATGGCTATTTGACCCTAGTTTGCTGAAAAAATGATGCTTGATGTGGTTTCTAGTACAGCTGCAAATTACTTAGAAAGAAGGCAGGAAGAAATAACAAGTACATAAAAATCTGATGTGACCAGCACTTTACTCCAAAATGCTTTCTTTGAGTATTACTCTGATCTTAGTTGATCAGGGTTCCAATATCCATCTTTTAACACTGTGAACCGCAGTTGTCTGGGGCCAGGAAACCTTAGGAGAAACCCTTGTTTACTCAAATATGAATCTGTTATAGCCTTTGCTTATTTATGATAGACAAGAGCAGCTGTATCTGGAATACAGCCATGGGATCTTAGAGCGGTCCTTATAATATTTACTCAATAAATAGTTGAGTTTTCATTCCATTTTTAAGGGTGAATTTAATGGGCCAACCTTTGTGCAGATACTAATTGTTAAACAGAAAAATGTGTCTACCCTTTGGATGCTTGGAAATGTGAGTCTAGGTGTACATGTAATGATATTTTTGGCCACTGCACAAATGTTGATATACCTAAAAATCTTGGATGAAAAATCTTTTATGTGAATACTGCTTTTTCAGTGATGAAATTTTCATCCAATCTGGGTTGAAATTGCAACTATCAAAAGTCTAATTTATGTACCAATCATTGAAAACAGAAATATTAACAGATTTATGTATAATTGTTTATACAAAAACCGATATACTATTAAAAAACTCATTGACAAAAGACTACCTTGGCCTATTTGTTATTGTAAATAGCATTAACCTTTGAACATTGACAGCCTTAGTGTTATATTTCATAAGCACTTACTAACATTTTCCAAAATTCACTCCCAATAAAAAATTCTATACTAGACTGCATGTATGTTAGAATGTGCATAAAATCTATAGAGAGTTGGTTTTTATTCGGATAAATAATAATTCTTAATTATTTGGTCAAAAACTATTGGGTTGACTTTTAACTAAGATGAAGTATTACTAGAATATAAACGGTAATAATATAATCCGTTAAAGGTATTGAGAAGGAAAATATTCCTGGAATGATCAACATTTTAAAAAGGGTGGGAAAAGCCATTGGGAAACTCAATAGGAGTCAGGCCACTAATCTTAAAATCATTATAAAGCTTACATTAGTCTATGAGGTACAAAGAAAAATGACTTAACACTCATATACAAAAGTATTCCCAGAACCTACAATTTCTTTTCTTAATGGCACTGTTATTCATTAACTCGGAGTTAGCAGCATCATAATAGCCTATTAGCCTCATTTGAATTCAAATTTATAGATAAGTGAACATTATATGCTACTAAAATTATATTAAAATTACAATAAATATTAAATTATGTTTGTGATTGGATTGGAGGATTTTTAATATTGTTTAACACATTTAATATTTGACTGAAATATTAAGCTGCAAGAGGGTTTCCATGCATTATTCAAGTCTTTATTTGACCATGGCTTCTCAAATTGGCTAATGATCCCAAGTGAAGTTAAAGTGGAAAATGTTCTCTTTCAGTTTACTAAGGGAGATATTATATAGTTTTTCTTTCTTGGATTTCTTGAACGATGGAATGCATGTGACAGTTCATTTAAAGTCAAAATAAATGAAATTGATTGATGACAAAGATGCTTTAGTGGAAGATGAAAGGGCTCAATTCTGGCTGAAATAATGTTTCTATAATATGCATATTCATGCACTATTTGCGTGGAAAGGGGCTTCTTTTTATTCTTTACATTCTATTTTTTTAATGTGAGAGCTGATCATGTCTTGAATCAGATGCAGGTTTTACTCAGCATGCATACCTAATTGACAAATTACCAAAACTATCAACACATTCACAGTTACTGCTAATTGTTGGATTATTTACCTGTGAAAGGCAAATGTTTTTTAGGTATATGCATTATACTGTACCATTTAAAAATTAGGTAATAATTTCAGCATCAAAGAATGAGACATAGATTAATGAATTTCAGGATTTCCCTATGTGCAAGAAAGTAACTAAAATGCTCTGTACAGAGGAGGGAGATTTTACAAAGAAAATAAAGAAACGATGTAACAGGAAGCTCAAATTCATCCTCCACATCCAGGGATGGGCAGCATGAGATGCCCTGGTGTATCTTACAGAATCAAATGTCTGTGTCAAATTCCAAAAGGTCCCCATTTTTGAAACCATTAAGTATTCAATGACTGTAAAATCAGATAAAATAAATATTTTCTCCATGTGGAAATGAGATCGCAGGTGGTTTTGATTACTAATGCAAGAAATAGAGACTGAGTAAGTATTCTTTGGATATCCAGATAAGCATTACAGTTACAGTCACTTTCAATTTTATTGATTATATTGCTATAAGCATGGTAATTAACATACAATGCAAGTGTCTTCTTCTAAATAAGTAACGCATGATAAATTTTATGATTAGGAATATGTTTGAAAAGAAACAATGACTTTGGAAACCATAGCTTAAAAATTGTCTCAGCAACTGGTAATGGTTGGCCTAAAAGTGAAGATACAATTCAACTTTTCCTCACAAAAATGTCATGTTATATTCATGAACATAAGAATAAAATGTTCATAACATAAATTCATGTTAAGTTAGGGAATATTAAATCTTTCTCAATATAGAGATTATTTGTCACAGAAGTTCTTGAACCATCTCGTAAAATATTCTGGTAAAATTCTTCCAAAAATTCACGCAGCTGTGCCACCATTGGTATTTGAATGTTTCCATTTAGAGTTTGGGTCAGTAACCCGACAGTATCTATTCCCCATACTGATGCCAAAAATGGCCTTTAAATGGCTTGCTGCTAACTAACTGTAAAATCAAAGACTTAGAGTCGTGATGCCATGCTACCTGGAATTATTGCCAACTGTTGCCAACTCTTGATTTAAAAAGGACATTTTATTCTTCACTTTGTTGGCTACATGTCCTTCAAAGAATTCAAGTGTCAGCTTAACCTTTGGCATGAATTTTTGAAATTATATCATTTTTCTCTTTAATATCACAAACAGGGAAAGTTTTCTATCATCAGCATACTAGTGTTTCCTTAATTTGTAATTTATTGTATTATATACAGTAGAAGTCCGTTATAACGAGAGCTGACAAAAATCGGAAAAGTGCTCGTTATAACGCGATACTCGTTATAGCCGATTTCTAACAGTAAGTCTAATTAAGTCCGTCTTCTTGAATCCAAGGTCAGTAAATGTGTCCGAATGGAACTGTATGGTTTTTAATTCCTACGCAAATGCTTCAGAATGCGTAAAAGAGTACGTTCGCGTCAAAAATATTATATCATTGACTCATAAACCATAACCAAAGTGCGTCCTCTAACATAAAATGTGGATCATCATTGCTAAATTATCGTCGAAAGTAATAATATATCATTAGATAATCGTATTAGTTAGGATTTAGTGATTTAGCTTAATAATTAAACATGGCTTTCCAGTAGTGTAAGTAGTTGGAGTCATGCTCGTTAGACGCGAGTTTTTCTCCGGTGCCGGCAATTCGCAGCTGGTGAGAGCAGAATTCCTTCTCCTATACTCTAATGGACACATTTCTCCAGCATCTGGGCACTAACTCCGAATTCAGCTCAGCAGATCTATCGACAGAATCATTTTCTGTATTTTTTTTAAACCCGAATGTTTGAAACACTTATTCACACTTTCGGGTGATATTTTCCCCAGGCCAATGCAAACCCATGGATTGCCTCCAGGACATTCCATTTGATGCGGGTTTCTTTTGACATTAACTTCTTCATTAACGTATTAACGAGGTGTGATCTAAAATGGCGCTTTGTAGCTGTAAATAACAGTTTGTCACACTAAATACATGGCCTATCTTACAATTTATAGTATTTAAACGATAATTTGCTTTTTGCATTACTTACCTTTTCTTCGTATTTTTCGAGGATCGACTTGAGAATTAGAAGCCAATTATGTGCCGCTTGCTCATTTACTTAACTGGATTCACCGCTAATTATGTGGAGTGATCTCTTCTTCCTTTAAATCGGTTCAGCTAATCATCCGTGCTACGGAAATTGTCCAGTTTCATGCGAAGGGCAAGCTCTTCAGCTTTCGCTTTTATCGTTGTTCCGCTTATTGGAATTCCTAGAGATAGCTGCTGAGTGAACCATTCTAATAGAATGGACTCCAACTCCGTATTATCCGTTGGCCGTAGTTTTTTGCACCCTCCTGGAGTGTTTTGCATCATGAATGCAAACTTAATTTTTTCTTTGTTCTTTAAAATCATAAATAAAGTCGACGATGACATGCCATACCGTCTGCCGGTTTCAGATTTACTCGCGGTTTCTCTTTCGCACAATTTCAAATTTCTTTGCTAAATCTAAAGCCTTTCTTTTACTCTCCATCACAGAACTGTCACACTAGAAACTCAGTTATTGGAAAGCTCTGAACGGACTCACGTCTAATGATCGACTGATGGAAGAGCGATGGCCATCATGTGGAACCCCCAATTCATATCAAATTTCATTCTCAAGATATTTTTCATACACACGCTTCATAACTAATGAATCGGTGCGAGGGAGAGGTTACCCTGTAAATCCGAAACAGCGCTGCTTATATCTCTTATATCCCTTCCATTAGACGGTTTGGTGCCAAGTTTCGAGTGAAAACAAATCCCACAGGTGGATGCCAATAAAATGGAAACTCGATTCAACCTGCTAACTAGAGGGATTATCGACGAAAATAAACAAGATTCAAGGGGATAAGATATAGGAGACGTGAGGGACAAAGGGGATAGTGAAAATCGTGAGCCGTCTTCGATTACGAGATATGCCACCTGCAAGGCGAATATAGGACCGTGACACTCGTTATAACGATACCTCAGATTTTGATCACTCGTTATAATGGAAGTAACTCCCTATCCTTTTTGCTGTGAGACGGACAACGTCCAATGCATCACTCGCTATAACGCAACTCTCGTTATATGCCGTACTCGTTATAACGGACTTCTACTGTAGTTCTATTAAGGATATATTATAGGGATTCTTAGCTTTATTCCTTCTTAAGTAATGGTACTATTCCTGTTATTTCAAAACTAGCTTAAATTGTGGCTTATTATCTTTTTATTGTTATTTACAATTGGAATCAGGTGCTAAGAGTGAACTATTCCAGGAAATAAAAAATAATTTTCTTTCATATATACAGTCTCTTCATATTTTAGAAAAAGCATGGATGTAAGTAAAAACATACAAACCACTCATAAAGTAAAAAGTGGTTGCTCTCTCTATATTTAAAAGAATTAACTTTCTAATGAAATTTCTATCTCTACCTGTTCCATATTATGTACTCAATCACTCATACATGTTGTCTATGTCACAATATGTGCTTCTGAAATTCATATGTAAATAACTACATTTAAATCAACCATGTGAAATAAATATGTTCTTGCTTGAATGAATTACCCGCTTGTATAATTATAAATTATACTATTATATGAAAAGAAAAAGAAAGATACTTGGAAAGATACCCATTTAGTATTTTCCTTCATACTATCCTATCCTTGCTCATCTACATATTTTCCCTTTGTCACGTTCATACTTCTCATCATATATTTTCTTGCATTCCTCAACTACACACCACTTACCATCTCATTTACCACATAGCAGCTTATTGACAATATTCATCTCCATTTACAACTACTTTTATTCTCATCATACTCATCTTTGTCATTCTGGTTTCATGCAACTGTTTTGTTATTCCATACCAATGGGAACAGCCATATTATATTGGTATTTCTTTCAGTCTGTGTTCATTCATTACCCAGTCATAATAAATTTCATCTCTCCTCTTTTTGTCACACATTCTTCTCTTGCAGTCCCTCCCAACTACATTCAGTTTATTAATATTCTTCTCCTGACTAATCCAACTCCAAAGTTTTATTTCAACTTATATGTTATATCTGTAAAGTATTCATCCCAAAGGCCGGTCAGTACCTTACCCTCTCTGAGATAAATTACCAAGAGCTTGCAGAGAGGAATGAGGTTCACTAGGCAGGATGAGGAGTGAGGTAGTTTGTCCTTGCTTTCCTCACTGAGTCAGAATGCTATAATCATGTTAATTCAAGTGTAGCACAATGTCTCTACTAGTAACATTTTTCTTGTCAGTCTATAAGGAGAGAACTTGATTGGTGGAATCATTCACTCATACCTCAGTAGCTTTCATTTCATCCCAGCCATGATCAAGACTTAGACAAAAGTAAGTGAAAGATACATATTTCTTGATCCTATGACAAATTACTATATTCTATTCATCAGAATATGGCAATAGGAACTATATTTCATTGTACCTCAATATTTTATAGTCAGCTTACTCCTCTGCAAATTCTTAATTTTTTTCCTTACAGGTTTTACACATTTGCTCCTTTTCCTCACTTTTCCCTCAAAGTCAACTCTAGAAACAAACAAATAAAGATGAGTCCAGCTTTTAACTTCCCTCAGAAAGTTTGTTTCCCTTATGAAGTCCCTCATTCTCTTCTAATCAAAAAATAAGTAATATATTCAACTCTTCACAATTTGTTCTAAACATTACTACTTAACTTCCTAAAAAACTGGCTGTCAACGATCCTTCTCCCTGTGATATTAGAGATGCATAACATGTAACATTAATGACAATGTTGATTTCCTCTTTAATACAGACCATAGCAACCTATGAATGCAGATTCCTACTATCCTGCACAAATCTTACTCATAGTATTGAAAATCACAGTTACTTCTTGATTACAAGAGAATATACTGTATGAAAATTCAATTAACTTTTGATTATTTGAAAAGTTAATTGAATCTGACCATTGATATTTACTTGGTAAATATTTCTTTACACGATGTTTTATATGACTAGCATATCATAATCACTTTCATCAACAAATCGTAAGAAAAAAAAATTCAAAAGTTCCGTAACAGATTTTTATTGAGTGGTTTTTTATACATGTTAATGTCTTAAGGTGAAACACATTGACAAAACTGATCATTTAAAATCTGCTGTGGATGTTTTTCTTAAGATATGTGAAGGGAAATATTCTTTAATAGCTCCAATGAAAGCTGAGGCTGAATATAAACTAGTACTCCACAAAATTTAATAACAATACTTATAAGTCATTAGTTGAATGTCTATTTAATAATACTATGAGTAGAATATAAAAATATGTTTAACAAAATTTAGGGTAGAAAATGGTGTGTTGCTGAACCAAAAAAAGTAACTACAGGATAGTGTGGAATTGGTAAAAGGATCACCTATGGGCTGTAGAGAATTAAATGGCTGAACAGATTGGGTGGCTCAAATATTGAGAGGAGAAAGACTGCTAAAGAAAATAATTGAGGGTAAAATACAAGGGAAATAACAGAGGGGAAAACAAAGGAGTGGAGGACAAAGCCAGAAGATGTTAGATGACCTAAGGGTGGGATAAGCTACTAAGAAACCAAGGATATGGCTTTGAATATGAAATATTAAGATGCATGTAATTACTGAAAGGTAGAAGGTTCAAGTATGTAAGCAGAATGATAAAGAATACTTATCTAATCCTGAGGAGTTTCACTGTAATAGAAGTTATACCTGGTTTAAATTTTAATCTTAATTTTGAAAATGAATTTGTTCTGTAGGAATCATCATGATAATGGACTGATGCCTTCAATATTTCAATGAAATGATTATTGTTTATTTGTATATCTAAGCATAACCCTTGTAAAATAGTGAAACATTAAATAAATAGGTAAAAATAGCTCTGCAATAACCAAAAACTGAACCATGAGGTATAGAAACCTAGACTTTGACCTTGACGTTTTGGGGATTTTTGATGTATTTTCACCGTACTTTCTTTTAGATTTCTGAAATGTGGAAATTATGGTCCCAAAGCATCATAAAGAATGAGGATACTTTTATAAAGTAGAATAGGCAATAGGAGGAGTATACAGTATAGCTAGGCTACCAGATAGCATCGTGGGTAGCACATTGCTCTTGTCAAAGACAGGTGTGGATTCAACTCTTTGTAGGTGCCATGATGTTCACTCAGTATTGTGAAAATTTTCAGATATTCAGAAATTTGAAAGCTATCTGAACTAAAATCAAACAGATCCTAGTGTCTCGAAAGCCAAATATAGCAGTGTTCAATGCAATATGTGTCACTCACAGTCAATGCATCCATATACAAGTAGGTACAGCTGGATAGGCCTCATCCTTACATGGAATACATTGCTATGAACTATACCTAATTTTTTATTGAGAATGGTTGATAGTTTTGTTTGCACCTGCATTCACAATATTCTTTTTCCTAGATTGTATGATTGACTCTCCCTGCAATGTAGCTTGACATTTTGAGTTATTTGCTGCTGACAAAGTATTTATATTCATGAGAAAGGACACGTATATAGTGAATGAACTGTATTCTCTGCTCTAAATCTGCCAAAGGAGTACTTTTTAGTGAATAGCTATTCTTAAAATGCAGATGAAATTATGTTTCAAAGATACAGTCCTTAAAGATTTAAGCTGGTAAAAATGATATTGTGAAGTTATTTAGCTTTGCCATAAAACAGTTAGGAATGTCATAATGCAGGCCTATGCTTTATTTAAACTAAGACTTCTTATTTGCAAGGGAAGTTGAAAATAATTTCATAATTAAATATCACTTTTATTATGGAATCACGAATAATTGAAATTCGGAATAATAATTAATTGTTTGATAGTGTTTTGGAAGAGAATAATTGTTCCATATTTGAATGATGAACGAATTATTCAGATTTCCAAAATTCTGGCCAGATATTACTTGTAGAGAAATCAGGGAAGTTCATGTTTAGTATTCAGATTGATGAAATCAATCTTTTCTGATGTTTACAAATTTGTTTTGTTCAGGAAAGATTCAATGATTGCAAGCAGTTTTGTAACCTGGTGTAAGGAGTTAATTAGAATCCTTTCCCACCTGAGCATAAAAGAGTGTATGATGGAGGAGATTTTTAGCTCTGCACAGAAATCACTTTAAAGAATCATTTCAAGAAAAAAATAATGAATATCTTGGAATGGAAGATAGCAAGTCTAAATTAATAATGAAGATGGTTTAAAAAGAAGACTTTCATCATACACTAATTTTAACTCACTTTTTAATATGTATAATACTGCAGAATTATTAGATCTAAGACAATCCAGTTTTTTCGAGGAAAGTAGAACAGTCTTCCTTTACAGCTTTGCAAATATTTCACTCTGTAAGATAGTATAAAATCAAAGTATTGAGTATAGTTGGTGGACTCTGGAGATCTAATTGCAGGAATATTTCTTATGGGCTAGTAATATTTATTGAGATGTTTAGAGGTAAGATAATAAAAATGAAAAATGACTAAATATTAATGACTTAAAAATATAGATAGGTTTTAAAATTGGGATGACTTCAACAGAGTGAATGACCTTAATAATATTTTAAGAATTTTCTCCTATCCATACCTTCTGTTGATATCTCTATTAAAAGATAGAGCTAGTTATTAAAATAAGAATATTTCAGTCGTGTGGCCACTAATGTTGGATAAGAGATTAAATTACAAAAACTCAGAAATAGGTAACGACAAGTTAAACTAGCCTCATATTTTACAATCTAAAAGCATTCGTTTATAAATAACAGAAAGTCAGCTGGCGGGACGAATATGCAAAGGTAGGAAAATCCTGTGAGAAACGCCAAGCCAAAGGACTTTCACTCTTGATCTGCAAAGCAATCCTGAAACCATTCCGACCTTCATACGTAATCTTCTTCTTCGGAACACGTAAGAACTCTCGTTTCGAAGGAGCATAAAGCGAAAGCAATCCCAAAAATTCGCGCTCCCGCAACGTCGTCAAAAGAAAGGAAAAAATTTACGAGCATCCGAAAAATCCTCGAGCGGAACAAATATAAATTACGCCCACTCATATTCTCCGCAAATCGAGTCAAAGAAATTCATTTTCTTTCGGCCGACGCATTCACTTTCGCTAAAAATCTCCTCCCAAACAACAAAGCGACGAGAGAGCGGAAGATAAAGGCTCCCATTCCCCGAATTTCCATCCGACGAATAGACTTTTCGCCGGGCCTGCCCTGTGGGAAAACCAAACAAGAAATTGAAAATGTAACTAGGAATACGTGCGGAGAGAGAGAAGAGGTGGGTGGGAATGCCGGTGGAAGAAACTGAATTCGAAATCGAGGGCCGGGCCAATAAAGTAATGAATGCGTCGACCTTGAGGGGTAGGAAACATCTTAAGAGAGGCGAAACGAACGGGGATGTGTAGGAAAAAGTTTGTGGGAGGAGAAGTGCGGAGACAAAGAGGAACTACGAGGAGAGAAAGCCTGAATTATTGAGGTCTTCAACGGAGAATGGAGAAAAAGGGGCGGGAAGAAAGGGAGATGGCGAGAGATAAGGAACTCTGACTGATTACAAAAGCCTTTAATTGGAGAGGTATTTGGGACCCCTTCGAGGCGCGCATATAAAAAGTTCGGAAGAGTCATGAGAATTGAGATTTATTCCATTGGTTCCATGACGTAACTCCACACGACAAAATTGCACACGACAGAACCCCACGGACATAAATGCCCACACGGCAAAACTCACCGTGATGAGCGCCCACACTGACAAAACCGCTACCCCAACCCGAGCATATCAACAAAAATAATTACGTACGATAATAATGTGATATATAATAATAATTAAGGACTCTATTCAGGACGAGATTGAGACTTTAAGTCTCTTCTTACATTTAATACTTAGTCATATGAGTTTAAAAAAAGAAATGGCTTGAAAAGAAAGTGCACAGAAGAATGAAAGAAAAGGAAAACCTTATGGATTTGAAAAACCTAAGCTAAGAGTCTATTCTATATAGTGGAAAACATTTCCACAGCAGGAAAACACCCTCAAGAAAGGGGGCGTGAAAAACCTGCGAAATGAAATGTAAAAGACAACAAGACAAAAAAATAACATCCTGCGACAAAGAAGGAACAAACAGTTATACATATGTGACAGAATACATTCTACGTTAATATTAGTGATTAACGATATTCATGCAATAGAATTAATTATACTTAATTATATTTTAGGGGCTACCGGATAGCCAATGGGGCAACGCGTTCGACTTCAGTGAAAGCAGTCCTGGGTTCGATTTCCGGTGGTAGACCATGTGCAAAATGACCTGAGATGTCGAAGCACTTGTAACCGATGCAACAAGAAATGATACATTGATTTATCATTTAAGTTTAAGATTGGCCATGCGCGCATTTTACACTGTGGGTATTTGTGCACATTTATGCCAGTGGGCTTTTATCAATGTGCGGTTTTGTCAATGTGGGGTTTAATCGTGTGGGATTACAATTCCATTCGACTCGGACCTATATCCAATTTGTGAAGAAAGCTGTTCTAGTGAAACACTAGCAGGAGGTGATAATTGGGGTCTGTACGGGACGAGCAAGAGGTGATTTTCGTTTTTCCATAAAGTTGGTACTCGCCTTTAAACAATCTCTGAGCTGATTGCGGCGTTCTGAGAATGAACGGGCCTCTCTTGTGAAAAAGGCCGGGTTAGTAAATAAAAGGTTCATGCTGTGCTTACGTAATGGGGATTGAGCGAAATCTGAGAGATTTCGTTCGACTGCCCAAATGAAATAAAGGGAGAAGGCTGATTCTAAATTTTACTATTATTGATATGGTTTCGGAACTCATTCAAATGTTTTATTACCTCCCATTTTTTTACAGTCGAGTCATGCTGTTATGGTTTCAGTTAATCGACGCGTTATTCGTGAAGGAAAGTGAGAAGAAAAAATATCTTAAGTTTTAAAAATAATTTGAATTCGATTTTGAATCTATGTAGATTTAGTTCAATTTTTCTGATTCACAGAGGAATGTTTCTTATTGCTGTCTTTTTCTTCGAATATCAAAATTTTTACAGCGTATCGTACCACGCCAAATACTGGAGGCCCAAAATAAGTGACCATATGAGCTTATTAATAAAAGTTTGACAATGATACGTAATATTAATGGGAAGCTTAATAAATTGAAAGAGTATGCACATTTCATCAGTTTTCCAATAGAGTAAAGAATAAAAAAATACCTAAATAGGTGATCCAAGTATATATTTCCATCTTATCTAAATTTAGGCTCTTTTCTAAAACTTAAATAAAATACAATACATATATCTAATTGTTAGACGTCGATCTTCATGTACATACATGCTACTACCTTTAAACTTTAACTTGACGATTCATAAGGAATTTCTTACCCCTTGTGACTAACGTATGATGTCATAATTCATACGATTGGTAAGGTGTAGATTTTCGTTTATTAGATCTTTTTCCGGCGGAGAAATTTTTCGTAAAAGTGGCACATAAATCACGCAAATAATTCAAAAAAATCTTTTGGAGCAAAATTTACGATCAGCGAGCCATAAGATTACTTCTTTTAATTCTTAGATTCAACACAAAGACGTAAATAAAATTTTATCGGTGCTTTTAAATTTATAACTCTCACGCAGACAAGAAGCAGCCGCAAGTCAAAGAGAATTCACCAATTGAGTCCCTCCGCAGGTGTAAAATGATTAAATTATGCATGAAGTCGTAAAAGTTCTAAAATCCCAGGGCAATAATCCAGAAAGGACACTAATCTCATCGGAGTATCTTTCAAATCGAAATTTTCTCAATTAATTCTAGATGAGAATAAAACGCTTCACCCACGTAATTGTCACGTTCCTCATAATTCATTTTTCCTTATTTTTCATGCCAGTTAATGTAAAACATAAATAGTTTATAATATAAGTACATTGCTTGAAATAATTCTTGCTGGTATTTATAGGCTTAATAAAGAGTATTTCAATGAAATGATTAATAAGTATTACTATTTCGTCTTATTATTTTAATTAAATTGGCTTTAATTACTCAAAGAAAATAAATTTTTACGTTATTAATGGTGAATAAACACTCCAAATTATTTTGTTTTCCACAGGAAAAATCTTTATTAAACTTATAATAAAAACTTTTCCTTTTAAAACAAAACTTAACTTTCCTTAAACATTTTAATAAAAACTCTTTCTGTCGAAACCAGATTATTCTCCATGAATAATATTAGGAGGTTTCACTATGTGAAGGCAGAAGTAATCCATTATAACATTTCAAATTTTTAGTGCCTCCGTCAATGAATTTAATTTGATACTTTTCTTCTTATGTTTTGAAATACGATTGAAAAATGATTTTCTATCACAGAAAGTTGTGCTATATAATGACTGCCCACGGAGAATTCGTACGCGGGGAATTGATCTCACGACAGATTGGTACGCGGGGAATTGATCCCCCGCGCTGATGTTGTACTACTGTTATCCAGTCTTATGTTAATCTACACGCTCTTATTATTGGTTAATGTTATAAATAAATTAACCAGGGGGCGGGGTTGGGTTGGGTTGGTAGTACAACATCAGCGTACGAATTCCTCCCGGACCAATTCACCGGGCGCCTGACACAAGATACGTCTCTGAAAATAATTATTAAATAATTAAATTTAAAACAGGGACATTTCAATTTAGTCTTTATTCCTTGATCAGTCTCTGGCATCCTTAACTCCAGCCATCCATCGTTGGCAGTTTATAGAATCCCGCGAGGACAATTACGTAGGAATTATTCGAGAAGAATTTCGTTACTTTCGGACCCCTCTCTGAGAAAAAGAGAGACATTTTTTCTATCCACGTAACTGCGGCAACAATAATTTCTCATTTAATTTCTTTCGTGACTCTCTGCCTTAGCAAACTCTGTGGCGCTTAAATTCAAACTGCCTGTGGCTTCTGTCACATCCGATTCGGCACTTTCTCATCCCTCGTGGTTGAAATACGATTGGGAAGCTATCGATGCCGCTTCATCGGTTCGATTGGGAGACGAGATTTGTCGAAGAAGCTCCAAAAAGAGAAGGAAAGTAACAAAAGTAATACTCGCTGCTGGATAAGGTAAGGGGGATTAAAGAAATGATTGGATGTTAGCCGGAGGGGGCGCTGTTTGATCGGGATCGGGCAATTTATTTCAAGGTAGATGCAATAAAGAAGCGATACTCGGATGACAAAGGAATTCGGCCTTGGTGATACTCGAGCCCCAGCGGGGGCAACTCATGTCGAAGGCGAAAGGATTTCATCTGTAGATCGCTCTGCTAAACGAGATTGCAAAGGATGTAGAAGTTACGTGTGTTGTAAAGGTATGGTGGCAGGTGAGGGACATTCCTATTGGTGAGAAGAAACTACCCCATGTATCTTCTACCAATATTTTTAGTTAGGTTCAAAGAGCTTTAAAACTAAATTCGAATCACAATATTAAAATTACTTTAAAAAATTTCAATGATAAAAATAGTTGTAATGTAATGTTAATATGCGTTAATTTTTAATTGAGTAATTTCGCTTTAATTTAAACATGTAGCAATTTAAATGGCAATAACTTTACTGCAATTGTTGTAAAAAGGTTGTAAAAGAGCTGTTTAGTAATACTATGTATATATAATCACTAAACATACATATGCAAGAACTGCAATATACCTACATACTCTCAGCTTGAATTGTATTGTATAATTAAAATGCTGTAGGTGTTAAATGCATGATAATATAGTATTGTGGTTGCTGGATGACATATATTCTATATTAGTCTTTAACGTTTAATTTATTGAAATTAGTTCGTATATGGTATTGTATCAGTGTATAAAACGATTATGTACTATTGTAAATCAGTATTTTAAATGTCACCACCATACTATTAGTCTAGCTGTAACATTTGATTCAAACTTAATAATAATTAATCCAGAAAAGAAATTTCTGTAACAGGGAAAAAAATCAACACTTCTCTTGTTAATTTAACTATGATTAGAAATATATTTGTAGCCAACTAGGTGGTATCAAATAAAAGATTTTGTCTACGTCAACACATCCTCTTTTTGCTAGATTAACTTTCGCTCAAACTCCGGCAAAAACAGTCGTTTCCCCGATCTCTACAGATTTTCACGTAAATATCTAAAATATTTCTTTAGAGAGATGTTATGGCAAAATTATATCGTATATTACTGATCAAAACTATATCACGTTAGAATCAGATGATTCACGATCCTCAGAAACAGTTTCCTTTCATTTTTGCCAGTCGACGCTTAATCACAGCTCAAACACATATCGCCCGAGGCCGCAAATATCCCCAACTCTATCAAAATTCGCCCTTTGGTGAAGGAGGCTCGAAACCAGTTGCTTCGCCGGGGATTCAGCAGGTTCCTAACGCGTGGAATCGAGTTCTAGGCAGATGTCGTGTAAAAATTCCTTTTCGGCGAACCAAATCATCTATAATTTGAATGCTCGAGGAGGTAAACGGTCGTCGAAAGAGGAGGGCGGTGCGTAGGAAGAAAAGGAAAGGGGACTAGGCGAAGATAACTTATATAAATAAGAGTGGGGAAATGAAGAATAATTATGGCTCAGAATGAGAAAAAGATGTTAACAGAGATAGGAGAGAAAACCATTTGAAAAAATTCCGCTTCCATCTTGCCTCGTGGGGTGAATAAAACAAGCTGTTCGGAGGAAACTAACTCTGATTGATCGGTTCAACGCCTGGAGAGACGTCTAAAATATCACTCTTCCACCTTTGCATAAAATGAGGGAATGGGATCAGCTAGTTTGGACTAGGAATCTTATTCCATTTACGAGAATCAATAGTTTGGACGAGCGGTATCCGGCGAACAAACTAGAAATAGCAGCTGATCTAGACCGGTTAAGTCGCATTCTGGCCTATAAGGATGTTTTTCCTAAATAACTGGTTATTGTTTTTATTCGTTTTGGAAATGCAATTGTTGTTTACAAAGCGATTAACTAGGAAAATCTACGAGGTGTTCTTTGTCAAAATTTACGGAAACTTGAAAGGCATTTTAATTTTCAGCGTGTCTAAACATGATCAATCATAGCGGAACAGTTCAGCCTTCGGCTTTTTCACATTATAATGTTTTTGACCTACGTTTATAGACCACACACCAATCGAAGATGTGAACGTAGGCTACGTTTTCTATCAGCTCCATTTTCAGCCATCTGTTTGGTGCCTTTGCAAATTCGAGTAGGGATACAAGGATTGATTTCAAAGATGATGCGACAATCGATATCGATGCATCACCAATTTGTACGCATAAATACGGTTTTACGAAATATAATGAATAATTATCAGGAGGAATGTCGGTTTGGTTACGGTTGCATTGAATAAACACGTTTCTGTTTCAAAGTTCAAGTTTTTTCAAGTTGTTGGCTTCAATAATACAAGTAGAAGTAGTATTGTTAAAAGTGCATCGACAGCTGAGGTCATTTCGCACATTGGCTCCCACCGGGAATCGAACCAGGGACCGCTTTCACCAAAGGCGAACGCGCTATCCACATGACTATCCGGGAGCCCTCAACAATTCAATAAATGAATATGCTACCGAAGATTCTTTAGGGAAAATTATCCACATGAATACGTAAATATTTGCAGGAATTTCTTGGATTCATTTTAGAGAGAGTGCAAACCTCTTATTTTCATTGCTTTTTAATATCAATGATAAGTGATATAATTGCCGAAGGAACGCTACGACAAAGATGAAATAAAACTTAAAATCCTAAAACTAATCACTAATAAAAAACTACTCATTAACTAATACTTCGTAAATATGATCATATTTCTAAATTTCGTGGCCAAGTGTCGTGGCTTTCTCCAATTAGAAGAAGGAAGTTCATGCTTGGATCTTTTCATTTCTCGGTGTTCAAAAATTCGGAGCCGTGCTATATTTCTGCCCTTTTCACTTGCAAAAGACAGCTTTCTAACAATACTAGATTAACGCGAAGTGAACCCGAGTAAATTACATATCCTACTCCTCATTCAAACATTTTCCTTAATTCATTTCATGTTGAAGGCTCTAAATTCCGGAACTGACTATATAAAATATTCCAGCTCGGTGAGAGTTATTAAGTGAAAATAATTCAACTATCTCTTATCTGCTGATGTTTAAGCGAGTATTTTGTGTACGATGAGTTGCATCTCGTTTTTTCCTTCTCTTGTTGTCTATATTTAAGTTCTAAAATCTCTGTTTACCTTTGTTGTATTTTTCCTTATTTTGTATTTTTGTATTCCCACATATTTTGCAAATCTCAGTGCATTCTTATGTTCTTTAGATTTTGCATATATTTTGGTATTTCTGTCGTGGTATGTTTGAATTTGTTTGTTCTCTGTGAGCATTTTTGTATTTTGTGTTGCTCTATGGGAATCTACCCACAGCATAATAAATTATTATTATTATTATTAACGTCTTCTACATTAAGAAAGTAAATCTAATTGTAAGTACATAAATTGCAACCGCCAGAGAGATTAGGATTGTTTCAACCGCGAAATTATCTACTTTTCACAGATTCATATCGGAAATAACGTTCCTTATTCAGAAACCAACTTGCGTTGCATTGCGAGTAATGTCAAAGTATTTTTATTAGTAATTCCCTTCTTTGCATTCACTTTATATTCTTATTCCAAGGTTATCTTTGTTTCCAGAGATTATAAAAAGAAAACGCCCCGTTATAAAAAGCTATCATCACTCAATAGCTGAAAAATGAAGTAATCAACTCAAACAATTCGATGAAATCGAAGGTGGGAAGTGAATGCGGGAAGGCGTTACTTTGTGTAAAGCCATGATGAGGGAAGAACAATTAGATTTTCCACAATATTTTTAACAAATTAAAATAGAGTGGAAAATACAAAGTTTCCTTCCTTATACGACGGATAAAGCAAGAAAATAAAAGCCTGAAGATATCCTTCGCTTGATAAAGAGAAGCAATTCAACGTGCGAACGAAGGCAGAGACAATACCTTTGGAAATAAGGAGATCGAGGTGCCAGAGGCCGCTCTGGAGGGCAGACATAGGATAAGGAAGTTTATTACTCCAGTGACGTCAGAATGCGAACGAAAGTATCAAGGATACGAAAATCAGATTTTTTCCTTATATGACCCTTACTAGCAGCATTTGAAGCATACGACACGCGGTCAGCACATTGACTCCCTTTCCGCTTTATTGGCTCTTCCACATGGGTTAGCTATTCATTAATCTAGAGAGCTTCTCAAAATTTTACTATTCATGATCGTGGCCCTTATCGGGAATGGAACCCTTGACTACTGTTATGCGGCGCAAGGTAATTTTACGGAACATTTAGGTATGGCTATAGATTATGACGAAGACGCTAATGTTGACCTGCATAAACTGATGGAAGCTACTCCAAGTTTGGCGAAATCAATATTTTCAAGTCCTAAACTGGTAAAAAGAACTGAATCACATATTACGATTTCAAATGAGCGAATTTTTAAATCCTGCGCGTCGTTTTAAAAGAATTTAAAAAGGAATAGATTGCTATCGTAAATGAAGAGCAAGGAAGAGAAATATTACGTAAGTTTGAAAAACCGAAGTTAGCTGCTTCGAGAAAAATACACAATATCGGTAAAATAACCGCATGGAGGAAAAATTTGAACTACCTAGAGTTAGTAAAAATTTAAAGAAAACGCTTTTCTGAGTATACTTGAAGATTACACTGACAATAAAAAACCACATTTAATAAAGTATCTGAATAAGTCAACATAAGAGATAACAATAAAAAAATCACAATTTCTACGAGGTTGGATCAATTATTACTAGAAAAAGAAATAAGTATACTAAAATAGCTCCAACTCCACGGTCCCGGGTTCGAATCCCGGCTAGTCGGATTTTTCCGATTAGTGATCTTGTGTGATTGTTGTTGTTAAAACCTAAGACTGTAAAAGTTCAGAAAATGGATTTTTGTGGGGTATATGAAATTTAAAAAATCTGATGTGGCCAACACATGACTTTCTCCGTATTAATTATTTTTGACTTTATTGAGTAATATTTATTTGTTACACTTTGAACAGAAGCCTATGCCGGTAACATATAAATAACTCCAAAACAATGAGTGTTACAGGAAAATGTTTCATACAAAAGTTGCAGTAAAATACATTTTCTATAACTTTGGTACATAATTGTAAATACCTACATTGCATTTTGATAGAGATATGAATGAAAAAATTCCATTTTTGGATAAACAACAACTTCCGGTTAACCATTATTCAAGAATAACTCCTAAACAATCAGTGTTACGAAAAAATATTTCATACAAAAGTTGTAGTAAAGTACATTATTTACAACTTTTGTTCGTAATTGTATATACCTATATTGCATTCTCACAGAAATATTTAAGAAACGAAATTTTGTTCCGGATAAACCGCAACTTCCGGTTAAGCGATATTCACCAAAAACTAATCAACTCTTGGAATTTTTAGGAAAATACTAAATATGAATTTTGAAAATGATCGGATAATTACTTTTTAAGATAGAGCGCCCACAAACTTTATTTACCACAGACAGACACACAGACAGACATGTTCGGGAAAATAGCGAAAACGAGCTCTATGGGCCCCAAAACATCTATTTCCGTCGAAATCTGGAGGTCGAATTTTTTTGCGAATACAATACTTTCTCTATACTACTTATAGGGAGAAAGTAAAAATGTGAACCACTCCCTAATTATAACTCGGGTTCGTAGTTACTGATAACTAAGTGATACTTTGATTATTTTGAAGACTGATAAAAGGTTAAAGTAAGACAATTATTCAAATAAAACTAAATTGCAACTGGAAAATAGCGTGAGAAATTCCAAGCAACTAAACAAGCAATATCAAACGATACATGTCTATGATGGTTACGAATTGACGGTGAAGGCTCTTTTAACCGTGGTCTACCTGAAGCTGGAATTCTACAATAACAATAGCGAAGAATTCGGCTCAAGAAAAACCAGAAGAAATGATGGACGGGTAAGATTCCGAGACGAAGCGTCGCTGGAGTCTGCCATGAGGGTAGAGTGGGAATCCTTAGGCCATTACCGCTCTTCGCGAAGGAATCTGAGTGGGTTTGTTGATCATTCCGTCATTCGGGAGGGAAAAACTTTTCCTCAGCATCTCAAAAGAGGGCAACTTTTGACGAAAAAAAGTCCTCAGATGTGTCTGGTCTGTTGTAGCGGGAGTTGATGGGCTCGCATCCGCCACGTGGAATATCAAGAGGTCAGTCGAACAGATGAAGACAGAAAGGCTGCAGGACAGGTGGTCCAAGGAGGAGATGCGCCTCATCCTCCCGTTGGAACACACGCACATCGAAGGGCTGTTTGATCTTTGGGGATTTGACCTCCATCTTGAAAATCCTCCCCGCGGGAGGTCCGGCGGTGGGATATTCGGAAGGGTCCTTTGGGTCGGCGATCTGGACCCGAGGCGGGCGTCAAAGGTGGTTGCTCCCAGGTCTCCTGAATAGCTCCAGACAGTTTTTTCTCCACTTCGATGCTTCCCATCATCGGGAGGGTCTTGGAGAAAGTGGTTGGGGAAGGAAGCGATAAATCCCTAACTGGAATTTTCTAGAATTTTGCCAACTCGATGAAAAGGGGAACTCATCACTGCAACAGGATATCAAAAGAATGTGACTGTACTGTGATTTATTGAATACCTGCTCTTTCTGTCAGTTAAGTATTCAGCCGGAAGGTAGGTTGGTACCTCACCCCTCCAAAGGTAGCAACCAAGAGCTAGTAAGGGGGAATGAGGCTTAGTTGGCAGGATGAGGAGTTAGGTAGTTTGTCCTTGCTTTCCTCACCAAGCCAGAATTCTATAAGCGGAACATGCCTACGCAAATGAAGCGCAATTACTCTCCGATTAACACTTTTCTTAACATTCCGTAAGGAGAGATGTTAATCACTGCAATTGTTTACTCATATCTCAGTAGCTTTCATATCATCATAATGATGCCATGCCATGATCATTGATCAAGGCTGTGGTACATGTATAAATACATTTTTCTCTATTCTGTACTAAATGAAAATTGAAAAATATTTCATTCTTCAGGATATAATAGCAGGAACGAATCATCTGACAAAAATTTTAATTGCTCAGTAAGATAATACTTGTACATGAGAATGAAAATGTATATGCTTGGAAGTAAGGTAAGGCGATCAGCCGGAAAGCTGCTTGGATCTTCCAACCTTACACATTCAGCGACAAAAAAATCTTTGGATAATAATGAGGCAACTTGTCAAGATTAGAGAAGTGGCGCTTGCTTTTACTCGCTAAGCCAAAATGTTATGAGATGGAAACGTCCAAAGATCCACGTATGTGTGGCAAAATAAAATATTATCATGGTATTAAAAACGAAGTGATATTAATGAATTTAATAATTCAGCAGCACCTTAGGATCCTTCATTTTATGATAGCCATGAACGGAACGGAGACAGGTCCACAGAAATATGATAAATATTAATCAAGATATGAGGTGAGGAAGTTTGAAGGCTACGAGTGAATCATAAAAATTCGGTAGAGTTTAAACACCTACTACGAAAGATACAGGAAAAAAATCTGATGTGGCCAGCACATGACTTTCTCCATATATATAAGATGTAAATATTTATCTACCGCAGTAATTTCGAACTCTATATTCCATCTAAACTTTGAATATGAGTGATTAATATTATGTATTATCTTTGACGCCAAAAACATGATAAATAATGTTTCACGGGACATGATCGATGAAAAACGATGAAATTGGCCTTTCGCCCATGGAGCCCAGAGCGCTCACAAAGTACATATTCAGCAACTTCCGGTTTATCAGTATTTCATGAATAACTCCTACACAATCAGTGATACAAAAATATGTTTCAACCAAAATGTATAGTAAAATATATTTTCTAAAAGTTTTACAAATAATAGTATATACCTATATATCATATTTATGGAGATATTTTGAAAACCGGAAATGAGCTTTGAAGAATGAAGCTCGACTTCCGGTTAACCGATTTACTCCAAAAACTAATCAACTCTAAAACAACTAATCAAAATACTATATGTGAAATTTGGTGTTGATATAATGAATAGTTTTTAAGTTAGAGCGCCCACAAAGTACAAAACAGCTACTTCAGGTTTATCGGTATTTCACGAATAACTCCTAATCAACCGGTGATATAAAAATATGTTAAATATAAAAGTTATAGTAAATTTTATTATCTAAAACTTTTATAAGTAATACAATACACGTATATATCATATTTATGGAGATATTTTGAAAACCGGAAATGAGCTTTAATGAATGAAGCTCGACTTCCGGTCAACCGATTTACTCCAAAAACTAATCAACTCTGACAGCACACACCACAGTACTATATACGAAATTTGGTATTGATACAAAAAATAGTTTTCACGTTAGAGCGCCCACAAACACACACACACATACACACACACACACACACACACACATACACACAGACATCATTCCGAAAATAGTCAAAACGTGTTCTAGGGACCCCAAAACATGTATTTCCGTTGAAATCTCGAAGTCGAATTTTTTCATGAAAACAATACTTTCTCTATACTTCGTATATGGAGAAAGTAAAAATACGTCTCTTATCAGGGAAGATCGAACAAAAGCGAGACATCACATTATTAATGGCTATCTCTAATAGTTTTGGGCACCTTTTCGGTTCAAAATAATGAGTCAAAAACGATCAATGAGACGATCGCACGAATACTTGCAGACTTTACTAAAAATCGAGGGTTTTAAGGTGAATCCAAAGGTCTTGCAAGATGCACACGCTCTATTTGGTCGATTTTAGGCGCTTTACAGAAAATAATTAATAAATTTAGAATTAATTCTGCCATCATCAGCTATAACGTTTTATTTACGCGTAACACTTGACCAAAATTCTCCAAAAACTAAGAAATGTCGAAGTATTGCAGCCAAATAAAATTTTCCAATTGATGAACCAATGAAGCTTGGGCATATGATCGAGAAAATATTTGCAGATTTTGAAAGACAAGGCTGAATTGCCAACCGAAATGAAGACGTTAGAAAGCCGTTCTCGCAAAAATTTGCATCCCATAAAACGGTTTATATTCAGCGAAGAATTTGACGAATGCATTTGGAGGAATGCCAAGATCTTATTCTATGGCTAATGGTTTTAAATGGGAAAGTCTTTCTACTCTATTAAAACTGGAAACTTCCTCATTTCATTAGTTAATTGAGTAATTTAACTGACTTTCATTTGGAAAGTGATTACAATTTTATTAAAACCTTTTCGCTACTTTTTAGTGCGGTAACCTATATTTTCTTATTCGATTTTCATCAAATCTATGTATAACTATTCGCCTCAGAATAATTCTTGGCTTTTACAAAGTATTAATTTTTTCATCACCTATTCAAATTCGCTTCTGTTTGGTCGTATGATAAATCATCTCTTCATGCGGATAGTGAGAAATGAACGCCAATGCTTACTGAAACCGAAGAATTCTGAAGAAATTCAAACAATAACACAGGGAATGTAAAGGTTATTGTTTTTCTAAGGACACATTTTCTCCATACTATACAAAATTACATAAAATATTTCATTCGTGAAAATACGGTGGCATGACCTCATACGATTCAAGACCTGTTCAAATAAAGTTTTGAGATATTTGTACCATTAATGTTCGTTATTAATACAAATAAAAATATAAGTAAATGAAAATATAATGAATAATAAATATGAATTAAATTAAATATATTGTCAACGATAAACAGAAGTGATATATATACATATACGAGTAAAATGTTGCTTGCATACTGCAAGCAGATCGACAACACTATTTTCATGTCGGCAACATATCCGAACGGCCATCAAAAGAAAAAAAAAGATTGAAATTTTTCTTAAAATTTGCCTAAATTCCATCGTCCGGCATCGAACCCGGGTCTTTACTGTGAACTTACTATGCAGCACAATAGAACATCACCATCTCCAACGATGTGTGAAAATTCAAGCAGAAATATTGGCTACAACTGCCTCAAAAGACGTTTTAATTTTTACGAATTTAAATGGCTCTCTGGATTCGAACCAAGGACGATCTTGGAAATCTAAAAAATGTTTCTGAAAGTTATTTATGATCTCTATCTATATGCCGAATTTGAAGTTTCTATATTATTGGCAAAGGTTTCAAAATAATTCCTAAAAATCGGATTAACTTCTGATTGCAGAGACACCTGGTGTCGAACCCAGGACTCTTTGATAGCTGTGAATGCACTGTTTGATTTGTATGAACTTGATCTTTGTACATGCAAAGTTTGAAGTTGATATCGTGCCGGGAAGTACCTAAAATTTGTTTCCGTTATCTCCGTAAGAAAAGCATTGGGAAGTGCAAATGGTCCTCTGGGATCGAACCAAGGACCATAAGCTAATATGTAAAATTCGATTATGAAATAAATTCACGATATCTATCGTCGTGCCGAGTTTCAATAATCCATGTTATCGGGAAAGGATCCAAAAAAAATCTTAAATATCGCCGCAATGCATTTTAAACGGCCGATTTTTGCCCCGGCCTAGCATCGAACCAAGGACAATATTCGAAGATGTCTTTCCGATTTTCGTTGGCTATGCACGGCATTTAGCGGTCCCTCGAGTTTCAACTCTCTGCTTTTCCGGGAAGTGCCTCAAAAAAATTTTCGAAAATCCCCGCCATGTAATCTTATGGGGAAAATCGCGACTTTGGAGCCCTCTGGAATCGAACCCATGACACTGAGGTTCAAAATCGCAGTTTTTCTGGAGGTTATACGTTATGGCCAATATGTCGTAAAAATTTCAAGCCATTGACGCTAGTGGTTTAGCCTGTGACTTTGTATCCTCTCTATATATCTATTATATATAGATGCTTCTCCGGATTCATTCATATATCATATATATATATATACGAGTAAAATGTTGCTTGCATACTGCAAGCAGATCGGCAATGCTAATTTCATATCGGCATCATATCGGGACGGTCCTCAAAAGAAAAAAAAAGTATTTAATTTTTTCTTAAAATTCGCTGAAATTTCATCGTCTGGCATCGAACCCGGGTCTTACTGGTAAACCTACTATGAAACACAATAGAAGATCACCATCTCTAACTATGTGTGAAAATTCAAACAGAAATATTGGCTATAACTGCCTCAAAAAACGTTCTAATTTTCACGAATGTTAATGCCTCTCGGGACTCGAACCAAGGACAATCGTGGGAGTCTAAAACATGTTTCTGAAAGATATTTATGATCTCTATCTATATGCCGAATTTCAAGTTTCTATTTTAGTGGGAAAGGTTTCAAAATAATTCCTAAAAATCGGATCAAATTCTAATTTCAGAGACACCTGGTGTCGAACCCAGGACGTATTGCAAGCTGGGAATGCACAGTTTGATTTGTAAAGACTTGCTCTTGTATCATGCTAAGTTTGAAGTTGATAGCATGTCGGAAGGTACCTAAATTTTGTTTCCGTTATCTCCGTAAGAAATGCATTGAGAAGTGCAAATGGCCCTCTGGGATCGAACCAAGGACCATCAGCGAACATGTAAAATTTGATTATGAAGTATATTCATGATATCCATCCACGTGCCGAGTTTCGAATATCCATGTTATCGGGAAAGGATCCAAAAAAAATCTTCAAAATCGCCGTAATGCATTTTAAACGGCCGATTTTTGCCCCGACCTAGCATCGAACCATGGACTATATTCTAAGATGTTTTTCTGATTTTCGTTGGATACGCACGGCTTCTAGCGATCCCTCGAGTTTCAACTCTTTCTATCTCCGGGAAGTACCTCAAAAAAATTTTCGAAAATCCTCGCCATGTATTCTTATGGAGAAAATCGCGACTTTGGGGCCCTCTGGAATCGAACCCATGACCCTGAGGATCAAAGTTGGATTTTTTCTGGAGGTTACACGATATGGCCAATATGTCGTAAGAATTTCAAGTCAATCACGCTTGTGGTTTAGGCTGTGACTTTGTATCCTATCTATCTATCTATCTATCTATCTATCTATATAGGTATATCCATGAATGAATCCGGAGAAGCATCTATATATATATATACGAGTAAAATGTAGCTTGCATACTGCAAGCAGATCGACAACACTAATTTCATATCGGCATTATATCGGGACGGTCCTCAAAAGAAAAAAAAAGGATTTAATTTTTTCTTAAAATTCGCTGAAATGTCATAGTCTGGCATCGAACCCGGGTCTTACTGAAAACCTACTATGAAAAACAATAGAAGATCACCATCTCTAACTATGTGTGAAAATTCAAGCAGAAATATTGGCTACAACTGCCTCAAAAGACGCTCTAATGTTCACGATTGTAAATGGCTCTCGGGACTCGAACCAAGGACGATCTTGGAAATTTAAAAAATGTTTCTGAAAGTTATTATTGATCTCAATCTATATGCCAAATTTCAAGTTTCTATATTATTGGGAAAGGTTTCAAAATAATTCCTAAAATTCGGATCAACTTCTGATTGCAGAGACACCTGGTGTCGAACCCAGGACACATTGATAGCTATGAATGCATAGTTTGATTTGTTTAGACTGGTTCTTCCATCATGCTAAGTTTTAAGTCGATAGCATGCAGGGAAGTACCTAAAACTTGTTTCCGTTATCTCCATAAGAAATGCATTGAGGAATGTAAATGGCCATCTGGGATCGAACCAAGGAACATCAGGGAAAACATAAAAATCGATTATGAAATATATGTATGATATCCAACCCCATACCGAATTTCAAGTTTCCATGCCATCGGGAAAGGGTCCAAAAAAAATCTTAAAAATCGCCACAATACATTTTAAACGGCAGATTTTTGCATCGACCTAGCATCGAACCCAGGTTATTTTCCGTAAAACTCATTTATGTTTTCGATAGATCATGACCATATATAAAGGCTCCCTGAGTTTTGATTCTCTACCTATCCGGGAAGTATTTTTTTTTAATTCCCGAAAATCAAAGCAATGCATTTAAACGGGAAAAATCGGGACTTTGGAGCCCCCTGGAATCGAACCCATGACACTGAGGATCAAAATCGCAATTTTTCTGGAGGTTATACGTTATGGCCAATATGTCGTAAAAATTTCAGCTCAATCACTCTTGTGGTTTAGGCTGTGAGTTTGTATCCTCTCTATATATCTATTATATATAGATGCTTCTCCGGATTCATTCGTATATATAGCTATATAGCTATATAGGTATATAGATAGGATACAAATTCACAGGCTAAACCACAAGCGTGATTGACTTGAAATTTTTATGACATATTGGCCATAACGTGAAACCCCCAGAAAAATTGCGATTTTGAACCTGAGTGTCATGGGTTCGATTCCAGAGGGCCCCAAAGTCCCGATTTTTCCCGTTTAATTGCATTGCTTTGATTTTCGGGAATTAAAAAAAAATACTTCCCGGATAGGTAGAGAATCAAAACTCAAGGAGCCTATATATATGAACATGATCTATTGAAAACATAAATGAGTTTTACGAAAAATATCCTGGGTTCGATGCTAGGTCGGGGCAAAAATCGGCCGTTTAAAATGCATTGTGGCGATTTTTAAGATTTTTTTTGGACCCTTTCCCGATGGCATGGAAACTTGAAATTCGGTATGGGGTTGGATATCATACATATATTTCATAATCGATTTTTATGTTTTCCCTGATGTTCCTTGGTTCGATCCCAGATGGCCATTTACATTCCTCAATGCATTTCTTATGGAGATAACGGAAACAAGTTTTAGGTACTTCCCTGCATGCTATCGACTTAAAACTTAGCATGATGGAAGAACCAGTCTAAACAAATCAAACTATGCATTCATAGCTATCAATGTGTCCTGGGTTCGACACCAGGTGTCTCTGCAATCAGAAGTTGATCCGAATTTTAGGAATTATTTTGAAACCTTTCCCAATAATATAGAAACTTGAAATTTGGCATATAGATTGAGATCAATAATAACTTTCAGAAACATTTTTTAAATTTCCAAGATCGTCCTTGGTTCGAGTCCCGAGAGCAATTTACATTCGTGAACATTAGCGCGTCTTTTGAGGCAGTTGTAGCCAATATTTCTACTTGAATTTTCACACATAGTTAGAGATGGTGATCTTCTATTGTGTTTCATAGAAGGTTTTCCAGTAAGACCCGGGTTCGATTCCAGACGATGAAATTTCAGCGAATTTTAAGAAAAAATTAAATCCTTTTTTTTCTTATGAGGACCGTCCCGATGTGATGCCGATATGAAATTAGTATTGCCGATCTGCTTGCAGTATGCATGCTACATTTTACTCGTATATATATATGGATACATGAATGAATCCGGAGAAGCATCTATATATAATAGATATATAGAGAGGATACAAAGTCACAGGCTAAACCACTAGCGTCAATGGCTTGAAATTTTTACGACATATTGGCCATAACGTATAACCTCCAGAAAAATTGCGATTTTAAACCTCAGTGTCATGGGTTCGATTCCAGAGGGCTCCAAAGTCTCGATTTTTCCCGTTTAAATGCATTGCTTTGATTTTCGGGAATTAAAAAAAAATACTTTCCGGATAGGTAGAGAATTAAAACTCAAGGAGCCTATATATATGAACATGATCTATCGAAAACATAAATGAGTTTTACGGAAAATATCCTGGGTTCGATGCTAGGTCGGGGCAAAAATCGGCCGTTTAAAACGCATTGTGGCGATTTTTAAGATTTTTTTTGGACCCCTTTCCGAATGCATGGAAACTTGAAATTTGGCATGGGGTTAGAAATCATAAATATATATCATAATCAAATTTTTTTTATTCGCTTATGGTCCTTGGTTCGATCCCAGAGGGCCATTTGTACTCCACAATGCATTTTTTATGGGGATAACGGAAACAAATTTTAGGTACTTCTCGGCATGATATTGACTTCAAACTTTGCATAAAATAAGATCAAGTTCATAAAAATCTAACTGTGCATTCACAGCTACCAGTGTGTCCTGGGTTCGACACCAGGCGTCTCTACAATCAGTAACTGATCCGATATTCAATAATTATTTTGAACACTTTCCCAACAATATAGAAACTTGAAATTCGGCATGTAGATAGAAATTATAGATACATTTCAAAATCATGTTTTAGATATCCAAGATCGTCCTTGGTTCGAATCCAGAGAGGCATTTACAATCGTGAAAATTAGAACGTCTTTTGAGGCAGTTGTATCCAATATTTCTGCTTGAATTTTCACACATAGTTAGAGATGTTGATCTTCTATTGTGCTGCATAAAAAGTTCACAGTAAAGACCCGGGTTCGATGCCAAACGATTAAATTTCAGCCAATTTTAAGAATATTTTCAATCATTTTTTTTCTTTTGAGGACCGTCCCGATTTAATGCCGATATGAAATTAGTTTTGCCGATCTGCTTGCAGTATGCAAGCAACATTTTACTCGTATATATATATGAATATCTATTATATACGAGTAAAATGTTGCTTGCATACTGCAAGCAGATCGACAACACTAATTTCATATCGGCATCATATCGGGACGGACATCAAAAGAAAAAAAAAATTCAAAATATTCGTAGAATTCGCTGCAATTTAATCGCCTGGCAGCGAACCCCGGTCTTCCTGGTGTACTTACTATGCAGCAAAATAGAAGATTACCATATCAAACTATGTGTTAAAATTCAAGCAAAACTATTAGGTGCAACTACCTCAAACGACGTCCTACTATTCACATACACTCCTTATTTGAGAAATTATAATGTGCTTTGGTATCGAACCCAGGAACAGCATGGTCTTATCTATTTTTTTATTAACAAAGTGTTAATATACATCTTCCATCTAAGCAAGAGATCCCTTACATATCGATAAATGCATAAAAAAATTATGAAAAGATACCCCATAGTGTTATATATGGGGGATATTTTTACCGCCCGGCATCGAACCCGGGTCTTTCAGGCAATACATTCTATGCAGCACAACAGAAAAACACCATCTCTAACCGCGTATGCAAATTCAAGCAGAAATATTGGTTACAACTGCCTCAAATGACGTCCTACTTTTCCCTTATATTCCTTATGAGAGAAACGTTATTGTGCTCTGGCTTCGAACCCAGGAACAGTACGGTCTTATGAAAATTTTTTTCTGAAATTTATTCGTACCATACATCTTTTAGCCAAGCACGAACATCCCATCATTTCGATAAGTGCATCTAAAAAAATAATGAAAAACGGCTCCCATGTATTTTAAAGGGCAGATCTTTGCATCGTCCTAGCATCGAACCCAGGATAACTTTTGTAAAAGTCATTGATGTTTTCGAAAGTCCAAGACCATAAATATAGGCACCTTGAGTTTTACTTCTCTACCTATCCGGAAAGTATTTTTTTTTAATTCCCGAAAATCACGGCAATGCATTCAAACGGGAAAAATCGGGACTTTGGGGCCCTCGTGAATCGAACCTATGACACTGAGGATCAAAGTCTCTTTTTTCCTGGGGGTTTCACGTTCTGGCCAATATGTCATAAAAATTTCAGATCAATGACGCTTGTAGTTTAGGCTGTGAATTTGTATCCTATCTATCTATATAGGTATATATATGAATGAATCCGGAGAAGCATCTATATATAATAGATATCGACATTTCTGGGACTCGAACCCAGGTCTTTCACCTTACGGGTAGGTATAGCAGGTAGAATAACTGCCTGGAAAGTGAGAAACCTGAGTTTGGGTCCCAGACATGTTATTTTACTCTTCTATTTATTCTTGGGTTTTTCCGGAGCACGCCTAAAAGTGCAAAATTACTCATTTCTTCCATCATAACTGTAATGTGATTTAGCGTTTTATCCAATGGCTAATAACATTATTACAAACCTGCACCCTAGAAATCAAGTAGATCATGGAGCGCGTGATTGGCAGGGTTTCATGAAATAGTTTCTACTCGAATCGCTAGTAAAGTTCCCGCTAATCGTGTTTTTTTATCGTTAACCGTTACTGTTTTATAGCCCATTCTCATTGATTAATCTCTTTGCTCTTGCACCATATTTCCGAGATTTTCTTTACTCTCTGCTCCGTTCTCTCAGCTTCCACACACCGACAACTTAATAACCTTCCTTCGCGAGTAGCTGAATTACCTCAGCTAAGTGAGGAATCTCAATGAGCACCATCACACTCCTCTAGGAAATTCCGCTTCCTCTAAAGCCTTTACAGGCGTTACTGTACCCTCCAGGAGAGTACTTTGATGAATCGTGTACCAAAGAGAGTAAAAAGAGAATACGAAAGTTTGCGGTTGTGAGTAATGATACGAAGAATTTCAGACGTGATGAAAAGGACTCCTGTAATGCGGTCGTTAGAAGAAATGGAGTGCGTAGTTTGAGATTACATTAATAAAAATCTGATGTGGCCAGCACATGACTTTCTCCATATATAAGATGTAAATACTTATCTACGACAATAATTTCGAACTCTAAACATTATAAATAATGTTGTTCGGGACATGCTGGATGAAAAACGATAAAACTGGCCTTTCGCCCATAGAGCCCAGAGCGCCCACAAAGTACATAATCAGCAACTTCCGGTTTATCAGTATTTCAGGAATAACTCCTAAACAATCAGTGATACGAAAATATGTTTCATACAAAAGTTATAGTAAATTATATTTTCTAAAACATTTATAAATAACAGTATATACCTAAATAACATATTTATGGAGATGTTTTGAAAACCGGAAATGACCTTTGAAGAATGAAGCTCAACTTCCGGTCAACCGATTTACTCCAAAAACTAATCAACTCTAAAGACTGTAATAGAAGTACTACATATGAAATTTGGTGTTGATCCGCCAAATAGTTTTCACGTTAGAGCGCCCACAAAGTACATAATCATCTTCTTCCGGTTTATCAGTGTTTCACGAATAACTCCTAATCAACCGGTGATACAAAAATATGATAAATACAAAAGTTATAGTAAATTACATTATCTAAAACTTTTATAAGTAATACAATATACGTATATATCATATTTATGGAGATATTTTGAAAACCGGAAATGAGCTTTAATGAATAAAGCTCGACTTCCGGTTGACCGATTTACTCCAAAAACTAATCAACTCTGACAGCACACACCACAGTACTATATATGAAGTTTGGTATTGATACGACTAATAGTTTTCACGTTAGAGCGCCCACTATCACACACACACATACACACACACACACACACACACACACACACACACACACACACACACACACATACACACAGACATCATTCCGAAAATGGTCAAAACGTGTTCTAGGGACCCCAAAACATGTATTTCCGTTGAAATCTCGTAGTCGAATTTTTTCATGAAAACAATACTTTCTCTATACTTCGTATATGGAGAAAGTAAAAAGGAATCTTCCGCCATAAGGTAATAAAAGATGCGCCCTTCTTTATTTTTCAAGAGACTCGCGGTGAAAGGTGGAGGGATTTAAGGAAGAAAAGTGAAAGGGACTGTGGAAGGAACTCTCGGGGGAAATCACGTGACCAGAGTTATACAACGAACACAATTTCCACGTAAAATCCTTCCTCTGCGAAGGATTTTAGACGTCGAATTCATAATCCTCTTCATTCTACACTCCTGCGCTATTCCTATGTCTCGTGACGCATTCTTACATCTCTTTTCAGCTCCGCAAAAACGTAAAAACTTAAAACTACCGACGAGACCTATTACATCGACTTTAAAATTTTGAACTTGAACTTTTTAATATCGTCTTAAAGAGAAGAAAATGCGGCCTCTGATGAAAACGCTCCCGCGGGGAACCCCTGGGCTTTTAATTTTTCTTCAATAATCATTTTCCATTCAACCGTAGCACTAGATTGCCTAGCCCTCTTTCTTACCATTAAAGTATACTATCGTATGTTTCGATATCGTATCAGTCAAAATCGTGATACTAACATGTTTGCCTCACTGTCTGTATAATATACCCTTCTTTGAAAATTTTCATCGTATCATTTTTCTTGCGAATCGTAGCATAGTTGAACGTTGGTGAATTTCCACGCAGTGCGAGTTTTTCCCCACAAATCTTGGCATGGATATTGTACCAGTTACTTTTTTGTGTTATATTAATTTTTTCTGCTGTAATAAAAATGGATGAAGCAGGAAGACAACGTATCTTGGTTATGTCTGGGGATCATAAAACAGAAGAGGAACTTACAAATTTAAGCGATGGTAATATTTATTTAATTACCTATTCTCAAAAACTACAAATAGGTCCCAGGCCAGGTGGTATTCATATCGTGGGTAGGGGGGGAAATTACATACTCTGCCTGGTATTCAGTTTAGTCGTGAGGAAAACTTCCCGAGGGCAGTATGTAATACATATTACAAAGTTTACAAAATTGTTTCACAATTTATAATAATCATACAATATTTCAAAATTCCCCACAATATTACAATATTAAAAAACAACAACAATACTGCAACAAAATCAAGTAACCCGTTTAATTTTATCCATGATTACATTATAGGAAGTGGGAAAAGGTTCTAAAACTTCTCCAGGTAAATTGTACCACTCTACTATTCCCCGAATTAGAAATGAATATTTACAAACATCTGTCCTCTGTTTAAGGGTAGCGACTTTATGATTGGGGTCGTTTTTTCCGACGTAATCCGGTTTCATATTGGTATTCAAAAAGAAGGTTAAAAGAATCACTATTCTGCTTTTAAAGAAACTTCCTATTTTCGAGCTATACATTTGAATGAGGCATACATGGCATAAGATGAAGCGAAGAGGAGTGAAATGACCGAAACAATTTTCTCATTTGTTTCTTGCTTTAAAGGACTCGATAAGCCTCGATTGGAGTAGTGTTTCTATACTTCTCGACCAATCTTTGGGCAACTTCAAAAACTCACGAATCCTGATTCATTTCGAGTAAAAGCCATGGTGTCCACCTTATTAAATCATACTATTTGCTAAGGTAGAGCGGATCTTCATATGGAAATTTTACATTTAAACAACCCTTGTACGCGTTTCTTGTCTGATACCCAGCGGGGTGTGAATCTCACGAACTGCTTGGCAGTGCTGTCTTCTTTGAGAAACGTGGGATGTTAGGAGATTGGCCAGCACCACGGTACCAATTCATTCTATATCACCTTTAATTCAAATTCCCGAGGAGAGGTACTCCTCAAAACCCTTTTGACCGCGCCATTACCACAAACAGCTCAAAATATTAGCCGGGATGAATGGCCCCAACTTGTTTGCCCCTCGTATTTGCAGAGGAGTTCTTTAAGATGGTCGCCGAAAGATTATTCATAACTCACATACACAGAGATAGGTTATGAATATATTTCCGGTCGCAAGTTAGCAACTTATCGACGGAGTGTGTACAGATCAACAACGGAACGGATGTAGTGCCGCGGAAGATGTCTTAACCTTACAAAGAAAAGCGAACTTGAAATTCCCGCCAAAGCTCGGTGATAAACCGTAACGTCGCACAGTGGGCTAGAATCGAAAAAAGCTGGCCAAAAATAAAAAAGTGCTTATATTGAGTGCGGACTTTGAAACTTCGCATAGTCGTTTTTGAATAAATTCTGCATATAACTGTGAAATCATTTGCGTTGGTTCCCACGCGTTACAATTCTATAGGGGGTCAAAGTTGACTAAATTTTACGAAAAATGCCGGTCCTCGATTTTTCGAAAAATTCTTCCATTTCAAGCCAATCCTGAACTAAAATGAGCTAAATCATCGGGTAAAAAACGATGTAGTATTATAAACCTAATCTTCAAGCTTCATAATACTGGGTTTGAATGATCACAGTTGAATATTTGCATTATTTATACAACAAAATGGTGAACCCTTATTTTACGGCAAATTTCCACCTAAAGTGAGGAAAATAGTAGTGAATAAGCGCGGTGTACGCGGAGTTATTTATACCAAAATGTTCTTTGAAGCTCTCTAAAGAAGAATCTGAAATAAAATCCTGCGACAATTTGCGACGCCGATAAATAAAGCGACTTTTCGATGGCGATGCAAGAGCTCCGTGCGGCGGAGCGCCACTTTTTGAGACGACCTCGGTTTTGAGAGGACATGAGGAGAAAAACGCAACTGAATGGTTGTGTTTCGGAAATATTATGCTGAAGAGAAGTTATGTATTATATATTAAGATGAAAAATAACAAGATTTTAAAATTTTTCTAATTTAATCCTTAAAGAAAATTGGATTTAGCGGTAAGTCACTGCTTTCCCTCAGATTTCTTGATAGAGCCACAGTTTCTGAAATTTAAAATTTTTGACAGTAAATCCTTAAAGCTATAGTGGCTGACTATCTTCTCCTCGTTCTTCTCGCTCCTTCACTTCTCCGTCCATATTCCTTGATTTTCTTGTTGGAGCAGCAAAGCGAATTTAATTCGATATAAGCCCACATTTACCGGCGTTAATTTTTCTATTTCCTTCTGCAGATATATTTCTTCCGCCTGAATAATTGTCTTCGTCTCTTTTATCCACTGAAGGCGAATCGGTCTGCAGAATCTTGTTAAAGATGGTCGAGGATTCGCTCATATTATTTCAGCTGTATTAAGCAATTAATTGTGAATTCAAACTTAAAGTTAGTTATATTGTTATCAACTTCAACTACTATGAGCGAGGAATAATTAAGGTGTTTATGTTTTACCGAGCATACATCGTTGTGTAAACGTAGAGGCACCAAGGAGCTCATGAAGAGGAAATCATCTGTCTTGTCCTCCGTTTGCCTCACTTGTTTATATTGAGAGTGGCCAGAGCTTCCGTCAAATCCGTTTTTACATATTAAACTGGAATTAACTTTACTACTTGATGCTGAGCTGACGATACAGATGCTGCGATATGGTATGCTGTGTGCAGCAGAAGGGCTTTCAAACTGACTCCACACACATCTTCGGTAATATGTATCCCATCTGGATACGCAGCAGATTTTGCGTTTTTAACTACTTCATAGCTGGAGTACAACTTATGACCATGACTAATTGCAGTATCACGGAGAATATTATATTGACTTTTTGTTAACTCTGACGATATAATCAATAATACGGCCTCTTCTACTGACAACTGAGACTGAACATTATCCGTTTTCCTCCACTTCGAAAGTACCCTCCTAGCTTTCGTAGGTGTGGTTGTCGTTATTTCCTTGACTAACTTAGAAGCAGCCTCATCTCCTTCCTCTCGAAGAGTCATTGTCGCAGCGTAAGACAATTTAGCCGCGGAGTGCGTGGCCTGAATCGATTCCGTTTTCCTTCGTTTAGTTCTTTCACTCGAAAGATGGAAATCTAGTTCTGGCCGTCCTCTAGCGTCTACCAAAAATAATTACTTTTACATAAGATAAATTATATACAAAATTTTAAACTATCAATAAACGATATTAAAAACATCAAATAAAACTTAGATTTACTAACCAGGAGTCATAGAACTACTAGGTAAGTTCTGTAGCACAATCTCGATAAAATTAGCGTTAACATTAAGCCAACTGGAATTGCGCTTGATAAATCTCTCATTATTGCGTGAACTCAGTTTCCATTTTCTTGAATAGTGCACAGACAAGAAATCATGGATATAATCAATAAGAGCATTTTGCCCACTCTCAAATTCATGTAAGTGTAGTTTTTTAATTACATATTTCATTAAACGCTGTTTCTTGCAAATTAATGATTCATTATTTCCATCCATCAACTTATTATGCATTATTAAGCGAGAATGTAAAGGAAAATGTAACATAGATTCCTTAAATTTTATATCTTCCTCGGTAATACATTAAAAAAATGGCAGCAGAAAGTCTGAAAACGATGACTAGATTTAGTGACACTAATAAGGAAACAGTGCAGCTATTGAATTTGTAATTTTCATGAAAAGAAAGGAAAATATTAAGTATAAAAGTAAATGTGACTCACCAAAAATATATTCCACACCGCAACAAGAGAATTCTGCAGGAAGGAACCTTAAGAAATTGCGACACGTGAAATAGATGATCTACAGAAATATCACCAGAACACAACTTCACTCCGGCACAGCCAAAAAATAACTGACTCCGAAAGAATATTTCGAGCTGAAACTGGCGGAAAGAGTACAATAAAATGAGTAACCGTTTTCCGCAAAACAATAGCTGGGTGTTATAAACTGAGCCACTTCGAAAGTTTTACTTTGGTTTTAGGGCACACTCTGGCGCGCGCCCTCCTCCCACAAGAGGGTCGTGCGAACGACAATAGGAGTAAGTTTACTCATCTAGCAATTGAAGGTCGAACGAGGAGAAGATAGTCAGCCACTATAGCTTTAAGGATTTACTGTCAAAAATTTTAAATTTCAGAAATTGTGGCTCTATCAAGAAATCTGAGGGAAAGCAGTGACTTACCGCTAAATCCAATTTTCTTTAAGGATTAAATTAGAAAATTTTTAAAATCTTATTATTTTTCATCTTAATATATAATACATAACTTCTCTTCAGCATAATATTTCCGAAACACAACCATTCAGTTGCGTTTTTCTCCTCATGTCCTCTCAAAACCGAGGTCGTCTCAGAAAGTGGCGCTCCGCCGCACGGACATAGCTCTTGCATCGCCATCGAGAAGTCGCTTTATTTATCGGCGTCGCAAATTGTCGCAGGATTTTATTTCAGGTTCTTCTTTAGAGAGCTTCAAAGAACATTTTGGTATAAATAACTCCGCGTACACCGCGCTAATTCACTACTATTTTCCTCACTTTAGGTGGAAATTTGCCGTAAAATAAGGGTTCACCATTTTGTTGTATAAATAATGCAAATATTCAACTGTGATCATTCAAACCCAGTACTATGAAGCATGAAGATTAGGTTTATAATACTACATCGTTTTTTACCCGATGATTTAGCTCATTTTAGTTCAGGATTGGCTTGAAATGGAAGAATTTTTCGAAAAATCGAGGACCGGCATTTTTCGTAAAATTTAGTCAACTTTGACCCCCTATAGAATTGTAACGCGTGGGAACCAACGCAAATGATTTCACAGTTATATGCAGAATTTAATCAAAAACGACTATGCGAAGTTTCAAAGTCCGCACTCAAAATAAGCACTTTTTTATTTTTGGCCAGCTTTTTTCGATTCTAGCCCACTGTGCGTCGTTTAGCAATCTGGGAACTATTTTTACCGCACGCAGTGAAGAGGAAGATAATTTGCTATAACTTAAGTAAATGGTGTGCTCCTCAACGCCTGATGTTGATTCCATCCGCGAATATAGCTTTCCTTCGTTTTGAGTGGAAAAGCTTAATATTTTAAAGTATGGACAACCAGTTTTCTCGGCGATATATGATATTTCGCGTATTTTCCCCCTACTCCATTTACTATATACACCCGCGTATAAGGCTCTGTATCTTTTTCAAGATTGTCTTCTATAATAACCGGACCAATGGATACATAAAATACCATGGAAAATGTATGTCACCCATTTAGGCGGACCTTGCTTAGAAACTTACATTTTTGCGGAAAATGTATGTTTCAGTAGGTTAAGTAAGTAAAAAAACACGTGGGAATGTACGGCACTATATCAACTGAGGGATAGGGATTATAAACAGGAAAAATTATCTTCATAATAATACTAATATATCTTCTAAATTCAATCTTCTTCTAAATACAACATCTTTCCCAAAAGCTATCTAGACAGTATTACTCTTCATCAGAAAGACTACCATATTTCTTTGGTTTAAGTAATCAAGCTCATCAATTTTAATCAGTGTATACAGAAATTTGCGTTGAAATCATATCAATGAATAAATATTTTTACCATTTGACATGAGTCATTCTGGAATTATTGAAGAGAGGACCATTCCTAAATCCGCGTATCGTTTCCTTCATGAAAAATGTATCGATGCATTAGTCCGATTAGACACAGCGATTATTTAGATTATTTATAAAAAAATATCGGAAAAATCAAATAATTATGTAATATTGATGTTAATACTCAAGAAAATGACAAGAATTTCATCCAACGTATGGTAAGGTATCTAAATACTCGTTAAATGATATTTTCATGAAGATATATATGGCAATCAATAAAATCGTTGAAATAATATCTCTTTATTTCTTTTCAAAGATGCATTTAAGAGAAGGTCAGGGAATATCCCCTTAAAAGATTATTCTTTCTCATAAGCCATACAATACTATTATACCCTAGCCCAGGGGTCTCCAAACTACGGCCTGCTGGCCAAATGCGGACCGCGAGCCCTCTCATCCGACCCGTGGAGACCTTTTCTAAGGAAATAAAACACAGAAATTTATTTTGCATCCTGCAAAGATCAGCCGCCGCTTACGTGGACGTAACGATTTCCCTGATTAAAATATAATAATTATTATATTCAATGATATTAAATTAATTATTAACAACATCTATGTTTTGAGAAACAGACATATTTTTCGGGCTGAAAAGTTTGCCTTCCCTAGCCCTATATGTTGATATTAAAGAAGCTTATTTAAAAGAAGGTTCAGCAGATAGAAGGCAATAAAATCATCATTTTGAGAATGAAGATTCCATATGTTTTTTAAGGAAAATCAATATTTATTTTTGTAGATTTTTTTGCCGGTGCGAATAAGAATCGATCGCTGGCCGAGTCATAAAATGAAAGAAAATCTCTCCATCAGGCAATCATTGGAACATAAGAGATGTTACGAGAAAAATGTTTCCTATAAATGTAACAATTCTTTATAGCGTGATGAAGGTCGCGAAAGAACGTTATTAGAGATTTAGGCTGCATGAATAAACCTTGGGGAAAAATTCGCGACTTTAAAATTTACGAATCTCTCTCTACCAGATGGCCCTAAACTATCTCCAGTGTTATTTATGACTCACCTCGGTCTAATATAATGGCATTAATATCAAGATTTTTTGACTTGTTTATATGTATAAGAAAACGTTTCCATCCACTCAAGGATAGTTCTAAAAAAAACGGTACGACAAATTCAAAACTCTAATGTTTCCTCCAATCTGAACAGTGTTATAAGGAGGGTAAAAAGGTTTTTTTATGGAACATAAAATTTCTCGAATTTTATTTCTATTACAATACTTTCCAAATTAATTTAAGTGCGTCAGATAAGAAAAACGTCTTTTCTGAACTGGTTTTCTTTCTACTTCTAATGAAGAAGCATATCGACCCATTATCATACCTTTACTGAAAGAAACGATTCATATGGCGAATCGAAAAACGATTTCATATGGAAAGTTTTAATTAGTATTTAATTGCCTTAAATATTGGAAAACTTTTTAACTCGATGAAATTACTGCAAACAGATTACTTTATAAGCATCCAGTCCAAGAGTTTTAATTTCTGTAATCATGTAGCTACGCATCCCTAATGCTCTATCAGAAATACAAATTTTAAATAGATAAGTGGGCTTTTTTTGGTAGCGTTGAAAAGCATTATAATAAAAAGTTCTGGATTTAGACAAAATGAACAAACTCACCTCTAGATTCACATACAAACATTTCTTCCCCAAAATAATATAAAAAAGTATTAGGAAACTAATTCTGAGGTCCATAAGCTTTGACTCGCGAGCTCTTTGGGACCTACAAAACGAAAGTTGCAAAGCGAAAATTAGTTTGTTTGGATATAAAACAAGACAACTCTTAAGAAGTGAATTTTCAACGGCTTTCATTCTTTCAATGTTAGATTGATTTCTCGGGTAAACCTTGCCATATTATTTACCGCAGAGGTTTTAGGGATTCCGAAATGATTAATAAAATCGTTTTTAGTCAGAGTAATCTTAATCTACCGTTTTAATGAGAAAACCAGAAATACTGAATGTTGAATCGTTTTAGTTTTTAATTTCGCTTTGCCTGACATACCTTAATTTGATATAAATAGTGAAATAGTTTCAGTAACTTTATTGGATGAGTACTAAAATAGATATTTTTATTTCTCAATAAAATTTTCACGGTTTACTCCCTACCTTTTCATTAAAAAAAAATCTGATGTGGCCAGCACATGACTTTCTCCATATATAAGATGTAAATACTTATCTACGACAGTAATTTCGAACTCTAAACATTATAAATAATGTTGTTCGGGACATGCTGGATGAAAAACGATGAAACTGGCCTTTCGCCCATAGAGCCCAGAGCGCCCACAAAGTACATAATCAGCAACTTCCGGTTTATCAGTATTTCAGGAATAACTCCTAAACAATCAGTGATACGAAAATATGTTTCATACAAAAGTTATAGTAAATTTATTTTCTAAAACATTTATAAATAATAGTATATACCTAAATATCATATTTATGGAGATATTTTGAAAACCGGAAATGAGCTTTGAAGAATGAAGCTCAACTTCCGGTTAACCGATTTACTCCAAAAACTAATCAACTCTAAAGACTGTAATAGAAGTACTACATATGAAATTTGGTGTTGATCCGCCAAATAGTTTTCATGTTAGAGCGCCCACAAAGTACATAATCATCTTCTTCCGGTGTATCAGTGTTTCACGAATAACTCCTAATAAACCGGTGATACAAAAATATGTTAAATACAAAAGATATAGTAAATTACACTATCTAAAACTTTTATAAGTAATACAATATACGTATATATCATATTTATGGAGATATTTTGAAAACCGGAAATGAGCTTTGATGAATAAAGCTCGACTTCCGGTTGACCGATTTACTCCAAAAACTAATCAACTCTGACAGCACACACCACAGTACTATATATGAAGTTTGGTGTTGATAGAACTAATAGTTTTCACGTTAGAGCGTCCACTATCACAAACACACACACACACACACACACACACACACACACATACACACAGACATCATTCCGAAAATGGTCAAAACGTGTTCTAGGGACCCCAAAACATGTATTTCCGTTGAAATCTCGAAGTCGAATTTTTTCATGAAAAAAATACTTTCTCTATACTTCGTATATGGAGAAAGTAAAAATCTGATGTGGCCAGCACATGACTTTCTCCATATATATAAGATGTAAATATTTATCTACCGCAATAATTTCGAACTCTATATTCCATCTAAACTTGGAATTTGAGTTATTAATATTATATATTATCTTTGATGCCAAAAACATGATAAATAATTTTTACGGGACATGATCGATGAAAAACGATAAAATTGGCCTTTCGGCCATAGAGCCCAGAGCGCCCACAAAGTACATAATCAGCAACTTCTGGTTTATCAGTATTTCATGAATAACTCCTACACAATCAGTGATACAAAAATATGTTTCAACCAAAAGTTATAGTACATTACATTTTCTAAAACTTTTACAAATAATAGTATATACCTAAATACCATATTTATGGAGATATTTTGAAAACTGGAAATGAGCTTTGAAGAATTAAGCTCAACTTTCGGTTAACCGATTCACTCCAAAAACTAATCAACTCTAACGACACAAACCAAAATACTATATATGAAATTTGGTGTTGATCCGACAAATAGTTTTCATGTTAGAGCGCCCACAAAGTACATAATCATCTTCTTCCGGATTATCAGTATTTCACGAATAACTCCTAATCAACCGGTTATACAAAAATATGTTAAATACAAAAGTTATAGTCAATTATACTATCTAAAACTTTTATAAGGAATACAATCTACCAATATATCATATTTATGGATATATTTTGAAAACCAGAAATGAGCTTTACACAACGTACATAATCAGCAACTTCCGGTTTATCAGTATTTCATGGATAACTCCTAAACAATCAGTGATGCAAAAATATGTTTCATACAAAAGTTATAGTAAAATTAATTTTCTACAACATTTATAAATAATAGTATATACCTAAATATCATATTAATGGAGATATTTTGAAAACCGGAAATGAGCTTTGAAGAATGAAGCTCGACTTCCGGTCAGCCGATTTACTCCAAAAACTAATCAACTCTAACGACTGTAATAAAAGTATTATGTATGAAATTTGGTGTTGATTTGACAAATATTTTTCATGTTAGAGCGCCCACAAAGTACATAATCATCTTCTTCCGGTTTATCAGTATTTCACGAATAACTCCTAATGAACCGGTGATACAAAAATATGTTAAATACAAAAGTTATAGTAAATTATACTATCTAAAACTTTTATAAGTGATACAATAGACGTATATATCATATTTATGGAGATATTTTGAAAACCGGAAATGAGCTTTAATGAATAAAGCTCGACTTCCGGTTAACGGATTTACTCCAAAAACTAATCAACTCTGACAGCACACACAACAGTACTATATATGAAGTTTGGTATTGATACGACTTTTAGTTTTCGAGTTAGAACGCCCATTATCACACACACACATACACACACACACACTCACACACACACACACACACACACACACACACACACATACACACAGACATCATTCAGAAAATGGTCAAAACGTGTTCTAGGGATCCCAAAACGTGTATTTCCGTTGAAATCTCGAAGTCGAATTTTTTCATGAAAACAATACTTTCTCTATACTTCGTATATGGAGAAAGTAAAAAACAGAAGCAAACGAGGGGAACGTGGGAAAATTTCAAGGCGGAGTTCGTCGTAAAATTTTATGTCCAAGAACCTTGGAATGAATTCATCTAGATGATGGTGTTACATGGAAAGACCATTGAGGAATGCGATTCAAAGTAACATGCGGCATTTCCCCAATAATTTTCGCCGAAATATGAGAGTGCCTTAATATGTGTACGATGATTGGTATTCGTGACAGGTCATAACCCCAAACGAAAAAGCCTACAAGACGAATGCGCAAACTACAGAACCCCACAGGTAAAAATGCGCAAAAGACAAAACCCCACATTGGCAAAACAGCACAATTATGAAACCTCACATTGATAAATCCCATCTATATAAATACGCACAAGGGCAAATCCTCACATAGTGAGATGCGCACATACCCAATTGTAAATATGAGTGTGAATAAAGAATAAAATTCAATTCTTACTAAATTTAATATTATTAATTTCATTGCATAACTATCGTTTATGATTATGATTATCGTAGAAAGTATGTTTTCATACGTTATTTTAATATTTGTGTTGTTACTGTTTTTAAACATCTCTCTTCTTATTGATTTTCAATGCTACATAAATCTGTATTCTTCTTTGTATTCCTTTTTATAGGTTAAATGGAAGATGCTCTTTTATCTCTCAATATATACTATGTATATTATACATAGCTATCTTTATGGTCTCAATTTTCACCTAAGAAACTCTTCTCTACATATGAAGGTGTATTATACATTGCACCATTATCGCATATTTTTATCGTTTTTGTCAATGTGGGATTTTGACACAGTGGGCATTGCCACTGTGGGGTTATGTGATAAACCCACAGGCAATACGTAAACATTACCAACTTAGGTCCTCATCCGCTCGGATCAAATCTACATTGAATGGAAAACTGGGTTGATCGACCTTAGCCGAATATTTCCGCACCCGATAATACGCGCGAACACTCGTCGAAGAGGAAATAGCTTGATCGTTTGACGTTCGTCAATCGCGCGATTTTTTCCCTCCCGTCGTTGGGATCGCTCACGTCACTGGAGCGGGGGATAAAAACGTTTTACGCTTCGGGGAATGCGAATACGGGTGTGAGAGGAGTCACGTAGCAGTCTAGCGAGCACCCATTCAATCAGGAGCGCTGGAAGTGGAGCGAATCGTGACCGTCGGGGGACAATGGAGCCGCGACCCGCGCCGAATTCGCGATACACTTCCGGCGGAGGGCAGAGTGCGCCGTGGGTCACGTAGTCTGCCGCGAGTCTGCGGAGAGCACGTGGGTACGCCGTGGGATACGTCAATGCAGCGGGAAACGGAGGTCACCTTATAGTTAAATACTCCTCCGCTGATTGCTTTTCGTTCCCAGAGGGTGGCGTGTTTGCCGACTGGCTTGGAACGGCCGATGGAATAGCCCGAATTTCTCTTTCAGAGAGAGAGAGAGCCGCCCCCTTTTACGTCATGGGACTTGGTTTCCTTTCTCTGTCAAAAGTCACCCACTTTTTCTGCGTGGGAATTCTCAGCAGAGCCAATTTCAACAATTTTGCGATTTGAAATAAAATATCCGTTAACTGACTTAGTGGGGTCAATTCTGACCCAATAGAGTTCTAGTTTAAAATCTTTCTGCTTAGCTATAGAGCTAATATTTTCGTTAATTCATCAAATGTATTTCCATTTAATTTTGAATAACTAGAGTTAGTTATTCCAATATTAATAATCGTTTTCATATATAAAATGAAATAATTTCTATTCAATGAAGATTTAAAATGATAGAAAAAATGAAGAAAAACTGAAGAAATGCAGATGAAATTAAATTTTTGGACAGATTCTTGAAAAACATTATGCGTGTTATATTCTTTTATATTAAAAATTTTCTTATCCAATGATATATTTCTTAATGATAAAAAATGCTTCATACTGTTTAAAATTCACCGTTTTATCAACTGACAGTATTTCGTTGGCATAATACTGAATTTTAATTTTGTTTTTCAATGAAAACACTGGAATCTCAATGTCGGTTGTGCAACAAAGGAGTACCAGTTCCGTTAAATGATATCTACATCGAGGTGTATAAAACCGTGATGGTGGCAATACTACTCTAAATCATGAACATATCTTCATCGTAAATTGTAAATTTACGATGAGGATATGTTCTGATATTTGATTTAAATTGTCTTCGTGGAACTTCACGGACTGACTTGTTAGTTGAAGTCTTTCCGCCCACCTAACACATTATTGAATATTTACTAAGCTTTCGGCAGGCCACAGAAAACTAAAAAGAATTATTTTACGCTAAGGAACTTGCGGAAATTTTCGCCGAAGGATTTGCAGAGATAAAGCGGAATATAAAATGAAACCGTGTTACAAGTACCAAAACTTCATGGACAAAAACCTGCAGCCAGCTTTCATATTTCTGACAATAATGATATGATTTTAGCTAGCTAAGTATCATATCATATTTATCTCAAACGAGATCTAAGAATTTCTTTTTGAAAATTTTCACTTCTTTTCTCGAGGCTTTGGTGCCTAAGGAACCGAAGTGCACCGATCGGGGAGCACTGCTCTTGAAAATCGATTGAGGATTTATACATCTACATTTATATTAATAAATATTTTATTTTCTTGTTCCATTTTTATCGATCAAGAATAAACTCATCGGCGATTTTAGGAGGAAAACGTCAAAATCGGAATCACTTTTGGGTTATAGGTGACACTGTGTTTTATGGATACGTAAAGTACTTCTATAGTATTCATAAAGGGGCAGTTTATGTTTAATTTGATCACTCGCTTTTGATAAAATTTAAGGAAGGAAGCTCAAAATCAACAATAAAACGTGTAGCAGTTATTTCATTGTTGATTCTGTTGCGTATTAGTTGGAGGGTATCTCTGACCATGACGAAAGAATAAATCGAGAAGGGCGTCATTTACAAGCGCCGACCTCTTCTAGGCAAATTTAGTTCTCAGAATGGAGTCGTGACGCCATTACTCCTCATCAACTCGCTGGGTTGTAATTCATTGCATCACGTACGCACGCCTTTCTCAGTACTCTTGCATCACACAAATTCTACGCCAAGAAGAATCAATTCTGGGGAATAGTTCATAACTTTCACGCAATTTCATCGAATCGGAACCGACGAAACTTTCCTGTGAATAACTCGTCTCGTAAGATTGTCTCATTATTATCATGTCAATTAATATTTTTTTTATTTTTCTATAAATTCATTGATTTATGTATATTCTGTAGGTAATTTTATTATTGTCTGTATTTAATTGTTATTTTTACTGTGTTTTCGCGGGTTTTCTTTCACCCCCCTTCTCTGCGGGTGTTTTCCCGCAACGTGTGGTTTTCTTTAGCAACCTTCAGTTGCAAAAAAATTTCCCCACACTCTACGCTGTCTTTTTGTTTTAATTTAATTTATAATTATTCATATTCTGACGACATACGAGGTTAGGTGGAAGAGAGGCCCACTTGGGCCTAACCTCGCCAATAAAGGGTCAAATAAATAAATAAATAATAATTATTATTAAAAAATTGTTAAATTTATCTTTTTTTCTAATTTCCTGTGGAATAGGATTAGTAGAATTTATTTGAGAAAATAATTTGAGTGTAGTTTCCGAGCGTTCGGTTAAAAAATGACGAACTTTAACAATAGTCAACATTCTTAAACGTGTTTGAAATTTGTTCTAACGATAGGAAGTTACTTAAGGCGATTATTTTTTTCAATCTCAGATTCTAATTTCGATCCCTTTATTCATTCTCAGATTTCAATTTAGTCTAAACATACATCTTCGATTTGATGTTCTTGAATGAATTCTTTGTTATCATTGTTTTGAGATGGTAATCGATGAAATTTCCGAACGACTAGATAACGGTAATAAGGATTTGAATATTACTACTCGAGTTTGATCACTCTTGTAAATGCATAAGGGAATTTTACCTCCGATTTTGAGGAAGAGAATTTTCTAGTCAGTATGTTTCATACATTAATTTCTTGGAAACGGTTTCTTCTGGATTACTACTAGGATGAATTTTGAGTTTTATTGGTGCAAGGGAGTTCATAAGTATTGAGTTCGCAAGAATCGTTCAAAATCGTTCAAAAATCGTTCAAAACTCTTGTTAGCAACCAATAAAATATTGTTATTTAAAAATAATTTATGCAATATGAAGTGATGTTAGGATGACTTACAAGTAACTTAGTAACCACTTCTGCTACTGATCGCACTGAATTTTATCTTCAATCAGAAGTAGAGGAACACAAAGAAAGAAAGAAAAGAAAATTCCGAAATTTTCCCCTATTGTTCAATTTTGCTCTATGATTGCTCACTTGAGATAGTTAAGGTATATTTGACTTCAAGTGTCCATGTATTCTAAGGTTCATATAACATTTTCATATAACTTAGTTACTCTACAAAAGTATCTCTTTTAAAATAAGAAGGTATTCTTGTGACAAGAGTGTAATTTTCCATTTACGTCGCAGACCTTCTGTCTTCCGTCGCATTTAATTACAATCATTATATGAATAAATAAAAGAAAATTCAATACTGACCCTGCTATAATCGTCTTGTGTTGTTTCCGGAGTAGTCATTTCGCAAATTACTAAATTTACGTTATATTTAAAAGGGAAATATAATGAACGTTTCTGATGTAATTCATTGAACTTTTAGCTCCTTTATTATGTACCAGTCAAAAAATATAAACTTCAATGTGGTGGTAGATGGTGATTATTAAGCTAGATGAAACCATACCTTCTGCTTTTCCCGCGGTAGCGCGACAACATGTTCGCGGTCGATCTACATTAAGTAAATACGTTTCACTTTCCTCTATTGTGCATTTCCTGTGGAGGAATTTTCCCAAGGCCGATTGACGTTTCGTACCGACCTTCCGTGAATCACACAGCTTAAGTTCATGCTTCTGACGTAGCCACCCTTACAGGTCACGATCACTTCCATGTTCCGAAGTTCAAGACTTATTCTTATAACCGTAAACAAATGACGTATTTGCCACCGCTTTTGTGCCTGTAATGTTTTTCGATTAAATGTATCTCTTCACTGCTTTAATTTTAAAGACGTCGGTGGCTTTAAGTATGTATATAATTATAGCTGCAATTATTCTACGCAATACTTTGCTCGACTTGCAAATTATATGTCGCGCTCTCAATAATATCGGAGGTATGAAGATAACTTAGGACAGAAAAATAATATCAGCTTTCACTCCTCTTCACATACGTGACCAAATTTTTTCTTTAATTAAAATTCTAAGTAGGTAATAAGAGACATATGTGCTCAAGGAAATATTTCCCTGTACTTAAATAATACTAGTTTTGTTTGAGGTAAATGAGCTATTATGTAATCAACGCTGCTTTGGAACTGTTGGGTATTCGTGGTCTACGATTTTTTATTACTTTAACATATTTAATGATATCGATTGATTGATCAACCTGATGATGAAGATGTATCGTTGAAACCGGTCGTTTCAAATAAACTGTGGAAAAAAGTACTTACTTCTGTTATTTTATTGGAATGGATAGTGTGTGAATGAGGGAATGAATGGAAGGTTTGAGGGAACAAATGGGGGAAGTAAGAATGAGGGAGTGGATGAAGAGAGGGAATGAAGATAGTGAATGAAGAGAGTGAATTAAGGAATGAATGAAAAGTGAGGGTGAGGGAATGAATGGAGAGTGTGAGAATGAGGGAGTGGAGGAAGAGAGTGAATGAAGAGAGTGAATGAAAAGAGTGAATGAAGATAGTGAATGAAGGAATGAATGAAAAGTGTGCGAGGGAATGAATGGAAAGAGGGAGTGAGGGAATTGATTGATAGAGTGAGAGATAGAATGAACGTAGAGAGTTAGTTAGTGGATGTTCGTCAGATAATTTTCTTTTTCCAGTTAGCAATAAAGATATTCGTTGGTCATATGGTCCTAACGGCGTAGCTTCTCAAGAGGTACTGACAATGAGAGACATAAGTTCCTCTCTCGCAACATTTTCACTCTACAAAAAATCGCGGAAAATTGTCTAAATTTACCCATTTTGAGCGGAAGACAAAAGTTCTCCGATTTCTATCTCAGAAAAGTCGCGATACACCACAGTTTGTCTCTTGATAGTTTAGTTTCCATCGCTTGACACGAACCTGAGACAGAAGTGGCGCGGCTTTGTATCCTAGTGTTTACTAGGACTTACGGAAACTTGACTCTGTTTCATTTCAGTCGTGACGATGAGTTCTAACTTATGAATTGCGGAAATGGCCACGCGATATCTAACGGATCCGATTCTCGTCAGATATCTTCTTTTACTCCTTCTACTAAACTTTGCACCAATCTTTCGTACCAGTCCTAATACTAATGGAGTCAGCTGATGATTAAGATGATGATTAGTGATGATGTTGACATGGTTTTTATACAAACCCTCTTTGGGAAAATAGGTTTTCCACCAAGATCAAACCCGAGACAGCTTCATTCAAATACGGAGGGATGAATACAAAATGAATGAAATTGAATGGAGTGCAAACAGGCTGTAAAGAAGCCCAGTTTACAGATGTTTAATAAGAAGCCTCGAGGGGTTCAGTGCTAGTATTTTTCACCTACTTGAGAGTCACTGATAATTTAATTCTCTCCGTTAACTTTCGTTTCAGCTGCTCCATTATCCTAGGGATTGGGAACCTTCTGCCTTGAATTGACTCTGTTAGAATTTCGAGCAGTCTGCATTGTAAATGAAATGGCAAGGAATGGTACGCGCTGTTTTCGAAAGATCTCATCGATCAAGTTTCCTTTCATAGCTTTCAATCGCTGTCCACGAAGGTGTGACGTTAGTTTCAACGGTTCGCCGGTTCGCTAACGATGAGCGCATTTGAGGAGAGTGATTCATCTTTCATTCAATTACCCGTCGTGAAGTTGAGAATTTGGGCCCTGACATTGTGTCGGGCAGAAAAAGCAACCCCAAGGAGAAGTAGAGCAAGCTGGAGCGTGATCGTCGTGGCTACGCTTGGGAAAGAATTCTCGTCAACCTTGAACGGATACTAATACAGCTGTAGCCTCTTAAAAATTTTATTCAGATAGTTATTATGTATGTTCGGGCATACACAGAGATTTCGTTTCGTAGGCAGTAAATAGTATAAAAGAATAGAAAGGTAAGGGAATAGTATAATAGAATAAAAGAATAGACTTTAAAGATGTGATGTTTCAGGCTCGTCCCTTTCAAAAGCAACTCGGTATTAGGGTTTCACTTAATTATAAAATTGTTTTAAAGGTATTTCCGATAGAAGCTCTCTGACAACTTGACATTTTTTGATTTAATCTACCAAATTTGCGATAACACTGCTATAATAAGTGGAAATTCTTGAACGTCATTTCATAAGTAGTTCCATGGCGAAGGGAGACTATAAACTTATTGCTTTTTCCAAACCAGTTATCACGGTATATTCAAATTATTTGTACATAAATCATCTCTGATAGGCTTTCTACTTGTATTTGGGGAGTCATTCTAAATACTAGCATAGAGTAAGGTACATATATCCTTACTCTATGATACTACTAACAGTGTAAGTGTACGAAGTGGTTTTTTCTTAAAAGAAAGTTTTGAAAAACTTCAACTGGACATATGACGGCTAGCATAAAAAAAATAATCTCAATCACTAAGAGATACAATGGCGATATCATAGAAGAAAATATAAAATAATATACATTTCCGAGTAACTGGTATTAGCATTACAGGGGTTCTTTGCCGTGGTTGACAACAGTTATTAACTCTCCACGGCAAGGTTCATAAAATAAATTCTCCTTTAAGCACATTAAGTTTCAAAAGAAACCAAATTAAAAAATATAAAGCTCGACTTCCGTTCTAAGAGCGCTCTCTCCACTAAACTTTTGACCCTTCACAATTCACAATCACTCATGGCGACTTCCTAAAATAGGTCCAATTTTGGTCTTCAGCAATCACTTTCTATTAGACAGCCTTGAAATAACTCGTATAGGAAATAATTTCGGAGACAAAACTGTCTGCGAGGAAATTAAAGGACTTTCTTTTTGATCCTGACTACTTCCTCTGTACTGGAGAGGAGGAGATGACGAATGCAGAGTATACTGTACTTTTGGTAGTGCACATGCATTTGAGGTAATACTTAAGGGGGTGTTCTCATGTAACGGCCGTTTTTCAAAGCATTTTTCGGAATTTTACTGTGAAGAAAGTATGAAATATTTTTCAATGCAGTTTTTTCTAAAGTTTTATTGATCTTTGAACTACAAAAAAGGTATAATTGGTGAAAAACTTTCGTTGTTTGGTCACTGCACCCTTGCAAAGTTAGTCCTTCCAAAATATGTTGGTCGATGGTTCGCACGATAGCACAAATACGGTTGGTCTAAAACGAGCATGACATTTTTTTATCAATTAACAACGTTGTGATTATCGTTTGACGGGGACTTTTTTGATTACGATAAAAATTTTCAAAATGGCGAACCTTAGAAGAAAAAATCATTTTTCTCCCTTTTTTTCGTATAAAAAAAATCGTCAAACATTTGTTATTAATAATAGGTGAATAAATCGCCGTCAAACGATAGCGAAAACATTACCACGCATTTAAAAAGAAAACGCATCTAAATCCGTGTATCAGTTTTCTAGAAATCGTGCGAACCAATTTGAAAAACGTGGTTTTGAGAAAAACGCATTCAAAGTTTCAAGTTAGCTTTTTTCGGGATTATGTCACTTACAATCAATCGGCGATTCCGCACACCTTCCTCGACCTCTGCGAACTCGTGTTTAGCAGAATCGCTTTCTCTCCGATAGATCCTGACCCTTTTAGCGAGATCGTTCATGCGCCCCTCCGAACGGATGATCCGACTCTTGTCCCGTATTGGGCCACAAAACAAATTCAGTCCTTGAAAACCAATTCCCAGAAGACGCATATTAAGCACAATACTACCGTCGCGACGGTTGATTTCGTAGGCATTTCTTATGAGCGGGCACGAATTTATCAAAACATTACTACCACACTTCTTGCATTTCATGCACACACTATTAAGCCCAAGCCACGTTCACTTTTCCGCTCAAATGCTTCTTCCCCATGGCAGTCCTCGCAAACTACAAGTAGACTAGAAGACAGAAAAAATCGATGAAATTGTAGCTTAGATGTTCGTTGACGACGAAGTCAGTGGCACTTGCGCTCCCAATTTTACGTGACGACGTGCTGGCGTGACGTGGTACTCGGTAGATTTCTCGGGCTTGCCGACGTTCCTTTGCAAACTTTTATCTTTTGTTCGATAAGCAAAGGTTCTTTTGCTTCGGGAACCCTTCCTATCCATGGTTGAACAGACAAATTACTCGCAAATCCAAAAGAATAAGGAGAAGAATATTTCGATACGAGTGGACGCAACCACGACGAAAACGAAACTAACTACATCTAAACGAAACCGTAAGAGTGTGTTAGTAACATACTTTTTTCTCAAACCCTAGCCCTATTTTCCCTTCCTAGGATATCGGAAATAATTCAGGTATAAATACCTGAAATACAAATTCAGGTATAAATACCTGAAATACAAATGATTTTCGGCGCGCCATGTGCGAGCTCGGTACGCCGCGAGAGCGCCCCTAAACTTGCCTCAAAACTTGGTTTAGGTTTCGAATCCGGCAAAATCCTTTCGGTATCTTATTTTTAGATACCTAAACTTGAAAACAAATTTTTTTTAAATTTCTATTTTTTCAAAATGTTACATGAGAACACCCCCTTCAGCTGTTTCATTTACAGCCTTGGATGATGTAGCCTAAATAGCGCATCCATAGGTAGAAGTAATTCTAACTGGACATATTCAAACATATTGTTATATTTCCTTTCTTAGTTTATTCTCTTGCTATAAATAAGTTTAAACAAATAATTCCTGTTAAGAATGTTTAACTGAAATTTTCAATAAATAAAAGGGTTCTTTACCTGAGTAAGCCATGCAAATATGTTCAAAGGAATATGTACCTAAGAAATACATTCTATATATGAAACAACAGTTTTATTTAAAAAAAACCTCATATAAAATGAAAGATCTATAATTTAATAATAGTAAGGAATAAGTAAAAAAGCAAGGCATTTTCTAGAATTATTAGTATTTTTAAATTAAATACAATTATGAGTAGAGCATGAATCCCATCGGCTTTCATTAAACTGGTCAAGCTCATTTCTGATGAATAATAAATTAATATATAATTATACAATTGATAATAAGTAAATCAATTAATAATTCAATGATTAATCAATAATTAATAAATGATAAATTAAATAAAGTGTATTTTTGATAAAGTATAATCATGGTGAATTTTAAAAACAAACTCGATCACGTCGAAAGCGAAACCGTGTAGAGACATCACAATCGTATCAGTACCGATGTAATTTATAATTTGATGAACACATTCCTGGTGTATCTTCAGTCCTTAAAATAAAGATGCTTTGAAACACGACTTATTTTTAAAAGGTTTTTTTAATTCCATCTTAAATCGCAGTCCTTTATGACTCCATGCGACGTAGACTCGGGTTCAACGACAGCGGCGCAGCCTTTAAATTTACTGTTTTTTGGTTCACTTCCCACTTTTCTCTTGGCGTCCATTCATTCTGACCGGGTGAAAAAAATTTGCATTTGAAATCGCATGCAAATTTCCATCCCTCGGGGCAGCCTTTCGTTACAAAGTGTAGCAGCGGAAGCCTTGAGAACGTATGATATGGGAGAGCGGGGACGCGTGCGATGACTTTATTACGTGAATGTCGCGACGTTATGGGGGGAGAAAACACCATTTCTCCGCTTTGCGAAGAATTTATTTGTACGGTACATCACAACTTTCTTCTGGATTCATAAACGTAGTAGTACTAAAGCTGGAGATAAGAGGTTGAGAGCAAGGTTGTTTTTTTATCTTTTGGTTGATCTTTTTTAAGAAGTAGCTAGATTTTAGTTTAAATAGAAGCTAGAATCCTCTAAAGCTCTACTTAAAACGTTCTTGTTTCTCACACGCTCAGTAAAGTAGCCGTAAAATCATAAGTATAAGGCAAAGCATAAACCAGGAGTAACCTATATTTATGCAAGCTGTAGTTATTGCCAGTAATTAAAGTTTTAGTAGATAAATTTAATGCTTGAGTTTGGTAAAAAAAATCGAAATAAAAGTATATTAGAATCTTAGTCCATTTTTCATGTTTTTTACATATATTTTTTAATTCATGGGAATGTATTATTTAAAGGAAAGGTTGGGAAATTTTATTTTAATAAACATTTGGTCATAAGTATTTGGAACAATATCTATAATGAGAAACGTAAAGAAATGAAAAGATGAGAGTATTACCAGTACCACAGGAATATTCCTGTGGTACGGGCAAAAGTCTCATATTTTCATTGCCTTAAGTTATGGGTTCCTAACACACAATATCTGAAGCTATTAATAGTATATGATGGGATATTTTAGATTAATAAACGTTTGAACATAAACATTTGGACCGATATCTATGATAGATAAATAATTTAATAATGCTGTTAGATTCAATACGCATAAAAGTGTATAAGTACCGTTGCCAGCTGATAATTTACAGTTTCCACCTGTTCATCATATTGCAGCGTATACATAAAATAAATAAAAATGAATAATATCCTATATACGATATCAAAAATGGTTTCCTGGAGGAAAGCAATGGCAAGCTACATCACTCCTCATCTAGCCATCTTCCCACACACCTTTCTAAAGCTAATGGTTGAGATGTTCCGGACCCAACCAATTTCCGTGCCGATGAGTGTGCGGACAGACAATTACGTTCCAAACAAATGCTCTTCAGCTCCCCAGGGCTTTGGAGTACACCATTAATTTCTTCTTCATACGAAAACGTTATCGAAATTTAATAGAGTAATTGACCACTCCCTAAGACTTCCGAGGAAGGTATTCGCCTTATGGCTGTGGGTTGTGGAAATCGTAAATAAGCGAGAGTTATCCCGCTTGAAACTCATCCCAGGCTACTTAAAATTTCTGGAATGACCGGCGCTCTTATTACTTAGTCGGTTTAGTGCGGTTACGTGGGCGTATTCCCACAACGTTTTAGACCGTGGGAAGGCCGAGGCGAATAACGCAGAAGGAACGCACGATTGTATTGCTGTCTCCGCAAATGTTTTCATTAAAGTAAACTGAAAGAAATTTCCTCTCCTGGCCGAATGCGAACCTGTGCCATTAGAATACAAATCGACTAATAACTGAATATCCCGGGCGAAATATAAGTCTGATATGAAATGAGTGAGGGAAGTCTCACTCCTAAAGGTACGAATTCGTTAAATATTCCCACCTTTGGAGAAAATTTACATCGATAAAGTGACCGAGGAGTGGAGATGTGGGATGCCCGTCTTACTGAAGCAGGGAAGTCAACCGCTACGCTTGGAGACAATTTTACGTCAACAATATTTGTTAAATATCCCTTTTCTCCTTACAACTTCACCCGTTAGTGAGAAAAGTTATATTATCCCAGAGAAATGTATGACAATAAGTCCAGTACGAGGCTTATTTACTGAATTAATTTACCTGGGAAAACACGAAGGAAATGCAAATAAAAATATCAAGTAATAAAGATATACTCTGTGACGAGTGGCCCCTTGCCAGCTAAACGCTTCGTTAAACAAGTTTTCGTCGGATGGCTGGACGTGATTATTCGCAACTTCCGCAATGAATATGTTCCTTTAAGAATCACCGCAATAACTGGATTTAAAGTAAAATGCTTGCTTACAGCTGTACTATCTGTACTGTAATGGTACTATCTTTTGAAGGCAACGGGAATATTATTCGAGAAAAAGACTTTGTACTGTCTTTTATCGTTATAAAAAAATGAAATGCAAAAAATCGTGCATAAAAAAATGGAAAAAATACCTTCCTACATCGAATAAAAAATACATTGATATCATCCTTCCTTTTCAAATTAAATTAACAGATGTTAAATATTCTGTTATCAAGGTATTAAATCTGACATTCATACACCCTCCTCCCAGAAGTGGTCCAGCTAAGCTACGCTGAATCTATTTAGTACAATAATAACCTTTCAACGAATAGAAGCCCACGAATTTTTAATAAAAAGTTGAGCACGCATTTAACTAAATTTAAAATAATATTTCATAATTATGTAATACAAAAATGGATACGAATGTAAATTTTAAATAATATTTCACTGGGATAAAATAATTGCAAGCCCTGCTGTGATAAAAATCATTTGTTTTTATAGCAACTTGTGAACTATGACATCTTCTCATTCCGTAACTATAACTATTTGGACCATCTACTTCTATGTATTCAATCGTTAGCCTGCGGCTAACTGATGTATACACTTTAAGATACGAATATTAAGTAAGTTGAGAATGGCTATGAAACAGTAGTAAACATAGTAATAACAATATAAAATGACGTCTAAATTTTTTTGGAAGTATTACTGACGGCATCGTTTTAAATCGAATTATTTAGTTGTTTTATTTTAACGTCTTATCCGCAAGCATTATAATGTGAAAACTATTGCCCTGGCTGAAATATTTGAGATTATTTTCTTGTCACCCTAACGACTATTTCGACACAAATATTTGAATTTTACGAGTGGTAAATACGTTTGCAAAGCCCGAAGTTTGTTTGGATTCTCAGCGCATCTACCATTCGATACGAAAAGCGTACGATAGGAAATGAGGGGACTAGGTAAAATAAAGAGGGTGAGGTAGTTCGTCCTTGCTTTCCTTATCAACCAAGAATGCTATCAGTGGAATACCTCCACGTGAGTGCAGCAAAATGATCCTATGAGTATAATTATTATATTAATTAGTTGATTTTTCATTGCGGTCGATAAAAAGTGACAAAAATGAATGCCATTCCATTCATCATTTTTTATACTGCAGAAACTTCCATCAACATCACAGCTGTGAGAAATACTGAGACGAGAGATGAAAGACATTTTAATTTATCTTTATCAAAAATACAAAGGAAAACCAGGTACAACCTCGGTGGTGGAATGGTCATTGAGCTAGCTTTCTGACATTAAGGTCCCGGGTTATAGTCCAAGCTAACCGAATTATTCCTTGCTGACATGGGTGTTAGTGTACGTCGATTTCGCTGTGATCGATAAAATTATTAAAACGCATATAACTGATGATTCCTGTCATAGATAAAGAAATTATCAAATAATAAAATAAATGATGAGGGGAACGCTCCATTTACCAAGGTATTGTAGCAGGAGTTAATATGTTTTAACTCATGTTTATTATAATCTGGGTAAAAATAAGAGGAAAACATTTTACAGAAGTGAGCTTACAATAAAATAAATAATGAAGGAAAGGTTAAATTTATTAAGATAACGCAGCAGCAGCTAATAATAATACATGTGTATTATGCGCTGAAGAGTACCCATAAGAACACAGAAATATTACAGAAGTGAGCTCACGCAAGTTAATTGGTATAAAACAGTACAATTAAAGCAGACACAAAAGCTAGTGGTAAATCACTCATTTTAAGCTATGCCTGGTTGAGTTCATTCGAAAGAAAAATTCTCATTATAAATGTATTCCGGAAATATTTTTGCTTCAAAGAAAAGGTCTATGGGAAATGAAAAGCGAAATTTAACCGTGCGTAGTATATATAATAGAGAGAGTGGGGCCTGCATACCAGAGCAGTGAATGAAAATCAGTGACTTCCTTTCGCGATATTTACCGAAGCGTAGCCAGACGTCATTGAATCTCCGCAGTGAATGCACAGATCGTCTCAAGAGCAATGGGTAAGAGATGTCTCGCTGAGCGTGACTCGATACGCATCCGTGGACCACACATTGTCCCTCGATTCAGAGTGCGTCTGGGCGGTCATCCATGTCTCGCGTAGACACGTTATGGACGCGGTTATTGGTCAAGGACTCATCTTGCCCTTTATTGGAAGTGGCCTTCGAACGCATCAACGGACTTACGTTCGCTAAGACAGTTCACTCTAAGTTTGGTAACTGGCCATAATTTGCATTATTCATAGGCGAACTCCCTTCGGACAGCGCCGTTAAAACCACCGAGAAGGAGTTTTACGGCTTCTAACTCCGTTGGCGATTTCTAAGCACCCAGAAATGTAAAGGAGGGGAGCCCACGAGAATGTATATAAGTAATAGAACCGGCGAATTCATTATTTGATACGTTAATGTTATGTCGAGTAAGTAAAATTTAAAATTTGACGCGCGAACTCTGAAAATTTCCGACGACTGGTGATGTAACCTAAGAGAAGTAACTGTTACGGAATACGGGAAAGAGTCGCTATTCAATAAAGATTCTTTATTGAAAGAAAAGCCACTATAAATGCTACGAAAAATGTTACAAGCATGCTCCTCTCTAAGATTTTTCATCTTTTGGTGAATTTGCCGTTTATTTAGAAGAAGAATGGCAAGACTTTAGTCAGAGTTGTGCCAGTTTGATAAAAGGGTTACATTCCATTACGGTGCTTAACCATAGCGTAATATGTTTGATTTAATCTGTGTCATTACATCTAAAATTGGACTAAGTTAATTATTGATAAGCATTATTTAGCATCATAATCCAATTTTATTTAGTATGGAGCTTAAATTCCTAGGTCAAGCATATATAATGGTAAAACCCTCAAGAGTTGTGCGTGTCATAAAATTCTATAGCGTGCCATCTCGTGCCACTACCATCTCTTGGCTAGAGGACTCTAGATAGTATTTGAATAGGCTCTAGCGATGTGGTGTAATCCCTGTTAAAGAACGTATATTACGAATTATTTTCATGATTAAAATGAAGAGAATCAAGTAAGTGATCTCAAACAATCATCAATGACAATTTTGTAATACTTCGGTGATAATCCGCAGAAAAGTCACTACCTGAAGATTATAATTTCTTAGAAAAAATGTGAATAAAAAAATTGGTTTGGCTCAACTTGAAAATGCATTGGGTGACAGCCCAGGCGCCCAACTCATGGGAAAGTACCTGTGTCGTAAAAGTTGAAAAATCATCTGAAAATTAATAGACTATCTAAACTAGGGGTGTCCTACCCGTGGCCCGCATACGACCTTTCAACTAATTCCTTACGGTCCTTCAGACTGCTTTTCGAGGAAGGCCGATTCAAATACCCTAGCCAATCATAACCTGAATAGAAAATAGCAAATATTGGTTAGAATTTACCCTAGAAGTGAGTCGCTACATTCACATCATATACCATAGTATTAGGGAAGTGGAACTGTCTTCAATGAATTACCTATCTTTAATTCAAACTTAAGCACGGTAAAATGTCTGCAGCCAGCGAGGAGTTTATAGGAGCTAATGAAATGAACAATCTAACTGTACCCCCGTTGTTTCTTTGCAGACACCAAGTAATTATTGCTATTCAAAGGAAGAAATATAATCAGTTTATTCCTCTGGCGTGAAATAGTAATATTTTCCAAATTTATAAAGGTTTTAACATTCAAATAATTCTAGTATATCTTTCCCACGATTTTGAGAAGGAAGATCAGGACGATAGCGTTGGACTTCACAATTGCGCTTTTAAACCTTTTTTTTATCTTACAATAGTACTTTATATTTGGAATGTTTCCGCAATTTCATGCAAATATATTCAAATAAATACGTACGTACAATTTCTCTCTAATCTCTGTCCCAGAGACAGAGGGAGAGATTTTCTAATTTCTTGTATAAAAGGCAGACCATACAGGGTACTTGAGCTGTAGTATTCGCATTGTATACATTGTTTCCACTGGGGTGTATTATCAATGTAACACGTGGAGGAATTCTAAAACTTATCCTTTCTCTTTCATTGATGATTTAGACACATATTCAAACCTGTTCTGTACTTTCAACCTCCTCTTCAATTCTTCGCTTCGACTCGATTTTCCACTTTCAGTTTCCTTCGCTTCTACCTTTTAACTCGTTACTCTTCCCGCTTTTATTTATTTGCTTCCAACTTGTTCATAAACTCGTGGAGAGGTAAAATTTAGAACTCCGGCCTAATTCGAGCGGGAATGACCATTTTATTGGGACATTGAGTACATGTACTTGAGAGGCATCTTAACATTTTTTAAAAGGAATACGAATTCTTTGAATTAGCGCTTGCAGATCCTCATTTTTGAATTGTGCACCACATTTCTTCATCTGTTATTATTAACTTATTACTTTCTCCATATACGAAGTATAGAGAAAGTATTGTTTTCATGAAAAAATTCGACTTCGAGATTTCAACGGAAATGCATTTTTTGGGGTCCCAAGAACACGTTTTAACCATTTTCGGAATGATGTCTGTGTGTGTATGTCTGCGTGTGATAGTGGGCGCTCTAACGTGAAAACTATTGGAAGGCCAATTTCATCGTTTTTCATCGATCATGTCCGGAAAAACATTATTTATAATGCTTGTGACGTCAAAGATAATGATATATATATATATATATATATATATATATATATATATATATATATATATATATATATATATATATATATATATTAATCACTCATCTTCCAAGTTTAGATGGAATATAGAGTTCGAAATTACTGTCGTAGATAAATATTTACATCTTATATATGGAGAAAGTCATGTGCTGGCCACATCAGCTTTTTTCACATATATCTCCTCACTATATTTACTGCATTCATACTTACAGATATACGCGTAGATTATACTGCGTGCTTAATATCAATATTCTTTGTAGTGTGAACTTATGAATATTTTATAATATTTCACGAGCTATAATTTTTGACGGCAGGAATAAAACACAAAATCTATTTCGCACTAAACAAACTGCATTATAGCGCGAATTATTATATGTACATATAACATACTTATCCTAATAATTTGTAAAGATTTTAGTATCTAAAATATATCTGACTGTTATAACTGACTGTTCTGTCTGACTGTTCAACGTGATACGACAAAGAATACTTTTGTTCTGCTGTTTACTTTATCTGTAAATAGGTTATGAACTTTTCATTTTCTTTTATATTGTGGTCTCTCTCTTTTGTTCCACCTTTATTTCGAATTTCACAGGTTTTCCATAATTTCTCTTTGAGGATGTTTTCCAGCAGTGGATATTTTTTTCTGGGATCAAAATTAACATAGTCTTTTATTTTCTCCTAAAATCGTTCTTCCTTTTCTTATTTCCAAATCAATCGTTAAGATATAATGTACCTACTGTTCACGTAAGAATATTTGCCAAAATTCTTCACAATATTTTCTTCTAAATATTCACAGAGGTGACTGTGTGAATATTGCTAACGAATGATCATTTCCATGGCCACAAGAACAAACGAAAACTTCACCAAAGTCTATCTTCATAAAATACTCACCACCATGTAATTAATTAGCAGTAGCAAACGATCCGGCTTCGACTGGAAGCCATTAAATTGGCCCTAAAACCGAAGACGTATATCAATCGCACGGAGAAGGTAAAAAGGGCAAATTAAAGCAGCCCATAAAAGCTCTAAATTCGTGGATGATGTCACCGGTCGAAATGTCACCGTCGGAGCGGGTCGCTGTTTTGTTTCGACGAAGAATGTAAAGAGAGTACTCACATTTGATTCTTCGGCCGATGACAAAGGGTGGCTGCGTACCGACTCGGCGACATCACCGCAGCAACTGCATTCCTGAAAGCAGAACAAGAGAAAATAATTGATCCGAGTGTTTACGATTAAGATATCGGATGACCGGAGGACCAGGGCGCCAGAATGCGAAGCCGGAAATGCTGGGCGCATTGTTGATGGTCTGCCCAGGTAAAGCGGAGGCTATTATGCGCAAGGCGATCCGCGCCCCTCGGAAGTAAGAGCGGGTTCAATGGTGCTTTGAGGGCATTTAAAAAGCCATTAGAGGAGAGTTTAAATGCGGCTGCTTAACTCCTGTCGTCGGAAAGCAATGAGGCATTTAACCTGAGAGGACGGTAAGCTCAAACGCTCAAGTTCGATTTATACATATAATGGATACACAGTCGGATAACTTTTATCCTGGTCAGTCAATTCCATACTCCACCGCGATGGATGAATTTCCGCCAAGTAGTATTCTTTATTTATCGATCGAATATTTTGTTAGAGCATAAAACCTGTTTACGACCTAAATAATTTTAAACATTATTAGAGATCAATAGTATTTTAAACAATATTAGAGCCCCAAGGCATGAAATGATACCCTTTATCCACTATTCACCATACCAACAATACTCGTACTGCCCAATATAATAGATTAAATAAGAGAAAGTAGGACGCATTAGACATTACAAATATCATATCTTTTTTATGAATACAGTAAACTCCCGTTTATCCGAATCGCGTTCATCCGAAATCCGCTTTATCCGAACAAACGTTTCCGAATGCACCTACCCCACCCCCACCCACCGAATACCATCGCGACCCATTTCTTATTTGCTCGTGACACCTCTTCATATATGTACATACTCTATCAACCACGTAAATTAAGTTTATTTTCTCATTCAAAAGAATAGGTAATAAAATTAAAACTCCTGTTTTTTCCCGCTGCCAAATAAGTCGGATTTGTATGCAAGAACGCAAAATATAAGAATCTTTGTTATTCAGCATTTAAAAACTTTGAGTCTTCAACCATAATTTGGCGCCATTTTAACACGTCAACACAAATTTGTCAGTCAAAAACATGCAGGCTTATTCACAACCATATCAATAGCATTCTACGTACGCACGTTTTACTATCATATTTCGCGGTATTGACGCAATTCGGGGTGTTTCACGCGGGACTTCCGTTTATCCGAAATTTTCGTTATCCGAACCGGCCACCCTCCCGATCATTTTGGATAAACGGGAGTTTACTGTAAACATATTTGAAAAATTACGATAGAGTGAAGCCACGAAAGTCAAAGCGCGAAGTGGCGAGGGACAACTTTATTTATTTCACGCTGACGCAGGCAGGAAATCTTTGAAAGAAAGGAGATTAGAAGCTAGACTGCGATGCTAGATAAATTCAGGGAAAGTCTTTCTGTGGAAGAGGTATCCGGTATTATGCGACCTCCGTGCTACTTCGGTCGATCCGAAAATGGACGTAAAATTAGAGAATTTGATGCTAAGACTAGTCGCTTTAAAATTTCATTCATTTCATGAACGATTCGCGATAAGACTGAAATATTAGCGCAAATGACGGTTGGTTAATTTTGATTAATCACATATGCTCAGGTCAAACTTGATCAATAAAAAGTGTTTGATCAGAGCACAACCATTGTAATAAGATGAAAGTTGGACATTTTTCGGCCACCATTAAAATCATGTTAGAGGTTTTAAATGCCGTATTTGTCGGCATTCCTCGTCTCATTCACCGTTATCTCAAGAAAACAAGAAAGGACACCGCAATTCTTGTTTCCTCGGAATACCGGTGAATGAGACAAAGAGCGCCGACAAAGACGGCTATTGAATATTTTTAACTTCTAATTCCTTAATAGCCGTTAGAGATTTTAAACCTCTAATTCATTAACAGCCATGTTCCAAATTTTCTTTCTTTACATTAAAGTCATGGTTAAAAGGAAAATTATCATCCAAGTAATCTCGGAGTCTGAGAACTTTCAATCGCCTCCAATCAAAATTCAAAAGTGATTCTCTCGTTCTCGTTCGTAAGTTTTATTGAGTTTATGGGTTCCTACGGAGGGGAGGATTTGTCGATGTCTTTGGGAAGGCAAATTCAAACAAAGCGATATATGCCCCATTTTCTAGGTGACCCTATTTCCAGAATAACCGTTTTCTCGAAAACCTCTGTATTTATCCAGCAGTTGTCTATGTATATGTAAGAACCCTGCAAGCCACCTTTCGACGTGTGGCAGGGGGTGCAAGCACCTTTACTCTTTTTTCCTAAACGGTTGCTCTCGCGTATATTTCGCGGAAAAAATAAATTTTTGAAACGGTTCGTTCTAGCATCAATTTCCCTAATCTTTCTGGTAGTATCAGAACGGCCCATATACCAGGGGGTTCTCATTATATCGGTTACATCACCTGAGAACGTAATTTCTCTGAACTTATTTAATAAATTTATCCTTTGAATTTTTCTTCTATCTTCTCATGATTCCCATCCCGCGTCCTGTAACATCTGAGTGACACTCGCTGTTTTATCGTAGCAATTCTTTACAAATCGTATTGCCTTTCTTTGTACTTTTTCTAAATCCCGAATATGACATTTCTCGGCGGGGTCCCATACACTACATGCATACTCAAGGTGAGGCCTAACTAACGCTAAGTAACATCGCTCGGGCACTCCATGATAGATTATTCGTGAGAGTTAATCCAAGATACTTTACCGATTCTACAGTCATTAGGTTTACCCCTCGGAGGCTATAAGAATAATCATTTATTATAGATTTTCTTTCGAAGAAGTTAACTGCGGAACACTTTTCTACATCAAGCTCTAATTGCCAATCATCGCACCAGTTCATAATTCTATCTAAGTCGTTCGAAAGGGTTAATCTATCCTCTGAACAAAATATTTCCCTGTAAATGACTGTGTCGTCTGCGAATATCCTATTATCCTACCCTTGATAGCTAAAAATAACAAAGTTGGTTCTAAGCAGTGTTGCATTCCACGATGACTGAGTCTGAAAAGGCATTTTCTCTGAAAGATATAGTCAGCATATTCTATTATCTATCTATCGGATATCGGATGAAATAATGGAAATTTCACTCTTTTGTCTATCAGTGAGTAAAGTATATATATCGAAAGAAATAAAAATAAGATTTGAGAAGTTCACGGAAACGGCGGGTTATACATATTTATATATTTGGTCTAGCGCGTGTGTGTAATGCTGGGTTGCCTATGTTCAGACTATCAATTTTAAATTGATTATTGCAACAAAACTAAGGCTCATTTAGACGAACGCCAATACAATTTTTTATTACTCTACTTCCTGTATCTCCACAAAAAGTTTCATCAAAATCCCCTGAAAAAGAAGAGAGTCTCCCCTGTGAGATAATAAATCTCGTTCTACTTCGGGAATCCATGAAAATACTAAATAGAGGTGTATTAAGTAGACTCAAATCTGTGGGATAAGTGGCGCAGCCAGGATTTGCCAATGGGGGGGGGGGTCCAAGGATGCCGAGAAAACGAAACAATGCCTACCTTACAGGGGCCCTCATTTCATGCCCTCTTCTTACTACAAATATGTCAATATGCAATCTTTCAAAAACTAAATGCATTGAAAATTAGAGGAGTTTAACGCTTATATGGCCAACTCATTAAACTTTCCAAGATAGTAGTTCACATAAGCGAATTATTGGAAACTTATCATAAGTTTTGTTTCGATTTCTAGTTTGGATAGGTCCAATATCTATTAAAAAGTCATTTTTTTATGCTGAAGTATTTTAGTATTGTAGATATAAACTTACCGAGTCTTTGAGAGTTCTTTCTTCCAAGAGGTTTCCAAGCGTGAGAAGGAAAAAACTAGTTACGGTTACTATTTGGCAAGCGATATAAAACGTCTCAATAGATCACCTCATTGGTGCACCCATCCTTATTTGAATATCTTTCTTTATTTGACTATATCATCAGCACCTTTCTTAGGAGTGGCTTCATCCATTGCTTTTAAAATTACCCTCTCTTCTAAGAAACAAAAAATCATTAATATCACATGAAATTTTCTGGAAGGCTTACAATTAAGCCTGATTACGTTATTTATGGATTTCTGGTTTGGATACGTCCGATATCTATTAAAAACACATTTTTTTCTATGCTGAAGTTTTTTAGTGTTTAAAAATAATTTACGGTTATTTGGCAAGCGATATAAAACGTAACATCCTCTCATTAGATCCCCCACGTTGGCGCGCCCATGCTTATTTCAATATCTTTCGTTATTTGACTATATCATCAGCAGATTTTGGAATTTAATTGAAAATTCACCTGCCAAGAAAACGCCATTAATGTATAAAAATAATAATATAAAGTATATATACAGCTTATTGCACAAGGTTTATAAAAGAAACAAAATATAATTTATATCAGATGAAATTTTCTGGTAGGCTTACAATTAAGACTGACTTCGTTATTTATGTATTAGCTAAGTATTCAATTGAATATGTCACATACCGAACATTAAAAATTCGGCTGTATTAAAAAATACAGTAGACTCTTGATTATAGTTGATATTATTGTTGAACTTGCAGAATTAAAGTCACATACCAAGGTGCAAAAAAATGAAGACGTGAACTTACAATTATTTAGACTAAGTAATAGCTGGTTTAACCAGCAGAGAGCTGATGCAAACCCAGTGTTACGCACTGAGTGTTCAAAGAAAACAAACATTTTCCATGAATTGAAATTTTGAATGGGCATTGCATGACCACGTGACTGACAGAATAAGTCATGAGATTCGTGGGATTTTATCACCAGAGAAAAAATTGGCTGCATCGAAAAGGAAACGGAAGAATTTAAGTCACAGTTTTAACAGTTTATCAAAATTATTTCAAGTCATCAAGGCACAGTTCCGATAAATATGTGAGTAACGTACGCGCACATTACCTTTCAGCTGACTGATTTTCTTCCAAAATGATATATTATTAATAATATCATCACAAATTAATTTTTAATGATATCTTGTATTGCTCCAATACTTTTTCAAAATTTCTACGGAAATTCGGTTATTGAATAATTTTCGTAAACATACAGCAAATTAACAGGCCATCATAAAATAAAGATCAGTATATTTTCTATCATCCTGAGTAATGGAGAGTCTACTGTGCAGACTTTTAATCGTCCAGAATGCTTAATAAAGGAACAAGTAGCTTTGCAATTGTCACTAAACTCATCTTCAGATGTGCCCTCCGGTAACAGCCCTAAAATAAGAAAATCCTAATTTATGCATCTAATAATGGTTATTTCACAAAAAACCACATAGCCATTAACTTAAGTTTTTCTGATAGCGGCCTCAAGCTATTAGCGGATTGTGAAAATAATTTTCGGATGTCCAACTGTACCTTATGAAATCCAAACTAAACTCTCCTTCGAACTGTTCACTGTGAATTTCTCAAAAGAACTACTCACAAGCCTAGCTTTGCATTCATACCCTTAAAACAGTCTCATGTAGAAGATCTAACTGAGCGTTTTAACAGTCTGTTCGTCTCTCAAACTTAATCTTAATCTCTGTTTTCAGGGTGCAAGTTTCGAATTACTTCTCGAAGATTCCCTTGTATTTTTGCGAGGAGTAAACAAATCAGCACTTTCTCATGGGAATCTTATCTTATTGTGTGAATCATCTAATTAAAGGATAGGCTTAAGAAGTGCACGCGTTGAACATTCTGCGCGAAACACTCGTACAATAGTGCCCCATTGATATCGATGTCGGCTCTAGGTCTACTCTTCTACCGAAAACATCACCTTAGCAATAACATCATCGGAGCCATATTCACGGATACGCGAAGCTTTCGCTGAATTTATCAAGCAAACGCATGACCAGCAGTGTATCTGTAAGACTTGCGTGATTATTGGGGTTTTGTACTCTTCAGCAGAAATAAAAGTACAGAGCTATATAGGACTTGACATTGGGGGGGGGGGGTTTGAACCCCTAAAACACCCCCCTCGCTTCGCCACTGGTGGGCGGTCAACATCCAAGAGGTCACCGTTGTTTGCGTGGTGTTGTCCAAGAATATTGGATCATATGACATGGCTTTAGGTCAGAGCGAGTCGACCAGGGACAGGCGCAACCTGTCCGGAGCCGTTGTCTGGAAGCTATGCTTCGATGCCTTCCTAATTTCCACCCTCTCGAGGATGGAAACGTTCCTGGAATGTAGACCGCCCGACGCACCAACGTGTATTCGGACGGTCTTGTTTACCACTCGAATAACCGCGCGGAAGTCGTGCCCTACTTCGCGGTTTGGCCCATTATAAACGTGGGCATCGAATTCTAGCCTTTCGCGCCTTCTCCAACGGTCGCTTCCTTTGATCAGCCCCGTGCGTTCCTCGTAAGCAGTTGCAGCGGACGTATTTAGAACGGCGGAATGGTAACTAAAAATATTACAATTACTGTCTTACCGCTGATAATGAAATTGTGTGTCTTAGTTTGAATTTAAGAAATAAAATATCGGTATGCTATAATACCGCTATGCTAAAGGAAGTTCATTTCCGATAAAATCTTCATCAGGAAATGAAAAGGTCGACTGCAAGAAATAGGATTGCTTTCACTTTACCAAAACGGATTTGAAAAATTAAAATTTTAAAATTCGGTTCAAGTTGTCGGATTACTAATTTTTTCTCCGTGGGCAAAATTTGTCCATGCTTTCACAAAGCCCGAGGAATGAAATTAACATCTTGGGAGGACTTACGGTCCGAGACCATCCATTTCAGGTTTTTTAAATTATACTAATTTAATATATAGTATATCAATACTGAAATTACATTTTTCATTGGTAACACTTTCTCTTCCTTACCGGAAAACATCTATCAAACTTCTTTACGAGATAATCGAGGGCTCTCAGACATAGAGCTCAAAGAGAAAATGTTACGTCAAGTTTTAGAACGTCTCAATTTTTTGAGGGAAAACAAAGGCCATAGGGGACTGCGATTTGGACGACCCTTGTTAAATTTATTACAGTGGAGAAGTTTATAATTACTTCTGCATCTTTCAATTACCTAGCATTCTTCATTCTATTAGTTTTTGTAGCATGAAACCCTCTACCAATAACAGAGTAGCTCACTTTTATTTTACATCATAGCTTTTATGAGAAGTTAACTTTTCTAACTCTACATATATTAAAGATTACCTGCAATGTTTCTTTTCAATTTCCTCGTATTCTACCGATGGGAAGTAGTACTCATTTTACCCAAAAGCTAATTTCTTGTTGCAACCCATTACATTCCTTTCAAATTATCTAATTTTGTTGCCAACTCTATCTGCGAGGTTAAGGACGCATTGAATTCAACGTCTTACATTCATTTCTTTGAGAAATTTTGAGATTCTAACTAATATTTCCGATATTGATTCGATAGTTATCTCTCCCTTTGTACCGATGTCACTGATCATAAATCTTTACATCCTCTTAATCTACCTTGACTAACTGATTCATCTCTTGTTAACATTTCAGCCCTTGGTAAATAAATTTTCTCGAGGAAAAGAAATTGATTGGAGTAGGGGAAAGTGTTGTACCTTGACCATGGTGTATCTCGCACCACTGTTAATAACTGGATAGTGGTACTTCATAGCTTGTAGTTATTCAGCTACTTCGACCATTGCATCATTCTCCTTCACCGTGGTGAGTTTAAGCGGTGTAGGTGGACGCATGTGACAGTAGGAATTGTTTTTCATTTTTAGGAAGTCAACGGAATTTTTTCGTGATTTGCTTTATGCAAAATATTTCGTTTATGCTGTGAAAAACGTGGGTGAAAACTGCACCAGTTTATAGAACAGATTTTGGCGAGTAAATTGATATAGTTTATCATTTTACAGTTTTAAGCAAAGGTAATCCAGTGGCCATGTTTGTTTAAATATGCTACGTCTTGTACCTTAGAGCTAAATCGCATCTTGCACCTTTAACCATTAGTTAAAGGTACAAAATGTTGCAATAATATTGTTTTTCTTTGTTTTAGGCTTAGTGCACCATGACACGAAGCAAAACGAGGAAAAAAAAACCTGAAAATTGCAGGGTAAGAGTGGATGAGGGAATTTTTACAGAGTCATTCAGATGAAATTTGTTAAACACATTATTTGTGTTCTGGAGTTGAAGTGAGTGCTTGAAATACAATAATTTGTGGCTTTTGCAGTAGACATCGAGATGAGTTTGAAACATGAGGAATTTATTTTCCTTAAAACTTATTTTTTTTAAAAACGTACGAAAAAGTCAAAGATTTGAGCAATGCATGTGTTATTAAAATTATCTTTAACAAACTGGACTTACAGTGAAAAATAAAAAAGAGGTCAAATAGTGAACAACAGCTTCCCCTAACTGTTAAGGTTAGGAGGATCTTGCTACCATGTTACACAACTAGTAAAGCTGCATTTCATGAAAAGTTGGCCCTAAAAACACATTGAAAATTGTCTATCCTGTTAAAGGATTCTAATAACGAATAGCTTACAGGAAACAGAAAAACCTTTTAATTTGTAAAGCATATCATATTTTGGACATGAGTATTAATTAATATATACGTGAAATAGATTCGTATATGAATATCTATGTGTATATATTTGAAATACGTGTGGAGATGAATGTCAATTTGAATCTATTTTCCCAATAAAAAAAGACTTGAAGAACGTCAGACGGTGCCGGAAACGGGTGCATATTCTTACGTTCCAAATAATTTAACCGTTTCCTTATATCTATTTTTGCAGTACGTGTCGGTAAAAATTTAAATTTGTAATTGTATACCAACTGAACATTTTTTTCGATACTTTCATTAAATTTTCCTAAAGGTACCTGTGTATGGTTTTGGGCATAGGATTAGAATTGTTACATGCATCAAATCCCCTTTCCAGAGTTGTCATTATCCACCGTTTACATCAGTGTTAACTGCCAAGTTTAAGTTCATCAACCTATCATTTCAAAAATGGTAGGATATCAAATTTTAGCAAGCGCTACGTTTAAATGATCGATGTAATCAGGAGGCAGAGTGGACGGGTTAATGGGATGTGCACTTTTTCACGGGGAAGAATCATTCAGGACGACCGGTTTTAACAATTTGTCGGCATCATTAGGATGCTCACTTGATGATGGCGATAAATCACTGAAACCGGTCGACCTGGATCGATTCCTGCTGAAAAAGTCGATACCCGATTTATTCCAGTCAAACCCTACGTGAGAAATGTATTGGCAGTGCGCTGTCCGAAAGGAGCCGTGGACACTAGGAACATGTGAATGAAGCACCGAAAGACCGAGAAAGACGTCAGATCTGCAATTCTCCCCCGTCGTGTTATTATTACCAAGGATAAAAAAACAGACTCTAAAGCTCGATTCCAAACGTGGATTCGATTTATCTCAGCGCAGTCGACAGCTTAATGTAGATAGTTGTTGATTCAAGTGAAGGAAATGCTTTATTGAGACAAAAGCCGACTTTTATCTTGTTTTTCTATCATACTTAGAATTTAATCGTTTATTTCAAATCGAAAGCTGGACTTGATTGCTCTAGTATTTGAAATCGAAAGATAAATTGGAAAAGATTGTGAATTAAAACATTTAGAAGACAAAGTTTGTTGTTGATTGAGCTGAATACTAAAAGTTGTCTGAAAACACTGCGACTTAAAGGATATCGACAGAGGTATTTACTTCATCTAGTCGTGAAAGGAATTTCAAGAGATAATTTAAGACTACAGAAGAAACAAGAAAATTGCTAAGTTTTCATTAAGTCTCGGGTTTCGAGTTTTTTATTATTAAGTCCTTATTTACTATGCATATGAAGTTTGAATTACACTAGAACCACGAGAGTTCAAATAGTGTTATTACTTTTAAATGGCAACAATAGTTTATCCTGAGAAAGAAATCAAAGAAGCCACTAGGACAAAAACTTCAGATGGAGTCTTCAGAGTTAATTGGTTTGTCCATTATATACTTGCAAATATGTGATCTCTATTAATAAGTACATACTACAGTTTTCTTGGCAGATACGGGAGTTGTATTCTCCGCTACCATTCTATACACTCATTTTGTGGGATGGTTTCCTTTCCGATGAATACCTGTTTACTTTACTCCTGTTTCGGTTTCCTTCCTGTTACTTAATTTACGTTTTACTTTATTACAATTAATTGACACTTTTAAGCATTTTTATCTCGAATCTCACTTAAATTATAAGTAATAAATAATTATGTAACGTGGATTATATTCTATTTACTTCTCTTGTTTAATTTTTAATTTTTTCCATTTGGAAGCAATCGTAATCTCTCATTTTGCGTAACTGTTAAGAACTTACTTATTTGTGGACGCAATCATTCCCCCAATACTGTCTCCCAAGCTCCATTTATAATTTTGATTTTTAATTTTTCACTTTCTCTTCAAATATATCTTGCACTATTTATATGGTTTTATACATTTAAAAAACTCAATGAAGAAAATATAGAATGCTCAATAACATTCCACTACATTACTTTGAAAGTAGTGCTAGATAACATCTACTTCATTTCAGCACTAAAACATAAATAAACAGTGCCGCATGAATCTCGTTAAAATCTCTGAATGCATTTAGAGTAAATTTTAAGGTAAACCAGATCGCTCTTAATTTTTAGGAATACCATAAAAATATGCAGTAGGTGACAGAGTAGTCTTAGCAGTCTCAGCCTTTATGAAAACGATACATATTTATAAACATTTCGTAAACTATTTATGATAGCGGAAAATCCGAAATAGCATCCTAATGGAAGGTAATATTCCACGCCGTTTCATGCCTTAGAAAAATGAATGTTTCTTTTCTCTCTATGAATATCTTCCGTATTTCTGAGCCGCAAACGAGCTTCAAGTATAGAGTTGATTACCTTAGTGAGAAGACAGTCCAAAGAAATCATCCCAATCTTAACCACCTCTCGTATTTATTCAAATGGTTAAATACCTCGCAATGCATAACCATTAATTTTCAACCATTGAGAGGAGAACGAGTCAATCCAGAACCGTCCCTAAAAAGCCGTGAGAGAATCCGTGAGAACCGTTGTTTCGGAGCGAAAAAATAAGTGCCTTTCTCGAGGCAATGAGACTGCTGTTATTCTGCCTCTTTCTTTCCCTCTTGTTTTTTGCCCCGTTCGAGAGCACAGCGTAATTGCATGCGGAATTCTCGAGGCGAAGAACACGAACGTAATTGTGCCCTTATGCCGTCGGAATTAAATTTTTCGCCTTCCCTCTCCGTGTATCTCCTTCCAAGTTATTTTCAATTAGGGCAATACGTTCTGCCGGAGCGTGACTACTTCGCTCCGTATTAGTCCTTCTTTTGTTTGCGCCGCTTTTTACGACGCGCTTTATTTCGGTGTAATTTCGCGCATTACTCGGTAATGGGGTAAGTTTTTAATGCCCACAATGCGGAGGTAATGTTTACGCTCCACGGAGTGGATGATAACGAAAGTTGATCGATGGAATAGACTTCCGTTGTCACTGCAAATATGGCGATTTATTTCCATCGGAGAGATTAGCAGTAATCTCAGTTTGAGTAATGACGCAATTTGAAACAACTTCCTGGACCGCCTATGAAATACACCTTTAGCGTATTGAAATAACGGTGCAGGAAAGTGAACGAAAATTATCAATGTGATTACTGCCGATTAATTTTTAACTTTTAGAAGATTAGATTTACCGTAGTATTTATATATTAATCCTAATACATTAAGAGATAAATTGATGAAATAGAGAAAAATCACGACCCTTCATTAGGTCATTAATTAATTAATTAGTACATTAATGTCAATCAATCAAATGAGCGATCATATTCGTTTTCCGCCGTAAAGTGAATTATTAGTTTCAATTAAACCGTTATTTTCTCGACGATCATGAGAGATATGAGAGAATCTTTCACGAATTTTCATGCATTCAAAAATATTACTATTTATTTGGTACTCTTACTGCGTAGAATCGATGTAACTGAATTCTTTTTATGTCCTTCCCTGCTGATCCCGTACTATGCTATAAATCCCGTTCAAGTGTATGCTTTGGTAAAAGTAAATTATAGGAGTTTAAATTGATCAGAATTTTAACTTTGTACGGACGATTTGAATTTTAAAACAAATAAAATCCAAGATTAAAATATAAGCCGTGAAATTAAAAAATAATAACTAAATCTCATAAAAATAAAAATTAACAACTAATCCAATCGTGAGTTAATTAAGCCATAACACAACATTAACTATAAGCAAATGATATTTTATCCTAGTTCCCATGTTAGATCTCAGCTCAGGAGTGGCGTACCTTCTTTAGAACAAGTGCCACTCTTTGGCGATTATGCCGTAATTTGAGCGGTGCCAACCCAATGGTGCTTACATTATTTATGATATTTCGTCGATTATGGTCTTCAGATGATGCTAATGACGAAACCGTTTAGTTTAGTTGACTAAGTGTACAAGTATTATCGTTGCAACCTAAATATTGTAGAAAAGACAGCAAGGAGAGTGCCTTCAGAGTTCCGCGGGCCAAAATCACTCTCTAGTATGCCACTTAGCGTGCCATAGATTCACCAACCCCGGTCTAGTTAATTAGAATTAGAATTATATTTATTCCTTATACATAAAACAAAAAAGACAAAGAATTCGTTGAAAATTGCAGTCATTTGATTATTAAGTCAAGTATCTCGTAGGTCTTGGTCAAGATGCATGATGTAACGTCGTGCTATTTTTTTAATCCTTAAATTGTAATATTTTTGTGTTATTATTTTTTTCTTTTAATGCTGTTTGTTTGTTTAAATTAACTAGATTGTGTAGGTTTAGAAATGTTGATTTGTTAACGTTTGTTGGTTGTCATGTTGTGTTGATAAATAAGTGATTGTTGAAGGTTTTGCTAATAGAGAAAAGGATTGGAGAAGAAATGCGATGTGTGTGGAGGATACGGAAATAAAGAGGTTTTTGGGAAAAGAAAGACTACATTTTATGCATAACCATCCCGCGAAGTCACAATGAACAAAACACACTTTCACCCGTACACCAACTACACAAGAGCTACATTTATCATTTATGTTTTACATTTGGTCATGCAAAAACGAAACTTAATTTTTATTCTTTTTAACCTTTTATTTCATACAGTAAACGTTTCATACTTGTTAAGTTATCAAAATGAACTCAGCGGTGTAAGAATTTAGATTTGAGGAGATATTTTTTTCTGTAAGTTTCCCATTGAGAGGAAAATCGTTTCTACAGATCAACAAACCCTACCAGATTGTCAAAGGACCCCGGAGACTATTGGCTAGCTTACGGACTTTACGAAGGTAAAACCATGCTTCTCGAATGGAGGTGTTTCGGAAAATACACTCAGAAACCAGCCTTAGAGCATTAACACCTCTTCGCAACAAACGGAAGTTTACGCCTGTGACTTATGCAACCCAATCTACGAGTTCCGAGTCCGCCGCATACCCTCGGAGATATCTGCATTGTTTAACGGAATACATCTTTAAAAATTTGTTTCGAAATGATACAACCGACTATTGTACGTTAAAGCCTTAGATAAATCTACTGAAATCTCTGAAACTTTCGTTCAAATGAAGCTGTTGATACGACAAAAAGGCGATTTCTTTATTCTAACTTTTGTGACGGCGGCTTTATCTGAGGAAAAACTACACCAGATTTAGAAAGTCTTATTTAACAGAAAATGTACCATAGAACTTTTTCTAAAGGGAAGATTCAGCTAATTCAAGTCCACACCGTCCTAACCTTTTCTGGACTTCTCACAGTTTTCGTGAGATACGAAAACTATTGAAAGGTAAATTAATGTAAAATTATCCTTCAATAGATTCCAACCTTATACTTTTTCATTGTCCTTCCTTGCGAATTTATATAGCATTACTTAGTATGGATATTACACATGTATCCCAAGCTTTCTTTTTAGATACTGAATGTTAAATTTACTTCGACGATAACGGATCTTTGAATCGCGCGATTCACTTTCATTCAAGACATTTACTTGAAATTGGAGAGTTTTATTTAGCATTGAAAACATCACAAGAGACGCGATTTTCACGTAAATATAATAATACAAAACAAGTAAAAAGTTTTGAGGAAAGTTACGAAGGATTTACTTATTGTAGGAATTGCGAAGGAAAAAAACCATACCAATGTCAAATAAAACAGCAACCATAACTACCAACTGATACTCCTCCCACATTTACGCATGATTTAGGATGGATATCGTGATATTTTAGATTTTCTACTTAAGTTATAACTGAATCTCTCTTCTTCTTAAGAACTGTGTTTATCAACGTTGTTTCATCCGCCTATTAATTTTCATGGTTTTATAAACAACGTACTTTCTTGATGGTTTGTTTTTATCAGTCGCCTGTTTAATTTATGCGCAAGGAAAATAACTACCTCGGATTCTAGCCGAGTGAAGAAGTTATAATTTCGTACTTCAAAACACAGTTATTAAAGCTAAAGCAAAAGATCTATTATACTCGCACTTTCAATTACTCGACATAAACTTGCAAAATTTTAATCAGAATTCCATTTTTAAAATGTGATTCTATTTACGATTTGAAATGACAGGTTGAATGAAATTGTAGGCATTGCATTTAGAGGCCATCATAAATTTGAATCGTAACATAGATAAAGCATAAATGAGGCTGAATACAGTTGAAAATTCAGGAGATAGTTACTACATAATAAACAATTACACAAATTAAAGTCATCCAATGTTGATAATGCGATTAATAAAATATATTGCGGGTATTATTTGAAATGTTTGAAAATTTAAACGTGAATATGTTAAAAAAATTATTCGTCTTACAATCTTTCCTATTTATCTTCTGAAATATAAATACATATCTTTATTACATATATTTTACATAAACGTAATTATGCTAAAAAATATTCATCTCGTAATATTTTTCCTATCCTCTGATATATTTTATAAATTTTTTATATATATATATATATATATATATATATATATATATATATATATATATATATATATATATATATATATATCATCATCATCATCATCATCAGCCATTTTCAATCCGACGTCGGATGTAGGCCTCCCCAAGTACTTTCCAATTTTCTCTGTCCTGAGCTTCTCGTTGCCACGTTACACCTAAGTACTTGATGATGTCTCTGTTCCACCTGTCCATAGGTCGTCTTCTTGGTCTCTTCACATCTCTTGGTATCCAGTTGAGAACGGCAGAAGTCCAACGGTTGTCGTTTCTTCTTGCAATATGGCCGGCCCACCTCCATTTCAGTGATCTTACCTTATCTATTATGTCTGTAACTCCAGTCATCTTTCTCACCCAAGTGTTTCGTTTCCTGTCTCTTCTTGTGATTCCCAGCATGCAGCGCTCCATGCTCCTTTGCGTTGTCTGAAGTCTCTGGGTTATTGCAGCATTTAACACCCAAGTTTCACTTCCATAGGTCAAGACAGGTAAAATGCATTGGTTGAAGACCTTCCTCTTCAAAACCATTGGCATTCTTGACTTCAGAATGTGTGAGTTCCTTCCAAATGCGCTCCAGCCAAGTTTCATTCTTCTGTTTACTTCATTAATCCTGTTTTTCTCTCCTGTTGTTACAAGTTGTCCCAGGTATGTGTATTCCAAGCAAACATCCAGAGGTTTTCCTTGAAGTTTGACTGGCTCTTGCACTGTAAAAGAATTATACATTACCTTTGTTTTTGTTAGGTTTATCCTGAGTCCTATCTTCTGTCCTGCTGTGTTTAGCTCTTCAAGTCTTGAAGTTAGGTCTTCTGCGTTAGCTGCAAAGAGAACTATATCATCTGCAAAACGGAGGTGACTGATGTACTCCCCATTTACTCTTAACCCCTTCTCTTCCCAATCAAGGGTTTTAAAAACTTCTTCTAAAATGGCTGTGAACAAGATGGGAGATAGACCGTCACCTTGTCGAACTCCCTTCTCAATCTTGAATTCATCGGTCTCTTCATGAAGCATTACAGAAGCTGTGGCATTCTCGTAGACACTGCGCAAGAGGCGGATGTACTCAGAATCTATTCCTTGATTCTTCAGAGCTTTCAGAGTGGAAGAGGTACTTACCGAGTCGAAGGCCTGTTCATAATCTACAAAGCAAAGGACGAGTGGGATCTCGTATTCATTCGTTCTGTTTATAATTTCCTGTAATGTGTGGATGTGGTCCATAGTGCTGAAGCCTTTCCGGAATCCCACTTGTTCTCTAGGCTGGGCTGAAGACAGGGTCATCTTAAGACGTTCCGCTATTATCCTCATGAATGTTTTGTAGACAACTGGAAGGAGGCTAATGGGGCGATAGTTCTTCAAATCTTCTTTGCTTCCTTTCTTGTGCAGAAGGGCAATCCTTGCGTGGTTCCATTCCTTGGGAATCATTCCTTGTTTTAGACAATTACTGAATAATTGTGCTAAAACATTAGCAATCTCTGTTCCACCAGCTTTCAGATACTCCGCCAACACCCCATCTGCTCCTGCTGCTTTCCCATTCTTCATCTGCTTAATCGCCGCCATTACTTCTTCTGGGAGGATTGAGAGGAGATTTTGTGAGCTTTGGCTTTCATCTCGGTTCTCCTCTTCGGCGTTTCCTATCTTCTTGTATAGGTTGCCAAAGTATTCTGCTACAATCCTCAATATTGCTGGTCTGTTATATGTTGTGGTGCCATCTCCTTTCTGTAAGGCTGAAATCTGTTTCTTACCAATTGCTAGGCGTCTTCTAGCCCTCTTTATGCTTTTGTTATTTTCTATGGCCTCTTGCACAATCTTTTCATTAAAATTCCTCACATCTTCCTTGATTGCTACTCTGATGGCTTTGCAAAGCTCGGCATATTCGATATTATCTCTTGGAGTGTTTAAATTCTTCAGTTCCTTCCGTCGTTTCATCATTTTCCGGGTTCTATCACTAAATTTCTTATCCTTAGGTTTTCTTGGCATGCTTGCTACTTCCTCTGCCGCTTTCTTTACAATTTCCATAACTTTGGTTTCGAGTTCTTCTTCCTGAAGTGCTGAGAATCTATTTCTAAGTTCCAGCTGAAACTTTTTCTCGTTATCTGATAGTTTATCGATATTTATCTCCTCCTTCTTGCAAGAAACCAACTTCTTTCGTTCCATTCGGGGGTTAATATTGATTCTGCATCTAACAATTCTGTGGTCACTTCCAGTGTTGAAATTATTCAAAACTTCACAGTTAGTTACAGTGTAGAGTCTGTTTACCAATATGTAGTCTATTTCATTTTTTGTTCCATTGGGACCTCTCCACGTCCATTTTCTTGTAGGATTTTTCTTAAAGTATGTATTTGTTATATACATATTGGTGCATTCGGCAAACTCTACTAAGCGGTGACCTCGCTCATTTCTCTGGCCCAGTCCATATTGTCCTGCGACAGTGTCATCAGTTTCCCGCTGTCCTACACGAGCATTAAAATCTCCCATAATGACTTTATAGTAGTGGGCCTCCTTGTCATGTTCAGTGCCGAGAATTTGGTAGAAGTTTTCAATTTCCTCTTCGCTGCTTGCCGCTGTTGGTGCGTAGACTTGGATGACCTGTACTGAGTAACGCTCATTGATCTTCAGTATGAGTTTACAAATTCTATCTGATACACCTTCGATTTTCACCACATTATCCTTCCATCTCTTGTTGATCAAAAATCCAACGCCTCCATTTCTTCCATCCTTGGTACCCCTGTAAAAGAATAAGTGTCCTTCCTTCAGTGTAAGTAGCTCCTCTGATTTTCTTCTGACTTCGCTGAGACCGATGATATCCCATTTTATCTTCTCTGCTTCATTGAGTAGTTCCAGCAGTCGTTCTTCACTCTTCAAGCTGCGGCAGTTGTAGGTTGTGAATTGCAGGGTAGTAATTCTTTTCTTCATGATGGACCTCTTTAATGCCACCACCTCCCGGACATCCGAATGGGTGGTGCTTTTACGTCCGGATAAATTTCCACTAAAGAAGCTCATCATGAAAATTGTATTTGTATTTGGGGGGGTTAGGACAATAATTCACCAGGCTGTCCTACTGCCGGTTGGTGAATGCCACTTTCATTATTTGGCCGGAGATATTGAATGATGAAGATCATCTCTCAATCTTCATCAAAAAGATGAAGATTGAGAGATGAATATTTTTTTGGTATAATGACGTTTATATAAAGTAAATAAAGATATCTTTATATATATATATATATATATATATATATATATATATATATATATATATATAAAGATATCTTTATTTACTTTATATAAACGTCATTATACCAAAAAAATATTCATCTCTCAATCTTCATCTTTTTTAGCCAATGATATAGTACTATGTTTTAGGATTGGTATAAATTCCTTCAAACCTTGTGAGCCAGCAGGTGTTTAGCACAGATTTCCCGGGTGACTTGTATTTGCAGTTATTTTCTATTCCCTCGAGTTGACGTATTGTTCGGTTACTCGTCTTAATTACCCCACTAAGCGCTTTCATTAAGACAACTTGGGGTCAGGCGAGAGGTTTTCATCAAGTTTATTTACGTACACCACACGCCCGTGCGCTCGTTTAAAAACATGGGTGGCGGATAAAGAGCCCTCTCCCGCACTCCCGACAAAGAGCTATTCCGTAATTAACCGAAAAAATCGCCTCTGGATTCCGGGACGTACAGTCAACAAACGAAAGCGTCCTTCGCTGTCTAGATGGCGCGCTACAGTTACTAATGACCCAACAAGTCGGAAAGCGACCGAAACACGAAAATCCCTCCGAATAACACACCTTCTTTACCGTAACCTTTGGCTTCGCTTGGGACAACTCCAATCCTGCGAATCCACTTTCAAAGTCTTGCTATCCTTCTTTCGCCTTTTATGATCACATGAGGATGGTTTTTGGACTATTATCACATGAGAATGGTTTTTGGACCATTTGATCTATTCCTCAGACCATCTAATGTTTATTTATTTATTATTATATGTGCTGCAAGTCGAATTTCTTCTGGTGGCAGCCGAAACCATTGTCTAATAACAACATATATCATTAAAACATTCAAACAATAACATATACATACACATAGACAGTATTCAAACATAAATATCTCACGTACTCTCCCGACCAAAATATATCCTCTAAACACAAAAACCACATTCCACAATTTACAATATTACTTATTATGAACAAAGGTGAAGAAGCTACACATGAAACACATGTTTATTTTTTTTCCATCGCGTAAATTAAAATATTACATATTATGCCAAAATATAACTGTCGTTTTCACATCGTCACGTATAAAAGTATCCAATTACAACTCTGAATTACTAGTAACCATTAAATAGGCTTTGTTTTTAATAACTCATCTACGAATATTAATTCCCTTCGTGAAAGAGTTTTCTAACAAGCCTGAAATAAATTTAGTAAAATGCGTATTTTTTAGCAATAATCTGTTTTTAGTGGAAATATTTATGCTTACATTCGAGACAAATACTTCTTGAGAACAAACTGCTGAGGAATGAAACAGATGAATGTATCACAGATTCATATTTTCTCCCCAGAGTAATTTTGAAGAATAATTCCAGTCATAATATTTTATCTCTACCAGTGGCAATACATTTCCTTGTCTTAAAGATATTTTCCCTCCGATGACGGCAACTATCTGCTGAAGTGTTTAAAACCGCATTTGAGCTAAAACAAATGGAATTAATCTGTTTTCTCTGCGTTAACAGTAATTTCTTCAGTAAACAAATTAATTTATAGCCATGCTATTGTTGGTTACGATGAGCCTCCTTATATTTATTCTTTTCTGCTCTAAGTTAAAATTTACATTTCTGTTCTTCCGTCTCTTCCTCATTATTTTTAAATCTTTACTGAAGCACTTAGTTTGAGATTTATTCTAACTGGGTTTTTCCATTTTTCTATTTTATTATCATATTTCGCGCTCTGAGAATCATATCTGTTCTTACTTCAATATCCGTTTCTCCCTCATTTTATCTTTATGATGCAGTATTCGACGAGGAATCGGATGTGGGGAAATTTTGATTGATAATGTTTTGTGATAATTAACACTGGATAACAAGGACATAGAGTTGAAGGAAAAATAATAGTAATAAAAGCGATTAAAGTATTAGTAATTCCTTTCAATAGCAATTGTAATAATAGATCAGTGTGAATAATACATTTATCATTTAAACTTGGAAGGTGTTAATTTCACCAATAATGTAGTGGCAGATTGATATTGTGATTTCTTTCTCGTGCTCACAAAGGCATTTCACGTATACACATTTCAGATTTAAGGGGAATGATATTTCGTTTAGTATACGGGGAGAAAAAAGCAGAGTTTAATCAATTTAGTACCATTAATTTTTCCTTCTAATAATTTAACCATCCCATCTTTCCATACCCTTTCCTTCGCGAAATCCCATCAAAAGCTCTCACATCCATACACATGAATACACTCAAGCTGCGACGTCGTCTAAGGCGTCCCAGAATAGTTCGGAGACCAAACCTAGGTCAACGATCGTCCACCGACGCGCCAGCCGCACCTCCCTCCGAAAAAAATCCTCCTCAAAACCCCCACATTCTCATACCTTTCCTCCATCTTTTTATCCCTTGCCCCCATCCTCTCCTCCCTCCTCGTCTTTTTCGCACCCTCTCTGTCTTCCCTCCGATTTCTTCGTGTCTACTTCGCACCCACATACCTTCTCTCGTGTCTTTCTTCTACTTCTTGCGCTTGTTTTTCCTCCATCTCCCTCACCCCCATCCTGTTCATACCTCCCCCATCGTCCCCTACCTTCCCTCACCACCTCTCCCTTTTCCCTCCCACTCTCCCATCCCACAACATAACTATCCTCCTCTTTTGTCTCTAACCTCTTCGTATCTATCCCTCCCCTATTTTTCTATCCCTTTCATTTGCCCCTTCCCATCCCCGTCCCATCCACCTCCTCATTCCCCCTACTTTACCCTTCTCCTATTCTTTCTTCCCTCTAACTGTCCCTCCATTTTCCAACTCCTCCTTACCCCTTCTATTTTTCTCCTTCCCCCTCTATGTCCCATCCACCTCCTCATTCCCCCTACTTTACCCTTCTCCTATTCTTTCTTCCCTCTGACTGTCCCTCCATTTTAAAACTCCTCCTTACCCCTTCTATTCTTCTCCCTCCCCCTCTATTTCCCACCCACCTCCTCATATCTTCCCCTATCTCCCCTATTCATCCTCCTCCCCCCTATTATTCACCCCCCCTACTTTTTCCTCATTATGCCTCCTCCATCATATCCCACCCATTCTTCTCCTTTCCCTTCTCTGTCCCATCTACCTCCTTATTCCTTCCCATAACTGTCCTTCCCTTACTTTTCCTCCCCCTATCTTTCCTTTCCCCTATTTATTCCTCGTCTTATACGTCTCTCATCAATCTAACCTCTCTATACTCCTTCCATTCTCGTCCCTCCCTCCACATGCCCCTCTCCCTATTTACCCCCTGTTTACCCCTTCCGTTCTTGTCCCTCCCCCTCTCTGTCCCATCCTCCTCTTCATCCTCCACCCTCCTCTCCCTTTCCCACTCTCCCCACCCCTAGTCTCCTCGCAGACTCGTCAACGATGTCGTCTTTGTCACTTAGTGAGTGGTGTTTCCTCCCTCAGCCTCCCCATCTCCACCGCACGCCCCCCGCTCTCCGAACGCACACGCAAACTTCTGCGTTTGTCCCTTATCTCCTTCGCTTTCATCCTCTTTATAGGTCGTCCCCTGCCCTCGCATTTTTACGTCCGAATCGTAAAATTTGTTTTTTCCTCTCCGGTGCGCGGGTATTTTCCGAAGCCTTCGGAAAGTGGCTCTCGATTCGATGGAATCCGATGCCAAGGTCGCGGTGGCCCGTAATTATTAATTTGTATATCCCTCGCAGGTAGCCGAGCTTTGATGGGTTGAATACAACCTTCGGTAAATTAATTGGAGATTAATTTTCAGCTCGGTGGCGGATGTCTTTGTTTATTTTAAATACTTGGATGCATTGCCTACTGGATAACGAATCATCTGAGGAAGAAGGAAGAGCTTCGGAAATAAAACTATTCCTTTCCATAACTAGGTTTATTTAATGCTGAAAAACCGTCTCAAGGAAGAACGGACGGGAAAAAAGTCTGACGGAACCGAAACTCGTACTTGGATTTCCCGATTGCAGGTCAATCGCTGTCTTAATTAGTGCTAGAAAGTTTTAACTTGCCGTTAAGGAGACTTCGTAAGAAAATGCGTCTACCGAGTAGCATCTTAGAATTTTCTGACACGATAGCTTAATTAGGAGTGCAACTACCCACAATCGGGAGATCTGGGGTCGAGTTCTGTCAGACATTTTTCATATATATTCTACCTCGGGATTTTTCCTAGGTGCACAATTTTCCCTCGAAAGTCACCTATACCATGGCTGAATAAACGAACATTTTTTGACATTCAGGTTGTTAAACAACGTCTATACCTGAATTTTTTCTTATCTTAAGAATTCTTTTCAATTAAAATAGTGAAATTACATTCAGATACAGTTCTATATATCCTGCTGTTATTACCTTGCACATAGCACACATGTATGATGTAGCACCCTAAGCTTATACATCAAGTCGCCAGTAACAGTTCAGCTAAGTTGCTCTTACTTGTTAAGAGATTTTCTCTTATTCACTGTGTCAATTAAAAATGAAATTGATTCTATTATCATTCAAAAATGAATGTGGCACCGTATTTCCAGATCTCAAAAGTATTTTTTCTAGCGTTCTGTGATATACCTAATCGTATCTAATTACTCCTGACGAAGAATGCATCGCATTCGAAGTACGTATTGAATGCTCTCAAAAAGTGCGATGTCCTTTCCTGTTTCCTCGGAATACCGGGGAATGAGAAGAGGATCGCCGACATAAACGGCTATTGGAGATTTTAAACACCTATTTCCTTCCTAGTGATAAATTTTGAGCACATCGTCAATACATTAAATGTATTGTTTCGCTGCTTTCCTATGTAAATGTATATAACTTTGATGAAAAAGTATTTTATAGTTATAAATGAATTCGTTCATCCCCTACTGATTCAAAGTAAATTCATTTTCCTTGTGGGTTTCCCAAAGAAATTGGATCGTTTAAGAATTGTGTTTTTCATTTGTGCTTGTACGATGTATGATATATATACGTTGGGGCAGTTACGTGAGTAAATCGTCCCAACTAAAAATACCACACTACACGACAAAAACGATTTGAAGGATTATAGATTTTAATAGCATTATAACGTTCTCATTCTTGTGCCCTAGGGATAATCTTCAGACGACAGCCACCTTTCAATCTGATCGCTATTTCGGTAACAGTCTTCCTTCAATTCGCCAATCTCTTTGCTGCCATCTTTCCCAATAATAATACCGCGCGAATTATCTCATTGATCTTCTACTCGCCTCTAGACTTCGCGTTTTAATTCCCACTTCGCGAGAGAAAAATCTCCCCCAACGTGCGGGAGACGTTAGTCTTTTTTTCTGAACCCCTTGAAAGTTAATTGGTGGGTTGCGTTCAGCCGAAGGCGCCGCGGAAAAAATAAATCCGTCACTCGGTTCTATCGGCGAAGTGTCCTGACTGGTCATGAAACGGCTTGGCGTGGAGCTAAAGCAAACAAACCTTCTTTTCACCTTCCTGCCATGACCGTCTCTCCTCGATGTCACCTCTCTTTGCCCTCCCTTTTACGCCCTCCTTCCTCACCCTTCTCCTCTTCCCTCCCCCTCCTCCTCCCACGCTGCTTCTTTCCCAGCATCCTCCGATTTGATGTTCCGACGACGGACTAGACGTTGTTTTTCTTTCAGCCCTTGGTGTCATTAAAAATTAACTGCTTCTAAAGAGAAGATTGGGCTATGAGAAGAAGAAATGGAAAAGGTGCAATGTAGTCTGAGAGAGAACTGGTGAAATATGGAAGAGATTTCATAAAAAACTGGGTCAGCTGAGTTTTTATTTTATTCCGGAGTAATGTTATTTGAACTGCCATCTAAAGCAATAGGAGTCAGCACATTACGATGCAGAATCTCTAGAATAGGTACAGAATTTCTAGAATAGGTACTGTTATAACAAACATAGACGAAGGGAATACTTTTTACTCTTTTCAGTAGAGGACTGATGAAAACATATCTTTCATTTACTTTTGTCTCAACCTTGTTCATTGGTATAATATAATAAAAGATCCAAGTTTATTCTGATATATTACGATCTAAACCATATGGGGGTGTAGCTCAGTGGTAGAGCGTTCGCTTTGCATGTGAAAGGTCCCGGGTTCGATCCCCGGCACCTCCAATTTTTACTGAACACGGTGGCGAAGAGGTTTACGTGCTACCCTTACATGAGATGAGTTTCCGAGTGGTATCGAATAACTATTGGCAATAAAATTTTCCTCCCTCGATGCCGGAGTGGTTAAGCATACTGGCCAAACGACTGCAGGATCCTAGGTTTAAATACTGTTAAGGATATCAACTATTAAGTTTACCATATATTAAGATGAGGAATAGATTTCTTTGTTTAAAAAATGCCCGTAATCAAGTGTAATTCAAATCATTAGTTATTGCTGAATCATACAAAGAGTCTTCCGACAAGTTATACCTATCACTGACTGTGTAAGGTTGTTATGAATTGAAAAGGTAGAAAGGCACACTTCTACACATACAATAACAGAGCCGAGAAGACATAAAAAATTAAAAATATTGCTCGGTTATATCTCCCGCTGAGCTCTGAGTTTATGTAGAAAACGTGAAGTCCAATATACATGACCACTAGCTGAAGCATTTGAATGTTGGCTATTCTGATTTTCCTTTCAACCACCCTGTGCCTGTAAATATGCAACTATGCACCCGAGAAATAACTGTGCATCGGTGAGCAGAGTCGTCTCTGGTCTCAAATTATAGCTGAACAACTCCGTCTTCCTCTCCTTCAAAACTCCCCTCTTGACTTCTGCACAACGCAAAGCTAATGTTTATATCCATTCTGGACGATGCCTCATCATTTTTGGGCAGTTTGTATGCAGTATGATTTATCATATCAGAGACTACAGGTAGACGGAGTTTGATCAAGGTGTTAGGAGGGCGGCGGGTAAATGCATATTCCGAGAATGGGAAAAAGAAATACGACATTTTATAGCGTCAAGTTCCATTCATAGCGGTTTCTATTCTAAGAGATTGCTGGTCACGAATACGCAGCTTTGTTAAAATTGTTTATAAGTTAGTGGTGAGGATAGATGGTGCGCAGGATGAGGATGCTGGTGCAGGGCAGTGCTGAGAGATTTATGGCTTTATGGAAGACAGGCGATTCCGAGGAAAAAGAGGATGGCAAATGCGTTTCAAGTTGCAGAGGTTCAGCAATTTGTTAATATCCTTCTCCTTCACTGAAACTAGGAAACGATACCTTTTCTTTCAATTAAAATAGTACTTCAATCAATCGAGGAAGTCTTAACTTTGTTAAACTATTTACTATTAATAAATAAAATTCATTCTCCCATAATTTATTTAACAACAATTCGATAAACTATGTTGAATGAAATTCAACACAGCGAATGTGATTTATTATCAAAATAATATTGGACGCGAAATGTATGAAATAACATTTGATCAATGATCACACAACCTTTAAGGCCGGTTATAACCTCAGGATTTCCGTCATTAGTTACCCTAGACGGATATACCATACGAGCAAAATGAAAAGTATTGGAGTTTGTCTATGCATGAAACCCCGTATTCACATTAAAAATCATCTGAAACTAAAATTACGATTTTGTAGGAACTATTCACAATTCAAACACAGCGAATTACACCATTTTATGGTTCACGATGTTCCTGTTGAAACTAACGTATTGGAGATGAATACCTTCGAGCCCTCAGATTTATGTGAATGATAAGCATTCATGATTTGTGCCCGAGGAATTTAGGTGTTTTCTTCTGCTTACGAAATTGCTTCCGAAAATGGAACATGATTCACGGATGTATGAACTGCTTGGAGTGAAATAAAAAGAGATTTTTATACGCGTTCCTGAAAGCGTATATTCCGCTAATAAATCTTATTTTTATTCTTTATTCTTCCATTGGAAGGTTCCCTCGTATTTTTGTTGGCTTTAATTCTATATTCATACCCGCCTTCATCTTTAGGGCTAACGTGTAACCTCAGTTTCGAAGTTTACCAATACGAGCATAGCGACCCTATCAGCTAAATCTATATGCACTAAACATCTGAACCTGAGCTTGAATAGTATCTTTTTTGCAAAAAAAGCTTGTCCTTAAAGTCTCTCGGAGTACGTTAATACTCATAGCTTATAGTCTACGACAAGTTCAAGTTCGATGTAGCATATGAGTCATATCGGAAGGAATAATCGTAAAATTTTTATTTACGATTTTTATTTACGAGTTTCAAGTGGGCCACCGTCAGTTTGGCCGAGAGCCACGAATGGCCAATGTACGTGGGTTGCATACCTTCGATCAGCAGAAATATTCGCGAATTGCTTACATTTTCGAATTTCGAGTTTTGGCTCCAACAACACCCTCCATAAGCCCCGCGTAAGTACTGGAGGGCCATGAAAACCGCAATAAAATGCGCGAATGCTATTTTTACTCATTCACTTGCGATTCCCTCCCAAGAATCTAGAGGTTTTCCATTAAAAATAGGCCTACATAAAGTCTGCACTGTCCGACCGATGGAAAAACGCTTGTTCAAAGGGAACGCGATACGCGGACTTAATTTCTCACTGTCTCTCGTGCGCCGTGAAGACCCAAACACACTCGTTTACCGCCCACTCTGCGATTGCCTTAAAGCACTCACCCTATTCTCTTCCTCCTGTCACACCACTGGATTTTATGATTTTTTAAGATGCAAACCAATTGGTTTTGTCATCTAATGAAGTTGAAATTTGCTGACTTAAGCTTTATATTCCTGCACGTAAAGGTATTTTGATCTCTGAAGCATAGTCATCCACTTTATATTTCTCACGGAATGGTAGGCATACTTCTACTTTTATTTACAAATTTTTCCGCAGTCAGATGAAAGTCTGGTTGCTGTTAATAAATTATGATAATGATATTTAAAAAGACATTAAACAATTTAAACTATGATAATGATATTAAACCCGATACTTTAAAGAAGTGGTACCCACACAATATACTAGGTGGGTCACCTTTAATATTGAGCCTGAGGATTGCAGTTAAGAATGGATTATTTCCAGAACATGACATATCTTTCGGAAGCTCTGTCGTTTTTCGAAATCAATGTGCCTAATACCATTACTAGTTATTACTCTGGATAGAATTAAGCGCAATCTATCTACGTATTATGGGAAATAATATAATCAATCAAATTCCTTATAATTAAATGGTTAATTATTTCTTACTCTACTAATATTTCCGCGGGCCATTGTTTGTGGAACACTGCTTAAAAGAATTTATATTCGCCTAAGCAAGAGAATTCGCATTGAAGTAAATTCGACAAATACGACGATGACTATTGAAGCTCCATCAAAGACCTTTTATAGTTTCACACACCTACAGTGGCAGCTCATATTGAGAACAAATATACAAAATCCAAAAAATAGATAGTTGAAGGGGCTGACAATGGAATTAGTCTCGCTTATGAAAACAATTCGTAATGAAAAAGGAATAATTTGGTGTGGGGTACCCGGGAACATTCGTGCAATGAAGCTTTCCCCATGAAATTTCTTATATTTTACCACTATTTACGTAAATATTTAATGGCACCAATGCCCTATCGCGATATTTTATAGCTTTAGTAGGGAAACGGCGCAGAGCTACATATCAGAAATTTGAGGAAATTTCATCATTAATGACATTGATACCAAGTCGTCAGCAGGAGCATTAAGGGTAATTGCGCAGTTATCCGGTGCTAGTAACACCTGAAAGACGTATCGAATCGGTTTTCCCGTTTCTGTCCGACATGACTCCGAGGCGAGTCCTTGAAGAGGTATTATGGTTTACCAAGGTGATTCAGACGGTTCGCTTTTTTAATCGCTGGCCTATCCTCAAACGGTGGGAGAAATTGGCAGAGGAAGTCTGATTTTTTGACCTCTCCCACTCCCTTCCTCCCCTGCTCACAATGGACGACATGTGCCTTACCCCTTGCTCCCCGAAATCTTTTGCACCACCCCATCCATTACCTTTCCCCCATCACTGCTTTACAGCTTCTTGTTGCTACAGGGATGAGGTGGAGGGGGTGGAAAGGGAGATAAAGAACAGCAAGAGTGGTAGGAAGAGAGAGAGGCGGGAGGGCGAAAATAGGGTAATGAAGTGAGGAGTGGAAAAGAGTTGGGAGTTGGGTATTGAAATGGGGTTGGAAATGAGATATATGAAAAGATTGGGAAGTAGGGAAAGAAAGCAAGATAATGGCTCTCCGTGAATGAGAACCGAAAAAGACCAGCCTTGGACAAGGAAGCCTTCATGAAGAGAAGGGAATTCATGAATAGAGATCTCGATAAAGGAATCAGAAAAAGATTGGAAAAATCCTTGGTATGGAGTGTTTTACTGTATGGGTGTGAAATTTGGACACTAAGGAAAGAGGTAGTCAAACATTTGGAGGCCTTCGAGATATAGATATGTCGTGGAATGGTAAGCAAATTGGGTGGTTAGGAAAACAAACACGGAGGTAAGGGAGATGGTTGTGGAGGAGAGAGCTTTAATTAACGTAATTAAATATCTACGGAGGAAACGGGAGGTTCAAACATTGAGAGAGGGGGTGCTAAAAAAATCAATTGGAGATAGAATACAAGGAAAAGGGCAGAAGTTGTTTAATGACATTAAGGGTGGGGTTAACTACAAATAAACGAAGAAAATGGCATTGAATATGGATTTTTAATGCATATAAATCTACCGAAAGGTACGCACATGTATATATGCAGATAAGTGAAGATGTTTTTAAGTAGAAAGAGTATATCAGTGTTTTTAAACTTACGTTTCCACGGAAAAAGTTTAACAGCTAAGGTGAATGAGAAGTTTAGAATCAAATGATTTAATAATTTTATTATAAACCATCTTGAAACGACAAAATATTTCGCGATGCATGTACAGCGCATCGTCTATAGAATATGATATGTTCAAATTCCATGTTCGCTACCCAAACCAGTTATGAATTTGAAATAGATCCATTTAGATTAAATCCATCTATAAGTAAATAAAATATGAATACTTTTCACGATTGTTTTTTTTTATTTTCAATAAATATTACTCATTAATTCTTGCGTACAGTCTTGTGTTTCTTTATTCTTATCTTTACCGTTCGCAGGGGAATCACTGATACTGTATGTCAATACTAGACTCTCTTCAGATTTTTATGCGTGAATTTGGAATAAGTTTATCGATTCCGAAACCTATTAAATTCAATTTTTAGGGTGGATTTACGTGTAGTCGACTTTTAACTTTCCAAAAAGTATCAGTTAAAAGTGCAGTAGAATGTTCCATTTTCATTCACTTAATCGCCTATATCCACTCAAACATTTCTCAGCGATAGTGGCGAATTAAACTATAAAACTGCATTTTTTATTGTTTTTGATTTTTAAAGATACACAAAGAGTATGAGAAATCCCGCTTATTTAAACTGCGCGGTGACAATACCAAATTACACTCTTTGAATAATTTAACTTTTTCGTATTACTAAACCATATTAACGTAATTTCATAATATAATGGTATTAATTGATTTTTATAGTGTAAGGGTGCGAAAAAGTAGAGTTTTTATTCCTAAAAAACCAAGCAAATATTGACTTCATCCGCTAAAATGTCAGTACCTATTCTCTGTGGACGTAATCAGTTTTTATTAAAAAATACGTAAAATTATGAAACTATGATAAATAGAAATATATTTTTTATTAAAATATAAGAATATAAGTGTAAATAAATTATGAATAAAAACTGAATAAAATTACGAATAGGAATATAAATAAGAATATGAATAAGTTTCACCAAGTACAGCACTATTTAATACATTAATTAGAAGTGAATCGTTACAAAATTACTGAAGTGTTTATGTCGTAAAAGTACATCTGTTTGTAGTGCAATAATGCCGCCTCCCAACTTTCTCCCACTCACAACTTCATTTTTATGATCCTAACTTTGCAATGAGAAACCGAAAAATTTTTACACCGTTAAGAAAGTCGTAAAGTGTACAAAGAAGAGTAGCAGAAAGAAGAAAGAAAACCTCCGAAAAGTGTTGCTGATTTCGGTCCATATGGCAATAAACAACTTCGCTCACGGTCGTTATCATTCCTGAATGTCACGCGGAGAGGAAAAAAGAAACAAAATCTGCGAAAAGACGACACCGAGAGGAAAGAGGGGTAGAAGATTGATGAGGAAGACAATTGCAAAAGAGGGAAGGAAGAGTTACTGAGGGCAATTGAGGGAAGGGTAAAGGAAGAAGGAGAAGGAAGCAGAGAAAGAAGAATGCTGAATGAAACGAGATAATGGAAGAGGATGAATGAGAGTGGTCGTGCGAGAGGAACATCTCAGCAAAGAGAGAAGGAAAATATGTCCGTTTTTACGATCGTCTGCTCTTTGTTTCTCCCTTCTGCACTAACTTTCCGCGCACTTATTTTCCTTTCCCCCTCCCTTTCGCAGTTTTTCTCGCTCCCGTTCCTCTGCTCTTTTTTCCTGTTTGCGGTTCCGACCAGTCTTTCTTCAATTCTCTCCAGACGTGATTCTTTCTTCTCCTCCCGCCTTTCACGGAAAGCTGACGTCTGCTGAGAAAACTGCGTTCGAAAGAATGCTGCTTCGAGAAGGAGGACCGCGGCCAATTCAGCCCTGTGTAACGAGGATGATGGATCGCTTTGGATGCATTTATGACGCAACCCATTTGCAACGATTAGTCTATGTGCTTTGCTTCGCGGCTCCAGGTAGCACGCGATCCTCTCAGCACATTTTACATGAAACATTACAGAAAATGCTCACCGCATCATAAAAAATGTATGGGAGAAATTAAAGGTAAGAAAAGCGTAAAGTAATTGCCAGACATAATCTATGATTTACAATAGGTTAATTTCTAACATAATCGCAGAAAAAAAAACAAAATTACATTTGAAAGAAATGCGGGATTTTTTCCGCTTTTCAAGATGGGATGTTTAACATAAAATTCTGCTATCTATATTCGTTAGTTTTATTACGTTCGTAGGTAAAATTTTGGAGGCAAATTTTTAATACATGTGAGAGGTAATATCGTAAATGATTTACGAAAGACATCGAAAAGAGTTGTCTACCTGCAATGTATTATCCGATTCACCCAGAACAAACGTTCCTGTGAAAATAGTGAATTCATAGTCTGTTCAAGTTGTAACCCGGTAAGCTTATAATTAGCGATTTGCAAATTACGAAACCGGTCGCGAATAAACTCAGTGTGGAATTTACAAAATTTTTCGTTTTACTATGACTTTCCACGAAGTCACGCCTGCTAATATTGATTTCATTATAATTAACGAGTTTCTTCGATGTATTCAGCCTTCGCGCTGTTTCCATTGTTTGTCAAAATATCGCTCATTTAATAGATGCAAATATTAAAATCCTCTGGAATATTCAAATGATGGAGCCAAGCAGTTTAAAGTGGGATAGGTCAATTAACGAACCAAGAGAGGATCGATCTATCGCTCTTAATTACTTCATGACTCAATTCGTTCACTTAACCGCGGCCTGCTCAACTAAAAGCCCTTCTTCCACAACCACGAACGAAGAGCTCCGCTTATGAATATCACTCATCTTTTCCTCCTGTTGCATTCATCGACCAGCTTTACAGAAGGCATGGAACACCATTAGCCTAACGAATTTTGCCTGTAAAAATCATCGCGTAATTCTGAGTTTAGTATCTTGTGCACTAGAAATAAGAGCGAGAGGTAAGTGATATCTTTTGATTTCGTAAGATACGAATGATTCAGCATCAAAACATAATGACTCTATCTTGATTCTATACAATGCTATTGGGATCTGAAAAATGTATCAATGATATTCAGTCCGGTTTCAACTTCAAACCCTCCATCATCAGCTACAGAAAGCGCTAAAGAGGGAATTTGAAATGAAGAAAGGGAGTGAGATAGTTTTTCCTTGATATTATCACTGATCCGCAATACTATAATCGGATCAGTTCCACATAAGTGCAACGGAAATGCAATTTGAACTAAAATTTTCATGGTAGTTATTTAAGTGGCGATTCCCAATCAGTATACTTAGGCATAGTGGTGGTTATAGGAAAAAGTAAATAGCTATAAATTCTTTGGATTGACACAAGCTATAAGATTATGATATGAATATTTACGAAATATTATTATAATATAGTATTATAATATGAATGTTTACGAAACATATGAAGCGATATCTAGTGGAATCTCGCCATAAATTAATAACTGTTTAATTTTGTGGAATTCGTCAAATATTTCCGTATATTTTTTATTATTTTATCATAACTTTAAGAAACCACATTATAATCAATTGATAGAACTTCATAGAATTCATCTTCATATTTCAAATAGTAAACGCAAGCACCAGATTGAATAAGATTCAAATTTTAAAATCGCCTTTAATTATAATGCATTCCATGACCATAATTACAGTCTCGCTTAATCAGCAGATTTGTTGATAAGTAGATTTGACTAGTCACTATAACACAGGACCAAATATAGATGATGGAGTTATCTGAAGTATTCCATTCTCTTTCGAATTCTCCGACGACGTAACGGTGACTACAATTATGAAAATACCACCCATCGACGATAATTTTACGAATTTGCAATGAAGTTATGAATATGTGAAAATTCCGCAAATATCCAGCAATTCAATGGCTGCATTTAAGAATTGTGTTTATTAATGAGCTTTCACTCGGACCCGGAAAACGCCTAAAACACAATGAATCTAAAAAAGCAACTGGCATTAACACAATACCAAGGTCCGTTAACACATTCCACTGGAGATTCGTCAGGCTGGATTGTTAGACGTCCTCGAATGAATCTCTGTGCGAATTTCTTCCACTTATGCTCGTATCAAAAGGCAGCTCATTATCACGTATTCGCAAGTCTGTCGGCAAAAACATTCCTTTGAATTCATTGACTCTTATTGGTGTCTGACTTTTCGGTTACGGCAAGAAACTGACGGGAATGGAAGAAACGAGCGATCTTGAAACGTAGAGTTTCGTAGACCGTTTTGAAAACTTTTAATTGCCTTCTTCTCCAGAGATCGAGGACAATTTATGCGCGTCTTTCTTCAATCTTAACGAATGCCGAAAAACGAAGAATAAAATTTACTCTCAGATAATACATTTTGAGAGAGTTAAGAACTTGGATGATTATAATTAACAGTTGACCAAGTAATTTAAGAAAGAATGAAAGTGTACAGGGAGTTTTTTCAGTCGCACAAATTAACTTAATGGAATCAATTACTTCGAAATGAAAGTTTCGAGAATTTTCCCTCTTCTCGCAGAACAAAACTTGTTTCGAAAAAATAGCGCGACTCCCGAAAAAAGAGGCCGAAATGAAAAGTGAATGTATTCCCGAAGACAGCGGTTATTACCTTAACTTACTCGGTTTTATGAACGTGTTGCCACTCAATTGGCGTTACTAGGACGACCGAAAGCTATGCTACACTTTCACCACACAAGGAAGAATTTTAATACGATCCGGATGGAAATAAGTTTTATCTTTCACAAAAACTTGTAGCATAGTTATCAAAATGACCTCAGATGAATTTTACCATCGTCGTTGTTAAATTAAAAAAAAATCGATAAGGCTTGAATTTTTAAATCTTATTTTTCATGAGATAAATTTGCGGAATTTGTTTTCAGCCTCAAGCATTCAATTTCAATAAGTCATCGAAGAAATGTTTGCAATTGGCTTTTCTTGGGAATTTGTACTCACATCATTGTGTATAATTTATACTTGCATTTTCTAATTGAAATACTTAAGAAATTTGTATTTCTTGAGCGTTTTCTTTCGGTATACGGAGGCATATCATAATGATCAGACGAATCGTTTGCTTTTTTTTGGGATAGATCATCAATTCGCATTAAAAAGTGTGGAAATTTCCAATTTGTATAAAAAGGAAAGATTAACAAAATTGGATTTTTGTTTTCTTGATGATTTTTCACGATCGTCTCGTTGTATTTATTCTGTGCGAAATCCAAACACCAACTCTGTTCAAAACACATCGATTTCTTTCTAAAAGAATATTTACATGTTTCCGTGGGAATACATATTGATTTCATCAAGACCTCTGTCATTTTATCGAAAAATTTTGAGAGGAGCATCATAAATAAATTATAATTTCAAATAGCCAACTTTTCTAAATAAGCGGCATTGAGTAAAAGAACATATATGCGTGTGCGCGAAAATCTTGGAATGCTAGATATAGATAAATTTCGTAAAAGCTATAACATCGTAGGAAATTATAACAATGATCAGTCTCATAAGGAAATGGTTAAGGTACTTTGCTCATAAGGGCGTCACCAAGGAACGGACCAACCTTTTTCCTTTGGAATGATCAGTCTCTTAAATACAAGTAATTTCGGAAAAACAATTAAGGTTTGCTAACTCATCCACGGAAACGGAAAGTTGTAAATTACTTCATTACAAAATAAATGGTCTTACTTCGCAAAAACCACGATTTTGTGAAATATGTCATTACGTAAAGTATTAAATAAATATTTTAGAAATACATAGTGTACTATTATGAATGAGTATTATATTATGAATACGAGTATAGTATATTACAGTTATACAATTTGTATACTATTTAAAAATATAATATCATAAAATATATATCGTATAAAAACTAGTGTACTTAACCATTAAAAAATTGCTGTCGATAAAGATAGTTGTAATTTTATCGAGAAAATGGAATTTTTTTTAGCTTCATTCTCTATGTTCCCTAGGGAAGGGAAAATTTTATAGTCTAAAAAGAACGAAAACCTCCGCGCGTTAGAACAGAAGTGAACGCAAGACTTCAACCACGGCAGCACCTTCACGATCCGAATAAATAACCGGCGGTCCTCTCCCATCAGCCCTCCCGAGCGTACTCCCTCAGCAACACTAAACGTCAGACGCAACCCAGACGGCAATACCTTCAACTCTCCCTGTTTCTCTCCGAATCGCCCATTCTTCCCTCGATTCCTCCGCGGACCAAAAAAACACCGCGTCCTTCCCAACTCCGCCCGACCTTCGCGAAAACCCTCCGTTTCCGTAGTGACAGATACACACACGCTAATTGCGCCGTATTCCGATTAATCCGCGAGGGTGTTTGTCAAACCCCTGTTTGGGAGGGGTCGTACCTTACCCCTTCCCTCGGTTAATCTGCGCGAGGGTTTATTTGTGGATTGGGGGTGTCTCCGCTGGACCGCCACTCCTCCTCGATCCGCGCTTTTAACTTTCTCCCCTTCTGCAAGGGGAGGTCCGCCTCGTTAGGCTGTATCAACCCATTTTCTTAACGGACTTTCGAAACAAGGAGTCTTTGAAATTCCTATCCGCCTAGAGAAAAAATGTTTCCTGGATTTCAAAGCGCTACAATCGGGAATTCATTTACATCTTATAAGTAAAGTAATGAAGAAGGAATTTAGTTTTTAACACCACGAGGAAGCGTAGGCCATAATACCCAAAGCTAAACAGAATCACTGCGTTGATCAATTCTGGCGATACTCAGTGGAACTTCTCCATGATAAGTTCAATAAAAAACACAATATGATTCTGTCCATGGATTTTTTTCTGTGGAGTCACATTGTGTTATTTTATTGAAGAATCATTGAGGTTGACATTTCCATTCCGCAGTGGAGCACCACTGACTTGTTCGTAAAGCATTAATTTAAGAGTGGAATAGGCAATGTGGTAGATCAGTGTTAAAGTATCTGCCCTGAAGTTGGAGATCTGGGTTTGTACCAATAATGTGGTTAATTTTTACTTCTGTTTAGTTATATAAGTAAAGTGTTATTCGCTGGGCTATTGTGCTGTAATTAAAGGCGGCATTTGGCACTCATAGCATTCTGGCTGAGCGAGGAAAGCAAAAGAAAACTATCTTGAAATAAATAGACTTTGTAGATTCCACAATATACATATAATCTGCAGATTATATACATATTGTGGAAGCTACAAAGTCTATTTATTTCAAGATGGTTATATCACCTTTCCACGAAGTGAAGATTGAACTTATTAATTTTAAGAAAGAAAACTACTTCACTTCATTGTTCTATGTATAAGTTATTGTCTAATTATATTGAACTGATATCGCATCATTACACTAATTCTACTGTACTTCTATATCGGGTATTATATTGATAAACTTTTATTACACATTTTATAAAAATATGTTACTTCATATTGTGTTTCTTTATGCTATTTCTTTTCAATTTTTTTGTTACAATGTAAAAGTATGAAATTCTCGTTTTAAACTGTTTTATTATTATCATCACTAGTAGGTCTATCGTCTCATTATCAGCGTATTATAATAATATTTGTAATCTCATTCCTTCATAAAAACTTCTCTAGAGGGTTTAAGGTTCAAATCGACTTGCGGGGACTTTCCATACTGAACCTTTGAGACGAGGTCCGTAAGCGAGGTACTCGTGAATTAAAATGATTATCAACACCGTAGATTCTCTTAGCAAAAGGCATGAGAATATTAACCCTTAATGCTATCAACGATAAATAGTCCGAAAACCTCTCAAAGTAAATACATCTTTGCTCCTAGAACTATATCTTGACGAATGGAATTAGCTTAATTTGTCTTCTGGTAAAAGATTGACACATACATCTTTCATTTAATCTAATCTCAGTCGACTCAAAGCTGCTATATTGTGAAAGCTACAGATGTATGGGTGATGTTAAGCAATTGTGTTAATTTTGTTTGCTTTATTTTGAATGCTATAAAAATCATTTATATGGTCATTGTGCTACACTATCTTGGATTTTTTTCCACCAGTAGCATTCAGGCTCCCCAAGAAAAGTATGGCATATTGTATAACGGATATCTATACACAGACATGCATAAATTTAACTATGAGATCAATTCGTCTTATATTCATAGCAAAATTTAACGAAAGAAGTTAGGCCCTCCGATCAGATATATACCGAGCAATTCTCACGCAAAAGAGTTTGATGGTGCTGACGCAAGATTTCCATCCTCCAGTTGTTAGCTTTGGATTCGCCAAATTATCGTGTCCGGTTCGTTATCCGAGCAAACACGCTCGAATCTTTCTCCGGCGAAAACTGGACGGTTAGCAACCCTTGTAAATAGCGAACCCTCTCTCGGCGAATCCTCAGCGTCTTTGAATCTGTTGCCTCGTATCTCGCCGTCTAATCAACACGCTCCATGTTGTTACCTCTCGAAAAGTTTCATTGCCAACCGCTTCGTCCCCTTATTCCCACCTTCATCTAGATGATAGCTCCCGTTCCCACGCCCAATGTCCGCCAGATCCACTTTCCTTGGCTTTCTAACATTTATTCGGGTCCTGAGGATATCTTGGCGGATGTTACCCATGCGAAGATAAGGGTGGAATGAATGGTTACCGTTGGAGAAGTGAGATGTGGCAAACGCAGAAGCGTGATTAGACTTCTCTCGCCCTTAGCAAATCCATTTCTCCGCATATTCATTGCCTCACATTCAGTTATTGATAAAAGAGCAATACTTTTACGATCCGAAATCATGATGGTGATGTTTTTGTTGCGAAAAGGTTGTCTGTGTGTTTTTATGCTGAAAGCCGGTTTTAATCTCATCCTCTTTATTATTAGATACCAAGAAAAGCTGGGCTTGAATCTTAGAGCTAGGATAGGATAATGAGGCTAGCTAGGTATGAGGAGCGAGATAGAACTTGCCTAATTCACTGGCCCAAAATATCATTGGTCATCGTTAGTGAAGCACAATACTACGAACAACACTTTTCGTGTAAAATGGTAAAATGTAAAATGGTATCTTGATTTTTATTCAATATCGTAATAGTAAATTTCGCTGACCTCTAAGCTACCACGACAGCACCCACGACTACTGACTTAGTGGTTAGAGCAACCGACCGGCAATTAGGAGACCCGGGTCCGTTACCCGGCTACGGCAGACTTTTTCTCCTTCATTTCCATCGCGTATAATATCAGTGTTTATCAATTAGTTGGAGATGATTAAATGTTTTGGGACACCAATGTAATAATAAATGCCACAATCAATTTTCTAACTAAGAATTAACATTTCTCATCGGAGTCACTTTTCCTTCGGATGTTTGATCCAATTTTAAGAAACTGAAATTTCACGGTGTTTGAATAAATAACTAATCTGATGACACTATAGAGCTTCATTTTGCCATCAATTTACTTCTATTTTACTATTCTGCATTTAATATAAATATACGTCCGGTATAAGGAATAAGGAAATGTAATATCTATGCTGCATAAATGGAGAAACAGAAAAGAAAAATGGTGACGACTGAGACTCGACCCCACATCTCCCACTTTCGGAGCAAATATTGTAACCACTAAAATTAGGTTGCCTGGTTGTTTAATAGTTACAATACTTGCACGGAAAGTGGGACACCTTGGTTCGAGTCCCAGACGTGTCGCTATCTTCCACTCGTTTATTCTGAGATAATGCGGATACTTATGGTCAGCCATCTTAGTCATTGTATTCTATAACTAGCATTGTATTATTAATAATGATTTTTCACTGAAGTGAGACAGTAAGTCTGGTGGTGGTGTTGTTAACAAAATTTACAATTAATACAGAAGTAACTAACAAGTAATACAAGTTATTTGAGACTTTATATAGTACTAGCAGAAGTACCCGTTGATTCTCAACGGGGATATTTAATTTCATAAATACCAGTGTAATAACCTTGATCGTAACAAATGCTTCATAATTGTTGGTGAATAGCGAATACCAGATTTTTCAAACCAATATATCAAGAAATGCAAGTTACAATTAAGTATACAAAGCCGCTCTAACTCAATATTCAATCTCATATGCTTTGAATGAAAAATTTCTTCAACTGAGAATATATAAGTATACTCTAAGATCACATTAGGATAAGCAGTACCACGTTTAAAGTAACGTTTTCATACAGGTACAAGGGGACAAATGAATCAAACATTTAACATAAATTGCAGAAATAAATTATATATCACTCGAAATAGAAAGAAATATATTATATATTATATACCCGTTGAATCCCAACAGGAGAAGGAAGTACTGTTAAATACAAATACTAATACAAAAGCTCCAAACGATAAACCAAATACTAATTACCAACTACTTCAAACTGTCCACTATAAGTAAATGAAATCATGTGAATGTGTGTATGTATGGATGTAAATAACCATTATTTTCATATAATAACCATGCCTTAGTTTAAAATTCCGGCAGCGAAGCATGCGTAACAAAGGAAGTGGGCTCACTCTGTGGTGCATAGGGTGCAAAGTACCAAGTGAGACCACCTGACCCAAAAAAACCTACTAAACAAATGCGTCAAAGTGTCAGTCTATAAGTGAATGAGACCGTGTGAATGTGTGAATGTGTAAATATATGTATGAAAATAACCAAGACTTTCTTAAAGTAACCCCTACTTGGATTAAAAATTCGACAGCGATGCATGCGAAACAAAAGAAAAGGGGTATCCATTGTATATAATTCCTTCTCCGGATTCATTCATATAGATAGATAGGATACCAATTCACAGGCTATAGCACAGGCATCATTTACTTGAAATTACTTCCTGGGAAGATTGCATCGAAATTCAATCCATAGTTCACACCCATTATCATCTCCCATTTTTACTGATATGCTACAATACGCCTGGTTCGCCTCAAAATTAACTGACAACCGAAAAATGTTAACGAAGTTTGCTTTTCAATAGACCTGCTTAAAACTCCTTTTACATGTAGGCAGCCATCATTTATTTGTTGCTCACATTGCCGAAATATATTTTGCTTCGAATTCTTTTATGATAATTATCATTCGGGTGCTTGCGAATAATTAAAAAATTAATTAAATGAAATTAATATAACTACAAATATAATTTCTATTCTTCGTGACTTCATTATTCTTCCATACACAATATTTCCGATCATGCACATTCTTGCGATGTATGACGATATTAGCACGATTATCAGTATAATATTAAATAAATTACAAAATAAAAAGAATATAAAATAAAATATGTGAAAAAAAAATTTGGTCTATTTGGGATTTGAACGCGGAACCTACTCCTTATCAGTCTTATGAACTTTACGTGTATTTCTTATGGAAACGATTTGACCCGACTGGGTTCGAACCGTGGACCTTAGGGAAATAAAAAGTAGCCTACACTCTGCGCGGGGTCGACTTTAAATAATGTAGAAAATTGCAAAGTTTTGAGTCTCTCGGTTCTCGAGTTTTTAGCGAACATACACACACACCCACACTCTGTTTTATACTATAGATAAATACAATATAATTTATTTTTACTTTAAAGAGTGTTTCTTAAAGAGACTACAAAAAAATTTCACAAGAGTTCTAAATCCGTGATCTTTTTCTTCTTACAAGAAATAGATTTTGAACAATGCTTCGTACCGTATAGCTGAATATCTTAATTTTTCCAGTTTATACCTAGGAGTATCTTTAGTAGAACCACCATAGGATAGAGGCACTCTAGGTTCTCCCTTGCAGCAAACATGTATCATGGTAAGCGCATAATATTTATGTGGTTTATGCAGGAAGTTGATTCAAGACCGTGGTTGTGTAGCTTAACGTCATCATCGGGTAGACTGCATTCAACAAACAAGACATACATTCCCCTTCCTCCAATCATTTTAGCCTTCCCCAACGATTTCCTTGAGTGCACCGTTATGTATTAAACATCCTTCATTACGACGACAGGCCTCCACGTGGACAATATACTCCCGACCGTCTCCCAATAAATAAACTTTATTCCGGACCTTCGTACGCTACCGAATCCAGCGTCTCCCCGAAGAAAGAATGGGCTTGAATCACGAACCCGCCATGCGGCCCATAAATTAATTCGTCAGGGGTGCTCTCCCGTAATGGATTAACACACGGCCGTAAATCCGAACGTATCGGGGTAATTATCCTACCCCTTTTCCGTTAGGCAATCTCCGCTAATTTCGCCCGTCTGCCGCCCAGAAATCCCACTCCCGGGTCCTGAACCGGGTCCAAATTGCCGTTCGCGGAAGCAGACGGATAAAGGTAGCCCCGGAGGCTTTTACGAGTCGACCTTTTTTAAATGCACTTATTTTGGGTCGCGGAGAAGAGTGCAGAGCTCATCGGATAAATATTTCAGTGGGTTATTTTGCGCCGGGAGGAGAGGCGGAAACTGGAACAGAGAGGATCGCTAAACACGGCCTCCAACGTGTGCGGCTTCTGCTAAGCATCCGAAGTAAGGGATACGGGATGGAAGAGTCCTTCCGAATCTTTCGCTTCCGAGACGTTTTTGTAAAAGAAGGAAGACCCCTATAATTAGTACTACAAAGCGAATGATGATGATTGTCAAAATATATAGCTATGTACCATCTACCATAGATTGGGAGCCAAAAATAAGCACACTCGGACCGAAAAATAAGATTTCTCACCAGAAAATAAGACAAAATTGGAAAAGCAGTTTTATTTACAATATTTCGCATTGCCAATGATTTTCTCCATCAATTCTTTGTCTTTCGAAAGCAGTTCATATACCTCACCGCAAGTCATGTTGAGATTTATAAGAAAGGAATTATCCTTTACACTACATGCAATGAATTGTCACGACTACCTGTCGCGACAACGTTGCGAGTTCTCCCTCAAGTTCTCGCACAGGCGCTTCTTATTACAAACAATGTGTATGTGACCACTCGATTGTCTTCGATCTGGATAAAATAAGACAAAATAAGCATTGACTATGTAAAATAAACACATTCTGATTTTCTAAGATTTTCTCCTTTAAAATAAGCACGATTCTTAGAAATAAGCACGTTATGACAGCTATGGCAATGGATAAGTATGTACATTTATTAATTTTATAGCTTCTTCTGTCAGAGGGTAGGATACATCCAAAAATGTATATATGTACCTATCTATATCTATCAATTTTAAAAATTATCATAATATTGTAATACTAATTATATAAATATAACAATTTCATATTCGTATTCAAAATTTTTAATTTTTATTTATCGGAATAATAGCTTCCGTAAGGTATTATAGTAAAGTCGATTCTTCATTTCGTACTAGGACTTAATATTTTTTTATAATTTGATAGAATAGAATGGGACCGGTAAATCAATTGAGGCAACATCCTTTATACGTAACGTAACTTAACAGAATATCTTAAACAAAATATATATCAGAAGAACTATCAAACAAAAGCTATTGGAGAGGTCGAAATTAAATCTATCACCAAATGCTGAATTGAAGTCTGTGTAAAGATTATAAATACGGTTATATTGTAAAAATTAAGGGAATATAAAGGCTATGATATATATTTCTGACATTTGAATAGACGTATAACCTATGAGCCTATATAACACGAAAATGCAACAAATAAGTCCAAACATGCAGTTTCATGGCTGCTTTGTTTATCAGAGCATTGCAATGTAAAAATGAGACAGAACATTTCTGCTGCGCATAGTAGTACAATGCTGTACGACATAAAAGGAATTCAGTGGAAAAATCTTCCGTAGATATTCATAGTAATTTTTTCTTTATAAGTTATGACATTAAAATATTTGTTATAACTTATGATATAAACAAATTCATCTATATTGTCACTGGAAGGGCTAGGAGGAACACACTTAGTTTACTGTAACTGGTCATAATCAGTTCCTGTAAACTAAAAGAAGAACAGTTAAGTAGTCTGCGCTCACATTAACACATCACATGCATCTATATGATGGATATGAATAAAAAATTCTTCAGATCCATAGGTCGCTGATTCAAATAGGGCCCGAAGGAAATGTTTGTATCTCCTCTTTCAAATTCCAATCAAGTAATCATGGAGTTGATTTGATTTCTCTTCACATGCTTCGGTAGCTCAGTTGGTAGAGCAGTGGACTTTAGAGGAAATCGGAGCAGATATCCATAGGTCGCTGGTTCAAATCCGGCTCGAAGGAATGTTTATATATAATATCTATCACATTCCTGTCATATAGCTATCGATTCATAATACGTTTAGAAGTCATTTGGTAGTTCATGCCTCTAACTGAATAAAAGCCACTTCCTATTATAATTCGGTGGGCTTAATGGGTAAAATATTTTCCCTTTTTTATCACTTCTATAGTTGTCTTCCAATCCGATCGCTTAAACAGTTTTATGCCGATATAAATCTAATAGCTTATTCATTAATAATCTTTAAGTTCCTACATGAACCCTATGATGATGAATTACCAACAACCATCGGCTATCGTCACTGAGTTATAAAATTCGTGATTTATTGAGATAATAGTTATGGTAGAATGTAAGGATGGTAGAGATGCAGTTTCTTTGAGATTTGAATTTCGATTTTAGATGGCTATGAAAGGTCCTTGGTCTTTGTAGAGGAAATTTTGTTTTATGTGTTGTTGTCATTATTTCTTAAACACCAAATAAATCCTTTTTGCTTGACATTTTTTATTTTGTTCATATTTCCACAATTTACAACGTAGGAAGTATATTGGTGAGCATTTAATAATTATTGAATTTACTACTATTTTCTCTTTTTCTATTTATTATAGATTCATGCTCTCCAAACATTGCTTACGATAAACATTTGATTAGCAATATATGTGGTAAGAAAGAAAAGATAATTTCGTAATAAGTTAAGAGCGACAAGGATATCTAAACCTGGTAGATCGTCGTCGTTTGCAAAATATTTAATAACTGCATTTACCATCGATTTATAACCACTTAAAAATTGCTAATCTTAAAAGGACAATGAAACAAGCGAATGCTCTGTGCTAATGTTTCTAGAGGAGCTGATGTAAATCAAAAATCACTATAAATCAGTTGCGTCTTACTAAAGGTTGTGAAATATTTAATTTTAAAGATAAAAGTTTTTTGGGCATCTACGAATTGATTTACTGTCCGATTATCTAAATTTTTTGAAATATTAGGATTTAACCAATGTAAAACTCAACGGAAAATGATTTAAAGTATTTTTGAAATTATAAAACTATCCCGACAATTATAAATATTTGAAATATATGATCAATTCGAAGAAAACTTTGAGTAAAAGGTTATAAGAATATCTTTACTATAACTCATAATTAAAATCATACCATCAACAGGTTCATTGATTATGCATCTCAAATCAATATTAACACCAAAATACATCCCGGAAATTAAAATATTACAAAGCTAACTTCTTGGATTCACCCATTTTTACTTTCTCCCTATACGTAGCATAGAGAAGTATTGTATTCGCAAAAAAATTCCACCTCCAGATTTCGACGGAAACAGATGTTTTGGGGCCCATAGAGCATGTTTTAGCTATTTTCCCGAACATGTCTGTCTGTGTGTCTGTCTGTCTGTCTGTGGTTAAAAAGTTTGTGTGCGCTCTATCTTAAAAAGTAATTATCCGATCATTTTCAAAATTCATATTTAGAATTTTCCTAACAAAATCAAGAATTGATTAGTTTTTGGAGAATATCGCTCAACCGGAAGTTACGGTTTATCCGGAACAAACTTTTGTTTCTTAAATATCTCTGTAGAAATGCAATATAGGTATATACAATTACACACAAAAGTTATAGATAAATGTACTTTACTACAACTTTTGTACAAAACATTTTTTTGTAACACTGATTGTTTAGGAGTTATTCCGCAATAATGGTTAACCGGAAGTTGTTGTTTACCCAGAAAAGGAAGTTTTTCATACATATCTCTGTCAGAATGCAATATAGGTATATACATTTATATACAAAAGTTGTAGATTATGTATTTAACTACAACTTTTGTATGAAATATTTTTTCGTAACACTGATTGTTTAGGAGTTATTCCGCAATAATGGTTAACCGGAAGTTGTTGTTTACCCAGAAAAGGAAGTTTTTCATACTTATCTCTGTCAGAATGCGATGTAAGTATATACAATTATGTACCAAAGTTGAAGATAATATTTTTTACTACAAAGCTTGTATGAAACATTTTCCTGTAGCACTCATTGTTTTAGAGTTATTACCGGCATAGGCTTATGTTTTCAATAAATACGGAGAAAGTCATGTGTTGGCCACATCAGATTTTTATATTTGCCTTAAGAATAAGCTACATAGCTGTTGAATAAAAGGGTTTCAAAACAATGTCTGTAGATTACTTAGAAAGAGACTTTCAGGTATGCTTAGTTTGTTTTAGTATTTTCTAAAATATATTATCGCTGACTCATAAAATATAACTTTTTCAGTTCTTTCCATCTCCTACAACACATCTTCTCTTTGTGGGCGTTCTACCATTCGTAGTTTATTCCTAATAAACCTATTGTTTACTTTCCTCTTATTGATCAGTAATTTTATTCCCTTATCTTTCAAATTTTTATGCATGTTTTTACATATCATATGTGGTGTTTTGGTTCTAACGTTTTTTGTTTAATTGTAGCGTTCTGTATACTTGTACTTCACCCGAATGATTGTTTTCATTGTTCTTGTTTCTTTCATCTTCTGAAACTTGATCCACTTCAAGTTGAAGCAAAAAGTGAAAAATGGCGATATGACTGGGATTCGGACTTGATTCTTCCACTTCTTGTGGATGTCTTCCACTTTCCGGGTATTAGTACTCTAACCACCTAACTACTATACTGCATCACTTATTAACTGTTACTGTTTAATCTTGGGTTTTAACCAAAGGTTTTCAATACCATTTGGTTTTCTTTCGTGTTCAGTAAAACTTCGATTCTATCTTGTTTGATGACTCACAAATAAAATAGTATTCGTGCACGTAAAATTATTGAGAGTAGAAGAACGATAATCTTAAATTCATAATTTCAAACCGAATTTCCAAATTAATAGTCCCTGAATTGGCAAACTTCAAGATAGCGACAGGTTTATTCTGTTTTCAAAACAAAATACGGCTATTAGCCTGGGGAATTCTCAACGAAGGAAAAATGAAGTAGCTTGCATGTCGGACGTCAAAACATAATATTCCCCTCTGTTTCGAGAAACTGTACGTCTGCGAAGGAGGGGTTGTGCCCTTTTCTATTCCTTTGAAGTCTACTTCCTCTTATTTCTCTCCGGTCATTTTAGCCTCCCTCTCCACAACAAGTACTTCCGGAAATGGCCGCCGATGAACTCTTAGAAGTGCCGAGTTAATTTTGGCCAGATGACATTTCACTGTGAAGGTTTTGAGTATTTCAAAACCTTGGCTTTCCTTAGACCAATGTTTGTCATAGACTGTTTGTCTGCGGGCGCCTTCAGGGTGCCTCCGTAGGTCCACATAATCTCACGGATGCTTTAAAAATGTTCTAAAGCCAAAGAATATCGAAGCGTATTCTTTGATCGTGTATTCGATAGGCTCGCCTCCCTCGTTTAGAATATAAGTTTATTCGTTTTCGGATATTGTGTTAATTTTAGTTCTTTCGATAATGTACTCAGCAATATTTGTGTGCAGCCATCACGGAGTGCCTCTTCTATCCAACATATCTTAGTGGATTCAATATATTCAATTTGTATTTTGGTTCACGATAAAGGCTGAGTTTCACTCATAACCGTGATGGTATGTAAGCTATTTAAGTGCAGTAGAACCCCGGTAATCCGGACGAATTCAGGCACATAGGCGTCCGGATTAGCGGGGTTTCCGGATTAGCGAGGTTTTAAAAAAATAACCTAAAAAACATTTTTACCCAAAAATTATATTGTATAGATAATGCATGCATGCCCTGCTGCAACTGAAAATTTATTGTCTTTCGAAATTATTTGGTATCGCACATATTAAGCATTCCTCTAATTGAAAAATACTGTCTCAGAAAAGTATTACAGCTTAGATGTGTTATCACAACAAACGAAATACTTCGCTCCCATCATATCATTGCAGCCAATGGAGAAATTTTTCAAATAGTCTGTCCACCTCTCGTTTCTTGTTACTAATATGCGTATTTATATGTTCACAAGAAGAAGTTGCGGGTTTGCATAACTCCCAATGGACCGTCCGGATTACCGAGGGTTCCGGATTAGCGAGTGTCCGGATTACCGGGGTTGTACTGTATATGAATTCTTGAGTTGGCATTAGCTATAATTAATGGTGCCAAATTAAAACTGGTGGTCCTTCATTCTAGAAATGCGCTAAAAAATTAAAATATACTGTCCATAGTATGATATATTTATTCGCACCACCATGGTTTCGATGTTGGGTTGCACCATCATAAAGTACAGAAACTTCAAATCAATAGCTTACATATTAATATTTCTCCCCTCTTTTTGTTAGCATTTAAGCATTTAAACTGAAGTTTCTGTACTTTATGATGGTGTAGCCCAACACCGAAACCATGGTCGTGTGAATAAATATATCATTCTCTAGACAGTATATTTTAATTTCTTAGTGCATTTCCGGCATTATTCTTGGCCAATTCAAGTCGAATGGCCTTTAAAAGCGATTTGAATTAAGTTAGTGTGTGGCACTTATGTGGACTTGCTCCTAATGACTCAGTAAGGCAGGACAACTTACCCACTCCTCTTTTAACTTAATGAGCCTCATTCCACCTTTAAAACCTTTGTAGCAAATGGTAGAGGAATTGAAGTTCAAATCTGCTTCCAGTATGAACATATTGCAGATAAACTGATAAAAAGTTCTTTATTGTTGGAGGTCCAATCAATGGTTGAAGTTTAATTCTGTCTCCAGTTTGAATGCATTTCAGACAAACTGATAAACAGTATTATTTACATTAGAATCCGACAATTATTATAGGAATCCTTTGTGAGCAGTCAGAATTTTGCTAGGTATGGTTAAGGTATATTATATACCTTTTAAGACAATCTCAAGGAAAAACTATGAGAAATATTTTCTCGGAAACAGTACCTATCGATGTTTAAGTATTTGTAAGATCCTGATTAAATGTGACAAGTTAACCTCTGAAACAGAGGACCCATGTTTTCTGTCTTGATGGGCGGTTTCATGAATTAATTTGAACTCTAGCTGTCAGGGAGTTGAGGTTTAAGAAGGGGGATTGAGTATCAGAGAACAGCGAGATACATCACGTCTGACTGATTCTGACCCGGTGAAAGCGATTAAAACCGCTCTACATTCGTCGGTTAGAAATATCTTCATTTCCTCAGTGCAATACTGTTGACTATTCGGTATTCTACCTCACATGAAAATCGTCAAATACACAAGATGCTTTTAAATTAAAATAAATTTAGCATCAATGTATGAGAAAATTGATTTCGGTCACAATTTCTAAAGAAAAACGTATGTACTACACATATGCGTTTTTTCGATTCATCGCCATAAAATTAATTTTTAATATCTCCTCCTTAATTATTATTATTATTATTAAAACATAAACTGCAGGTAGGCTGTAAACCTGGTGGCAGCTTTTTCTACATACATACATTTATACCAGTGATACATAATTACTGTAAAAACATACATGGTAAACTTACAATTCCAACAGGATGATTACATACATGTATTACATTTAACTTAAAACTAAATGATTCACACATAATATTTGATAATTTTAACTGTTTTACTGGACTTTTTCGAGGTTAAATATATCTACTTAATATTTTTACTATTAATATACATAATTTTTATAATGTTATAAAGTTACAATGGTCTAACAAACTACTCTGTCACATTAAAAATCGTCCACTAATTAAAATCGAATTAAATAAAAAAGTCGAATTTATCCATAGATAATTCACAAAGAATAAAGTAAAATTTAATTTTATAATACTTATAGGAAAAATTATTCTCAAAGTGAATAAAATTCAAAATTGGCATTAATTAGGATTTCCCTAAAACTTAGAGTACCTATAAATTTGTGATTTTCGATCGGGTATCTTCGGGCTCTTCGAAAACGAATACCTAACTTACGCACCAAAGACATCTTAATGAAACACTGTGAATAACTCAAACCAAAGACCGGTTTGGATCTTACATCCTCCTCGACTAGCTACTAATAGCTTTTGACAGAGAACAAGGCAGTAGAGGATGTTTGAAGTTGACCGATATTGCTTTCCTCACTTCGCCAGAATTCTATTGGTAGAAAGCATCCTCGTAGGAGCAATGAACCGATGAATTTTCATAGCATACAATTAAGCGTGAATCACGCAAGAAAACTGAAATTTCTCCTTCTCGCATAACGGCAAAAACCGAAAAGGTTTGGAACAGAAACCGTTCTCTATATCCTGCTTGTAGGAACACGGGATACCATCCGAATGAGCAGGGAAAGCCTTCAGTTATGACATATGTATGCCACCAATTTCTGCACAGAAACTGGTTCCGCGCTTAACCGACATTTCCTTCCATACCGAAAAATACGAGAAGCCCCGAGAATTAATAACTCCTCAGGGTGCTGCTGGCCACTCGGTGCAGTTCCCTCACGCGCAGCGAGACAAAGCACTGCAACATTAATACGCGGGTGACAGGTGAAAGGATTTCCGCCCAACCGGATTCCGCCCGACCCGTGGGTGCCCTTAATAAGATACGAGGTCGTCCTCCTCGAAATCTCAATCAGACTGAGACTTCATCCCGCACATTAGCCGCACCTGGTTGCAATAATCGGCCATCTTAAGCTCGTAAAAAAAACCGCAAGAGAGGGAAAAATAAAAATCGCGAGCCCTTCCCGAGTCTTCTCACGAAAGCGGCCGATAGGGTTGCATCCCTTTGCTGCACTTCCGAAAAAACTGGTTCCCGGCCATACGTGGACAGTTTGTTCACCCCCGGAGGGAAAAAGACGGCCCTTCCTAGCATGTCGCCGTCGGGGTAGGTTTTGGGATAAAATCCGCTCAGGTTATTCCGGATCGGCGCTTTTATCAACCTCATTAATATCGGGAAGAGGTCCCAGCTTCGCTCTTTGAGCGAAATGCACTCATGCCACGCATGATCTACTTTACATTTCTTAGCTAAGAGTCGCTTCGAAATATATTTGTATGATACCGGTATAGACTATGCGATGCATAAACGATTGATGGTTGTACATATATATGTATGGATAGATGTATAGAAGATGTTTTAGAGGTCTCAAATCTCCAAAAGCCGTCTTTGTCGGCGTTCCTCCTCTTACTTCCCGGTAGTCGGATAAAGCAAGAAAGGAATGCCGCACTATAATTGTGCCCAAAGATCTTTTCAATAGCAATTCTACCGTCCTCAGGAGTCATAAAATACTTCGTATTTTATTTATTTTTATTTTTCTCTATCGATCATCATGTCAAATATTCTGAATCAAAAATCAAGGGAAAATTGCACGAAAAATGTATCCAGGACTTACTCTTGCCATGCGGAAGTTTTAACCAATCACGCTATTTCAGCCGCACCGTTTCGGTGGAATTTTCCTAGGTGCACGCCTTTACCTGCAAAGTTACCTGTCACTTGTCACCTTTATTTTCTTCGTCAAATATTTTATCTTAGGGTCAATTATTTTATCTTGAATTTGTTTCAGACTGCATGCCTTAGTTGTTGACTCTATCTCTTTCCCTTTGCAGTTTAATCAATCTATGCGTCGATCATTAATTATGCTAAGGGACATCACCTGCAAAAATGCTTTTTTATTCGCTATAGCTACTATTATGAGTGTAAAGACTTTAATGAATATCTAAAATACTTCAACTTTTAAAGTATATCACTTGTCTTGTCATGGTATTTCCGTGAACAATAGAAGTTCAAGTTTTTCTATATAGTGTACTCGAGAGGGATTATAATATATTCTATACTCAATAATTAAATCTCAATAGTATATGTGTAAGTGAATAAAAAAACAATTCATTCCAATCATCTTACCAAACTTAATATAAAGAAAATAATAAAAATAAATGTATTCAGGTGCTCCCTTGTGATTTATTATTTTCGGAATATGCATATCAATTTTTGTAATAAATATTCACAGTCTTACATTACAGCTTACAATCTAAAGCCAAGAAAACACAAATAAAGTCAAGGAAATGTGTCGTGGCTGTCCAATATTTGAAGCAAATGTTGCCTAAAGATTCTTTTTCCAGTTGAATGTTAAACCTACAAAATTTTCGCGCGCTTTAGGTAGTTCTCGCTCTCGGTAGTAGCGCTTCTCATCATTCAACTTATACAGCTCTCTTTGGGCCGTTTCCTAGTTGGAGTCGTCTAGACTGATACTTTCTGACAAGTCACTCTCAGCTTAGAATAACCATTGAAGAAATTATTGACGGCATGACTTAATGAGATTCACTCATACCATAAAATAATAAAGACTGAAAATTTTGAATTTATTATGGTTTAACTACTTAATCGACCCTTTGATAATGCCCAGGTGGACCCGGGTGAACACAAATAAACGTAGAATATAATGGACCACTGATGGCAATGTGTAATGAATGAAGAAAATCAATATGCATTTTCCGATGGTTTGTTGCTTTTCTAAATTCATTACAACTAAACCTGACAACGTTAATGCGTGACGAAAGCCGAGTTGAAGTAATTAACGCAAAATTTAGTGGAATTAACGGAGCTTAATTTTTCCCGTCTCTAAAAAAAGTAGCTGTTTCAGGTTAGGTAAATTTGTTTTGGATTCGAGGCTGAAACAGCGGCCCTTCCTCGATTGACTTCGGCGCTGAAACGGCGGCAATAGTTTCTTATTGTTGCGAGCATTGTTCGTGCCCGTGCTAGGGTAGAGAGAGGTGAGGAAAACGACTTCGAAATCTCCGACGGGGAGTGAGGGGGGAGGGGAGGGTGAGGAGGAGGGGAGGGGGGGTGCATCCGCACGCCTCCAAGTGCATTCACCTCGGTTATGACCGAAAGGATCCCACCCCCTCTCTCTATTACGGACAGTGGAAGGGAGACCACAAAAAGCATCCAACCCCTTTTATACTTTCCCTCCCCACTCCACGACCCCATTAAAGAGAGTTACGAAGGGGTTCCGATGCATTTACACATCTCTAAAGGCATCTACATAACCACGCCAACCACGCCCTCTCCCTCATTGTCCTCCCTCTTAACCCCCCTTGCATTCTCTTTACCATTTATTCCTCTCGCACCCTTCCTCCCGTTTTGTTTTTCTCTCCTCCGGTGGCTCTTGTTCATCCCTAAACTCTTTCTTTCTCCCCGATCTCCTTGTTTCTTTTTCCTAATGCCGCCTTCTTCTCTTTCGTGGGCATTTGTTTATTTTCTCAGATATGTGAGTTTTGTATTCGGAAATTGCTACGAGTAAGTGATGCGCGTTGCCGAGGAGTTCCTACACACAGGATAGGAATCTTAAAAGGATGGAGACTTACCTTAAATGCAACTCACACGATAAATTCAGACTATATCATATAATACCATCTGCATAATATCTATACTATACGTTCTCGGAAAATGTTGTAGATATCGTATTATACGTCCACACAAACCGGTCATATTCCGATTGAAAATCGTGGAAATAAATCCTAGAATTATCCACTCAATTGGATAAATTTTATCGAGGGCGATGCGCGACAGCAAAGGTTGCAGAAATGTACTTGTGATGAATTAACCCCTTCCAACTGCCAAAAAGACGCTTACATGGCACTAAGGTAGTCCTTATTTTCGTAAGTTTGAAATTCTACACCCCCTATGATTAGAATCCATATGATTAGAAAATAAATTGTGAAAAATATTATTCATATCGGAAAACGCATTGCACTTAAAGTTTATATTTTTCATGATTTTTAGCCTTTTTTCGGTCATCACAGGTGATTAGGAAGTCTTCCTATTTATAAACTGTTTTTATTTTTTTATCAATACAATATTAGACCTTAACTGTGGTTTTCGTAAAATGTTAATTTGATCAACGCAGTAGTTTTTGAGGTTCAGCCCAAATAGAGAGGGCGCGTCATACAATGGCGCCGTGCACTCAGCCCCACCGCTCGAATCTATGAATTTCGCCGCTTTGTATTCTGTCTAGTATTTAGCTCTAAATGTATTTTAGCATAGTTTTTCTGCATAGCATAGGTTAGAGACCTAATTATACGTTACGTACTTTAAAATTTTGAGTGGATGTTGATGTTAGTGTATTTTTCCATACTTTCCTATAAAAGCTACCATTTCCCGCAACCTCAACTGAAACCTTCACGGTCACACAGGGAAATAGTAACACAGAATTCGGAATTGGCTTTCAAAAACCTTCGTCGGTCTCAAGTTAAGTATTTGTTTAACTTTCATGATAATAAATATACCTATATAGTAGTATTTATCCCAAAGGGTGGTTTGGACCTCACCCATTCGCATATACAGAAGAAGAATATATGAAAATATATTACTGAAACTTACTAATTTATAAAAAGGAATTTATTGCGAAACAAACTACAAAGGAGTTAATGATAATAAATCCTCTTTGAATCAATTTCGTTAATTGGAAATACGAAAACAATTTGTCCTTTTAAGCAAGGTAAAATTTATTTGTTTAACTCATAAATTAGTTTATTTATCTATCTCCAATAGCAACTCCTCAAAGTTACGACTGTCTCTTCGAATCTTACAAGAATTTTTACACCGTATGTTTTCGTTTTTAATTCAGGGTAGATTGAAGTACTGTGTATCAAAGTATTACCAATTACTTCATTGTTTTTTAGTCCTAAAATAATCAAAAACTTCGTACGCAGTTTTTCCAGTTTTTGATAACTTCCGAGAGCCACTTACTGTTGATCATAATTACATTTTCTTACTTCGAGAGTGCTAATCCCGTTTGAAAGCTATTAAGACGTTGACATGATCCGTAAGCGGCCTCCAATGCACCTGACTTTGATATCCCCGATGTAGGACGGGCGCATTTCCCTCCAAAAAACACGCTACGAAAAATGAAATGTTGGAGAAAACCTGAATAATCAGTGGTCGGGGAAGAATATATTTTCTTCGGAACATTGAGATGGAGAACCGAATTATTTGGAGAAAAGGCCACAAACAAGACATCCACGACCACAGACCTCTAATATGGAAGAAAGTGTTGGTTTTTTGCCAAGTACATTTTCTCTTACCAGACCTTCTAGGAGATGGAATTTTACATTTTAATAGAGAAAGTAATTATTTTTAATAAAAAATTGACGGGAAATAATTGGTCATCCTCGTATTTATGAAACCAAATTGAATGTAAATCCGAAGATTGGTTAGTTGCTGTGCTCTTGTATTCCTCATCAGTTAATCTTCTCATCTCAGTTTATGAAAACTGACTCTTACTTTACATCAAACTGGAATATGGAAGATAATTGCATTATCAAAAATTTTCGGAATTAATAAGGGTAGGACCTTAGGAAACGAAATCATATTTTCTCGTCGTAATTACAGACTCATTCTCTTCGTAATCAACTCTCACTCGTAATCAATTCCAGAGTCGATCGCTGTTACGAAATTCTCTATTGCTAGCGAAAATCTGTAATTCGTTAATTTATTCATCATAATCACAATTCTTCATAAACGCAACATTAATTAATGGATATCTGTAACACTACATTCTTTAGAACTCCGTTTCGCATATTGTGATCATTATGGACACACTGTAACTATTCAACTGTCCGTAATTACTTGGTATCTGGTTTGAGCCCCAAACCCTCCACCACAAGCAACGGAAACTCCGAATGAGGGAATTAAGCTAAATAGACAAGATGGAGAGTTACTCGATTTGTCTTTGCTTTTCTACTGAGGCGTAATGGAATGCCCTGGTATTATAAAATAGTTAAGTATAGCCCGCCATAGTTAAAATGGAGTTTAACTGTAATCTTCTCTTTAAATTTAACAAAAATTAAAATCGGCGGTTAAAGTTTCACCGATCATTCAAATGATGATTAAGTATTTGTAAGTACCAGAGTAGAGCTGATAATGTGATTCAGAGCCAAATCAGTTTATCAACGAAACTGAAGATTAAGCTAAACTGCCATTTAGAAACATGGAGTGTATTAGAATTAAACATAATTTTAAGATTTGAGGTTCTTTTAATCTGATACTTACGTTGATCATCACTTTAAATATTAATAGGGGTCTAATTTTCTATTAAAATACGATTGATTTGATGAAGTCAAAGTGAATATAACAGTCAAATTTCATTTTAATACATAATAGTGGGTTTATGAGTGCAAAGCATTTGAGTAAGGGCCTCAGAATGATCCCGATAATATTAATTTTCACAACCATGGATAATAATGATGTTATTCAGTATCAATCCCAGTGGCTTTAATATTACCAGGAATACGAACAAGACGAATTTTCAGCAAAATCCAATTTTTGTTTCGCACCTCCACACTTAGTACAATACTTAAGAACACCTTATTTCCTGCAGCATGCTGAGGCAAACACTTTCACCGCCTTGCCCCAGCTCTATCCACACAGTTCCTCCTGAAAAATAGACGCAAACGTTGGCTACGCTCATAAGCTATAAGATACTTATAATCACCACTGTGGGAAGAATACGTGAGTTAATTATAATTCCATTTCCTTCACGAAGCCTTAACTGTGTATCCTCTCACTTTATTTCCAAAATAAAGAAAAAGCTCGCTTTATCCTCTCGAAACACTCGCCCTCTCTCTCTCTCTCTCCGCTTTGATATCCCCAAGAGCTTAAAGCGATGTTTAGGTGGCGGAGGCTATTTAGATTCACCCTCGCCGCCGGAGATCCTCCTCCTTTTTCCCCGACGCCTCTCGCATCGTTTGCGCTCCTCTATCAACCCTCCATCTCCCCAAAGCCCTCGCATACTGCGGCGGAGAACGGCTCTGAAAAGGATCGGAGGTGCTAAGGCGATATCCTCTCCGGTAATTGGGTCGCTGACGATTCGGTATTTCTCCCCAGAAAGAACAAAACGTTGGGAAATCGCGGAGATACGGGAGGCTGCGGTTTCTCCCGAGGGGATAAATTAATTTTGCTCCCATTCCGCGGAAATTAGCATTTGATAACACGGGGCGGCGAAGGGGTTTTCAAGTGGTGTAATTGAAGTCCTACGCCGCGGGGTGTCTTGCGCTCATGAAAGGCTCCGATCTACTTGTCACTTTCCGTACCGGTTTTATTAAAAGGTGCCCCCCTCAGGCGACCTGTTAGCAGCCATTACGCTTCTTATATCGCCTCCTCAACGTGTCGACCATCGACCGTGGATCCCATTAACCCTTAACCAGTGACGTGCAATTTTTGTCACACTACCAGTGACGTGCGGTCTGAGAGACCGCAATTGTTTAAATATGTTTAAAGTTACTAAATGACACATTTAACAAAGTTTAAAAGCCTTGATAAACTAATCAGTTATTCAATAATTTGAATTCAAATTTAATTTTATGTTAATATGAACAAAATTTCTATTATTAATCATTTTACGAAGATAGTCAAAAATTTGAATGAAAAAAACATATCCTATCAAAATAATGTCGCATATTAAAAATCAGGTGCCTATTTTTGTAGCAAAGCCTTTAATGTATTTTTGGGATGTTAATTGATAAAACGTTCTTGAAAAATATTTCATTTATTGTGTTTTTCATGGATTCTGCAAACGTTCGATATTACATTTTTCGTGAAAAATGTCCTACCCCTCCAAAGAAGCACAGCTCTTGCAAATATTTTTTGTGTATTATAAAAAAACTGGTTGTCTACATTTGGACCATCAGAAGGAGGTTTTCCGTTTTTTCCATGGAGGGCAAAGTCGGCAAGTCTTCCGCTTCTCTAGTTTATCTTCGAAATTTTGAGGTTTTTCAACTGTTAGGTTCAGAATTCGGCCTATATTGGCTCCTAATTGTGTGGGAATCTTGCTGTTTGACATTATCTTCTTTAATTGTGGCCTTACTAACTCCGCTGCAATGCATTTAATAAAATCGTACCTATCCAGATACTTCTTGTCTTTTAGAGACTGCTGGAGCACAAAAGAATTCACCAATGAAATGTCTAAAATCCTAAGAAACACTGCCATTGGCCATCTCCTTGTTCTTCGACTAGATGAGTAGCTGCTGCACATTTTATGTAGTGTATCTACTCCACCCTTGATTGAATTATAGAAAGCTATAATTTCAGGTTTCATTGTCACGTCATCTGTGCTCTCTGTGGTGCATTGACGACACCAACCAAAGAGTCCTGTTTCTCTTTGGCACATGAGGAACTAGAGTCATGTTGCCGTATATCCATACAACGAGAACCCTTTTGTGCCTTCTTTCGAAGGCCCGAACTCATTGGATATTTCCCTTTAATTTTTTCTTATCGTCCCGACATAGGTCCCTCCCCGACATCCACCCTCAGCTTCTAAACCAGTTCAATTGAAGTGAACCAATTATCAGCTGTAATATTTCGATTGGAATGAAATATTGGCTCAGTGAGACGCGGAACTGATTGCGTAGGTTTCGAAGTCTTTTTGTCTTCCTCTGACAGACCTTTTCCGTTGGTACTTTTTCCGGCGTACAAATAGGCATTATACAAATAGCTATTCGATGTATCCGTCAAACACATCATTTTGAGACCATACTTAGCTGGCTTACTCAGGATGTACATTTTAAATTGGCACCGACCCCTGAAGGCAATTAACATTTCGTCAATACAAGTTGTTGTGCCCAGTGAATAGCAACAATGAGAATTTTTTACAAAATGATTTAACAAATCAGAAATTGGTGCAACTGGGTCACTTTCGTACCGGACGATTCGGTCTTTATGGTTATCAAACCGAAGACATAAAAGGAGAGCAGCAAATCGTTGCCCATACATTACTAAACGAAAAATTTCCTTTCCCATGCCATCTGCAGCAAAAGTACTACTAATATCTTCATCGTTAGATTTAAATATTGCCGAATATATTAATAACCCAAGTAAAGCTCTTAATTCAATATAATCTAAATCTTGGATTTCTGGCCTACTGTGGTATACTTTTCTCTTAACTTCTGAAGTTTGACATTTGTCCAACACAAAATCAAATTTATTATATCGTCGTCAAAAATATGCGACCAAAAATGGAGAGGTTGCAGTACCCTATCTAGAGGTATAATAGATTGCTTCAAACCTGGTTTTTCCGCGACAATGTTATGCAGACAAGTGTAAACGTTTCTCTTTGGCTTTTTAGAACTGTTTTCCCAGGCAATTGGTTTTCCTGCCGCCATATTTGCAAATTATTTTACAACAAAGATATATTTTAAAAAGAAACGAAGTTACTGAAAAAATATAACTCACATGATTCGTCTTTCAAAAGAACCGTGTATGCGATCCGTGTAGCAAGATGATTACTTGGCAACGAATAGAGTGAAACTAAAGAAAGCAGTTTGGGGAAAATCCGAGAAATACGTTTTCTTTCACATCTGGTCATGTACTGCTCGAACATACTCCTCGGGTTTTCCCCAGGATCACTCCACCCTTTCCATTGGGGGTCCATATTCCGCTGACAATATGCTTCACTAAAGGTCATTCATCCAGGGCTAGGCACAAATGAGTAGTGGCAACAAAGAGAAATTGTCGCAGGATTTCGTTATTCTGAGTTTGCCGCCACTTCGGTCGCATCCTTAGTAAGTGACATTCTAGTGTCAGAATCACAGCGAAATATAAAGACGAAAAATTCGGATCCATACACATAAGGTGTTTTAATGCAAGTATGATTTAATAGTTTTCTAAAAAGATTTTTATTGTTGGAGTTGATATTATAAAATAACGAAAACAATCAGTATTCTTTAGGACGACCTCAACATTAGCCTACTATCATAAAATCCATATATTTTGCCTAATTTATGATTTTCAAATAGTAATAACAAAGAAATGTGAAAATAATAAACAAATTTAATAAATAAAGTTGAATTTTGTAAGCCTCCGTAATAATATTCACCCATATTACGAATTGAGTTTTCCCAAATTACTGACGTGCGGTCTCTCAGACCGCGCAAGAAATTAAATCGCAAATTAATAGAAATACAAGTAAGATAAATGAAATTCGAAGAATTCTATATACTACGTAAAGGTATCTAAGAAGGTACCATAAATAACAGATTTGTTGAAAATCAAATAATTTTTTTATTCACAATTAAAAAATCGCTGCGGTCTCTCAGACCGCACGTCACTAGTTAAGGGTTAAATAAAGGGAGCGCATTGGGGAGGTTGCGGAGAGCTTTAATCGCCGCGTGATTAATGAGGGGTGGCGTGGAATTTTTCTCGATTGAATTTTCGACGCGGATAATTTCAATCGGGGGTTGGACGCGTTTCAACGACCTCCCCTAACGTGGATGAACAGATTAAGTGAGATCGCCTATTCTAGTTCAGGTGGGCTTCTCCAAACCGCTATGACACTTCCAATGGCAAGGAATAATTAGTCTCTCCGAATGGCTGGCTAAATAAGACATATCGCAAATTTTCCATCATCTTAAACAAATAATAAACATGAGCTATTACCTTATTCCAAAAATACACAAACATTTATGCGATACACATGCATGTCCTACGAATACACATGTATGAACTAAAGTTATAGTTAATTTTATCTTATGTGTTTAAAATGAAGTTACACCAAGTGAAGGCAGAAGTGATTGAATATATCTTCCATTCGTATATTCGCAGTTAACATTTTGGAACTCCAGGGATATAATCCAAAATATTCGGTGGAAAAATAATTCAAAGTTGATGTTTAAAAAGATCATGTCAGGAGCATTTGGTGGAATTAAATCCTCACAGAATTGAAAAATAATACTACTAAACTCCAAACACGTCTGCTTTCCTCACTTACCTCTATTATCGATGAAATGCTGGGATACAAGTGTTTCATTTATTTCAGTGTTTAGTACAAAAATTACCTGAGTAAAAATACATCAAGTTAAGAATCTCCGCATATTATATTAGAAATGGATTATTCCTAACCATGAGTTTTAATTCGTTGTTAAGATTAGTTAAAACATTTTCAACTGCATAAACTTGTCTAAATACAGTGAACTCAAACGTATTACTCGATCTCAGTTAACAGTTGATCCCAAACTTTGTGGCTTTAGAAACATAATATCTATCTAAATAAGATATACTAAAATTATTCCATTTGTTTATAAAATATAATAACTCTGCTTTGAGGAAGTAAAAAAAAGGCGAAGAAGTTACTTACAATATTGAAATAAAAAATACGATGTGAAAATAGACGTTAAATGAAATATATAAAAAAACTCGTGCGTAGGGGGTAAATTGGTTGAATTCCATGATCCTAACACTGACCAAAATAAAATTTAGTTTCAATTAACGTCCGGTTTAATCCCTAGGCAGAATCATCATAAAACGATTATGTAAATTAAATAATAATTAATTTTTCTTCAGTTTAATTAAACGTAAATTTAGGAGATTTCTATTCAATACAACATAAGAATACGTTTACAAATACTCTATCATATTCCAATCAAATAATGATCGAATTAAAATGATTTCTCTTCACATCCTTCGGTAGCTCAGTTGGTAGAGCGGTGGACTGTAGAGGAAATCGGAGCAGATATCCATAGGTCGCTGGTTCAAATCCGGCCCGAAGGAATATTTTTATACTTCTCCTATCAAATTCCAATCAAATAATGATCGAATTAAAATGATTTCTCTTCACATCCATCGGTAGCTCAGTTGGTAGAGCGGTGGACTGTAGAGAAAATCGGAGCAGATATCCATAGTTCGCTGGTTCAAATCCGGCCCGAAGGAATACTTTTATATTTCCTCTATCAAATTCCAATCAAATAATGATCGAATTAAAATGATTTCTCTTCACATCTTCGGTAGCTCAGTTGGTAGAGCGGTGGACTGTAGAGGAAATCGGAGCAGATATCCATAGTTCGCTGGTTCAAATCCGGCCCGAAGGAATACTTTTATATTTCCTCTATCAAATTCCAATCAAATAATGATCGAATTAAAATGATTTCTCTTCACATCTTCGGTAGCTCAGTTGGTAGAGCGGTGGACTGTAGAGGAAATCGGAGCAGATATCCATAGGTCGCTGGTTCAAATCCGGCCCGAAGGAATACTTTTATACTTCTCCTATCAAATTCCAATCAAATAATGATCGAATTAAAATGATTTCTCTTCACATCCTTCGGTAGCTCAGTTGGTAGAGCGGTGGACTGTAGAGGAAATCGGAGCAGATATCCATAGTTCGCTGGTTCAAATCCGGCCCGAAGGAATACTTTTATATTTCCTCTATCAAATTCCAATCAAATAATGATCGAATTAAAATGATTTCTCTTCACATCTTCGGTAGCTCAGTTGGTAGAGCGGTGGACTGTAGAGGAAATCGGAGCAGATATCCATAGGTCGCTGGATCAAATCCGGCCCGAAGGAATACTTTTATACTTCTCCTATCAAATTCCAATCAAATAATGATCGAATTAAAATGATTTCTCTTCACATCCTTCGGTAGCTCAGTTGGTAGAGCGGTGGACTGTAGAGGAAATCGGAGCAGATATCCATAGTTCGCTGGTTCAAATCCGGCCCGAAGGAATACTTTTATATTTCCTCTATCAAATTCCAATCAAATAATGATCGAATTAAAATGATTTCTCTTCACATCTTCGGTAGCTCAGTTGGTAGAGCGGTGGACTGTAGAGGAAATCGGAGCAGATATCCATAGGTCGCTGGATCAAATCCGGCCCGAAGGAATACTTTTATACTTCTCCTATCAAATTCCAATCAAATAATGATCGAATTAAAATGATTTCTCTTCACATCCTTCGGTAGCTCAGTTGGTAGAGCGGTGGACTGTAGAGGAAATCGGAGCAGATATCCATAGGTCGCTGGATCAAATCCGGCCCGAAGGAATACTTTTATACTTCTCCTATCAAATTCCAATCAAATAATGATCGAATTAAAATGATTTCTCTTCACATCCTTCGGTAGCTCAGTTGGTAGAGCGGTGGACTGTAGAGGAAATCGGAGCAGATATCCATAGGTCGCTGGATCAAATCCGGCCCGAAGGAATACTTTTATATTTCCTCTATCAAATTCCAATCAAATAATGATGGAATTAAATAGATTTCTATTCACATCCTTCGGTAGCTCAGTTGGTAGAGCGGTGGACTGTAGAGGAAATGAGAGCAGATATCCATAGGTCGCTGGATCAAATCCGGCCCGAAGGAATACTTTTATATTTCCTCTATCAAATTCCAATCAAATAATGATCGAATTAAAATGATTTCTCTTCACATCTTCGGTAGCTCAGTTGGTAGAGCGGTGGACTGTAGAGGAAATCGGAGCAGATATCCATAGGTCGCTGGATCAAATCCGGCCCGAAGGAATACTTTTATACTTCTCCTATCAAATTCCAATCAAATAATGATCGAATTAAAATGATTTCTCTTCACATCCTTCGGTAGCTCAGTTGGTAGAGCGGTGGACTGTAGAGGAAATCGGAGCAGATATCCATAGTTCGCTGGTTCAAATCCGGCCCGAAGGAATACTTTTATATTTCCTCTATCAAATTCCAATCAAATAATGATCGAATTAAAATGATTTCTCTTCACATCTTCGGTAGCTCAGTTGGTAGAGCGGTGGACTGTAGAGGAAATCGGAGCAGATATCCATAGGTCGCTGGTTCAAATCCGGCCCGAAGGAATACTTTTATACTTCTCCTATCAAATTCCAATCAAATAATGATCGAATTAAAATGATTTCTCTTCACATCCTTCGGTAGCTCAGTTGGTAGAGCGGTGGACTGTAGAGGAAATCGGAGCAGATATCCATAGTTCGCTGGTTCAAATCCGGCCCGAAGGAATACTTTTATATTTCCTCTATCAAATTCCAATCAAATAATGATCGAATTAAAATGATTTCTCTTCACATCTTCGGTAGCTCAGTTGGTAGAGCGGTGGACTGTAGAGGAAATCGGAGCAGATATCCATAGGTCGCTGGATCAAATCCGGCCCGAAGGAATACTTTTATACTTCTCCTATCAAATTCCAATCAAATAATGATCGAATTAAAATGATTTCTCTTCACATCCTTCGGTAGCTCAGTTGGTAGAGCGGTGGACTGTAGAGGAAATCGGAGCAGATATCCATAGTTCGCTGGTTCAAATCCGGCCCGAAGGAATACTTTTATATTTCCTCTATCAAATTCCAATCAAATAATGATCGAATTAAAATGATTTCTCTTCACATCTTCGGTAGCTCAGTTGGTAGAGCGGTGGACTGTAGAGGAAATCGGAGCAGATATCCATAGGTCGCTGGATCAAATCCGGCCCGAAGGAATACTTTTATACTTCTCCTATCAAATTCCAATCAAATAATGATCGAATTAAAATGATTTCTCTTCACATCCTTCGGTAGCTCAGTTGGTAGAGCGGTGGACTGTAGAGGAAATCGGAGCAGATATCCATAGGTCGCTGGATCAAATCCGGCCCGAAGGAATACTTTTATACTTCTCCTATCAAATTCCAATCAAATAATGATCGAATTAAAATGATTTCTCTTCACATCCTTCGGTAGCTCAGTTGGTAGAGCGGTGGACTGTAGAGGAAATCGGAGCAGATATCCATAGGTCGCTGGATCAAATCCGGCCCGAAGGAATACTTTTATATTTCCTCTATCAAATTCCAATCAAATAATGATGGAATTAAATAGATTTCTATTCACATCCTTCGGTAGCTCAGTTGGTAGAGCGGTGGACTGTAGAGGAAATGAGAGCAGATATCCATAGGTCGCTGGATCAAATCCGGCCCGAAGGAATACTTTTATATTTCCTCTATCAAATTCCAATCAAATAATGATCGAATTAAATAGATTTCTATTCACATCCTTCGGTAGCTCAGTTGGTAGAGCGGTGGACTGTAGAGGAAATCGGAGCAGATATCCATAGGTCGCTGGATCAAATCCGGCCCGAAGGAATACTTTTATATTTCCTCTATCAAATTCCAATCAAATAATGATCGAATTAAAATGATTTCTCTTCACATCCTTCGGTAGCTCAGTTGGTAGAGCGGTGGACTGTAGAGGAAATGAGAGCAGATATGCATAGGTCGCTGGTTCAAATCCGGCCCGAAGGAATACTTTTATATTTCCTCTATCAAATTCCAATCAAATAATGATCGAATTAAATAGATTTCTATTCACATCCTTCGGTAGCTCAGTTGGTAGAGCGGTGGACTGTAGAGGAAATCGGAGCAGATATCCATAGGTCGCTGGATCAAATCCGGCCCGAAGGAATACTTTTATACTTCTCCTATCAAATTCCAATCAAATAATGATCGAATTAAAATGATTTCTCTTCACATCCTTCGGTAGCTCAGTTGGTAGAGCGGTGGACTGTAGAGGAAATCGGAGCAGATATCCATAGGTCGCTGGATCAAATCCGGCCCGAAGGAATACTTTTATACTTCTCCTATCAAATTCCAATCAAATAATGTTCGAATTAAAATGATTTCTCTTCACATCCTTCGGTAGCTCAGTTGGTAGAGCGGTGGACTGTAGAGGAAATCGGAGCAGATATCCATAGGTCGCTGGATCAAATCCGGCCCGAAGGAATACTTTTATATTTCCTCTATCAAATTCCAATCAAATAATGATTGAATTAAATAGATTTCTATTCACATCCTTCGGTAGCTCAGTTGGTAGAGCGGTGGACTTTAGAGGAAATGAGAGCAGATATCCATAGGTCGCTGGATCAAATCCGGCCCGAAGGAATACTTTTATACTTCTCCTATCAAATTCCAATCAAATAATGATCGAATTAAAATGATTTCTCTTCACATCCTTCGGTAGCTCAGTTGGTAGAGCGGTGGACTGTAGAGGAAATCGGAGCAGATTTCCATAGGTCGCTGGTTCAAATCCGGCCCGAAGGAATACTTTTATACTTCTCCTATCAAATTCCAATCAAATAATGATCGAATTAAAATGATTTCTCTTCACATCCTTCGGTAGCTCAGTTGGTAGAGCGGTGGACTGTAGAGGAAATGAGAGCAGATATGCATAGGTCGCTGGTTCAAATCCGGCCCGAAGGAATACTTTTATATTTCCTCTATCAAATTCCAATCAAATAATGATCGAATTAAAATGATTTCTCTTCACATCCTTCGGTAGCTCAGTTTGTAGAGCGGTGGACTGTAGAGGAAATCGGAGCAGATATCCATAGGTCGCTGGATCAAATCCGGCCCGAAGGAATACTTTTATACTTCTCCTATCAAATTCCAATCAAATAATGATCGAATTAAAATGATTTCTCTTCACATCCTTCGGTAGCTCAGTTGGTAGAGCGGTGGACTGTAGAGGAAATCGGAGCAGATATCCATAGGTCGCTGGATCAAATCCGGCCCGAAGGAATACTTTTATATTTCCTCTATCAAATTCCAATCAAATAAAGATCGAATTAAAATGATTTCTCTTCACATCCTTCGGTAGCTCAGTTGGTAGAGCGGTGGACTGTAGAGGAAATTGGAGCAGATATCCATAGGTCGCTGTTTCAAATCCGGCCCGAAGGAATACTTTTATATTTCTCCTATCAAATTCCAACCAAATAATGATCGAACTAAATGATTTCTCTTCACATCCTTTGGTAGCTCAGTTGGTAGAGCGGTGGACTGTAGACGAAATCGGAGCAGATATCCATAGGTCGCTGGTTCAAATCCGTCCCAAAGGAATACTTTTATATTTCCTCTATCAAATTCCAATCAAATAATGATCGAATTAAAATGATTTCTCTTCACATCCATCGGTAGCTCAGTTGGTAGAGCGGTGGACTGTAGAGGAAATCGGAGCAGATATCCATAGGTCGCTAGTTCAAATCCGGCCCGAAGGAATACTTTTATATTTCTCCTATCAAATTCCAATCAAATAATAATGGAATTTAATTGATTTCTCTTCGCATCCTTCGGTAGCTCAGTTGGTAGAGCGGTGGACTGTAGAGGAAATCGGAGCAGATATCCATAGGTCGCAGGTTCAAATCCGGCCCGAAGGAATACTTTTATATTTCTCCTATCAAATTCCAATCAAATAATGATCGAATTAAAATGATTTCTCTTCGGATCCTTCGGTAGCCCAGTTGGTAGAGCGGTGGGCTGTAGAGGAAATCGGAGCAGATATCCATAGGTCGCTGGTTCAAATCCAGCCCGAAGGAATACTTTTATATTTTTCCTATCAAATTCCAATCAAATTATAATGGGATTTAATTGATTTCTCTTCACATCCTTTGGTAGCTCAGTTGGTAGAGCGGTGGACTGTAGACGAAATCGGAGCAGATATCCATAGGTCACTGGTTCAAATCCGGCACGAAGGAATACTTTTATATTTCCTCTATCAAATTCCAATCAAATAATGATCGAATTAAAATGATTTCTCTTCACATCCTTCGGTAGCTCAGTTGGTAGAGCGGTGGACTGTAGAGGAAATGAGAGCAGATATGCATAGGTCGCTGGTTCAAATCCGGCCCGAAGGAATACTTTTATATTTCCTCTATCAAATTCCAATCAAATAATGATCGAATTAAATAGATTTCTATTCACATCCTTCGGTAGCTCAGTTGGTAGAGCGGTGGACTGTAGAGGAAATCGGAGCAGATATCCATAGGTCGCTGGATCAAATCCGGCCCGAAGGAATACTTTTATACTTCTCCTATCAAATTCCAATCAAATAATGATCGAATTAAAATGATTTCTCTTCACATCCTTCGGTAGCTCAGTTGGTAGAGCGGTGGACTGTAGAGGAAATCGGAGCAGATATCCATAGGTCGCTGGATCAAATCCGGCCCGAAGGAATACTTTTATACTTCTCCTATCAAATTCCAATCAAATAATGTTCGAATTAAAATGATTTCTCTTCACATCCTTCGGTAGCTCAGTTGGTAGAGCGGTGGACTGTAGAGGAAATCGGAGCAGATATCCATAGGTCGCTGGATCAAATCCGGCCCGAAGGAATACTTTTATATTTCCTCTATCAAATTCCAATCAAATAATGATTGAATTAAATAGATTTCTATTCACATCCTTCGGTAGCTCAGTTGGTAGAGCGGTGGACTTTAGAGGAAATGAGAGCAGATATCCATAGGTCGCTGGATCAAATCCGGCCCGAAGGAATACTTTTATACTTCTCCTATCAAATTCCAATCAAATAATGATCGAATTAAAATGATTTCTCTTCACATCCTTCGGTAGCTCAGTTGGTAGAGCGGTGGACTGTAGAGGAAATCGGAGCAGATTTCCATAGGTCGCTGGTTCAAATCCGGCCCGAAGGAATACTTTTATACTTCTCCTATCAAATTCCAATCAAATAATGATCGAATTAAAATGATTTCTCTTCACATCCTTCGGTAGCTCAGTTGGTAGAGCGGTGGACTGTAGAGGAAATGAGAGCAGATATGCATAGGTCGCTGGTTCAAATCCGGCCCGAAGGAATACTTTTATATTTCCTCTATCAAATTCCAATCAAATAATGATCGAATTAAAATGATTTCTCTTCACATCCTTCGGTAGCTCAGTTTGTAGAGCGGTGGACTGTAGAGGAAATCGGAGCAGATATCCATAGGTCGCTGGATCAAATCCGGCCCGAAGGAATACTTTTATACTTCTCCTATCAAATTCCAATCAAATAATGATCGAATTAAAATGATTTCTCTTCACATCCTTCGGTAGCTCAGTTGGTAGAGCGGTGGACTGTAGAGGAAATCGGAGCAGATATCCATAGGTCGCTGGATCAAATCCGGCCCGAAGGAATACTTTTATATTTCCTCTATCAAATTCCAATCAAATAAAGATCGAATTAAAATGATTTCTCTTCACATCCTTCGGTAGCTCAGTTGGTAGAGCGGTGGACTGTAGAGGAAATTGGAGCAGATATCCATAGGTCGCTGTTTCAAATCCGGCCCGAAGGAATACTTTTATATTTCTCCTATCAAATTCCAACCAAATAATGATCGAACTAAATGATTTCTCTTCACATCCTTTGGTAGCTCAGTTGGTAGAGCGGTGGACTGTAGACGAAATCGGAGCAGATATCCATAGGTCGCTGGTTCAAATCCGTCCCAAAGGAATACTTTTATATTTCCTCTATCAAATTCCAATCAAATAATGATCGAATTAAAATGATTTCTCTTCACATCCATCGGTAGCTCAGTTGGTAGAGCGGTGGACTGTAGAGGAAATCGGAGCAGATATCCATAGGTCGCTAGTTCAAATCCGGCCCGAAGGAATACTTTTATATTTCTCCTATCAAATTCCAATCAAATAATAATGGAATTTAATTGATTTCTCTTCGCATCCTTCGGTAGCTCAGTTGGTAGAGCGGTGGACTGTAGAGGAAATCGGAGCAGATATCCATAGGTCGCAGGTTCAAATCCGGCCCGAAGGAATACTTTTATATTTCTCCTATCAAATTCCAATCAAATAATGATCGAATTAAAATGATTTCTCTTCGGATCCTTCGGTAGCCCAGTTGGTAGAGCGGTGGGCTGTAGAGGAAATCGGAGCAGATATCCATAGGTCGCTGGTTCAAATCCAGCCCGAAGGAATACTTTTATATTTTTCCTATCAAATTCCAATCAAATTATAATGGGATTTAATTGATTTCTCTTCACATCCTTTGGTAGCTCAGTTGGTAGAGCGGTGGACTGTAGACGAAATCGGAGCAGATATCCATAGGTCACTGGTTCAAATCCGGCACGAAGGAATACTTTTATATTTCTCCTATCAAATTCCAATCAAATAATGATCGAATTAAAATGATTTCTCTTCGCATCCTTCGGTAGCTCAGTTGGTAGAGCGGTGGACTGTAGAGGAAATCGGAGCAGATATCCATAGGTCGCTGGTTCAAATCCGGCCCGAAGGAATACTTTTATATTTCCTCTATCAAATTCCAATCAAATATTGATCGAATTAAAATGATTTCTCTTCACATCCTTCGGTAGCTCAGTTGGTAGAGCGGTGGACTGTAGAGGAAATTGGAGCAGATATCTATAGGTCGCTGGTTCAAATCCGGCCCGAGGGAATACTTGAGTTGCGTTCTAGCTGTGACCGTGAGCGGATGTGGTTCTGTGTGTGCACAGTGAACGTGTTTTCCCCGTTGTGGGAGCATTTGTTTCTTGCTTTTCTAAAGCAAGATTCCTCGTAAGAGGCTCTTTTGTTTACGTATTGAAGTGAAGTGTCCTTGGAAATGGAGCGTGTGAATACCATTGCTCTAAATTTGGAAAATGTTCCGGTTAAACCAACGCCCTTGCAGATTCACCGATTTATAAGGAACCAGCTGAAACTGAGTGTGGAGGAGATTTATGGCATCCAGCTGATGCCAATGATTAAGACGGTATATGTAAAGTTTGTAAATTCAGATGTGTATGAAAGATTTGTGGAACAGTACTGTGGAGAAATGAAATTTATGGACGAGAATGGGGAAAACGGAATTGTAAGCATTGAACCTGCGACAGGAAAAAGAGTTACAGTGAAAGTGTTACATGTCCCCTTTGAAATGAATATGGAAATAGTGGTAAATGAGTTAAAAAAATATGGTAAAATCATGAGATATGACGCTAATGCATGGGGAGGGGATGAGTTTTATGCCGTAAGAACGGGTACTAGGTCCATTAAAATGGATATAAAGAAACCGATTCCCTCCTATATATACGTAGCTGGGATGAGAGCCACTATATGGTATCAGGGTCAAATATTGACTTGTTCAATCTGCGGAAGTGCGGAACATCTGAGGAGGGACTGCCCGCGGGTAAGCGTTCCTATTTTACAAAGAAGGTACGCTGATATCTTGGGAGGTTCGAGTAGGAATGCCGAAGGTGAATTCCCGTCCCTTCCAGAAAAGCAGAAAAGTGGGAGCACGGTGGAAGAGTCAAATGTGGTTGAGAAGGAGGAAACCTCAACTACGAAGAAAGACAGTGGAGCAAAACAGGAAATGGGGCAAAATACAGAAGGGGATGCAAGGAAAGGGAAGGCCGCCGTACCCAAGGGTCCTGACCTTCGGTCGGAGGAGAAAGCAGCCGATGGATCGCAGACCGAAATGGAAGGGATCGCGGAAAGTACGCCACGCGAGTCGGTTATGAGCGTCAGCGACAGCGACAACGAAGCGCCGGTGGGGGTTGGAGCGGCTCATGCGGACAACACAAAATCTGTGCCAGTTTTGAGGAGACGAAGGAAGAGATGGGAGCCGAACTTGAACCTACCTAAACGGGTGAAAGGAAAGAAAGAAGAGGATAGCGTAAAAAAGATGGAAGTAGTAAATTCAGAAGTAGAGTGTGCGGAAGAGAGTACGGTGGGGGAAGATGAGGTGCCTGAGTGCGTTGGAAGGAACACCGAGGCGAAAGCCCCCAAGGGGGAGTCGGAGGACGAAGGGGGGGATACGAAAGGGAGAAAGACAGTAAATAAACAATGAGTAATAGTCTTATACGTATTGCAACATTAAATATAGCCGGGATATCGAGTACGTTAAAAGTGAAAGCAGTGAAGGATTTTATTCATTCATTCAATATTGACTTAATATGCCTACAAGAGGTTAAAGAAGACTTTATTAATAAAATTGATGGATATACTAAGTTGTACAACGTGGGGAAAGAAAATAGAGGCACAGCAATCATCGGAAAGAAAAACATTAACATATTAGATATAAAAATCACGGAAACTCCGAGGTTGCTTGCCGCTACTGTTAACGGAGTTAAAATTGTTAATATTTATGCACCTAGTGGAAATGGGGCTGCAAAAAGGAAGAATAGGCTCGACTTTTTTAAACAACAATTAGTTAAGGTTATTAGTCCGTCAGACTCCAAAATCCTGGTATTGGGAGACTTCAACAGTATAATTGATCTGAAAGATTCTTCAGCGAATAATGAGGTAATACGCTATCCAGTGGACCAAGATATAAAAATCATTTTGGACGCTATGGGAGTAAAAGATGTGCATCAACATATGAATCCGAATGACAGAGGCTACACACGGTTTGGAGAAAAATCGGCCACCCGCATTGACAGAATCCATGCAAGCAGAGATCTACTACGCAATATAGAAAAAATTCAGACGATTCCTGTGTGGTTTTCAGATCACTGTGCCATCATATCGACCTTCCGTGGAAATGCTTCAAAGGGTTTCAGCATTCGAAAAGTAAGAAGCCCATGGAAACTAAAAACACAAATTTTGGATGATGAAGAAGTAAAAGCATCGTTCGAGAAGGAATGGGTGGAGTGGAAGAAGAGTAAAAACCAAACGATTTCTTGGCTGGAATGGTGGAGCAGGACAAAAAATAACATTCGAAGGTTTTTCATTCAAGTGGAAATAATCAAGAATGAGGAGGAGAGAGGGGCCATAAAATTCTACAACGATGCTTTGATGGAAATAATGACAAAGACGGAACTAGATGCAGAGGACCTCGATAGTATTAAAGAAATTAAAAAATGGTTGGCGAAGAAGAGTTTCAAAATAAACCAGCGGAAATTCCAAGCATTCTCCGGGACTAACAGGATAGCTGGAGAAAAAATCTCTGTGTTTGAATACGCAAATTTAAAGAAAAGACAGCATATGAGTCAGTTGCCTCATATTGAGGATGACGCTGGGGTGATGTGTGCAGATATAGAGAGCACTAGGATTACTGTACACAAACACTTTCAATCAATTTTTGGTAGAGAAGAAGCAGCTCCCCCAGAAGAGGATTATGATGTCATAATAACCAAAGACATCTTGAGAGAGAGCGAAAAGATATTTTTGGAGAGAAATCTGTGTGAAAGAGAGATAGAAGAAATAATCAAATCCCTCCCTAAGCATAAATCTCCAGGAATCGACGGGCTTCCATACGAGTTTTACCAGAAATATTGGAATGTGATTGGGGAAGAGATAACAAAAGTTTTAAAGGTATGTTTCAATGAGGGAATGCTCGACGAGAACCAAAAAACCGGAATAATAGTTCTGGTACCAAAATCTGCAAATCCAAAAAAGTGCTGCGAATACAGGCCGATCACATTGACAACAACAGATTATAAAATATTGGCAAAAGTGATTAAGGCACGAATGCAATCTGTAATGGAAAACCTCATCGAGAAAGAACAATATGTACTGTCGAAGAAGAGAAACATCATCGACATCCTTACCTTGGTGAGAGATACCGTAAAATTGTCTGAAAAGGAAGAACGGAATAAATATATAGTGACTATGGATATTGAAAAGGCATTCGACAGCATATCCACAAACTTTATCACGAAAGTACTCGAAAGATATGGCATGCCGGAAAGGATTACAAAATTAATCAAGGCTTTTAATACGAATCTGAAGGCAAAAATAAAAGTGGGACAGTCTCTAACTGAAGAAATACAAATAAAAAACTCCATAAGACAAGGATGCCCCCTTTCAATGCTGCTCTTTGCTATCGGGTTAGATCCAATAATAAGGGAACTGAAAGAGATACTACAAGGAAAAGAGAGCGGAGGGAACAAGCTCCAAGTTGCCGTATATGCAGACGATCTCACTTTTTTCACCCACAATACAAGTGAGGTGAAGCTCATCTATGGAATTTTTGATAGGTACCGCAGGATAAGTGGACTAGAAGTTAATGGGAAGAAGACGCACGTTCTACGCCTTGGAGGTGGAAGGGAAACGCTGAACGAAGAGGTCAAAATACTTGGAATAAAATGGAAAAACACCATCGAGGAAACCATAGAGATCAACTGGAAAGAAAAGGTAAACAAACTACGGAAATTCTATTTTCAGCAAAGGCCAAGGAATTCAAATTTACTAGAAAAAATCATAATCATCAATGATGTTGCGCTTCCCATACTATGGTACCTTGCACAAGTGCTGCCCATGCCAAAGAATGTTGAAAGTCTTGTCAAAATAGTAACTGGGAAATTTTTATGGGCAGGATACTTTTTTAAAACTTCTTTTCGACAAAACGTCAGAAAATTAAAAGAAGGAGGACTGGGACTGACAGATATGGGTATTAAGGCGAAATCGTTGCTGATAAGACAATACATCAAAGACCTAAATAACCAAGATGCAACGGCGAGTTCGAGATGCAAATCGGCGATTGATAGGATTCAAGATAAAGGACATTATAGAAACTTCATCAAAACGTTCCTTCAAATTGTGGACTCATTACCGGAAAACTCTGTAGCAACAAGTAAAAGGATCCAAAATATTCTTTTTAAGAATAATGAAGAAGCAGGAGGAGACACACATCCGAGAGTTCCGCGGGAATATAATCTATCCCGAGTATTAGCAAATCTGACTGTTAAATCGATCTCTTTGAAGGAAAAAACACAATTATTCTGTATAATCAATGGCTTATATCCAACAAATGTAAGGCTTTACAGAATAGGCAGGCAAAGGGATGAATTCTGTGAAATCTGTGGCAAAATTGACACAGATTTTCACAGATTCATCAACTGCAACGAAAACTGGGAGCATATGAGAAGTATTTATGGGAGACTTAGTACATTTGGGGAGGAAAACATCTCAGATGAAAAATTATTGGTAGCGGACTATAAACTCTTCCCAAAAGTAAAACAAGATAGTATGACCTGGCTGATAATGAAATATATTTCCTGGACAAGGAAAAATAGAAATGGGGAATGGAAGGATTTCAGGAATAAAGTTCAAAGAAAGCTAGAGGAGGGATATATATTGTATAAAGGTTGGCTGGAAAAAGCTATTGAACAAGAAATCTAAATGTTATAAATAACTATTCATGTTCAATTTAAAATTAATTATTTTTTGTTAAAAATAAGAGAATTTTTTGTTTGAAAATAAGAGTATTATTTGTTATGTATTAAGTATTGCATTTTGTATTGCATTTTGTATTGCATTTTGTATTGCATTTTGTATTGTATCTTGTAAGGACCCACATGTATTTGTAAAGCGGAAAATAAATTCGTAAAATTTAAAAAAAAAAAAAAAAAAAAAAAAAAAAGTTGGTAGAGCGGTGGACTGTAGCGGAAATACGAGCAGATATCCATAGGTCGCTGGTTCAAATCCGGCCCGAAGGAATTCTTTTATATTTCCTCTATCAAATTCCAATCAAATAATGATCGAATTAAAATGATTTCTCTTCACATCCTTCGGTAGCTCAGTTGGTAGAGCGGTGGACTGTAGAGGAAATCGGAGCAGATATTCATAGGTCGCTGGTTCAAATCCGGCCCGAAGGAATACTTTTAACTTTCCTCTATCAAATTCCAATCAAATAATGATCGAATTAAAATGATTTCTCTTCACATCCTTCGGTAGCTCAGTTGGTAGAGCGGTGGACTGTAGAGGAAATCGGAGCAGATATCCATAGGTCGCAGGTTCAAATCCGGCCCGAAGGAATACTTTTAACTTTCCTCTATCAAATTCCAATCAAATAATGATCGAATTAAAATGATTTCTCTTCACATCCTTCGGTAGCTCAGTTGGTAGAGCTCTGGACTGTAGAGGGAATGGGAGCAGATATCCATAGGTTCCATGGTTCAAATCCGGCCCGAAGGAATACTTTTATATTTCCTCTATCAAATTCCAATCAAATAATGATCGAATTAAAATGATTTCTCTTCACATCCTTCGATAGCTCAGTTGGTAGAGCGGTGGACTGTAGAGGAAATCGGAGCAGATATCCATAGGTCGCTGGTTCAAATCCGGCCCAAAGGAATACTATTATATTTCTCCTATCAAATTCCAATCAAATAATGATCGAATTAAAATGATTTCTCTTCACATCCTTTGGTAGCTCAGTTGGTAGAGCGGTGGACTGTAGAGGAAATGAGAGCAGATATCCATAGGTCGCTGGTTCAAATCCGGCCCGAAAGAATTCTTTTATATTTCCTCTATCTTATTCACATCAAATAATGATCGAATTAAAATGATTTCTCTTCTCATCCTTTGGTAGCTCAGTTGGTAGAGCGGTGGACTGTAGAGGAAATCGGAGCAGATATCCATAGGTCGCTGGTTCAAATCCGTCCCAAAGGAATACTTTTATATTTTCTCGATCAAAATTGAATCAATTGAATTTGTTTGCGTTCACTAGGATGCTTTTTATTTTTCTTGATATAAATTACACATGTGCTTCAATTCTATTAATATTTTGACGTTACACTAAAACTGTACTGAATATCTATTATGTTTATTATTCCCTATACTTTTCTTCTTTTTCGATTCGGCAAAAGAATAAACGTTTGAGTGCATCTAGGTGTGTATACTGCGTAAGCTTGTCTTATGAATTTGCTGCTGCAATGTAATGTATGAGGATATGCTTCAGTTAAATAGAATGAATTATTATTCCATGAATAATAGGATTTGATTTCAGGAATTTCTAAACATATTCACAAATTTAATTAGCTCACAGTATTAACTATGCTTCCTTGTCTCCGTGGAGATCCTTTTTTAAAGTTAATTTTTCCACGAACGATTATATAACACGAACGATTATAAACAGAGTGAAAAATGTATTCAAACGACTGATGTTACACCCCCTGCCACACGCCGATACCCGGTACGTAGATTATTTATATAGATGTAAATGTCCCGATAAAGTTTGCAAAATTACTGTTTGTGTTACAGGTTCCACGAATTCGATAAATAGAGGCGCAAACGAATGACTTAATACAGCATCATCTCTTAAAAATTAATTTTCTTAGTACAATGGATATGATCAATGCTGAGGGGAAGAAAGCAAAAAAATATTCTCTATCCTTTAACAAAAGACAATTGAAAAATAATACACGACACTCGATAAGATAGGGTGCCAAGAACAATATAAGAGATAGAGGTAGCAAATGAACGAAACGAGCGACAAATGCATTAAGCACCGGCCTGGGTCGTATTCCCACCTTGGAAACATAAATATAAACACTCTCTCGAGCCATCTCAATTGTTGACATTGTCCGTTTCGATTTACATTACATCAGTCTTGGCGCGGTCTGTCGTTCCTCTATTGTTAAGAAAACAAGTTGAATTCCGAGTTTTCACTTTCTATCCTCCAGGTCGTTCATGATTTACTCCGATGTCCAAACATTGACGCCGCCTCGAAGGCTGAGACTCGAGGTGGATATGCAAGTTGCTTACTCTACGAATCCTGAATGTTTCAACTCTAAAGAGAGGGAAAACGGAAAGAAAGAAAGCGCAGTAGGAACCGGCGAAGACCAAACAAATGACGTCGAAGGACGATACGGAGAAATGCAATTTCCCGCCAAAAACAGAAAGAGCAAAAACTGTGAAAATGAAAAGTGAAAACCGTTTCTTCCTATAGGAGAGTTCAAACTAGTACGGTTACAACCTAAAATCAGACAGAATGAACTAGTACATTATTCATAAACCTAATGGGAATCTTGATGATTAGATTGTTTTTTGCTTGTCTTTTAGTATAGTAAAGAGGAAGATCTAACTTTCGTTAACTTTGTTTCAGAGTTGCTTTAGATAATGTGAAAGCTGCTGAGGTATGAGTGATGATGAAATTCATCTTGTTTATCCCCGTTTTACTCATAAACTTAACGGGATTTTTGCTACTTAATCTTGATGAAAAGGTATGTACATGATCTTTTGGCTTGTCTTTTCCAGTTTGAAGAAGAAAAATCAACCATTTGTTAAGTTTGTTTCAGTCTTGTTATTAATTCAGATAAAAATAAAATCTGCTGGGGAATGAGTGATGCTGGATAGAGACATTCATCTTGTTTAACCCATTTATGGTCGCATAACAGAATATTTATTAATGCTTTCGGAGAATTATACGTAAATTTATAAGATCGTTGTAGATAAAACCTATAGGTCACCCTTATGTTAGCATCAATTTCACTTTAATTAGACAACAATTGGATCTGCAGAAATGTATTTAGAAATATATTACTTTTTCCACAAATAATCCTAATTTTACTCTTCTATAAGCTAATAGGAATTGCGCTTTTTTCACTTCTCAATAGAGTGATATGAAATTGTAATGTAAGTAACATTGAAATTGAAATATTTACTTCTTCATTATTTTTCCTTTAAAGATATAGTAAAAAGATCTTCGGCATTAATTAAACACCTCATAGTGTCTTTAGTATTTTCTTACAATGATTTTTCTTCCAACAGTCACTTAATCTGTTTTTCTACCTTTGTACTGTGTATTGCTTTACTTTTTATAAAATTTATAATTATGATTTCTCTGTACATTTTTACATGCATTTTATTTCTGTGATGTTTAAGATTCTGGGACTGTTATTAGTTTTAATGACTTAACTTTACTTTGTTCTTTTTGAAATTGTTCAACTCTCGTAACTTATTTGTATTTTTCTAATATATTTTGTAAATTAGAACTATTGATGTAAAAAATTGATTTATTCCGTGCAATAAAATTAATACTATGCCTTATGAATAATGTTGTTTATACTAGTAGTAGTAGTATTAACAAGAGAATTTTCGCTGATGTTTGTAAATGAGTAAGTAATTGCCAATATTCCAAATACCATCAAAAATTTTTAATTTTTGTTGGTATATGGAATATTGGTAATTACTTACTCAGCAGTAGTATTGTTAAAAGTGCTTCGACAGCTTAGGTAATTTCGCACATTGGCTCCCACCGGGAATCGAACCCGGGACCGCTTTCACCAAAGGCAACCGCGATGTCCACATGACTATCCGGGAGCATTTTGTTTATACTGTAGGTCAATATGGGATGATGAAGTTTCCTTTCATGTAATTTCGGCCTTGCTAAAAAAAGGGCTACCTAACTTATCCCTCATCTTTCCTAGTCCATCAGTTACCCCATCAAAGCTTTTGATATCTAGTGGTGGATCCAACCAGCTTTCGGGCAGATGACTTTTCAGAGAAACAATCCAAACTGGTATGTACATTCCCAAATCGGGAATGGGATTTTGCACGCAAAATCACCACGGAATAAAAGCAAGCAAACACTGAGGTGCGAATTCGAATCCACCTCGAGGTAGAGCTGTTTCGCTGCAGAGGAAACCAGGGGAACATGTCCTCCTTGCACTCCGAGGCTCGTACAAGTGTATTCCTCTATTTTTTCCGAATGACCGCCTCATATTTGTTCCAACGCCCTTTCTCGTGGAAGTAATTCCGTGTAGATCGCCCGTATAAAAAGGACAAAGGCAGACGTCTTGCTACAACGACCAATTAGCGGGAGATGACACTTGGATATGGCGGGGGAGTAGTTGGTCCGAGCGCCTTCAACAGCCCCTGGCGCTCGTAAAACGGAGTACACACGTTGTCGACGAGGGAATAACTTTTTGTGGCCGTGTGAGGAAAATCAGTTCGCCCTTAATAAAGAAAGCTGTGGCGGAACATTAAATGGGCGCTTGCATCGGGAAGGTGTGAGTGGTCACCGTGAGACCAAAGGGCGGCGCTGCAATCGACTCTCGTACACCTCGTACGTACATCTCGGATGAAATCGTAAGGTGTTTTTATGAGTATTGGGGCTCCTTAACAACGCAAACATTCGCTTCGCTAAGCTTGTTTTTACCACTCCGCGCACTTCGACTCTCTTTCGTTACAGTCAATACGCTTGCGGTTTGCTTTCGCTTGGCATACTCTCATTGTTTGCGTGACTCGCGAAAATGCGTCGGATTCTCGGGCTCGGTGCTGGCGCGCGCGGTTGTTTCTTTTTCTTCCTTTCGGATCTTTCGAATTGTTGCTTTTCGATTCCCCAGGCGTGCAGGAGTGTGAAAACTCAATTTCCATAGGATTGACCAGCATCCGCGGAATCCTTAAATGGAATTTACTCGTCTGGTGCGCGATATTGGGCTTTTAAAAGCCAAGTACCAAATCGTGGAAAGAAATTTTGTAAAATATGCAAGAGAAATATTTATGAGCCTATTTTCGGTCGTAGTACGCAGTGTAAGACTACGTGCACTCATAAAAAAAAAGTTTGCGACATGGTTTGTACGTTAAACTTCTTTTTCAATTTCCTCCATCCCTCGGAAAATTATAATAAAGGATTAAAGTAGTTGAAATTATTTGGTTTCATCTCACACAAGAATCGATAAAATCACCCAATACTCAACAATTTTTACTTTTGCCATGTTCATAACATGCTGAAAAATCGTCCAGCTACTCCTTTAGATCATTTAGAAGAAAGAATATACTATTAAAGTAGTTGAAATCGACTTACCTTTGGTTGTAAAAAAGAAAACAATAACAAGAAGTAAAATAATATCATTGGAATTTATATTTCAAAACAGCAATTGCTAAAGCATTCCGGGCTATATCTCAAAACTCTGGTTATTTTTTATTTTTGCGTCTAAGAATAAATAAAAGTGATTTGCGCCAGTTTTCCTTTTTTCAATTGAAAATTGTATCTACCAGTTGATCGACATCCTTAGGCTGAAAAGAATGATAGAGTACATTGTATGTTCGCCCATATGACTTCAGGTTTTTCATTTAAATCTTTTTAATACAAGGTCTACTACTACTACTATATAAGCAATTATAGTAAACCATAAGACATTAACGTTCCAAAAATGATTTATGAATACCAAAAAATTTGTTTGTTGTTTCTTAAAGGATTAAACGAATGTATCTTTCACGTATACCATATATCCATTGTCAACACTTATTTTCCAAAGAAATCATAAGCAATACATTTTTTTAATTTTCGGCCTTTTAATTCATTTAAAAATATAAAGTTGGTCAATGAGGCATTTTCTGTTACTGGTAACTTATCTATCAAGTTATAGCGCTATGAAATTCACATATATAGTTCTGCTTTGGAGAACTCCATGATGTCGAATTGAATAGAGACTTTGGATGTTTTCCTAAACTGTTTTTTTCTTCTAAATTTTGTTATTTGTGTCAAATTATGATACCAACTCAATTCTTATGAAAACATATAGCCTAATTACGTAGGTATTAAATTGGAACATCTTTGTCACTGTTGGCAGCCAATCATAAGAAAAGGACGAAAGATAAACAAACCAGAATATTTTAAATGCATTGGACATATGCATGTGTATGTATATGTTCATTGGTCTTTAAAGGGTTAAGAAATATTGCAAATTTACGGCCGGTTTCAGCGAAAGATCGCCATAATTTCATGAAACAATCAAAGAAATCAGTTTACTTTCAACGAAAGGGAATTGCTAGATTCATATTTGTAAAAACTTTTCCTCTCGAAAGCCCTACTCTTAGCCATTGAAAGTCAGTTGAGTATCCGGTAGAGTCAAGCTATTTTACATGCGATTAAAGAAGCTCCCGTATGTAAATCAACTCTCATTCATTCGTAACCCTTCCAAGGCAAATATGGCATCACTTTATCATATGGGCAGAATGAGTGCGAGGCCAGTCTGAATTATGATCAATCGATCATCGCAGTACGCTCCCATCTCGTTACCTCTTCTCCTTTTAGAACCCAAGGACGGAGATGATGTATCAAATCGAATGTTAGCAAAGCTGCTCAATGGACGTCTTGGAGATCCGTGTCCATTACAGAATCCTCCCTCCCAGAATCTGCATTCAACTCCCACACCCTACCCATCCCCTCTTTCCCATTCAGTCCCCTTTCGAGAAGATTCTCCTCCATGGTCACCTACGTCCTGTTGCCAGAAATCTTTTAAATCCCTACTTAGGTCTCCGCCCTTTTTCCCTGTCTCATTTCTCGTTTCTCTTCCCTACTTCTTCTCCATCTTCTCGTGCTTACGCGTACTTCACGATACTCAACACCTCAAAGGTGGGGAACCTACGACCTTCAGACCACATGCGGCCTTCTCTTCGATTTTCTTAACAAACTCTGACATTAAAATTATTCTGAAAGTTTATTAGCTAAACATACGTTTTCTAAAGTAAATGCTAAATTTTCTTCTATTTACAAATAGGCAACTCGTATTTCAAGCGCACTCGACTGATTTCAAATGAGTCATTTTCATGTTGTATATATAGTATATATCATCAACATTAGATGAAATTTTTTTTGTGGAAGAAAACAAAAGGAATAAAATGTACGCAATATCTTGTTGCCATTAATAAACAATTACTCTGAACCAATTCCAATTATAATCGCTTTACAAACAACAGCATCAGATCATGGAAGATCAAACGCCTCCAAGCAATACAAACAACATCTAACGATACTAAAAAATCTGTACATTAACAAATATGAGGAAATTGAAGGGTATATTTGCTTTCATCTTGCATTTGCTTTTCTATTGATAAAATCTATAAGAATACGAGTAAAGCTATGTTATTGTTACTTTGAAAAGCAATGACCAACCTCATTCAACCAATTCCAATGATTAACAGTAAAAACAATTCAAAACAACAATATACTAAACAATAATGTATATAATTTATATAAGCAATTTAGGCAACTTCGAAAAATACTAAATGCCACAAAAACGATAGGAGAGAATGCCTTGAAAATTTAAGAGAACATTGCTCAAAACTTAGATAAATATTAAGCCACTTATGGCTTATATCTAGGAAGGATCTGCAGTATAGTATATTTAAAATATTTATTTATATTTGGTCTCCGCCAATAACTGCGGAAAACCCTGGAGAGGCATATTAGTCAAGATGAGGAGTAAGGTAGTTTTTTCACTGAGGCAGATTACAATAGTTGGAAAAATTCCATAGAAGTGCAACAAAAATACATTATACTTTCTATAAAATTTAATAAGGAGGGACATAAATACGTGCCATCTTTCAGCATTACTCATACGTTTATAATATTGCAGCCAAGACCGACGAAAGGCTAGTTGGGGGGTATGCGCATATATATATAATACGCAGGGCCCACAATTCTTCAGGAGACAATTTACGCATCGAGTCTGAATGCATTTATGCGCGATACATTTATAGATGGGGATGCATCGTCAATATTGCACCGGAACCACATATGCTCTCGGCAACCCCGATACAGTCAAGAGCAAGACTGATTGCGAGACAAAATTTGATGTAAGATACATTTCCGTTTCCCCTAGTAAAGGAGAAATGAATATCCCATTCATCAAGAGGCAGAAGTAGGAAACGCGAATAAACAATCACATTAATTCATAGTCTCAAGTGAAATCTGGTGGAATTTCATTCTAAAATTCACTAAGAAATTAAATTAAACTCTCCACAGAATCGTTTATTCACACGGCTATGGTTTCGACGTTGGATCACACCATCATCAAGTACCGAAGCTTCAATTCAACAGCTTAAACAACAAACAAAGCAGGAGGAGGGGAAGAAAGGTTAAAAAGTGAAGAAGCCAATTAATATTCATATAAGTAATTAAGGTTACAATTAATATCTATTACTGTTCCTAGCAGTAAGGGAGTCAAATAATATCATAGTAGGTTTAAGGATACGATCTTAACAATGGTGGTATGAATAAGTTATTCTGGGGACAGTATATTTTAATTTCTTCGTGATTATTAAAAAAACGACTCGCAAACAATTCCAATTATATTACAGTGCTAAAACATAAATGCAACAATAAAACCATACAATCAACTCTAAACAACACGAAGGAACAATTTAAAATAAAATACAAAACTATGGAATATAAAAGGAAAAACTGAGTAAATTCAAAATATATTCGTAAGTATGGGGTACTCTCATCCCCGGTGTGCCGCGGAACACCAATATACCCTTCCTCCATGCAATTGCTCTCTTCCCCTAACCTTCCCATCCAACCCCTACCCTCCCAACTCCCTCCGCTTCGTTACATTTCCCCCCACTAGACGGCACCCTTAACCACCCTATCCCCTCCTGCTCCCACAGGAACCCCCTCCTTCCTCCCACCTCCTCTCCCGAAATAGCGTGCGTGGTCCAGACATCACCTGACCCCTTCTCCCGAATGAGGAGGGGTTGAGTGGCGTGGGAGGTATGAGGAAGTTGTGGGAAGGGCTGGAGTCTGGGGGAAAGGCTTTGGGAATACGACTTGACTGACCCACTGCCGCCCACGCGCAAAAAAAGGATTTGCTTGCGAAAAAGACCCCCTGCCCTCCGTTCAAACTGTCCAGACGCGATGGTGTGTCTAACTCAGTGGGCACCCAGCCAGGAGATATGTTGCCCTTCCCTTCCACATATATACCTTACGGAAAAACATTGAGGTTGGGTAGTGCCTGTCGTTTCTGCTCCCTCCTCTTTAATGGGGATAAACAATGAAAGTGAGGGATGCTGAAGTAAATATACGGGGCTCAAAGCAAATGGTCCGTCGCTTTCGGTTACATCCCACCTAATAACTTTGATACGCTTCGGAGCGCTCTTGGTTATTAATGATTGCAATGATTCTTGCTCCGTTTCGTTATTTGAAGTTTCTTGTGGGCATTACGAAGGTGGTCTCTAAGTCGTGAGGAAGCATTACAGCATAAACGTCATAACATTGACTTCTTCAATTCTTTTCCCCTCGCTTCCAGACTTCTTCAATTAACGACCCTCTCAAAATTTTATTGAAAGCAATAGCAGAGATATGTATATCATACATTGCTTTATGTTCACACCAATAATAAAACGTCCTTAATTTTACAATATTTAGGAATTACATAGTGTATTTAGACATTCTGAACTGAGATAACTTACGAATATACTGCTGTAATTCATGAATGAAAAAACATAGGTGTGCGATCCAGTTGTTGAATTCACAGCTAAGATGTTTGGCACCAAGTTAATGAAATCGTAAAATAATTTACCAAAGGACAAAAACATTTCATTCGACATAAATAATTTTAAATTCTTGCCAACAGTTATTTTAGTTAAATAATGACGTATTTTCCGATATTATCGTTTAATAGACATTTATTACATTTTCAACAAAGAGCTCCCTGCCATTCTCCCAGCCCTTAGAATTATAGCAAATTCTCAAGAGAATGTCTAAATCATAGATGTGCTTTTAAAGTTGATAAAAATAGGAAAAAATGTTAATAAGTCTTGGTAACTCACCGTTGTTAATGAGTTGTAATAAATAATAAATCGCATTTATGCACTACCAATCTCTTGCATTGCAACGAATTTATGCCCAATGTTTGATCGATAACAGCGGAATATCAACGTTCCAAGAATTCCGGGACATCTCTCACGCACTCGTCAGCGTAATGCGGAGCGAAATGCTCAACTATTTAAGACTCGTTTAACGGCGCCACCGCTCGGGTACGCATCACAGTAATGAATATGATTGGAAGGAGAGGTGAAAAAAATCCTCCGTCGGCGAGTAAAAAAGATAATACTCCTCTGTATCGACAACGCGGCCGGATATACCGTCGCCGCTCCAGTTAAAGGGGTTTCCGAGCGTGTGCAGAAAGAGCTATTTAACGCCCGGTGCCATTAAGGCGCGTGTTCAACGAGGGGAACCGATAAGAAGAATTGAAATTATGTAAGGGCTCGGGTGTTGAAACCCGTGTCGACTGAATTATCATCAAGGGCGCGCTCGATGACATGGATCAGGGCGCCTGCGGTACGCGGAGGTGTTCAATTAGTTGTAAGCGATTGCTATGAAACACACATCGAGGTAACAGCGATTGGCGACACGGATAGAGGTGCGAAAGTGAATAGCTTGTTATCCCGCGGATGATATGGAAACAGGTTTCGCACGGTGGACAACAAAAGGGGCCTTCGGAGCAGTTGACGCGGTGTAAGACGCATTACGTCGAGAAATGTACTTGTGGCGAGCCTTATCGAATTAGGTTTTGGCGTTGACTGAAGGTCGTAATGGTTGAGATTGAAACGGTAATGCGCGGCTGTAAAAAATATCCCATAAATTAAAATATCTCAGATAAAAATTTGCGTTTGGCATTAGAAACTCAAATCCGCACGTCTAGGTAACGTTTGATAACTAACAGGGTCCGTACGTCTTATAGAGAATCTTCTGGAGTTGGGATTCGCTGGATGTGATCCCCAATTATTTTTTTGCTCGTCCGCCTTTTCCTAGTTCCTTTTGCGGTCGGTTTTAAATGGCCGATCGCAATCATTTTTGAATTTCACACTATTTTTAAGATCTCGATTATCTTCCTGCCACCATGCTTGATAGATTGATAGGCCTCTGCTTGGAACCAAGGATGACTTCGACCATAGGTTAGTTGCACTAGCGAGTAGGATTCGCAAAAGCGTACCCTTATTTTACAATTTTGATGATAATCAAGGCTCGAGACCTAGTTGCGTCCTTTATTTATATTTAAATTAGAAACCCGCGAGCAGCACTAAGGCGTATGGCAGGGGGTGTGAAACACCAAACGACCTAATTATTTAATTATTATAAAAAATTACGACAAATTATTTAATTTTCAAATTAGCGCACCTTATACTATCCGGAAAAAGGGACCAATAAAGGTCATCTGTTCTCGCTATAATCTCGAATATCTTTATGAATAGATACGAATTTAAACGACCGGATGATGATATTTACGAAAAGTGATTAGTGTAAAAAAATTGATAAAACTGTACAGTATCCATCCTGGCCTGGCCTAAATCTCAAACCATTCACAATTAAGTAAATAATATCGTGAGGGGTATTGAAGCATAATATAATACATAATGATTGAAGTATGTGCTTCACTTTTTCTTAGCTAACTAGACGCAATTTTTATGATCAGAAAACGTCCACAAAAGTGCAGTAACCCTATGAGCTATACTTTTCATAGCTTTCAATTAAGCAGTTTAATAAATCAGCATCCTCCGTACTCCAGTAAAATGTCTGAAATTATAACATTGAGCTAGACGGAGGCAATATTAAACGAAAGAACATTTTTATCCATCTCGTACCAATAGAAAAATCAAAAATTTTCCAAAAATCGCAATATGGTAGCAGGAACAGGCACTATGCGAACGATGTTCAATTCAGTAATAACATTTATCAGTGGAGATTTCAAGTCTGAGAAATGCTGATGTACGAATTCTATCTTATCCAAAGAGCTCCTTTAACTTAAGAACATATACTGTTATTTTCAAAATAAATATAAATCTAACCTTGCCCATTCCTTTGTTTTTTGCTGACCATCAACTTAAAATTTCCTTCCACATATACGAGCAAGAAATATAAAACTTTAAAGCAGCAATTCATATTTATTAGCGACAACGGCACCGCATTCGCCGAATATTTCCCTCCCATTCTATTCGCCCAACATCATGCTCGACTAATTTCTTATCGCATGCCATCAATCACGACGAAAACTGCGAGGTTTAGACCGGGAATCGCGCCATTGTTCACGATATTAATCCCACGAATTATTCAAAACACATCCTCGTTCTTTTGAACAAAACTGAAATTTGTCCATAAAAAATTCCAAAAAGCGCCATTTCTAGGAGCTCGCGCCAAAGGCAGAAACAATGAAACGCTCATTTCCATACGCGACGCATAACCATAAACAGAACCTTTATTTTTATTTCGACCTTCGCGCCGCGTCGGACCTTTATGCGCCACCGAAAAATCTTCATTGTCGAACAGGACTCCCGGGGACAGAAACTCGTAATTTTTTCTCGCCGATTATATGAAATTTCGACGTGATGAGACGGGGGAACAATGCGGGGAATCTACCCCTACTGGAAGCGTCTGCAGAGGCCGCTGCGGAGGGGGGGAGGACCTCCAAATACAGGACTTATATTTACGCATTCTGGTCACTTTCGATGTCACTCTGGCAGATCCAGTCCCATCCAGTGCCTCGCCAAAACGCCCGCCCTCCTTCCCGATATCTCTCCTTTTTCGACGGCGTTCCCTAAATCCGCCGCGCCCCAACCGCGTCCGATGGGCCCGAAATTTCACGTTAACCTTGGTTCTCCTTACAACACCGTACATCTCTCCCCCGCCGTATTTATATCCCTTCGAAGCGCCTAATCGATCCTTCCCTCCTCTTCATAAATACGTCCCGGGGTGCGGGTCCTTATCTACCGCTCGTGGGGCCCCCGGGGCCCCCGCCGGGCCGTGAGTTATGGTACCCGGTGTGTGTCCCCTTCTGGGAGAGACCCCAAAAAAGGGACGACTCGTGTACGTACGCCTTGTACGAGAGCGGGAAGTCTTGACCCAAATGGTCACAGCTACATCGCTCGGACAAGGGTCCCGGGGAACAGCGAGTGCCCTTCGGAGGAACATCCGCGAGCGGAGGATGGATGGAGGCGACGAAAGTTTGTTTATTCCGCGACGGATCGACCGGTCGTAAAGTGAAGGGAAAGAGAAGAGAAAAAATGTTTCCGAAATAAGTGAATGGATCTTGCGAGAGGAAATAAGATATTCGCCCGTGGATGCTGCTGAAGCTGCGTGGAGCGGAAGATTCATTCCGGAGGGAAAAACTGAATCTCCTGTTACGCTCCGTTGTGCAGCGCGGATTTATTTACCCCCTTGGATTCGGGGAGGACTTCATTCATGCGCACAAATCACGGATTTCCACCAATTACGGTTTCATCCGAGGGAAACTTTTCTTCGAGATTTACGTCGTGGGACGCGTCGATGGGGAGACCCCTGGGTTTCGCACTTACTTGGACTTTCAGCGGAGGGGATGGCTAATGAAGCAGTCTGCCTTTGTGCTCCAACACCTTTTACGGCCTTTCGGCAGCGAGTTCCCAAGATTTTATGCGCGAGGAGACATTCTGATATCTTTACGGTCGATTTGTCTGCTCTCTCTTCAATTATCGCGAAAATCAATACGAAATGCTTGCAAGTGTTTTTACGTAGTATAGAATATTTTCCTTCATTGCTGCCGAATTATTACTTATCTTTGTTCTTCTCACTTTGCTTGTTTTCTTTCATTCCTGAGGCGGGTTTTCACCAAGTCACAAACTTTTCTATTGTAGTTTCAGGAATTTCCTTACTAAGGATGCTGTTTTCAGAATGACTGTCTTTTGAATAATTATGTGACTCTTTTTGTTGAGATTTAATTTTTCGAGATGTGTATAGAAGTTCTTAGTTGTAAATCCTTATCATTATAGTTATTTTGGTACGAAGATTCTGCTTCGTGAGAGAATCTAATAACAAAATGAATATAATTAACAAATGATGGAACTGAAGTTAAACGTAGATCAGGAGAGCGTGCGTTTTTACCCAAGGAAGTACAAGAAGTGAAATTAGTGACTTGGCTGGATCTCGAACCCAGGTCTCCCACTTTCCGGGCATGCATTCTAACCACTGAACTACCTAGCCATTTCATTTTTACTTCTACAAATGGGGGCTTTTTTGTTCAAAGTAGTGGTATTCCGTTTATAAATATGTGCAATTTTTTGTCCCAGAGAAGCATCCAAGCCATTAACGCTACATTATTTCATTGTGTAAATGTAAATTATATTATGTGGTAAATGTAAATTATATTTGGGTGTTAATGTGAAAATATTACATAAATTCATTAAAATATAACTTAGGGATGCATGTTACAAATTGAGGTAGAAATAGGGTGAAAAATCATCCCTACAGTTACCAAAATAATTCGGAATCTTATACGAATAAATTGAACGACGAAAGAGAACGGGAGAACATTGGGTGGAAATTGCATTTTTTTACCTCTACATTAAATCGTTCCATCTACTTAGAAAATGGATCTCCTAGCCTAAATCATATCCTAGGCCATCTTTTTACATAAAAATGCAAAAATTAATCGGTGTAAAGTATCCGTGTAGGAAGATCTTCGATGTTTCGCTGGAAGTCTCAGAGGGCACCTGGATTCACGAAACCTTTTTCTGTTAAAATACCACGGATTCCTTATCTGCCATAATTCACCTGGCTCCATATACAGAGATTATAAAAAAACTCGAGAAAATATTTCCCCATAGCCCACGCATAGTCTCTATTAGGCAACATTTGAAGATCCTCCATCGTACAGGTGATTAAAATCCACTTTCCGAGAAAGATAACCTCGCTTGTCAACGCTTGTGGTCCGCGTCAATCCCCCGCATTCATAACTCACCGCTCCGGAGGTCATAATTAAGCCACAAAGTTAATATATTCGAGGGCCGGGTGATAAACATTTCAGTTATAACTTCTTCTAAAACACTCCCTCTCATTTGTCCGAACCTCCGTATCTCTCCTCGCATCTCGCACACGTCAAAAAAGAAGAAAAATATGAGTGTATAATCATTTATTCTCAGGAAGAGGATTGAAGATTCTTCCTGTTCTTTGCGTGCTGGAAGCTTGTATCACATGCGGTACATGATGAGAGAATTCAGATTTCAGTACTTGTAATCTCTATTATCCCGAAGGCGGGTTCGATCCTCAATCCCTCCTGTTGGCGAGCCCTGGAGAGAGAATGGGGCTTACTAGGCAAGGTGAGGAGTGGAGTAGTTGCTTTGTCTTTCCTTACTGAGCCAGAATGCTTCCTGTTTAGTATAGTGTACCCAAAATGGCCTTTGAGTAGTATTATTCCAAAAATACGATGAGGTGAGACAGGGATGGATGTCACTTTACTTTATACTTTTACTTTGACATAACGATCCTGCAAGCCGCCATTCGCGTATGGTAAGGGATATAAAATCACCTATTTCATTTTTTTGCAAATAACTTCTCTAATGCTCCGTGGGAAGAACGACCGCAGAAAACTTGCGATTATTTCCGTATAACACTACCTAGTTTTCTCTCGAAGCTCGCGAACGCTGTTAACTGGAGTAACAAGATCAACAATCTCGTCGACAAAATCTGTACGGATGAGTTTTTCGAATAGCTTTATACATTTACATAATAAATGTTATTTGTTGATATTACCTAGTATATTTGATTTTTTCACACTTTCATTTCTGTTCTTTCTATGTGAAATTTTTAGAGACCATGACTGATTTGTTTCAAGTACGATTTATTTAATCTGATATGTTCTCAATTTTTATGTTAATACGAAAGCTTTACTTTTCATATTCTGCTTTAAACTACCCTTCAGTTCACGCTTGTTTTCCAGCTATTCATCATTTTTAATATAAAAATATCCCTTTTCTTCCTCATTTTTCAATCTTACGAGCATATTTTTATATATACATTTTTAAGCGGTTCTTTTAATTATTTGTAACTTTGCATAGTATTATATCTTTGCAATTCTTCAAATTCGTTTCTCTCCTCGTTGTAGCTTTACTTATGTAGCAACGAGTATAATATAAGACTGGACTAATGGGTCTCAATTTCGAGAAATATGTACACCTCAATTGTTTTCGCATGCTAAAATCGATGTTTGTACATACAAGACCGAGGAAAAAGTATACGAAAGTTAAATTTTTGTCCATCATGTATCTCAATAAAAATGAAGGGAATGAACATTCTCTCCACCAATATGTGGTGGTAGAGATTCAGTACTCGTAATGAAAGAGCGTAAAACACGCGAACAAAAGAGGCATGCCCTTGGGAGAAATTCCTGTGAAAAAAAAATTCCGTGAGAAAATGGAGGCGGTTCTTTAACGAGAGAAGCGAGAAAAATATAAAGATTTCCAATATTTGTTTATTTTTACTCTCACACCTCTTAGGCTTTGTAACGGAGTCTCGTTTATATTTATTCTTCAAAAAATGTACACAGGCATGAGGGCGTCTGCGTTAAGTCATTTGGCTGTGTAAGCTTCCAGCGGTAACTCCCATATCCTTTTACCTCAAGACTTTGATATGAATCAGCAGCTGGTCATTGTTTGCATCTTAACAGCCGAAACCCAACTGTGTCTTCGCATCTTTCATTCACTCTAACCTAATGCCCCTCTTAGTGGACCACTCCCTTCATTACCGTAACTTAAACTGATCTCTGCTTAGCATAATATACTCCCTGAGCTAGGTGCCTAGAAACGAAAATAGCCCCTAACAATAGAATAATAAACTCCAGACTTCGCTGAATTTGCTGACTGTTGCCATGAAGTCGTACCGATCCTTTGGAACATCCTTTTGGGATATCCAGAAGCCCAAATATATTTCGTGAGATATTCCTCTGTGAGATGTTTTGCTCGCGATAAAACATCGCTACTTTCCCTTGTCGTACTTCATCGATATCTCACTTGGTATAGTTTTATTTGAAATGAAAGCAACTCATAAATAAAATTCGTTAAAAAGAGCTGCTTAATAAAGTAATAGGTATCAAAGACCTACATTAAGTCATACCACTAAAATAATTACTATCGTCTATATACTCACCAACTTCCTCGAAAATGGTTTCTACTCATTTAGATCGATTTCGATAAAATGTTAATTCCTCATGTAGTTCATAGTAAAATAAATAAATGTGGTGTAATTTACTACGAAATTCAAACTATACAGTCTCCTTTTATCAATTCAAAATAGATCCAATTCGTAAATGATAAATTAGCTATTCAGTAATCAGTAATATACGGAATACGTTACTGCTAAGTTAATTAGCAGTATAGCTAAAGCATTGGGACATGAAACACTATTTACTCTGATAAAATTGAGTATATCCTAAAAACCAAGAACGTATTGTATTTGATTTTAATAATTTTCCATTAGATATACTAAAGTGGATCGAAGGCCCGTATTTTCTTCATTATTGAGTAGTATAGTTAATATATAGTCTTAAAACGAGGACAGAGTTATTCACAGAAATATTTTTATAATATTTATCGTATATTTAGCAAAGAAGTCAATGAAAGACATGATAGCAAGATATTAATAGGCCTTTACTAAGTTTAAAACATTGTGACAGAAAATCCGGCTAATCAAATTTCGGTCGCTTCATACAGCGAGATTCGAAGCGCTTAAATGCACATTATGCAGAACCGTCCCCAACCCACTCGGAGTCAATTTTAGCAATGTAGGTCGCAACAGGGAAAAGACCAGACCAAGGAATAGACAAGGCGATTCACGCCAGATTTTCAAATCCGTTCTTAGCAATTCTGACTCACTCTTTCCTGCGGTGGTTCCTTTCAGACTTAAGCTGTAAATCTTTTTCTTTAGTATTTGGTCGTGATTTTTCCTCATTGGTTTAGTTTCTCTCAACATGACAATCTGCTTAGTTTACTAGTGATAATGGGACATCGTGATAAAAAATGGAAAAAGCTGTATGTTTGTCGTGAAGGAACATGAAGATATAATTTTGTGGTAAACCTATTGGAAGTTTCTTCAACTGAGAGATCGTAACATTTTATTTATGAACATAGACATGAGAATACAAAACGGTTACGCTTTACGAAGATGGGAGTTGGAGGTGAAAGATACGAGTTTAATGGTATCTAGTGTAAAGAGAGAATTTAACAGTTTCTTTCTGCAAATAAAATTTTAACGAAGATTTTAATTTGGTTACCATAAGTTTCGGTAACGATAATTATATATCTAGATAGCTGACAGATCTCTAAACCTGAATTTGTGCTCCAGAGAGTGTGAAAGATAAGGAGAGAGAGAGAGAGTCCTAGTACTATTTCCTGAAAATACTATTTGAAGAATGATTCCGTAATATAATATCTTCTCTAGCAGAGGTTATTAAGGCGAGATTGAGACTGAAAAATCTCTTCTTCTCTCTGACCTGTTGTCAATGATTACTAGCAAGAACATAAATAATGCCATTTATTACGTTAATAGATACTAATAAAAAATAATGCTATTCAATGATAAACAGAGGTGAAACATAGCGACATGACTGGGACGTAACAGAGATGGGATTGATTAAGCATGGTAGTTTAGTGGTTAGAATACCTTCCCGGAAAGTGGGAGACCTGGGTTCGTGTCCCAGCCATGTCGCTATTTTTCACCTCTGTTTATCATTGGGTTTCACTCTCACGACCTCACCTGCTAAGTTATTTCCTATCCTTGTTACTTATTTAATAATGCTATTGATTACATTATTATTTAAGTTCAAACAAAAAATGAGATAAACTTTAAGATTGGTTTAAAAAAACTTGAAAACAACCTCAGGGTGTGAAAAATCTGCATTAACCTACTGATGATAAGCATCCAATCAATTAAGTCGTTAAAAAATTAAAGGAAGGAAATTACAAATAAATAAATAAAAATATTAAAAAAGTACTTATGAGAGATTGAGTACATTCAAAATCCTAAATAGGACATTGCTACTACGTTCAAAAAGTTCCCGAACTTATTTTTTCCCCCCGAAAACGCCGAGCAGGAGAAATGCAACATTCTGGTGGTAGGTAAGTAGGTAGATAGCTCTACCCACGATATTCGGCGCTATCTACCACCAGCAATTTACATTTCTCCTGCTCGTTGTTTTTGCGGGAAAAAATAAATTCGAGAAATTTTCGAACGCAGTAGTAAGAATATTTAACACTAGTAAAAATGGTAAATTAACGAAAACATCTGGAAAAATTTGGACCAACAGAACTTTCAGGTTTCATTACTAGTTTTGCCAGGCATTAACCATACTGAGATCTTTCTTGATCACCATCAAAGTGAATAAAAAAAAATTACAATTCCGCGCAACATTCTTTCAGCACTACAAAAAGACGAAGTGAGTCCGCTATTTGTCCAGACGAGAGAAAAACCAACGAATCCACGTCAATTCAAGGGCGGAAAACTTACCGAGAACGCTTTCGCGGGAATCGGGCTCGCTTTGAGAGAACAATTTCAAAAGCGTCCCCGCAATTCTCAAATAGCGTCGGACAAACGAAAAGCTTTTAAGGACGGATCCGATAAGGACTACCTCCGCCGAGCGCGTCGAAAACGCGAAGACCACATTTCCAACATCTTATAACACGCGTAAACTGTCGATTGCGCCGAAATATGGCAGGGGCCTCCAGAGAGAGGCGTCCTTTACGGGGAAAAACTCTTATCGCGAACGAAACGGCGAAAAAATAAATGGGAGTACCTAGGCCTCGGACACGCCGATATCCCTTCCGAATCGTCCCCTCGTAATTTCTCCCCCCGAGGACCCTATCCTTTTCATTTTTATCCCCTCATTACCGTCATTTGGTCCCAAACGGCGCGCCTTCGTGTGAGTTCTTGTTTCCCCAAAAATTCCGTATCGAGAGAGTCCAGCTTCCCTGTTGGGACCACTCCCTTCCAATATCCGATCTCGCTGACCACCCAGACGCCCCACCCCTTCTTTACGAGCTCCCTCCACTTCGCGCCTACCCATCCACGCTCTCCCACGCGCCTCTCCGAATTCCTCCCGATCTCCTCCACTCCTATGTAATAATATACTAACTCCCTGCCCTTTAAGATCCACATCTCTTATCTCCGCTTGTATTCGGGTATTTTCTTATGAATGTCATTTGCGTTCCTATGGGTGTCGTTCTTTGTGTGCGTGTCTCGCTGGGTATCTTTATTGCGTTTGACCGCGAGACGTCCGGGGTTTCGATTGATGCGTGAGTTGCGCGTGGAATTGGAATCTTTTAAAGTTTTCATTCGTCGTATTTACCGTGCGTGTTGGTTATGCCGGGTTTTTATTAGGTTATTTGTTCGCGCACTCCTTTATGGTACCTCCTAACCTATCTTGATGCATGGAGTACTTTTCTTTCTCCTCTCTGCTCAGTATAGATGGAAATTTATATTTCATTTCCTTGGTAATGGCCATGATAATACGAAAGCTACTAAAATTACGATTTATTACGAATTATTGGTATTGATATTGTTACCTCTTGTTGAATTGTATGAAAAATATAAATCACAGTATCACGATACTGCATTTGCGTGGTTCTTCTCCTAAAACCCTGACTCTATGGGGAAATCAAAAGGAAATGGTCTCATTCCTCTTACTGACTACCACTCTTCTAACCTTCTGATAGCTAACGGTGTATCACCCTAAGATCCATCCAACCTTCAGAGTGATCAAGATAGCTAGATGAATTCAGACGTGCGTTTTGGGAACATTTTACAGGCATTATGCACCTCTCTGTATCCTCCGCAGATGTCAGCGTCACAGGTAGACGTGCATATCGTTGCAGAAACTAGTTCTTTCCTCAAACAATCCGTAATAATCACAGAAACCACAAAAAGGGTATCTCCCTCGGTGTTTAAACCCCTCCAAAACGCCATATTGCCGTGTACTACTGAGGATGTCAATGGAGGTTTTAAATTCATTATTTAAGGCGCGCGTAAACAGTGGAATTTTGTTAAGTTGCTTCCCACCCATTTACTAGGATGGAGTTCCACACAGTTAAAGCTTCCCAGATTGATTTTATTTAAGGCGTCTTGATACGATCAAATATTAACTTAATTCATGTGGAATACTTCGAAACTTTTACCGTAATTTCCTTGAATTATTAATACAGCCGCTGATACATTGGTCAAATTGGAAAATATCAGAGATGAAAAATCGAATCCCAAGCCTAACTACCATAAATTACTTCACCTAAAGACAGGGACAGTTCTTGCTGTATACTGGATACTAATACACAGGTGGGATAAGATTTACTCGTGAAGTAACTAAAAGTTAAGCTTGCCGCTTTTAATTTTCAATGCTCTAAAGATGTGACAAGTGAAAATTTGCTTGCATATATAAACAAGCACCATTGTCAAACGAAATGCTAGCTTAAAATATATGCCAGAAAAATTATCTAACAATACAAATTTACTTGAATGATTTTTTTTTCAAAATTTGATTCTAGGATAATAATTCTGATAGCAAATATAAAACTACTGTGGTAATATTATAGTTTAATTAAATGATATCTAATGATTAAATAATTGCAAAATGTTCAATTCATTTCACCCGAAAGAAGAAATAGTATCCGATCCATTCTTTTTAATCCTTGTTTGTCTTTAAATATCGGAACCCTATACATTCTTGGATTTTTTCCGACCTTACGGGAATTTGTCGCATACCTTTACTTTTGGAATTGTCTTCAATCACTTTCTCATTTATCTCTTTTGACTTCCCAACACATCCTCTCATGCTTTCCTTTCACTCCTCTCACGATCCTATTTCATACTATTTCTTTCTACTGTTACGCTTTACGCTCTCTCCACCAAGTAAGAGTAGAAACTTCATCTCCAGGAAATAACTGCTAGCAATATTGATGCTATTATTAACTGTATTGTTTCCCATTTTAAAGTAGTTGTTGCAGAGAGTAAATTGTTTAGGTAGAATACTTTAACTTTGTAATTTATCAAGAATGCAAATAAGTAGAGCATAATTTGATTGCAATGCAGATAATATACAATGGCAGTAAAAGCGAAATATAAGTAAATAAGCAACATATGTCCCGATTTCAATTTTTGTAATATTTACTTATGTGTATGACTTTATATGAGGAACCAATAAATAAATACATTGGTAAATCATGAAGATTCTGGGTGCCAAAATATCTACTATTACATTTACTTAATTTTATTTGGAAGATGGAACTTGAATACGGCACTTTAAGCAATAGATAACACTTATGTATAACTAGAAAAATATTCGAAGAAATGTTATTCCATAAGTCCGGAAGAGGGAGATACGAAAAAATCATTCGGTTCTCTCAAAACAACCAAATACTATTATCGGCAATTAGCGGAACGTAAAAGCTATACAGATGACAGTTATTCCTTTTTATGAAGATATTTGGGGCATAACCGACCGTTTTCTCGGAATTTTGACGATGATTATAATTGGCGCGCCCTATGAGCATCCGTTAGATAAGCGCTGTGTTTTTTCAACACCACATCAAAAGGTCACTCACATTTAGAGAAATTTATTCACGGGATATCGTTTTCGTTTTTTTCTCAAAGCAGAGAATGATAGCAATATATATATATATATTTCTATGACCATAGTATGGAGCTATCTTTCTCCTTTTAACCCTCATAATGTCTTTTCCTTATCTCAGTGGAAGCTCTTGCAGTCTTGATCCAAGGACTTTCATCTGCATGAGTTTGAAAATAGTTCTGAATTATTTCTAGTTTATCTAAGTTGTGACCTTTAGGTACCGAGAGATTGAATTATAGCGTTCAAATTATTGAAAGATCATGAAATTTAATTGATTCATTCATTTCGATCCAACCTTATTAAAAAGTCGACAGTTTTATAACTTATCGCACTACTTATAAAAGGGCAATCACATGAACTTTCACATAGGACATAGGATCACGAAACGTATCTTTGGTTCCATCCTTAGATTTATGGATTAAATATTTATGTAATTATATCACTTACTATGTAAACCAGAGGCTCTCGTACTTACAGTTATGGAAATATTTCCGTGACTGAGATTATTCTAGACTTACAAACTAAATTCCTCACGAATTCTCATTGATCATTTATCATTTGAATATGATATGTTTTATTAGACCCAAGCTTCTCTTTTCATACTCGTAAAAATCTACTACTAAAGTATACATACTATCAAAAGTCACTTCGCTCGCAATTTCAGCAAACAGTCGTATATGTGAAAACGAATATGAAAGGTAAAATAATGATGTAATTTCTGGGAGGTAAGGGCTGCACCAAATTTACGGAGGGTCCATATGCGACTTGCGGGCCGTGGGTTGGGGACCCTTGAGGTAAACCCATATATGTTGATGGGTCATGAAATGAAAACTGTAACAGAAGAGTTATAAATGTGATCAAATCTATAGTCAGCCATAGAATTTACGGCAATCAATAATGAGAAAATACTACAGAAATAGAAAAAACTGTACTTGATTGATTTTCGATGAAAGAAATCCACATTGTTAGATTTACAGATAGACTTTAGCCATCTAAAAATATTTTATGTCGACAGAAATAAGCCTATATGTTAATTTTGATGAAGCATATAACTTCATGTTTACAATTACTACATAAGTGATACATCGCCATTTTTCTAATCAAAGTGGAAATTTTGGCAACCTAGTGGGAAAAGGATCTCACAACTAATATAATTTTATATCGGAAGTTTAAATATGTTTCAAATTCCTCACTTACGTATTGTTGACGCGTTATAAATAAAACCAAACTTCGCGGCAAAGTAAACCATGTATGTTTATAGTGTTTCTTTATAAATACGGTATAAAAGTTTACTACTAAATATCTCTTGCGGCTACCATATGGTAAAATAAATTTGCAACAACTTCCGATTTGCATTACAGATAAGAAATCTGGGACGTATTTCCATTCGTCCAATATGATCTAGCTGGGTGTCTTTACGTTAAGGACTGTTAAAGTTAAACAAAAATTTAAATAATAAATTACACGAATCAGAGACTGTATGCATAGTAAAATATATCCATCACAAATTGCAAATCCCGTTTGTGATCAAATGCCTTGCCCCTGTATGGCGATAACATTTTCTTAGAAAAGTATTTCTACGTATAAGAAAAATGGGTGCATAAATGTTTCACGATGATGATATCCAGTGAGGGCCTCGATGTAGCCTTCGCACCTCGGGCCTTGACGCTCTAAAAAAACCCTCTCTCGTAAAAAATCATTTTGAAACTTCCGCGATCACCTGTTGAAGGTTTCACGGTGCCTAAATCAGCCGTCCCCCAAACACAATTGCGAAAACAAACATTCGGGCGCGTAGAAATGAATAGTTCATCACATTCCATCGTTGTCAGCGACGGGGAGAAAAACAATCCAAGAGAGGACATCCTAACGTTCATTCCCTCACTTCGAAACGTACGGAACCCCTCGCTTTCCCTCTTACCCAACACTCATACCGCGTGTACCTCGGTTTTCACCCAGAAACATCTCCCGGACAGAGCACTATCGCGGGGGCTCATCTCCTCCGCATAAACTCCCATCCTCCCACGCCCGCTCCATCCGAAACGTCTCGCCGTATGCAAACATAAACTCCCACTCCCAGCATCGATTCACAAATGTTTTCCCTCTCTTTTTTCACTTTCGTCTGTCATCCTCCATTCATTACGATTGCAGGCGGAGAGCTCCGACTTTTTCAGGTCTCCGCGTTCTCTGAGGGGAATACACGCCTGTTCCGATGTTCGCTCAACTTATCCACGTTTTTTCGATGCACACAACCTCGGGGAGAGATGACTGCGCGATAACCCCATGCACTTCACTCTCCTCTCTTCTTTACGTTCCGCGCAATCGCTGGAAATACATTTACGATTATTCCCTTGCGCATTATGAATTGCTCGCTGTCCACAATATGGTAATGCTCTCCGCTGAGATATGTCTTCGAATTCAGATAAGGCAATCTGTTACGCAAATTAGCGTTGCTTGTTATTCTCGAGCTAATTATATTCGCGCGTGGGAATTATATAGCCTTTTATTCTCATTTTAAAAGTTTTTCTCCGATTTCCATATCTAACTTGAAGTTTGTAACGTATCAGGATTGCCCAAATTTTGTAGTCTGAAGGTTTTTTTTACAAGTATTATAAGCCTTCAACAACTCCTTGAGTTAGAGATCAATTTCGTCGTTTCGGTGGCCGAGTATTTCGCAGAATTATTTATATGCTGATTATTTTTTCCACAAGTGAAACATTCAGATTCATAGAACGTTTCCCTAAAATTTACATAATTTGAAAAGGTATGAAGATGAATGGTTTCACCGAAGGATCGCCATTAAAAAGTCACTTATTTTATCAAGTTCTATAAGTTTTGCTGATATGGATATCCTAATTATTCCAACTTTTACTTTACCTCTTTAGCTTGAATGGGCAATTTAAAACAGCTCTTTGTATGTTTATGAATGCTATTAATGGTATTTACCTTATGGCTAAAAGACCTAATAAATTATTACTATAATCTTGAGGCAATCAAACACTTGAATAATAATTTTTAAAGAGTGTATCGGTAATATTTGATAGTTAACATGCTTTGTATAAGTAGTGCTATTATTATTTTCCATCGCAAAGTCGAAACACGGGTAAAATAGGTATCAGAAGTAAATTAAATTTGAAATGTTGAGGGAAGTGAGGTAACATTGCACGTAAAGGAGTGAATCTGAATAAACCAAGGATGAACAAATTGAAAAATAGCAACATGAATGGGAATCGAATACAGGCTTCCAACTTTCTGGACAGGTATTTTAACTACTAAACAACCATGCTTTTTTAAGTTCGTAGTAACTATGACTTAATTTTCCCCTTTAGTTATGTTACTCTAAAATACACTTATAATTATTTGGTTTGAAATATATTTCAGGATCACGGAAAATATGGAAAATCAACTACATTTTGAATATTGACAGAAACGAAAAAGGAATACATAAAAGTTAATTTGTTCTTATTGATTAGTTTGGACTATTCACGTATCTAACTCTGTGTGTGGGTTTGTAAATTTTACTCAAGTCAACGCTATGAGCATTCTCTACTGAACAGCGTCGGGGAAACTAAAATAATAACAGAATTTAAACAAGTAGATATTTCACGGATAACTCTGGAAAAATAATAGAGATTCACGCTACAACTCTGGAAATCTCTAACGTATGTAAATAAATTTAATTTTTTTACTAAAATTCAGGACAAAATCATCCGTATCATAAGCATTGTTTCGAGAATATAAAGACAGCCATAAATATTTTATCCAATGTAATTTCCCCAATCCCTCGTATTCCAACCCCACGGGACGTCAATACTTTGTTTTTCTCCCTTCAGCACAGGAATATCTCCGAGCCCTTCTCTTCCCGAACGACCAATACATCACCGATTTACGACCTGATCCGTCCCACACTTTGACCTCTTCCACACAGATTTCGAGCTTCCCCACACGCTCCCCCTCATTTGTTTCTCTTCTCTCTCTTCTACATATTTCTAACATGACTTATTTCGCCTCATCATCTTGGGCGCCTTCACCCCTCTTATTTCACTTCTCCATCTCCGCAGCTTCCAAAAGCCGAGTCACTTACTCGACACACCCTCTCCTTGGGCGCAAGATCTTCGTCCTCCTGATCCACTGCCTCTCTTTTATTCCTGACTCACTCGTTCTCTTTCTTTCCCTGTACTTCTCTTTCCATCAACTTCCCTACCATATTCTTTTCCTTGTACTTATTCGTTTCCTCGGTATAAAATCGTTATGTTATCCTTACACAAAAATTTGTATTGATTTATTTATGTGAATATGTATCAGTATTGTCTTGTTTGCCTTTCAGATCTCTTTTAACTTTGCTTTCCATAAGAATTTACTTAATGATCTGTAGGTTTTTCATACCTTCCTTTCTTGCTGCTGTTTTCCTGTTGCGGTGTATATTTTTCCAAAGATGAACCTTAAATTTTTATACCCGCAATGTAGTTTTCTTGTATGTTATTTTTTTAAGCTATCTCTTTCTTTAAAATTTATATGACGAAGGATTGGATGTAAGATGAGACTTAAAAGTCTCGATCTTGCCCTAATAAAACGCCTTTATTATTATCAAAATCACACCACAGCGATACATACAAATATAACGTACTGTCCTCTCTTAGATATGTGAATAATGAAATGGAAGGACCTATTGGGAATAGTAGTAGTAGCATCGTTAACAGTGCTTCGACAGCTTGGGTCACTCCGCACGTGGGTTTAAACGCGGAATCGAACCCGGGATCGTATTCACAAAAGCCGAACGCATCGCCCACATTCGTGAGCCTCTGGAAATAGTAATTGCTTATTAGATCATTTATAGGCTTTCCAATGTACATGCATCAAATCATTAAAAAATCATTTTAACGAGAAGTAATTGAGAAGTAAGCATTGATATTATTTCAGCTTCAAAGCTTTTTAATCACGTGATAAAATAATCACTTTCTGAAATCCCACCATGGAATAGATAAAAATACTTTGTAAGTTACATCCTCACTATTCCATGGTTGTACTCTACCACTTAAGCTTTTTAGCAAGCCCGATGATGACTCTTTTAGTGGAAAAACACGTCACCGAAATATGTGTGGTTTAAGAAACTTCACAATTATGTTTTTTTTTTCCATTCCAATAAGATTGAACAGGTAGAACAGTGTTCAGACCATTCGCACAAAAGTGAAAGTCTGTCACGTTTTCCGTCCATCTGTTTGCTTTAAGGCTCAACCCTAATCGCGTTAAATGAAATTTTTACAAATGTTGGAAATGAAGTTTGACTTTCATCCTCAAGATTGTGATTCGTCATTACGAATAATTCAGGAGTTGTCTTGGATTATTTTGAACTTGTACTGATTATTTCTTCTTCATTTACGTGGACATGTCCCGTTTACACTAAATAATAAATATGTGTAGCTAGAGAAAGTACTATATTAAAAAAATAATCATTATGTTTCATTTTTAGTTTCTCTAAGAATAAGTCGCTGAGCAAAACGTCCTCCCACGGAGCCTTCTCGCTAAATAAATAATTGTGTTCCTCGCAATTTTTCATCCTCATTTTTACTTGGTTTAAAGTGTCATTTTCTTAATCGTTAGTCCTTAGTCGCATTTTTCTTCTTTTCTACCTCGTTCGCCCTATTCTGAATACCGAACACAAAAAATATCCACTGCCATTTTTCAATTCTTCTCTTCTCCATCACCCCATCAGTCAACTTCTCTTTTCCAACGAAAATTTTCTCGCTCTCGTTTTCATGTTTTTCCTCTTTCTTATCCCAATCAGTAATGTGCTTTGTCGCGGAATAACGTCTCCATCCGTCTTTCCTTCATCCCTTCCTTCTCTCTCTTTCGTTCCTCTCCTTTACCGATCCGACTCCTACGCACCCCCTCACCAATCTCGTCTCTTCCTTCCTGGAATCTTCCTGAGCTGAGGAAGAATGGGTTCTCCCTCCTTCTAGACTCTTCCAAGAAGAGAAGGTAAGCAGTCGTAAAATGGAACCTTTGGAAAGGCCCTCTTCCATGGATATTTCCATCGCCATGTCGGTATGCCGCGACCCACGGGGTCTCCCAGAGGCGGATTCCACAGCCCCAATCATTAAACCATACACCGTAATGGATTTCGAATCTCGTGTCCGAGGCCCAGAAGGCTGTTTTTATTTCACTCCAACACCGTTTCCTATTGATTTACATAATAGTACGTCCGATCTCTCGTGTTATGTCATTCCTTTCCACCCGACTTTGATTTACTGCCCTTTTCGTGCATTTCCTAGTCCTCGTACAGCGCCGGTGGGAGTCTATTGGAAGTCTACGAGATGGGATCACCCGCTATAAAACCTTTATTCGTTTCCTAAACTATTTCCATCGTTTAAATGAGAGTAGAGGAGGAATCCGAAAGATTTAGTATCAAAATCAAGTTCAACGGGTTATTGATGTGCAAGGTGGTATTTATAACAGACCGCATTCCCACTGTCTAATATAAAAATAAACACTGAGTATCAGCTTCCATCGATAAAAAATATTCTAATTGCTGCCATCCGAACTTTGCCCTTTCGATAACGGAAGCTTCCGATAATGTGGATTATCACAGTTCAATTGAGTATCGTATGCTCGAGGATAGATATGAATGCAAAAAGAATGAAACGAAGAGTCTAGATGGAATGAATGAACTTCGGAATGTATGATGCAGCAAGCTTCGTTATCAAAAAGTAAAAAGCAAGCTATTCTAGTATGCATTTCTATTTTAAGGACTTCCTTCAATGCAACGAGTTATCAACTAGCAGTTGATAAATGAACTCAGTTCAAAGAGGCTGCCACTAGATCGTACTCGGCCTCATGCTGAACTATAGGTTGCCTAAATAATTATATACATTCATAAGTGCTACCCTTTGGTAGGTTCATGTGACAAAACATTCTCTATCCATTGCCATTTCTTTCGTAAGTTGGTAATTCATGCCACCTCTTATGTCATCTGACACATTTTACCATTGTCTTACTCTCGGTTTTTTCCCTTGCATATTGCCCTCAAATACTTTCTTAAGCAGCCCTTTTCCTTCCAATATACGACCCATTTCCTTTGTCGATTCTTGACTACTTAAATTAAAACCTCCTGTTCCCCAACCAACCCTATCATCTCCTATTTTGTTTTTCTACCAACCCAACTCACTTTTTCCATTCTACTCCAAACCCCTGTATCGAGGGCCTCCAATAGCTCGAATTACTCTTTTCTTATGGCGTTAATAATAAGTAACTAATAAAACAAGGCCTGGATGATTAATTATTAAAAATCAAACAATATTTTGGTCCAGTGCATGTAAACCTGTGATTCCCGTTCTCACAGAGATTTGGACTAGGGACTCAGCGGTATTCGAGGAAATTCGAGTAACGCTAAAATGTTATTAATTAATATTCAGAATAAACCTGCAAAACAAGCGGAAAGTATTTTTATCTCAATATGGTCGTAAGACAACAAACAGCTGGTGCTATACACGAAGAATAATCGGAAAATCTATTTTTCTTTTTTTTATAGTCCCGTTAAGTAAATTGCGAAATATTCAGCAAAAATCCTAAGTGGAAGATCTTCTATTGTGGAAATTTCCACTCTTTCCGAAGGCTTAGAAAAGCAAATCGTACCCCTCTCTCTGCCGAAGATCGATTTATAATCCACCCTCGTCCTTGTGCGCTCTTTTCGTCACATCGGAATGACGTAACTTGACGCAACTGGCGAGAATGTGTTGTATCCGCGCCTAGACTTCCGTAATAAATTAGCCGCGGAGCGACATTTCCCGAGTTTTGTTAGAAAAGCGCTTATCTGGGAGGAGAGGCCATTGCTCCGCTGATATCGCCACTATTTTTCTTTCTCTCGGAAACAAACTCCGCATGAATGACTCTGATGATTCCGACAAAATGTATTCTTGGAGAGTGCGCGGGCTTATTCCTGCTACCATGTCTTGATGAATGGAATATATTTGTGTTTTGATACAGCTTGAAGAAAATCGTATCTTTTATTAACCTCACAAGGCCCTCAGGAATACTATTACGTCCAGCGTTATTCTTAATTTCTCTTTTTGGGCTATTTATTAAAAGTGCTTCGACAGTTTAGATCATATTCTTCTCTCCTTTTTCTTATAGAAGATTTATGTTAGTATATTTTTGTATTATACACATTTACTCATCAAGAAAGAGTTTTTGTTTGCATATCTGCGAGTTTTGTATATTTGTTATGTATATTACATCAAATTAAAGTTTAAGAACGTTTATTCCAAAATTTTCACCCGTGATTATTTTTAAACTGGTAATACTCTCCACCAATCCAATATAAAATACTTGTTTTTTCCTCAGTTGCTCTTTGCGTCATCAGCACGAAAAAAAACACCTCATATTTAGTTTTAAGAAACCAAAAGTTAGCAAACTAATTGTTTAAGTGGAGAAGTGTAACCTCGAAGAAATTTGTTTCTGCAGCTCGATGTGTGTATCGCCTAAAACTTTTATTATTCCTCAAGGCTTTTCGACCATGTTTACGCTGATGCTCTAGCATTCTGGTTCAGTTAGGAAAGAGTGGGTTAAGTACCTCATTCCCCCTTCTCTTCTAGTAAGCCTCATCACCTCTCCAAAACTATATGAAACTTTACGTTGATACTCTAGCATTATGGCGTTGAGAGGAAAGCAAAGCCTCACCTACCTCACTCCTCATCTTGGCTAGTTATCCACATTTCCTCTCAAAAGATGTATGAAATTACTCCTTAAAGTTAGGGAATTCTAGTGCACTGAGTAAAGTGCCGACAAATTTCCTCACTCCTCATCCTCTCTAGTGAGCCTCATTCCTTCCTCAAATCCTTTGGTAGCTTATAGTGAAGTAATGAGGCTCAAACCAGCTTTCGGGCTAGTTACTTCGCTCACAGGCTTTGACTTTTCCTATTTAAACTTTGTTAGGGATACTTAACTTATAATGACGTAATGATTTCCTAACGAAACTTTAAACCTGAACTTTCTCGAAACGAAAATGTTTATTATAGACCCTTATCTTTGTAGGTGCTAGAATTAAATTGAATCTATAGCGCACGCCGTTCCAAACTCTTTAGAGAAGATAAGCGTCGACTACGTTCAACAGGCGACCCTTTCCCGTCTTCGTATTGTTTAGTTATCTCGAGATTTAACTCACGTAAGCACTTTATCAAAGAGGGTCCAGAAATGAGAGACTATAAAATTAAGCGGGCAGTAAGGTAGGATAGTTAGCGGGGCTTTCCACAAAGAATATCGGGAGTTGGGCCGTTTTATTCACGCCAGGCACCCATCACTCCTAACGTTTTCTTCACGAGCTATCCGGTTCCTATCAAATAATGGCATTCTTTTCGTGTACTTCTTAAAACGGTCCCTTAAAATCTATGACGCTCGAGGGACTGGATGGAATTGGAAGGGAATGGCGTGCGTTACTTGATTGAAGCGATATTTCCCACGGCGAAGATAAACGTTGGTGTGACACTCTCGTCCTGGGCGCTGGATATGGACTCGAAAGAATTCGGAGAGAGATGGGATGAAAATAACTGTCAACTTGGAGGAGAATAGGTAATGATTTTGAATTTAACGTAAGTGGGTCGAGTGAAAAGATTGTTTGGTTATAAATATGTTACAAAGGCGACGAGATTTCGTAAAAAATGACGACCGGAATATCATGTATATTTCTCCTAGTACGGTATTTCTCTGGCTGAAAAAATAATTAGTTCCGGATTCATTTGACTTTTATTATATGCGATTCCCCATGAGATACAAATCCTGAAATCCTACATGAACAAAAAAATCAAAATTAGCAAGCAGATGGGCGATATCCATAAGATATTTGCAATGTTTCACTATTGTACACGCGTGTAAACGCCATCCTCAAAAGTAGGGGTCTCCAAACTATGGCTCGCGGGCCAAATGCGGCCCGCGAGGCCCTCTCATCCGGCCCGTGGAGACCTTATTTTCCTACGGAAAAGAATCAGGGAATCTACGTGTATCCTGCCAAGATCAGCCGCCGCTTACGTAGACGTAACATTTTTACAGATTAAAAAAGAATAATTATTATATTTAATAATGTTAAATTGATAATTAAAAACAATATCTATGTTTTGATTCTTTTTTATTTGGACCTCGATTGTGTAGTCGGCCCCTAAACTGTTGGTTTTATAGTTAATGCGGCCCTCGGGCTGAAAAATTTGAAGAATCCTTATCTAAAGGATTCTTTTGCCTAATTCTTATTCGTTATCGGACTACAATGAAGCGGCGAATAAAATTTATGTATTTGATGGAAAAACTTTTATGAGGATCACTCGCTAGCCAACATATAAATGAATTTTAGTGGCAGAGATTAAATGGAAGAATGGCAATGCAAGTAGCTCACAAACAAGAACTTTGAATTTTGCATCGTTTTCAACCTACCATTAATGATACATGTTAGTTCGTTGAAATTATACGTAAAGAGCGGTCCATCACACGATACCACTAATGTACGCCCATTTATAATGGCAATCATAATAGCATGGACAAATTAAACCGGGAGGTTGTGTTGTGAAATTTTGAAAATAAAAGCATGCTATTGTGAATTTTATATTGGTAAAATAAGAATGAATGCCGAGAGAGAATTTTACTCATAATGTAAAACATATTCAACCAAATAATTCGTGTATTGAATAGCATGGTATAATGTCAAGTGTTGTGGTCGAAGTAAAATTTTTTCTCCCACTTCGTAGAGTCCTACCAAGAAATCGGAATTCATGTTGTTATTTGTACAATAATTTATGAAATTTATGTCTCCAGCGTGATCAGCCATAGGCCTGTTTGAAACTCAAAAACTCTATATTTGGCTGCGAAAATCCCCGGAGATGAAACGGGGCATTCTAGGTAAGATGTGGAGTAAGGTAGTTTGCCCATGCGTTACTCAAACGTCTAGGTGCAATACAGTTACACCTCTCATAGAATTTATTTAAGAGATACTTAACATGCACTTTTCATACCACAGCTGAGAACAAATAAAAGTGACAATACAGTAAAATACGCGTTTCTATATTCTGCAGTAAATGTCAAATGAAAAATATTTCGAAACACGAAAGCATAAACTCACCATTATGTTTGGAACGTCGCACACATTTTCAGCTAATCCAAGAATCTTTTCTGTTTTGAAGCTTTAAATGCTAATTTCACGGTAATGAACACGCACGGGCAAGTACGGAGATGATATAGTTATCGCCAAGAAAATCCATCCAAACTCGTAAAGAGGAACATCAAAACACTTCAGTCTCTTCAAGCCCACTTACGTGAAAAAACCGATGAAAAAAAACCCTTAATGCCATTCAGACGTATCCTTTGATAGCGTCGTAACGCGTTGCGATCACTTATCCACTTTGAGATCCGGGCCGTTAGGATTTCAATAACCATTTCATGGAGGGCGTCGGATGAAGTGCTCGAGTGTAAGTGCGCCGACCGAAAAATTTAAGAGACCGTCCGAGAGAAACCCGAATTGGGGCTGAAAAAAAGAGGAAATCTCGGGAGACTTGTTAACGGCATCCGCTGCACCGAATAAAATCTTGATGAAGGAAGGCTTTGGCTAAATGAGCGATTTAAAGACTCTTAGCGTAACTTCATCCCGTGGCGTTTTCTTAATGGCGACGATTACACGCCGGAGATGATGAGTTGTCTGCGGACGACGATGATGAATGAATGCGAGAAAGTTGGACCCGAGCCCACTTGATTCATGGTCATACGGTTCCCCGCACAGATAAGGATTTTTTCCGAAGGGAACGCGACGCCAGACGAGAGAGGCGTGAAATTTTTATGGGCTTCTTCGTTTTGCAAGGAGCTGTCCACTTGCGGTTAGGTTTCAATCGACGAGGGTGGGCAGAAACATAATCGAAGATTTATTGAAGGACGTATGCGGCGCTGATTTATTTGCGGCGCCGGAGTGCGCTTTTTCCTCTTATTGTCTCCTCCAGTGGCAGTCTCGATTCACTAGCTGCAAGGGTGTTTTTGTAACAGAGAGATGGGTGCTAACCTCACAATGATTCTATCGCCATGCCTCAAAAAATTAATTAATAAACAACACCTTTGAAAATAAGATTTATACTTGATCAGAATGCATCGATTCAAGCAATATAGATTATTATTGCAAGTAAGGCAATATGACTACGTCTGCAAAATAAGATATTTACCTAAAGATAACGCCACCAGTTTCGAGAACTTTACTTCATCATCAGGCTTTCTCGTAGAATCAGGGCTTTATCAGTTAGAATCCCCTTAACGATCGCGTCTTCTTTTCGTACATATATTTTAGTAAACGTAGTCACATTATGTCCTACTTGTACTAATCATGGACATGTTCCATCAATATCGCCAGATTTAATTAATTTATGTAGATCATAATGTGAAAAATAGTATGATGTCCCATCCTGTTTTCGTCTGAATTCCTTAGGGAGTGACATGATCACTACTTGTAGTTTTCAGTAGAGCCAATAGATTTTTTAGCACAGTCTAATGCTAGCGAATCAAGGTATCGAAGCTAGGTCAGCCTTTAAGTCAATTATGAACGCATTTAGCTATGATACCAGGACCGGCTGTTTATCAAAGGGACTCGGTTACAAAATTTCTTTATTGGTCCCTGATGAGCTTCCTAGGCCTATTTGATACGTAATGGTTTATAAATAATGCATGATTTTTGACGTAACAGTAGTTTATTTGGATGCATTGCTTGCATCTCGCAAAATAAGGAAGTTGCCTTCTTAAAATGTTGCCCCTTAAAAATGTGGGCCCCGATGGTAGGAATCCAAATAACTCCCTTCTTGGCTGGTCGTATCTAATAGTCACTTTTAAGAGCCGATTCCACATGTTGCCAAAATTTCCAGAAAAGTCTATCTTGCTAGAGTTAGAAGATAATCCCTTCCTTGAGAGAAGAGCATATAAATAAATGAAATATTATCAAGATATAGGATTGGCCTCCTTTTTGTTATTGATATTGTATTAAATTGTTTATTTGGAAAACTCGAACGAAAATAACTGAGAGATAATACTGAACTAAAAAAATAATCTTCTGTTTTTTTATTAGAGCAGTCACAGGAATACTTTTAAAAACACTCCGGGGTTATGCAATCCTTAGAATAATTTCAATATTATGTTTCTGTTGCTCTTAAGTTCCTTGGTGAAAGTCCTGATTGTCCTGCACGATTCATGAACACTTATACTCATCACTATTGACCCATATTTCTAAAAATATATCTAGACTTCCTCGTCTTCTATTTGTTATAAAATCACCATAATAATTTAATTTCATTCCCTCACCATACAAGTAATATTTTCTTGAATTCCTAGTCGAATACAAATTATATTTCTTTACATCACTCTACTTTACGACCTGGAAAAGTTACCATTTTGAAATAACTCCAATATCCTCTTTTTTCTATTTGTATCCCACCAGTGTTTTTTTCATATATTACTTCCAGTCTAACTTTCAAAGCTTTCGGAATGATGACTATTACTTTCCCTTAACGTTCGCTTCAGTGTTCCCAGCGACGCCATATTCCTCTCGTGGGTTTTCACGAAATATCCATTCCCGTTTGTTTATGCCATCCTCTTTTCATCGAAGGCCGCTTTCCCTTTGACTATCTTCAATCCAATCTCCCATATCCCATTTGCGTATTGCCTTTGCGTGGAAGATACACGGTTTTCCTATTCCATATCAATATTTGCCTTTCCGTTTATTTCCCATTTCGAATCGAATTCGTTGAACCTTGACAGGTGAATAAAATTGCGTTGTCATTCTCTAAAAGAAATATAATGTAAGACAAACAAGTACTTTAATGCATACGATACGGACTCTCGTCTCAAATCTCAATTTAAAAATTCTCTATATATATCTTGAAATGTACCATTTCTGCAGATTTGTGAGCCCTAACAATATCTACGATGCGAATCGCACGAGGGATTTATATACTTCGCACGAATCAGTTACTAATGATTTCAAGAAAATACTTTAAGCTGTTGTCATTCCCTCAATAAGAGAAAATTTACCTCGTCTTTTCAGGATAAGAAAAACTGATATTTTTATTTTCATTTCAACCATTTCAATTTTAAAATTTACAATCCTTTTTCCGTTAATCGGTCTTAAATCATGAGTTGATATCTCAAGTTACTTTAGTAAATCTTGGAAAATCATACGGAATGATAAGTTTTATCAATTTAAACATTTTTTGAGAAAATCATTAATATTGTTAAAGTTAAATTTATAATTTCCGTCACTCTTCATAATTTTAATGATTCTATGAATGTAAGATACCTATTGCACTCGAAGACCAAATGCACTGTATTTGCCAACAATAATTTTAAATTTAGAAACTTACCTCAAAGTCCCAATATAACTGTAATTCCTATTAGCTCTCCACGGGAAGAAACAACCAGAAGTAGCTGTATGACTTGGCGATTATTTCTTTGCGTTCGTCTTGGATTACTGTTTAAATTACATTTCTGTTTGCCCCTCATAGTAATTCTTATCTTCCGAAATTTAAGAGTTAAACGTCTGACTTGACTGCTTTATTATCTTACAACTAAACCTTAGATAAGTTAGAATCGATATGACAAGGTGTAACTTAGAGAAAACCAATGGATAAAGAAAGTTAGTAATTTCCTCATTGAATGCTATAGTAAATTTCACAATAAATTTACTGTGGAATTTATACTAAGTAATTAATATTACTAAGTTGCTTTCTTTGGCCTAGATGAGGGATATCCTGTTGATTTATACTCAACTGGCTTGGAGCGTATACCAGAGGTTGTGAAAACATCTTCTCGAACTTCCTTATTAAGTAAATTGTTCGGAGCATTTAAACATTATAATAATAATAATAATACGGCTTTATTCGGGCGAGATTGAGATTAAAAGTTTCCTCTTCCATCTAACCCATCGTCATACAATACATAAATAATTAATTTAAAGAGATAGTATGAAAAAGATGTGAGAAGAAATTGTGGATGTAAAAAACCTAAGAAGGGGGGTGTGAAAAACATGTACAAACCTACCGATAGTCATAACTAAAAAGATGGTAAGAAACATGATTATATTTTATAAATACACTATCAATAGGTACATATATGGGATGCATCAATAAACATAGTCATGTTGACATTTAAATAAATGTTAACCATTTACAGGAGAACAAAAATAATAAGGGTATACATATTTTAAAACATAAATACCATCAATCCAGTACATAGTCAATATTACATAAAACGTAGATGTTAACACAAAATAGGGATAGGAAACGGGTGAGAAAAGATTTTTTATTACTATAATGAAGAAGAGAGAATTTAATTTACACTCGCACGAATGGAGAGTCGAATCGCAAGGTGAGTGGCGGAGCAAATATGGGCAGTCGGTTCATCTGTAATTCGCCTCGTTGCTCGCCTTGTCGCTCGGATTTTTTTCGGGACGAGTCATAGGTTTGTGGCCACTTAAAGGGCCTCCACCATGGAAGAATCTCCTCCTTCCATGTCTCTACTTAGTGAACCGATTACTTGTCGAGTTTGAAAACTGCCATTTGCGCAGTGGGGACGAACGGTCGCAAATTTCGGCGTGAGACGAGGCAAATGCGAGTGCGAATGTGTAAAGGCAGTTCCCGCCAAAGGTACCAATGGGAGGCCAATGGAAACATTCAGTTATCGCCTCCAACAACCTTCAAGTCATCAGGCTGCGAAAATCGTGATCGCCAAAGATTATCTCATTTTTCATCTACTTTCTTTAATAAATTTTCTTCCATATATTTTTATAAGCGAGAAAGACGTTCGAAGGAGGCTATCACGATGCAGTCCCTCTAGCCATTTGTCTTTCGACGGTAATAAATTTCGCTTTTGGCCCTTTTGATTTTTTTGGCGAAACTTCAAATGAAAAATAAACAAAATTATATTTCGAATTCCTAACGGCAATAGGACACTGCCTGTCTGTAAAGTTACCGGCACTGCGGCTCCTTGGTGGAGCCTGAACCTCTTCAGCATTATTAGGAGACGGGACAAAGCAAAGGTGAGGAGTGAATTAGTTTCCCCCCTGCTTCCCTGACTTTACCACAATTGTATCAGTGGAGACATTGCAAGCGACACAATAATCGAAGGAGTAATTTTTCTACTAAAATTCGATTAGAATCAACCAATAAGAATTCCACTGATCAGTTAGTGATAGCAATCGAATCAAATTCAACTCAACGGATGAGCGAGTAACTAAGCGGTATTCCATGATTAAATGGAAAATAAAATAGAATCACTATTCACAAGGAAACTAGTTCCTATTTTATTCAAGGATCACATTACACAATACTAAACCAATACTTTGCACAATTCCACACAGTAATAATTTGGTATTCCTTGGTATTTGGTATTTGGTCATCCTTGAAAAATATAGGAACTAGTTTTCTTGTGAAAAGTGGTCTATTTTATATTCGATTTATAAATAAAATTGATTCTGAATGATACTTTAACATGATTCCGTGTCTCTTGATCATCTAAAGGAATATTAGTAAAAAGAAAAAACTTAGTAAAAATATGCCCCGGGTGAGGATCGAACTCACGACCTTAAGATTATGAGACTTACGCGCTGCCTACTGCGCTACCGAGGCTTAGTATACACATCTATTTATACTTTATGAACTACCATGTAATAACAGCCGGGAATATGACTAATTGTGAACCAAAGTAAATGAGAGGTGAATTTACCACCATCCTCTACCAAAAAGAAAAAAATATTCCATTTTCAAGCTGGGATCGCAGAAAAAAGAATGGAAAGGCGAGGGGAAATTAAGAAGGCCTTTATCTTCAATCCCAACAGCGCGAATCGTCATCCTCGGCAGAAAAAAAGAACCGAAATCGAATCTTTCGATCTGTATCCGAAAGATACGCTCCGCTCGAGAAAAACAGCAAACCGGCAGTTGACTCCGACCATCTCCTCGAGGACTGGCTGGCGATAAACAGCGGGGGCAAAAGAATACCCCGCCACGGATAATCGGAGTGTTTACGCAAAGAAAGCGGCGACTTGCCGCTCCAGTTGCCCGTGAATCAAGAGGTTCCGTCTCTTGGACACTTCCCGGTGGTCTCCGGGAGTAGAAAGTGTCACGATCCTTCCGGATCGGTCACGTATCTGTTGACTTATGACTTTCGGTAATGCGGCGGTCGTAAAAAGGAGGGACCGGCAAATATGTTAGGGGATTGACTGGCTGGGGATGTATCCATCAATGCCATATGGAGATGAAGGATGCTGTGGGGGAGACAATGGTAGGGGCAGGCTGTTGCGATGAATGGGAAGTTTAGGGCAGTGGAACAAAGAGGCACTCTTTCCCGAAGCAATGAGCGATTAATGAATTGATTGGGGAGGACATTCCGTCGCCGGAAATACGACGCGTGTAACTGATTCGTGAGATTAGAATCTCGAGGAAGAACGCTTAGGAAAGTCGGGTTTTTTCCCCTTTGGAAAGGCGCTCCATCATTCTAATTCTTTATTATAGCGGACGGATATATGTTACGCTAAATTTTTGAGGGCTGTATAATAAAGATTAATGGGCTTCCTAAGGTGACGCGTCTCTCAAAAGTGGAGAAGTGGATATATAATGAAATACAACTAGCTGAAGTTCGTATCATCTTACCGACGGGCTGCTAATCAGATCTAATGCCCATAAGTGGAATAATATAAGGGCGATATTAAGGAAATTTTAGTCTTTGAGTTACGACTGACTCGTTTACGATGCAAAAACATCGCGTTGGGTAAACAGAAGAAAAATATTGGACAGGCGAACTTAACGTTCGATCACATTATAAATTGAATATTCATGAGTGGCGAATAAATATAACGAAAAGATCGCACGGATAGAAAATACCTTCGAATTTAATTATTAAAATTGAAGTTATTTGGTCGGACTGAGAAACGCTACAAGGAATCGATTAATTACTGAATTTTGATTATTTAATTCGTAAATTAGCACGGATGAATAATATGAGGGCTCGATTCATAATCATGTTGTCGATTCAATTAAAGGGACTGCTGTTGAACTTAAGGTCCCTTCCCAATGATCCTATCCTTAAATATTGAGAAGGTATATTTGGAAAACAAAAATCAGTAACGGTTGCGAGGGAAAATTTTTAAAGGCTGGATGCCTAAAAATATCTAAATTCTGCTTAAATATTCACAAAAATAAATGGACTTGCGCGTCACATGGATACTTAATAATACGTAAATTGAGGAGAAATTTTTGTATTTTCGTTAAAGATACATTAAGCAGCACCTGTATTTAAGTACCCTTTACATTTAATCTGTCATTCATAATTAGATATTGAAATACGGCACTTCCTGCGATTATCTTTCTGGCCATTTACTCCCTTTTCTAATGCACACCTCTACATCATTTACTCTTATTTGAGTAAAAATACTTTGGCGAAATGAATTTTCTGAATCTTGAAAATGAGATGAAACTTAATTTTTAGAAATTATCAATGCAGTCCGTGCAAGGTAAATAAACGCGGGCTCTCCCATTTTTGGGCTCTTGAGTTTATCTCTTTTAGGCATTTATTATAAATTTAAACACCTAATTGTAATTAATATTACTTAGATACAAAATTTTCCTTATACTGTCACGATTATATGTCACAATAAATAAAAATGACCTTTAAAGGCGTTCTAATCAGAACAGCCTAATAAAAATACCTCTCACAGGAGGTTTACTCAGATTATGTGATTGGATATGTGGATGAGGGGCTCACAGTCGCTCTATATAATTTGCAATTATGCAATCTTAAGAGATTGTTAAACCGTCCTTCCAAGTATTTTCCTCCCCTTATTAATCTCTTATCTCAATACGCCGTTATCCACCTCGGATTCCTCTCGACTCATTTGAATAGTGTTAAGAAACGGAATCCCGTCTAAAATATTTAACACCACGTTAGTGTGCATAAATACCTATAAGATAGGATCTTCCAAATGACGAAATGTTTCGCATAACTCGAAATGATGTATCAGATTACCGCGTTCCCTGATAAACATCCATATTTCAATTTAACTTCCATCCTTTACGGAGTGTTTCGAGTTACACGGAGATTCGACCACGAGGTTTCCTACGAAAAAGATTTTCAGAGAGATCCTCGAGAATTGATCTAGACGTCCTGTTTTAGAAATAATCGCCAGCATTTCTCTTCCACGATAGAAAAACTTTGCGAGGAGAGTGGTTCCCCAGGACCGAAGCCGTAAAATTAGAAAACGAAAGTTACGATCCGAACGTGGAGAATCTGTCAGTTTCTGGGCGGTAGGGCACGGTCCATATTTCATGCCTGTCGACAGCATTTTATGGCCTGATGTTAAGTATTTTTATGCTTTATTCCTTGCGTTTGAGTGTCACTTTTAAGCCCATGCCCAAAGATTATGAGCCCAAATGAGAACATAGGTTTCCGTTTCTTTCGCCAGCCTCTTCTTTTCGTTTCGGAAAAAATTAAAATGCCATTTTTGAGAAATTCGCTCATTTTAATAACTGAGGTTACTTACTGACCCTGAAGTTCTAATTTATCAAACCCTTACTAGCTGCTTTATTGGGATTTACACTTGCGAAAAAAATACCTAAATATTCATAAAATATCTATTAGTATTGAGTGTATTATTTTTTGTATAATTCATTCATTCGTGAGTGTTCTACCTTTCGGTAGGTTCATGCACAGTCAAAAATCCCTATTAAGCGCCACCTCTTTCATTTCCCTATAGTTAACCCCACCCCTTATATCATCCAACAACTTTTGTCTTTGTCTTCCCCTCTGTTTTTCCCTGTATCCTACCTTCAATTATAGTCTTCACCAATCCCTCTCCCCTCAATACTTAACCCACCCATTTCTTCTGTCGATGTCTAATTACTTCAATTAAAGCCCCCTCCTCCCCAACCATCTCCAGCACCTCCGTGTTAGTTTACCTGTCAACCCAACTTACTTTTTCCATTCTACGCCATACTCACATTTCAAAGGCCTCTAAACGTTTGACTTCCTCCTTTTTTAAAGTCCACGTTTCGCACCCGTAAAGCAACACACTCCTAACCAAGGATTACACCAATCTCTTCCTGATTCCTTTGTCAAGACTTTTGGGTAATCAATTCCCTCCGCTTCATAAAGGCTTCCTTGGCCAAGGCTATTCTCTTTCGAATCTCATCTTTGCATCTCCCATCCCCCGAAAGAGTACTTCCCAAATAAGAAAATTTATCCACCTGCTCTAGTTTTTCCCCATCCACCCTTATTGTTAACTTAACTTTCTTTCCTTTAGTGAACCTCAATACTTTAGTTTTACTTACGTTAATTTTTATTCCAATACTATATAATATCATAGTAGATTATTCATTCATAATTTATTAATATTTGCAAAAAATTTAATAATTCGTATATTGATACCTCTCTCCTTGTCTTGTCCAGTAAGTCTCATTCTCCCAACTAGTTCCCAGTAGTTAATGTTAGAGAGGGTGAGGTGCATACTAACCGGCCTTCAGGCTGAATGCTTAACAAACATAAATAAACAAACAGATATCAATGGACACAATGGTATTGTTACGCGATTAGCAACAGAACAGCTCCATAATATTCATAAACGTTTAAACATTCAAATGCCGAAAAATTCCAAACAATTTAAAAAGAAAATCCGTAGTAATAGCTTATAAATCCTTTGTATATATTCAGCAATGTTTTTACCTATATTCTGTTTACTGCTTACATATATTATCTCTTGTCTAGTTATAATTGTTTGTATTATTATAGGCAATATTGTAACTTTTAGTTTTATAAGTTTTTATTTGCGTTATAGTAACTACTTGCATACTTTAATTGTATGAATTTAATTGTAAATTATATGATGGACCTTTGGGAGGGTTTTGGGGGTTTTCCTCTCAACTAGGGTGAATACCAGGCAGGGTAATGTATTTTCTTCCCCTAAGAAAATATGACTACCACCTGGCCTAGAGCCTACTTGTAGTCCTTACAGTCAAATAAATAAATAAATGAGAAGATTGAAAATCAAACTCAAAGGAAAATCTTTTTTTTTTAAGAAAAGTTTTTTTTTCTATCATTATAAATTATGAAATTGTCTGTACGATATTAAGGAGAGCACACTTTAAAAGTTAACGGTATCTAATGTGATAACTGATTTAAATCTGATGAACTCAAGACAAATAAAACCAACTTTGAAACTAGCTGTAGTAGTAGTAGTAGTGTTGTTAAAAGTGCTTCTACAGCTTAGGTCATTTCGCAAATTGGCTCCCAACGGGAATCGAACCCGGGACCGCTTAACTTTGAAACTTCCGCAGAATATGTTTTAAGGCAACAAGAGTCAGGTAATATTTAGACATTATCAGGCGACCAGATGTCTAGTTGCTTTAAATAAATAGGTATTCTGACGAAATTACAAGGTTGGTATTAATTGATTCAAATACATGCAATTTTCCTTAATCGCGCGACGAGCAACACAATTGACGGCTTCCAAGTCAACGCAGTTTCAAAAACACGTAAACAGGAATATTAAACGATCAGCACACGAGTGAAAGCAAAGAATAACTCACTCACTCACTCCCCCGCAACACCGAGATATGCGGAAATTAACCTCTTCGCAAATACCCCGCGAATGCCGAACGATCATTTTTTACCGATCGGCGATCACGCGGCAAAGCCGGGAGCTGCGTGCGTTTCGCCACGTTTTATTTAAACCTTTGGGAAAAGCGGCGGCGGGGATTACGTCGCTCTAATAAACGGCACCGCGGTCTCGGTGAATTGCCCCCGCAGACGCCGCCGGACTTGGCGTCAAGAGGCTGTCGGAGAGGGTGGTGCCGGGGGAGGAAACCTCAAGGAAACTTTACACCCACTTTTTTCCGTTAACGATGCCCGCCGTGATTGCGCCCGCAGGTGTGGGACAGTGGCGCTTACGACGTTCCGTCCCTCCTCCACCGTTAATAGGGATTTTTTTACTGCGGAATGGGATTAGGAGATAGGAATAGGCCCGCGGTAATTGGTCGTAAAACTCTGCTCCAAGTGTCCCTTGGATGGCGTGCGCACGCGCTTTGGAGTGTCTCCGCATTTGACGCGGATGACCCCACCGTCGTTGGGGGAGGATTCTTGAGCAACGGCCCTCCGACGCGAGCACGGTTTTAGCTCGCGGGAGGCGTAAAATACGTCGTTAAGGCATTGTTTACATCTCGAGACGACTGCGGGACATGTCTTAGCTCTTTGCGAGGATTTTCCGCGTCTCTTGAGCATCCCGAAGCTTTAGAGGAGGAAGACATACACGCGGTAAAGTGTCCGTTTATTCACGGAAAGTAGATGAATGGGGCTTGAGCAATGAAGCACCTGGAGTGCTAAAATACGCGGTTCTCCTAAGCTGTGTTTAGGGTTTTGGGCGATTTACTTTAGAAAAGGCGATTTGCTGAAGTTTTGCTTTCCTCATTAAAGAATGACAATCAATGGATGTTTTTCAAGTTTTTAATTAAATTTAATTGACTATGCCTTGAATTTGCAGAACTCCCTACTAGTGAGCACGATGGAATAACCAAGTGTTAGTTCCATTTAAAGAAATATATCAGTATTGTTTTAAAACTGTATCAAGTTCATCATCAGTCGTAACTGACCTATTCTATATCCGAAATCCCTCTATTTAATTAACTAATAACTATATATTATATTTTTTCGAAGATTTCGATGTATCCATATACAAAAGCCAGATCATTGATCATTATTGATCCTTACGAATGTCATTGCTACGCAAGATTTAGGAATAGCTATTTGTCTGAATATGCATATTCTTTCCATATTCAAAATATAAAATCAATTTTCACTCCTATGATGTTTGGAAAAGTTCTTAATTCATCGAATAGGCCATGATAATTTTGGGCATAACCACGGAATTTTTACATAAATCTTTCTAGTGAGAGAAACTCAGTTCATAAACACTATTCTTCTTTCAGAAGAACAGTGTTTACGAACAGCTTTCATCAACTTGTGAAACTAAAAATCCCGTATTTTCAAAAGGGTAGAATGGAAGTAGACACTAGGTGTAGAATTTTTATGGAGAGCAGAACTTTATATCGACAATTAAATATATAGATAGAAAAGAATTTTGTGAGCTATTAAAATTTACTTTACGTTACTGACGAAAGATATTTGAGGTCCAGGGCGCAAAAATTCGGAACAATTTCTTTTTCGAAGGCTTTTTAACGATGATTCGTGGGCAGCAGAAATGCTCGTGAATAATTGCCTTCATGTACACGAGGTTACTACCTGTACCATTGCTTTCATCTGCATTTCTTTACGCCGTATCAACAAGCAATTACATAAATAAAGAGATAATGCGCTCTTTTGTCGCCCCTTCTTGGTCGCCACGAGATACTCCACCTAAAAATATTTACGGAGTAACCGGTAACTCCGAGCGCCCTCTTCAAAACAAATACCTCACTCGCGGGTACTCAGCAATTACGGTATGAACGCCATCCGAAAGATACATTCCGAAAGATTCACGCACACCCCGGACTTGGCTTGGAGGCAAGGGCAGTATAATTCATACTCGTGGCAATTCATATTCAGCTCGAATGATACAGAAACATTCGCGAAATGGCAAATTAACTCGATATATGCAGCGGAGCAACGCGGCTCACCCACGGCTACTTAATTGCTTTACAATTTTTCACGCTCGGGCCCGAATTAATCGCCGCGTAAATCAATACGTGCCCGAAGAACTCGCAAAAGGCAACTCGTAAAGTAAGTCCATGGACTACAACCCCGTGAAATTCAAATTATCCCCACTTTTCACAACACCCATATCGCGGCTCCTAATTCTTGCGGCCGTGGATTAACGAGCATGAAATATTAACGAATAGATTACGCCCTCTGCGCCCGTAAATAATTAGGCTCCGAGAGGCATTCCCTTTGGGGCTCCGCCTCCCGACACAGAAACCAATTTCCTTACCCCATTTGTCTGCGCCTTCAACATAAGAGTGGCCGTGAAATCCGACTAAATCGCCTTATAATCCCTGCCCCATTTTTCCCTTTCGCTATCCCTCGCTCGCCCACGCACGCTCCCTCGGATATTTATTCGGTTCCACATTCATCTCCGTCCGCCGTACGAGATGAAACCCAAACATTCGTGAGGAATACGTAGAAAAGATATTCCCGGGGGATTCGCCGTTGGAACTGGCTCCCGAAAATTTACGATAATCCGCGGGTTCGAACGAATTGGGGGGTTACGGAATAATTTGCGAGTTTATATCGAAGGGTATTAATCGAGATTGCGCGATTGTAGTCGGCATGGAGAATGGTCCATCACGAAATCTTTGGCCCGATGTTTTTTCCCGCTTTATATTAGATACGTCGGTTCGTCGCGGATTAATACATTAAATTTTTGCGATGTTATCTCGTTAATTTAGTATACGTTAACTTAGCTTGCTGTTTAATCCGCCGTAGGTAATACCCTACTTGCCGGCTTTCAGCGTGTGGCAGGGGATGTAAACACCAGGCGTTCGAACTACTTACATAGTTATCGCGGAAGGTTGTCAGTCAAGCTTCTAAACTACTTTCTTTCAAAGATTTTCAATCAGCGCCTGAGAGTAATTTTGTAACAAATTTTTTTACCGTAGCATTTCTTGTAAAATATACGTTGATTCGGTTGTTGTCTCGTTCATTTGATGAATATTTAATTAGTTTACTGTTTACTCCGTGCGCTGTAAGCCGTAAGTAACCAACCTATGATCACCCAGCCCACAGGCGGCTTTCATATTTTTTTGCGTGACATTAGTGATCATTGGGTTAAAAATTATTGAAACAATACGTAGTTAAGGTTGGATAATTAATTTCAATGATTGCTTCAAGACTTGTAACATATTATTATAAAATCCTTGCCTTAACAGAACTCTTTTATATTTATGCGAACACACTTTTTTTCCTCCAAAGTTTTCAAGTATGTACTTTCTTCCGATCCAAAGAGATTGCAAAAATATTTGTTTCGTACATTTATTGTCTGTATTTATTTATACATCTTTATTAAATTGATATTGATTACAAGTATAATTTTCGTGTTTCGTTGTTATCTACAACAATAAGGTATAAGGAAAAAGGGCAAAATGGGATCTTCGTTAACACTAAAACTATGGAGGCAACTAACTATACCAGTAGATAAAGTACTAGCGACACAATAATCCTATGAGTAATAATTCAAATAGGATTTAAATATCAGAAACCAACAAGAATTTTATCAATCAGTTACATAAAGCAATCAATACTGATAAAGAATGCTATCATAAACTACAGAAATATCTAGTAGTAAAACAAGCTAAGAAAGCGGTCCCGGGTTCGAATCCCGGTGGGAGCCAATGTGCGAAATGACCTAAGCTGTCGAAGCACTTTTAACAATACTACAACTACTAGTAGTAAAATAAAAATGAGTAAAATTGCCCCGGGTGAGGATCGAACTCACTACCTTAAGATTATGAGACTTACGCGCTGCCAACTGCGCTACCGAGGCCTCGATTTTACTTGACAAACTAACATAGAGAAATTGCATTTATTTCCCTCGATCGTCAAAAATATGTCGTAGTATATTTTTAGAACATAATTATTTTGCAGTCCCATGGATAGTTTATTTTTGAACTGTACCTAAGACACCTTTGTTGCCTAAAGTGTAATTCATCGGAAGTGTTTTAAACGGCATTTTATTCTCGTAGTCCTGTTATTTTAACGTGAAGTTGCTCTTTCATTTTCGAAAATTCAAACACGGAAATAAATCCAAATATTAGAAATGACAGCAAAATAACTGCTACTTAAAATTTTTGTCTCCTCATTTCAATACAAGTGAAATTGATTCTGAAACTGAAAAAAAATAAAATACAGCCAAAAGGGACTTAGTAAAGAAACTAATGATTAAAATAATTACAACTACTTAGAAAAGATCTCTGTTTTTCCCGGCGTAATTGCTGAAGGAATAAAACGTCGCTTTTATCCGAAGCCTGCACCCGGCTGGAGACCCGAGAACTATTCCTTCTAAAACTACTTAGTTATTTTCCACAAGAAATCTGTGGAATATTACTAAGTATCTTAATTTATTATGGATTTCCACAAAGTCCAGCCTGAGCATATTGATTTTATTTCAAATAATGATTGTCTGATGAACAAATCTATTTCGGCAAATAACTTATTAGCGTCCATAAACGTAGTGCAGGACGCAAATACAACATGAAAATCGCATCCTTTTAGCATTAGATGAAATCGCAATTGCTGAGAAAAATGAAATGGTAAACTCACTTAGTGATTCTGGTGAATGAAAATATACAGAGTAAGAATATTCTTTCAGAAAGTAAGATGGAGATTTAATCGGTGCATCAAGTCTTTACTTTGATAAATAATATTGGTTAGACGTACTTAGTTTCACAGTTGATGAGGTAGAAAAGCTTACAATTATAGTTACATTAACGACCTGTCTAAAATATCCGAGGGAAGCGCAGATATATGTCTGAGATAATCTCGGCAGTAAGACCAGTCGGAGTCATACAAAAGGGAGAAGTCCTTGCAACTTCCCTCAACCCTCTGACGACTGGTGCTCAGAAAGTAAAAGCGAAAACTACCTCGATAACCGTAGCAATGAATTAAAATAGAAATCGCGTAGATAATTCATTCCAAAGAGCCGATGATTTAGAACCCTGCCTCTCCAACCTACCTTATAATTCAGCTCTTATTGATTCAGATTGGCACTAGCGAGCACATTTTAAAAACAACTAAGAACAAATCGATGTTAACGAGGGGTTTCCGACCCTAATTACCAATTAACAATTTGCTCCCCGGGTAAACAAATCGTAAATCCTCCCTTATCGAAATGCATAAAGGTAATTAACGTCCGTTTTCGCGCGTTAATTAAGAGGCCCCTCCTCAAGTAGCTGTTTAGCAAGCCTTTTATAGGCCCCAGAGGACGTTTCCCGCCACATTTTTTCCTCCGCTATCAAATAAGAAATATCGCCCTATGCAAATCCCATCGCCGACGGCGCGTCTTTCCCCACACACGCTGATTGTAACTGCATCGCGAAATATGTCCGCGGCTCCGAATAACGAGCGGATTGACTCGTTCGCATTCAGTACACGCCGGGGCAGGTTACAAGGCTAATGGCTGCCCTCGCAGAATAAAAAAATCGCGACGTTTACGCGGCCATTTGGAGGAATAGAACCTGAAAACGGATGGGGACGGGAGAAAGGTGGAATGGCTGAATAATCCCGCTCCCGACGGCGGAAAAAGGGTAGCGATTTGATACGGGCAATAAGATATTGCGTGCCGAAGGGGTCTGATTTCCAGTTCTAGTCCGCGGCTCTTTTATTACCTACTTTCATTCAGCCTATTAAAGCGGCCGGGGTATATAACATTTCTCCTTCGGAGACCTGTCATAGAACTAGTTTTACGATATTTACGATAGGATACGCGTATTTCTCGGAGGCGGTGTCGATATCGCTCGAAACGTTAAAGAGAGGTACGGCTTCCAGCCCGCATAAAATACAATGATAAAAATTGTCCTTGGGTCGTCGATGGTCGTTGAGGCCTTCTGGTACCGATGGATAACGACGTTCTCGGAAAAAGGTTTTAATTTTGAGTGACGACGGTTATCTTCCTTAAATCACCGCTTTTGCAGATTTTGATGACAGCGATCAAATTGAAGGGCGAGAATATATTTTTATGGCGGAAATTTAGAGATTTACGTTCGGTTGTTAATTTTTTTCACGCGCCGTCCCCCCAAGGAGGGCCCGAAATAACTTCATCGCCCCACAGTCCATCACGTGCCAATTCATCCTGATGCGTTACGGCTTCATCTGTCTTGTGCTCACTGTCGAGGAACGCCTGATTGCTTTGTGCGACGAATAAGACCTGAATGTGAGTTTTGTTCTCTCGGAGGATTTGTATCAGAAGCCGAACTTCTCGAGGCATTGATTTCGAATGTTTTAGTTTATTCACAAAGGTACCCTTCCAAGTTTTGCTTGTGGCTTGACACATGATTGGAACAAAACAGGAATTTGTAAATAGGTAAATAAGTCTTATTTTGGGCGCAAATCAGACTTAAAAGTCTACTCGTCCATTTAATCTATTGCCAATTTGAAATATGTCTAAATAGTAAATAGCAGGAGCCCTGAAAAATCTTGGATGGCTTGCGATGATATGTTTTCCTTTTCACTTACCCAAAAAATGTAATTAATGTAAGCATGAAGTATTGATATTATTATGAAGATAAATGCATTTATTTTGCTATTATTGTTTTTATTAATTGGTTCTATTGTTGGCTAATTAATTGTGATGCGTGTTGGATATAATATGATATAATGTGATTAGCTGCCATTAATCTTTCGTTAAAAATATACATAAATTTGTAAATATGTAATGGTAAGAATGAATTTAAATTAATATAGAAGAAGAATTATCTCGTGGGTTTGAAAAAATTAAGTGGAAATTAAACACAGATATAGAAAAAGTAGAATAAGGACAGTGAAAAACCTACACAAACCTATTGCAAATAACTAAAAGTTGGTAAAAAGGATGGCCTTATCAAGAAGCCTTAAAACTAATATTAAAGCTAATAAAGTGAGCTAATTTTCATTTAAAAAATCAGTCTAATGCTTTTCTTTAGCTTGCTCAAAAAAGCAGACCAAATGCCAAGTAAACGTTTTCCAGTGGTACAGCACAGCCTTTTCTTTGCGGAAGATCGCCGAATTTTCTCTTCGCCGGTTCATTGATTTGTGCCATTTGCGATTTCGGTGAAGGAGCCGAATGGAAATCTGGAGCGAAGACCAATATCATCTGGAGCAGAAAGAAGGACGTCAGCGATCACGAGTCCATAATGATCGTCGACGACAACGATGGGGGATTTGGTCCATGGAACTGTTTCCAAGCGAAGAGGAAGAGAACAAAAGAAGGGGCATTTAGACCTTCCTGTACTTCGCAATTATGTCCGCAAGGTGGCAAAGGGAAGGAAGAGATTATCTATAGAGGGGGCTCAAAGTGAGTCAAATAGGGTACAGACGAGAAAAGAGTGGAAACTAAGACAATCAAAAAGATGTCTTGGGGGAAAATGGTAGAGAAAATGGACAAAGAGAACTGATTAGATTTCGTTGTGATCCATACTTTAAAAAGCTGTTTTACACATAAAATTCAACCAACATCTATAGAACTGATTAGATTTCGTTTTGATCCATAGTTCAAACTGCTTTTTAACAAACTTGTTTTAATTTTTAAACATCGCAATATTTCGTAAACAATTGCGTAAATCACAAAACGTTTCGGGGGTTTTCATGTTATAATCAAATCAAAGCGATTTGCCAAATTTGGTCAAAATCGGTTACCTCAAGGGACATTGCTTTGTCGAATTGGCATGGAATGCAACGAATGACCCAAGTATAAAACTCAACCAGCATCTGACAAGTGAGTAATGGGTATTCTGAATGTTTAATATAAATACTGATTATACGTGTCATGCTAATTAACGCTTTTCTCCTTCTGGTTGACCTCATTTCTCATAATATTCCGCTTTTATAATAATAATAGTAATAAAGGACTTTATTCAGGGCGAGATTTAATACCGTATCCTAATACCGTACCGTAATACCGCAACCGTAACATAATATAAATTAACAAATAAATACATCATCACACATGTCCTTCCAATGCGTAATTATTGTGCTTCAGTCAAGTCATTTTTTCACAGTTAGTTTTCGAATTTATTGCTCCATAAAATTCTTGTTCTACGTATAACATCTCGAAGTTTTTGGTTCCAGGTTCCCCTGTGGTTTTTCAGCTCGCTCACGGCCGTCTCCACCCGCGAGGGAATATCTTTTCCTCGCCTAGGGGCCGGCACCGCCCGAAAGGGCGGGAGCGAGTGGGACTGCACGGAGAGTGCAGAACCACAGTTTCACTCCCCCGACCATGGCGGACGGGGCGGGTGTGACGGATGCCGTCAAGGCGTCCAAACCCACCAAGGGTCCTCGGCCCCTTCCCGCTGATCCGGGAAAAGCCGAGGGCAACACCTCCGATGAGGCGGCTTCGGTCGCCCTCATCCCCACCACCCACACCATCACCCCCTCACTCGTCACCACTCCCACATCAAACGCCACCGCACTTGTGCACACCTCCACTCCCGCCCAGGACCTTGGCCTGAAGGCCGCGGACCAAGGGGGAAAGAACACCGCCAACGGTGGGCCCACCGACGGCCCATCATACGCCTCCATGGCGCAAAAACCCCCCTCCTCCGTGGAGGCAAACAACAAGGCGGGCGCCGTTGCGGGGCCCGACAAGAGGACGGCGGTGGTGGCCGAGGCAATGCCCGGCCTCACCCTGGAGGACTACCTCTTGGCGGTCGCCCGGTCGGTCGACGACCGGGATATCACGCATGCCGCTCGGATAAGCCTCAATAGGATGTGTATCTACCTACGTTCAAGCGAACTCGCCGAACGGGTAGTGGCCGCACCCCCGGTCCTCCAGCACGGGGTGAATATCAAGTTCAGGAGGTACGTCCTCGGGGCGACGAGGATCTTCCTGTCGAATGCGATCCCGGACATCCCCGCAAAAACCCTGGCGGAGCACCTGGGGAAATTCGGTCGGGTAATCGGGACGGTCAATGCGTGCAGGGCCGCCTGTCCGAACCCGAGGTTCGCCCACGTGCTGGGCTTCAGACGGGTGGCGCACGTCGTCGTAGAGAATCTGGCGACCCTCCCCGTCGCCATTCCCGTAGTCCACGCGGGGACCACGCACACGGTATTTCTGAACTTAGACGACCACACCTGTGCAAAGTGCAGCAGGAGGGGGCACCACGAGGCCAGGTGCACGGTGGCCCCCAAGGCGACGCCCCCTGGGGAGGGGGGAAAAGACCAGAGGGATACTGAAACCCCCGAGAGTTCCACTCCCGCCGAGGCTACCCCGACGAAGCCTGCCCAGACCGATGCGCCAATAATCCCACCCCCATCGACGGCCGAAAGCGACACCACGACAAACCTCGCCGCACCCACCAACACTGGCGCGAGCACGGGGACTTGCGATCCCCCGGCCGACGTCTCGGGACCGTCGAACGGTGGGGATACCGGGGCGGTGGTCAATCCCGCCGACGGGGGGGAGACCGGGGAAGGGGAGGTACTCGAAATGGCCTGGGAGGCTCTGCCCTTAAGAAACCTGAAGAGGTCTCGGGGTTCGCCGCCCCGACAGGGGGGTAAGAAAAAGGCGGCTGGGGCGGGAGCGCGCGAGGCGGCCGCGGAGTCCGACGCCGAGGAAGCATCGTCGGTCGCCTCCGACGACTCCGGCGCGACGACCGGGACGTCCATCGAACCCGGGGCGAACGCCGTAGGAGAAATTCCGAGCCAACTTTTCCGGCAGGCCGTCCGGGACGTGCGTAGGCACGCCGAGGGGGTCCCATTCCTCCGATCCATCGGGGTCGACCCGCGGGCTTTTCTGGTGAGGCTCCGGGGTCAGTACGAAGAGATGTCCGGAAAGGCGCGCCAGGGAAAGATCGGGAAGAGGTACGCGACCCTGATGACCCGCCTGGAGGAGGAGCTCCTCTCCTAATGGCGGGACGAGCGACGGAACGCCTGACCGTCTGGCACCTGAATGCCGAGTCGCTCAGGGCCCACTGGGGGGACTTCGTGGAGACCGTGCGGGGGGGGGCTGCCCACGTCGTGGCGGTCTCCGAAACGCACCTGAGACCCCCATACAGCGATGCGTCATACCGCCTTCCCGGATACCAACTTTTCAGGAACGACCGGACCTATTGCGGGGGGGGTGGCGTCGCCATTTATGTCCGGGACGGCATCCGAGCATCGGTGGTGGACCGGTCCTCGGCCTCGCGAGCGGCGAGGGAGGAATTCCTCTTTCTGGAGGCCGCCATCGGCGGCCGGTCGGCACTGGTCGGGGTGGCCTATTGCCCCCCGAAGCCCAAGTCGCCGCAGCTGGTCGTCGCCCGATTCTCCGCGGCCGCGGTCGGACGATCGCCGGCCATCTTGGTCGGGGACTTCAACGTCCCGATAAACAAGGACGACCATACCTCCCGCCCATTCCTGAGGGAGGTGGGCGACCACGGACTGTCGGTCGTCTCCCGTCGGCCGACGTACCACACCGCGACGTCTGACAACACGCTGGACCTGGTGCTGGTGGGGGAGCCCAGGGACGTCGTCCGACACCACCAGAGGCCGGTGCCGGGAATCTCTCGGCACGATCTCGTTTGTTGCACGCTGGCCGTCGAGGTGCCCAGGGCGCCCGTCAGGACGGTCTCGTCCCGCGACCTCCGGCGCGTCGATCTCGTCTCGCTCCTGGACGATCCGGGACTGAGGGGGCTGGACGACGTGGGTGAGGAGGGGGACCCAAACGTGAACGCCAAGATCATCAGGGAGACGATACTCCGGGTCGTCGACGCCCACGCACCCCTGCGCACCAGAAGGGTCCGCAGACCACCCGCTCCCTGGCTGGACGAGCCTATACGGGCCGCCATGAAGGAGAGGGATGCGTCGTACCGGAGCTACATGAGGTCGAAAAACCCAGAGGACTGGGAGCGGTTTAGGGTCGCCCGAAACCGCACCAAACAAGACGTGCGGAACGCCAAGGGTAGGTTCTTCGCGAGGGTGGCGGAAGGAGGACCCTCCGATCTCTGGAGGACGATCAGGGCCCAGGGGGGTACGAAGAGCAAGGCGGCCGAAGACCTCGCCGTCCCGGCCCGAGAACTGATGGACTTCTTCGCCGCCGTGCCCGTCGGCGGTGTGACGGATCCCCCCGATACGAGCGTACACGACTACCCCGCGTTCTCCTTCACCCGCGTCACGGAGGAGGACGTCGCACTGGCCGTGAAGGAGGCGAAATCGCGGACTCCGGGTCCGGACGGCGTTGCCCCCCAGTTCCTCCGTTTGCTCCTGCCCGCGCTGAAGCGTCCCCTCGCGGCCGCTTTCAACGGGTGCCTTTCCAAGGCGTGTTTTCCCGGGGAGTGGAAGGACTCCTTCTTGATCCCGCTCCCGAAGGTCGCTCGACCCCGGGAGGTTCGGGACTACCGGCCGATCGCCGTCGGGAACGCCGTGGGGAAGGTCCTGGAGAGGATCCTCCAGAAGCAGTTGAGGGACCACGTACACCGCAACGGGTTGGTGGGGGAGGCGCAGTCGGCGTTCCGACCCCACCACGGAGCGGAGCTGGCCCTCGTGGGGGTGCTGGACCCCATCAGAGAGGCCATGGACGGGAGGCGGCTCTGCGTGGTCGTGGGGTTCGACCTCTCTAAGGCGTACGATTCCGTGCGGCATCACCTCCTTCTGGACGTCCTGAGGGGGATGCGGTTCGGCCCGGAGGCGGTGGCTTTCCTGGGGGATTATTTGAGGGGTCGTAGGGCGGCGTTGCGGGTGGCCGGCGAGGCCCGACCGGACTGGAGGCCTTTCCCCGTAGGGGTTCCGCAGGGGTCGTGCCTCTCCCCGGTCCTGTTCAGCCTGTTCTTGGACGGAGTGTCCAGATTACCGTTGGGGTGCAGGGTGGCACTGTACGCCGACGACATCCTCCTGGCCCTGGACGTGGACGGCCCATCCCTCGAGGAGGGAGTGTTTCGGATGAACGAGTGCGTGAAGTCGGTGTGCGGATGGCTCGATGGGATGGGACTGTGCGTCAATCCGGGGAAGAGCGTGGCTGCGATCGTTGGGGGGAGGGCGACGAGGCGGAGGTTCCTGGCGGCGGGCCTTTCTAAGGTCGAGGTGCGCGGAACCCCCCTCGAATACGTGGACTCCTTTAGGTACCTGGGTGTCACCGTCTCCAGCGATCTGTCGTGGGGACGACAGGTTTCGCAGGTGATATCCAGGGTGCACTGGGGCCTGCGGCGTCTGAGGGGAATGCTCTTTCGCCCGAAGAAGAGGACCCGAGTCCAACTGGTGAAGTCCCTGTTGCAGCCCCTGTTGGACTACGGACTCATCGCCTGCACCGATCTGTCGTCGGGCGACATGGACAGGCTCCAGGTGGCCCAGAACGCCTGTCTCAGGTACGCCCTGAGACCGGATCCCTGGGCCCACATGACCCCCTTCTACGCGAGAGAGGGTATGCTGAGGATGCGGGAGAGGTTGAAGCTGGCCGTCGTCGCCGCCGGAGCACGGGTGCGACGGAGCGGAGAGCCCCTTCACGTCTTCCGGCGCCTCCGTCTTTTCGGGGAGGTGCATGCGGTCGGGACGAGGGGGGCGTCTTCTTCGTATCTCGCGCCACGCTCCCGATCCTCGAGGATGGCAGGGTCTTTCGCCGCCACGTTCGCCCGCGAACATAACGCCCTCCCACCGGAGCTGCGGGCCTGTTTCAGCCGAGGGACGGTGGAGAAGCACCTACTCCGGCGGTACACGGCGCAGTAATGCTGATGGGAGACTTTTTATATATTTATTTATTTATTTAGTTACCTATTTGTGGACCTAATTGTCTCCTACATCCCAGCCACCCGTGTTGTGGAATGGCACAAAGGACGATGAAACTTTATTTTTAATAGTGACAGTTCGTGTGTGTGCGTGTGTCTGTTTCGTCAGTGTTTTCATCGTCTAGTGTTATTTATTTCTTTGGGTTTTTAACTGTTAGAGTTCTTTTCATTGTCTATTTATTTATTTATTTATTTCAACGTTTTAACCGTTGAGATCCTTTTATACGTTTTAACTGTATTTATTTCTCAAGGTGTTTTTAACAATTGTTTATTGTTTTTTCACCTTGTTTTACATACAGTGATCACACTGTACCCATTTATGTTCTTTTTTATTTTTTCAAGGTGTTTTTTAACTGTGAAGATTTTTTCACCTTGTTTTTTATATATTCATTACTATACTATGTTATTTATTTATTTATTTTGAAGGTGTTTTTTAACGGTTGAGACCTTTTTCACCTAGTTTTTATTTACCGTGCTTGGCACTTTTACCACTGTATTTTATTTACCTCAAGGTGTTTTTTACATTTGGAATGTTTTTCACCTTGTTTTTAAACTGCAAGCACCTTTATATATGTTTTTATTCAACTTTTTCGAGGTGTTTTTTAATTGGGGAGATTTTTTCACCTCGTTTTTTATGTACAATTTTTTATCTGTTTATTTTTCATTTAACTCAAGGTGTTTTTTAACAGTCCTAAGTTTTTCACCTTGTTTTTATGTACCATTTATGGCACTTTTATTCATTTATTTACTTATTTATCCAAAGGTGTTTTTAATATTGTTTTCACCTTGCATTCATATGTATTTTACGAGAACTTTTATTCACTTTTTAATTTACAATTTTATACTTTTATTATTGTATATTTATGTATTTATTTATTTACGTATTTATTTATTTATGTATTTATTGTACTTGACTCCACTGTAAGAATCCTTGTAAAACTTGGAGAGCTGCTGGGGTAGGGGAAGAGGGGGCGACTGCGCCTCACCTACCCCAGCATATAAATAAATAACAAGTCAAGTCAAGTCAAGACTTTAAATTCACTATTTTCTCTCTAAGTTTCCCTAGAACTTTTTCCAATTACGCCGCTATTTTTTTTAATTAATTAAATTTCCGTCTTTGTAATTTATCAAATTTTTAAGTAATCGTGCTTTTTATCGCTTACTTGTCTGGCCTTCTTTGCGAGCCAATAACTTAATTCTCGCTTTCTTTCGCTTTTGTAGGGAGCACGAGCATGACTTTTGTCTATAAGTATTCAGCCCAAAGGCCGGGTGCTACCTCACTCCCTCGAAGATAACAAATTATTCGGAGATTGACCTCCTAGACAAAGATAACCCAACTCTTTCCCGACAATTTGCTGAATAGATTTCATCTTGGAATCAGTTTCTTTAATATAAATTTGGGATAAATTCAGATTTATTAGAGTGGTCTGTTTTCAATTTGAATTTGTCATTCGAAGAATCGATTGCTCGAAGAATTGACCGTTCGAAGAATTCGTTTTCCAAGAATTTATTTTCGAAGAATTTGCTTTTGAGAATTTTGTTTTCGAAGAATTATTAGGTTCCCGATACATAAATCCTTTACTGGAACGGTCTCTTGCACCTAATCGCATATGTTTAATATTGCATTAAGTAAGTATATGAAAGCAAAAGGTGTGGGAAGAGCAACTTCGCGACGGTTGAAAGAGGATAGAGAGATCTGAGGAAACAGAGAGTAAGTGAACCGATTCGAAGGGGGAAGGAAAGTTAAGAAGGTTCTGCGAGATGGAGGTGTCAGTGGAGTGGAGGAAAGAGGCGACTATTTTACGAGACTATAATCCCGTGGAACGCTTCAGAGGGAAGTTCACCACCGCAAGGGCTGACTGTGCATTTGCAACCGTCAAACTTGAGGGAGGAAATGGAGGAAAACCATAAGGAGTAAAAAAGAAGGCAAAAACCAGCCAGGAAATAAAAATAGTGCACGGAACCCTAAAGAGCCTTTGAGAAAGCGTTCAGAGTTATGAGAAACCAAGCAGGACGGAAGCATACAGTTCGCTTTGTTCCCTGCGCGTGGCAACATAAACAATATCTGGTCTGATTCTCCTATCTTTCCATTGACGTCTATCTGTTTTGACTTTCTTTATGTTTTGGGCTAGTATCTTCATTACATCAAAGGTCTAACGAACTACTTCCTCCTGTTGAATGTATTAATCATTACCAATTAGAGCTCAAAAGTAATAATAATAATATACCATGTTTATTATTGCGAGATTGAGATTATTAAGACTCTTCTTGCATCTAACCCTTCAGTAGTAGATAAAAGTTCAGCAATAAACTACTTAAAAGCAATTAATTGACAGATGAATAAACTCGATTCTTACGGGCTTTACGGAGTGGAAATCCATATCCATAGGATGGTAAGAATAGAATTTCGAATTCATGTGTGGAAAGGGTGTTTTTTTATTCTTACCATCTTATGGTTGATGAATATTCGTTCCGTATTCGATGGAGAAACATAGCAACAGTATACTAGGAGAAGTATCTTGGAGTTTCCTTCACTTAAAGCATTACATGTGCACACCCATAACGTAGGTGTGCGAGTACTTTAGATATTCGGCTTCAAAATGAGAATAGACCGTAATAGGGATGTAGAAGTCAATGACCGTTGTTACTGTGAGCTACTTTGATCTTATATGAGTATGAATGCAGTAGATGAGACCCTGTAGTTAAGCGATTTAGTGGAGCATTAGAAGAGATCCAACGTTAACCCGTCCTTTTTGTTGATATTGCATTTGGTAGCTTTGTCAATCTCTATAGTTCCCTTCATCTGATAGTAAGAAACGTGTAAATTTCTGAAGGGGATGAAACCGGGACGCTGCCTCAAAATATGGTTATCTTGTTAGTTAATTCACTCCGAGTGCAGCGTCACTACTTACTGAAGATTTGTATGTAAATGATATGCATCTATGAAATTTTCGCATTTTACATAATATTCCTTTAACAAGCTGTCCCATAAAACGATACCATATACAATTTGCCTGGGACATAGAAAATTCCTGTCAAAACCGGGATATGGCATTAATAAATAATTATAATAATGTAACGCTATGATACAAAATTGGATCCTGAGACCTATAGTCAATTTCAGTGTGATAACTTAGCGTTACCCACAAAATGGCCAATCTTTGCTTGCAAAGCGAGTTTTCCTTTCTCTATGATTACGAAGGAGTTTCACCTCAACCTTTATGGCTACGTATTGAATTCAGTTTGGAGTGGTATTGTCTTGAAAACTGTCGTTTAATTGGCTCGAAGTCCAAAGATGGCCGAAAATTCTGCTAAAAACTGAATTATTACATACTCAACGCTAAGTTACAAAATTGAACCCCAGTTTTCACGACAAAAAGGTAAGACATTCCACACGTGTGGTTTCGTCAAATTCTTCCTCAACAGTAATACCATCGGAAGCCGATTCTCTTCTTTTTATCACCAATTTTGCCTGATTAAATCAGCTTATATCCCCTCAGATTGTATCTCTATTACCTTTCCACGCGTTGTTAGACCACCTTAAAGTAAATAATAAACTTGGCTAGACAAAAAAGGCGAAATGGGCGTTCTTTTTACGGAGGGACCAAAAAAAAGGAATGTCGAAAATGCGTTCCAATTACCTGAAAAGGGCCCGTTTTGCGGGGCTTCGTAAGGGGATCGCGGTGGTTATGGCGACGGTAAGAAGAAGAAGAGGTTACGGATGAGTGGTTTGTTAGCCATCGGCGTTTCTGCGAAGAGATACAAGTGGGATGAAATTCCCCGTTGTCGCTTCCTCTTAGGAAAGGGCGTGCGGTCCAATTAAGGCGGGCCGTAAAAATCTCGGACCTTAAAGGGGGGGTCGGAGGAAAGAAATGCGTGGGATTATTCGGTTGTGGAAATAGATCTGCATTTTCGAAGGCCGTAAATTTCGGTCCGTCCGCACGGGAGGAGTTTTATGGCCGGTGGCAGGGTTATAAGCGAGTGCATAAATGTAAGAGAGCATGGGCTGTTACCGCGACCTGGGTGGGCGAAAGTGGCGGGGACAGAGGGTCGCATCGCCGTGATTGCTTTATTTCTTTGGATGCAAGCCCGTGAGAGGGAATTCGGCAGGGAAGAGGGACTTTTTTACGATTCCGCATCGAAGCTCCACCGATGTCGTCATGAAGTTCAACCAGCGTTGAATACATTCGTTCGTGTAATCGTTTTGGACTTAAAACACCATTTAAGGGGATATAAAAAAGAGCATTTCCACATATTCTGTGGTGGATGTTTTCAAAGGATTACCCTTTGTGGGTAGGAGGAAAAGATCTGGAGATTTATAACTGGCTGAGTGGGTCGTATATTAACTTTAGTACCCTTAATACATATGGAAAGATAATTTTAGCCTTAAGGAAAGGCTTTTCAGGGAATTTCTATCTGTGGATTTACGGATTTCCAAAATTTTGCGATAGCAGTGTCTCGAAGCACAAAGTTAGAATTTTACTAAGGAAGTGACTTTATCAAGATCACCATAAAATGATAATCTTCCACGACAAACAAAAATAACTAAAATCTATTAATAATCAGTAATGACGTACAATAATTAATATGAATTATTTATGACAAATTATTACATTTACAAAAAAATTTTCACGATGACGATTTTGCGTAATTATTTCGGACTGCTTTAAGAATGAACCCTTGTATTTGTGCAATATTCCGCAATACGTAAATACAAAAATATTTGTGTATATGCAAGGTAATTGTGCTCAAATAAAGTTAACGAAAAAAGGAGTTTACTTGGTTCCACCGGTAAACTGTTGATGTAGTCGTCTAAGTTAAACCTTGTAGTAAATAATGAAAGCGCACCCACTTTGGCTGCTTTATTGTATACATAGGTCGACATGATGTATGGAAGAGGAGGGAACCAATCTCTGCTGAGAATGGTGAAAGAGTAGATACTACTAACAGTTGAGTTTAAATCAACCGCGAAAACGTAGAAGAATAAAATTAAAAAGCAATTGAAAAGATAAGTGAAAAGCGAAAGGAAAATCAAAACGCAAAACTTACGCACATTCTTGTGCGTATTGCGGTGGTTGCTGTTCTGGGGAGATGGACTCCGTTTTTTTAGACGAATTAGAAGCTGGAACTTTTAACGACGACTTTGAACATAGCATTGGAAGGTCGCTTCGGTAGCCATTGAATGAAATACTAACAGGAAGTCGGAGACAGACGTAAGAAAAATCGTAAATCTATTTCCCATTATGGGAAATCAGAATTTATGGTAGACGCTACACCTTGGGAATATTTCATACAGGACCGAGATTAACGATCTACCCTTTTTCTACGAGGTGCCCTGTGCTCAAAGCAAACAGAAATAGCAAAGGACAGAACAACGATTCATAACGAGCGAATAAATCCAAACACAAACAAGGCCATTAACGAGAACCATAACCATTAAGTTTCAATTAAACATTAACAAATGGATTATTAAAACGCTTTTATTCGATTCGTTGTATCTTGGAACACCTTTCCGAGCGATGATGTTTCATTTTCGACGTCGAAAGACTTTCGGATCGATGTAAATGTCTAAAGGTTAGGTACAACCTCGTGTAACATGTAAATTAATATATGTCTCCTCTTGAGACAGACACAAATAAAGAATCTCGGGAAACATAAAGAACCATAGAGTGCGCCCTAATCATTATTTTTCTAAGAGGGCGTGACTGCTACGTCAGTGGACACACCTGTTTCGAGAGATTGTTGCGCCTTTGACCGATTCACAGGTCGAAATATTCATAAATTATGAATGAGCCTTTAATGATTTTCCCCTCGATTTACTATTCCTCTCTCCGATGGAGAGATAAGCTCTCGGATACAAATCATGCTTCTAACGCAACCATTCTTATATTCTATCAATATAGAATTAGACGCAGGCGCCTGTGGATGGTTCTGGCCTGTCTGCATTTGTTTTGACGCTCTCGGTGGAAGAATAGTGAGGCTGTTTCCGTCATTGATAATGAAATAAGGGATGGACGAAACTTGTTGGTGATGAAATAAGCAAGCCATACAAAATAATAAAGGCTTGTATCTGCTAGATTTGCACTGCCCTATGACGATTCTAAGATAACAGCTTTTTGGGATAAAGTAAGCAAAATATTCGATATCAATTGGGTCTCATAACTTAGAAATGAACACTTATAATTGTAACATATTTATTAAATTAATAAATGTCTTCATGCGAAAATATATTCATGAAATGTTCTTATTTTAAATTTTATCATATCGTTTTTTCTACAATTTTCAACCCAGTAACGATTTTTCAATTCATCTTCAAATGTTTGCTTCGGCTATATTTCTCTGCCCTTATAATTGTATTAATTGCAATCAAATTCTTTCTTAAGTATTTCATTTTTTAAATTACTAACCATACTATATATAAATAATTAATTAACCTTATGAAGTTCGAAAGAATGTGGGTTATCTTAGAATTTGGTACGTCTCAAATACATAATAAGATATTTCAACCAACCATTGGGCTAAGAGTCTTTTTAATTATCTGTACAAAATCATGTTTAACTTCAATAGGTAAACAGGGCAATGAAAAAATAAATACAGGAAACATTATTACAGTTAAGTTTCATATCATATCTACATAGGTAAATAAAGAGAGTATAGATGTGTAAACATATATAAATAGTTATGAAATCAGAAATGGAATAATACTGGAATTCGTCGAAATTTACCTTCTCAGAAGTTCCTGCTATTATAATATAAATGATTGATATGCTCTCCATCTTTCAGTCCGTTGCGTCTGAATACAAATCAGCTTGCCAAATTTCTGCCCTTCAGCAGGCAATGTCCGCGCCTGACTAATAGAAGCACGATGAGTTTGATGTATTCTAAGTATTACAACCCTGACACCAATATTTCCCATACGTAATGTTACCGCGAAATCGGCAGATCTGAATTAATCCGAAACACATGACGATACGCATCGATATTTCCATGTAATACGTGGGTCATAATTGAACGAATCGCGCATAGCATTTTCCTCATCGTCGCTTCGAATCTTTAATGAGAATTCCTCCACTCTTAACCCTTTCCGGTCCAAATTTTAAAGAAATAGCTGAGAAATTTATTTTTTCACACTGAAAGGGCTTAAAAAGTGTTAAATATACGTAGGAATTAAATTAGTTGAAACGTAATTAGAACAAAAATTTCTGACATTATTCAAAATGAAATGATGTTATATTAAGCGAAAAATAAAAAAAAACTCTTAAACCTTATTCAGGTTATTAAAGGAGTTTTAAAGTTTTATACCTTAAAGTATCACAAATATCTCAGCTTTCCAATTTCGTAAACACCACCACCGAAACACCCTGACGGTAACTCGCGAGCTTGAGTACAGCAATCTACATCTACAGCTCAACATCATAATTTTTCGTGAGGTGCGAGTCATGAAACCTGCTGCCCGAATTATACACTACAGCCTATGAGCTCAAACGGAGTCAACGGGCGATATGAATTTTATGATCTAAATCATTTCGTGTTCTTGGAGTGGATATTGGAACGACCTTCCATACACTATCATTAAAGATTTATCATTCCCTTCTTTCAAATTCACAGTACTTAGTTTACTTTCCAATGGAGATACCAAATAAATTTTAGTAAGGCATTCATCTCAGTTATCAAAATTTGTATTTATCTTTAACTTTCTTTTCGTTGTTTATTTTCTTACCGTGAATAAAACGTGTCATATTTAAACTATCAAATATTTACATTGAGTATAAAACAGAATACTTGCTTTTTTCTCTTTCCTTTCTAAATAGATGTGATAATCCAGAGGAACTCATGTTACTGACGCTGCACTAAGAAATTAATTTTTTAATGAGGAATTTTCTTTCTTTTTTATACTCCTGTGTTTTCGTGGTTTTTTTTATCGCCCTCCTTCTTGTGCGGACGTTTTCCCACATAGTGGGTTTTTATTCGTAGACCTTCAGTTGAGGAGTTTTTCCCCATAGCCCAAATCTTTTACTTATAGTTTATATGTACTTAGAATTAGCATGGAACTGTGTACGTTTTCGTTCTTAGAAGTGGATCTTTTTCCCTATCTTGTTATTTATAAGTAATTTTAGATTTTGAATTAATTTTTTAAACATTATATATATTAACTGTAAAGGTTGGGTGGTAGAGGCCTTACCGGCCTAACCCCGCCAAAAGGGTTACATAAATAAATATGAATGGGTGTTAGAATAAAACACGTGATTCCAGTTGGACTCACTGGACCGAGAGGGGTTAATCAAAGAAGTTTATAAAAATCCAGTACTTAGCAAACTGTATCTTCGTTCTCCTTGGGACTTCCCGCGAAACTCCTTACGCTCTTCCCGCATAAAAACCTCCTTCGGCCCATCGGCAATTCCCGAAACGACGTTTCAATAAATCCATCACGGGGGCAATTTGCTTTGAACCGCGCCGACGCCCAGGGAATTCCGAAGCCGCGCCAAAATAATTTAAATTCGAAAGGGTTCCGCCGTCCTTCCGAGGAGAGAAAGAGAGAGGGAAATATGATGGGAGCGATTTACTGGGAATAAAAACTCGCGGGGGGAAGACGGACGCCGGTATTTCTTCCCGTCTCCGTCACGTAAAATGGTGAGCCATGAATCATTTCGTGGAAGGTTTTTCTGGATTTATGAATCGCGCGCGCCTGCTGTCACCTATCGAAGGCGTTAGCGGGTTTAAAGTTACGAGGAGTCGCGCTAATCCGCCGCGGGTGGATGGTGTCACGGTCGTTTTGAAGCCCGGGGGGTGTCGGAGGCGTGGGAGGTTGAATCGACGGCCACGCCCCCCCCCCCCCCCAGGGATCCCCCACAGAGGACAATGGGTGGGAAGACTCATTCACGGGCGCCTCCACTTGCATCCTCAATGAACGCGTCTCGGTTCGATAACGATCGCGCCACGCTGCTACTGACCTTCTTCCATTACCCCCATGGAGCGTTCTTTTTAATTATGAGATGCATCTCGTTGAAAGAGTGCTACATTTCGTATCCCGCGTGGTGAATGATCTCCTACTCAGAATTTGAGTCTATTTATTAGCGTGGAGTTCCTACTGTAATGCCATGACGGATCGAATATTTTTCGATTGGATTTTGGTGGAAGATAGATAAAATGCATATTTTATTTTTCTGTTCATTTTATGGCTGCGTTTATATGCAAGTTTCTGAGAAAGATGCTGATCATGAGCCTTTAGATTCATCCTGAATCTTACGTTATATGATTATATGAAAAGTGTTATTCATTGCATCATTGCGTTATACCTTAGTTAGACTTGCGAGAAAATTTTTCACTCGTGACTTTCTGGTTAAGTGAGGTAAGCGGAGGCAAGCTATAACGAATCAATATGAGATTTTTTTACCATTTAATTGAAATAAAGTTAATAAACAAGTGATAACTCTCTCACTCATCTTGCCTAGTAATCATCATTCCCTTTCCAGAAATTGTTACTAAATAAAAGATGCTTTCTTCTTCAAACCAATATATGAGCTGAAGACATTACTTACTCCCTGAGGCCCTTAAACTGATTGCATAGGTCGCAGCGGCTGGTTATATATAAATCTATAAAATTTAAAAAATTTCATACAGTAACCTATACTAAAGCTTCAAAGTTGATTATAAGAATGCAACATTTGCTTAGAATCTACTCTAAGCAAAGAAGCCCACTTGACACTTGGAATGTTATCGCAAAATAATTAATATAATAAAGATTCCGATGAATTATCAATTCTTACATTAGTAACGAAGTATTTCTTTGCAGCCATGAAATTCTTCATAGTAGCTAATGCAACCAAATGCATATTGGGTTGGGCATTTATTATAACTGATGACAATCTAACCGTCCAAAATGATAATTCAAATAATTTATCATCCCAAAACATGAAATGATAAGCGACGGATGGAATAACTGTCTGAAGTACTTACGAAAGGAAGGCGTCTAAGCAGGTGAAAACAGCAGGTGCACAGATTCCCTTTACTTGATATAAGAAACTCTTCGACGGATATCTCATCAACTATGTCGCCATCATCAGCGGCTAAATAATAATTAAGTATCTTTCCATTTCTTCCTTACATTAATCTATTCAGGTAGGGCGTTTAAGCTAATTCTCAAAATGGTATTTATCCAAACGTAATTCCCGATTTACTATTTGTAACATTCGGGAAAAAGAATATAATAGTTAGAATCTATCTTCGAGCTAATGATTTGATGTCTATTTCTATTAGAATGTTGATATATAAAAGTATAATGATGAATACAAAGTAAATCATAGATTGCTGTTGATTTCCAAAACCTTACTGCTTTCAAAGAGATTGTTAGGAGGCTGTAGATGAGATGACGCAAAAATGAAAGAGATGAATAAAGAGTTATCTTAAAAAAATATTCTTAGAGGTATTTAGTTCTATTTTCTATAAAAACCTACTTATTTCGTTGGTATAACTATTGTATAAGTGTATATTTAATGTTAGCCTGGTTGGTTTAAAGAATGTATGTCGTGACAACACGTTGCCACCTGGCCTAAAGGCCAACTTGCAACGCGAACTTAAATAAATAAAACGTGCCTGAATTTCAATTTCTTAGGCATTCTCTGCTTCCTTTCTTTAACATTTCATTACCTCTCTATCATATTCTTAATTGTAATTAATTTTTATATAGTATTAATACTTATATTACTATTATATTATATTACTTAAAATTAATACTATATATACTGTACATTTTTGTTTAGAAATTCCTAAACCTAATGTACAATTATATAAGCAATTTTATCGTAATTTAGCTCCCAAGTTGTTCTCCTCACTTCCAAAAAATGTATCCACCCCACCCAGTGAAAGAATTTTTCTCGCTAAATTAAAGAATTGGCTCTTTTTGCAAAAGGTTATAGAATTATACATAAAGTAATAATGTTTATTGATTTTTATATTTTCTGTTTTTCTCTTTTGCTTTTTTCATTTTATTATATATATATATATCACTATACTTTGTTTATATTATAACCTCAAAGTGTTTTACATAAAAAAAATTGTTTTCATATACATGCACCAAAAAACATGTCAATTTCTATTTAAAGTGATGGCAATACCTATAAAAGAATTATCTTCTGGGTAGTCTGAATTTCGCTTTTTGGTTTTGTTAAATATATATTTAAGGATGTATTATATAGGAAAGTGAAATAAAAATATTATTGTTATTATTACATATTATATAGTATTACTTTTTTGTAGTAATCATGTTAACTATCGCTGGTAAACATTGGTATTCACTCGTCCAACAAATGTGCGAAAACTCTACCAGACTAAACATAAAAGATAGGCAGTTGTTCTTTTCTGTGCCATAAAATTGCTATAAAGTATAATTCCGTTCATTTAAATCCACTAATATATGCCACCGAACATACACCGCTCGAACCTTGCATTCAGGTTTTCTTCGCACGCGGAGAAATGCGTGCAATCACCAGTAGATTGCCTTGGTGTGTTTTGAGTTGGGTCAAAGTCACGAGGGACCTGAGAGATGTTCTTGTCTTACCTGGGTGGCTTCATAAAAGCGAGAGTTTTTCTCCCGTTAACAAACCACGTTTCTATTTAGCGGCAGCATTCAAACAATTTATTGCTCCGCGAGTACAAGATCGTGCATATATTAAATTAAAATTAAGGCAAGCGACTTTTCAAATGAATCGCACCCATTAAAGATTGTCTTGACGCCTTGTTAGCCGGCGGTGCATAAATACTTTCGCTTGCGATGCTCAAAGAATTTTAACGAGAGGATTGACGAGGACCTGGAAGGTGCACTCCGAGAGATACCGACGTCTCCTTCCTAAGGAGAGTTTTCAGTACTATTTCGAATGCGTTTCACATACCGAAGTTGATCTCTTACTGCGGGGGAAATGTTCTGACGGCTAATAAATAATTTCTTACGCCCGCCATCAATTATAACGTGGAATTTGTGGGTATAATCTTTTTCAGCCGTGTAATCCGACAACACCTCCCCTTCATAACGCGTGGAGGCTTAGGGGGTTTTGGAACTTATTGCAGTTCTTATGAACTCAAAAAAATCTGTTCTATTACAATTACATTATAATCATCTCGCCTCGAAGTATTATGGTTTCTTTTATACTAAACCCTTTTAAGATAATTTAAAGTTACATGTAATGTAAGATTTTTGTTTAAATTAGATCATATCACTTTCATACACATATATTGAGCTAATTTCTTGAATATATTTACTCCTCTCGTTTAAAGACTAAAATTTAAAAGTTAATTCTTAACACAATTTGAAATATTTATTAAATGCCTACATGAAAAAACTGATTGAATTCGGATACATTTTCTAACGCCATTCCAGGTGAATCATTTGAACCAAATTCATTGTTTTTTAATTAAAATAGAATATTTTTTGTTAAATATTCCTGCATAACAGTAATATACTGATATTACCCCATGGATTTAAGAAACTTTCGAATTAATTCAGAGAACACCATCACTGAATAACGAATGCCACAGCAGATTCTCGAAAATGACTAAAATAAGAAGCACAAAAGAATAAAGAAGCTTACCTGAGACATTATTCCTCGACATCTACTCTTAAAGAAATACCCTTCTTCCCAGAAGATACGCCCTTAATTTGAATTCACTCAAGGCTGATCTGTGGAATAAAAGAATATGCAAATTAAAATTTTTCCACCAGGTAATGAAGCATACTAATAAAGAAATGTTTGATTTCAAATAAATTTTATGAAGGGTAAATGTTATATTATGCTCGATTTAGTTGGCTTTGCTATTACCAGAAATCGATTTACAAAATTTATGGCATTTTTATAAAATGCTCTTTCAGAAGTCAAGATTATATTTGATATCTTTACTTAAAGAGAGAAGAATTTGGAATGTACGAAGAAAATTAAGTTTCTGCTTAAATACATATTTTCTCTCGTGTTACCGTTTATATTTTGCTATACTATAAAGTAACTAACTATATGCTGTATACCGTGAAAAATCGACATTTTTACCCAGAAGTTAAAATATTAGATATGATCAAGAGTATTATATTCAATAAATCAATATAAATACTTGTAATAATTCGAAGTTTTCCCATTTTCACTTGCTCATAGCTCAGCAAAAAAACATTTTTCAAAGTTGAATCTCTGAAGCAAAATATTTTTCCCTAAATTATTTATTTCATTGAATGCATTGTAAAAGGATATTTTGTAAAGTCACGTCACGGGAACATCAACTACATATTATTGTTTCTCCATTCATAATGAAACGAAATAAATTAAAAGTATATCACACTTATTCACAGATAGAAAAATCTATCAGGCCGTAGAATTGTCAGATAGACACTACAATCATGGAATAACATGGAAATATTACTAACACAATCAATTTTTTTACTCTCCAATAGCACAATACACTCATACACCTACTGTTCAACGTACTTCGTGGACGACATACACGAACCCATTTGGAGCACGCGTACCATAAGTTGGGAATCCCTGTTATTATAGTAGACTTACAACACATCTTTCATATTCTTCATTTTCAATTGAGAATCTAATTTGCTGAACACAGTAATTCACTGAATAAACATAGACCAAATAACGCCCTCTGACATACAGGAACCTAACCTTGCGAATAACTCCAGAAAATAACCACATGGACTTTCCCACACAATTCCATCCCCCGTTCCACTACTTAAGGTAGAAATTTACATGTCCGGGTAACAAGAAAGGGGTTCCGTCACGATAAAACCCTGCTCTTTGGGAAAAAGACGTTCAATGGCGGGACTTCATCCATCTCCAGCCCACTTACCCCTTGCGAGCGCGGGAAGTAAGAGAACACCGAGATGGCAAAACCCCTAAACTACTACTTCATAGGGGGAATCGTGGGAGAAACATAGACAGGGGGACAGATGAACAGTCCTCTTCCATTTAACTACTTACTTCTCCTGCCAGACCTCTATAGGTGAGAGAAAGGCTCCCTCCGAGTGCCTTTGGTGTAGGGTCGTAAAATCGTAAGACGGATGCAGTGGGGACAAGGGGAGGGAGTGGAGGCAGAAATATTCCAAGGACGGTGGGTGGGAGACGATGGACTAGTAAAGAGAAATCAGATGGAGGCGGGGCCCTGCGGAGAGTTTGAGTAACAGACGGAAAAGACAAGAATGATTAAGGGGCGATCCGAAGTGGAAAGGGAGGGGGAAGAGGCAGGGGAAACGGAGGAGAAAATGGAGAGAAAGATGAGGATGGAAAAATTGGGAGGAAAAAAGAGAGGAGGATGGGGTGTCCAGATGCCCCAACAAACCGGAGTTTGTCCCGGATTTTGTCACATACTACGGTGTCCCGGAAATATATGCCCACACCCTGGACCGGCCACCATAGATTACAGGGATGGGAGTACAAGTATTAAATCTAGAACGTTCTGGTTATGCGCTGGAAAATCCAGAGATGAACGGACGAGATAAATGTAAATGTGACTTGGATTCGAGCTTAGTTATTTTACTTTCCAAACGAATTTTATAAAGTTAACTTGGTTCGATTTCAAGTAACTTAGAGACTAATTACTGAGAGAATATGGATATACGAGTCTATGAAAAATTTAATGAGAAAGGACAGAAAGAAGAATATTATTGATAAATAAATAGACGCTGCATAAAAAAATGACTGTGTCGGAACAAGTCAAATCGAGGATTCCGTTCAGAAAAAAAGGTATTTCACAAACATAGCATAAATGCGATAAATTCATTGACACACTCATCTTCGATAAGGTAAAATTAAAATTAACAGAATATTATTTATCAAATTAAAGAATATTATGTAAAAATAAATAGACGCTGCATAAAAAATGACTGGGTCGGAACAAGTCAAATCGAGGATTCCGTTCATAAAAAAAGGTATTTCACAAGCCTAACATAAATGCGATAGTACATTGACACACTTATCTTCGGCAAGGTAAAATTAAAATTAACGCATTGAACTGAATCAACCGAAATTGTCTCCGCGCTCTCTGAAGTAAACGCCTTTTCTATCCACAATCCTCTCCTCAACCTTCCATTAAACTCCTTGCTAAATTACAATACTGAATGCTTTCGATTTAAATTCCTTTGACAAATGGAGTTTTTTGTGGAATAAGGTAGTAAATAAAAATGTTGTGCATAGTGCGAAACCCTTTTTAATGTGCAGATTAATAAGAGGTGACAATATAGCGAGGATAATATAAGATATAAAGTATAATAAGGAATATATAAGGTATAAAATAATTTATAACATATAAATATTAAATAAGGCATCTAATGCGTGGAGCTGTAAAGACGGTTGGAATGAGCTACAATCAAGACTTCATAACCCAAATTATATCGGAAGCGGCGATCATAGTTTAAAAATAAAGGAACGTGAACAGAAATCCGATTTGGCAGAGTACTCCTTCATTAATAGAGGTATAAGAGATTGGAATGCTTTACCTGTTCTCATTCCAATGCCGAAAAATTCCAAACAATTTAAAAAGAAAATCCGTAGTAATAGCTTATAAATCCTTTGTATATATTCAGCAATGGTTTTAACTATATCCTGTTTACTGGTTACGTATATCATCTCTTGTCTATTGTTGTAATATTATAGATAATATTGTAACTTTTAGTTTTATAAGTTTTTAATTACATTATTGTACATAGTAATTACTTGTATGCTTTAATTGTATGAATTTAATTGTAAATTATATAATATACTGCCTTATCTAGGGTTTTGGGGGTTTTCCTCTCAACTAGGGTGAATACCAGGCAGGATAATGTATTTCCTTTCCTAAGAAAAGATGACTACCACCTGACCTAGAGCCTACTTGTAGTCCTTTCAATTAAATAAATAAACAATGGCTTACGAAACTAATTCCAAAACATACAAATACATTATATGTAAATATGCCATTAAACCGAAAATACATTTTTCCGCTACAATTAGATTAGGAAGAAACGAGGGAGTAATCAGAAGGTCGATGATAAGGTAATTGAGCGAAAGAAGTTGAACGAGAAACGCGGGGTATGTGTGAGATAAGGAATGAAAAGGGATAAAGCGTGAAGAGAATGTAAGGCGGAGAGACAGGTGGAAAAGAGGGCAGTAAAAACAAGCGACGGAAGAGGTAAAGGGTCGATAGCGACACAAAAATGTATTATGTAAATTTGGAACCCTTCAAAGCCCACTGCGTGTAGATATTTATTCAAATATGCAAATCGACGTGTGAGATTTTGATTACCACTGGAAATGAAAAACAAATAGGTTGCTAACAAAGTACACTTGTGTAGAAGCAAACCATTGAGTATGGAGAAAAAGAGAGATGTTTAACTTCAAAACCATCCTCTGCCGTTGAAATCACTGGAGGTATCACTTTGCGAAAATTAATTAGGAAACTTCTCAATTGTCATTAGAGTGATGTAAATTGTTTATGGATAAAATAGAAAAGAAAAATTATTAACGCTAAATGTTACCTGTTGTATCTTCTTTATTACAAAATTGAAAATTATTATTAATTATATAAAATTAATTCATGAGATTAATTATAAATATTTGAAGCTGTATCATATTCATCAGCATTTATTAGTTTTGTTCTGTATTATTTGGATAATAATGTAAACGTGATGATGTGAAAATAATGGAGTGACATTTTAGCCCGAATAGAAGCATAGTAAACTGTGAAATACTTAGCTTTTGTGATTAGAGGATGTACGTGGAGTACATGTTTTGATGGGGTTACCGGAGAGACGTCTGTAAATTACCTAGGTCTGGTTGTATTTCTGTGGTGTTCGAATACTGTCCGTGGGTATTGATTTTATTTTTGGAATATTTGTTAGTGTGTAACGTCTAGCGTGAGCGATTAAGTTATTAAGACAGTTTTATCATAGACAAAGGCTGCCACCAAAATAAATTCTACTTGAAGCATACATAATAAATAAATAAATAAGATATCATGAATTTCAGTTTTTAGCTAAAAAACGTATTTTTTCTAGGCTTACTATTCAAATAAATTTCTTTAAAATACGTAACTTTCTCTAGAATATGTACAAATAACCCTAGTAAAACATTAATCGTTCCATTTATAGAAGATGAAGCAACGTGTGTCCACATTCAAGGTGAAGCGGCAATTTAGCAAAGGCGTAGTTACCCCGTAATCACCTCATTAGAAATGGGTGGCAGAAATTCATTTCGAATTTTCCCTCGCTGCATGTTCCGCTCAGCCAACAGACATAAAACGGAGTAATAGCATTAAAGAAACAAAGAGCTTGTACAAACAGAGGTGCGCGGGAAACTTACGCCTCCCATAACGAAGAAATACGCGCCTCGAAGTTTCTTCAATTTAAACCCTTTCGCGATATTCTTTACTGCCCTTGTTCTTACGAGTCGAGGCCATGTAAATGAGCCTTCCTACGCCTGAATTTACACAATGATCGCCCCGTAACCACGCTCCTTACGCTGCTAAACGTTCCCGTTGCATAAGTTTACATAAAAACTCACTTTCGCGCCCATTGAGGGCCGTGTTCAACACCCGCGAGCGCATACCGAGCGGCGGGGGGAAATATTTCGCGGCGCAGACACCACCGAGACAATTCCGTAATTTTATATCGTGGCATCCCCGCGTTATGTGCACCCTTGTCCGTAAAAAAAGCGAGACGGCGAAATGGCGTTCTTCCAAGCGGGGCGGCAATTGCAGCAGGTAGCGCAGAGAGAGGTGGCGGCAATGGGTTTCGAGTTGGAGGAGGTTAGGGGCGGAGGAGATCTCGGAGAAGAAAGGTTGGGAGTGGCTCGGAGTAGACACAGGAAATCCATAGGGAAAATGGGAGAGATAGGGGCTTTAAAAGTGAATGTGGATGAAAAATGGTGTGGATGAGGGGAGTGTGTGGGCGGTGGGGACATCTGCCTTCCAAATGTGCGTGTCGTGCGTAGACTAGCGTAGACGCGAGGGGTGGACCCGCCCCTACTCGCTACTTTTTCTTCTGCTCTCCACGCCTCGCTTCGCTCTCCCTTTCTTATTCGACGAGTTCCCCGCCGAGTGATGCTTCGACGTAATCCAAGTTACTCGCCACCTCGCTCGATTCCGTGCTTCAAACTAACTGGTTTGGGTTACCCCGAATGCAGATTTACAGGGAATATCTCTGAGGGCATGCCTGTTATATAGGGTTGTAACAGAAACTCGTCATGCAGATATCAGTTAGAGCTATAGGGAATTTTCTCGAAAACGAATTCTTCGGAAGGAAATTCTTCGAAAATATATATAAGCATAGGAACACAATTAAAACCGTCTGGCGTGTTTAAAAAAATTATGAAAAATTAAGGTTTTCCACATTTTTTTGCTAACTTCGATGGCATTGCGCGACCGGAAGACAAATTTATAAAAAAATAATTATTAGTAATTTTTTTACGTCTATACCAATCGCAACTTTTCCGCACTATAGCGATCTGAAATTAAAAAAAAGTTTTTTTCGAACCACCCTAATAAACCCAATCTATCCTCGAAAATTTACTGAATAGATTTCAACTCCGAATCAGTTCCTTTAATATTAATTTAGGATAGCTTCAGATTCATTAGAATGGTTTTTGTTTCGAGCAGTTTGCTATCCGAAAAATTCGTTTTCGAATAATTTGCATGCTTCCTAGATATCTATCTTTATCTCATAAAGAGAAAGCAATCAAAAAAGGAAATGTGGATTTTAAATATCTATATCAAGTACTGGAAAAATCTCCACTGCAAGAAAAGATTTTCAAGAAGAAGAATTTGTAGATTGTGAAGTACCAACAAAACTTACTGACAATACTTATATTACTGACGATTACTGATACTACATACAAATCGCTATAATTTTAATCGAAATAATTTGATTTCAGGAACCTTGAAAAAAAAACACTAACAAAAACAGAAACGGAAAAGCATATAATAGAGTAGACGAGTATTACACAAAATGACATTCAAAACTGAATAATACGCAAAAAAATAATAAAAAATATGGTAAAATTATTAAAAACAATAAATTCACTGACATGTATAGTTTATTTCATTCAGGAAAATTTCAAACCTACTAGAATGATCGTAACAGACATTATATAGTTCATAGAGTAAACATCTGAAGAGTCTGTCTGTAGAGAAGCAACTCAGAGATTGGTATGATAACATAAACCCGCCAAGATCAACTACCAACAGCTCCAAAAAGGCAACGAAGCTCCATATCCAAGATGAGGGGCAAGGTAGTTTGAATGGTTCGCCCTCCATCTACGCTTACCAAATTACTGAACCAGAATTCTAAGTGGGTAAGACCATGTAATTGCAGTACAATGGCATTATTAATAACAATTTATACAGGATTGAATTAGTACTGATAAAAATGAATTCCAATTATCAGCATCATTTATACCTCAGTAGCTCATGTAATCACAGCCATACACAAGCCTGGAACAAAAATAATGAGATATGCTTCTTAATCCAGAAGTGAAGTGCAAATCAAAAATTTTACATTCATCAAGATAGGGCAGCAGAAAAAAATGCAAGAAGGAACTCTTGGCTTAAAATTCAGTTCAAATTTGAATTTTAATTTGGATATTGGTATATTATTATTAAATTATTAATATAGATAACCGGTGTATAGAATTCTATGTATACGGGTACAGTAATTTTATAATAAATTTCTTCATCTTAGCACCCCATTTTATTTATTTATTTATTTACATCAAGATTTCACCCACAGAAAGTAAACCAATTTGCAGTGAAATATAAACAAATAATTGATATAAATAGAGACAAAAAAATCATAACATAACATAAGATATAAGAAACAGTACATAAAAATTTTATGGCATGGAAAACTTTTCTGGAGATGAAGAAATAAAACTTTTTAATTGATAATCACGAAAGGTTGCTGAGACGAAAGAAATTGCAGTATTGATTGTTACTTTTTATTCTTAAAGGCACAATATAACATGATTAATGAAATAAGGAATACATGCAATTCTGGTTGTATTCCCCCATAAATTTAGACAGTGATGTAACATTAAATCATAAGTAACCTGACTTATCACACCCTATAGGCATTATTTGCCACCCCTAATGCCTCATACAACAACTGAAATCTTAATTTAGTTTTGGTGAAAAATCTTGCAAAAATATTTGCATCCTCGGCAAGGTTTTCCTTTCCCAACGGTTATTTCCAGTCGCCTAGGCTTCGATTGATGTCTTTGATTTATTTCCTCGGGGGCCTTTGTTTGTTCTATCAAAAGAATATTTAGTCTAAGAGAAGGTTACGTTCCGACAAGTGGTTGCGTTTTACGCCACTGTTGAGCAGATGCCTCGCAACACGGCCTCGAGACATGGGGTTGAGGAACCTTTCCGAGGACGCTCCAACGTAAACAAGGTCTCCTCGCAACTTCTTTCAGGTTCTTCCGCTCGTAAAACCGTACAAATTTAAGCTTTTTACTATGGCACCAATACACAAGTTAGGTCTCTTTCTTTCAGCCGTGTACTAGCATATGAATGAAGTTCGTATTAGTCACATTTCTATCGAAAATTTTTAATGTTGATAGATTTGAATTTTAAAATCCTTTAAAAAAATATATATATTCAGAATCACGACTGCCACTTAGCCTAATTCTTAGCGTGTCCGCCTTTGATGGGGGCGATCCTGGGTACAATCTCGTTGGTAGCCCAATTCTCTCAATACGGGTTAGCGATACATAATAATAATGATAATAAAAGGACTTTATTAGGGCGAGATTGAGACTAGGAAGTCTCTTCTTACATCTAACCCTTCGTCGTATGAGAAATGAACGGAAATAGATAGCTTGCAAAAGTAGTACAAAGAAGAAAAATACTATGCGGATTAAAACACCCAAGCTAAGAACTTAGGAAAAATTTCCACTACAGAAAAACACTCACTAGAAGGGGAGTGTGAAAAACCTGCGAAGAATACAGATAGATAGCTAAATTTGATAATGATAGTAGGTTAAAAGAGTTGTAAAAGATTAGAAGAAATATTGATAGAGGTATACAAAAAAGAATAAACAATTGTGACATATTTACATAAAAATCAGTATCTCACCAATAAAAACTAATTGCAAGATGAGTTTCAAATGTAACAACAGGAAAAGTATCAATAGCAATAAAAATTTAAATTAAATACATGAAAATAACACAATAGAGGAACAGAATATTCACTAGATTAGTCTAACATTGTCAGTTATTACCCTTAAATTAGCATGAACAGGATTTCACGTAGGGCTTATGGACAAAACAATAGTGTCTAACCGAATTAATATTCGTTTCACCAATTATCACAGTAAACATTATCCAACCCTTTAAGTGATGGGACTAGGAGGGGTAAGAAAACCAGTATCCTTAGCAGTACGCGAGTGGGTGGTGTCTTGCTAGGTACTACAAACATCTGTAGATTTAGATTTATACTCCGCAAGCCACAAGTGGCGTATGGCAGGTAGTGTAGTGCATAATAATACCATAGCATAGCATAATAACTACCTAATCTATCACATTAGCCTCTCTTAAAGCATAGGGAAAGAACGACCAAAACTGATTATCTGTTTTTGCGATTAGTTCCTTGTAGCGTTTTTCGATGCCTCTCGGAGATCGCGTTAGTTCTTTAGTGGAGCTCAAATTTCATTTGCTTCGTCTAAAATTTCTAAACCGATGAATTTTTCATAGAGCTACCGTCGACAATCAGATCTTCTCACCTGGAGCAAATTTCAACCGAGAAACTATCACAGCCGTAACAACTATTTGTAGATCCAGAAATTCTATGAAAATGTTATAAGACACTTTCTACAACATGTCTCACACGAAAGAACTCTACAGATAATTCTAAAAACTAATAAATTTTTATTTGTGGAGATATAACGGCGAAACATGAGGTTAAGAATGGAATTTTGTAGACAGGAAATTCTATGCAACATTCAGTTTCGGCCTTACTGAAATCAAGGCGACGAATCCAAGTGACGACGGTGAAATTGGGTGTACCAGTTTTCCCCTAATGGAGCTTTGAGCTTGAAAGTTGATAGGGAAGCAAAAATGTAATAAAAACTCATAAAATTTTAAAATATATTCATGAAATAATCTTAAATTCCCAGGGATATGAAGAGAGCCCTAATACTGGGAGAATTTGAATGAATCGCCAATTGAACTGCATACGCAGTTTTACTTGACGCAAAAAATCAAATAAATATCGTAGCTGAAAGATTAAATTTTATTATTGTCCATAGAATTTAATATTTCATTCTATTTTTAAATAATTTTTTATTGTAAACTGATGTTGTTGATAATTACAGCAATCATTATATGTTTGATTTAATATGACGACTAAAGAAGATAAACGTGACTTCATCAATTTGATATTTTCCTGTATTCATTTTGATTCGTTCTTAGGATGTGTAATATTTTATTATGTTTTCCTGTTTCAAGGTAAACTTTTGTGCAAAGTGCTGTATGTAAATATTGCAGAATGTGTTCTGAAATAATCTTTCAGCGAAATGAAAATTCTGAGATAGACTTTAGATTTCGTAATTTCACTTCAAGATCTACACGTGTATGAACTCTTCCGCCTCTTTTTCCTCATATGCATAAAAACTTGAGAAATCCGCGAAAATGAATGTAAATCGGCGAAAGTTAAGGGAAAGTAGCGATCCATGATATTTGGAGTTGACGATGCACGACTGACTGGTGCTGAAATGCGGATTCAGGTGACGATTGATTCCTCGGACAATGCAAAGCTTTTTGCAGCGCGTCGGAAAACACGGGTTTCACGAACGCGCAAGAAATTAAAGCGTATTTGTCGGCAGTAAAAGGAAAACCGGAGCAGACGGGAGACTCTCTCTCGAAGTTTTTGAAAAAGCTTCGGGAAAAACTCGAAACCAAACAGCGCGACGAAAATTAGTGAAGTTTCTTTCATGAATAAAAAATCTAGTAGGAAATTCGAAGATGAGATAAAATATGTACAGTGACAAGCTTATCTCGCCCAAATAAAGACGATTTATTATTATTGTTATTATTTCATTTTAGGGAAGCTTTGTTGGGCAGAGCAACTGGTGGTTCCGACTTCGAGAAACACTAACTCGCCGGCAAGAAATAACAATCTTGGTATGCGAGGCTTTAATTTCATTCCCATGTCATTTTACTCAATTGAACACACAATAGTAAACGTCCATTTCCGCTGTCGTCCGTTTCCTTCCAAAATTCATCTAATTTCAAATAATCAACAACTTTAAAATTCATTTTCGATGATCTTTTCAGAGTCCCCATAGGTAGTCGCCGCGCCTCCTAACATTTCAACAGACAAACAAGTATAATATTTGATATTTGAAAAAGATATTTGAACAAGAAAAATGTATAAATTGAATATTAGTAAGCGATATTTGGTGGAACTTCATGACTTAATAACCAGAAAACTTTAAAACATATGTAAAATTCCATAAATAAACATATATAAAACTTTTTAACTCAAGTTTTATATATGTTTATTTGTGTAATTGTACATACTTTTCATAGTTTTCTGTTTATTAAGACAATTGTGACATTTGATAAGACCAAATTTTATCAGTAAAGGAGAAAATTATTACAGTCATCAACCTTTCCATAGAAGAACCCAGGCCAATTTGCACGCGTATTGAGAAAGTATGAAGGCTTCTTTAAACGTTGAAAGAATGGATGATGAACGATATTGACTGCGGATTTGTTTAACTTGGAATTTCTACTATCAGCATATCATTGTATTGTGTAAGTTATGATCAAGCGAGTGCGTAAAATCTTTTAGTTGCATAGAAATCTCTGTATTACTCTGGTGCTAGAAAGAATAGATAAATATTACAGATGGGGAACTCTTAAAAGCATGAACTTAAATATAGTTAATGGACATAAAATAAACAAAATAAATTACCCCGGAGGGTAATTGCGATACTGTATGTGGATAAGATGGATTTGTACAACTGAGAATTTCTACAATCAACCATTATCAATCTCTATATAGCATAAGTCACGATCAAGTAAATGTCTTAAATAATTTAGTTGCGTAGAAATATCTGTATTACTCTGGTGCAAAACAGAATAGATAAATATTACAGATTGGGGAACTCTTAAGACCACAAACTAACACCGTGGAGGGTAATAGCGATATTGTAGATGGAAGGATAGGCATGAGAAGCGAGCTGTAGACCATGAAGAATAGATTCAAAGTAGGAAAGAGATTTGGGATTTAGAATCCGAACATGGAATGAGTGAACGTGACAGACAATGGGGCATTCATAATGGCAGGCGCGGCGATGGAAAAATTGTTCTTTGGAGCTGTTAAGAGGCAATGAAAGTGGGCGTGTTACATTTGGAGTTGGAATGTTAAATGGAGTATTAGATGGTGAGATACCGGAAAAAAATACAGGTCAGGAGATAAATGGGTTTTTGGGGGACGTTACCAGTAGGTTGAAGGAAGAAGTGATTCTGGATTTCGAGACAATGTCCGCGTGAATGGTGGAAACATACTTCCATTCTCGAACATTAAAAGTGCGAAAAGGCAAATGCGAGAAGACAATGGAAGCTGAAACTTGTAGGTCTATCTAATTTTCACGATGGGACTAAAAATCCGGTAGAGGACGAAAATAGGAAGGAAAAAGGTTTTTTAAATCGCTTCCTGTTTTCATGTTTATGAGGAAATTTACCTAACCTCGCTATCAACTCAAGCATCGTTTCATTAAAATGTCCCCTAACCTTGGTATTTACGTCATTATTGAAAATTAGGAGTGCCACTGTTATACATTTTTGATTCCAAGACCAGGATTTACTTAAGGAACTGTTCCTGTGAGGTAAGAAGTGTCGTCTTTTTAAATAAGCAAAGTTATATCTTGAAATACTACGGAGGCCATTTTTTTAAGTAAGTCAGTAAAGTAAATTTATAGCATCTTGCAAGGGATACAAACAACATGAAAAAAATTAATATTAAGATGGAAATAGGTACCCCATAGGTATAACCTGTTTCGGGGTTATCATAAAACTCAATATAAACACTGGTGCAGATGCAATAATTAACTTACAATAAAACATAAAAAATGGAAGTGGTTTTAGAGAAAAGGAAAAAAAATGTGTGTTCTTTGCACTAGTTCTTAAAAAAGATATACCTGTAAAGTTTACAAAATATACTAGATACATATTTATAACAATAATAAATAATAATGTCTATTTCTGTCAAGTAGTATAATTATAACTACCAAAATTATATTTTTTTCAATCTATCGATATTTTCATTTAACCAAGACTTGGCCAACTGTAGAAACTTATGACAACGTTTCTCATTTTTTATTACTTCAGGCAAGAAATTAAAAATCTTTATGTACAAACCGTTGAATTAATTTTAAAGATTCAAAATAGTTGTTTCCCTGCGAGAGACTGACATTGGAGAGCCAGCCCTGTTGCCAAGTTAAGGACAAATATCCGCGGCATGGATTTGTCCGTCACGTTCTTGCTAGTCAGTTAACTATTCAATTATATAAAAATGATCCAATATTCCTAATGTATAATATGTAAATTATAAGTGTTTATAAATGAATAAATATCTAATACATCTGTTCTATATATAAATTATAGTATCCTCCCTCTAGCTTAAGCGACACTAATTATAAATACCAAAAGCCCACGAGGTGGTGGATATGATATTATAAAGCTTCGATTACTGCTCGAGAGTCGACTTAGGGTCTAAGGACTAACGGGAAATATTATCAAACTTGATGACAAAATTAAAACTGAAATATGACAAAGGATCATATTTCTCTTTCAGTGAGGCATGAAAATAGTACTACATTAAAATATTATTGTGAGATGGTTATATTGATCCTAATGTTAAACCTAAATTCCCGAGTTCGAGTCCCGGCCAGTCAGATTTTTCTGATTACGGAATAGTTGTGTGTGTTCTTGCTTGTTATTGTTTACGTCGACTGATGTAATTGTCCATAAATGGATGTTTGTGGGTCACGGTTAGTAAATATTGTATTTCGAAAAATCATGTAAACGTCCTTATTACTTTTCTTGTTACAATCACATAGAAGCAAAGTATAGGTGGTTCATGAAGAGTCGAGAAATCACAAACGTTAGAGGAACCCAGATTTTATGAGGGTAAACATTTCCTAATTCATTAGTCGAATGAGTCTTATTTGCACTTGGATGTACAATTTACGTTTTCCAAATATTTTACAAACCAAACTTGGTTTTGGCAGATGCTCAATCGACTTCTGAATTGATTCTGTAGCAGCATGGTAAAATGACAGGAAACGAGGAATCCACGAAATTTCACGAGCTCTCATTGGAACACTGAATAGTAACACAATGAGGAACAGTAAAGTTAATTAATTAGTTATTGATTGGTGAACAGGAGAGGACTTGATTATGAAAAAATCTGATTTTTCTATAAAATAATTGTATTTTGTTTGGTATGCCATGGATGTTATCAACAGGAATTCCTCTTTAATTATATCCACGCTGATTCCAAGTCAGTTTCTGATTTTTAAGTTGCAATTTAATTAATCCAATGTCCATAAACTCTTCCAGGACCTACAGTTCATGCCTGTGATGGTATACCATACCTAATGAGATGTGAATTATGCTGTTAATTTATATTCTTTCTTCTCACACCTCACTAAAGGCTTTGAAACTTTTGATGGATAAGGTCACTGTGTCGTCTCTAGGGTTACAGTTAAATTCTTTCTCCGGAAGCAAAGTCCCAAAGAAAATAATCCCACGGTAAAAATGCAGCATCCAACTTAGCCAAACATTCATAGGGGTCCATAGCTTTCAATTGCGAATCAGCTCCGTTGATATATATTTTGGATAACTTCAGATTCATTAGAGTGATCAATTTTGGAAGAGTCTGTATGCTCCCGTATTAACGAGTACTTTTTTCACCTTTTCACTCAACAAAGCAAAGGGAAATTACCCACTCCTCATCTTTCCTAAGGAGTCTAATTCACAATCCACAACTCTTGGTAGATGACGGTGGAGGGTTGTAGGTTCGCACCAGTTAGAGACTCCAATAGACCTCAGCGGAAGGCATGTTGTCCGACGTCGAAAAGTTTCCTCCAAAGCGATTTATGCAAGAGATTCCCCAAGGATTTTCCATCCTAGAGTTATTTTATGAGAAAAAACTAGGAAATATAGAAACAGTTTCCAAAGTGAAAATTGAGGTTAAAAGAACACTGCTATTTAATGATTAATACGATTGGAAATATATTTCAAATTCAATGCTTGCATAAAGGACGCCACCAGTTAAAGGTGACAACGAGCTCCACGTCGAGTACTTTACTTTTAAGATTATGACAATCATTTTATATGCATGATGTATTATTTAGTTGCATTTATTCTATCTTTTTTTCTATATTGTAATTAACCTGTGGTAAATATTTTTAATGGAAAAATTAAATATATATTGTATAGTTTATATTTCACATCTTCACTTCTAATTTTATGTATTTTGTATTCTTTATAAATTCTGTGTAAAAATGAATTAATAAAAAATGCGTACCGAATGTAATTAGTTCATTGAATAAATATATCGGATTAATGAATCTAGAATAGAGGAAATATATTGTTCGAGGAATTAGTTCTTAATTTTCTCCATTTACAATATATATTTAATAATCATGCGCAACTTACGGCGTATATATAGTTACTCCATCGCCATCTTTATGCTAGACCATGGAGATGAAAGAATTCTCATTACAAAGGTATGGATTTCCTTCCTCTATCCATTCGGCACGGGGACACGGACTTCCCATTCGCATACCCTCACGTCCGCATCTTAAAATTCGTACACGCCAAATAGCGATGAAAAAACTTAGTAAGTTTAGGAGAGGCATCAACCGAAGGACCGATTTTACATGATAATAGCAATAGGCCTATTGTGCACCTCACGATCGGCAGGCAAAGATCCTCTCCCTCCTTCCTATGAAGGGCGAGAGGAAATTAAAAAGACTCTTGACGTCAACGTTCGGATTCAAACTCCGTTTTATTTACGAATCGACTTGATTCATCGCGAGCTGCTTCACAACGCACCGGAGATGACTTTTAGGCTACCTATTGTCTTGGAGAATTATCTAAGCGGGCGAATATTTATACCGGCTAACCCGCCCACTCTCTCCGCTCCCTTTGTGGATGGAAGAGATACTTCGGCGGACCGAGTGGGCTCTCCGAATGAGATACCGAGGCAAAATGCGGGGAGAGTTAGTAAATTAGTCGTGTAAACGGCTGAATATAATTGGTGTTGCTCCCTAACGCGAAGGAAGGAATAAATTACGCGACCGGTGCTTAACGCCGGGGGTATTTATAAAAATTTATTAATATGGTAAACGTTTGCAAAATTATGCGCGGAGGCAGTTTGCATATCTACGCGTCTCTAAGAATCTACACGCTTATGGACTATTATGTTGCCTGCCTCTTAAACTACTTTGGAATTTGCATAATGTGCAATTAGCGTTTGGAGTTTGACTGTTAAGTAGACGGATAGCGATTTGTTTATTTTTGCTGAATCAAATGGATCTAATTGCTGGAAAATTCTCCTCTTTTATTGCAATATTTTTTTAGATAATATGCAAGAGGTAATATTTTTGTGGAGTTGATAAATAACAGAATTAAAATTGGGGATCCATCTTGTAATTGTAATTTTTAAAATCGCTATGAATCAGTTAAGGAAGACTTATTAAGTATTTTCCGATGGAGAATAGCGTTAAATGAACCCAGCGGTACACGTTTAGTCCACCGCTACTCGAACGGATTTCACGATCTTGATAATGTAGATTCGCGATAATTATAAAAATATCAGTAATATTTAAAAATATATCTATTTCACATCGGAGCATGTCAAATCTGAGAGATTTTCAAGATGAGATCGGTTTGCAGCCAATCAAATTGATTCATCTATTGTAAGTAATCTCTAATAAGGTAAATGAATACTTTTCCAATCCACTCAAAGCAATTATTAATCGAATTAAACTACCGTATGTACCAAATTAATATTCGATGAAAAATGCGAGAATTTTTCTTGCATCTAAAATAAAAGTCGTTCCTAGATTTTATGAGTCCTAACATACATGTAGATAAGTATAGCGTATTATTGCAAATTGACCTACCCTTCTGAAAGTCAGAGTCTTGGCATGTATTTTGTTATCTAACCCATAGAAATCAAGAAGAACTAAATAAATAGAACTAGAGCGTATTGCCACACGTTATAGTTACTATCGGAAATTTTTCCTTAGCAACGGCTTATCGTTTCCATTTTCGTTCAACGTACTTTGTTCTTGCCTACTTTCTCATACCTAATTTTTTTCAAATGATTTATACGTTAATTCAGTCTTTGATAATAAATAACAGTCCACAAGTTAAAGTCAGCCTTAAATATGGACTAAAAATAGTCAATTATTTGGTAAATTATCAATCGATTTGAGTGTCATACGTACATGTACGACCTAAAGGTAGCGGTTATTTTCATCCCACGTGAGTTATTTAATGGCTCTCTTCTAACGACTATCTATGGATGTTACTTTTTAAGAGCTTCAGATCATGCCTTGAAACCTAACCATCGATAACTCTGGTTCCTTGAAAACGTTAAGGTTAGAAGCGGAATAGATTTCAGTGTTTTTGGAACTTCGATTTATTTGTGGAAAGCGCTCAAATTACCTTTGATTCCGCCGAGTGGTTATTTATATTATACATTTTCGGGCGACAGAAATTCACAAATTAAAGAAATTTAAGCTCCGTTAATGGAAATTTGAATTGCAAATTTCCAGCAGCTATCTCCGAAGAAGGAAGTTATTTATGAGCATAAGTCGTTCGTTCGTTTAGGAATAATTATTCGTGGAATGGCTAATGGCATAGGGTCGAGCTTCTGGCGTTAATCACCCAGATAAGATCTGCATAATTGGCTGCTTATGAAAGCTTATTCAAGCTATGTACATGTGTTATTCTCAATGAGGAGACTAATCAGGCGAACGTTTTACGAGCTTCTAAGACCTCCTGAGCTAATTATAGCAGATAAGATCTCGAAATGAAATTAGTGACGGGAGGTGAGTAATAGAAATCGACTGGTTAAGGTGGAGTGATTTTTTTGGATAAATGGGAAAATACCATTAAGTACTATCCCATTTGCGTAAGAGGGCGCGATTACTTATGTATTTGAACGATTGAGAACCGTAAAAATGAAGCCACTTCATCTTTTTTTACGAAGAAGCTGAAAAACGAAAAGAAAAACGAATTTAACTGCACACTTAGGCGTTCGCCACACAAGTAAAACCGGAAGCGAAACGTTTTGACGTGAGTGGGACTCATTTGTAATTCGTATTTGATCAAATAGAAACTCTGGATTATCCTCGAATTCCTATCATTGATTATACACAAAGTACAAGGTGATTTGACGTACTGAATAGTGAAAGGACCAAACAAAATGTAATTAAATAAATAATATAAAACTGAAATATCCAAAGATTATAACTCAGCGAGACCATGTTTTTGTTATGGAGTTACATCATTGTTAGGATCACAGCCTTCTCATCAAAACATTGTATACTTTAACTTAAGTTTAGAGGAAGGGCACAAAAGCTTACAAAGTAAAGTGGAAAGTTGTTTCACTCCCACATCCTTTAGTTTAAGTGTTTAAACACTTAATTTGAAGGATATTTACCTGAAGATGGTGCAACTACAGATCAAAACCATGGTCACGCTGAATAATTGATCGGTGGACTTTCTTTGAGTAATTATTTCATCAATTGGCGTTCAACTAAATATCGCACAATAAGACAAAAATGGAAATCATCTATATGTGAATTCAGGTATGTAATATCTCCGAAGAACATTAGACTACAATCCTAATTTTATTTAGAAATAGACAAGTTTTGGATTAACTGGCTGATTCTTACTGTCGACATGGAATATATACTAAGTGTCATCTGTTGCATGTAAATCAAATTTCTGGAATGTTTTGCTCTAATGTGAAAGGAAGGTGCAAAAGTTGCATCGATGTATAATACGTTTTATGACCCGAGACCACCCACGTAGGAGATGCCACTCAGCGTTACAATGGCCGTTAAAGAATATCTCGCATAACTCCTCACAGCAGATAAACGACGTGCTCTGCTCTTTTATTCCTTAGCTGGCTCGAGATTCGATTCTGCACGTCATCTTATCACCTGCAGCGTATGACGTAGTTCTTGACTTAACATCACTTTGTTTTTAGTTCCTAACTATATATTGCGGTGGAGTCTTCTTAAAAACATTTCTATCACAAAGTTCAGAGGCATGGACATTCGGTCAGGTCTTCGCTTATTATTATGATAATATATTGATGTTTTTTTGGAATTACAGCGATAATAATAAATAGCTTACAAGGGTGGTAGTACGAGAATAATTATACATCTTACACGTAGTCCATAGCGGCTCAAAATGAAAGAGATAAACATAAAACTCAAAAGAAGAAAATCTATTGATATTTATAAAAGACTGTACTTTGAGGTGAAAATAACACAAATTTAGGTAACACTCACAAGTTTATTAGGAGCTAATTTCATAAGAAAAGAAAGCCGAAAATAATTCGAAAAAATAATTTTCAATAGGCAGATTATAAGGCATTGCTACAGGACGATAAAGAGAAAATACAATAATGCTGAATTTTTCATAATATCAGCACATATAACGGATCGCATATTTTTTGGAAATATTAATACTTATTTGGAAATCTCATAACTGTTAGGTAAGATTTTTTAGTCGCCTCTCCTTCCCCATTATTTTCAAGAAGGAAGATCACAGTGTTGGTATCGGTTTTTTCTCTAACGGTGGTAAAAAAGAAGGCAGCTCAAAAAAAGAGACTGGATCATTTTACGAGTAGACGAGACGTGTACTGAATATGCTTATGATGTTAAACATAGTTATTCAACTGTAAAAAATAAATAAATGGAAGAAAATTCAAAGATTTGAAACTACAAATGCATTTCGATATAAGACAGTTCGTCAATGACTTACGATTGATGGCTCAATGAATATTATATACTTAACTGATCCATTTGCAGTACGGCAATCTTCTGAGGAACGCTTGAGATAAATTAGATCTTCTCATTTAAGTCAGCGAATAACTTATCTCGGACCCTTACATTTTGTAAAGATATGTACATATACGTCACTTCCAAAACATTTTCCCCTTTTAAAGTCGATTCTCAAGAGATTGAGGGTATTGGAAGTTTTGAAGTGTCTGAGACTCGAACCCTGATCCTCCACTCTCCGATAGGATTCTCAAACCAATCACTCAGTTGCGAAACAGTTTGACTCCAATATTTTTAAGCCCGTGATCAAATTCGGGCGCACGTTTAATAGTGCATAAGTGCTATCATCGTTTATTCTTTTCCTCAATCGCTCAATTCTTTCAATATGGTTGAAAAAGGCTTAAATTAACAAAATTATTACAGTCACAAATATTGCTGCTCGCAGTATCATTGAGAGCAACATAACAGTACACAAAATGGTAATAATAATAATAATTTTTATTCATACAATGACATTCATATGCATGCATAGGATAAGTCATCAATAAAAATACCGACACAATAAAGTCAAATTTACTTTAGAAACACATTACATAGAATTATAATGCACCATAGAGTTAATTCTTGATAACACATTTCATCTCTTTAGCATATTACAGGTTCCCCTCATTTTCAAATTCATCTACACTGTACTAATTTTTTGCTAGGAGAATTTTTTTAAATTGTTTACAGAATTGTACGTTTTCCATATATAATTCCATTTAAAAGGAATGGATCAGAAGATGCGATCAATTTCGAATTTTAAAACAATACCGTTCTTTGAAGTTGCATGCTGGGGAAAGTTAGGGAATTGCTGCCCTCTTGCGGTGGAAATAAAAAGATCGGCGGAAAGGCGCCGCTTGACGCGTGTAGTCGTCTTTGAGGGATTATGGGAACGTGTTCAGCATCGCTGCCGAAATGGCATCGCTTGTTGCATCCCGAGAAGCATCGCTTTGAGTGGCAGGCTATTTGCCAAGATGCTATCAAGCATCTCTTCAGAACGATTTGTTACATCTCACGAAACAGCTGGAGACGGGATGAATAACACAAGGAGAGCGAAAGCGCACCTTTTCAGGAGAACGAGACAGAGTAAACGCAAAGGGAAACCGCCTTTTAACAACCTCTTAACCATGTCGTCAAATCGAGAGGATCCTCCTTGTCTCTGTGTTCTCAACGAGTTGTAGCATTCTTCCGTTCCCTTAGTTACGGATGATGATGAGATGGCGCGACCTTTTACGAAATCGTAAACAACTTTCTCGGAGTACTAGGATGGATATTGAACTCGGCGAATACACCAAATCCAACGAAAAAAGGAAGGCAGCATAAAATTACAATTTTCGAACGAACTTGAGAATTGTCTCTCAGAGATACGGTATAGTTACATAATATGCAGCAAAACAAAATGGTAGATACAGTCGAAGTGAATTAATAGTCAAAGTTAAAATTTGGATTACAATTAAAGCCTTCAATCAGTAAAAAAATATTATTTCTTATTATAAAATTATGTATGATTAAGCTTATTATTTTAGGTAAAATGCACATTAGTTTTAAGTCAGTTTGATTTCTCTTTATGGTAATTAATATCGCTTTGTAGTTCAGATGCATCTCGATTTCTAGAGTCAACCTAACGGCCGATATTAAAAAAGCAAAGGGTTATGGGCCTTGTCCTGTAGGTCAGGTCAGTTATTTATTAATTATTTCACAAAAATTATTTTCGATTCCCCCGAGTTATATCATACTTGATAATAATATGTGTTATACCTGAAGGAATAGAGAAGAGCTTGGTAATTTCCAATATATTTGTACGATGATGGTGATGGCTTTGTAGCCGAAACAAGCCTTAATAATAAAAAATTGTTTGTAAATTACAAAGTTATTCTCTATTCTTAAATCACTAATTAATTGTATCAAGAATTCCGGCATAATATGATAGATTTAAGTTCTGAATTTTTATAAAAATGTGGGGAGTAAAATCATGATGGAAATCATATCTAGATAGAATCATTATTGCACTGAATTAGTGATCATTCCACCCGCCACACCGCCATTCGCGTAACAGACATCCTCTCATTCATCTCTATTCCTGGTCTTCTGGTCTGCCTCCACGCAATGACAGTTCTATCAAAATCGCACAGCTCTCCCCCTCTCCAATTTCAGATGCACTTCCTTCCCTCGATGGAGAGTATCTGATTTCGCAACGCACTATCCGTTGCGTCAGTCAATGCAACAGAAGGAATTCAAACAAGGAGACATGTGAAAACAAAAGGCTTCATTCATTTCATGCGATTTATCGCTTCCCCGCGTTTGAACCTCAAACCTCGTACGTTGATCCTCAATGAGGCGCTCAATCACTGCATCTCAACGCCCATTATGAGATTATCTTGTTTCGAGAACCATGAGATCTTCGACCTACCGAACCTTCCTTGCCCACGCATCTCTACTTGTCCTGCCGACTGCTTTGTGACAGAATCAACTTGGGTGGTACACGCGAACTATCACAATTTTCTCGAAGAGTAAGAAAATACCGTATTTACGGGTGTTTAATGCTTATCGTCGTATAACGCACTCTCTGGTTTTAAGAAGGAAATTTGATTTTAAGAACTAAAAATTCAAATAAAAGTCTTGGAATGGTCAATGGAAACGCACTCTGAAGAGCAGCTGCCTTCGAATACGAAGGCTGGTCAATAATTACAATTTGCTAACTAAATGGTGATCAATAAAGATTAAAATCTCTTTTTAAAAGTTCTTTTTGTAGAATCTGCTAACTCGGCCTCGAATTTGTGGTAGTTCTCCATAATAAAACTTGAGAAAAAGAAGAAGAACACTTATACCTTTACCACAGAATTTTATTCACTTAAGACCACGGTTTCGATCTATAATAAATCGTCTTTATTTGGGCGAGATTGAGACTTAAAAGTCTCTTCTTCCATCTAACCCATCGTCATCAATTATAAAATAAGAAGTAGAAATAATTAGAACAATTGACTATATTGACTATAAGATCATTCTCAGGTGACAGGAGTTTTATTTCAAGTTTTATTAGTTTCATTAGTTATTTTTTGTGACAAAGAATGGTTTCAGATGGTAGTATATTTGTGTCGTTTGTGCCACGCACAAGTCAAGCTATTAGAGTGTTAATACGTATACTGTATTAGTAGTAGTATTAAATCATCATTTTTTTATAATTGATTATTTTTTTTAACTTCGACATATTTATTTCTTATATTTTTATTAAATCACAATTTTGTGGGTTATATTTACATGTTTGTGCTACATAAATAAATAAATAAACATATAGGCATGTTAGGCCGTGCGTGTAAATACAGTGCCTACTTTAAAGTTCTTACAATTAAACTGCATATCTGTCAGTACAATGTTCACCCAAGAGGACAGTTACGACCTCAGACCCTCCACTATCAACTACCAAAAGCTCTAGGGAGGAAATGAGGCCTACTAGGCAAGATGAGGAGTGAGGTAGTTTTGGCCTCGCTTTCCTCTCCGAGCCAAAATGATGATGGAATCGATCCAGGATGTTATAACCATAAATTGTGCACGTAGATGATGCAAGAGAGCATTGTTAATGCCACGTTTTATAGCATTCTATAATAAGATGAATTCAGAATTGCTCACTCCTCATTAGCTTTTATATTGCCACATAAGAGTGAGATAAAAGCAAAAGAAAATCAATTCTCTATGCTGCACCAACATAGATATGAAAAATATTTCATCGATTAAGATTAAAATATTTCATCGATTTAGATGCCAAACTGCACATATGCCGGATGATTACGAGGTCAAATAAATTCAACTGATGAAATAGACTTAGGGAGAAAATTATCTTCAAAATGGAAATTATTTGTGCGTAACTGATAATTCACATCTTGGAGACGAGTCGCATCGCTGGGACTGTTAGCAAAATATGTTTCAGTTCATTACCACGAGGAAATTCCCACAATGGAACGGGACCTCTATTTATATTTCGGGGATACATACTAATTAGCAATGGTGTTCTTCGTTGACGACTGACAGTTATCCACGCTATGCTAATGAAGGCCCCTATTCTGAATGACAGGATCGGCAAGCATGGGCGGAGACTCCAAGAGAATACAGCGCTTCTAATGCATTGTGCTACGAACTCGGAAAATGTATGATTCATTCTGGAAAATAAATGAGTATTCCATGAAAGAAGCTGCAGATTTTTTTGCTGTATATGTGTTTCCAGTTCTAACTATATCATCTTGGAATCTTAGGAATGAAATACCCGCAGGGACGGATCTAGAAAAAAATTTGGGGGGGGGGGTCCGATCGAAAAATTTAAAAATAAAAGATATTTCGGCTTTCACAACACGTGACGTTAGAATTGAGTTAGACAAACTCGAATTTTTTGCTAGTGATTGCTTATTAAATTGTGTGTTTATTTGCGTTATTTGAGTTCCATTTTCGAAAAATAGGCACAAGAATAAAAATCCGGAGACTGTCTTCTACGGTCGAAGGACCGTAGGCTGTACGGGTATTGAGATTTGAGGGAGTCTGACATTTCGGGGGGGGGGGGGTCCGGACCCCCAGAACCACCCCCCTGGATCCGTCCCTGAATACCCGAGTGCCTTTCTCTGGAATACAGCATTATTAATGCTCTAGAAACGTAGAGTGTACGGTAACCCAATTTGTAAAAGAGCTTTCAATCGGAATATTTCGGGAAATATAAAAAGAAGACGACACGACGAAGAAAACACAAGGTGAAAAAATCTGATGTGGCCAGCACATGACTTTCTCCATGTATAAGATGTAAATATTTATCTACGACAGTAATTTCGAACTCTATATTCAATCTAAACTTGGAAGATGAGTGATTAATTTATATATTATTATCTTTTACGTCACAAACATTATAAATAATGTTTTTCGGGACATGCTCGATGAAAAACGATGAAATTGGTATTTCGCCCATAGAGCCCATAGCACCCACAAAGTACATAATCAGCAACTTCCGGTTTATCAGTATTTCATGAATAACTCCTAAACAGTCAGTGATAAAAAAATATGTTTCATACAAAAGTTATAGTAAATTACTTTTACTAAAACATTTATAAATAATAGTATATACCTAAATATCATGTTTATGGAGATATTTTGAAAACCGGAAATGAGCTTTGAAGAATGAAGCTCGACTTCCGGTTAACCGATTTATTCCAAAAACTAATCAACTCTGACAGCACACACCACAGTACTATATGTAAAGTTTGGTATTGATACGACTAATATTTTTCACGTTAGAGCGCCCAATATCACACACACACACATACAGACACACACACACAGACATCATTCCAAAAATGGTCAAAACGTGTTCTAGGGACCCCAAAACATGTATTTCCGTTGAAATCTCGAAGTCGAATTTTTTCATGAAAACAATACTTTCTCTATACTTCGTATATGGAGAAAGTAAAAATAAAATACAACGAACTGTTGTAGCAACGAGTAAATATCGATTGTTTCAATAATCTATGATTAGTCTTTCTCTTGTGATATAGACGAAAGTACTTCTGTGATTCGATAATAATGATAAATACTAAAGCATTAGAATCATTATAGAATGATTTTATGGAAAGGTCTTATCATACCGAAAACATAATGTAACCTGACATTTTCTGATTGTCGCTGCCGTATTTCAGCAGTTCTTTACTACCAAAATGTATTCAACTGCATTTAATCAACTAACTTTATGAACACATTTTTTATTGTTTGAATAGAATATATTTACCATAAATTTAATTCAATGTAACTTGGTGAATCTCCACAGAGAAGATAATAAATAAATAAAAATATTTTGTAGTCTCCACTCTTAGCCTTAGTGTAGAAGCACTATTAAGAGGTTTCTCTTCTATTTGAAAGACATTAATAGCGTGGAACGCTATTAAACCTTTTAATCCGTATGTACAAAGTATTTACAATTATTCTCTATATTTTTGTTAAAAATTTTTCATCATGTCAACGACAATGAAACCTAAATCATAATAAAATATAATTTGAGTTTCACTGTCAAACAAAATAAGTGTTAATAATCAATGTGTTAATTGTCATTTCACATCCCGCCAACAGCGGTGGAATAATTATACTAATCATACAATAGAAGAAATAGCAAGATTCACAAAATAAGCAAAAGATCTATTCGAAGGAAGCAGCGAAGTTAATGAGGATATTAGGAAAGTAGTTAGTTGTTTCTTAAGAATAGTAACTTTGCATTTAATTTCATATAAGAACGAACTTAGCACCTCATAACTCTGGCGTCATTTTCAGTGCGTTCAAAGTTACGACTGGGGAAAAAAACCCTCGGCGTCCACGAAGAAACCGTGATCCGCTTGCTCATTCATTCGGCGAATAAGCTCGATAAATCTCTTCTCATAAGACCCGAAACACTTGCAGAAGCGTCAGGCCGTTCATAAATTACCCTTCCCCCGGAGTCAAAATACGATGAATAATTGATTAGTAAGACGGAGGCGAGGGCATAGTGCTTGCGTCTGGGACCTCAAATTTTACGGATCGTTTGCGACGAACTCCGTTTGAGATCTCATGCGATTAGGGATACACTGGCACTGACTGTGAGCGTTAACCGCATTATGCCTCTTCCAAGACCCCCCACGGATCCCAACGGGGACTCCCGCCTCCAGTACTCGCGTGCCAAGCGCGGTTAATGGGTAAGATTATAGTTTTTAGCGCTGATAAAAAACGAGTAGGACGTTCTGACTCCGTAGGGGAATCTGCGACAGTGTATATAATCGGGATGAATCCGAAGTTCCTGCAGGAGTCAACCATTCGATAAATCATCTCGCTTTTGCCGGAACGAGCTTTTCATAATCTTAGGTTATACGATTAATTCTATCATAGTTTTTGGTTGCGATAAATTTAAGGGATAATCCTTTGAAAACCATAACTAAATATCATAATTACGTTTTTTTGCTAGGAAGATTTACAACGTGAACGATTTTTCTGTGACATATTGATGACGATTTCATGCAAATCATAACACACTACTAAGACCAAGAATTTAGCTATTTAGGCAACAGCTGTGGAAAGTGGGTATTCCACTAGAAAAATACAGTTGTTGAGAGTGAGCAATGAAGGCTTGTATCTGATGAACAATTTTATAAAAACTACAATTGGAGTACTTTGTGAATGGTTTTGAAGCGTAAAATTTGAAAACGGTGAAAATGAGAGGATTAGAAGAAATAGAAATGAGTTGGCATAGAATTATGGGTGGAAATAACATTGAAAGTCAGTCAAACTAATGAAATCGTTGAGTAAATAAAGAAAAAAGTCTAGTAAAAATTAATGTGAAGAAAATCTGAAACTTAAGAAGTGAGGCTAACAATATGTATGTAATTTGTTATAGTGTAATTCACGGCTATCTCCTCTGTATTAATTATATCGAGTTGTATTTTGTAGATTCATTTAATCTATTCATATGTATGTGACCGTGGCTGGTGAATTGATCCAGGGGGATTCGTACGCGGGGAATTCATACGCGGGGAATTCATACCCGGGGAATTGATCTCCCGACAGATAGGTACGCGGGGAATTGATCCCCTGCGCTGATGTTGTACTATGACATCTTATATAAATAAATAAATATGGGGCGATAGTTTCCTAGAGACACTTTTAGAAGTAATTTGGAAGGGACGAACTACAGAAGAAGATCTGGGTTAGATTATGAGAGGGGTGTTATGGTTGTGAATTATGAAGAAATAAAGCGACTGACTGAGAACTGAACAAACCTACCTGCAGATTTATATCTCGTGATGATAAAGAATCTTTGCTACTGATTTGAAATACTTTGCGTGAATAATATTAATATATAAATCGACTAATTCTTATGCGGCCTGCAGAAGAATTATTTAAATAAAATTTATAGACTGAATAATTGATGAAGAGCGTTATCGTAGAGTAAATTAACAAATAATTCTTCAGAAAATCTGAGAATATGAAGAGGAAAATGAAGCCTAAGTACATACATTGAAGAAAATGCGGAAACCTCCTATAGGTATAATTCAAGATAGTGTATGATGGAAGGTTTAAATGCGGGGGACCTAAATCGAAGGTGGGAAACCTACGGTAATTTTAGCGTTCACTGCGGCTTTTTTTCATCACTGAGAAATATCTCAGAAACTTATTCTATTTAGTTTCTCTTTCTCGCAGATAAAGTTAAGTAAAACATACATGGAAATTATTCTCCCCTCCTTCTCTAAGCGTATTCATTTGTTTTCTTGCTGCGAGTTCTTAGGTGTGATGTTGGACCTTTTGAATCTGGGCAACATACTAATCAAAAGAGACCTAATGATTTCTCATACGGCATTATGGCACACGCATCCATCCGAAGAAAAAAGATTCCCCACCCCTGACCTTGGTTGAATTACGACAGGCAAGAGTTGGTAAGCGCTTAAGTAAGGAATTAAGCGGGAATAGAGCGATTGGTAGGGTATAGTATAGCTTGGAGCACTGCTACAAAAAATCCTCGCTTTGATAACACTTGATAACGCTATCATGCAATAATTTCCTCAGTTGATTGACATTTAGCGAATTTTTCATAAGGAAATACGATAAAAATTGATCTGCTTGAGAGTCATGGTCATTTTCGTGAATGCAATCTCCTCGTAATGAAATCATGCCTGAAAGGATTTTCTCCAAAACGACTGATTATCTCGAGTATTGCTACTGATGAACAGCTTTTCGCGAAAATGTGCATCCTGGTTCTCTATTTCTCTTTTTTTCTCAAAATTATGAAGCGAAAAAATGATATCGATGTTTCTCTTATGGTTCATATTTTATTCAAAATTTCTATAACGCTTTCGTATCTTATGACTAAAATAGAATAAAAAGTGTAGGGTGACCACTTTCCGCCTACTATTGTTCACCTATATTTTGGGCATTTAAAACATTATCTGTAATGAGCTTAATTGAATCTTGTAAGACATATGTGAAGTGCCTGTGACCTCATTCGCTTCCTTTTTTAGTAATGATAACAAATAGAAAAGAAGAAAACATGAAAAATAAATTTGAGCGAAAAAAAATTGTTCCGATATAATCAGGTGGCTCTTTAATATTCTGCCTTTAATTTCGTATTTTACGATTAAAAGAGAGTAAAATACATTGAGAAAATGACTGCAGCGATGAAGGGCAAGGAGTAATTAAATCATGCAAACGGTAATAGAACAACACATCTTTTGAATGAAACAAGCTTACATCTACTCCTAGCCGTAGGTTGTAATAAGTAACTCTAAGCTCGTTCCATTGAAAAACAGCCGTGTTCCTTACCACTATTTTTACATCTCTTGAAGCTATCCTTTTCTCGGAAAATTTTTCGGGAGACCGATATCTTCCTGCATCAAAAAGATTCGTTCCTCTCTCCTCTAAACTCAGGCCCTCTCGGTTTTACGCTGCTCTGGGTTACCCGCACCGTGTTCCTCGCCCATTTACACCACCTCCTTACCTCTTTTACGCAACCACATCCATAAAGCAAGCCGGGGAAAATCAGCACCGCCCGTCAATGCGATTGTAATTACTCCCACAGATACCAGCCCTTTCATCCTATTCCAACAGAATGGCTTTCCGATGTTTCCGAAGAGAGCCCGTTTCTCACACGAGGAAAGAAATCGTTAGCACCTATCTTATTGGCGGATGGGCTTAGAGAAGCAGGGCGGACCTACCTATGGGGGAGGTTAGCCCATGTAAATGCTTATTCATGAGTGGCCTTGCGTGTTTCGGACTCGTGGATCTCTATCAATGGAGAGTTTGTCATTTTGAAGAGCGACTCCGCATTAGGATTCTTCCCACTCGGGCAAAAGATACCCCGACGGCTCATTTGATCGCCGATGGATCGACGAGGAATTTCTCCGATCTTTCTTTCCGGAGAGATATTTCCACGCTTTGGATCCGCTCGTTTATTTACGCGTGAGATACGGACGGGACCGGAGAAAATATGAGATGGACGGAGATAGAAATGTATTGTCGCACGTCCTCCACTGTGGGGCGAGAAGGGCGTAAACACTCCCGTCGAAGGCAACGATACCAAACATGTCACCCTCGAACGGTCGACTTAACCCGAATGGAAGACGATGTGCGAAAAACCGTCTCATCGACATCCTAGTTTATTATCGAGAATTATTTCACGGAAATCTGTAACGCTATGAAAACTATTGTTGGCTGCAAAATGGTTCTTACTATTGCAAATATTTATTTTGTAATTTTTCCAACTACAGTCGGAACTCCTTTGAGTCGAAAAACTCGAGTCGAATTACTTGTTAGTCCTCGACCAAATTCCTTTAAGTTCTCAATGTATTTTAGACCTCCTTAACTCGAAGACTTTTCGGTTGCAATCTTCCTCAGTCGAATTTTCCGATGCCTTAGGGTTAATATTCAAGAGCTACATTTCGGAACGCGCGTTTCGGGAATCCGAGAAAACGTAGGCAAGCCATAGACGAAATTTTGGAGCAATTACATAAACTTTGTTCACTCATAGGTATGAGTGTATAAATATATATCACTTCCCATCTTTCCAGATAAGCCTCATTGCTTCCAGGGAATTTTATTGGCCTGCGTGTAAGGGTAGAGGATTTAACTAGCCTTAGGAAGGAATGTTTTTGGCAGACATACATCCATATGAAGACGACGCAGACGAAAAACTAAAGGTTAGCAAATAAAAATATACTTTCATAAATCATCATCATCATGGGTAGTCTGCTCTCGCAGGTTCTAGACGTTGTTTCTCTAATTTTCCCTATCCTCCGCTTTTCTATTTATCCCACGGCGCTGTTCTTCATTCTTCAAGTAATCTACGAATTTCACTCTTATCCTTCCTCTCTCCACTTGTCCCTCCACTGTGCCTTCCAGCACATCCTTAAGTAAGCAGTTCCTTCTTATTGCATGCCCTATCCAATTCTTCTTCCTTTGGATTATCAAATCGACTAATCTTCTTTTTTTCATTTACCATCCTCAGTACCTCTTCATTCCTAACTTTGTCCATCCACTTGATGTTTAACATTCTTCTTCAAACCCACATTTCAAACGCCTCTATTCTATTTATCTCTTTCTTCTTTAGGGTCCATGTCTCGTAGCCATACAAGAACACACTCCACAAAAATCATTTAATCATTCTTCTCCTCAGTTCGACATTGAAGTTACTACTTAAAACGTTTCTCTTTTATTCTGAATGTTTCCTTTGCCATTCCTATTTTTAGCCTGACTTTTTTCTCACTTCTCCAATCCTTCGTCACCTCCACGCCTAGATTTAGTATATTTCTACTTGTTCTAATTCTTCTTTATCTTTTACATACAAATACACATCATCTCCCACTTTCATAACTTTGGTCTTCTTTTGATTTATACGGAGGAAATAATCTTCTGCTACATCCTCAAGCTGTTTTAACATTCCCTTCATTTCCTTTGTCCTTTCTGCAATTAATAGGATGTCATAAATATCAACATCTAATTTTATGCAATGAAAGTAAAATGTTACCTAAATTGCTCTAACGGAAGGTTAATACCCCTGGAAATTGTAAGAAAGTACTTGTTGAAACGAAATGGGATTGTCGAGATTGAGTCACAATACAGGGTGAAGAAACAAAATGACACATAAGATGAGGATTAATAAATATGTGAGCAAATACCATCCGCAACTTATTAAGTGTTAGTATATACATCGCGATTTGCTGAAAATTATGGAGGCGTCATGAAGAAAACCACAGTCCTCATCAGCAACAGAAAAGATTAGGCTGGATGGATAAGAAAAAGTGGAGAGTTTTGTTACCTAGGAAGCAAGATAACTCATGATGGAAGACCTAGAAATGATATATTGGATACTAAAAGCAAAGATTGCTTTTAACAGCAAAAAGAGATTATTCACTTCAAAACCCGTCGATATAGGAATGAGGACAAAGTTGGTTAAGACTTAATTGTGGAGTGTATTGTTATATGGGAGCGAGGCGTGGACTGTGGGAATGGCAGAGAGGAAACGGCTGGAGGCATTTGAGATGTGGTGTTGCAGAAGGATATCAAAGACCAGCTAGACAGTACGACTGACGAATCAGGAAAGGAAGTAGATGAAGGTCTCTGTGGAAGACTATATACATGGAAGTAATATATGGATTGAAAAAACCTAAGCTAAGGGCTCAGGAAAAAAATTCCACTGCAGGAAAACACTCTCAAGAAGGGGAGTGAGAAAAACCTGCGAAACCTACAGATAGAAAACTATATTTTTGATGAAGGATAAATAAAAGAGTTATGATAGACAGGTAGTGAAAATATAAAAATTGTAAAAGAAGAAAGGGGGAAAAATATAATTGCACTACGAACAATCAGATAAAATAAATCAACTTCACTAAACTGACATTATTTATAGATGAATTAAAATAAACGTTGAACAATGGGAGATCAATCTCAAAGAAATTAAGAATATGAAACTACATTAAGAAATACATACAAATGAAAGATTAAAAGGTCTAGTACCCTGAAAAATATAAAAAACATGGTTTATAGGAAATTGTTAAAAGACGACAAGAGAAAATAAACAATACTGAGGGATTGGTAAACAGAAGAAGTCTAATTACGTAAAACAAAACTCTTTCTATCTCTATTACAAGAGTGGTAATAAGTTTGTGCAATAGTACTACACATTATCATTCAGGAGATAGATTTCGCCATTCTTCTTACTTGGTACATTTCTTTCATGCTGTCATGACGGTCCTGCCCTCAAAGTTTCTAAGTTCCTCATCCTGCCAAAGCGCCACTGTCGCCTTACGATATTTTTGCATCCGACGCTCACGAACTAACAGATCAAACAGAGCATTTTTATCCCCGTGAATAATTGGTACTTATGATCACTTATTCCTTCGCTCGGAGGTGATAGAGTCGTGACCGTGTGCTTTTGGGAATGGAATTCTCGGACGTTGCTAAGTAGCGCTAGAAACACCTCGAATTGGTTTACTAATTAACACGAGGTGGTTTTTAGTTTAGAGAAATATTCGGGAAGAATGTAGGCGTAGGAACGCTCCGAAGTTACGCTATTAGCAGTTTCTACGAATTCCTCGAAACAATTCCACTTCCGGGTCGTTCCTTTAACAATTACGATGAATTTGCGAAAAGAATTAGTGAGATAATGACGGAGATGCCAACACTGGAATATTTTTCCAAACGAAGTTAAAACGGGAATCATAACTGCTGTTGCTACCACACTATTACGTAATATTATATTTTTGCGTTCTCGGTAGAAAGTCTGGTCTACAAGTCTATCTATCACTTGCTGAAAAATATGCAATTAAATTATTGAGATTATTTGACTGAACGAAGGAATTTAACTACTTCAGATAATAAGTTTTTTTATGGGTGATGTCTTTAGAATCAAATGGTCAGACAACAGAGGCATGATATTTATCCGAAATATTGTTCTTGAATAGAATCATGAATAAATCTTGTCTAAGTAAATCCCCATTTTCGTCGAGACTAGTTGATTGCGACGTCGAACCATTTGTATCGAATTCGATCAATACGTATAATATGATGCTAAATCATAATTAACATCATTAAATGTGTTATAGAATACAAATTAAGATTTAATTAATCAGTGTCAAACTTGGATAAATTATTTGGAACTAAATAATGGAAGGGAAACTTGGACATCGGGAAAAATGGAATAACTTCAGTTGGAAGCAATAGAAATGTGGATTCGGAGAAGAATAACAAGAAAAAGATGAATAGACAAGAAAAGCAACATAAAAGCCCGCGGCATAACAACTTCCTAGAACATAACTAGGGAAAAGTACTAGGAGAAAAAGGAAGAGAAAGGTAAAAAAAAAATTCCTGGATGACGTAAAAATTACTAAGGGAGTCACAATATTTAAATATTTGAACAGCAATGGGGAGAATCATATGCCTGCGATGACAAAGCTCTGTCTTTCCTATTTTACGTTTTTTACATATTTATCCATGTATCACGATCAAAGGTGGTTATTTTGTCTCTATATAAGTCATACCATTAAAATTTTTACCACATCTCGACCATATTTATCAATAAAAAAGAGTTTGTGCAAGTTTCAGCCAAACCTCAAATAACAACTGTTATTAAATAGCTTTAACAGCCTCCCTCATGTAAATGTCCATTTTATCATCAAAGTTTATCAGATCTATTTAGGCACAAGTATCTATGGTGATTGCTAATTTAGAACTACTTGTAACTGAATGTTTGCAGATCGGATACTTCAGTGCAATTAAGCCAAAGCAAGTTAAGTACAAGTTTCACTCTTTTTAGTGGCATTTCCGAGACCGGTAACATCAATACAGCGCTCATTCTTCATTCACAGCACTCGTATCTGATAATTCGCTGTAGTGAGGCGTCTTCTTTCACATAATGTCTCATTTTGAATAACTAAGGAGAATTTGTAAAGGGTGTGCTTAGCAAGTCCACTTAATCATGAAGATGGTCGGAGATACAGCGTATTCAACCGAGTGAGGAGAAAGCGATTTATGTGTTTGATGAGGGTGGGAAGGAATAAGAATCAGATGAGGATTGAAAAGGGAAGAATCAAAGGCAATTGATGAGGAGTAATTGAAGGGAAACAAAGTGATAAGATAATACATTGGGATGTGAGAAACTACACGGATGAAGGAGAATGGGTTGGAGTTGAAACTTTTCTAAGCTAGAGTAGTTAAAAAATCAGAGCCGTAAGTTTCGATTTAATTCACAGAAATACTGAGAAAAACATTAGACAGACATGATATTTCTATCCTGTATCAATCAAAGGAAAAAATAAAAATATTCTATTTGTCGAGGTATGGTAGCAGGAAATGTAAATCCCTGGTTTGGAATTTCCTATTCACAACCGCGCAAGATATTACGAAGCGAATGCAAAATATATGAAGAACCCAAAGATAGACAATTGACGGGAATACTTAACTCCGATCATTCTAGATTAAAATTGGATGAACGAATAGAATCGGAGCTCACAGCTTAAGATATGTTCAACTTAAACGTACGAAAGGTTTCGATATTACGAATCCAAAAGATATGATGAAGATGAACCCCAATAGAAAAAGAGAAAATTGACGAGTGGATTATCATAAAATTAAGAGAATTTATTAATCGCGAAATATCGTAGCATTAACTCAACTCGAACATTAAGACATTATATAGACATTATAAAAGTTTGGGTGAAATTTGCCAAATCGTGAATAAAGTCAATATATATGTTGAAGTGTTTCAACTCGTGACTATAGTCAGTAATCTCATTGAAGAGGGTGATATGATTTCGCCATTTCGCTCAATTAAAGTAGGTAGCATTTAAATTCTTGCTCGCCAAATTTTGAAAAGCTTAACATAACTATAAAAAAGAACTTCAAGATGAAATTTTACTTTGCACGAGGAAAGTTTGCAAAGGAAACTTTTTTCACTCCTGGTTTAACTTTGCATTATTATAAAAATTCTTAGGTTTGGCATTAATTACTGTGATTCCGTTTTATTTTGGCTTTCTTAGAGAACGAGGAAATTTTCGGAAAATCGTCGGTTCGGGATGGTTTAAATAGAAGTTGACACGAGCATTATTTAGAGCGAGATTTTCCTCACTTAAATAGTCAAACAGAGAGAATTCCAAGCTCCTAATAGGACGGAGACCTTGTCCTTTATATGGGATAGGTCCTAAACGACTTGCGGTGGCATTAATTTCCATCCTTGGATAGGTTAACCAAAATCGACATTCTTTTCCCTCATCGGCTTTCATCCACCGATGGAATTACACTCTTCGAAAGCAGAAATAGATCGCCGCTCAACTGCAGAGCGAGTTACAAATATTTCGTCGAGGGATTTCCGAATGTTTTCGAGCGACTGGAGCGCCGCTCTTTAGGGGCGGGCATTTCGCCCGTTAATTGCATCGTTACCGAGTGTATTTTAGACGCCAGAGGACAACGGCGTGTCTTTGAGGAAGAGCATTCTCAGAAATAGCCGTCGCTTGAGGTGGAATAAGTTTCAGGGGTGATTTACTCCCGATGAATGGTGACACTACAGCGTTGGTCTCAGTTCTCTCGAGAGAATCACTTTCTTTACGATCGATTCGATGAAAACGTAATGATCCTCACTAACTTTTATTTTGATACTTATGCCCTCTATGTTGCGCTTACTGCCATGTGCTACAGCTTATTGATTCGAAACGAAGCTAAGATTATCGTTCCGGCTAATATAAGGTTAGGGGATATACATATGTAGGGAATATATATAGGGGAGACTGGGGTAAAGTGGCCATTGGCCTGCAGTTGCTGCAAACAACTGCATTTCGGTGGGAATGATTTTAAACTAATTTGTACGAAAGCTATTAGTGTTGTTTAAGTGCCATTGATCAGTTTGCCGAATTGTTTGAGTTACAGCAGATTTTTTAATTTTTCCAGGATTGCTCTAAGGTAATAGTGTAGTTTTATTCTCATTGTTTTGTCATTAATTAATGATACAATTTTTAAATTAATACAGCTGAAAACTCTGTCTCATTACCTTTAAAATAATATTGTTTATGATGAATTAGAATGTTTTAACTGTAACGAGAGTTATTCAAAATCAGTAAACGAGGGATGGATACGATGTTCTGGTTGCCACAAATGGGCTTATGAAGCGTGCGCTGGATGCGAAGAAGATGATGATGATTTTGTTTGTGAACATTGCAAGAAAATTCCTAAAATAATATAAAGTTTCTTTTTGCAAAAATATGGTATTTCATATTGATCTATTGTTAATTGTTACATTAATATTGATTTATAATAGTTAATAATACAAACATAAGTATGATTTTGTATGTAACCGTGTTTATCTTCTCAAGATTTCATTTTCGGGTAAATGCCAACCCCTGGCCAATTTTCCCTGCATAGAGGGGCTAAGTAGCCACTTTACCAGAGTTGTAAAAAACAAAAATTGCGAAAGTATCTTTCAGATATTGCTTATATATTGATGATTATTGATTCTGCACGAACGAAAGTATATGCTTAATATTTTAAAATTGTATTTCCTTCTAAACAAGTAAACTAAACACACATTTTGTCTTAAGGTGGCCACTTTACCCCAGTCTCCCCTAATAAACTGTTATTAACTGGTAAGCCTTCGTTGAAATAATTAAATGATAGACTCATAGAAAGATAAGAATTTGGAGAAACGACCACAAGCATAAATTCGCTACTCTTAAATAAAGAATGCACATCTATATTTAAGTATTCATTCCTTAATGGGGGAATAGTAGAATGAAACGACTTTCCTTGAGAAGTTTTTTAACCTTTTTCCCAGCCCTCCAATGTATCTATTGACAGAATTAAAAGGGTGTTATGATTTTAAATACATTATATTAATAATTAGCTTGTTATTCTAATTGCTTTATTGTGTAAAATAATTTAAAAATTACGACGCTTAAAATAGATTTATGTAATGTGACCAAATATAGTAGCTCGTAAATATTTTATTTTATAATATGATCAATCGAGCTAGCTATGACTTTGTGGAACTCCATAAAAAACAGGAGAAGTAATATTTATATTTTAAGTAAGAAGTATTTTATAATGTTGTATGACATACCATCTTCGGGAGGTTTTTGGAGCTTTCTTCCTGACTAGGGTGAATACTGGGTAGGGTATTTTATCTTTGCCTAAAAAAAACTTCCCCTGACTACCAGCCTGGCCTGGTGACCATTTGTATTTAAGTATAATTAAATAAACAGCTTCATTAATGGGATATTCTTCATTCGCCGTAAGTCCGCAACAAAGAAAAATGAATGCTTCACTCACTTTAATCATAATCTTGATGTGGAAGACATTGAGAAATGAGTGATGCTATATAAAGGCAATCCTTATAGTAAGAATTATTAGTTGTTCGCAAATGCAATGCAGATTGTTATCAGGTCATTGTGTTGAAATTCGGTGGACATTATCGACGAATTTTTTCTTGATTCTCAAGCATTCTGGTTTAGTGAGTAAAGGTAGGGAAATCTGCCTAATCCCTCATCTTGGAGAGTTTTTTTTTCACCGAAGCCAACGGTGAGTAATGGTGGAGGAGATGCGGTTCCAACCTGCCGGGTTGAATTCTTTACGGAGCGCTTGAGCAGAAAAATTCAGCGTTGAATAGAATATTTACATAACAATACTCCTCAGCAATTGGCTTAAGGAATACAAGTAGGAAAAAATACCGGGAACTGCAAAATCTATTGAATAAAAACAAGTTGGGTACCGGGAGTCGGGACAATTTATCATTGAAAGAGTAAAGCTCAATGATAACCTAGCATTATAGGAACTGTCTTCACTATCATCTTGAAAAATCACTCTCGGTGGTGATACAGATTTAAAAAATCTTATTTCAGGATTATAGCGTGCGGAAATGTGTTCTTATTGGTTTTACTTTGATTTCAGCACCCAAAAGTTGCAATTTAAGGCAACTTGATCTTAAAACATGGATTATCTAAATAAAACATTTTCTGCGACACTTTAAATCGAAGATATTGTTCAAAAAGACTTTCTTAAAAATAATAAAAAATATCTGCAAATTCGATATGTACGCCAACCGTTTACCTGTCCGCAAACTCGCAAATTTCCTGTTGAAAAATAAGACGTCATCCCCCACGAATAATATCTGTTACTCATCTTCTGGAAGTATAGACTTAACTGGCCCCTTTGTGCGACGCTACTATTAAACTGGAAGTCTGCTTATTTTGCCAGAACTTTCCGTTTCATAAATCCTAGCCTTCGACTTCGGAGAGCCGCTCTACTAAATCAGCCTCCCGATGTTAGCGCGGTCCATTCTCAGAGACACAATTCTCCCCAAGTTCGAATTACAACTCCTCCGTGGACATCTTTATGCAGGGGATCCGAGAAAATCATTTCGAATGAGGTCACGGCGGGAGAAAAAATAAAACCTGAAAACTACTCTCATTTTCGCCCGGCCATCCTTTGATAGCGAAACACCGTCGCGAATAAATTTAAACGAGAGGCTTACAGAAAGGGAAGCCGCACTATATAATGGCTCCAGTTTTACTAGTCAGTGATGATGGACCCTATTGGGATTGAATCCTAGGTATGTTTTTACGCTCTGATAGACTAGCCTCACTACTGACTGTCTCTATGCGGTTTTTACGATCCGAAGATTGAGATTACGATATATTGCTTACATTGGAGGAATTCAATAACAGTTTTCAGCAATAAATCTTACTAATTACTTTGGCATTAACCTGTATTGGGTTAGACCAGGGGTCTCCTAACTTTTCAGCCCGAGAGCCGCATTAACTATCAAACAGCAGTTTGGGGCCGACTACACACTCGAGGTCCAAATATAAAAATCTAAACATAGATATTGTTTTAAACTATTAATTTAGGATTATTAAATATAATAACTTTTCTATTTTAATTCGGTAAAAACGTTACGTCCACGTAAGCGGCGGCTGATCTTGGCAGGGTACCCGTAAATTTCCGTGATTTTTTCCGTAGATAAAAAGGTCTCCACGAGCAGGGTTAGAGGGCCTCGCGGGCCGCATTTGGCCCAAGGGCCGTAGTTTGGAGACCCCTGGGTTAGACGAAAGTCTTTTGACGTCTCCGTTGCGCGAAATACTCTGTGCAGATACAATGATTCTATCTATACCTTTATGCAATCTATTTAGTATAGCGGTTCCCTCACATCATGGTAGCCGTTAATGCAAATCAGGAATCCTGAAAGATTTATAACTAAATTAAAATAAATTATATCACTGAGGGTAAATTTCGGTTACGAATATTAATTATAGCATTAATCAATTCTTATAACTCTTAAATTTATTGTTTTGCTTTACTACTTATCTCCGTTAATTTAATGCACGTATTTTCAATATTTCTCTGGGTTCCTTACTGAGACAATAATTTGACATATTTTCTCCTTTCTTTATCCTTTATCAGTCACAACGCTTAGTACATTTCGCAGATTTTTCACGCCTGCATTACCGTAGGCATTTTTCTGTATGATTGTTTTCTTTTTTCCTTAGTGCTAAAGTGCTTGAGATTTTTCCCTTTTTCTTTCGACCCATCTATAGAATCTGTTATTTGGAACATTTAATGAAATACGGACAGATGTAAGATGAGACTTGCAAGTCTCAATCTCCTCCTTTAATAAAGGCGTTTATTATTATTAACAAATGTGAAATAGCTTGCAATTTAATTTTAACTGTCCTAAAAGGGTTGTATTACAATGTATAGAGACGTTTTGTTTATAATGCCTGTTAACTTATGTCGCTTCATGTTAGGGTAAAAATCTGAAAAATTTTCAGCATTGAAAAAAAGAATTGAACTGTTAAAATATATTAGAAGATACATGCTCCGTCGACAGGCTCTGCCTGACGGAACATCAATGTAACTTGTTATAAAAAATATTATTATGATTATTATTAAATTTATCTACTGAAAAATTATGTTTTCGATTATTATATTTAATTAATTATTTATAATCGTATGAACAAAACGTTATTACCAGATATATTCCTAACTACAGCAAATCATAATTAAGGAAATGAGAGAAATAATTCTAAGGTGATTTATCAACCTAGTGGGGCTCCAAAGAGGTCGGCACGGAATCCGATCCAGCTAAGATTCGTGCAAAAACGGCATTTGATTCAGTCATTCGAAACCTCTCAAACGTGTTTGTGAAACGAGATGGAAAGCCGAATCAAAAAAATCCTCTCTTGATCAAAACCCCGAAAAAATTAGAAATTTCGTCACGCTCGGAATTGGAAATGCAGGGAACGCATCGCTTCTCCGATACCGGGACGGGGCCGCTTGCTTGATCCCCATCCCCCCAGATAAGTAGGGAATCCATACCCCAACATCTCCCTAATAAAGACACTCCTGCAATCCCCCTCCCCCGCGTTTGTCGGCACGTGGTCCGTCCAAGCGTGCATGGATAGATGGCAGTTTCTCCGTGGAAGGGGAAGGAGAGGACGTTTTTTAAAAAAGGGGAGAATAGTAGCGGAGTTATCGCGGGTTTCGACCCGGCGGAGAGTAAGGGTTTATCGGGGAGTTTTCCGGGCTGAGGGGGCGGCGGATGCGGGGACCAGTTAGTGAGGGTCCCGGGATAGGAAATGGCAGTTTCATCACAGGGGAGGGTGGGCATTATCGTCGACGGAGGGAAGGTGAAATTGGCCCGGGGGATCCCTTTTATCGAAAGATTTGTGGAGATAATGTTCGAACACGCCGAGGAACCTGTAAGAGATGTATTCACTTAGGTGGACCGCTTCCCCATGAAGGGGGTGCAGGGATTTGTGGCGAAGAGCGCCTCTTCAAGGATCCCTTCTGTTAGTCTGCCAGGGTACGAGGATTGGGGGCCGTATTTCAAAAAAGTTTACGTTTATTTTACGACGTTTGAATGCCCCATTGTGATTCAAATAACGCACTCATCTGCTAGTAATCGCATCTGTCATGCTGCGAAGCTTTCACGAGCTTCTCTAGCAACACGCTGGACGGGTTATTCCGACGTAGCCGAATTAGATTCGCTCCCTATGTTTGGAAAGTGTATTTTGATGTATGTTTCCTTTATTGTCATGGATATATAACTTGAGTTTATTACTTTTCTTCGTCCTCTACCTCATTCAATCTAACTTATCATATAAACTGAAGCGATTTTTACATTCATAAAAGTATATAGTTTGATGGGTAAATTAAAGGAGTTCAAATTTAAATACTTCCTGATGAAGAAGAAGATTATTGTACTTTTTCCACAGTAAAAGTTTATTAAAAACAAATAAAAATACACGACTAGTTTCAGCGATTGATCGCCATCATCACTTGATGATGGCGATCAATCGCTGAAACTAGTCGTGTATTTTTATTTGTTTTTAATAAACTTTTACTGTGGAAAAAGTACAATAATCTTCTTCTTCATCAGGAAGTATTTCCACAAGACATCGCCAGCGACTGTGAATTTTATTAAATACTTCCGGTAGAGATGACAGGTTGGCCAATATTCCTCAACAAAACAAATAGTTGGAAGTGAATTTTTTAAACTCGATTTTAATTCATCTTCACGACTTATATAGTAATACAATCATGAAAAGTATGTGACGACATATGCAGTAGATAATGATAATAAATGATTTAGTATGTCAAAGATAGCATGATAAATAAGAGGCATCCAGTGGAATAATTTGGCAACCTATGAAATTTCATTCACAGCATTGCCAAACTTAATTATAGTGATGAACTACAGGAAATGAATTTCATATACAATACTGAAAATTTATTTAATCGGCCTTTTTGGATTCATTATAAAATAACGGAATACAGTGGTACCTTGGATAACGACGCTAATCCATTCCAGGATAATCGTCGTTAACCAAAACCGTCGTTATCCAAGGCGCGATTTTCCAGAGGTATAATAATGGTAATGGATTACCGTATTTCCCGGCGTCGAGGACGCACCCCAGTTATTAGAAGCAAAACTTATAATATTTACCGATTCAACTCCGGTCAGACAACATGTGCCTATGTGAATTAGCTACAATTTAGCATTGACCTATTTTTAATATTCTCCGCTAGCTGCTATTCAGTATGTTTTTAGGATGTAACATCGTAACGTACACCAAATATTAGTTTATAATATAGTGATTATAAATATACACGTGAAACTCCGGAAAGACCAATCGACGAGGCGTCGTAAGCCAAATCCTACGTCGTTACCCAAGATATTTTTTGGTTACAGCAACTCGTCGTTAACCAAGTATAACTGTAGTCGTAACTGTATAATGTAAATAAATAGATTGTTTGTAAAAGGTGATTATCGTTTGTGTGAGGCTATCTTGTAGGAGTGTATTCGCATATACATAAGTTTCAGACTGTTACTGATAACGCTATATTGAAGTTCCGATTTGAGTTCTTTAATAAAAGTTTTACGAACGAAGCAGATACGATAAAATTGTCACCCTAAATCTATACGTATCTTCAAACTTTTACATCAAAAATCCATGGAAAAAATTCGAAATATTGGAACTTCTTTGAACGAAACCGGAAAATGAATTCCAATATCAGGTTATATGCTCAGACATCTTACGGTTTTTTCAGGCAAGAAGTAAACATCTGACTTTTCTCCCTCCGACTGACATAAGGATGGCGAAAAGCTTTCTTGGGGGTTAAAATTCCCCCCATCTTCTAAAAATTCATGTCAATAAGAAGGAAAGCATCGAAAAGTATTTCTTTCGCGGGAGTTGGAAGTTGTCATTTACATCACTCGGCGTGGATAAGAAGGAAACCAGTTTAAAAATGCGATCTCGATCAGGTAATGCAAAAAAAGGGAAGATGATGAACTGGGGGGGCCTCGTTAGATCGAAAGAAAAGATTGATTTACGGCCAAATTAAACAGAGAGAGGCCTTTGAGGAATATTAATCAACAGTAAATAGAACATTTTTACTTAATTAATACATTTATAAGGAAGCTATATTCAAAATTAAATATATTGCGATGATGAAGTTGAAATGAGAGGCAACAAATTAAAACTTCCAAGGAAACGCCTGATTAAACTGTGCAGGAAAGCATTTTAGCTAATTAAATGATAATGGAAAACATCAAAGGAAAATTAGCTAATGCGCACGCAGGATTTCCCGAAGAGAAACCTGTTATTTATAAATATTTATATTCATATTAGAGATTCAAAATTGGATAAGATCACTTTAGAAACCAATGTTTTTTCGATGTCTTAGATGAAATATGTATTCAAAGTAAATAAGTTGGAAAAATCTGTACGGTATATAATACATATGGTATACGAGTATTTAGTTATTAATTATGTAAGTTTATAATGTATGTATTGTATTTATGTAAATGCATTATAATATTAAAGATTAGATATCAAGAGTTTAAGGATGCCATCTGACAAATGTTTTACTGCAGCAAGATTTATAAAAAAATTAATACAGAGGAGAGTGAAGAAATTCGGTAGGGAGGATCGGAAAGGGTACTGTATCACGGAAAGACAAAGAGACTAAATAACGAACATAACAGGTAAAAGAGAGGGGATTAGGTATGGAAACAAGAATAATGAAAAATACTAATATTATAGTTGTAACAGAGCAGATTCAAGATAAAAGGGAAGAACAACTTACCCTGAAGAAGAGATGCATTGCCAAAGAACAAGGGCACTCTAGATGCTACCAGAAGTTTCCGAGAGGAAGAGCCTAGAATCTCCTCGAAACTGTTCCTGGGGTTCGCTATTTACTGATGAAATTAAACGCTCACTTTAGCCCTGCGAATAAAATTCAAGGGGAAAACATCGATTAAGGAAAGTCAACTATTTCCAACAGAATAAAAATTAACGAAATCAAATTTAATCTTAAAATTTTGAATGCATATGAACTTGTATCTGTATGACGTATCAAGATAGGATCTTTGTACATGACTTTATAGTACAAGGCGACCATATGCAATATAGGCTGCCATAAAGCTGCTCATTTTAAAGGAGAAAATCTTAGAGAATGAAATTGCGCTTATTTCTAAGAAATGTGCTTATTTTGTCTTATTTTATCCAAATCGAAAACAGTCGAATGATCTCTCACATTGTATGTAATAAGAAGCGCTCGCAAGATTGTCGCAATAAAACGTCGTGACACTTTATTGCAGTGTTAAGGATAATTCGTTCCTTATAAATCTCAACATGACCTGCGGTGAGGTATATGAACTGCTTCCGAAAGACAAGGAATTGCTGGAGAAGATCATTGGCAATGCGAAATATTGTGGATAAAACTGCTTTACCAATTGTGTCATATTTTTTGGTGAGAAGTCTTTTTATTGGGTCCGAATGTGCATATTTTTGGCTCCCAATCGATGGCAGCCCTGAATATAGCACTGAGTGAGACTCTCTCTTTTCCGCAACACAATCTCTTCTAAACAACATAAATCTCCTTATCAATGCAGTTTGATCAGATACCATGCTTCAAATGAAAATGCTCGTTGCATGTAAAGTAGTTGATCTAAACAGTAGAAAAGAAAAAATTGATGATCCTAATAATCGTTTCATTTTTGAATTTTCTTTGCAAACATTTCCAACTGTACACGGAAAATCTTTCCTTTCCATCGTACAAGTGGATGATTTCCTCTACCATACTATAGATTTCATTCATATCATAAACGATCAGAATCTGCCATGAATTCAATCGACTGAAACAGAAACAAAAAAAACATGACGTGATCTAAGATAGAATTCCGATCCCTCAAATTGTATCTTCCACTTTTCTCGTATCAAAAGTTCTTAAGGAAAGAGTGAGTTATAGGGAACACTTCCGTATGAATAATTCATTTTCAAAAACATTTAAACTTAAGTATCAAATTAGGGAAAAACTGTAATCTTTTCTTGCATATTAAACATTTATTTACTTATCTGTATTTCAGGACGAGAGGAATATGACTGTATTACAGAGAATAATATAGGCAGTAGAGCTTTAATGCGATTTACCGAGACCACAATGTGAAAAGAGAATTTTTATGGTTTTTATTTTATCTTTTATTTAGTTTCTTATAAACCCACCCTTCCCATGTGGTCTAGTGGCTAGGATATCTGGCTTTCACCCAGAAGGCCCGGGTTCGATTCCCGGCATGGGAAAATTTTTTTGTCGGTCTCGTTGGCGTCGGGCAAACACAATCGGCAAAGAATACCGGATCCTTCGTTCGTATCCTGGTTGGAGTGTGACTGTTTGCACTGCTCTAAGAAAGATTGACTTTTAGAATGATCTTATTAAACCAAGAATTAGCCTAATAAAGATAATATCGCTATCTAGCATGAATTTAAACGATGATTTTTATTATGACCGAAATCAGAAACGTACTGCGGATCTTTCGTAAACATTTATTAAGTACGACCGGTTTTGACCAAGTCGGTCATTCTTAGATTTCCGATCGTCTTGTTTATATCTTCCATTTTTCGCGTAGAAATAGGTATTGAGGATAGGGTCAGTTATGTAGCAGCAGAGAAATAAGGGATAGTATTTTAGAGTGCAGGAAATGACCGAAGAATAAAAGACTCACGTATGTATATAACGATAACTGTACTTCTTTAGCGAATAACACGTTTTTCAATCATTTTGGCTGTGATGCTACTGACTAGTTCTGATAGTTTTTAATATCTTATCATCAGTAAAATAAATGGTTTTGTTGAATTCGATTTATATTTTTATCGATTTAGTAATCGTTGCCATTACAAAATTCTCTGTTTCGGCCCCTACTTTGTGGGAGCTCCTCAAGGTAGTGTGTGTGTTTTATTCCTCTTGATATTGATTTTTAAAGTTTTGACACTTACGCGTACTGATAGTTTGGAAAATGTATAACATATAATTCATCTAAAACATGGAATTCAAGCAATTAAAAACATCTTTGATTAAAATATTAATAGCCGTATTCATAACCTGATATGATGTTTAGTTACTGTATAATATATTCTTCGTGAACTGCGTACGAGCCAGACACCGCAAACCTCCGTGCCACCCATTTTAGTTAGGTATTTCGCACATTAGTTGAGGAATTCCAGACCCAATTCATCCCTATTACTCTATTCAACCACAGCCAGCGCTGTAATCTTCTATGAATAATATTCGCATCATTCTTTTCCGCAATTCAAATTCGCCTCGGTCGTCAACGGTAGCTATAGAAAGATTATAAAAACACATTCCGATCATCCAAAGAAAGAAACATAGATTGCAACCTTCGCCTTGGTGGAAACAGTCCGGAACAATGTATGAATACGTCGATAGAAGGGACATCTGTCAGGGGGAGAAGGACGAATAGAGAAAAAACGATGGCAAAAACGAGGAGATTGGGGGAGTGGGAGGGTGCGTGTCTGGTGAATGGATGTCGATAAGGCGTGGGTGCGGTTAGTAGTTGTGAAAAAGAGACAGGGGAGTAATGATGGAGGGCTGTGTGGGAAGGAAATGGAGCAGACTGGGGGAGGGGAGTGGCAGCGCTAAGGAATGCCAAATAAATGTACGGAACCACATGGGAGGGAAGACAAATGAAGTACTGGGAGCGACACATACGCTCCCCGACGTCCGATTGGTACAGGGATGACAATGGAGGAGACGCGGGCAAGATGTCCCCGGAGATTACGTTTCTTTCGGCGGGAAGGTGAGGCAAGGAGAGATTCGAGGTTTTTTCATTATCTTTTCGGCGGGAAAATGATTTTACATGCCTCATGACGTGGGAGGCGCGTATCCGATCGATAATTTTCGTTTATTAATTATCAATCAAACGATGGTAACACTATAATCATTATCTTCAAGATGATGAAATTTGACTCCTTATGGCAACTGTATGCCTACATTTGATTATGGTTTCGCAATAAAAATTGACTGAAATATACCAAACGTAACGATGCAGCTAAAGACACACATAACTTCATTGAGAATCCACATTATGTTATTTGAATTCGGAAAAAAATAATTAATGGGATATAAGTTTAGTAATTAATTATATTCATAAAATTTAGTGAATTTAAACCTTTATTCTTTCACCTTCTACTTGGACTGTCGACGATTTCACAGAATTCACAGAATATTAGACAAAAATAAAAGTAAGCGATAAACATATTCAACATTAAGTTAAAGGACCAGGGCTTATCGTCAATAGTATTAGGTTAGCGGGTTTATAATCTTATAAATAATTTTAAATAAAATACAGTTTGAAATTGTCATAACTTGGTACTAAGAATATAATTTCGAATCATATTCAATTAATATGTTAACTATTTCTTACAATTCGAGAAACTACATTTTTAATATTATTATAATTTGGCAATTTTTTAAAGTTCATTAGCATACATGAATTGTTTTTCATACACCTACTAAACATGTCCCCGTGGTGTAGTGGTTATCACGTCTGCTTTACACGCAGAAGGTCCCCGGTTCGATCCCGGGCGAGGACTTCATTTTTATGCATATACTTCAGTGTTGCAAATTTTCTTAAATTAAATAGCAAAAATAACTTGCGATAAAGCTAAAGCTCCATTTTTCTTTCCAGTCACTACAAGCGTTTTACTTGAAGTAACATTCGTGGATAGAAAATGTATGGTATGAAATCTTTTATTCCTAAATCACACGGAATATGTATTCAGGGTAATGTTATAATTAATATTGATACGTTGTGAATTCGTTTCCGGACAACCAGTGTATTTTTTGCATTTGTAGTAAGTTTCCACTCGCTCCTGAGACGCAGCATGGTTCCAAGAAAATTTCTAAATCATTGAATAAATACGTCATTCCGATAATAGTTATGAGAGTTTTCAATAAACATCTAATTTGTTCGTTTCCTGACCACCTGCGCTGAAGATGAAGCCTTCAACATCCTTCTCTCCTCTCGCATTCACTGTATACAAGCAAAACTAACACGGGAACTCCCGTGCCGAATCCTTATACGGCGCACAATGGCTTAAAAACCTATAAACAAACTATCCGGGAAGTTTGGACCGTGAAAAATCGCGCCCGTCGCACCAAGAGAAAGGGTCGGGACGCTTTGGGAGGTCAAGAAAATCCATCCCGAAAAGCGGATAACTTTTTCAGGCCTTTCGGTCTGGGCGCAAGCCATTGACCTCTCGCCTCACCTTTTGAAACTCCCTTAATGACCCTAGAGAGAGGGCGAGCTGAGATAAACCCCTCCAATTCCTTAAAAAGCCCATCTCGGATCCGTGATCTCCGTGAGTAAGGAGAACTTTCACTCTCGAACTTTGATTGAAGAGGCGACGGCCGATCCCCCCTCGTTACTCCATTATTCTTCCTTTAAGCGAACGATAGAACTAGAGGATGGGGGCGTGTCTTGAACGGGGGAGGGAGAGGACCAAATTGAGACGTCGGAGGTTATTAATGCCAACTATGAAGAGTGAGGAGTTTCACAAGGTTTCCCTAGGATGGGTGCGGAATGGAGAAATGTAAGATGGGAGAGATGAAACTTTGAGAAATAAGGCCCTATTTTGTTACGTGTTTTGCTATTTAGGATTGACAATGGCGTTTGTTGCAAAATACAGTAATACCATCCTAAAAGAGTGATTGTAAGTAACGATGTTTTCGGCTAACGAAGATTTTTCGCATGTCGAATATGAGAAATGAATGTGTTTAGAAGGTTTATTTATTATACTGCACCTCCGCTGTTAGATATTAGGTCTTGTGGCAACGCCAAATTACACTGTAACTAATACAAAGAATGTCATAAATATCTACATATGAAACCACAGAGCATCACTTAACCACCCCTTCCGGTTACTTCAGTGGTTTACGGACAACGCCAATTCAAAGTTAAAACAGTTAAAATTTACAAAACAATCTAGAACCACGACCCATATGACTTTATAAACTAACTCCCACCAATAACCATGATGTGTGTGCGGATAACTAGCCACAGAATATTACTTAAGATAAAAATACGGCTCCTTAACTACAACAGCTTAAAAACATTTATTTATTTAAATTTGATTCATTAACTGTCATTACGACCAATTAAAATGAATCTTAAAACAACATATTGAAATAAACAAATTTATAAATATCAACAAAGCTGCATTGAACTGCAACCAAAAATTTGTATAAAGTGAAAAAAAGATGTTATTGGGTTAATTTAAATTAAATGAGAAAAAAATAAGATAAAATAATAAAAAATAGTAATCATAAGTTACAAAGGGAGATGTAAGGGGGAAAAAACAATAATGATGGGAAGGAATGAATAAATAAATATAAGGGAAAAAGATGAAAAGGACGAAACTCGAGACAACGAAGTTAGCTAAAGAGCAAGATTAATGAATGGACGAAAGGAGTGAATTAATGGGAGAAAACAGTTCAAGGGAAGGGTTATTGGATAAGACAGAATTGAAAAGTGTTGGAATTCGATAGAAAATTGATCTTTGAGAGATTGAAAGCCTGAAACGAGGTACGTGAAGGAGGTTAGAATTGCGGGAAGGGCGGGAAGGGACGCGAAGGGAAAAGCAAGGGAGGATGTCAGTAGTTCTGCAACGGCCGTTAAAGATTGCGTGAAGAAATTTTAAATCAAATGATTTGCGACGATGAGGAAGAGAAGAAATGCCGAGAGAGGAAAGGATTTGATCACGAGAGCAGTTGTAAAAGTGGGGCACTCGCAGACGAACAATTGAGGTGAAGAAGTTTAAGGGACGGTTAAGCCTTTTGAGGTTGGAAGGGGTAGCAGATTGTCATATTGGGATGCAATAGTCCATAATGGGGCTAACACAACCAGTAAAGATAGACTTTAGGGCAAAAGGGTCGGTAATTTCTGTGAACCGGGAAAGCATTCCAATCAGTGACATACACCTTGAAGTGACCCAGCTAACATGTTCACGGAATGTCAATTTGCTGTCGAACATCACTCCAAGGTCTTTGTGAGAAGAAACGGTATTAATAATTTCACCGTTAAGGCGATACACGGGCGGAGTAAGGTCCTTCTTCAGGGAAAACGACATCACCGCAGACTTGCACGGATTTATTTTCAAGCCCCACCTCATTCACCAAATATCTACTGCATTAAGGGCATGTTGAAGGGCGTTGTGATCCACAGCGCACTCAATTCGTTTAAATATCTTACAGTCGTCAGCGTAGAGTAAAATGTTTACTCCTATGTTAGTGACAGCTTCCACCAGATCATCGATGAAGAGTGCGAACAATAGCGGGCCTAGGACACTACCCTGGGGAACACCGGAAGGGACGGGGGAGAACGAAGATGCACAGCCGTCGAGGACGACGCGTTGCCTAAGATAGGATAAAAAATCAGAAAGTAGAGAAAGTAAAGGTCCATGAATATTGTATCTATTCTCTAGTTTGTATTTTAGAAGGAAGTGGTTAACGGAGTCAAATGCTTTAGAGAAGTCAAGGTAGCAAACATCGAGTTGAGAAGCTTTTTCAAAAGCTGTGATGATATGATGTTGTAGGACAGTGAGATTTGTAAGACAGGATCCCCCAGGAAGAAAGCCATGTTGATGAGGAGAAATGAAAGAAAGTGTGTGGGAGAGAAGGCGGTTGTGGATAATACGTTCGGATAGAATGGAGAGGACGGGAAGTATAGATATAGGGCGATAGTTCTCCACTTGATCCTTGCGGCCATTTTTCAAAATGAGAATGACATTTGCGGATTTCCAAGAGGAGGAGAATGTCCCAGACGAAAAGAACCTATTAAAAATAATTGTTATTGGAAAAGAGACAGTATGAGCAGTATGACTGAGAAAATTTGCTCCTATGTTATCTGGTCCAGTGGCTTTATTGTGGGGTAAGGCTGTTAAAAGATTTAGGACTATATGAGGGGAGGTAGCGATTTAAAAATCAGAATGAGTTCATATTGGCTGGAGGGGGGGAGGAGAGACAAGGTTTGGATTGGCGGAGAAGTAAACATCGTGTCATAGTTATAATGTATACATTAATGTATGCATTATAACAATGGGACACGACATGGAGGATGGTGTCGAGGGAATCATAAAGAGAAAAGGTCCATAATTTGTATTCACTGTAATAAATATGCAACATATAATTACTATAGCTTTACGTAATAATTTTGATTGGAGATTTAATGCTAAAATATTAATAAAACATGAAATCGATCAATGGCATCGTGAAGAATGTACAATAGAATGATGATTGATTTTCTAACGTATCTTGTGGCTGTAGAATTAGGGACTTAAACTTGGATGAGGAGCCCACTTCAATACACGTTTCAAATATGTGTGCTTTTGAAGTTGTCTATGTTTTGGGAGGAACAAGAGCAATTAGTTTCAGGATTCATTTCTAATGACTCAAAAGGAAACTCTTGATTTCAGATCTGTGCGCGTTACCTATAAACGTACGCTATGTAATTGCAAATGAGCTATTCACAACGAATACCTTCACAGCGGGAAACGACTAGAGCTCACAATAGATGGCGTTAAAGTAGTATCCGCAACATCTCACTATGCATGTAGTTCTAATAAAGAGTCGTCGTTTGAACTCCGAAGTGTATTCATCTCAAATTCATCGCTTGAACTCTGGAATGTTTGACGTTCGAGGCATTACTCGAGTTCTCACTTTCTACTGAGTCGATTCTCGAGCAAATCGTATCAACTGACCCAACTGTTTTCCAGTTAAAATTCTCTACATAATATGGGGTATAAATAATGATTAAAAACTTACTAAATACATGGAATAATTAAACAACTGGACTAAAGAATGGCGACTCATATTAAGAGTAAACACAAGGAATTCAAGAAAAAGCTCATAAAAATACAAACTTATCTCCTAAATATAATAACACTGTTGTAATTCAATTCCAACAGTTTCTTCCTTCAGCTACTTAGGAGTAATTCTTTCGAACAATCTCAAATGAAGCAAACATATAAATTATTCACTCACCAAATCAAATAGCATTAAAAATAAACTGTTCTATCATAGGAAGAAAAAGTCCCTTGAGCAAAAATATCGAAGTCTGCCTCCTCAAGGCATTTATTTTACGAGTATTATCCTATGCTTCAATCATTGTCTGTAATATCAATAAACATAACTTAAATCTCATTACCAGATGCTTTAATCAATGCACCTGACTAGCCACCAGTACCAATAAATTAATATCATTAACGGAAATACAAAAATATCACAATATTCTACCTTTTCCGAAATTTGTAGGAAAACTAGTCAACAAATTCCATCGACAACTAGTTAACCAAAAGAATGCCCTACTTTCCAAAACTTGGGATTATGGAATTGTTAGTACTAGGCATTGTAAAAGTATTCCCCAAACAAAAAAATCTTAAATTTATTTTAGGGGTACATTAATATTATTGTTATATCGGTCACATATTTTTGTGATGGCCAAGTTATGAAATTTTGGAAAAAACACATTACACCATCATTGATAAATGTCGTCGTTGAAAAAGAATAAGTACCAATTTAAAAAGAAACCCATTAATATGGAATTATACGATAAATAAAACATCTTCACGCAATGGTGAAATCGTCCAACCACGTATGCATAAGGTGCCTTCGGTCAGTTTCAGGACTATTTTCTAACTTTCTGGACTCATTATTTGATTTACGAAATTTACTGTAGATGTTCCAAATTGAATGGAAATATAACCTTCTAAGCAAGACTATGCAGAAAATGCTCTCTAGGCTAAAATCCGGAACTCTGAAGATTTTCTGAACGTCCGCCGATCTCGTCGATAATAGTTTCGTAAGAAAAGCTGAGCTCAGAATAGGTATTTTATAAGTTGGTAAGGAGGTACGACCTACTGAACACCGTGTGCAGCCACGAATTACCATTACTTTTGTATCTACTAAAACATAATTTTCCCTGGGAACACAATAACTTTCATGTCGGTTTAAACAATATATAGTTAGGTAGACGGGGTTGTACTTTTTTCCACAGCTTTATTTCAAGACGACCGGTTTCAGCGAGTGATCGCCATCATCAGGTACAAATACAATACGCAGAAGCCTTTATATACAGGAAGGATCGAGGGGAAGGGCTAAGGAGGGGGCGTCGGTGAAGAGAGGTCTTCAGTGCAAGGGTATTGGTCATTAGGGGGAAGGATAGAATGGATCAGCGGGGAGTGGGAGGGAAAAAGGTGCTCATTTAAGATTTTGTATTTCGGGGAATTACAATGAGAAACAAATTCCAATTGTTCAAGGAAGTTGAGGCGAGTACCTTGGCTTTCGACGTGTAGGATTTTTGGGAGAAAATCTCCGTCATGGCCGGATTGAAGCAGGTGCTTGGCAAAATGCGAAGACTCATTGTTGTTAATAAAACAGCGTTGGTGTTCCTTCGCTCTGGTATTAAAATTGCGACGTGTTTGGCCAATGTAAACCCCATTACATTCCAAGCATTCCAATTTGCAAATCCCTGATTTCAATTTAGGGTCAATCCTGTCTTTGTCATTGCAAAAAAGTTTACTAAGATTCAGACGGTTTTTGAATCTTAGAGATTCCTTGGGTAGCAAATTAGCGATTTTTAATGACAAGTTATTAATGAAGTTTAATTTAACCCACTTGGGTTTAGGGCCATTATCCACAGGGCGTCGGTAAATTTTCTCTTGCAATTGAGAAAATTTACCTACGCCTCCTCCTGACGAGGAATGCATAGCATTCTAAATACGTATTGAGTGCTCTCAAAAAGTGCGGTGTCCTGTCTTGTTTTCTCGGAATACCGGAGAATGAGAAGAGGAACGTCGACAAAAATGGGCATCGGAGATTTTAAACCTCTAATCCTACATACCAGTCGAATGAGGACGTGGTCTAGAATAGATGTTATTTTCGAGGATAAACAGAAATCGTGCAGTTGATCAAACGATAACTATTTTAGAACCACATACTAATGAACTATGCATAACTGCAAATTATGACCACGGTAAGTAGATGTGAATTTCAGATGAATACATTACTCCTGTGCAGGGGATGACTTCTAATTCTCAGTCTATAAATTTTGCTATATTGCAAAATTATCCTTTCATGTGTAAATTTATTAGGAAAGAGTCACAAAATACTCCAAACACCATCAAAAATGAGAACAACCAATGTACTTTTCGATGTCTGACAAACAGCATTATCAAGGTTACAAAGGTGACTTCAGGAAATGTATGTTTATTCTAAAAAATATGTACATCCTATAAAAACTGACCTGAAAAATAATAATATGGCCTTAAATGAAAAATAAAGATCTGCAATAACTCGGATGGAGTCTTTCAGCGGTTTCAAGTGGAAGTTAGTGGAAATCATTTTCTGTTTATCTTATTACAAGTATATTTTGATGAGAATTGATGTTTTTCAATGAAAATTGATGAAGCCAAAATTGATATCAATAAAAGCAAATTGGGTTTTTTCAACAATGTCTCATAAGGATTTCTTAGATTGATAAAGATAAGTATTTACCCAGATTCCAAAAACCATCAAAAGTTGATTCCACCGATGTACATTTCGCTGTTACAACAAACAGCATCTTCAGGGTACTCCAGGAGAATGGTCGAATTTCGTAGGAAATTGAGGCTATAGCGTGAAAACAATTGATTGTCGAAATGTCAAATAATGTCCAATAAAGAGAATAAAGTTTTATCAAAGTCTGTGTAATTATTCATTATATTATTTAGATTTTTATAGATATGTAAATTTTCCCAGGCATCTAATCCGGAATTTGCATTATGTAGAAGGGTTAAATTATCAATCGAAATATTATGGGCATGATCCGCCATATGTAGTGCTACAGCGGAATTTTCAAACCTTCCATGATTAAAGTGAGCAAGATGTTCTTTGAATCTTGTAATTAGCATCCTGGTAGTTTGTCCAACGTATTTTTTATTACAGTCGGGGCACGAAATCATATAAATGCCTGATTTTTCCAATGTATCTGTTTTATCTTTTGTGGTGCCTAATAGATTTTTAAGATTGAACTGGTTATAGTGGCAGATTTTGAAATTGTAAGCTTTGAATATTTTTTGTAACCCTTTTGTTAACGGTGGAAAATATGGAATTTTAATATATTTAAGACTAGAAGAAGACATTGTTGGTAAAGTAGAGTTATTATGAATTAAAAGCTTATATTTGTATCTTTTAACTAAAGTGTCAATTAATGATGTGTTATAGCCTAGCATTAAAGCTGTATTTTTAATGAACTGAAGCTCTTTATAAAAACTGGTATTGTCGAGAGGTAAGTTGATTAGTCTGTGTACTAAATGGTGAAAAGCGGCATGTTTATGTTGTTCAGGATGAAATGAGGTATTTGGAATAAAATTATTGGAAGAAGATGGTTTTCTGTAGATATCAAAATGTAACCTGTTATTCAGTCTTGAGACTAGAACATCTAAAAAGGGTAAGCAATTATTATTTTCTATTTCTATTGTGAACTTAACTGAAGGGAATAAGTTGTTAAGTTCAGTTAAAAAAGTATCATAATTATAGATGGAGGTATCAAAAATGGTGAATATGTCATCTACATATCGGAGCCAAATGTCAGGAAAATAATTGAAGGTTCTTTTACACAGATTTTCTAAATGATTCATAAATAGGTTAGCAATAAATGGAGAAAGGGGATTGCCCATAGAGGTACCAAAAGTTTGTTCATAAAATGAATGATTAAATTGAAAACAGTTTTGCGACATGCATAAATTGGTCAGTGATATGTATTCTTCTATAATTGCTTCAGAGAAACCAAAATCTTGTAGATGTTTACTTAAAATTTCCAGGGTTAATTCAATAGGTACACTTGGGAATAAACTGCAAACATCAAAGGACAGAAGTATTTCTGATTCTTTGAGTTTGGTGTTAACTATCTTATTGGTGAAGTCAAAACAATTAAGAACCGAATAAGTAAAATTAAATGGCATAGATTTAAATTGATCATTTAGCCATTTGGCAATGAGGTAAGTTGGTGAATTGATGGCAGAAGCAATAGGTCTCATTGCGGTGTTGTTTTTATGAATTTTCGGGAGGCAGTATAATTTAGGAATAACCGGATTGGAAACAGAAAGTCGATATTTCAGTTGTGTGGAAATTAAATTAGGGCAATTTTTCAAAATCTTTTTAACTTGGGAGATATGTTTGTTTAATGGAGATTTAGGCAAGATATTATAAGGGCCACTATTAATAAGAGCTTGAGAATTATTTAAGTATTGTTCATTGTCTAAAATAACAACAACGTTTCCTTTATCTGCTTTAGTAAAGATACAGTCTTTGGTTTTTAATGATTTTAAAATCTCAAAGTAGTTTTTTGAGTAGGTAGGAAGAGGAGACTGGAGATTTCTATGTAAAATTTTCCTGCATTGGGATTTTATTAGTTGTTTATTTTTAGAATCTAAATATTGAATGCCAGATTCAATATCTGTAATGATCTGATCTAAAGGAACAACTTTGGGAGGTAGTCCAAATTTTAATCCTAGATTTAGTAAATGTGATTCTTCATCAGATAAGGAGACTGAAGATAAATTCTTAACGAAACTAATGGTTGAGGAAGGAGAAGGGGTCGGAACTTTCAAGGAGCAGAGAGAATTATCAATAAGGACTTCAGAATTGGATGTTTGTGAGTTGTTCTTAATCTGTTTAGATCTAAGTAACAACTCATCAAACTTTCTATTTAGTTTTTTGGATTTCTTCCAAAAACTGTTGTTAATTGAAGACAGCATTCTCTCTCTGAATCCCGACCATAGGGCAAAACCAGCATTATCTAAATTCTTCGTCAGTTTTAAGTGTAAATTGTAAGCCCTAATTTCTAAATTGCAACGTCTACTGTAGAGAGACCCAATCTCCAGGTTGATCCATTTCTTCTTCGCAGAGATAACACACTTTTGTCCTATTGGGGAAATATGTGTGTTAATAACATTCATGAATTTAGGGAAAACATTATAATGTTTGCAGCGTTTAAGGAAAAATAAATCAGCCCCAATATTAAGAATTTTGGAGTGCAAATTCTTAAATCTGTTGCAATCACTTCGTGGTAACAGATTGTAACAGTTAAGTGTATTCATTTTCGATCTTTAGATACAATGGATGTAGGCTGTTAAACAGAATATATGACAGGGCAATCCAATTCTCACTAGATTGATAAAGATAATTCCGAGTTAATATACAAATTAATTCTCTGTTGACACGGGTACAACTCATCTAGATAAAATATAAGTGGAAAGTAACTAAAACAAAAGATCAGAGTCACTCATAATGGAAGTTTGAATTTTCGTTACTTTAGGATTTGTATGCCCTGCATAGTAAAATCTAGAACATAATGCGAAATTTTCGTTAAAATATTATTGAGCTAATTTTTGTTAATGTGAAGCTTCACTCCGACAATATTCCTGCTCTACCAGTATACGTGAGCGACTGATGAAAATATTTCCATGGGAATGTTGAAATCTTGGAAACTATTTTTTTCGAAATAACGAAAGAAGGTGAAGAAAGAAACTTTTGTTAACGAAAGGGAGAAAGCGAAGGTAAGTTCGGCGGCGGTAGAAACAATGGAGACTTTGAAGTTTTTATACTAGGAGAAACCGTTTGCTTCACTCTTTTCGAGGATGTGGAGGTATTTCATGTAAAAACGAGCTACAGATTCGAAAGTAATTGTCTGTTATGAAAGGAGAAACATCCAATCGCGAGATTAGTATCGCTTTCATTTCCAGGAACATTTGAAAAGGAAGGGAAACCTACTTCCCATGTTATCTAATAAGTATGGTCTTTCCAAAAGTAATACACGATGTATATCTTAAAATTCTGTTTATTGGTTATTATACATGGGCAGGAAGATGTTGTGTTCTAAGATGGAAACAAAGATATAGAGTAACTTTATTTAGAAGCGACAAAAATGTCTCAAATTCAGTATTATTTCCACTTCATCTGAAATATCTTTTTTGATGAGGAGAATGATCAGATTGGACGGTAATCGCAACTTATCCAACAAGTTCTACATTACTTATCGCGTGCCTGTAGATAAAATTTATTCCGTCAATTTCATTTTACAATAAATCCGATTTTGGTGAAGTATGTTCTATTAAATCCTCTTACATTGCTGTTTCTCCGCATTATCAATTTATACAATTTTTTATGGGGCATGAAATTGAAAATTAAAGAAATTTTCAACAGTCTTAATTTCATAAGATACGTCGAAAATCGGTCCTGTGAAGGATTTAAACTTAAAAAAAATTAAATGAATTATTTATTTTCGAGAAAATTTTCATTTGAGTATTGATTCAGGAGTAATTCGTTGTCCTTTCAAGTGTACTAAACATTTAAATTGCATGTATACAATTCATCAAAAATGGAAAATATACACAGACACACATCCCATGTGGTCTAGTGGCTAGGATATCTGGCTTTCACCCAGAAGGCCCGGGTTCGATTCCCGGCATGGGAAAATTTTTATCTGTCTCGTTGACGTAGAGAGAGCGGTATAGGCAAGGGCAAGGGTCCTTCCTTCAATTCCTGGTTATAGTACAGACGTATTTTCGCACTAGTCGAATAATGATTGATTTTTAAGAATTGTCTTATTGAACAATATACTAGCCCAATAAAGGCAATATTGCTAATATGAAATTAAACGATGATTATAATTATGAATTAAATCAGAAACTTACTTCCTATTTTCAACAACAATTTATTTCATACGACCGGTTTCTATCAAGATGATCATCCTCAGGTTTTCAATCGTCTTGGTCGATGAAATATAAAATAATATACATGAATATAGGTCGTATGAAATAATTGTTTTTGGAAAATGGCAAGTACATACTTCTGATTAAGTTATATAGCGTTAAATAATGTCAGGCCTTGCATATGTTATACTATTTAGGAGTTTATTGAAGAGTAATAGTTAACAAGAACTTATAACATTATAAAGTGCTTCAAAATAAAGCCGACAATAAACATTTTAAATCCGGTAACGCAAATTTTAACCACACATTTTTAGACTACGATTGAAACTTTGAATTCAATCTCAATTTGAATATATACTTGATCTATCGAGAATCGTGAATGCTGCAGGTAGATGAGATGAATGTAAGGTAAAATGTAAAGCCTTACATAAACTGTCAATTCAACGATACACACATCACATAGTGATTCCTGTTGGAGAGCAAAAGAAATCCGCGATACGTCTTCTTCGACGGGAAATATTTTAACACCGTAACCACTCGATAAAGCTTACGGCATCCACGCGCAGTATCAAAAGCCTCCTCGACTGTAAATATTTAAAGAAAGCCGGGCCATCGGTTCGGGGGGAGGGGAAAGCCATTACACCAGATTGAGATGTACAGGCGTGTGACGGAAGATAAATACAAAATGCATGGATGGCCATGGAGGGAAGAGAGGAAGCCCCCGGTGGTAAGGAGTAGGTGAACGGAAGTGGCTCAAGGCCTCGACGTGTCCTTTGAGAACACCGAGTATTCATGAAGAATGATTTCCAGAGGTTATTGTGTCGATGACCGAGGAAAAGCTCTCAGTATTTACTCTCCCTAGAAATCGAGTTGCCAGAGTAACGGATGAGGAAATGTAATTTTTATGGTTTTAGAATACATAAATAGTAGGATTACAGAAGTTATCTCTCGAGGAAACCGCGCCTAGTTTTCTTTATGCCTAGCTTCATTCTGTGTTGAAAGGGCTTCTGAATGAGTTAGATATTCAGTATGCCAATGCGGTAAATTTCAAGATTTCTTTTTAGCCAATCCTGGACATGGGGGAAACAAACTGAGGTAGTGTAGTGAAAGCTTAAAAGCATCGAGCTTAGGAATGCCTTCTTCTTTATTGCATTACTCTTGTTTGGGGAATATGCTGCCTGAAAAAATTTTCTTAACTTTTTGAAAAAATAAGGTATGTTATTCCGACGAAATTTAAGAGATTAGCATAGCCATTCGTAGGAGCGTAACAAATATAAATGAAAAACGCATCTACTCAGTCATAGCTTTAAGTAAAACTAAAATTATCGGAAGTCTATCATATCATCATAATTAGAAACGTTTCTAGTATCTGAATGAAACGATGTAGGTAAAAAAAAACTCCGTGTAAGAGCATCAAATGTGCTATATCATTCCGAAGAATAAAAATAGCCCTGCGCTCTTCTAGGTTTCAGCGACATCGGGTCTATGCAAGTGCAAAATTCAATGCAAGCTAGAGCAGAGGTATCCTCAGGCGCGTTAGGAGCCAGCTGAGGATGACTTTCTAGGGAGACCATCAATTAAGATAAACTGAGGAATCTTATAAATGTTGTATCGCACATACATGTTATTTATTATGTTACATCGTACGTTTACTCCCCCCGTAAGCTATTACATTACTTCTAGTTCTATTCCATAGGAATTATTACTTTAACTGGGAACCCGGATAGCCATTCGCCTTGTAAACAGTTCCGAGTTCGATTCCAGGTGGTAGCCCACATTTGAAAAAATACCTCAGTTGTAGGTGAATATTTTTCAGTACCCAGGTTACTTTAATTGGCTCTTCAAAACTTCACTTTTTGCGCACCAAAAGAATGAATGAGACTTCTATTTTCAGGCGTTATAAATATTATGAAAGAAAGTAGAAGTAGTATTTTTTCATTTCCCGCTTTATATTTTCTGAAGAGATTTTCGATCTTAAATTTGCGCAGTAGGCTTCTGACTGCTTACATCCTAATAAACTCAATATGTCACGGCCTGATATCCTTAACTTTAATAACTTTGCTCATATCCTTATATAGCTAACTTTTGAACGTCCAGGAAAAATGATGAGAAACAAACGAAGGAGCATGGACCATGCGCATGAATATTGAAGGAAACGTCGAGTGGGAGGGAGAGAGGTGAGCGAGGATAAGAAATTGGATGTGTCTGGAGGCAGGTGTTAAGTCTGCGGAGGAGGCGAATGGTAGCTATCGGGAGCGGCCCAAGGGAACGGAGAAAAGGTACGGTCAAAATCCCCGAAGTGAAGAAAAATTGAGTGCGAGTGAAAACGGCTGCTCTTTGGGGAAGAGAGAAGGGAGCGAGAAAGAAGATGAAAGGGTACAAGAGAAGACAAGGAAAACGAATTTGCAGAGGCGGAACTGAGATGCATAAGCCTTGCTTTTAACCTTTTACAGAAAGCGATTCCGAGCATCGTGTTACTGATTGGAAACTGGAGTAGAGAGGGGGAAAGAGAGTGAAGAAACACCCCTTGTTTCGCAAAACTAAGCATCGTCTGTTGCACAATAAATCAGATGAATTGGAAATAACTTTGTGAAAAAAATGAATTCTCTTGATCGAAATCTGGCGATAATCCATTCTAAGCTCAATTAAAACAAAGAATGGATGACTTTAACCATTCAGGGTAAATATTGATAACCTAGTGACATTGTTACGTTGACACGTGAAACATATTCCAAAATCAGTCACGCTCGGTTTTATTGGCTCAAATTTGGAAGAGACTTGCATTAACTTCTAATTATAGAAAACGCCCTTTATTTATAGATATCTAATAAATAAAGGGCGTTTATTAAAGGGCGGTAAATTATGTAACGGATGTCTAAATATTTTCACACACTCACCAATGTTTACCCTACCACAAAAGAAATGTTTGTTTTATTTATTTATTATTACATAATTCTCATAGTAATGTATTATTATCACTACCATTACTCATTGATATAATTGTTTAATCATTATCAAATATAATATTTATATTGTGTTTTCGCATTTAAAAATCATCCATTGCTTCTTTTACAGAGTTATATTGAAATGTAGTTGGAGATTCACCGCGACGATTTTGTTTATGCGATAATTCCGCCGGCGTTTTAACAAGCGTCTTCCGGCTAAAATAGGGGGAGTGTAATATTGGTCGTTATTATTGATTCCGGTCTCTTATTTCTCCGGAATCAGTCAATTTCTTCCTGACGAAGACTCCAGCTGAATGCAGACTAAATGCCATTCCTCAAAAATATTGTTTCGGTGATGCTTGGAAATATGCAGAGATCATCCAATTTTAATAATTTTATTACAAACGACGCAAGGATTTGGAGAAAATAAAATACTTTTACCACTGCTACAATTCCTCTCTGACTTCACCCTCTTAATTTCACTTCTCAATCATCAATTAGATCTGCCCGTTTGACGTCTTTACTTCACATTCTACTGCAAGACTTTCGCTCATCTAGCGATCCCTAGCGGGCGTTTTCTTTTTTCTAAGATGTAACCTTGGGTTTTTCTTACACCCCCTTCTTCTAAAGTTTTCCTCTCTATTTCTATTAATCTACACAATATTTTCCATGCATATAATATTATTGACGAAAGGTTAGATGGAAGAAGAGACTTTTCAGTCTCAATCTCGCCTTAATAAAGACCTTACAGACCTTATATTCTTTCATCTTCTCTCCTAAACTCACTTCCTCCCTCAATTAATCCTTATTCCTAAAGGGACATTTTTAAAATTGAGGTGAACCCCCACCAGATGTAATTATTACATCAACTTTTATGTTAATTTTGTACATATTTATCCATTACTTTTACTTTTTATGTTGTTACATTATCATACATCTACTTGTACTATCATTATTAATCAGTAGATAGGATATGAGGGCATTATTGTGATTAATATTTTCTTAGGATTAATTACTATCTTGTGATTTCTAATGTGATCGTTTGTTGTAATTAATTTATCTATGTTATTCTGATAATTTATTCAATTCTAAATTTACCATATTGTTATTTTTACCGTGTTTTTGCAGTTATTTTTCACCCCCCATCTCTGTGGGTGCTTTCACACAACATGGGTTTCCTTTCGCTAATCTTCAGAAGAAATAATTTTCCCACACTGCACTCTTTCTCTTTGTTTCAATATCTAAGTGTACACATTATACCAACATACGAAGTTAGGTAAGCGATCATCAGGGTATAAGGAATAGTGGAAATAGAGTGTTTTCTTCCGGCGAAATTTTGGCTTCAAACTGTAGTACAACTTCATTCTTCTCCGATGATGCTGAAGGAGATTCGATAAGACGGATACAAGAAAGCAGAATGCAGAGAAGTTTGAAGGAACGCACAGAAGAGAGGTGGTGGGGATTGAAGGGTCGCTGAGATGGATATTCACGTGGGAGCACAAGGAGTGGAGTGCTTGAGTGAACAGGGGCCGTCGAAAGAAATCGGTGAAAACTCCTTCTCTTATTTATTCTTCCATCTCCGGAGGAAATGGATTGTGAATCAATGACGAAGAGAATTAGGGAGTATGGAGTTTCCTCGAAGCAATCTCATCCCGTGTTATATCCATTCCCTTCGATTGCGCTTTGAATCGGAAATGTTGCTGCTGCTGAAGAGAAAGGACCGAGAAAGCCATAGGATTATCCAATATATTCATAGTCGAAAGAGGACCTGTCTATACGTAATACTTTTAGGGGCAGACGTAGCGTGATAATACCCTGATAGATGAAGTCGAACTGTTCCCAAAGGGAAATATTTCCCTCGAGAGAAAGCTGGAAACTATAGGCACAGCTTTAAGCATAGAAAAGGTCACTTCCATTTTTGATTAACTGGTCTATGGAGTAAAGTAGAGAAAAATACAGATTGGAATAGATCTCTAGGGTCACATGAAAATATAATGATCAGGCAGGAACTACTATATTCATCCCATTCGAATAGGTAGACATGTTTTTTCAAAATAACTATCAATCCTCTGAAAAATATGATTAACTCAAACTAAACTATCTTGGCAGAAAATCGGAAGTGTGTATCAGATATATCAAGTAGTTTTAACACATGAAGAACACCATACCGCCAAGTATCGTATATTAATTTCTAACAGTTTTATTATGGAGAAAGTAAGTATATACTGAATTTTTTATAAACCGTTATTATCTATTTCCTTCCAAGACAGTTTTGTTAGGGTTGATAATATGTTCAAGAGGATTAATAATTACTTCGAGTATTTTTGTGGAAACAATTTTTTTTAAGGATGGAAATTAACTGGTTAATTGGTTGATATTCGTTTCGTTAGTATAGGTCAATACATTTTAGATTACTGTACAATCATCAAATGAGAAAAGAATTTCAAAGAATCAGTAATTTACTAACCAATAATCACCTCTCCGTGGATACTATATAGGAAGAAATTTGCAAAAACCCTAATATGGAATGTTTTCACTTATGGTCGTTAGATTTGGACTTTAGAAAATGAGAACAAGGTAAATAAATATAAAGATCACTAGTCGCTAGAATGTCGATTCGAAGTAAAATCACTAAAACCTGTTTGACCCAAAGGAAATTAAACTAACAATTGTTGAATAAAGTAAGGTAGAGTAAGAGCCCTATTAGATACAACTGAAAAAGGAAAATAAAGTAATAGATGAAACATAGAATGAACAGATAAGACAGTAATCTATAGAAAAACATATTTGAAGGTAAAATTTTAGCCAAGAGTCCAGAGTACCCATACTTCGAGATTCGCTCAAATAAACCCCAATATGACTCCTTCCATAAAAGTTTTCATTGATTGATTTATTGATTACTAATTAATGAATTAATTATTATTTATTTACCTATGTCTTAATTATATATTTACTACCTATTTATTAATTATTTATTTATTAATAATTTATTTATTATTTATCAATTGATTATTAATTATTGATTTAATATTTATCTTTTTATTATTTATCTATTATTTATTAATTTTTACTTATCTATTATTTATTTATTTATTACTTTATTTTGTTTATTGTTTTTATGGATGGAGTCAAACAGTGGCGCAGCCAGGATTTACCAATGGGGGGGGTCTGAGGAAACGAAAATGCCTACTTTACAGGGGCTAGTATATTCATACCCGCTACATACTACAATATATGTCAATTCTTTCAAAAACTAAATACATTCAAAACTAGAGGAGTTTAACGCTTATGTGGCCAACTTATTACAATTTGCAAGATAGTAGTTTCCATAAGCGAACAATTGGAAACTTAACAAGTGTGTTCTTTGGATTTCTGGTTTGGATACGTTCAATATCTATTATAAGCTCATTTTTTCTATGCTGAAGCTTTTTAGTGATTTAGATATAAACTTTCCGAGTCTTCGAGAGTTCTTTCTTCCTAGAGGTTGCAAAGCGTGGGAAGGAAAAAAATAGCTACGGTTATTTGGCAAGCGATATAAAACGTAACATCCACTCATTTGTTCCCCCACATTGGCGCGCCCATGCTTATTTCATTATCTTTCGTTATTTGACTATATCATCAGCAGATTTTGGAATTTAATTGAAATATCGCCTGTCAAGAAAACGACATCAATGTATAAAAATAATGATATGAAGTATATACTATACAGCTTATTGCACAAGGTTTGTATAAAAAACAAAAAAATAATTTTTATCAGATGAAATTTTCTGCCAGGCTTACAATTAAGCCTGATTTCGTTATTTATGTATTAGATATGTATTTAATTGAATGCGTCTCATACCGAAAATTAAAAATTCGGCTGCATTAAAAAATACAGTATACTCTTGATGATAGTTGATATTATAATTGAACTTGCAGTATTAAAGTCCCATACCAAGGTGAAAAAAATGAAGACATCAACTTACAATTATTTAGACTAAGTATTAGGTGGTTTAACCAGCAAAGAGCTGATGCAAACCCAGTCTTACGCACTGAGTGTTCAAAGAAAACAAATATTTTCCATGAATTGAAATTTTGAATGGGCATTGCATGACCAAGCGGTTAACACGATAAGTTATGAGATTCGTGGGATTCTATCACCAGAGAAAAAATTGGCTGCATCGAAAAGGAAACTGAAAAATTTAATTCACAGTTTATCAAGTTTAATTCAAGTCATCAAGTCACAGTTCCGATAAATATGTGCGTAACTTACGCGCACAATACCTTTGAGCTGACAGATTTTCTTCGAAAATGGTATATTATTAATAATATCATCGCAGATTAATTTTTACTGAAATCTTTCATTGCTCCAATACTTTTTCAAATGTTTACGGAAATTCGGTTAGCGAAAATTTTTATTAAATATACACCAAATTAACAGGCAATCATAAAATAAAGATCAGTATATTTTCTATCATCCCGAGTAATAAAGAGTCAACTGTGTGCAGACTTTTAATCGTCTAGAATGCTTAATAAAGGAAAAAGTAGCTTTTCAATTGTCGCTAAACTCATCTTGAGATGTGTCCTCTGATAACAGCCCTAAAATAAGAAAATCCTAATTTATGCATCTAATAATGGTTATTTCACAAAAAACACATGGCCATTAACTTAAGTTTTTTTTCCGATAGCGGCCTCGAGCTGTTAGCGGACTGTGAAAGGAATTTTTGGATGTCCATCTAAATGAAATCCAAACAAAACTCTCCTTCGAACTGTTGTGAATTTCTCGAAAGCAATACTCACGAGCCTATCTTTGTATTTACACCCTTGAAACAGTCACATGCAAAAGATCTAACTGAGCGTTTTATCTATCTGTTTGTCCCTCAAACGTAATCTTAATCTCTGTTTTCAGGGTGCAAGTTTCGAATTACTTCTCGAATGTTCGCTTGTATTTTTTCGAGGAGTAAACAAATCAGCACTTTCGAATTTTTCTCATGGGAATCTTATCTTATGGCGTGAGTTATCTAACTAAAGGATAGGATTAAGAAGTGCACGCGTTGAACATAGTTTTCGAAACACTCGTATCATTGCGCCCCATTGATATCGATGTCTACTCTGCTACCGAAAACATCACTTTCACTGAAATCGGAGCCATATTTACGGGTACACGAAGCTTTCGATGAATGTATCAAGCAAACACATGACAAGCAGTGTATCTGTATGATTTGCGTGATAACCCCACCTTAGCGAGGGGGGGGTTTTGTACTCTTCAGCAGAAATAAAAGTATAGAGCTAGTCATAGGACTTGACTCTTGGGGGGGGGTTTGAACCCCTAAAACCCCCCCCTCGCTGCGCCACTGGAGTCAAATAGTGTTTTATTTGATCGAATCGTGATTAAGTTCCATCAAGTATTACAGTATTGGTTAATTAAATACTTTCGGATATTATACACTGGACGGATAGCAGATAAATCCATGAAATGGACGGATAAATATATGATTGACTATACCCATAAGGTACCTTCCTTAAGTTAGACGAAGGTGATGATCGAATGCGTGAGCATGGGAGAGTCACACAGACTCCGCTATAAGATAACCGACATCTGAAACTGGGCCTGAGATGAAAGGAGCCGAAATCCCGTTTTGTGAAGGGGAGTAGAGACGTGGATAAGCGTGTCAGCGACTGCGATTGTTCATTTGCTCGGAGAGAGAGAAAAAGGGGTGGGGGGGATCCTGACCGCGTGGGAGGACTCTCGAGATAAATCGAACTCAAGTGTAGATGACCCAGGAAAGGATGTGTTAGCACTTTAGCAGAAAGGAACGTCAAAGATAAATAGTCAAAAGGTTGCAGGAAGGAATTTTTCGCCTTCTGGTGCATATGCCTCCCCCGTTAGCGCAATCTGACACGAGAAGAGGTCCATTACAGAGATCTTCGAATATCGCCGCGCGTTAGCCTTTTGTTTTAATTTGAGTAAAATCGACGCCCCGTTAAACAATTACTCTTTTTTTTTAATGCGGCGGAAATCAAACAAGGCACTCCTTCGCATCGCCGTTATGGTCATTTCAGCCAAATCTGGAGACGTGAAACGGAAAGCGGAGTTGTTTTTATGGATTTCCCTTTGTTTCTGGATTCCTATTTGCTCAGTGTATCTGGCACAACTCGCTTATTTCCGGCACGTCAAACATTCGTAAAAGGCTTCGTACGAAGATCATTTCTCGCATTCTTTTCCCCAGGGAATCCGAAATCGCGGTGAGGATATTTCTTTTCGAGAGATGTTTCTGCGTTCGCTCAAGCCGAAAAATCGCTTTCGTTGGTAAATTTGTGTGTACTTCCATTCATCTTTAAACACGGGATATTGGAAACGGTGTCTGCCATTGAACCTTCTATCTGCCATGTTCATGCTAATATGAATTCTACTAAAATTTGTAAGATTATTTATAATAGCATTCTTTTTGGTTTCTCACTATTGTATAATAACCTAAGTGTTATTCTTGGAATCATTCTGCTGCATTTACGCGAGGTTTTCCTGTAAATAAAATTCTGGCTAGAAGAGAATGGGTAAGACGAGTTCACTTCTAATTTTGACTTGTAAACCCTATTTCTTCTGCAGACCAGTTGAAAGCTAACGGTGGATGGTTTGAGGTTAAATCTACGACTGCAGAATGAATACTGTAGTGATCGATAATATTAAGCGAGTTATGATATGAATAACATATTCAAGTGACTGCCAATAAAGGTATGTACTTACGAGTACTTACTAGTATATTAACTGAAGTCATAGATAAAATTTCAATAATAAATGGATTTATAATAGAATTAAATTTGAACTCGGCTGCATGTAATAATCGATGAATATTTAAATGTTAAAATATTATTGGAATTTGTTGTTTTACCCAATACTAAGTACAAGAAATTATATCTCAAGGTATGACCACTACTTACATCAGCCGAAATAGCTCAGTTGGGAGAGCGTTAGACTGAAGATCTAAAGGTCCCTGGTTCAATCCCGGGTTTCGGCAAACAAGTTTTTTCATTCTTTGGAATCTAATACTAAGGACAGACTGGTCAAAGGACACCAAGAATCGATCAATAATGTCTACCTAACAGCCGATTACATAAATTAACAGTCACTTTATTCACTTCATAAATACCATTGGGTAAAAAGTGGTCATAGTTGTACGATATTAATTTCCAATTGTGATTTATAAATTTATTTTATCAATCAAACTATCGAGGATGACTACAGCATAATTAGTTTCCATTTCCTACGTTTAAATCACAAAAATGAATTTAAAAAAAAACATAGGCATATATATATGAGCTTTCACTTACATAAATCATATATACAACGACGTTATACGATGCATTAATTATTACAAGCATAACCTGATTATCAATGAACGATCACAGGTTTGATATAGAGAGAAGATATTAGTCGACAATTGCAACTTGAATTTAACTTATACTTCCAGCTTGAATTCAATTTATTCTGGCCCACCGATGCTATAGAGAGGCGTAAACCTGTTGATGAACACAGCAATAATCTTGAATTTAACAAATACTTTCACGTCGCATCTAATTAACTTTTGGTTAACAGATAACTGCTGTGAAAATACGACGGATAACAGAGGGCGTACAAATCTCCATCCCCAAGCAAAGTTATCTAACTGGGAAGGTGCAAATGGCCCTGCGGACAAATTACCCATTTTTTTTAAATCTCTTGTCTTTCGCCCATGGCGCAGAGTCAATTACTTAGGGACCACAAATAATATTTGCTATCCGAAGCCTTTCAGAAGAAGCTGTTTTACTATCAGAATGCTTTCAATGCGGACTGCGATCGGAAATGTATTCGTTAAGAATGCAGCCCATAATTGGTAAACCGTTCGAAAAACAATGGTGCGTAAAAGGAGCCTTTCCCTTTCACAGGACGCTCAACAGGTTAATTACTCATTCCTCTTTTGGTACAAAAACTGTTTAGGCTACAAACAATCGCCGTTCAGTCCGAAGAGCCCCACCAGTTACGTCAATATTTTGAAAGAGAGAAGCAATTTAACCGTTTCATGAAGAGCAATGTGATAACTCTCGCTCACATTGTCTCTAATTGGCAGTAATTATTGAAGAAAGCCCACCAAGAGCACGGCTGAAGACGAATAAGGAGAGAAATTAAGATACAAAGACTCCCAGAGAGAAATCGAAATATGGTCTCACAACAGAAACGATAATTTAGACGAGGAAAGTGGAGGTATAAATGTGCGGATATGCAGCAAGGCGGAGTTTCCATTAGTGACCACTACGCGGCGAAAAGAGCGGAAAGAGTACGTTGAATTTGAATGAAGGAACGGATATATGCAGTCATAACCACAGTCATAAGTATCGCCTCAGGATTCAGCAATCGTCAGGGTATTTGTCGTTAAATATTGGAAATTGGGATTCGACATAATGGTATATAGCAGGGGATCCTATATATATATTGTTGTCTTGATAAAGGGTTGAAAAAAGCGTAATACAAGTGCATTAATAATTAAATATAAAGTATTCTTAGTATTTCTGATAAATGAAATGTATATTTTTATACTTAAATGTATCTTTTTGCATTTGCGATATCAATTTTAAATTTTGTATGTTTTGATATTCTTTAATTTGTGTATGTTCTGTGACTTGAGGCATTTATCTTGACTGTGTGCTACGTTTACTGTGCTATATTATTTATTTGTGCTAATATTTTACCTATGTTTTTCTTAACTGCCCATTTCTAGAGTTAAAATATTATTATTACTTTTTATTTAATTTTTATTCTTCCTTTTACTGAATTAAATATTGTTAACTGTAAACGAAATGTATATTTTTGTACTTAAACGTTTCTTTTTAAACTTTAGAATTCAATTTTATACTGTATCTAAACCTTTGTAAAGGGCTTATATAACTTACTCTTCTAGATCCGTTAACATTTGCAGAAGATACAACCGGTATCATGCAACCTACCTCGGTCGATCCGATAATGAACGTAAGTTAAGAGAAATAGATGCTAGGACGAATCGTTTTAAAAATTCATCATTTTCGTGAACGATACGTGACAATAACCGAGTAAAGAAGTAGTTTAGATTCAACTGGTGTTAACACCCCCTCCCACTCTCCGAAAGGTGGCTTTCAGGGTATTAATGTAGATATAAATGAAACCCTATTCTATTCTATTCTAATTTAATTTAAATAAAAAGCCATTAGGCACTCTTCTGACAGTGATTATATGTTGCTTAAATAGTATAGGACTGTTGGTGTTCCAAAATGTCTAAAAATATCAGGTGGTACGCAGTTGTTAAAAGGTTGGGAAGCCCTGGGTTAGAGGATGCGACCGGCAATTGTAAGATCCAAGATTGAATCCTGGCCCTGTCAGGCCTTTTCAACGTCCTTTCTTCCTTGGAATACATAAAAAGCGTTAAGATTCTGATTTATAAGAAAATACTGAGGTAAATACTGCTAAATGACAAACACGTGAGTCAACTCAGAGAAGGAAAGAATAGAAGCTAACTACACGAAGGGATATGAGAGAAAGCAAAGGGGTAAGGAGAGGAGGGAGTGAAGACAATCGAAGACGGAGGAGCAATTATAAGTGCGGTCTGCAGATTGCTGGGAAGACGTCTCTGAGAAGATTGAAAGTGCGGTCATGGGGTTGAATGAGTTCCAAGTTGAGTTAGCGTCGTCTGCGAGGTGAGATATTTAGGAGAGAATGCGACCGGGCACCAAGGCTGGAAACGGATGGTGCCGGTATGCGGTAAGTACCTATTTAAAGTCGGCGGAAGATATTGCAAAATGTTGGGATAGCTTTTGTATGAGGAGGGACGTATATTTTACGCTGCACCTGGCCCTTCCGAGGGAACTGTTTAATTTTGCGGTCGAAATATGGGACGTGAACCAATGAGCGGAACGGGTCTGCCTCTCGGTTATAAACAAAGATTGTATTTTTTTCGGGCCCTAATTGTTTCGAAAACTATCAACCTTTCTGACCGTCAACTTTCATACACAGCTCCTTTACTGAACATGAAATTATAGGCGGTGGTCGAGACATCGAGAAGGAATAAATATGACGCAAAACTATCCTACCTCAACCTACCTGCCAGTGATGTCTACCTACTCCTTTCGTCTATTTGCAGTAATTTCTGTTCATAAGTTTTCATAAACAACTAACTTTTCAGAAAATATATTGGAAACATTTATTGGTAATCACTTTAATCACTTCTTTATTGGTGTCGCTTCGCTTTCTCATCTTCTTCGTACCCTCCTAAGTTATTACTGCAGACAGAATTTCATCGATAAGGATATATAGGCACCCGATCTTTTTATCTGTTGGTTATCTACGAGTCGTACCTTTTTCAACTTAAAAAAAGATGCATCATAATTGATGACCATAAACTTATTCTTTTACTTTGAAAGCTATAAATGCATTTTAAGAGGTACTTGTTCTTAAATGTGCATGGGGTATTTTCGTATCATTTAGCTACCCGATCAATGCGGGTGGTCCACTATATTTTCTCCTGGAAATAGAAACCGTGAAGGTAATTGATATATAATAGATACAAGAAAAAGATAATATAATAATATAAGTGGCAGATAATTAAGATTTTACTTATTGAGATAATTCAAATGTTTTGTTTAAATGCCAAATCAGTTTAACTCTCTTTCCCCAGTGATACCAAAATGGGCGGCAACAACTGGTTTATCAATTTAAGTTTCTTGAACGCACGGACGCCTTTTGAGCCATTATTTAGCAAAACAGTAATGGGGATAAAAGAATTTTTTAGCAACATCCGAAAAACAGTGTAGGAAACCTTAGTAGGGTAAAAATGCATCATCATCGTCACTCAAGGGTAACTCGCATAAATATCTCTACTCACGTCTTGGAGGTCTGTCTATCCTTCAATTCACTAGTATCCTTCTCGTATATTGCCAGTAGCTTTCCTCCGCTGTCTGCCGCACCCGTGGAATCTATTGAAGACGGACCGCCATGCCCATTCTCTCGGGGAACCCACCAAATCATCCCCTAATGAGCGAAATGCCATCCTTAGCGCTAATTAACTCCAATTTTTCTTCCGCCCGACCAGTTTGTCACGCCAGCGAGGAGGCACTAACCACAGCCTTTAGAGCCAATCGAGGAGACGAAAACCTATCACCGAATTCCTACTTCAGCTCCGCAAGCCTCGTCGGCTCCTTCAAGACGTCGACCATTTATACTTCGCGATTGGCTAGGTCGATAGTGGAGAAGGATGAATTATCGCAGTCCCGCTGTGCAGTAGCTCTCTCCCATACACAGGAATGGGTTATAAAGGAGACGGTATCAATTTGAGTTCGAGATTTATCAACCGGGCAGGGGAGGGGAGGATGAGGTATTAGATGGAACGGAAATGGAAGAGTAGGTGGTGAGGGATGGCAGAAAAAAGCTGTCGGTATGCAGGGGTCGAGTGGGACGGAGTGTCCGGTGAGATTATGATCTTCAAACACTTATCTCGCGAGAACTCAATCTGCGAGACGGGACAAACATCTCCGAATATGGCGGGGATAAAACAAGCGGATTTCCTTTATGAAAACATGATTGCGAGAGGATGAATCCACATTAAACGGCCCTCCATCTAACAGACACTCCGAGGCCCAATTTGACCGCGAGAATGCCCCATCTAACGGCGGCATTTTTCCCATTCCTTCCCGCCGAATTAATGCGCCTGATTATGAAAGTCATTAACACCGAAGGCTGCTGTTTTTTTCAGCGCTATTCTTTCCTCGCCGACAAAAACAGAACCGAAATGTTTTCGAGTCCCGTTCCTTGGTGTGTGGCGCCCCTTGCGTCGGACGAGATGAATTAACGTTTCGTCTGCCTCGGTAACCGATCCTGATGAAAGGATTCCACGGATGTTTTCATACCTGCGCATAAGGAACGTTAATGGGACAGTATAAGGAATGAGCTCTTATGAACTCGAATGGCTTACACAAACTGACGTCACGGGGATGTTAGACGAATTTTGCGAGGCCAAAAGTGAATCCGAACACAAATTTTTAACCGGATGTGCTCTGAAAAATTCCTTTCATTTCGAGATTACTAATCTAATTGGTAAAAAATAAATCGCGTAATGGACTTGTATTATCAAACCAATGTAAACAATCTAGTACTCTCGAGCGTGTATTCTACAGTATTGTCGTTTTGCATTATTGTTTTTTAATTATTGTTTAATTCAACAGAGGTGCGTTCCATCATTTTAAGGTCTATCGACAAAACGTCAATAGCACAAAAGAACGATATCACAAAATATTATAAAATTCATTTTGAAAACAGCTCGGAGCTCACCGTTTAAAAATAAGCAACAGACAAGTAGTGCTGAATTGACAAGAAATACAAAGAATATGAAAAAATAAGAAAATTAAAAATGCAAAAAGCAAATCTGAACTAATGTTTCTATAATCAAAATTAGCCCTATAAATTTTACCTTTAAAAGAGAAAAAAAATTATCTTAAAAAAGACATAAAAAAGAAAAACTTCTTTAGAAACAAAATTAGACATCTTCAATAATGACAAAAATTTTTTAAAAATGTAAGAAGAAGAAAGGAAAAATATTTTTTTCATAGATTAACTTATGTAAACAAAAATACATGTATGCACCATTACAATAGATAGCTCAGGGTGAAATATCCAAATCTCATGAATCTCACAAATTACCGACGCACTAGATTCAATCCATTGTAAAGATTCAAATCTCTATTATTCTGCCCGTTCCAAAGAAATTCCTTTGCATAATTTTGTAGATAAAAAATACTAGAGTCACAGACGTACGAAATGCGTGTGCTCCGTAGTAAAACTGTTCTGTTGTATACTCATACTTTTATATGAAATTACTCATCACATAAAAGGAGGAAATAAATTTAGGGAGATTAGAGAATTTAATTAATTCCGCCTCGATAAACTCAATAAATATCACCTTTGTACTCCTGAAGAACGAATGGATGGAAAAGGTGTAGTCAAAAGAATGCATTGACATTGATTCATCTGTGAATATATTGAAAAGAAGGGAAAGGAAATTTAACCTCGTACTTATAGGCGTGCGATCGTGAATAAACCAAAAGGTTAAACGAGATTGAAAATATGTGGTGACAGGGGACAACCTTGTCTCACCTCTATTTATATTGACATATTGCGTCTATGTTTATTAATATTCATTCCAGATGTTTGTAATTTATCATAATTGAGCGCAAGTCTTCTATCATTCCAGTCAATTTGTGCTTATTTCCGGAATAACCTCTAGTCTTCATTACTGGATGGAGTAGCCAAAGTTCTTCTATTCACTTTTGTATATTCGTTCCAACAATAGTCTTAATGAAACTATTCCTTATCTTATCCATTTACTATACCTAAACCTAAGCGGAGATTTTCCGACGTATTGTTCAATCCTGCTTTCTATGATCTATACAACTTTATTTCGCCTTGGACAGTAAAGATTTATATCTGTGGTTTGTTCGGTAGCTTGGATATCATTTTTAAGATCTTAATAGTCCTGCTTCGATGAAATTTTATAACTATTTTCCTTCCATTTACTATTCAAAAATTATTTCCCTAAACTTCACCAATTAAAGTATAGGAAAATTTATCCGATCGAAGTATGCTGGAATCAAGAATTCTTTGACTCTTCCTCAATATAGAATTATTCAAAATATATTTTAAGTTATTACGATTTTAATTTATATCAAACCTCCATCCATCCGAAGATCACGACTTTGGCCTAGACTTTTCCTCAGCCAGCTAATTACTGGATCAAGCGATCTATTTTAAAAAACCAGTTCCAGACAGGTTCCCTTGTGTGAGTATAAATTAAAACAAATCGCTTTGCATAGAAAAGCCTTCCTTAGGTTCCCGTTACGGAATCACTAACCGCACCCTCTACTAGATTCCTATCAGATCAGCAATTCGAATTAAATTGTACTCGCGCGAGTGGAAAAGATTGTCACTTTGAGGTCAGTGGAGATAATCCTAATTTTTGCATCTGCGTGCCCGAGAGCGAGCCGCCGTCTGTCAGAGGAAATGAGGAATAGAGTTCTCATGCGGATTCGCGGTATTCGCTCCCAAGTTCACAGCTGCATGACTCACAAAAAAGGAGTATCGGCGGGCACTTTCGTTAGCACAGTTGCCAAATGGAGCAGAACCTCAACATGAGCATAGGGCTGCATATGTTCGCAAGTAACATTCTGATGCAAATTGCGCGCCCGAGAGCGTCGACTACCAAGTTATTTAATTCGCGTCCAATCCGCTTCCAAATTCTTTTCCAAATATCCGAAAATGACCGGCTACCGAATCGAGCGGAATATTTTCGTGTTAAATTCTTTACTTTTCGAATTTCCCTTACTAACGTCTGTAAGTGCTCCGATGCGATTTACTTTTCTTATGTTTTATTTTTGAAAGGATTCTGTCTTAAATCGCTCTTCGGTTTTTTATGTACTATATCTATCTTCAATTGTAAAATATCTGTATTCAAATTATGCCCCAAATTCCGATGAATATAGCCTATAGGCAGCCAAGCACATTCTATTAGTTTCCAAAAATCAGTAAGATTTAAAGTAATATACAGCGATTCTTTAACTTTTTACTGTGTTAGAGTATATAACAATGGACTTTTTCGAATAACCTAATTATCTGAAATAGGGAAATTAACAAAAGAAATTATACATCTGTCTGATTCCATGCAAAAACCTTGGACACATAAGATATATAACTTAATAATAGCGAAGCAAAGGTGTATGTGATGTAAATGTTCCAGTTAAAGATTCTCTGACAGGGTATGCATTCATAACTCGCACCTTGAGTAATTCAAGATATTTGTGTTCATTTGAGAAGACTGTGAATTATATATTAGGTATTGCTAATATTGCCAATTAATATTCGAATGTAATTATATGTAAGTTATTAATATAGTATAAAGCACGATAATAATGATTAAATGATTGAGTTCCATTGATGTCCAAGAAAGTTATTTATTTGCAATAAATCGTTTTATAAAAAGTACTCGAGAGATACGTGATTGAATCTATATTACCAAAATTAAGGAAAATAAAGGAAATTCAGTGTCTAAAAATAGGGAATATAAGCAGCCATGAATTAGGGACATGAATATTAATGAATTCCAATATTCCTGGAGGTCCGTACGTTTATAATTTCAACGGACAACTAATGATCAACATCTGCCACGCTCTTATATATATGAATAATTTGCAATTTTACCTAGATCCGTATCCGATACAGTATAATTACTAACAAAATAATGACAGAACCCATTTATTAATTTGCGGAAGAGGATCCAGATTTTATGGGGATTTGCATTTTAAAACAAGGACTTTTATTGAAGCCTTGAAGTTAAACACGGAGTAAAGAGGCAAGCAAATACATATTTTCATTGGTAAAAGATGATGGCCTCTCCTTCGTTTGATGATTTTGGATACTTAAACAACCAAAATTTTCAGAGAATGGCAAGGAGCTCAAAGGAAAACATATTAGCAAATTGTAATGAAAATTAAAATAAGCTTTGCAACTTTCACTATTTATTGACAATGCACAGCCGGTTTCTGCCATTTAGACACTCTCATGTACAAATCTCCTGCGCATTGTTAATAAATAAAGGGAAGTTACCAAGTTTGTTTCAATATTCATCATGTCTTCCTTTCACAAAGTGAAAGCTTCAACTTTAGATTACAAAAAATTTTAATCAAGATAAATTTATATTTATTGACTTTTTTCCCAACTAATTAAATTTATAACATTCTATTTGTGCAGTTTTAATATGTTGTTACATTATAAATTATAATTCTTTAGTACTGTTATTAAATGCGTTCGACAACTTAGGTCCTATCGCACCTGGGCTCCCACCGGGAATCGAACCCGGGACCGCTTTCACCTAAGCCGAACGTGCTGCCCAGATAACTATCGGTGAAGCTTAACCAAAGTAAGATATACTAGGTAAAACCCTAAACCACAACTCATTGCAGATATTGAACTTTCGTCCTGGTATTTAATCAGAGAGAAATTAAGAACAATATAACCACTTCTAAATGCTCTCCTCTAGTCAGGAATAGACCAATCAATTACGGGGACAACGGGATATAGTCCGGAGAACGATACTCAAGAGTCCACGGAGATAATAGCACGCATAACGCACCCTCGCTCCGTAATAAACCCCTCAAGACACCCCGACGCGTACATCTCTACAGCTGAAATCAACCCCGACGTCCACGGATAAAGCATCGCGGGGAGCGATCTCATTGAACGGACGAAGATTCCAGCAGACGCGGAGAGCGATGGCGAAGACTGGGATACATATACATACACCGGAGGTGCAACACGATAGAGGGCATGTGCACGCCTCCCTGGAGAGGTGCATTAAAACGGGATTGGGAGGAGGGAATGTGTGGGTTCACGTGTTGTTGGGTGGATGTGGAAAAACAAAGGAAAGGAGCGCCGCGACTCCCGACTGGTTTCAAACCCGAGCGACGCTGGGATCCGCTTCACTGAGCGCAGGTTCTGGGAGCGCTGCGTGGAATGGTTTCACCGAGGGATGCAGAGGGGAAGAGCGGTGTAGAGAGAGACCCCGGTTGCCTCCAGGGGGAGGAAAGAAGACGAAAGTGGAATGGGACGCAACCGGGAACGCTGTACGGATCCGTGGGTGGCGGGGGTTTTTCGGGGATACGAATAAATTGATTGTTCCCTCCTGATTAATGGGCCCGATCGAACGAGAGTTGGGGATGTGATGGGATTTTTACAGGGAATCTGATTCGGATTAGGAAGTGTGTCATTGGGATGTAAAATATGCCCCTCGCATAACCGAGCGCATAACGTTGGGGAGCGGTATACATATCGGAGAGCGTTGTTGATCTTTGCTCCCGTGGGCCAGAGGCTGTCTGCTCTCGGAGTAAGCGGCATTAGTTATGACGTTTTTTTCTTCGGCGGGGATAATTTATTTCTTTCGTCGGAGTCCGCCGTTGCTTCGGTTATAATACACGATGCGTTTACCACGAAAAAGTTGTAATTACCGTTAAGTGAGGAAGATATGGATGGAATTCCAATTTCATTGGTTGGTGGCTCGGAGCTGATGTTTTGAAAATTCATGAGATTGCCTCGTCCGCATAACTTGATGGAATATTTTTTTCTTCTGCTCTAAGGAACGAGTAAATATTTGTGGAAGAACTACGTAAAGATAGTGGAGAATAGTTTAAGGAATCGGCCGGCTTGGCAGGCGAATTTTGTGAAGAGGTATTGCAGGTACAGAATACGAACCATTTATGAATTAAATCTTTTATTAAATTAGTAAATTGTGTAAACTTTCTCAATTTGGTAAATATAGCAGATGTTTATTTTTCACACTTACAATATTCCTCTAAAATCTTTTCATAGAAAATTATTCCCCTTAAAGTACAAAGTACCGATGCTAACATATTCCGTTCGAACAGTTTCAGAAAACATTGCAGAAAGGTATAATTGACTAAAATTATTTGAGAGAAAATGGAAAATTCCGGTAAACAAAATTGGCGTCAAATAATCCATTTCTTGATTGTTAATTCACTTTAGAAACTGGAATCATACATTGATGGAGCAGATAATTTATGCAAATTAACTTGACTTAACAGTCTAGTAAAATGAATCTTAATCTATTATCTAACAAAGTAACCCCTATTTGTGTAAAATATTGGAAAGTTATAGCATTCACCACGGACGGATTTACCACTAGTCGCTAGCTCTGCGCCTCGCCTTCTGCGATCCCAATGATGTACGATTTGTCGTTTTTTAAGGTTACAAATCTCTTAGTGTGGTCTTAAAAAAGTAAAGGTCCTTACGCATTTTATTGTTGAAGTTTTCCCGTTGCATACACGTATATTTTATGGATGAAAACATTTATATTTTCAGTCAATTTCAGCTAGGTATATTGGGAATTAGAGGCGTGGAAACCTACTGTGCTAAAAAATGATGTATCGAATCCAATTTCAAAATATTATTGCAATAGCATTACGAGTTACTTCCGAGGAAATATTTAAAAAATCGTTGTCTCGCTTTTAAGCCCTAAACTCCGCACTCTAGATGCATAAACTCTACAACGCACAGGAAAAAAATCCTAGGAAAATCCCCCTCGTCACCGAACCAATCCGTTAATTTGACACCATAATGCAGTAAATTCATGATGGAAAAATAACGATAGTCCATCAGCTTTAAGGGCCTCTTATACTCCACAGCTCCACTTTAAAACCTTCTAAACTGCTCGGCAGTTCCGTTACGCGAGTGTGTTATAGTTTTTTCCCGGTGGTCGTTGAAAAGCCCACCTACGACAACGCTCTCTTTAAATTGATAAGTGAAGTGGGGGAGAGGGTAGCGAATCGTTACTCGATGGATTGCGGGCAATCATCCGCTCGACGACACAATCGCCGCTGACTGAAAGCGATTAGAGAAACGGCAAAAAAGGGAACGGAAAAAATCCGTACCACCAGCTGGAGTCGAATCCACACGCTCCTGCCACGAGTTTTCTATCCGCTACCCGAGCAGGTCATTAACCCTCCAGAAAAGAAAACACTGGCCGAGGAGAGATTGTGTGGATTTTTTCATCGGTTAGCGGCATTTATCGTTGAATGGGAAGTGATAATTAAATCTTGGGGCTTAAAAAGAAATATCTTCCACCGGCGGCATGAGATACAAAAACAGCGCCTTCGCGTATTGGCGGGAGGTGTTATTACTAATATGTAACGAATCCGAAATTCTGCACGCATTAATGAAGGGCGTGGGGTTATTGGTACCTTCGAGACGTCGGTTGAACGTTCTGGATTCTTGTTTCGGTAGACTGTCTCGTTTTCATATCGTCTCCCCACCTTTACTGAAGTGCAGAAGTTTTAGGAGCGCTACCGTCCACGAATTCTCGTCGATTTGAATATTTGTTCATCATGGAGAAGGTCTTATTGGCGTTTATATGTCTCTCTCAGCTACCAGCTATTTCTCAGCTGCGTCTCTGATAGTAAGGGAATGTGCAGTGCTACGCGACAACGAATGGAACGATTAAAAATAGAGGCAACTCTGCCAATACCTGTTAACGATTTTCTTTGAATATAAGGATTTTTGACTCAATATTATTGGTCTCGGAGAATGAATGTGGATTCTAATGAGGAAATTTTGCAATGGTTTAGAGAGGACTAGAAAAAATGGATGCTACCCATTCCTGCTCAATGGTGAAGAGGGTTGTAGTATTTTTGCACGTATTTCAGGATATAGATATTTATAGAAAATGAATTTCGGTCCACGGATATTATTAAGGATTAAGCATAGAATTATTTTCGTCTTCAACGTTCATTATCATAACCTCCCGTGGCTTTTGTATTTAACAAATAAGAATCATTTCATATCCCTGAATACGAAATACAAATAAACTAATTTAAAAGCAAAACCCGGGGAAATCCCTTTCTTCATCCATTTCCATTGTGACAGTTATGGTAATAGACAAATTAGTTATACGCATTTACCTTTTTGCATCACTCGAATGAGCACAAAATACGTAGGCTATGAAGTCAAACGCGCCCAATGGGTTTAATCGAATTAAATCGAAGCACTCCTGACTGAAGCGCCTATTACAGTTGCCCCTATACCACTTGGTTGGTACGCTTTTGAGGTAACCATGCTATGCAATTATTTTAAAGCTAGGAACAAGCATTTTATGGAAACGTTGTTTGTCTCCATACATTTTTTGTTTCAAATGTATGAATAAACCTAGAAATAAATTAAGTTTAGAGAGTCATAAGTCAAGATACCTTTCCTGCGTGGACAGATAGAGGATGCTGGGGTAAAGTGGCCATTGGCCTTTACTTGCTGGAAACAACCGCAATTTGGTGGTAAAGGTTTTGAACTAACTTGTAGGAAAGCTGTGAAAGTGCTGAGTTAAAATGTCAGTGATCAGTTTGTCGAATTTTTTGAGTTACAACAGATGTTTTAATTTTTTCAGGATTGATCTAAGGCAATTGTTTAGTTTTATTCTCATTATTTCGTCATTAATTACTAAAACAATTTTTAAATTAATATAGCTGAAAACTCTGTCTAATTACCATTAAAATAATATTGTTTATGATGAATTATAATGTTTTAACTGTAACGAGAGTTATTCCAAATCAGTAATCGAGGGATGGATACGATGTTCTGGTTGCCACAAATGGGCTCTTGAAGCGTGTGCTGGATGCGAAGAAGATAATTTTGTTTGTGAAAATTGCAAGAAGATTCCTAAAAGAAAATAAAGTATAGTTTTGCAAAAATACATTATTTCCTATTGATCTGTCGTTAATTGTTACATTAATGTTGTTTTATAATGGTTAATAATACAAATATAAGTTTGAGTTTGCATGTAACCGTGTTTATCATCCCAAGATTTCATTTTTAGAGAAAATATCTACCCCTGGCCACTTTACAGAAGTTAAAAAAATACAAAATTGCGAAAATATATTTCCAGATATTGTTAACATATTGATGGTTATTAATTCTGCACTAATTAAACTAGATGGTTAGTATTTTAAGTAGCATTTCCTTCTAAAATAGTAAACTAAAAACTAGGGATGGGACGTTCGAATCTTCGAATCCTCGAATCCCTCGAATAATGCCTTTTTCTCGAATCCTCGAATCCATTGTGTTTCACCTCGAATCCGAATCCTTAAAAATCTAAGTCACATCCTCAGCAGATGAAAATCCTTGCGTTTATTTCAACCAACCAGCAATTTCAACGTTACCACCATTACCATGAGTGCAATCGAAAGCAATGATAGAATCGATTCTTTGAGAGTGATAAATTCCTATTTGCTGAGCGGGTAAATTCAGAATATGCGCCAGGGTGACCAGATTTGCGCACAAGTCGCCAAATTGGCGATTTTTCATACTACTAGGTGACCTAATGGGGGCATTGGTGACTGGCGATTTTTAAGGCGACTTTCGAGAATTCGAAGCTGAAAAACAGCGAGTTGAGGGCACGCGTATCCAAAAACTCAAATGCTTCGGAAGCGAACGTATAGATGAGCCCGGCGCGGCGGCAGTGTCATCTGATATCCAAGCGCAAATTGACAATTTTTGACTAGCAGCTTTGTAACATCTTTCACAACAATGTAGTGGAGTCGATCGTTGGAAGGAACCAATGCCTCCTGCATACAGCTTGCTTTGGTTGACCATGGAGGTAATGTAGAAAGCAGTCAGGAGACAGAATAGTAACATTGTTGTAGGGTTGAGATTACAGAATGTACGAAAGTAACGAGCGAATGCTCTACCGTCACTAATAAATTTCATTCAGGAACGATACAATGTCACAGTACGGACAAGAATCTTACGTAAGTAGGAGTTCTAATCTATATGAATAAGTTCGTGAATACACATTGTCGAATCTCGTCCGATGTCTAGACACTTCGATATAAGGTGACATGCGTTTTCATCCAGTCTTCTGGCAAGCTTCAAGGAGCATAGTGCTGTGTAGTAGAAAATACTAAAGAATACCTGAATATGTCTGGTGAAGTGTGGAAGCATTTCACAATATCAGATACAAACTCTAGTTTTGCCATTTGCAAGTATTGTAAGACATCCATATCACGCGGTGGGAAATCGCATAGCACGAGCGCAATGAAGAAACACATGAGGAAGCATTGTTTTCAAATGTTTGCCGCTAAAAGTGAAGAGGAGGGAGAAAGGTAAGTAAAAATAAAACACATCTTTGAACTTACATACCATTTATGTTGATTATTTATCGAAGTAGCAAATTTCCCATGGGAATACCATCTTTTCAGTTTTTCAATAGTATTTACCTTATATTTCTAGTGATTTACCAGAGTCACCATCCCTTGATTCCAATGCAGAAGAAACAATTCACTCTGCTTCCTCAAGTTTCTCTGTTGCAATGGACAGCCCTTCACGTGACTTGAGCCCTAATTACCCTTTGCCGAAGAGGAAAAACTCTGGGCCATCACAATTGACATTGAAAAGTTTCATGGAGAAAAAGGGAAAATTCAAGCCAGGTGATCAACGAAGTAAAAAAATCACAAGATTAATTGCTGAGATGGTGTGCCTGGATAATCAGCCCCTGTCAGTTGTAGAGAATAAAGGTTTTCAGGCTCTGGTTCTCCATTTAGAGCCAAGATACACAATGGCATCTAGGAAGCATATTGGAAATAAATTAATTCCAGAAATGTATGATGAAACAAAAACAAAAGTCAAGGCCATTCTCAGCAAAGCAGAGAGTATTTCCATTACAACAGATATGTGGACGTCAACGAGTAATGATGATTACCTCAGTATAACTGCTCACTTCATTGATGCTGACTTTAAATCTCACCATTTGTGTTTAGAGGTAGTACCTTTTCCTGAAGTTTCACACACTGGTCAAAACTTGAGGGAATTTATTTGTGAAACTCTTAAAAGCTGGGACATAGAAGACAAAATATTTTTGATTGTGCGTGATAATGGGAGGAACATATGCTGTGCTCTTAATGAGTCTGATTTCAGCCATATTCCATGTCTTGCTCACACACTGCAGTTGGTGGTCAAAGATGGACTTCTTAATAAGAAGATGGTGAGTGGTTTGATTGCTACATGTCGGCGTATTGTAGGTCATTTTAAGCACTCTTCCAAAGCAACCAAAGTTTTAAAAAAAGCCCAAGTGACTGTGGGAGTTAAGCAACACAGGCTACTGCAGGATGAGCCCACCAGATGGAACTCCTCATTGCATATGCTTACAAGGTTGCTCGAACAAAAGGCAGCAGTTACACTGGCAGCGACATATCTTACTGTTCCTGTTGAATTAACTTCTCATCATTGGGAGCAGATTGTAAGTGTTGCAGGCATTGCAAACATTTTTAATCAAGCAACTTTTGCTGTGAGTTCAGCTGATGTAACCATATCAGAAGTTATCCCCATCATTAACAGTGCAATGCATGAATTGAAGAAACCTGCACCAGTCTCTTCTGGCTTACAAGGTGTGAAGAACGACTTATTGACTGCACTGAAGTGCCGATACCCATCAGTGGAAAGTAATGAATTCTACGCTGTTGCAACTCTCCTTGATCCAAGATTCAAAGGAAGTGTTTTCCAAAGTAAGGAGCTTTTTCAACAAGCCAAAACCCAGCTAATTCAGGAGGTTAAAAGTGGAACATTTCCTGAGGAAAGGAGAGAACTGGTAAGTAGGCTAGCGTAAGCAATTTATAATTTGATTGCTTCTTATTTCATGGTTTATATAGACAAGTTAAAATCTTTCCATTTTCTTTCTTATCATAGGCTCCTACATCAGATGTAAAGACATCAATGCATGGAATGTGGTCATTTTATAGCCATATTATGAGCCCTGTACAAACATCTAATCATTCTGCTACTGCTGAGGAAGAAGTGGAAAGGTATTTGCGAGAAGAGCTTCTCCCTCCTGAAAACAATGCCTTAGAATACTGGAAAAGAGTTGTACAACAGTTTTCAGTGCTACCAAAACTGGCTAGGAAGTACCTTTCAGCACCACCCGCAACAGTGCAATCAGAGAGACTGTTCAGCACAGCTGGCATTATATGTGATAAGAAGAGGAATCGGCTTGATCCTGAACGTGTTAAAATGCTCATTTTTTTAAATAAAAACTTAAAGCAATAAATTTTTTATATGCTTGCAGTTGGAGTGTTTAATTCTATAGTGTGGAAAATTAATATTAGAATTCAAAATAAATACAAGCTTATGTAAAAAGGACAAGGCAACATTTAGGTTCTAGATAAAATTTAGGATTCAAGGTAAGTTAAGATTTGGATTCGAAATAAGATTCGAGATTCGAGGGTAAATTCAAGATTCGGATTCGAGATTCGGATTCGAGAAAAACTGGATTCGACCCATCTCTACTAAAAACACATTTTTTCTTAGGATGGCCACTTTACCCCAGTCTCCCCTATAGTTGTATAACTATTCAGATTTCATGCTAAGAAGGTAAAAAGACGTAAGATAGAAATCTAAATGATAAATAGACGAAGTACAATTATTTTATACCGTATCTATGGTTATAATGAGTTTCCTTTAAACTAAGTTTATTATCCTATAGTCACTGATATTTAGAGTAAATTCTATTTTTTATTAGAGAATTAAGAGGAGCTCTGCAATATAGTAGTAGGATGCCGTACGACTGAGGTTGAAAGTGTTTTGCTGGAAAATAGGAAGTAGCTTTAATTTTTTTGGTATATATTCGTTGACTGAGGCCTTTATTAATTATGTTTGATACTGATATATATCTATAACAGGCTGGAGTAAAATCATCATGCCAATATACACAATGATATTATCATTTATATTTAAATATTAACTTTATTCAACCTAAAAATTATCGTTACGACATAAGAGAAAATTCGGATACCGTTGTCCACATTCAAAACCTGTCGATAAAACGATCCTTCCTTATCATAAAATTCTTACAAGTGATTCGTCTATTATATCTGATTTTAATTAATTGACCAAAAGAAAAAAGGAAGAAAAAAAAGTGTTATGGATCTCATGGTAGGAGGCTGAAGTGAAACTGTATACGCAAGAAATAAACATCGGTATAAAAAGAGTCATTCTACGGTCCAATGAACCATGAAGCATGTTTGGCGGGAAATCATTTCCACAAGATAGTTTCACCATTTAGCCGATATATATAACACGCCTTAAAAATAAAACATTACAATTGGATCAATACTTTCTCATTGCGGGATGTGTATGGAATTCATTCGGAAAGTATAAAAAACAGGCGATTTAAAAAGACAACGCTCCACCATTCACGCATACTTTTATCGTTCCTTAGTTAGTTTACGAGAGGAATACTGGAGTGATGATCAACCATCTTTCTTATGAGATTCGCATTAAATATTGAAAAATCCTTGTAACACTCTTTAAGACCAGAGATTGAGGACAAGTAGTTAGTTTATACAGATATATTATTTTTATTGTACACTCCTGGCCAAAATTGACGCAGCACCTCCCTAGCGATCCTTACGGCCGGTGCTGCGTTAATTTTGGCCAGGACTGTACAAGCTAGCTCTATATTTGAAAGTTGGAGTATTCATTCTTATATGCGTATTTGTAGGAAGACGTGCAGTATCATGTTGCATTAAACCGCTGGTAAAAACACTTAAATGTTTGGACACTCTTTAAATTAGATACAATAACCGCACGCCGCCTAACATGCACTCTAATTCACGCGTTGTAGAGTAAGTAATTTTTGCAACGATTAGACACGAATTTATCATTAGGAAAAGGGAAGAATTTATTGTGGCTATAACACGTGAAGGCTCGCGTCCTGTAAAACCGAAAGGATGCACAAAAAACGATTTAAGACGAGCGATTCTTGATGGGATTTTCCCATGATTTATGAAAAGGTTGAAAAGAAACTAGTTCAAGGAAACATAAAATAAGATGAAAGCACACTGCCGCTCTTAAAATGACTGCCTCTAGACGGCTTGAGAATGCCTTTGGGACAATTGCGTCCCGATCATTTGCGCTCTTAGAACATTTGCGTTTCTATGGTTATCCAATAAGGCTATTAAATTAGATCGAGATACTGAAATGATATTTAAGAATATAGATGATGTAGCTAATAAAGAGTATTCTGACGCAAATAACTAATCTGCGGGACACAAAGGTTATAGGGAAGCAAACGTCCGGGGCATAATTGACCAAGTCGATGGACGCAATTGCTTGCACCCTCTTGAAAATATTGTTTCGTAGATTTGCACCATTTACTTTTTCACCTTCTATCTATCTAGAAAATATCAAATTCACAGTGCATCCACAAGACGAGCAAAAGAGATTCTCTTACGAAACAATCGGTCAGTACAATGATCACCCCAAAGACTGATAGGACCCTAAGCATCCTCCATCATTATTTGAAAAATGCTACTGTGAGGAGGGGAATACGGTTCATTAGACAGTATGAGGATTGAGGTAGTATGCCTTCGCTTTCCTCACCAAACCAGAATGCTAATAACGGAACATGCTCACAATACGACTCCATGAATAACAGTTTTTTAGTATTCTATTAACTCTTTAATTGCACAAGACAGTGAAAAAAGTAAATGAAGGGTAGATTCCTCTTGATTTTGAACTTAACAAATGTAAAATATTCCATTCATCAGGATATGGTAGAAGGAGAAAGCGTCTTAATAAAGGTGACCAATGGACTAGTACTATTCAGCATCACTCGTATTTCTGTATCAGTATCCTTGATATAATTACGACCACGACGACGACTGACAATGAGACAAAACTGAACGATAGATACCTGTCCTTCATCCTGTACCAAAATCCAAAAGAAAAAATAAAACTGCAATCATCAAGGATAATGGACCAGCACGTATTCAGTCCCACGCGCGGATCACCAGACCATCTCTCCCAGCATCTTCGGACATCGCGGAAACAACGAATTTCTCCGACCCCGATCACGCAACGCACCAAATCCACCCTCGGTACTAGCGCAGCAACCCTGACGTCAGCCCCAGACGTCACGCGCAACGTGAACAATAAAAACCGCCGCAATGGCAACCCCACGACTCGGTGCGTGGGGCAAAGGAACTTGCACTTCCAATTATCGGACCTCTCGCGAAATTCCGCCCGCTTGAAGGGGCTTTGATCGCCCGCCGATTGAGATATCAAACGCCGGCGAAAAATTCCTCGAGGGCCGCTAATTCGCCGCAGGTGTGCCACTCTCTCCCCCTACGGAAAAAGGAACGCTTCCCCGAGACAATTTTCTTATCGACCTTACGTACACACGTCCTGGACCCCTTCCGTGCGGGCGGTTCCCACAAGTATTCCAGAAACGGTCGCCTCACGAGGTGCGTGCTGGTCACGGCGGGGTTGTCGACCCCGGGATGCGGCACACGCAAAAGACGGCGCTCCTCTTTTTTATCATTTTCGGGGGTGGTACAGTTTCACGGAGTCTTCCGTAATGTGTGGGAAAGGGAGAAAGTCTTGCGAGAGACGAAAACGGTTTTTTTAGGGGAAGAGAGAGAGAGAAACGAAGAGTACTAGCGGTCATGAGCGAACTGGGCCACACAAGAAGAGGGCGACCGTAAGTATGCTGCCAAAGGAGACCGCAATATCTCTTGCACCGAAAAAAATGCGAGGGAAAAGTGCAGCGATGCACCAGAGGTGGCAGCCATAAAAGTGAGGCTATTCCAGGTGCGATTTTTTTTCTTTCGCGTTTCACGGACCCATCGCCGTGAGAAGTCCGGGATGATGAAGATGGAACGCGGTCTCTGATATAATCGTATGTGTCGTGAGTAAGAAGCGCAGGTGAAGCATGTCCAGACGGCGTCTGGATGGGTCCGTTTATTTTTCGACCTCGAAATATATTACCAGTGTCCTTAAAAACGGTCACGAGTACATCTGGAAACTTGGTTGCATCTGGATTCTGTAAAAAAGGACCTCTATTTATTCTATAGATGAGATGAGAGTAGGACAGGATGAAGCGATGGAAGTATTTGTTAAAGTAGAACGGGTGGAAAGTTATAGATATTCAGGCACAGTGGTGACACGTGACTGGAGAAGCGAGAAAGAAGGGAGAGTGAGAATAGGGATAGCAAATGAAGCTTTCCGGAGAAAGCGAAAAATATGATCAAGCAAAATTTATATAGACTTGAGGAAAAGGATGGTAAGTTGTATGATATGGAGAGCGTTTCTGTATGGGTGTGAAACGTGGGCTCTCCTTAAAATGTCTATAAAAGGATAGAATCTTTCGAAATGCGGGTATGGATAAAAATGCTTCACCTAAGATGGACAGACAGAGTAAGGAATGAGGAGGTGCTGAGAAGAATCTAAAAGGAAAGGACATTGATTAAATTAATCAATAAAAGAAAAAGAGACTAGATTGGGCACACATTAAGAAGGAAATGATTGTTAAAGGAAATGATTGAAGTAACAGTAGAGGGAAAGATAAAAAGAGGGAGGAGAAGAATTAAAATGATCGATAGTTTGAAGAATGGTAAAGGATAAGCAGAAATGAAGGGCAGAGGATAGAGAAAGATGGAAGAATAAGACCTAAGACCTAAGGCGTAATCAGATTATCAGATGCTGTTGATGAGCTATTCTAACCTACAATGCACTAATGTCTCTGTTAGCTAGAAACCAAGCTCACGTATTATTAGTCTTTTTATGCATTGAGCCCGGAGAGCGGTTTGCAAGCCATCCCTCATCAATACCAATAGCCTTAGAGAAGGAATGAGGCTTACGAATAAGGTGAGGATTGAGGTATTTTCTTCTACTTTCCCATTTTACTATAATGCGATGGAGAACGTTCGTACAGGCGCAACACAAAATTTGGTAGTGATCGGAGCACCAAAGTAGTGACCAAATGTATTCAGCTTCACTCATATCACTGCAGATTCCTTTATAGCAGTCATGGGTAGGTACTATCGAGATAAACGTGAATGAAATATACTTCTCTCTGTACCAAAAGACAGCTAAAAATATTTAATTCTTCAGAATATGGTTCAAGAAGATATTACTATCATGTTGCAGTTGCTTAAAATTTAATTTAAATTTAGAGATAATTATTGCTTCTTTATTTTCCATATATATCGTATCCCTTCTGTTTTTTTTCTGTCTTGAAGGATTACTTTTCCCGCTATGAGTTATTATCGTATTTGAAACTATTACAGCTGTTTTCTGTTATTGAAAACGATGTTCAAATGATGTTCTAAAATAAATAAATACTGTCTCTGAAAAATGTAAGTAAAAATTTAGCTCAATTTAATTAAATTGTCAAAGTAGGCTTAATAAAATAAAAACCTACTATCATATAACTATCCGAATACCCACAAGTTAGCCGCCAAAAGGGAGGGATATGACTCAAACACTTTGTGTGATGTCAACTTACTCAAAAATTTTTCTTGTATACCGCCCAGCATATTCTCCTAAATAAGTGGTGGCGAACCTATGGCACGCGTTTCCAAAGCGGCACACGATAGAATGTGTTCGTCACGCCTAACTGCCACAGCACTATCTTTATAATGAATATTTCACTTAAAACATGAAGCCACGCGGAAAAGAAATGTGGGGTCTGCTCATTAGTAACGGCAATTAACGATTATTCAACCCAATAACAAGATTTCAATCCTATCGTTGACATTATAAAATGTATATTAACATCCTTCTTTAAGGTTTCGCACCACATTGTCACGCAAGTCGTTTACATTCATAAGATATGGCACTCTTGCCACAAAAGTTTCGCCAACCCTGTCCTTAACTGTTTTACAAATCAAAGAGCGATAAGGTTACATAAGTAATTATTTTTAAATGATCGGAAAAAATCGATCATTCAAGTATCTATTTCTTCGGCTACAGATTATCGTCTACGTTCTCTACGAAGGAGAATGCTTCGAGGTTTACTAAGCTCGTATCAGTTAATCAAAAGCCTTCAGTGGATCAATCAGCTTCCTCAGAGGAACGCAGACTCGTTGAAATGATTCTTTTTTATATTCTGATACAGCATTATAACATGTGCTCTACTCTGACATGCAAAGACTAGACGCAGCGATACTCATAGACGGGAAAATGTCTTCGTCTTGCGGTTACCGCAATAGAGTACGCGATTTATCTCAGTGGAACATGTGAATAGTACGACTGTCATCTTTCTATGACAAGTAGTTTGAAAGTTGACAAGTTGTAGACGGGAAGGGAATGCTAGAGCAATATCTCCTTTTGGTCTACCTTGATCGACTTCGACCATAAAGTAGTGGTTTCTTCCTTGGGTAACATATCAATGTAGCTTGTTGTACTTGAGCCGCAGATAATTTGTGAGGGTTTTTGATTGAAAGCCTGACATTATTAATCGTTAATATTTGTATCGATTTTTTATGCGACTATACAATATTTGGGAAACAATTCTTCGGAGAAAAGCTACCTCATTTGTACAAAGAAATAATAAAACATTTTAATTAGGGGCCAAATTGAGACTAAAAGTCTCCTCTTCCATCTAATCCATAAGGACGTCTAGTATCAAGTTCAATTGAAACCGCATAATATATATATCAGTTTGATTATGAACTATTATTTATATTAACCCATGAATGCAGTGATAATTAAAAAAATTGGCTTAACTCTTGTAACCTCTTACCTCTTGTTTAGTAGCTTGAGCTTCAAATGATAGAAGAATTGAACATTTTCAAGTAAGATAGGCCTCAGATGATTGTGGATAGTAAACCACATTGAATCCAAGAATAATTAAACACATTCTCTTGTAAGCAGACGCAAATAAATTTTAGGGAATGTGTTTTACTGAACATATTAGATACATAAAGAAAGAATCTAAAAAACGGGAAAAACGCATTTCACTATGACGTGACGTAAAATTAGTCCGATGGTTGAAATGAGTCATTAATGTCAATGAAATAACTTTTCATCGTATGTGACTAATTAAACGTACTAAACCGTAAAATGGAAGATAATTTGCTGCTATGAGATTAAACGTGTTACAGTCAAATACGCGGCAACTTGAACAACATAGGATACAAGTTGCTTAAAATACAGGGACTAAAACGTGCACAGACTATTGGTAAAAAATAATTCATATTCTTGGCAGTTCTAAGACAGCTGCCATATCTGCTGCCGAACATAGCATTCTAATTCGGTTTGGAAGGCACAGGGTAAATATCTGACTACCAATCTTTTTAACTTGACTCTAAAAAGAACTAAAACTAACTTATTTCTAAAAAAATATTAAAAATTGGCTGTTAGATCATGAAGAAATTGATTTTTTTCTTTAAATTTTTGAAAGGCTCTTTGTTCATTAACGTCCCTTTTAAATTTTCTTTTCCTTCTCTTTATTTTTTTCTCAATTATTGTTGAATAGCCTTTCCTTTGTATTAATATGTCACTTCATTTTTCTTATATTTGCATTATGCTATTGTAATATAAAAACAAACGTCACTATTCTTATATAAATGAGTGCTTTAATGTATTTCTATGTATTGAGAAAACAGAACGTATTGTGTATTATCGGTATCAACAATACAGATAACCTTAGTTGACAGCTAAATATCTAACATCTGATAAAATTATGTCAATTATACTGTAATACTTATTTTTGTACTACTTTTATATGTAATATTTACAGCAAATAAATACATTCATTCTTTCATTCATTCAATCTTGCCCTGTAAGCCTCATTCCCCTTTCCTTGAACTTTTTATTTCAGTCAAACTTCTTATTTAGTTGATAATTACTGATTAAAAACTGATCGAAATGAACTTTAACTTAGTAAAGGAAAATCTGCATTTATTTTCAAGAATGAAGAGCTGCATTTATTTTTACTAGGGAAGAGTTGAATTTATTCTCACTTAAGAAAAACTGAATATATTCTTACTTAAGAAGAACTGCATTTATTTTCTCTAAGAAGAGTTGAATTTATTTCCACTAAAGAAGAGATGAATTTATTCTAACTTGAGAAAAAGTGCATTTATAAGAAAAACTGCATTTATAAGAAAAACTGAATTTATTATAACTAGAGAAAAACTGCATTTATTTTCCCTGAAAAAAACTGCATGTATTCACACTACGGAAAATGCATTTCCTCCTTTGATATAAACTGCGTCAATTTTCGCTTAGAGTGTTCGCACATTTTTCTCAGACGCCCTGGATAACACAAAATACCACAGCCGATCAACCGTACTAAATTTCAGAAAACTAGAGCCACCAGTTTTATGCCCACGCAAGTGCATTTTAGGGAGAGTGGCTATTAGGCCGTAGAGCGAGTATTTGGTGTCCGCATTGGAGCATATAGCCCTGCGGCCACATTCCGGGGGAAACATGCGGAAACCCTGGGTGCACGGAGAAGCATTTTGAAATGAGAGAATTCATCACGTTAGATGAGAAGCGGAGACGGGGTGACCTCATAATCCTGCTTCCGGTAAGAACATGGTCTAAAAACTCCCTGACAATTAAGGGAAAAGGAACGGGATCCTTATAATGGAGACAAATGAATGTCTGCGAAACAATTTATGGTATTATAGTTCTACTTGGCTCTTATAGGACACGAGCGTTGCCAAGGCATTTCCTTTGTCTCCAAATAATTATAAATATATTTTAGTTGATAATTATTAGGAGAACAACTGTCATGCAGCGTAATGAATTATATCGAGCTCTGGGACGCATTACTAACCGAGGAGAAAGTAAGTTCGACCGTATTCAGCCCGAAGGCCAGTTAGTAATTCATCCCCTCTAACATAACCAAGAGAAGGGAGAATGAGGCTTACTAGGCAGGTTGAGGAGTGAGGTAGTTTTTCCTTGCTTTCCTTACCAAGCCAGAACGCTATAAGTGAAAAATTGGACATATCCACATAAGTTAAATACATTATTCTACTAGTAATACATTTCTTGGGATTCCATAAGGAGACACCGTATAGTTATAATTCAGTTACAGGCAAATTCTACGAAAGCGAATTCTTCGAAAACACACTCTTCGAACGATAAACTCTTCGGATAAAAAATTCTTCAAAAAATGTCCACAACCAACCCATCTAAACGTTCAAGGAGGATCAAAGTTTACTGAATAAATTTCAACTCCAAATCAGCCCATAGAATGTAAATTTTTGATAACTTTAGATTCATTCGAGTGGTCTCTTTTCGAAGAATTTTCCGCTCCAAAAATTAATCGTTTGAAGAATTGTTTTCAAATAATTAACTACAGAAAAATTCATGAGCGAAGAATTTGTACGTTTCCATTAAATCCACTATTCAGTGAACTTTTACCCCATTAGCCTTCTTGTCATTACATCCATTAAAAATACTGTGACAGAATTAAACGGAGGATTCATTTGTCTCTATCCTGTACCAGATGACAAATGGAAAATATTCCATTCATTAGAATACGGGAGCAAGAACTCAAGCTCCTTAATACGGAGAAATATTCGGAGGAAATTCTCCAGTATTTCGAGAAAGGGCCCTCATTCCACATTCACGCAGAGGTCATTAAAAAATTTGGCGTGAATTAGTGCCAGACGTTCCTAGCAGACGGAGAACGGAAGCCGGGATTCTGACATCACAGTGTCACGAGGCAGGATACAAAGTTACACTACGCAAAAAAACTGCTATGAAACGCGTCACTTCAATTGCTGTCATCTCGCTTGCGAGCGGGATCAAGTCCTTTAATGTTCGCCGACTGCTTGCAGAAATGTCAAGGCGTTTCCGAGAACTGACGAGGATGGAGCAACAATTGGATCGGTGAGAAAAGATGTCACTTTTTATGAGGTTAGCGGTTTTTTCCGAAGGGGCAAGAGATTTGCTCCAAGAATCTTTTTTCTACATAGGAAACCTTCATTCCTATTTGATATGGAAATGCACACAGATTTGCTCTTCGAGCGTAGAAATTATCCATTGATTTTTTCAGCATTCTCCAGTTATTTGAAATAGGACTGATTTACTCTTACGAAATATTCGCTAAATTATAAAGTATGAACGATTGGCCTCCTTGAAAGGAAATTTTAGCGTGTTTCGCTTATTGGCCTATCCAATAGTAAATTAAAGAGGAAATTCATTACTAATTTGACTCTTACCATTTGCTATCTGGATAACCGCGGAAATAAAAGTTAAGCATACTAAAATACAATATGTACAGCAAAATCTAGCAACCAGCTATCGGTAAAAAACCGGTATTAAATTAATGCACAGTTATTGGTATAGGGCGGGGGTGGCAAACCTATATCCCGCGTGCCCAAGGTGGCACGCGAGAGAATTTTTTCGGCACGCGATACTCCATCGACATTATCTTTTTTTTGCATTATTCACTTAAGAAATGAAGCTTCACAATAAAAATATATTGATTCTATTTATTAGTAGTGACAACTAACGAGCATTTAGGTCTTACACAAGAACTTAATGACATCGTAGACATTATAAAATGAATAATCCACCATCTCATTGTATAGTCCAGCACCACATTGCCATGCAAACCCTTTATATTCATCAAATATGGCATTCCTGCCGAAAAGGTTCGCCAACCCTGGTATAGGATGACATATTATACCCGAGACTAATAAGACGATAAAACATTAAAAATCTTGCTCGATTATACATACATACCTGTTTATAGAGCGAAATTGGAGCTAAAAAATCCAATCTTCTATTTTACCTTTAAATTTAGTACCTAATTATCTATCTCGTCAGCAGGGAAACCCAAACTGAGGAAATGTATCATAATATCGAAATTTATTTAATCACTAACATATTTTTGCTGGTTTATTACCCCTCAGGACTTTTTTATCTTTCACACCAACTGCCACACGTAGTGGCTCGTTGCATTGCGCTGAAATACTAGAAGAGAAACCGTACCCTCAATTAAATCACTCCAATTTTCAGCATAAAATACGAAATATTATATTAGATTCTTCAGAATCAATCTTTTTCTCATTTTAAATTGGATTTTGCGAGGAAGAATTCGATTGGCACGAAGAGACGTACCCTACTTCCTGTAAGGTTTGACGACCTCTTACCCAAAGAACAATCCGAGACATTACGGTATGAGCGAGCAGAGGAGAGATGAGACGGGGGACACACACAAGTAACTCTGTAGAATGTCAGGAGGTAAGTGGATCCCCGCGGACGAGTTTCGCAGGGAGCAGAATCAGGAAGAAGCGTCGAGCGGTTGCGATACGCGTCGAATCGAAAACCGAAACCGAAAAAACCGTTACTACCGCCAGAATGATACACGAGCGTGAAATGGAAAAATGACATTTATTCAGCCGAATAGAAGCCGAAAAATATGCTTATTTTGTTTAGATATTCGATGCCCAACCCTTTTACTTTAGCGATAACATGTACATTTTCAGGAAGAAATAAAGCACTCTAAAATACCAAATAGTCATTATTTGTGAAATTTCACTTCCATTATTTTTTCATAGTAGAAGTGTTTCACACTTCTGGGACTTAGCAGGTTAAGGCAACTAATACTTAGAAAAACAGGTAAAGGTTATTTGCACGAAATGGCGTGCAGCCAGGATAAATCCAAAGGAAGAATAGACTTGAAAAAAATCCGACGGGACCGGGAATCGAACACAGGTCTCCCGATTGATTCATAGTCACCAGAGTAACTTGAGAGAAATTTCCGGCGGGATAGCTCAAAGGACAGAGCACCTGACCGGCAATCGTGAAACCCGGGTTCGATTCCCGGTTCCGTCGGACCTATTTTTCAAGTCTATTTTCCTTGGTAATACTTAGCCTAACGGTATGAACGAAGGTAGTGAGACCGGCACTACGTTTCTACTATCACCCAGATTTTTACCTCCGGTACTTTATTTTTACACATTTACAGGCTGAGTCGACCTGTGGCCTCCCTGAAAAATACCGGCAGGTAATTTGCCGTGGCTGAGGATTGAACCCCAGCCCTCTGCGTGGCAAGCGAGCACCTCAACCGCTACGCCTTTCATGATTATCGAACTCCACATACAGGAAGTCTGCCACTATTCGAGATATATGAAATCTTACGAAATATATTTAACGACAATTTGCAAATATATTCAATAAATAATTACCAATTCCCATCAAAACCAATAATTTGGTCATTATCAATCTAATAAGAAAAATAAATATTATTTATTATTAACAGGCAAGGATATATATTTAATACGAGTTAAATGTAGCTTGCATACTGCAAGCAGATCGACAACACTAATTTCATTTCGGCATTATATCTGGACGGTCCTCAAAAGAAAAAAAAGGATTGAAAATATTCTTAGAATTCGCTTCAATTTAATCGTCTGGCATCGAACCCGGATCTTCCTGGTAAGCTTACTATGCAGCACAACAGAAGATCACCATCTCTAACTATGTGTGAAAATTCAGGCAGAAATATTGGCTACAACCGCCTCAAACGACGTTTTACTTTTCAGGAATGTAAATGGATCTCTGGACCCGAACCAAGGACTACATAGGAGATTTAAAACATTTTTTTTGAAATGTACCTATGATCTCTATCTATATGCCGAATTTCAAGTTTCTATATTATTGGGATAGGGTTCAAAATAATTCTTAAAAATCGGATCAACTACTGATTTCAGAGACGCCTGGTGTGGAACCCAGGAAACATTTTTACGCTGTAAATGCACAGTATGATTTTTAAGGACTTGATCTTATTTTGTGCAAAGTTTGAAATCGGTATTATGCTGGGAAGTACCTAAAATTTGTCTCCGTTATCTCCATAAGAAATGCATTGAGGAATGTAAATGGCCCTCTGGGATCGAACCAAGGACCATCAGCGAATATAAAAAATTTTATTATGAAATATATTTATGATCTCCAACTTCATGGCGAATTTCAAGTTTTCATGCCATCGGAAAAGGGTCCAAAAAAATCATAAAAATCGCCACAATGCATTTTAAACGGCCGATTTTTGCCTCGACCTAGCATCGAACCCAGGATATTTTCCGTAAAACTCATTTATGCTTTCGATAGATCATGACCATATATATAGGTTCCTTGAGTTTTGATTCTCTACCTATCCCGAAAGTATTTTATAAAAAATCCCGAAAATCAAAGCAATGCATTTAAACGGGAAAAAGCGGGACTTTGAGGCCCTCTGGAATCGAATCCATGACACTGAGGTTTAAAATCGCAATTTTTCTGGCGGTTGTACGTTATGGCCAATACGTGGTAAAATTTCGAATCAATGACGCCAGTTGTTTAGCCTGTGAATTAGTATCCTATCTGGGTATCTGGGTATATACATGAATGAATCCGGAGAAGCATCTATATATAATAGATAAAATTATTATAATATTCATATTAAAGATTCATTTTGTGTGAAACGTAACGAAGTAATTTGACCTTATTTCAGACTCACAATGTCACGTAACGAATCAGGTCATTTCTTTTTATTATGCTGACCATAAGTCCCATTTTTTCCGTGACATTTGGGCCCTTATCGTTGATAGCTGTGTATTGTCCCATTAAAACCATTATCGACAATTGTGAATTTTTAATGTGAAATTCAGTTTACTGGGAATGCAGACTAATATTTTCGGTTACAGACACACTTAAAGATGAAAATAGAGACAAATTGAGAACGAGCAAATAATAAAAATATTTCACAGTAAATGTTGTTATTTTAGGGATTGTTGATTAGCAAAAACTCTATATTGAGGTTACATGGAAAAACGTTACCTTATAAAAGATGGTGTTATCTCACCTATAAAATCTATAAATCCTTTTTGATTTATAATTTACTATCAAACACTAGATGCATTTTTTTCTCAGGTTAAGATAAAATTTCCATCAACAATTTGGCCGAGAATTCTTTCACATAATAAGCATTTAAGCATTGAAAATATCCATTAAGAAAAATATAGTGACATATTTGATTTCGTGGAAATGGAAGTGGAAATTTCGATTGAAAATGTTCAATTTTGAACTAGAAGGGATACAGTCGGTCTATTTATACTGGAAGTTTTATTCCGTTTATTTCAGTCTAAAGCACCGTATATACTGGTATGTAAGCCGAGTTTTTTCAGCACATTTTGTAGGCTAAAAAGTCCCGATTAGTTTATGCTCGAGTTAGGATCCCACATACCCGTTCTCCGGAGAAGTTTGCCATAGCCGGAAATCGGCTCGTAAATTGCTCACTTGCTCAATTAATGATTTTGTCAACTAGTTACTGCTTTTATTTTAAATAAAAAATCGAAAACTTTAAACCTACTGATGTCTCAATCACTGTAATTTTATTGGAAACTATTTTTGTTTTGAAATTTACCATCAGATACTGCTTTTCCCGCTAAAGGCATATACTCGAGTCAATTAGTTTTTCCGGTCATAAACTTTAGTGATTTGTGATAAAATTAGGCATCTCGGCTTATGATTGAGTATACAAGGTAACTGAGAGAAGCTACACTCAGTAAAATATTTTTTGAAATAACACAGAATTTATTTGTTAGGAGAGAATAAACCGGCTCAATCCGATTTATTCGGATTTCGAAAACGTACAACGAAAGGCGATACGATTTGCAAAGAATTTCTACGATAAAACATTGAGAAAACTGAAAAATACGATGATACAGGACGTGGGATGGGAATAATTAGAAAATAGAAGACTAATTCAAAGGATAAACTTACTAAATAAGTTCAGACAAATTACGTTCTCAGAAGATATAACGCGACCTCCCTGTTACATAGGCCGTTCTGATAGGTACTGCAAGAAAGATTAGGGAAATAGATGCAATCGTTTCAAAAATTAAATTTTTCTGAGAACGAAACGCGATAGCAATCGATTAGGAATGTAGAGTGAAGGTGCTTGCACCCCCTACCACACGCCGAAAGGTGGCTTGCAGGTACCTTACATAGACATTCGACGTAGGCAAAATGGGGGGAAAACCGAATGAAAATATAACAGCTCGATATCCTGGCGATACGGTGAAGGTAAGGTAGCGATCGAGAGGGTGCGTGGAAGGGGGAGTCGACGAAAAGGATACGAGGGTAAAGTGGTGCAAGGGTGGGCGGAAACCTTCGAAATGATACGGAGACAGGAGAAGGTTCGGGAAAGTTATGGAAATGTTCCATTAAAGAGGGGAAAAGATTCAATACGGTTAGATGAGCTTGAAGGATAGGCGGACGTTTTCCATTTCCTATACGTCACGCATGTTGCGTGACTAGATAAATTACGGTGAAATGTTCACGGAGCACGTCAAGTAGTCACTGTTACGTAAAGATACTCAAAACGATAAAATGTATCTGGCATTTAATAGGCCTAATATATTTTACAAGCTGAGACAGAACGATTACACCGTTTAGCACGATTTTCGCGTTAGCAGAACGACCCTTTCTGCTAAGTGCAATTCATTCCAGAGACGTATCTAGAAACTTGCAAAAGGAGGGGTTAAGTCTCTTCAGAAAATTACCATGTAAATTCATCTATAAATTGCTATTTGGGTGAAAGTTTTATACGACAAATGCAATGGATATATTTTGATCATAGGAAAATTTCTCACATAGCTTGCAATTTAAACTTCTCGTCACATCCTAGCCAAATTTCCAGTATATGCTACTGGCATTTTTAACAGTAAGTTTTCCATATAGAAGAGGTCCACTCTTGCACCCCTATACAGTTCTATGCCGAATCCTTCAAGGATGAACTCAAATACGAAAGAAAATCTTTAATTTAACTAATAGAATGGCTATATCAGCATATAAATTGCATTGAATTAAACTATGGTCGTCTAGCATGAAGAATGATAAGAATGAAAAGAATAATAAAAATGAAAAGAATAAAAAGGCAATGCATAAAAAATGTTTAGATGTGTTTGAAGCGAACGAAGGGTTATCTGAATGAACAAGGCAAAAAATCTGCTTTCCCCCGAAGAGAAGAGCGTGTGATATATACGTATTTTATAAAGGTCAGTATATATTTTGATTAGTGTTGGTCTCTCTCTTAATCGTAGAAATTTTTCCTTAAATGGGAGCTACTAGAAATATCATTCGACAATCAATTCCACATTTATTAATCTAGACTAGACTAGTACTTTCGCCTGGAAAAAAATCAGCTATCAAATGATTACAGCCTTTGGAAAACAATCAAATCACTTAAAATGGGTCACACGTCTAACGCTTAAATTTTACTGTCGAAAAAACCCACGATTTTGTATAATCTTAAAGGATGCCAGAATACTAAACGTTTTTCAGGAGATTTTCTGTTTAAATAAAGATAATCTAAACGTTCATCTTAAATCACTCCTCTGAAATATAATATAAAGATATCATATGTACCATTTTTAAATGATATTGGACATTGAAAGGTATGATGGCATATTGACCCAGATGAATACATACATTCATAATGATGATAATTGCAAAAGAATTTCCATGCATTGAAATCTAGACATATCCGCCACGGTATGTAAAAATCGATGTTTTTGAATAATGTGCATATCATCATACGATAATCAATAAAATATCGTAGATCAACGTAGGAAACATCATAGCTATTTATCAGTACCTCCTATCAAATAAATCTTCATTTTATTTACGACTCTAATCTCTAAGATATCTGATTTCTTCGGCAGATTTTGCGAGCAGTCAAAATAAAATATGCTGAATTGTTACCCAAATAGCTGTGGTTAGTTTCAATACATATGCCCACGGCTGAGAATTTCGCCGGTGTTTCTGTAACCAATACAGAGTAATTCTATTCAATTCTCAACATAAATAATGCATAAAATCCCTGTTTTGGAAACGCGGAACATAAATCTTCCGTTTAGCCACCAGCAAAACAATGGAGATCAAAGACGGAAAATGGAGACTATTATCTTCGCCATATCGGCCCAAAATTTCGGATAGCCCTCAAGGGATCGAGGGATTCTCACGAAAAAAGGAACTCCTTCGATTCAAGGCAAACCGGACTTTGGGCAGTATATCACTCGGACGCTGTACACAAACACGGTGCGAAACCGGGACATTTACAACGTCGAGGACGAAATATCCGGGACATTGCCGGAAAAAATCCATGTTCCAGTCATTTTCGTAGATAAATTATTTCATAGATTCGCCCTAAAATATTCTTTGTTATGGTAGTCTTCACTAAAATAACATATAATCTCATAATGGACCTTACATGTGAAATTTATGTCATGCCTTGCTTGTTGTAATAGCCTGAAATACATTATTTATAATCATATATTATAATTATCCAAGTGGTTAATTTGAGCAATATTAGTAAGCTTCACAGTATAAGGCGATGTGTTGAGGAAATCCACAGTAAAAATAAAATAGAAAAATGGTCCTGTTCTTCAAAGATGTTTTTTGTGGAAAATTACTATATTTCTAGTTTCTTTCCTATATCAGTAGGCGTTAGAGCAGGTTTTTCAATAACTCATAATATTTTAATACTATAATTTATACAATGCTCAGCCGAAAAGCAGACTATCCACAATCCTCCAACGGAAGCAACAAAGATTTCCAGCAAGGGAATGATATTTATTAGGCAAGATGAGGAGGAAAGTAATTTCCTCTCGTTTTTCTCGCCGATCCTAGATCAGGATCCAGGACTACGATTGAGAAAATTCCACAAATGTACTGCAAAATAACTATATGAGCGAAACTTTTCATAGCATTCATTAAGAAGAGATCAAATTAATGCCATAAATCTGCATTGTTCCTACCTTAGTAGCTTTCATATTATCACAGCTACGAAGATGACTCAGGCAAAAAGAAAAGAAAGATTCAATCTTCTACTCAGTACAGGTACCTAAGAACGAACGAAAGTTTCTATTCTTTAGTCATGCTATTTACGAGTATATAAAGAAATATTTTGAATAATGGGGACTAAGATTTCTCTTCTATTTCTCGGGAAGAGTCTTAGATGGGGATCATTCGCTGAAACCGGTATTGCCTACAAATATATTATGGAAGAAGTTTCCTTCCCTATTTTCCTTCTTTATTCCTTCTTCTTGTCTTTTCTTGTCTAGGATCATATCACGTTTACAAAACGTTAAATATGATTTAGTGATAAAGTAGTGCCTCCATCGATTAATTAAAGTAAAAATTATTCAAGTAGAGTGCTACAAACTGAGAGAATGCTAAAATGTAAATTACTAGGATAGAGGTGATTAAATTTTGAATGAAAAAATTCAAATCCGCACGTCTGTACACATAAGAGAGGATTTAAGCGGCAAAAACCAACAGAGACGTACGTAGCCGAGTATTTTTTACAACCGGACGTGCTCGCTTCTCTGCGAGAAAAACTAATTCTCGGATAATCGTCTTCTCGTCTCCAGGCAAATATAAACCTTGTTTCCCTCCTCTTAAAGAAGTCCGTGACAAGTTGCCCTCGGAGTTGAACCGCGTGAACCTCTTGGCACCGTCCTCATTGAACAAGGCTGAGCGCGAGTTACGAGGATCGAAAACCGTAACTTAAATCGACCTACCAGACCTCCACTCCGGAAGGGACAATTTCGGAGACTGGAGGCTCGAAAGCGGCCCTCGAAAATAATTAATCCCACGGCGCCGTTGCTTTTAGCGGGGGCTAAAGAGAGGTCTCAAATCCCCGGAATATCCCATTTTGTGCTCGTTCGGACGGTGCGGTACGCGGCATTTTCGGGCAGGAGGGCAAAGGACAGGGTGGATGGCATGCATGCATACAGAATCGCTCTTCAAGCATTCAAATTACTTATCCATCTAATAAATTAACTAATTGGTTTTTATTCGGTGTTCTATCTTAATACACAGGTTAATTATTATAGCGTACTAGACCATTTTATTTTGCATTTGTATATGTTTCTGATTGTAATTTCATTTCCCTCACTGATATACATATATCTCCTATTGCTTATGTTCATTTTGAATTCATCTATAATTATTGTTATTTGTGAAGATATATAATTTGATTTGATTGAACTTCACTGAATCAGGCGAGGTGTTGTGGTAATCTATAATGGAAAGAATCTAAGAAAGATTTGTACTTTTACCAGAAATTTATTATCTTATACAAATCTTTCTTAAATTCTCTCCATTGATTTGATTGCTTGAAGTGAATATGTATTTTTTCCCTGTCTTTTTTGTATAATATTTATCAATTCTCTGCTTGCCTTTCATAACTCTTTTCACTCTCCATCATCACAAAATATATTTTTATGTGTAGGTTTGGCAATTTTTTCCTGAGCCGTCTGCTTCGGTTTTTTTTAAAATCTACATATTAGTTTTCTTCGTGTACTTTTGCAAACTATCTCTTTCTTTCTGTTTCTCATATGACGATGGGTTAGATAATGTAGGAAGTGACTTCCTAGTCTTAATCTCGCCCGAATAAAGGACTTTTATTATTGCTTTTATTATCATTACTATTACTCTTATTATTATTAATTATGTTATCTTTCATTATTCTGTATTGGAATACTTATCTGCAACCTGCTCTCAAGCAATTTTTTGCTTAGCAGGACCAAAAAATTCTCATTTCAATAATAGAAAATACAGGTTTTACCTCATTTATAACTGTGTATGTCATTCTTGTAATCGTATGAAGTGCAACATTAACATTTCATACTATGTAAGGTTTTACCTTAAAATATGTTAGAATTTAAGCATTATTTACTAACGGACTACCAAAATTGGTTTATCAATTAATTTTGGCCAAAAATAGTGTGTAAACGGCTCACATTTTTCTTTATTATAATATTCTGATTCAATGAATTATTATTAAATTAAATATTCTCAAATTATTTTATGGAAATAATCTTATAAAGTATCCACAAAATTATGGTCTGCACCGATTAGCTTCCAGGAAACTTCGGCGTTTTTTCTGCAATTAGTACAAAATGGTAATTTAAGGAAAAGATTAATTAATTATTTGACTCTTGCCTTGTCGTTACCTGAATGTATTTCCCCAAAAATAAAAGCTAACCACCCTAAAATACAATATGTACAGAAAATAGCAGCCAGATATCACTCTATGAGAATTTCTCTATAAACAAATAAAAAATTGTATTAAATTATTGCAAGTTTATTCGTATAGGATCATAGATTATGACTGATGCTAATAAGATTATAAAACAAGATAACTCCGCCAAGCTATACATACAAACGTTTTTATTGGGCGAAATTGTAGCTAAGAAGTCCAATCTACCATTTAACTTATATTTTAACTTACTTACTTCTCTATTCAGGAGGGAAACCCAAACTATGGGAGCATATCTTAGGGTCAACATTTAATTTAATCGCTAACATATTTCTTTTCTGATTTAATACCTCTCAGAAATTTCTTCTCTAATATAATCAATATGCCTTGGTCGGACATCGTGGAAAACCATGACAGGATCCAAATAAACTAAACAATCCTTCGTTACGTCAACCAAATATTTATTTAACGACTGGTTAAACCCCACCTAACAACAAAACCCATAGTTTAGTATTAAAAACCTCATGTCCTTGTATTATGTATGCACCTGAGAATGGCTGTATTTTTGGCCGACATCGGTCGTTAAATAAATATTTTGCGGAAGTTACGAAGGACTGATTAATTCATTTAGAATTTCTTCTCATTTACAAGAACTGCCGCGAGTAGGGACTCGTTGCATTGCGCGGTGTTTAGATGGTGCCGTACGCGGCATCTTCTAGCGGGCGGAAGACGCGGAGGATGGCCTTACCCTTGAGGCTCTCTTGGTGGAACAGTGGGCGACCGGATCCCAGGAGTCGGTGATTGGGGATGCACAGGTAGGGTGGGGAGGGGGCGGCGTTTTAAAGGAGGGCCCGAAGAATAGGTGGCCGCCGGAGGGTCAAATGAGAGAGGGAGATTTGAACGAGGGTTGGGTGGACACTTGGAGTGAAGGGGGAGGAAATGAGGGTTTCTTTATGGGGAATGAATGGGAAGAATGGGACGGAGTGAGATGTCTTTAAAAGGTTGGGAGGGGAAGGATTTGAAATATACGGCGCGAGGGAATGGAAATTAAAACCCGCCGAGGAGGGCGGCGCGACTCGGGAATCCTTTGCGAGGATAACGTGGGATGAATTGTGATTCGAATAAAATTCGGGTAAGCGGCCCGCTAGCGAAACTAGTCGCCGAGATAATACATTGGGGAAATTACTGCGCCGCGTAAATTTCATCCGAGATGTGGCTGGCCTCGGAGTTAAACTTTCGCTCCTGGATGAAATATGGACTGTTCCCTCTTGCGAAAATTCGGCAATACACACGAGTAATCTCGCCATTGATGGTCCATTGAAACAGATCGTAAAAGTAGATTTTGTTGCGTGGGAGGTATTGCTATATTTATAGCCGCCTCGAAAGTGGGAATCTAGAATGGCTTATTGGACCGTCAGTCGGTGTTGGGGACCTTCTACTCGCCTCGGACGAAATAGTTTGCCTTCCATAAAATTACTTAAAAAATTTGATTTTCCGTTTCTTCTCTGTGTATATTATTTTACGTAACACACATTGACTTCAGTAACATTGATCTCTATTCGTTTATTATCGTAGTTGCTGAAATTGCCATGGTGCTTTGCTTTGGAAGTATTGGTTAAAAGCGCAAAAAGTATAATTGTAGAAATTTTCGAAAATTCAATGTTTATGGAAATCGTGTTCACCTTTCGTACTTCATCGTTACTAATAAATTACCTCTTTAACATACTGTCGACAACATGTGAGGATGTAACTTTCGGTTCGTGAGTTAATGAAGTCGAATGATCTTTTTTTATGATTTTGGTCAGGTTAGTTCGCTAGAGTAATTTTTGGATAATCCAGATGATGATCAATTGCTCCTCTACGTTGATGATTTAGGACCTCAGATTTACCTACTATAATAAGAAGAGAACTAGAAATCATCAGCGACTTCTTTTGCTCGATCACTATCACGAACTTAGAAAGTATAGGACTGGAAACTGCTGACATTTTTGGCTCCCTTAATGTCCGCATCCGCGAGATGGCAGCCGCGAGATGGCAGCACTGAAGCTCGCCCTTTGAAACCATAATCCTATATGGAGTAAACGGTGAAAAAGCACGATTATGATACATTTGTAATAAAGAGTAATATTTACCAAAGATGGAATTACGAGTAATTGTTAAATCCATCAATAGGTACTTTTGAATTGAATATAAAACATTTGAATAAGACTGACAAATGAGCAAATCCGAAGAATAGGTGCTTGCCTTATGTGCAGAACAGGTAACTTTGTCGCCGTAAAAACATTCTTCGTAAATCACTGAAATGCGATGAACCGTACCGTAGAATGGGGTGACTTTGGCTGTTTTTTAGATTTTTTAAATATTTCTGTATTCAATTACATTCTCTACGCTCAGAAAATTTAAATTACATGAAGGTAATTCTTATTCATGCAAATCTAAATATTTTTCTTAAGCAACGGAATTTGTTTAAAAAATAAAGAATAGCGGCCTTAGGCACCCCAACCGATGTGGTGACTTCGGCCACTAAATATGTTTCCTAAATATCACCTATGAAATTAACTATATGACTAATATTACGACCATTGATATATTTTAAAATCTTTAAATTATTATTTTAATTATTCTTTGTTTAATAGGTACTGAGATAAGAAGTTATTGACTCATTATGACGTTTTTCCGCTTTATTTATAAATTTTCAAAAGAAAAATAAATTTTTTACATTTTTTAATTTTTTTCCTTCAAAAAAAAAAATAATGAAAAATTCTACTCACTGTCACTCAAACCTTTCAAAATTTTTTTTCAAGCCTTAGAGTAAGTGTTTTGTTTCTACTAATGAATCTCCGAACCCAAACAATTTATGGAATTTTTTTCAAAGCACTGAACATTTACTTTTTACTGTTCAAATACGTTTGTACTAAAATTTGGATATCACGAATACTCAAAATAAATTTAACAGCACTTTCACTAATTTAATCTCTTTTTCACGAATAAGAGGCCTCCAATTGTCTTCAAATGTTTCCCATCTTGTTGAGTGTTACTGAGAGAAGTTAACAGACAGGTTTCGTAGACTTGTCTCAAGAATGCACGATTTTCAATTTAGTTCCCAATGACAATTGTACTGTCAATGTTGCAAGGAGCAAGACGGATTTGATGGTGATACGTCAAGACAATCTTAATTCTAAAGGGCAGGAAAAAATAGCTACTTTGTGAAATTTTAGATATTGTACTACAAATTTAAAATTTGTGGAGCAGTGCACGCGTGGCCAAAGTCACCCCTTTCTACGGTAACGTTGATGTAAGTTGGAAAGTGCGACCACGTTGTGTGAGTTGGAGATCTTCATTGTCGTTACTGCGCTTGAAGACTTTTGATATATTTTAAGATATCCTTAAGGTATCCTTAATCTTAAAAATGCCTGGTCATCGTTGTATTGCACCAGATAGAGAAACACAGCAAGTGTGCTGTTTGCCAGGCAGCATTAATTCATCCGGGGGCATTCTCTTGCCATCAAGTAGCAAAGTAAACAAATATGAAAAGTATGGGGGGTTTGGTTCATCCTAATGTAAACCTTCATACTTTCATCCTCAAAGAGGAGGAACAATTCGTAAAGCACTGTGATTCAAATGATGTTCTTGAGTGCTTAATTGCAGAGTTACTTGAAGGTGATGAAGAGATAACTTTTCAATGCTTTGAGCACGGAAGTGAAATCATAACATATATAATAAAATATGATGTAACTATGAGGATTAGACAGCATGCAAAGTTTATAAATTTGGAAGCTGTTAAAGAAGGTGCATCGAAAAGGAAAATTGCGAAACTGCCTAAAACTTAATGTTTGGTCAATAAATTTTTTATACCACTCTATACTTTATGTTTGTATAGTGTATAACCTAACTTCACATTTCAGCCTCCCCAAGATGAAATGCAGTCCTTTTCAGAAAATTTTCAGAAATTATCAGAAATCATGTCAAGAAATGTTGAAATGTCGGAAACTGTTCAGACCACCCATCCTGTGATTCTAGTTTTAAAAGGCCTAGTTGAAAGTAGATGTAAAGTTGGTAATTTATTAAGGATCAATTATTTTCTGTGTATCTAAGCAGAATACATTGCACTTCGCTGATCTACGAATAATGTTTTCACAGCGACGATGTTACTTGTGGTGTGCCCTGAAAGCAACCTGCACTTATTCTTCGGATTTACTAATTTGCCCATTTTATTCTATTGTTTTAAGTACTTATAAATGGATAAATCACTAACTCTTAATTCCATCTTTGGTATATACTACTCCCGCAAAGAATTGATGGAAAAAGTATCATAATCGTGCTGTTTTTTTCATTTGCTCCATATGAGATTATGGTTTCAAAGGGCGAGCTTCAGTGCTGCCATCTCGCGGCTGCGGACATTAAGGGCGTCAGCCGATTTTACAGTCAGTATAGGGGAACTTCAGGGGCGTGATCACTATTTATAAAATGAATTAATTTCAGCAAAATTTCATTTTATTACTATGGGGATTGAGAATCGACTTTACCTGTTCTAAGATTCTAAGAAACATGGTGAAATAATTGAGTTTAAGTTCTACAAGAAGAAAATAGTAACTTACACTTAGCTATTTCATTTTGCTTCCTAGCACGAAATTCCGCAAAGTAATGTCTCCGTTGCTAGAACTCGCTAACTGTAAGATTTCCTTACTTTAGGACGAGCGTATGATGGAATTGTCATTGATTTTTCGTGAAAGATTTAAAAGTATTTGTGTTCAAGAGTTGGGATAATCATTAATTAAGCACGAAATAAAAAAAATATTGAATATCGTGGGCTGTAAAAATTTGAGTACATAACAGATCAACAAATATTATAATACGCAACGAATTAAACGCAAGTAATTCACGCTGTAACTATATAAATTCAGCCATCAATTAATATTAAATGTAAATTAATATTAGAATAAGATTTACGGTTACCAGTTGGCAGTGTATGTATGGTCATAATTAAATTTAGATTTACCCTGTCAATGATGAAGAGAAGCAATCGCTGACATTGCACATGACGCACCGAAAATAAAAGTTATCTCCACAGGGCTTCTTGGACCTTTAACACGGTCGCTTAGTCGGAGTTTGTGACTGCAACGTCAGCCTTATTATTCGGAAACAAAAGATATGATTCATCAAGTTAGAGTCGCAGGATTTTTATTTTCTAAAACATGCCGAGGCTTAGCTTAGCTAAGATTCTAAATGTCAAAGACGGTTTAATTTAGCTTACCTAATTAATGAAGGCTCTTGCTTGACTCTATTGAACATCTATCCTTGAAATATACATTGATGACGATGAGTAACTTCCTCGCCCTCGATTGAACAGAAATGCCTCGTCTTAACGGATCAATGTGGATCACCTGAAAATGGACAGGAATTCCGCGTCCTAGGTGGGATATTGTTTTAAAGACTGAACAGGAAATAAATTACCGTTAACTGTGAGCCTTACTCATTGACCTATCGAGAAATTTGCCTAAAATGTTTTCCTATATAAAGAATATTATAAAGGTAAACATGCTTTGAAAAATTCTCCAAGTGTATCGTATGATATTGGTAACAGTAGAATCGATTGATTTGGCCGTGACTTTGCAATAAAACTTCTTGAAGGGAGAAAAAAGAGAATAAATTTACTTAGCATTCCATGAGGTAAAGTCGATGTCACATATTTACAATTGGAAAGTATTGCCGCATTATATAACAATTTATGCTCGAAAGTGACACATTTTGAGATCTCTATCATCTGATCTCCAGTGGAGACAGAGAGCATACGCATTCAGAAGCCTTTCAGTTTTGCTGTACTTACTTCAACTACTATGTTTATTAAAAATAGTTGTTGAACCGCTATAATAAGTTCTTTATTCAACTATATATCAAATCGTCTGTATATGGGATGAATCCTACTTAAGATGATTAAATTGTTACTGCTAATTAACCTTCAATTATAATCATAACTATGTTGTCTGGACTAAGATATCGGTAATGTAAATTCTAAAATTATATTTATTGAATTATTTAGATATTCTAACTAACTTTGTGAATATTGAGGTCAGAAAATACACGTTCAAAGAGTTTTAAAAGTGTTAAATCTGTAGCGAAGGTTATCTTAGCTTCGAGCGCGATATCGGAGAGTGATTTATGTAATCAAAATTTTCGATAAAAGTAGAACCGAATTACAAACACTTAATAAATGTGACGAAACAAACTTCGGCCTGAAAGAAGATGCCATAAATTACGGACATCAAACTGAAAAGTGAATGGAGCGCCGATTAGAGAAAAGATTACGTCTAATCTTAGAACAGCTTCGAGATCGGGGAAAAATGGATGCGTCGAAACACTTGGTATCTGGAAACGACAAGAAAAGAAAACAACTCGTGCGTTTACCTGGCACTTTTGGTTTTCAGAGAACTTTTGAGTTATAAGTGAAACTTCATTGATCGACAATCTAAGAGATAAGTTTAAAATATAAAACAATGGAGATATTTATAATTGGGGCCCGCAGATGGCTAAGTGGGTTGCGCTACCGCAACCGCTGGGTCCCGGGTTGGGTTCCCGGTGTGATCCATGATGCTCGCCCAACATTTGAATAAAACTAGTAGGCTCCATGAATTAATTACTGTAATATTGTTATTGTTGGTCCGATGTAGCACGAAGAGCCTGTACAAGGCGGTGTGCTAGTTAATCATCTGAACATGTATAATCTGCTCAAAATGCAACTTGGATATGACTTTGTCCTTAGAAGTTGCACAATAGATTTCATTTTATTTAAAAATGCAAGTATTGAGACTTCAGGCATGACGTGGCACAATATAGTGAACACACGATGGATTTTAATGGTAACAATACAGCCAAATCTTCTTCATTTTCACTGTAACATAATACCTAAAATTAAATTGTGTTGCTATATTGAGAGTGCCCTCATAAAAAATATAATGAATAAACGATTTTCCTCACAAAACTATGGAAACGTTTTTAAACATAAAAACGACATCAGATACCACATTAACTAAATTAACCCAGTGTAACTGAACAGCAAACGAAACATGAGTTCGAGCATTGGTTGCTGGGACTACGATGGACTCTTTACCAACTTTTTACTCTCTTTAGTTGTTTAGGATTATGAAGAAGGAGAAAAACATTTTCGACAATTTTTTTCTTTTTTATTTACCAATACTGTCAGTAACGATTCAGCGTAATCAGTACATACCTGTTGTTTTATATAGAGCTTAATACTCATTCCTTAGTTTATACACAGAAATCGTTGACAAGTTACCGGCCTTGGTGGCCGAGTGGATAGCATGACATATAAGCTATCGCTTCAACCCCAAGGTTCCAGGTTCGAATCCCGGCAGATCGGATTTTTCCGAATGGTTGTGTGTGATAGTTACTACTGCTGCCTTGGTGAAGCACCTCCTAAAAAGTTCAACAGAACTTAAGGGGACTTCACCGGTGAAGGCTAACAGTAGCATGGAAAAAAGTACTCATTCATGTTTGGATTAAATTGATTCTGGATTGCATAAATAAGAATTTTATTTCATGTTCTTTTATACAACAGAGCAGTAACCAAAATAATTTTTGACACGTTCCATGACCGAAGGGTTGCCCGAATCAAGGGGCACTTGGTTTCTCCGAAGAAGAGATGAAATGTCACCAAGAGAAGGCATAGAAATCTCTCATATCATAAGTTGAAGGTTTTAATTGCGGTTCACCTTCAAGAAAAAACACAAAAAAGAATCTACATGCGTCGTAATTGAGATTTTAGCCTTTCCAGTCCTCTACAGAAACAAGAAACATGGCAATCTTTATGCAGGTTAAAAATTATTCTCATGCATACGCGAGTTAATTAATGAAGAGCAGCAGGTGTTTAGAGATTTCTGGTAGGAATCTATTCTCATACATCGCCATATGAAATATTTCGCCCGAGGGTCTGAGCTTCATTCCCTCCACAGCAGCCAGAAAGCTTTGGAAATAAAAAAAAAGGATCTCACAAGGAAAGAAGTGAAGTAGTTAACCTTACAATTAGCAATTCTCTGTGACTCAAAATGCTAGCGATAGTAAACGTCCAATTAGTACAGCACAATGACTCTATAAATACCATTCTAATGACCTTCAATAAGGATTGACCTAAATGAATGTCATTACTCAGCAGAATACACACGATCTCAATACCTTTCATATTGTCGGAAGACAATGTAGCTTTCGTACACGCAACATTTAGGAATGAAGTATGTGAAAGATGCATTTTTCTCTTCACTGTACCGAAAGACGTGCACGAAAAATTCCATTCACCTAGATGTGATAGCAGGAACCCGCACTTATTCGCCAAGACTCAAAAAACGTTCACAACACGTAACTGAAAGATACAGATAAACTTGGCAACGGCAACTCGCCGATCAATCATGGTCAACAAGGCAGCATCCGATCCCAATCAATTCCCAACCGATTTCAGAATAATTAAAAAGTATTAATATTCCGAGAGCCAATCTTCAAGCCTCGGACGGGTGCCAAGAATGGCACTACTATGATTGAATGAGCACCGCGAAAAAAATCGTTTAGATTGCAAATGAACCTATGCAAAAATTCCCCCCGTGATAGGGTCGTTCCGGCACCTCAAGGAGGCCATATTGCGTGAACATATTCCAGCGACGGAAACACAACTGGAATTTAACGATGTGGATAATTACAGTTTGCACCGAAACCTAATTGGAATGCTTCTCAATTACGTCATAATCGGCCGGGAATCGAGAGAGATAAGCGGGGAGATAAGGGAGATAAGGTCGGGGCGGCAGATCAAAGAGACGCCCAATGGCACCGCCGGTCGGAGTGTGGCGCCGGGTGGGCAATCTCCTTGGACACGAACCCGCGCTGCGCTCATTGCGGAGTCAACGAGGACACAATGTTGATGATTGAACTGTGAGAAAGAGCAGCCGAGAGGATAGACCTATAGTCTATCTACAACAAATCCTTCCATGTTTCCGCATGTAAGCTTCAGAAGTCTCTCCGTATAGATATTCAAAACCCTCCATCACTACCGGTATTTAAGAATCGCTACTACCGATTCCTCTTTCAAAATCAGACCTCCGCTGACACACTCCAAATTAACACTTCCTTACACTGAGCATTTTTCTTTATTCCTCAACCTCTTTACATCCTTATCTTTCTCGTATACTTTCACCTCTATCTACCTTCTTTCAATTGTTGTATTCTTTTAAACATCTTTTATATATTGACTGTACTTATATATATTTAAAAATAAATTTGGTAATATTTTGAATAATTTAATTTGAAACTTCTTGTTAATATTTGTAGTTAATTGTTTTTATTTGTTATTAATGTATATTTTGAGCTTATTGATCTTTCTTTTCAAACTTTCATTAAATAATTTTTAAGCTTTAATTAAACTTTCTCAAATTGTAATTAATCTTTTTAATTTTCAATGGATTGTACCTTCATATATGTAAACCTAAAATGTTGTCATAATTGTAATAGTTCCTTATGTTTTCTTTTATTTTATTCATATTTCTAATGGGTTAAATGTAAGATGGGACGGTCCAGTCTCAATTTCGCCCGATAATAATGAAGACCTTTGTAGGTATCTAACAGATAGACCATAGGTTCCTAAACTTATTTTCCCGTGGACCCCTTTTAATTTACCATAGATCTCCTAGCCCTTGTAATATTGAATATTTCTGTTATAAAGCCATATCTAGTTTCCACTTGGTTATTTTATCTTTTAAAATGGGATCTTTGGCTTCCAAAAACACTACACTAAAACACACCCAAAAATAGAAATAAATTTTGGACCTCCATTTTTTTTCTCCCTGGCTTGGACCCACTGTAAATCTGTGTGGACCCCCCAGGGGCTCATAGGGACGAAGGAGATTGGGAACTGACGAATCTCGGTGCACCCTTAAAGTTGATTCCCCTATGATATTCAGCCAGATTTATATTTATAAATAAGCGGATTGCACTGAAAATAAAGTTTAAAATGAGGAGTGGGCATGGCGGAAAAAAATGTACGACTAAGGGAAGATAAGACTGATAAGAGATTAATATTTCTGCGTTAACAGATTCAAGTTAATATTACATAACCTGTAGCCCAATCTGTAGCCGAGATAAAAAATAGTCAACAGCCGAACAGTAGTCTCTGGCGTACAATGTAATCGTAGTTTGTAAAAATATGCATATTACATATAACAAGCACATACACTAATTGCAATGTAACTAAAGATAATTTATCTATCGAAACATTTGTTCATATCTGTATTCTTGCTATTACCTAATAAATGGTATATGTAGCTACAACTTTTACCTTTTACGAGGGAGAGGATTGTAATTTTTTTAATTTGGAGGAAATCGGGAAAATCAATTCGGGAAAAACTATAAAATTTGTTTTCCATGACTTAAAATGTCTCATAAATGTGTCATTTATATAGTACTATTGATCAATATGTTCTAACAAATGAATGCCGCAGCGTCACAAACCCTGGTAATAGTACATACTATATAAGTAATATCAATGTTCGAGTAATGAATTTTATCCTTCGAAAAACGTATGGTCGTATACTACTAATTCCACTTTTCTTACTTAAAAGATACTTTTTTAAACTTAAAAGAATACTCGTATTGCTATTATATTAAACAATGAGATACTCCATGTATATTTAGTGAAGCGGATGCTTGAGCCAGCTACTTAAAAACTTATGTCTATGTAAGAACCCTCAAGCCGCCTTTCGGTGTGTGGCAGGGAGTGCACAGTTACCTTGACTCTATTTTACTAATCGATTGCTTTCGCGTATCCTTCGCGGAAGTAATGAATTCTTGGAAGGATTCGTTCTAGCATCTATTTCCCTAATCTACCCCGCAGTTTCAGAACGGCCCATATAACAGGAGGGTCACATTATATCGGTTACATCATCTGAGAACGTAATTTCTCTTAGCTTATTTAATAAATTTACCCTTTGAATTAGTCTTCTATCTTCTAATGATTCCCATCCTGCGTCCTGTATTATCTGAGTAACACTCGCTGTTTTATCGTAGCAATTCTTTACAAATCGTATCGCCTTTCGTTGTACTTTTTCTAAATCCCGAATATGACATTTATCGGCGTGGTCCCATACACTACATGCATACTCAAGGTGAGGCCTAACTAACGCTAAGTAACATCGCTCGCGAACTTCTTCTTCGCTCCTACCGACTATTCTTTTAATGAAGCCGAGTTTCTTAAGTACTTTTCCACATATATTTCGGATGTGGATTCTCCATGTTAGATTATTCGTGAGAGGTACTCCAAGATACTTCACTGATTCTACTGTCATTAAGTTTACCCCACGGAGGCTGTTAAAATAATAATTCACTATAGATTTTCTTTCAAAGAAGTTAATTACTGAACACTTTTCAATATTAAGCTCTAAATGCCAATCATCGCACAATTTCATAATTCTATCTTATCTAATTCTAAGTCCTTCGAAAGGGTTATTCTATCCTCTACACTATCTATTTCCCTATAAATGACTATACCGTCCGCGAATATCCTAACATTGCTTTCAATTTGATTGTTGAGGTCGTTGATGTATACTAAAAATAACAACGGTCCGATTACGCTACCCTGAGGGACGCCCGAGGTCACCTTAACCAACTTGGAACTAATACAATCGAATACTACACTTTGCTCGCTAAGACTAATATGTCCATGGAAGAAACGTAGCATTAACAAACATGAAAAATAGAGTCCCATGCTGCACGACCTGAGCCGGTTCGCTGGTCACATACATATATTGATGCAGCGAGTAAAAGTGCAAATGGTTTCCGGGAAATATTAACGAAAGAAAAGATCAAGCGAGAGATGACCTTCGAAGGACAGAATCCTAAGCTACTGAAGCCCCTTCGGCAGTTTTGAGTAATTTCAATGGCAAATAGAACGATTAAAAAAAATCGAGGAGAGACGCTAAATAGAATGAAACAAAATAACCTGACAACATTAAACAGGCTCTGAATGTTTCTCTCTACCAATGAGACTAACCATTCAACGAATGTATCCGTCGAAAGGGAAGTCGAGGAGAAGCAGAATAAGACCAAAACGCACTACATTCAGTCGAGGTTGGGAATTAATATATCTCCTCGAGAAATAATAATTCAGGATGATAACATTATCAATGAATTACGAGCCTCTCTCGTGTCTTGAATCGAAATTAATGACCCCGGTTATCCTTATAAGCCGCGAGAGGTTGCAGAGAGTACAGATGCGCATTTGGCCTTCTCAGCATCGGTCATCAATCCTGGATCGCCATCCAATTGATCTTTGCTATTCAACGCTTTGTCATAATAAACATCGGAACCGCAAAATAAAGGCCGGAGTGACAGAACAACTACTTTATTCCGAACGAAAGTAAGACCCTCTGTAAAATTAAACTCGGTACGGAAAGAAAACTAAAGAAATAAGCATCACACACTGTGAATGAAAAAGTCCTTATAAATCAGCGCTAATAAAAAGCTGTCAAAGTTATTGCTGAGGCATAAAAAGCTGATGCATTATCTCTCACAGAAATAACTACCATATGCGAGGATAAAAACTTCAACGAAAAGAAGCAGGCGTAATGGAGGGACTAATTGAGGGGGGATGGAATTATAAAAAAATATACAAAAGATAACAGATAAATACAAAGGAAATAGCAGATTTAAGATGGTCAAATTTCCTATCAAAGCTTTTTGTGTGTAAGAATATGTAAGGTTATATATTAGTGTATATATATATATCGTTAAAGATTTTAAAAATATGAGATCTTGCAATTTATTGACTTTTGATCGATGAAAAGTTATAGGGAAGGAATAAATGGAAGAAGGAAGGAATCGGTTAAAACGTGAACTAAAATAGAATGATTCTATAATGTTTATTATTATTATTATTATTATTACTAGTGAAACCCGTTAGAAATAAATTTGCAACAATAAAATATTTTATATTATATGATAATTATTCATAGATAGCTTAAATCAGAATTAATATAAAAAACACATTATTATGACTTATGAGAAATGATTTATTATATATTAATGGACACCAAACATAATTATTTTTTCTTCAGATTATCTTTGCTTTAATTTAACAATTCTTTTAACGTGGCATTTCTTGTAAATGCTCTCGAATCTTTCAACAACCTACCTTGTGCAACCGTATCATTTTCTTTGATTTTTAAATAATTTTCATTTCTTGTTTTTGAAACTGCCACGTATATATACATTTGTCCATGAGAAAAAAACCTCATGTGGCAAATAGACACCTACATGATCCTATCTAAGTCTAACCTTACGACTTATTTATAGCTTACACAAATGCCAATATTACTGGAAGCTGACATCTCTTCAAAGTAAAAGGTAGTTTCACTGGGTGCCTAAATTATTCGTGGTGTAAAAACTCGATCCCTCTTGATATTTCCGGTTAAAATTTGCGTGTACAAATAATTTTTAAATAACTTTTACTTTCTAAACATTAGAGAAAATATCTTCAAATTACTTACAACACAGAAACTCCAAACGGTTGAAGTGAAAAAAGTCAAATTACGAAGACACACACTGAGGAATGCTATTTATTTTACATGATTAATTATAATGTTGCATCCATGGTTAGAAAGATACACACACATAACCATATATGATGACTAGCGAACACACGATAGCTTTTTATTATATCAGATTATTACTTCAATATTCATCTTGCCTAATGAGCCAAATATCCTTTCCAGGGATTTTGATAGACAAATGGGAATGAATTTCGAACCACCCTTAGTGTTCAATTATTTAAAGAAAGTTCCCGCGGAAAGAATAGGCAAAGAAATCCTATGCATAATTATGATAATCCATTTCTTTCTAATGTTCCCAATAGATTCTCAATTCAAAGACAAACTTGCGGCTTGCAAAATACCGGTGCATATTTTTCTGATATTCACCCGGTTTCAAGGTAACTTATCCTTTCTTTTCGTCTACTTTTTTTATTTTGGAATACCTTTAAATATAATTTTCAGCGCTTTAATACAACCTCGCTACTTCACGGTTTAATTTTCGCGGCTTCACACTATAGTTATATATATTCAAACAAGTTATCTCAAATATGTACATTCATTAAAAAGTTATGATACTTTCAACTTCTAATTTGTATCATTTTCTCTTACTTAGTGTAATATATTGGGTAATGCGAGTGCAATAGGGTGTTATTTCGTACCTTGAGGTTCTCATATAGTTAAAAAACGGATTGAGGCCATAAACAGGTTTTTTATTGAACCCTTCTGTATATATGAACGTAATGGCATTTTTACTTTATTTTCACATTTGCTTCTATCTTACTCGTCATCTATCGTATTGTATGTCATTGTTCAGTTCCTTGGCAACGGGTTTAATGTAAGACACGGAATAAAGACGTACTCATGTGTTCATCAAAAAACACCGACGGTGAAGCACATGAGACTGGAAGGGACGGAATGAGTACAAAAAACAACGAAAGGGAACTAAAAAGGAGGAAAAAGCAAAGGAAGGGAAGGACGAGAAGATGAGGATGTGGCGGCGAATTAAAAGCGAGGCAGAGAGTTGGAGAAAACAAGAGATGCCCAGGAAAGAGGAAAAATAAAAGAGCGAGGTTGGGGAGAAGAGAGATTATGCGAGAAAGGAATTGACGTGAGGGGGAGGAAAAAAGAGAGGGAGAGATAAATGATGAGGAGGGGAGAAAGGGCCGAGGAATGAGTGCGCGGCGTGCGTCCGTTGTCAGTTGCGAGGAGAACGTCGTTGGAATCGCACGTCCCGAAAACGAATTCCGAGCGCCGATGCCAAAATCCGAGCGACCGCCAAACTACGTCCGGAGGGAGCTTTTAGTCGGTGCCACGGCTTTTTAATTCGACGACACCTTTTTTTTCAAAGCGTTCACACCTTGACGATTTTGAATATATCTGATTTTGGAGGTCACCTCGGCGAGACTCTTGGCGTCCTCCTGTCGAGATAAGTGTATCTTATCTCGGAGGCTTTGTCTTTCAATGAAATCGATGGCGTCCCTTGAATAAGGAGCTATATGCTGTGAGTCTTCGAAATATTTAGATAGAATGCTTTGCGGCACAGAATTAAGCCCAGGTCGGTTTGATTTGGTAAGATGAGTAGTGAGGTAGTTTGCCCTAAATTTCCATTCCTCGTTAGAGCGGTATGATTGGAACTGTAAGTGCATCCTAATACTTCTCATGGCATAAGATAAGGGGAGACCAGAAACGCAATTAATCAGGCTAATTTGTGCTTCATTACCTTGAAAAAGACAGATCGAATTCAATGTATGATACATTTCTCTTTGCTCGGGGGAAAGAAAAATAAATATAATGATTTTCATTCATCAAGAGACGGTGGCAGGAACTGTTTAAGCATATCAAAATTCAAATTAATATAGAATTTGTTAAGTGAGAACATTCTAGAAGAAAGATTGTCTTGAACATTTGCCAGGTTTTGAGGATATGCTAAGAATGTTCTTGGCATTCCTTAACTAGAAACTTGATAGAATACTATTAATCCGCATCGTTCACACCTAAGAAGCTTTCATGTTATCGCAACCTTGACCGATACGGAGAAAATGCATATGTATCCAGTACCAAAAGGCAATTGAAAATTCTCCGTCTATGAATATATGGGAGAAGGAACTTTAACTGCACAGTAGCATACGTTTTGAGTAAATTAGTATTCATTCTTATGAAAGATCCCCTGCAGAAACATTTGAGTTACAACTCGAGAATACCCATGTCAACGAGAGATGTCTTCCCCAACGCTTTACATTTGCACTCGACGTAGAATATATATCGCCTCTTGTACAGTTCGCATGCGACAACAAAAGCATACCTCCGAAACAAGAAAGGGACGCGCAGGTGCGCAATCTCTAAAGAGGCTCTGAAGTAGTTCCAATATTTTTCTTTCTCTTTTTGAAGGAAGGCGGGAGGTGGGCAAGGAACACACGATGTCGGGCACCAACAACCGCATTGGCCTCAAAAGACTCGGAGCGACGATTGGGGTACCGCAGGGTGACTGTCTAGGTCCCCTCCGATTTTTCCATTCCCTTCTAATAGGGAAGGGAAACAAAAGGGTGTCGCGTACCCCTTTCGTTTTTTCCCTTTCGCGGGATGGTTTATTTTTCGTCTTCATGGTGAGGGAAAGACAAAGAGAGAGAGGCAAATGAAGCGGACCTTCTTCTTCTTGTTCCCCTTCCGAAGAGATTCCCGCGCGCACGCGGCAGTGTAAATATAAACTGGCCGGTCGAGAGGGAGAGTGGCGGTGGTGGACGCTTACTTTAACTCCTTCAAAAACTTCCTCTTCTCTAGTGCGTGCTTCGAGGGAGGCGTGCAGAAGGGGGATGATATCGGGGAACATGAACGAAATTAGGAAGCTGATCGATTGATTTTTCAAGGGAAAGTCGGGACTTGGGCTAAACTCATGCGAAAGAGAAGGTGGTGTTTTGAGAAGAATTGAAGAATGCCTGGAATCGAATTATGGAAATGAAATCGAATTCGTTATGTGCATAAGACAAGCATTTCTTTAGCAGTCAACTTGGTCGCCGACATGTAGGTCACTAGACATGTGTATTCCTCTCTTTCTTCTGAGAGGTTAATTGGTAGTAAATGATAATTAGGGTAATCATAATGTGATGATTGCTAATAATAAAAATTCGTGGGATCACATGCTAAGAGAAAAATCTCATATTATAATTATACCGGTGTTATACTGCAGATAATGTATAAGATTATGAAAATATGTAATTGACTCATATATATTCTTTAAAACTAAAGATTCATTGTGTATCCATGTGCATTCATGGTATGTTCGGTGTGAGTTTTCTGATGTATGTGTGTATTCATATGAGTGGGACATTATTGTGCTTTCTTTCAACTTATATTTTGCTTTGATTTGTGTAGGGTGATTTATTGTAAGATGCTCAACTGCAATTGATATAATAGTTATAAACTTACTTACTAAGAGTGTGAGGCTCTGGCCTATCTGATTGAGTTTTAAAAATTACAGTGTTCTCATATAAATTTCGAGCTTTCTTTTAGTAGGAATTTTGTTTCAATTTGGCTTTATTTGTTGATATGAAACATCTTAAATACTGATATCGTAATTTTTTGGGAGATCTTACACGGAAGCAAAGTAAAATTTAGACTTAATTTCATTATGACTAAACGATTTTAAGTCGGGGTTTGGGATAAAAGTATGCGAATGTATTTGCGTTTTTTGTTTTTTTGTTAATATTAATCCAGTAGTTATTTTTTATTATTTTTTTAATTAATTTTATATGAAATAATCCATAATTCATGTGCGATGCCGAACAGTGAAACCTATATTTTAACTCATCTGTAGTGCTAAATGTATTCATAGTAATTTATAACATATAGGCGATCTGCTTGGAAAGGTTCCTGCTCCCATTGTTTGATGATAGGCATATTTTTTTTCGTTTCTTGGAAAGATAAAAATGTATATTTCGGTTACCTCTATCTTATTTTTGATTCTAGATGTGGTAAAAAATCCACTAACATTGATTAGTGATGCTGGATAACCGCATTCACTCGGATCCTTCCATATTTAATGCTATGGAAAGTGAAATTCGTTGAGCCATTTTGTGCACTTTGGACGCTTTCCACTTGTAGCATACGTCTACATCAACAAATGTACACTGCGAGTTGCATTTCTTCATAACTCTACTGGACCGCTTAGAATATTATGGTTAAAATTACTTCGACAGCTTGAGTTATATCAAACATGAGCTCCGACGTTGAATCTAACCCATGATCGATTTCATCAAATCGATGTCCACTTGGCCACCTGGAGCCCAATAAAAATTTTAATTTTTAGTAAGTACTGGAGCTAATGCATGGGAAATAGTCCTGATATTGCCTTGAAATCTTCATTCCTCTTAAAGTATGTCTTGGATTTTTTTACAAAGAAACTAATAAATTTATCTGGAAGCGTATTCGGTACACATAATAATGGGTGAATGGTTGTTGAAACATGGCTATACCTCCTTTTAATCTTAAACCAAAGAAATGAGAGAAAAAGAAATATTCTTATGCAAATAAGCAGAATTCTAGGTTCTCCGAATTTGCAATACTCTCTCTCTCTCTTTGGTTATTGTGCAGCTCATAATATATGCTGACAAGCAGTTACGAATGACTTAACAGAGTTTCATCCAAACGTAAAATTAAACGAGTATGTTTCCTCTCTGAAAAATATAATACATAAATGTGTAAAGCATACTTAGGCGCGATCAACATTTTCCGGGACGGTGCCCGAAATGTGTCGGTGTATTAATTAATTTCATGGCGGGAAGTACTTAAGGAGGAAACCTACCAAGATATACCGTAAAATTATTCATTGAAATGCGGTAACGTTAGTACAGTGAGGAAGGCGGCTCTTTTGGAGTGACGTGAAATAGTGATTGTTATTTATATATGCTACTGTGCTTGGAGACGTTCTAAACCCGTCGGCTTAGGAAATCAGCTGATCTCGAACAATACGTGGTAGAGTCCATCATTTTTAAACGGAAATATTTTAATTTTTCCTTTGTTAATTTTTCGGAAATAAACTGGCAGATTATGGAGAGGACATTCAATCACGTAGAGGAATTAGATTAAAGTACTTTCGAAGCATACATGTCTTTTTTAATGTTCTATTATTTTTTGGAAGTCGTATAATAAGTTTCTCTTTTTTCCCTTTTTATCGGTATGAATACTTGGAAATTGACATCCTAAAATATTGGAAACGTTTAAGGAAAAACGATGTTATTTGTTCAACCAGTCCTACCTTCTTTTCAATATCAATTACATTTCATAAAGTATGCATCTTTTTATGTCCAACCTTCTTGATATCATTATAACTCTAGGAAGGTAACTCTCCGATTTACTCAATCTAGTCTCATTTCATTTAGCCAATCGCTGTGATTAAAGCAAAATTCTTGTTTACACATAAACGTTTATAAATGACATAAAGGGTGAGGTAAGTTACCAGGAAACGTAAGAAATGGCATCTAAAAGGGAATATAATTAAATGTTACCACATGTTACAAAACTAACGTGTGAAGGTGAAAACAATGATTCTTGAAACGTATAAAATTTTAGTAAGTCATATCAAACTTTTGTAAGATCAATTGGCTACTGTAGGAAACCATCAAAAATGAATGACTCGTCCACTGAGTTCTCCACTGGTACTGGGAGATGAAAAGAAAATAAATTATATCTAACGTTCTGATGCGATTTAAAGAAATGGATGGAATTTAAATGGAATGGAAATTAATATTATTTATTATACATAAATATTATATAATTGTTTCGCAGAACTCAGCGGTGGAACGTTTAATGCCATAGCAAAGTAATTCTAACTCTGAGGTCAAGGTTCGAGTCCCTCCTAACCCGAGCTAGGGCATATGTATTTGTATTGGTCGCTTCTGAGAAAGATCGTCTTACTTATTACAATGAATAAATAATTAGATAATTCCGTTTCTGGTGAAGAAATACAAAAAGGTAAATACAATATTAATTCTCCCATATTTTTATTTTTTATGAATGTCTCCATTAGTATAGAAACATCGTCATGAAGGTGGAGCCCTGGCTTTGGAATGGTAAGTAATGGGAAATATCAGGAAGAATCCCCCATTATCTCTCTTACATCAATTTGAATACCATCCTAAGTATTAGCTTATGACTTACGACACTGATAGTCTAGATCTGATTCTTTAGAGGGCAGGAAGAATGTCAGCACCGCCCTATACATTCTCGCCCTCGCTGGTCCACGGATGGGACGATGTGCGCCAAGGTATAATCTCCGTGCGAAGAGCGGTTAAACGATGCAGATGAGTCGCGGGTTTGGCCGCGGCTTTCCCGCCGGTGTGTGTATCCCCTCCCCTCTTCCCTCCCTCCGCCTCCCACTCCCACGGGTTGCGTGCGCATCTGTGCCCTCCCCCTCCTCACTCCTCCTCCGCCGACCGCTCCTCGGCACAGACGTGAAGTCCGCAGACACTCTCCGGAGCTGTGTCGAAAGGCTCTTTCAGGTATCGTAGCGCGAGCGCGCCTCGTCCCATAACCACGAGGGTCAGGCTCGCCCTTTTTTTACCCCGTTCGGACCTTACTTTGAGGAGGACCAGAAAAAACCGCTCTACCACTTCCCGGCAGGAAAAAAGAGACACGCGCTAGTACTGCCGTCGGGTTCGAGGACCGGTGCGGAGCGTCGTGCCGCCGGGTCGTGTGCCGCGAGGACTTCCGACGTCGACGCACGCCACTCGAGTAAACACCGCCGGCGCCGGAGGCCGCGTGCCCTTGTTAGCGGAGCAGAATAGAGGCGATCGCCCCGGCGGACGTCGAAGGCACCGCCGGCGTGTGCTTGGGCGACCGCCACCCGCTCCGGAGGAGTGCTTTCCGACACGTACCTACGATTCCCCTTTTGGTTCATAAGGCCCGTTTTTAGCCCAACGCGGACCTGTGTCCGTGGGAGAAGCGTGTGCGCGAGTGAGGCTCTTGGCAGCGAACGGCTCTCTTTTTTCATTCCCCTCCCCCGTCGGTGAACCAGGAGAGGGAACAGCAGCTAGTCAAACTACTTATTCCCCACTCCACACCTGCCGCGAAAGAGGAAGGAGCCGTGAGATGGAAAAAAGACTTCAACGTCGGATGTAGCCGAGGAAGAACGGAATCCCTTGACGCCCCGAACGTTTTCCCAGCGAAAATGTTTTGAAGGATAAGGTGTGCTATCGGTGGATTTCCCCGTGATATTCCTTCCCCGCTTTGTAGCCAAGCGGAAAACAAAGGTGATCGGGAGATAAAGTCTCGCGCTGGTTCGTTCCGAGTTTTTTTTCGGGGAGTTCGGAGCAACGGTGCGCCGCCCAGCTGTGCCGTCTTCGGAGGTCACTGGATTATTGGAAACAAGGGCGAGGAGTCCGCGGGTGAAGTAGGCGGACCACGTGCGCGTGAAATCGCGAGATCCGAGGGAGAAAGGCCACGTGGTCTGGAAGTATCCTCGGGGGATGTGATTCTCCGGAAAGACCTGAGAAAGACGGTGAAGGCGAGTGTCGCGAAAATACCCCGTCCCCGGCGAAAGAATCTGCGGAGGCCCTCACCAGCCGGTGGCGCCTCAATCGTGCGGTGTTGAAAAAAGTGGACTTAGCCTTCGCGAAAGGTGGTAGGAGGGCGTGGCGTGAAGGGAAAATTGTAGCAAAAAACGGTGATTCGGAGAAGGCGTGCTCCTCCGTGGAGAAAAGTCGGTTGCAGACGCCCGATTCCCTTTGAAGTTCGCTCGACCTTCCCGGCCCGAAAGGCTTGCGGTGTTACGGCCGGACGTCCCGCGGTTATCGGAGGATCGCCCCGCTCCCGTTTCGTGGACGGTGAGCCGACGGACTGCGACCGGTGTCTCCGGGAACGAGTGGATTCCTCCCCACGAAGAGTTTTAATCGGTCGAAGCTCGCTTTCATGCATGCAGCATCGGTCCGTGTATGGAAATAGCGAAGGTTGTGAACCGGGAAAGGAAGGAAACGTAACCTAAGAGGCTGCTTTGTGATGTAGATTCGGTAGTCCACGAATCCGTGATTTATTCCGTTCGTCTTCGCGGAGGTCAAGGATGTGAGATAAAATTCAAATCGTAAGCGGCTTCCTTCATCGGCTCTTGTGTGCGACCAACTCAGTGAGTCACCAAAATACAACTCCAAATACCGAATCATTAGGGAGAAAAATCTTCCGAATTAAATTTCGAGGACGCTTACGGGACTGTGAACAAAACCTCCATTCGTATCCACCAGACGGTAATAAAGACGTCGTGTGCCTCAGAAGTCGGTCTCCGACAAAAGAGGATCCCCCGGGAATCAGTGCGAGGGTTGCATGTGAGCGGCCCTGAAGTGCATACTCGTGGAAGTGCGGAGAGTGTGACTTGGAAGGGTCTCCCGGATAAATTAATCCCTTCGGTGGGTACAGTGTTACGAGCATAGGTTCGAGAGGAGAGGAGGTAGAGGTGGGGAGGGTGGGGGTGGTGCAGGGCAGGGGGTGGCTCCGGCACTTTTCGGGGGTCGGGCGGTGGGGAGGTGTTGGTGTGTTGAGCGGCCCGAGAGGAGCGTCCGGAGGTGTCCGGGGGGTTGGGATCTGCAATGGGCCCGCGAGCGCCCGTCCTCCTCCAGAGGGGGCGGTGGCGGAGGAGGGAAACATGGTGAGGGTTCGGAGGCGGCGGCGAAGGGGGACGCTCGTACTGCAGCTCCACGCGCCGAGTCTTCTGCTTCGAGGGGGGAACCCGTTGCACCGAAATTTCCTCCTCCCTTCCCTCTTCCTGCTCCTGATGCTCTTCCTCCTCGTCGATGCCTCCCACGCGCGGCCCGCCCCGCCCGTGCCGCGCCCGGCGTCCCGGCACCCTCCGGCGCCGCGCCCTCCGCAGTGGACGGTGGTGATGGGGAGTGAGGGACCCACGGACGGGTTCGATCCCGGGGAGGAACGTGAGAATGAGGTGATCGGGACGGACCTTCCGTGGGAAAGGACGCGGCCCTCCGGTTCTTCGGAGCTCCACCAAGAGGGAGAGGGGGGCGCGAGTGGGGGCGATTCGAATAGTGTGATCGAGGACGGGAACGATACGTTACCCGTTTCTCTTTACGGTATTATGACTGACGAAATCAGCAGTGATGTGGATCTGATGTTGGGAGGGGAGGGCGGGGGGGACGAAGTGACGAGTGAGGAGTTGGTCATGTGGAGGCTGACGAACCACGACCGAAGAAAGGGAGAACTGGAGGCGGACGAGGAGCTCTTATCCCGCAATAGACGCACCCCGAGGGAGAAGAAAGGGGGAAGGAAAGAGGCGGGGAAGAAAAGGAAGAAGAAGGATGAAGAGGAAGACGAAGAAAGTAAAGGAAATGGGAGGCAAAGGAGGAGGAAAGGAACGAGGAGGCCGAGGTGGAGGGAGAGGAGAAGGAAAGCGAAAGAAGCGAGAGAGAACAGAGAAAGGGAAGGAAGAGGAGGAGGCAGAGGGCGGAACAAGAAGGGCAAAGAGTCGAACCCGAAGCCTCAGCGCAGGAGGCACCAAGGACACCAGTCATCTACCAGGGAGCGCTTTCTGCAGATCACGGGGTCCGTGGCCGCCAAAAAGTCCAGGGGACCCAGGGGCGGCGCCGTCCCCAAGAAGCCTCCGGTTTCCCGCCCTCGGGCAAAATCCCCCCGAATCAGAGAACCGGGTTCGATGCCGAGGGATGTAATTTCGAGCGCAGAGGTCTCTGCCGGCTCGGCGAATCTGGAGGACGGAGCGGCGAGGAGCGAGCGCAGCGCTAACCTGTCACACATCACGGGCACTGCTCGTAAAATACAGATGGTGGTGAAGAACCGGAATCTGCAGATCGACCCTTGGGGGAGGGTGAGCGGCGCAGAGGACGAAGACAGCGACTACAGTGAGTGCACATTTTTATATTTTCGCCCGTCATTAATGTCGCGTATTGACATCGATGCACAAAATGCTCGGTAGACCGTGACCGAATGAGCAGGCTGGATTCTTTCACGACTCCAAAGATCCCTGCGGGGTCGACTTTATGGTTGGGGCCCACAGCGTGCATTCAGAATGGACGGCTGAATCAATCCCAAACATTGATCTGTTTAGGGTGTTCATCTTGTACTTACGAAACTAACGTCGTCTTTCAACACGACTAATTTATACAGTCGTGGTGTTATGATTACATTATATTTATGCTGATTCTATAGATGCTGCTTGGTAGACAAAATAGATTATTACTCTATAAACTACAAACACATCAAAGGTTGTGTCTCTGTTCTGTTGGCACAAATAATAGCACCTTAGAAATGTAATTTTTCAGTTTAGTTTATCCAACGAATTTGAATTGAAAACGCATATTACTTGCGTCAGGAAATGAAACGAAAGAAAAAAAGCTCGCGATTTCGCTTAGTTTCTGATCACATGATCTCAAGTTAAACTAGGAAGACGCTTTTACGTAATGAAAACAAACTAGAGTAAGGCAGGGTAGGAGATCAGATGTGAAAGAAAGTGAGGAAGTTTCTCTGTATTTGCAAAAGGCTCTATGCCATATTTGTGAATGAAATAAATGTAGTCAGAAGAAAATAGCACTGCTAAAATACAGATTGAGGTTTGGAGGGTGCGATTTATATGAAATAATAAATATGATGCGTTCCGTTACTATATCTATAGCAAGCTGATTAGGGGGAATACTGATTTTGAATACTTAAATTTTACCTTATTGTAGCGATAATCAAACCGTGCCTTTTCGCAGTAGTTAATTTCTCTCTATGCTAGACTTGATTGAAATTAATTTCCTGCCACCAGAAAAAAGCCATTCGTGCAGTACTACTTTAACAATAAAATATTGTAGACATTTCAACCCTTACATCACTTCAATCGTATTTGAACGATTTTTCCCACTAATATTTTTCTTCATTGTTAAACGCGTTTTCTCATGCTTGTTATAATTACATTATTAAAATATTACGTATGAAACATGGTTCATATATCATTCAGAAAGAAATATAACAAATACGAATGAGGATTCTCTAATCAGAAAAATAATTTTGCTGGTGCGAGAGGTGTAAATAATTGCGTAATTTAGGCCCACATTCTCACGAGGAATGTTTCACGTATTATCCCTGAGAATGTTCAAGAAGTTTGGCCGGCGATGTTCGCCGTAAAGACATTCCGCATTTCGAGTTTCAAATATATTCGAAAGAAATTCTTTATTTCCACTTTCCCTTTCTCATTTCGGCGAGACACCCTTTGCAAACTCCGGAGCAAAAACGAAAGGAGTCGCCCCACTTATAAGCCGCCTTTTCCTCTATCTCTCCCCTCCGAAAAATCGCGAAACAGAAGAGTAAACGAAATTTCCCCTCAGTTTGCACGCGGAATTTTTTCCGAGGCCCACATCTTCCTCGAAAATCCCCCTCCGGAGAATCTGCGAGACATCGAGACGTGATCGATGCGCAGGACCGCGGGGACTTCTTCGCCGTTTGGCCCACATAGAAAGGGATGTCCATAAATCGTTGGAGAAGATCCTCCGCCCCCTCTTCGGCCCGCTGTGGCCCTTATATGGCCCAACGAAAGAGAGAGGAAGAACTTTTCAGCAGCCATTGCCTCCGCGCAGCTCTTCGCCCCACCTAATGGATAAGGCGCGTACCTAAGCGGTCATCCTACCCCCTTCTGCCGGTGCTTAAATACGCCTCTAAAAGGCATCCTCCGTAGCTTCTCAGACTTTCGTCCTTGTGATATTTACATATCGAATTTGTCTTCGTGTTTTGAATCGTGTTTCACTTCTTAACCTTGGTGAATGCCAAAGAGGATATAGATATTCCTTTCTTTGTTCGGGACTTAGGATTCCGGTGCTAAAATATTTCTTTGGGATGGGATTATCAGTTTCCGAAAATGGATGCTCTTTTGAAATTCTCCCAGGCGGAATGAGGTTGTGACGTAGGTCCCCACTACAACACGGGATCGGCGACGCCGTTACTCGTCGCATATCCATACCCTTAACATTGCCCTCAACAATAAGATTATTTAAGCCGATAAAATTACATCCGAAGACTTTTCTTCGTTTTGCGACGAGATAAAAAAACAAATCTACATACTTGAAAGTCAAGGGATGCGCAAATTTCAGTATTTTACTTTGTGTGGCCCATGACACATTTATTCACGTGAATATACAAAAGCGGCGTATTTTGCCTTTTGCCATTTTTGGAGATCAGCCTGTATAAGAAAGACCTTTATCTTATTTACGGATCTAACCTAGGCTTCTTCGTTTTGATGAAAGATAATATATGTGCATTGCGATTTTTTCCTTACAAATGGATCACTAGGTGTATGTAACACGGATTCGCCTGATCTACAGGGTATTTTCCTAGCTCAAAAAATTATATACGAGCTTTAAAATTGAAACCATTACGCCATAGTTTATGCAAAATTTGCATCTGAAAATCGGAGTTATGCAAACCCGCGATACACGTTTCTCACCCCCCACGTAGATCGTGATATTGTTATTAAATGTGCTTTTGTAATATAAAAGGGAAAGATTTCCCTGGTCTTGAGTTTGACCCATGGATGATACGAACCTCTCCCATATAAAATGGGTTGCGACGAATGTAAGAATATTTTTACAGCAGATTATCAGATTATTATGAAAGATGATTATCAATAATTACGACGATCTTAGGTTACGTTTTCCAATATGTCCACCATAAATTTTTCCATAATAACCCTGGGTTCGACTCCAGAGTTATTATGCTCTTCTAAACGCATCTGAAAATCGGAGCTAGGCAACCCTGCCATACACGTGTTTTACCCCTTTAGGTTCAGCAGCTCATTCTGCAGCTCATTTTAAATTTAAAATAGTTTAAAATTATATCCAGAGATGGTCTACAGACAATCTACGCTATAAATCCAGATTTTTTAACAATCCTCCACTAATATTTATCGAAAGCGTACTGTTTTTAACTCGATATTTATGCATTTAATATGCAAAACATATTTTGTTTAAACTTTTAACGAACAATTTTTTACAAAATCTACCTCTTGTTATCTTCAGTATTAGGGCTTCTCAATATGTATCAGATGATACATACCCTTGCTCTTTAGTGTATTAAATTCTTCCTTCACCTTGAGCCTACCCCACCAGCCAATAAAGAAAACTTTGTGGAAAGTTTTAATCTTCTTTCTATAATGACAGCAATCTTATTCGTAATCTTGTAAAAATAAGATAGAAATTAAGGCTAAAATATACTCAAATTAACTATCTAGTAAACATCCTTTGTAGAAATGTCGAGTTTTTCAATGGATCTGCCGTGAGGAGTCGAGAAAAGCTTGAATGTTGAGCTTGGAGATAAAGTATAACATTTAATGAGTGAATATATCGTTAATTTATCTGCTCAGATTAGGGGATCCATAATTATAGATTGAATAATAAAATGACTATCCCAATTTGGAAATTATTACCTTTTATATTCTGCATTGTTAACTCTTAAACAAATTGAAAGGGTTATTAATTTAACCGTCCGTCCTTTGAGTCATTATTCCGAAGGTTCGTTAGTCCCTCGACTCCCAACCATTATGACGAATGATTCGAGAGGATATTAATTAAGCAAAATAAGGTGTCAAATAGTTTCAACCTTAACATGAATATTATCAGCTGAACCAGTCCAGGTAAATGAATCACCCTTTGAATAACAAGTAACGCAGCATTCGGTAAAGAAATGAGCAATATTAAGCATCATCCAGCATCAATCTCACCTTAAATGCTTTCACGGGCATGTAAAAGACATAGGTATATATTATAGGTGGCAAATAGAAAATCCATTGCTTTCTATGCTTTTCCAAAAGGTAATTGAAAATACCGCTTTCATCGAGATATTCTAGATAGAATGCGCTATTCCAAGTAAACGTAAATTTTCCTTTCGAGCTCACGATAAATAAATTACATCTATTTCCTTCAAATTATCCAGCGACTTTTTTATACGTGAATTCCTACTCGAGTTATGGGCACGACTCGAAAACTCTTCCGTTGGCTGCACTGAATATGCACCTCTGCACCTGGCCCATCCGCGGAAAACCGACGACCGCAAAAACGGTACCCCGATGGACAAATTTGACGTGATCATCGTCCGGAATCCGAAGAACCGGACATTAACGACCTCCGATGAAGTCGAAAGACGGGACGAGAATGCCGATTGCACGCGCTCCCTCCCCCTTGCGTTTTTTTCCCTCGGAGTGCATGGGAAGCCCGCAACGAGAACACCGTCTTAAGGGGTGGGGGAGACGACCGCGGCCCGGACCCAAACAACCCAAGTTACTGGTTTAAAGGTAGATTGAAGTTAATGAGGAGAAAAAGAACGAGGGACCGAAAAGAGGAAAAAATAAAGAGATTTCGACGCGGGGCGGGGGCGGAGGGGCCAGGGTATTCGCGTAGAAGGAAGAGAGGGTCCGGAAAAGGGAGTTGGAGGGCGGCGGAAAGAGAAAGTCTTGAGGGAATGGGGGAGGAAGCGGGGAGGGGAGAAGAGGACCACTGGATGGATTGGGCACTGGTTCAACTCGTCCCATGAATAATTCCGAGAGCTTCTTCTCCTCCAAAGAAGGCGGGGTATGGGGACCCCTGGCGAGTTGTGCAGGTAGGTAAGGCGCTCCAGAAGGAATTCGAGTGCTTTGGTGGGGGCTGTAGGGAGTCGGAAGCGTATATGTCGGCGGGGGCGGTGGGGGAGGGGAGGATGGGATGAAGGGTGCAGGGCAGTGTCGGCGTTTTGGGTCTATGGGACGGCCTGACGTACGACATCATTGTGGCGAGGGCAGGAGGCCTCCGGATCTCTATCTTCGAGGGGCAATAAAACACCGGCGATGCGATTATACGGCCAATATGGGGCGGCGGTGGGGTTGGAAATGATGCATGAAGGGTGAGGGTTTTTAACAATCTCTCCCGTGGAAGGAAAAATACTCGGTTATTAAGAAGGTTCCCGGAAGGAAAAAAAAGTCCTCCGTGGTATGCAGAGTGATGGCGTGCTCCAGAAGGGGGATGGAGCCCACGCTCACTTGTTTTATCACGTTCCTGCTAGATTCCACGTGGCTCCATCAATTTGAGAGGATAAGTGTTGGAGATAAGCGAGCGGAATGCTATTTTGGCACCGGGGCGCGCCTTCCTTCCCAAAGTCCCACATAGAGTCGGGGACAAGTTTATATGAATGATTCTCTCGAGCCATCGCCACCTCCTAAATATAAAAGGGAAGGACAAATGCTAATGGAAAAGTAGGGAATGAGGGTTAGGTTTTCTATAAAGATACGGAGAACGCGAAGGATATCTTGATAGTAGAAGACTGGGGAAATATAGATGTAGATGGGATATATTTTAATTTTATCATTACATCTTCACATAGAGATAGCGCCTTAATCGGCTACAACATTCTGCCTAACACTATCAAGTGGAAATGGAATTACTTAATTTTCCACAATAGTAGAATGTTTGAAGTTGCTGAAGATACAATAGAGTATTTTATTCTCATTAGGATAGTTTCCCTTTTTAACAGATTGTAGCTATTTTTGTCCCAATTCTTCATTCTTTAATTGCTTACTGACATTTTACCATCTTTATATCGGCCCTATTGTTTTAAACTTTCTTATTGTTAAGAATTATTCTTTGAGGAAATTTTCAACATATAGAGAATTCATTAGAGAAAACATTATTGGAGAAAAACGATCGACGTAAAATAGTTAATTTTGAGATAATGTAATGATACTACGTTACGATATAATGATACGCTCTTACGAATTATGAAAAAATAGTTGAATTTCAAATAAACAATAAATAAAAAAATACTTTTACATGAATGAGAATGACAAAACACCTGTTTCAAAGAATGGTGATCAAATCATCGAAGTTTTTCATTCAAAATCATGTATTGTGATCACCATATGTTCCCAAACCAAATTCCAGAGCACGGTAAAAATCCGTTACCGGAATCACCCTGTGGAACGTCACTTGTGATTAGGACACAAATTCAGTTGTTGTAACCCAACACCAGCCCCCTAGTTCGTTAGCAGGAATTTACCAACTTCCCTAAAAATTTATATTACGCCTCGTCACCGATCTTCGACTCTTTTTATTATTTAGAACAGTCATTCCAAAGGAAAGAGTACTCGGACAACCGAGAAATTCGGATGCCTCCCTGCAGTTACGTTGCCCGACCGGGAAGGTCTATTACGCCTGGATTTTTATGTCGAACTGGACATTAAGTCGGAGAAAGCCGGAAATACACGGCCTGAGTAATTGAAAACAGGATTTTTATAGACGTTTTATAGAAGAGCCTGCGCCTTCTTAATTCACTGTCCGATTTGGGATTGAACGGAAAAGGTGTTCTCTCCTTAGACGAGTCCAATCGGGGACTCAAAAGGAATGAGGCAGTGGAAGCGATTCGGCTGTCCGATAAAAGACGAGGTAGTGACTGCATGCGCTGTAAACTGTATCCGGATAAATGGGACTGGGTAGGAGGATGGAGATTGACAATTAGCATGGGCAATTGGAGGCGGGGTCGGTTCGTGTATAGCGGAGGGGCTAATGAAGAGACTCTGTTGGACCGTTGTCTCGGTCCACCCAAACGACTGCATACCAAATGCAACGCGCCCGGAATTTTATGTTTCCTGGGAAATTACCCGCCTTCGGAGCTCCTTGGAGGATGTTTGGGTTTTGTCTTTTAAAAGAGTTTGCCTTTTCCGGGAATTCATTACATAACGCCCTTAGCAATCATTCACGCTGTAATTATGTCTGTTTCATCACCCAGAAATTAACACCATTAAGGAATGCGGAAATTTGAAGTTTATGAGTAGTAGCGTGACAGTGTGGATGTATAATTTTCTTATCCATATTTGGGCTGCTATTTTACACAAAAATTATGTGTGATCATATGCATTTAAATCCAAATTTAGGTTATTTCATCGCTTCTTTCGGCTTTTATTTATATCCAATGATACTAGTGCGCCTTTTTTATCGATTTAAGTATTTTAAATAAAATTCTTATTCCTTTTTAATACTCGAAACATTATTTCTAGGGAAAACATGAATTCGATGCTCAAGATTTTATTTCAAGTCCGTGGGAAGTAAACAATTGTAAATTTCTTATTAGTAAATTGCTTTTTAGTAAATTTCTAATTCTCTCAAGGGAAATTAGAATTATTTTCATTTCTTTTGATTGGAAATAAAATTACTATATTGAACGAAAGTTATGAGTGTATCGTTTCGTACTTGAAGAATGTGCAATATTTGATTAATTAGAAAATAAATTATCATCTTAGAGAAAATTAATAATAGTTACACCTTAAGGTGTGACTATTATTAGTTTCATTAACACTGAATAAATCTTTAACAATGAAATATATTGTCATTGTAATTACACTACCTTGTCTTACGGGTTAATTGAGTGTAAAACATTTGTGTTATCTGGGAGTAGTTAAATTTTGAGATAAATCTCTTGCAGATAAAATGAATGTAGTTGTTGACTTTTTGCAGCCTTTCTATGGTATGCAAGTAACGTTCAAACACATGTAAATCAGAATGAGCGGATATAAACGTTTAGTAGATCTTTCTACGCAGGTGAATGAGGGAAAAAGCTTTCATTTTATTATCTAATGAAACCATGCGCAAATAAGCAGTAAAACTTTAGTGCTCTCCTATTCCTTCTATTCAAATGAATTAGACTTAGAAGATGGCCATGAAAGGAAAGCAGAGATGCGAAATCAAACCTCTTTATTCCTCCACTGAACGATAAAATTACCCTAGCCGATCGGCAAGAAACGGCGGGATAGAATCGAACGATCCACTTAATCGCAAAATAAACATTCGCGGTCATATTCCCGCGCTAATTTCTCACGAATCGTTCTCGAAAATAAAAGAAATCTCGGCTAGCCATGTTCCCCGTAAAAACCACAGTATATCGATCGGAACCAAAACGAAAAGAAGCGGCAGACACTTGAGAATAAAACGCCACTCAAACTTAACAACCTCCTTAAGGGGGGTAAAAACTCGAATCATAAGCACTCACGCTCTCACCAACTTACTTCAATTCCCTCACGTTTTTTTACCTCCCCTTGATCCGGGGTTTTATTACTCCTCTTCCCTCATAAAACACTTAAAGCTCGCAGTTGACGTAAGCTTTGAAGAGTGACTGGGATTCATTACGCTCTCCTTCGGAGATCACAAATATCTGGCGCGATTCCGCCCCGAGGAAAAAATGCGGTTCCATGACATAACCCCACACGACAAAACCCCACATTATAAAAAGCTCACAAGGATAAAACCTTACATCGACGAAACCGCTGATAGACGATAATGGAGCGACGTGTCATATATAACAACATACATTCAATGAAAAAATTGATTAAACAACAAATTATAAGTGATAGGGTGGTAAACATTCGCAATTTCGAGATAAAATTTCCAACTTCTGTTACGAAATTTCCAGTGATTATATTTGCTCCGATTTTAGCATAAGAAGGCGTTCTGTTCTTAACATAGAAAACGCCATTTATTTTATTTAATTTAATTTGCGTAGCGGATGTTTGAAAATTGAAGAAAACGAACTTACCAATGTCAAGTGAACAACAATTTTTACCCTATCTGTGCAATTCATTATTTTCCCTGTTACGAATCAACTGGCGCTTCAGCCAATATTATATATATTACTATTGTAATTTTTCTTTGGAAAATTTTAAATCTTTTTCTTTTGTGGCCATTTTGCGGTACTTTGAAATAAAATTGTTTTTTTTTCCTTCCAAAATATTTGCAAAAATTCAAAACAAATTATTTATTAACTATACCTATGATGTTTTATTCTTTATTTTTTGTATTTTTAACAAGTCCATTACTTATAATTATACTTGATTTGTCAACAAGGAGATTTTACTTCTTGAATTGCGCTTTTTGGCAGAAAATTTGCTAAGTGCGCGTTCCACTATGTCGGCATATTTTCATGTGCGCATTTATGGCTGTGGGTTTTATCACTGTGGGGTTTTGTCGTGTGGGATTTTGCCATGTGGGCTTTTGTCGTGTGGGATTTTGTCGTGTGGGGTTTATGTCCGGTCACGAAAAAATGTGTAGGAGGGGAAAAAGACGCGGGGAAACGACCGTAGGATTTATGGAAGGGTAAGAGTAAAAGGCCTTCGAGACGAAGCCTATGGGTGTCCGAGAGTGGGTATCGGTGAGTATCCCGGAGTTTCGGGGCGATATACATCGGTTCTCACCACGTACACGGGCCAAGTAAGTCATCTTTTCCCCGAGAGTATGTTTCCGGGAATGGGCCTCGTTGAGAGATAATCATAACGTAGAGCAGGATTTACGGTCGGCTCCCATTCTCCAGACGGTTGTCACTGCCGTCGTAGACCCGAAGTTCTTTTTTTTCCGGCCGTTGGCCACACGCTTTCCTAAATCACTTCCGATTATCTTATTTTTCATGTATTCGAATCGGCCCATTTATTTACGTGCGCCGGCTATTAATCAGGATTCCTGAATCATAATGCGAAAGCGCGCGCTTATACATCCAGAGTTTTTGTGTCGGCCGCGCCGTGTATTCTCCAAAGGGGTTGATCTTCTCGACCTTTCCGATTTTTAATAGAGTCGTAAAAAGTTCTGAAATGGATGTTATGAATATATTAGGTTTCGTGAATTTCGACCGAGGACAAAGAAGGATTACCGAGTTCTACAATACGATAAATAAGTTGCTACCTTGAAGAATAAGGCCGTATTTTACCATTTGAAATATTCATCGGATCGATCATACAAGTTTACTTAGGAGCGTGTTAATTCTTACAAGGTAATCCATACGAGCCGATCACACCAAAACAAACTTTTCATTGAACGGAAATTTGAAGAGTTATTCAGTTTCTTTATATAAATATGGTAAAATTACGAAATAGGAATGATTTAAAATTTCTTTTCGATAAGGATCATTTTCCTGAAATATAAATTTAGAATCCTAGCGATAGGTTGATTGATAGACTTCAAATTTCCTTGATTATGGAAATTTCCGAAGTAACTGGACCGCTAAAAATTTAATGAAAAATGATAGACACATGCTTGAGTCTGTAAATCTCTGACATTATCATGTTAAAAAACGTTTTCAATTTAATTAATACGCAGTAAAAAACAAGGCTCACCGAGTACCTTCCTTTATTAGAGATATGATAATAATCGACTGATTAGTAAAAAAAATAATGCACTCATTATTCCTTATTTTTCACAAAGTTGAGCAAGACCCCAATTTATTTATTTTTTATTTTGATTAGTGGATTACCTTTACTTTTATATTATCAAAATTATATATTTTCCAATTAACCTCCCGTCTCTCAATTTGAAAAAGGAGTAAAAATATCGAAGCACCTCAATTCTGCAACACTTCAGCTCAGAAAGTTTATGGATCGCACCGGAATATTGAAGGTTAAACAGCGAGCGGGCGTAAAACAGGTAGTGAACGACTTGGCCCTGCTCCGACAAATATTAATTAAGCTCCTCCACCACCGAGGAGCCCGGGATGGAAGGCATAATCACCGAGGAGCGCTCGTCCGACTTCGTCCCGTTGGTTCAACACCGTTCTTACAAATTTCCAATTAAGCAGCGCGTCGATTTATACAAGTCCGCTTACATCTCTCCGCCGCCCACGCGCTCAAACAGCCATCCGAAAGGAAGAGTATAAAATCCCGCCCTCGGAAAATAACGAATCCCCCGGAAACGAGCGAGACGGCCGTGAGTGAGATCGCGGATTCGTAGCATGGGATCCGCCGCCCACCGCCGATGTTTTCTCTGCAAAGACAACGACTCGTCCGGCGCAAACAGAAAAGCGTGTGGCGTGCATGTGAGCGCTGTATGTACGGGGTGAGGAATGCTGGACGAGGGAGCAAGAGCAAAGAGAAGGAGGGCAGACGAGTCTCCCGGGGAGGACGCGGATCGGAAGAGGGTGTGAAGGGGTAATTAACACTCTCCGACGTGAAATGCACGAAATTCCGAAAAAAAAGGTGTTTTCTCTGAGGTCGACTTCTCCCCAAAGAGAATGGAACTAACTAACTATCCACCCACAGGTGTGCCAATACATACAACTTGTTTGTTTACGAGGTTTCGGCCGTTGCCATGCGACGGAGAGACGACACTTAAATAGCAGGACGCTGCCATCTTCCTCTGCGACACTTCCTTCAATTTATTTTAAAGTATGGTTTTAGGGTTCAAATTTTCTTAAATAGATCAGAACTTACACTGATCCGGCACAGACAGTAATGCAAGATAGACGCATAAGCAAATGGGTTTGAAACTTATTTATTCCTGTGAAAGACCCGCGGTAGTAATGACCGAAAGAGATTATGTCTAGCTAGTTCCCTACACCAGCAAGGGGCCGTACACAAATTACGTAACGTAATTTGGGGGCAGAGGGGGTCCGACCTGGCGTTACGGTCATGGTATACGTGGGGGGAGGGGGGGGGGGTCGAAAATTGGAGAATTTTGAGTTAGGTTATTTGTGTACGACCCCTAATTGATTCACTGAATGTGAATGTATTGTATATTCATCAAATTTAATTTAAAATAACGTAGTGATAAGACTGCCAGCTTCCTTATCCTGAAAGGGAACCGACTTCACGGTCCCTAAATAGTGTGATTCTTTATATTTTTAATAATTAGAATAATAATGAATAATTGAAGATCGCCATTGCGATTTAAAATCATTGCTGTGCTCCGCAATCAAGAGAAGATTACTACCAGAATTCACAAGTTTTAGGAATTAAAATTAGGAGAGGAAACCCCTTGGCCCTAATTAGCTAAACGCCATCCAGAATTATCGTAAATTACAGATGCTTCAACAAAATGAGTGTAAACTAAGGAAGTCTTCGATTCAATTCCATCGAGATCTAGTAAAGATATTGCATAAATCTTTTAGAAAGGACAACTGGCTCCTGTATCGTAATTGAAAAAGAAACCGCATGCGGCCCGGGAGTTGGATGCCCCTGATTGTCTTACGATGCATTTGCGCTGATTTTAAAACTTGGTGATTTCTGCTGCGCGTCAGCATCCCCAATTCCAGTCCGGATTTAATTTTAAACGAAGCGGAGTAGATATTTCACGGCCGTCCTTTGAGTCAGGTGATCCGCACTACTGCCCCCATTACACATTGACCCTGGGACGGATCCTCGATAAATATTCTCCGAGGGAAGGAGGACGGGAAGACACGGCGGAGTATTAGGCCCGGGAAAAAACGGTCTGTACAAACTACACGAAAAGGGTCCGGGGACAGGGAGGGGCTATGGCGGAAGACGGCGTTTCTTTTTGTTTTTGTGTGGGAGTGGCAGAGGTGGTGTGGTAACGAGCGGCGTCTCGAGGACGCGCACCAAAGGGTGCGGGGTGCTAATGAGCGGCTAGTTTAGGTAGCGCGCGTGCTGCTTAAGGGTGACGATGCTGCCAACTGGCGGGAGGAATTCAGAGCCCCTTTAAGCATATCGCCCATCTCCGCTGATCCATCATTGTTCAGATAAATATCCGACGGATTTTCCACGGCTTGTTTGTATCCCGAAGGGGAGAGGAATGCCGAGATGAGGTTCCTAATTCGCTTTAATGGAATTCTTTTGAGGCGCTCCCAAACAGTTCCCGCCTAACTTTCTCATTTCTGAAAATTTGTGGGAACAAAGGAATCGGAGTGTACGGATCTCGCGGGAAATCGGGGGAAGAGAGTTGCATCAGTAGATGATTAAGCAAGGAGAGTGCGGATTTAGGTCAGAAGATATTAATAATTATCCGTAAAACTCCTTTATTCAATGGAGATATTGAGACTCATAATTCAATACTTACGCCTAACCTCATGCCATTAAAGATTTCAAGAAGGAGCTTTTACGAAAAAGACAAAAATGTCAACGAATTGCAAATCTTAGCATAAGTAGTCAAAGTTAAATAAGCCCAACTTCCCGTAATATACAAATTTTTAATACCACTATATTTTTTCCTGGGTCTATTTCATAACTTCTGATATCGATTCCATTCTATACTGAGCATATGATCTTTAACTACCGTGGCGTTTTCTCTCATTAATGCTTTACCACTTCTAATGCTATTCTGAAAAATTTCTGGAAAAGTCAGTATCATTCAGACCTGGGTCTGGTTTGAACGTTAAAAACTCAATTACAAGGTGTCAGAAACCCTATAAAATTAGGTTTACTTGGCAAAATGAAAAATGAGGTAGTTTGCCTTTGATTTTATCATCGAGATATAGAAATGTATGAGAATACAGCAAATGAACTTTTGAATTGCAAAATAATATTGTAGAATAAGAGGCTATCCAAACGAATGTCATTATTCCGCATCACCCAGGCCACAGTATTTCACATATTATCACGGAACAAGACCCGGACGATAGGAAAGGAAGATGGGAAATATTGTAATCATTAAGAAATGGTAGCAAGAATCCGGAACCGGCTTTGAAAATAAAGCAATCTCTTGATGTGTTTAAACAGCTGACTAATTCAATTAATCTCGATAGGATTGGGGAAATGTTTATCTCGAATGAGCAACATTCAAACAACTGAGTTCGCAATTGTTCTGTGAGTTTGCGACGCATTGGCACATTCTCAAACTTATCATAATTGAAAATCTCGATAGGAATGAAAATTGAGAGAAACTGATTGTGAGTCATAATCAATACGATAGTCTGTCTAAAACTCGTGGAATTCCGTTGGTAAATCACGAACTGGAATCCCTTACTGTTGTATCCCCTTCTTTTATTCTTGATTCACAACCGATGTCTTGAAGATAGTGTTTTATGCTAGTGATTTTCGCTATTAAAAGTCTTTTTCTTCATTAGATGATCGATGATTTCTAGCCTTAAAACAGAAACTAGCCTGTATTTAGAACTTCTCTTCTACTAATCGATATAACTAAACAAATCGTAATATCGAATATATTTTGAAGCTTCCACATCTACATTAGTATCTCGCTAGACGTCTATCTTGTTATGGCAAGGGGTTCGTAAACTGATAAGTTTAAATTCACAGCACTGCTACTTAAAGCTGCTATTGTAGTTACTGCTAGTGTAAAAAGTAGTTTTTCAAGCAGATAGTTCAAGCTTATATTTTCCTATTTTTTTCGCAGTATGGAATCAGTCTATATCGCTGTGAGGACGTGTAATATCAATTGTAACCTTTGTCAATATATATTATCTCTCAAATTATTGTTCAGAGACACCTAGGTTTACGAAGTCGTATTTATTCAAACGATTCCAATCCTGTTTATTACCGAAATTAACACAACTTCATCTGAAAGCGCTTGCGGCTCAATTAAATCTATCACTTCTAACACAAAATATCACTAATACATTATTGCTCTGTGTTGTTTATTTATTACTGTATTGATGATTGAATATTAGAATAAGCCCATTTGGCTCCAATAAGAAGCTCAATGTCATTATTCAAACTATTTACATTCAAACAAATTGAAATGATACTCGATAAATTCCATCCGGACTTTCGGGAGATTTATTTTTGTGAAGGGAGTTTCGAGCAGGCCGTTCCGCCTGATTTAGTGATAAGGAGCGAATCTTTTGAGGACATGCAGGACGGTCCACAAGTATTTGGGTAGAAAAAATTTAAGGCGTGAATTTTCTCCGCACGGGATCAGGTTACCAAGGTTGAATATTGTCCTCAAGTTCTTCTTTCGGTCGGCCACTGGGATAACATGCTCCACTTGTCTCCGTATCCCTCCACGCAGAAGAATGGACACGCTAAGCCTAGAGCTTGTCATTTCCCGGTTTTTTCACGAACCAAGGATTCCGGGAGTAAATCTGTTTGTTTTGCTATATGGAGTCGTCTTTAATTGTTATTTAATAAAAAAATAGGATATACTATTGAAATTTTATAATTCAAAATTAGATAAACGAAAAAGTAGGTAATTTAAGAAACAAATCCCCCAACGTACAGCGTTTTATTATTTACGATCACAATCTTTTACGTCAAGGAAAATTTAGAGATTCCGTAGGAATATCTTAAGTAGTGTATATATTTACAATGAGTTTAGGTGGAAAAGTCCATTCATTCATGAATATCAATTGATCAGATTCCTCGAGTATTTTCATTAACTTCGGAGGATAAAGTATCATGCGAAGTGACTAACTTTGAATTGCTCGTTCCTGATATCCTAAAATTTGTTTTTCCATTATTCATCAATTTCTAATGCATTATCATTGATAAATTCGGAGCTAATTAAATCTGAATTTATAACCTTATTTATACTTTGTTCAGTATATATACATCCATATTTTCAATTTTTATATTTGAAGCATTCAAATAACTTTCCCAATGTTCATTTACCGTCCCACTGATCGACAAGCCCTGAGGCGATTGCCTTACCTACCGCCCCGAAATAGCCCCACCCTTAATGTATGATGAGGATACTTGGATTGTAAGAAATTCAAACATAACGACGTGCCACCCCATATCTCCTCATGATCTTACGATAAAGGTTCCTGTCTAAATACGACTCTTAGACTCGGGAGGAAAGCCAATGCATCGACAAAATATTCATCTCCACCCTTTTGTAGTCGAAACTTTCTCTCATCGAAGGATATTTTTTCGTTTCGGATCTTTTGTGTGTACCGTGTACAAAGGCTGATGTTTTCCGAAGATCTGGGTTGGGTAACCATCTGCTTTGGAAATATCCATAACTTTTTATGCTTTTTAGGGCGGAATGTATCGGATGTTTGCTTGAGAAGGTGCTTCAGCCATCTCTTGAAAGTGGGAAGATGTTAAGTGGGATGGATTTCAGTACAATTTCAGTTACATGCAATACTTATATTAGGTATAAATCGTGAGCCAATGAGAATTAATTTTTCGCTCGGATACATTCCAAAATGTTGATATTTGATGGGTACTGATGAGATAAAAAGATGCCTTGCTTTCCAGAAAAGAGCTTCTTTATTTCCCACATTTTGATCCTTTGATGTTAGAACTGTCGTTACATTTTGATTCGACGTTTTGACTCCTTTAATAAGAATCTAATCATTGTTTGGCATTTGCCTGAAGAATGAGTTTTTATTATGATTTTCAAATCTGAACGAATTATCCTTTCTTTTTTTTACTTAAAGATGTCAGGAATATGATAAATTTCGCTTATTAAATATCTATTATTTGAATACGAATTTTTCATATGAGCGAATGATTGAAAAATTATTGTTTCCATTTGTGACCTGATTAGCTGATTGCTATTTACACTCTTTAATTTTCCATTAGCATTTTCTTTTATTTATTTTTCTTTTGTATTATCCACAAAACTATATATACCGTGACGAATGGTACAACGAGAGATATTATATACAGTGGGATTTTTCGAATTTTGTTTCGTAAAGTGGAAAGTTCGTCCAGATATTTCGATAATTTCTCTATATCGCCATCCGCAAAGAAAGGTTACCTTGGCCTTGTTTCACAAACTGCCAGCGATGCAGCATCCTAAGTGCGCGAATCAGAAATCCGATCGCGGAGATGTCACTAAAAGTTATAGTTGTGCCCCACGAGAGCGAGTTTCACTCCCTCTCCAACAGAGGGAGGGACTGACGCACCCTTCCACAGGCAAGGTTGCATTTCCCGTTCGATACCCGACAAGAAAAAACACCTGCCCACAAATCGATCTCCGGAGGAATCTAATGACAAGTGACTGTCCTTCGATCTGTTGGAAGATCCCCCTTTCGAATGCTTCAGGAAGTGTGGGTGAAGCGCGATAGCCGGAGAGAGCGGGGGTGGAGGCACGCAAGTTGCGGGAGCTCCCCCTCCAGTTACTAGTGCACTCGGTTGCACCTGACTCGCGTGGGTCACATTGGCATAGGCGGAAGGAATATTATAGGCGACCTAGTGAAAGGGTGGGAAATCCTCAGCGAAGGAGTGGTAAGACGACGCTGGGGAGCAGATAGCGAATCCTTAAATACTTCCGCCGAGATGGCTGACACAGACGGCATCGATAGATTAATTGTTTTTTCTGGATCGAGGCGAGCCATGAGCTTTAATAAATCAGGTTTGGCCCGGGTTCACCGAATCGGGCCAAGATCGACCCAAATATTTCGACCCGTGCACTCTTCAATCCTGGTGGACGCACGTTTATTTATTTGTTTAAGTTTACATTGCAAGTTGGACTTCTGGCCAGGTTCGATTCCGATCAGAGTAGTTATAGTGGAAGTGCTTTTGTAAAACTTTCCATTCAAATGCAAAAGATTTAGCAAAATCGAAAGGTAGTCCCATAATAAAAATTACGCTTCTAGGCGATCAAACTACTAATACTGTTCGCGAAAATTTAGGAACGAAACAATCCATAAAAATTATCTGTAAAATACTGCCTACAGTTTCATATCCATCAACCTATTAGTTACTTTGGATAATTACCTAGTCTGCTAACAATATTCAATATTATCCTTCTGAAACGTACTGCATTAACTTACATACCAGTCACTGATAATTTCATACAATATTAATTTTATTGCGTCACATCACATTCAACAAAAACAGAAAACATCTGTCATGAATTGGTGACATATCATACAGTAATTGAGTGATAACACATAAACCAAAGATAACATGAAAAGTTTTTAAATAAATTTAAATTAGATTCCACCTATACAAGCATACATTCCTTGGCAATATTTCATTGTAATTCACAAATATTCACCATAATTAAATTTAAATTTATTCACAATAATAATTTTTAAGATTAAAAGAAAACTCCGATTGCACAAATATACATAAACCAAAAAGTATTTTGTTTTATGTTAATTATTATTAGGTGATATGTATATTATTGTTTTATATTCTTGAAAATCAAACCATTTAAAAAATAAAATTTTCACTCTCGTTTTGCCTTTCATGTTCACGTTTAACAGTTACTTACTGATTTCTTCTTGAGGCCAATTGCTGTTATAAATCATTTTTTTAAGTCAGATATGAAAAATTAACTTCAACGAATTTACTACACCACTTCCAAACGATACTTTAACTGGACATCGAATTTCAAACGATCAATACCATTTGAATGGACGACCTCATCGTTACTAAAAAATATTCCGCTGGAGACGGAACTCTGACACTGATATTCTACTATGTATACTCCTAGTTACTTCCTTACAAGCGAATACAGTCATTTTCTCTCTAAGTTATAGTGGACCACCAAAATTTTCGGAATTGATCTCTTTTACGATTTGAAAAAATTTCCGACGAGGATGGGATTCGAACCCACGCGTGCAGAGCACATTGGATTAGCAGTCCAACGCCTTAACCACTCGGCCACCTCGTCCTCGCATGCAAGTTCTTATTTTATTTTGTCTCAATAAGTAGTTGATGTCAGTGTTAACCAATACAACCCGTTTGCAACGAACATATTTCTGATCCGAGTTTTCTTTGTTATCATTACGGAATTCCAACGTCATTTATCTTAAATGACAAGATTGTCAACAATTTACTGCGAGATATCTGGATGCAAGGAGCGTAATGGGAAACATTCCTAGCATTTTCGATCATATGTTTCTATTTGTATACTTCGTGGGCGTGGTATACAGCAGGTTTTCTATTTAAAGTCATATCTGCCGCAAGGTTCAACATCATTGAGAATATCTGACTTAAATGGCGGTCGCGAATTTTTCAGCGTGGAAATGAATGGCTCTGTTTTATGGTCCCGCTCCATTAATAAACTCTGCGAAGACGGTTATCAATGGATTTCCGTTCAATCCAAAGAGATAAGGATCTTTCACATGTGCCGTGCCGATAAGACGAGCAATCACTCTCGTCAAGTTTCATAGGTTACCTTCTTATCTACATTCATATGTGAATGACTCGATAAAAGAGAATAGATCATTGTTAAAAGTCTTTAAAATGTAGGGCAGATGTTGGATAATAACTTTGGAACAAAACATTCCATGTATGGATGCAATATTTTTATTGCTATCGGTGAGCCGATCCAATAATGTGTTGGTATATCAATGAAACAAGGGGAAATCGAGACTTTCATTGCATTTGAATTGCAAAATATGTAGAACATAAAAAAGAGTGCAGATTCTTTGAGAAAAGAGTAGTTGCTATGATCTTACCCAATATTACTACTAATACTCGGTTTTCTTAGGAGTTACACGAATAACCTCCTGAGCGTTTTAAGTAGAACATTAAGTAAAACATAGATAAAGAAACATATTGTGTTTTAATACGTAATATTTACGTAATTGCTCGTGTATGTCATAACTGAATTTGAATAATAATATCGTGCTTTATATGGATATATTTCCCTTTGGTGTAGATATCCAATGAGCGAGCCCTAAATTTAGCAACGATACTCAACAATGGTGCATGAATTTCAACGCTCCCTCAGAAACAACTCCTGTTCTTATTAATCAACAGTTCACTTCAGCAGCGAAAGTGCTCCAAGTCTTATTTTAGATTGATGGATAGTGAGAGTTTTCGTTGTCTTAAATTGATGTAGAATTCTTCCGAGACGCGGAAATGGCTCGGCCATCATCGAGGCGTTTATCTCGCCGCTTCGAAGGATCATTGGGCGTCAGAGCGGCGCCAGTCGATTCATATTTGTAGCGATCAAGATTTCATCGGTATTTAGACGCTCAATTATGATACCGTATATCAACTTCAGACGTAATACAAGTTCCAAATTCCATCGAAAAAAGTCGAAGATTTTGGCAAGGGAAAATTCATGTGGGCTCAAGTATTAAGACTCCAAATGAACTGACGACTCTGAAACCATTTCTTCACGGCAATATTACACAATTGGAAGATATTTATCGATGTACAAATTCTTTTCTAAATTGCCGCTTGCTTATTGCAACTTATTGCTTATTGCAACTCGAACTTTATTGTGTTTTGTAAAACTGCAAGATTTTAGCTGTAATCCCATCTTTCGAGAAGCATAAGACCCATAACTCTCTTTATATTGTAGTTAATCAACAACTAACGAGTCAACCTATTAACGAAGTTTTCTGCTAAAGCCAATTTTTCTACCTGTTTTCGTACTGTACTTGAGAGTGCGGATTTGATTTAGAAACGTTTTAACGAGAGTGAGGAGATGTATACTTTTCCAATTAATTATGGACAATTAACGTAAGCAACTCGCGATTAGCATTATGTCTGATCTATGCCGATTGGAATCTCCAATCCTCATCAAAGGCTTTGAAGAAAGAGAATAACTTGGTAAGATGAGAAGTTAGGTAGTTTATCTTATGTCCCTCTCTTAATCAGAACGCTGCGAGTGGATATCGTCCACTTAAGCGCCACACAATGAACCCACAAACAACGCTCTCCACAGCGTCGAATAAGGAATGCCGAGGATGAATACCATCATTCAGCATCGCCGCAATTTACAATAAACCCCAGAAGTTGGCAGGTGTCAATTACGAAAGCCGGACTCATCAGCTCCGTGATTAATACCGACTTCCATAAGGAACTGCAGCCCGGAGGTTACGTATACTCCTAGCCGCATTTCCTAATGCCCTTACTCCGATAATGAGAATCCTCTTTCGAAACGACCGCGGAGCCGTTAACGACGGAGCGCTGTTTATCAGCGCTTACTTGATTATACCATCGATTTTTCAAACCGTCACGACCATTCCTCCTTCGCCATCACGAGCCCTTTTCGCTACCGCTACGACTCCATCGAAAAAATCGTGCGTTGTGAACCGTTCCCCGAAGATCTCACACGCGCACCGTCCTGGGGCCCTCCTGCCCTTGCTTCACCTCTAACGTCTTCGGAGGACCATAAAGCCATCCTCCGCCTCCTCCTTTACTCCTCTTCCCTCGAATTCTGTCTATTCATCTCCGAGAGCATCCCTAACAACCCATTCGGCGTCTTTCAGTTCTCCGATCTCCGAGAAGAACATGCACCGGCACAATATGAGGTGGTCCTTCGCGTGTTTGGGAAAAATCCTTCAAAACCACACTTTCCCACGGATAAAAAAGCCCGGATGACTATATTTTTTCTCCGGGAATTCTTATTTATTTCGGAACCAGTCGCTCCTTCCAACACTTTCCCTCCTGGAGGGGTTCATAATTTAATTTGTTTGTTTGTCGAAGAGGGACTTCTTCACCGAAACTTGGGCAGGAATTGCGGGGTTGCAGCGGGAATACGTTTATCCACCGGATCCTGAGGAACACCTGAGTTTCACCTCGACGATGATCCACGCCGATTTTTTTCACCGTCAGGAATCTCGCGGAACGCAATTGGGTCAGGACAGCATAATATCAGTGTTTGACCGCAAAAAATCTCCTTGAGAGTATCTTAATAGATCGGTGACACACACCGGACGCTACCGCAGCCTCTTAGGAGTGGTGGGAGGCCCGCTATCGAACGGGGCCCAACGTGAAGAAACATGAATCCCATAGGTATGTCCAACGTCCCAATTCAAGGAGAGGTTGGACATTTACCGTGCACCGCCGTAATGGATATAACAATAATTACCAATTCTCCAAATACTTTATGAATGCAATGAAGGTTGGAAATTTTAACCGCCTTTAGGTTGCTAATAATGATGTAACAGAGCTGATGTGGGAGCTACAAGGACTGGTCTTGTTCATTGGGAGGTCAGTTTTAAATTCTTCAGCTGTAACCGGGGAAAAACTTGAGTTACCGATCTCGTAATGAATATACAGTGAAATCCCGATCTAAAGTTTTCGTTTATAACATTTTCCGGCCCTTACGTTAAAAATTTGAGGTCCCAACTACAGCAACTACACCCTTTGTTTTCCGCATCTAACGTTTTACCGTATCTACAGTCGATTTCCCTTTGTCAGACAAAAAATGTTAGATCGAGATTTCACTGTATTACATTCGGGAAAAGTCATGCGAGGAGAATGGCTGAGTATTGTTGGAAGGTATATTTTTTATCAACGCGTTTGCCTTTGGTGAAAGCGGTCCCGAGTTCGATTCTAGATGGGAGCCAATGTGCGAAATGATTTAAGCTGTTGAAGCACTTTTAACAATACTTCAACTACTATAATTTTAATAAATCGAAAATGTCTCTGCTTGTAGCGAAGACATTGTACAGAAAACCTTTTGCCAAACTAAAATACGTTAATAGCCCACAAAGAGAATTTTCAGTGCCGAGATTCAACGAAGAAAGCCAATATCCGGGCACTATTAAATTCAGACTCAAATAGTAGTTAATTATAATGAAACGACAAAAACCTTCCATTTATCTGAATCAAACGAAAAAATATTTGCCTATTCCGATTTGGGTGTCTCGGAAGAGTCGTAAAATTTAAATTGAAAATACGATAGGTTGGTGTTACTCCATGACTATAACATGATTCATACAGTACTATTGTATGTATTTATTTAGAAATCTGAAGTTTAGCCACCATTTGTTTGTTAATTTGGCATTTGAATTTGACGATCGCAATCGTCACTGCTTCCATCTCGATTCGAACCCTGGAATTCAGCTTGATATACTCGCGTTTATCTCCGACATCACAAAATCCGGCAATATCAACCAGGTTAAATAATATCCAAGTCGAGTTATCTCTGAAAGCAATCCATTTAAGGAGTTATTTATATTTTTAGATAAACCTCTAATAGCTGTGCGAATCCCTCTGATCTACAAGATTTTCATATTAGGTATATAGTACGTTTTTCAAAGCTAGATGGATGAAACCGCCTGGACTCGAAGATCTCTACTCCAGAACTCGAGATCCACTCCATTTTATCAAAATGCATCCGAGAAAATAATTCCTCCTCCATTTGCTGAGGGTAATCCAACTCCCATTCACGAGAAAGCATGCAGGTGAAACCGAGGGCGCGACTTCCTCCCCTCCGCTCCCGAAGGCCACGTCCGCTGCGGCCGCTCTTATAAAACTGCTACCCCGTTCATCCCCGACCATATTATCCTCCGATACAAACCATTCCACCTTCCCAAGTAGCCCTAAAGCTTTCAGAACGACCTCCGGAGCCGGCGATAAAATCGGGCGAAAAATTCAATTTCTGCAAATGTAAACATCCTTTACGGTCCGCCCTTTGAGCGGACCCTCGTCGTTATCCGTGGCCGTAACGCCCGGGCATTTCGCGTGGCCTTATCTCCCCAATGAGTTTTCCCTCTCTTCTTAATTTGTATCCCGCTCCCTCCCGCCTCGATTACCCCTGTTTATCTACCAGTTTTACTACGTCCCCGGTGGACACCGTCGCCAAACCCTTGCATTCCCCCGCTGCTATGACTCCACTCCTTCACTAGAGCTATCCTTGAGTTCCCATGCCTCCTTACCTCCTTCACATATCTTCTCCGCCTTCCCTCCTTATTCCTCGCCGTCTCTAAGGGATACACACTCGCATCCACTAACAACCCCAATGAGAAAAAACGGGTTTCCTCCCACTCTCCTCGTCTCATCCCGTTTTTGAGGTTGACATTCCCCTCCCCCTCCCCCCAAACTGTGGTCGATTCTCCATTCTCAATTTTCCTTACACACACACTCTCTCCGCCACTCCCATCTCGTTCCTTTCCCATCTCTAACGCATTCAAATCTACTTCTCTTCCCTCCATCTTGCCCTTCCCTCCTCTCCTGTCCCTCCTTGGCCGATCCAACCCCTTTCTTCATCCCTTAAAACCAAAGCTTTTCCGTTACTGTCCCACGAGGAAGCTCTTTTTTACAAGTTCCATATTTTTTTTAATTCCGCTTCTTAAGATTTGTTTAAATAATGGCTGCTTAAGATTTATGGATATTTCTTCGCTGTTTTGGAGTCTTTCTAAGGCAGGTCTGAAAAATATAATTTCGCGCCTCATTATTGAAAATCGCAAATTCGTAACTTTTTCAATTTCGGAATCCACAATCTCTGTGCTGCTTTAGAATTTTATAACAGTGGTTACAATTAACTGCGAACACCTCACTGCAAAAAGAATTGACACTATTTTTAGTGGAAGTTAAGTTAGTCTCCGCTTAAGCTACTTCATTGCTTCTCTCCTTTCTTTTCTTGTTTCCTTCATCATTCTTATTTTTTATTTCATACATCTTACTCTTCTTTTTTCTGAGCGATCCTTATTCTCCTCGACTCCTTCCCAGATTGTTCTTAAAAGTAATACAACTCTTCTCAGTATGTAAAGCGAGCACTTAAATACGTAAATGGCAAGTTCTGCAATAATATATTTTGTTCCTTGTTGTACCTGGTGTCTATTTGATCTGCGTTATTCTACTACCTTATCATCCCTGCAATTCCTCATTCTGCTGCTGCCATTGTATGAGAGTCACTTAATGGAAGTCAAGTCTACAAGAAGAAGAGTCACAATCATGTAAAAATCGGTACTTGCGTATGCATTTTAGCGAGCCATCTTTCTAACTTTATTCTAAACTATCAGTGCGCTTAAATATTCAAAATCGAATTCAACATGCATTGAACCCAATGAGCGGACTGCCTAATTTGCTCGCGAAATAGAGTAGGAATGGTATCGAATAACTCTCTGTGCGTAGAGCCGTCTCTTTCTCTCATTTGCATCCCTGCTTACTACCCCACTACAATCTTCCAGACCTCTACTCTATGGTGCTATGAAAATGCGTATTCATAAGAACAATAAAAATATCAAAGTATGTGCGATGTATGTATTTTGTTGTTTTCACAGTTTTGTTGCTCAGCGAGGATAACAAGAGAGAATGTAAAACTGTATCTTTCATTTACTTTTTTTGTTCATGGTTGTGATGGTATGAAAGCCAATGAGGTACGACTGGTGCTGAATCATGGCATTCATTTGGCAACTTCCACTATTTTATTCATGGAATTTTGTCGATTTTAGAATTCTGGCTCATTGGGGGTAGCAAGGGCAAAATCCCCTCAATTCTCATATTGCGTAGTAAGCCTCGTTTTCACTCCATGCTTATTGTTAGCAAACAACGGAGTATTTTAGATATAAAGAGGTCTTTTGGCACAACCTTTTTTCTTTTTGCTTTTACGATATTTCTGAGCTACCCTTCCTCTCTGCAACTCCTTCCACTTGTGATCTCAATATAGTCGGTTATCCCCACTTTAAAAAATAATCCATTCCAACTTCCTCTCCATCTTCCAAATCAAACGCCCCCTCTTTCTCCCCCCTCTCCTCCCCCTCTCTATCCATAGACTTCCTCTCTCTCAATCTTCCAACTTTTATCTCTCCCACCCTTTTATTCCACCTTATAACTCCCACTTAAATCCTCCTCCTTAGGTTTCCCTCCATTATCTACTCACGATACTTTATCGTCCCTCTTCTATCCTTTCGGCTTTTATCTAACCTCTTCCCCGCCGATGCTTCTATCTTTTCCCGGCGAGAGAGCGCGTTTTTATCGCGTCCGATCCATCGACGTTCCAGACGGAGAATGGACGCTCGGATATCTCTATCTTTCCGATGCTTTTTTATCGCCGGGCTTCCCGAAATATTTCGGGGGTTAGTGGGCAGCCGATCCTTAACGAGGTCGTCGTAATCTACGTCTCCATTCGGAGATGAAGGGGAAATGGTTGCCTCCGAACGCGAATATTACCCGCTCTTTATGTTCCCCGCTCGTGGGAGATTATTTCGGGAGAGTACGTCGAAATAACTTCTGGAAAAAGAACTTCTCCCGATCGCGTCCGTTCTCCGCGACATATTTTCGCTATCGGGAAACCCTCGTCGGATATGCTGTCTACTCCTGTAACATCGCTTTATCTGCTGGATTGAAGGAAAAGATGCGATCCGGAGAATGGGGAGGAATTTCCGCGAAAGCATGGTTTCAGACTGATTATTTGCTTCGATATCGAGGAATCTTAACAACTTACTCTCCCTGAGGAGTCGAGACGATGCCAGGTATAAACGAGCGTAGATTCTCGAGGCCTGAGATAGAGAGATTGATGATAATAGATTCGTCCAGCTACCCTTATTACACCTCCCATAAATTAATGATGGAAAAAGGAAGACTTCGGGTGGAGGTGGATATCAAATTCTTATTGATGTTGCTGATACGTATTTTGTTTTGTATGCTCTGAAACCAAATACTTTTTTAATGTAAACATTACAAATTGTTCTTTCACTTAAGTGTAGCATCTGTGGTTTCCCTAAGGTAGGATCTACCATACGGCGTATTAGGCCCTATTAGGGCCTCGTTACTGCAGGAGCCTCGATATTAATTTATCTATATTGGTAAACAATTCAATTTTTTTCCTGATATAGACGAAAAACATATTGATTTACTTTATACATATTTCACTGGTAAAAGCTTGGAGGAAAAAATAATATACTTAAAAGTTTTAAATTTCAACTTTATACATTTTTCAATTCATATAACCCAATAATGCATTGCTCTTGTTCCGCTAAATTAGATTTTGATGAGAAAATTTTGAAATGTGAAAATATTAAGTACTATGATTAGTTGAAATAACAAATGTAGCCATTATTAACATTAAGGTTAGGCAGTTGCCGAACAAAATGTCAGTGACAAGACACTTTAATAGTTTTCTAATGAAATTAGTATGATATTTATCTTGTTCTTATTTATATGTTTCCGCTATATTTACTTTTTATTTATGTTCTCTGAATATACGTTTCACGAACGTAGAAATCTATAAATAATTTTCACCCTTGCATCGCACGGTCGTTCAAGCAGATACAAGTTCGCATTCCCAAAAGTAATAGACATGCTCTTTAAGGCGCGCAAATAATCTCAAAGACAGGCAGAGTAATGCGTTAAAGTCTTTTTGGAATACCTGGTCTCTTAACACAGGTGCGCTTCGTGAAACATTGGCAATTCAAGCCCGAAACCATAATCCCTCGCAATTTATGGGAGGCGTACCGCCAAATTCATTACGGTGCGCCTTGTTCGCGAATTCCAATCCTCAACAGGTGACAGTTACGTAGTTTCGCGGGAGGTCAGCCGTATCTCGGAATCCTTCGAATTAACATAGCTCGCCCTTTGAGAAAATCGTAAAGCTTATCCCGAATGATGCCATTACGGAAAATTGCTCGAGGAAAGAAATGCGGCCTAATTTTTATGGGACCAAACCACGTCGATCAAGATCCGAAGGTCGGCCGATATCTTCAGTTTCCCTTTTAATCCTGCATAGTTTCCATTCTTCGCTGCTTCATTCATCAGTAAACCCACCTTTCCATCCTCTGCTCACTCCATTATCTCTCGTCTTGTTTTCCCATTCATTTATTGTTTATACTCCAAACCTAATCCTTTAAGTCCAGTAATGGCTCTCCTTAAGCTTTTCTCGGCTATTTTAGCATCCAAAGCCCTACTCTGTGTTCTGCAGAAGAAGGATCTCGAGAGATTCTTCATGGACATTCTCCCTCGAGAGCAGCCTAAGTTGAACCATATGCTTCGGTCCTTATCCTCTTATTTGAATAGGTTCGGTTTGCTGAAACCTTGCTTTATGAGGTGTCGCTTGGAAAAATATTAAGGAGCTTGTTTGGCCTTCGTTAGCGAAGTTGCGCTCCTGTGTTTATGAAGGGCTTGGAAAAATTAAAAGTGTATGATGATCGTGTGTTCGAGATAGCATGGGCTTTATCTGTTAATTTAGCGCCCCGATGAGTATGAATAATCCTTTTAGTAAACGGCTTCTTTTAACGAGCATTGCAAACATATTGAATCTCGAAAAGCTGTTCGTGGAAGGGCCTTAAGTTTTGAAAACTCCGTTGAAAGACTTAATTAATTTGTGAGGGCGGTCCTTCAAACCTTATTGGGAGGGAAAATTATGTTTGCATGTCGTAAACGGAGCTCCGGATTTCGATTTGAATAAGGATGAATATTTTTAACGTTCTGCAGAAATGGCAGCTTCTTAAGGTAATTTGAATCTCTTAAAATTTAACACCTAATAGCTTGTTTAGCTACATAAAAGATCTTCATGTCGTAATTTACTGATGATGGACCGCTGGTAAAACAAAGCCCCTATCTTTTCTGAACGCCATAATGAAGATTATACACATTATAATTGACAAGTATACACTAAAATGCCTTTTGAATTTAGTTCTTCAAACAGTTCTGGTACGAAAAACAACATTCTATATCAGCAGTACAAAAACTACGGTACTATTTCCACATCCAGCCGCATAATCTTGAGAGTGATCATTTTCCGAGGGGAAATTAATTATAATTATATATTATAGTATGTATAATTATGCTTGCTATTATCCTTGATTTTCCAGGTTTCGCATCAATCAATTCAATGTAATATTTCGTTGATAAGTAGGACCTGATGAAGTGGTAAAATGAAAGAATAGTGTTTTTTTATAAAAGCAATCAAATCCTGATATCCTTTAAGCAATGTGTTATTTTGCTCGGAACTAAAAGTTTGAGCACCGCTGTTTTTGTTAAATGAATAGATATTTAAGAATAGGCTAACAAAGTTAAATTTCAATTTTAACATCCTGCTTTGTAAATATGTACGTGATACCTCCTTAATATCATTTATAAAAATAATGACATTTAAATATGTAACATTTTCTATTCTGTCCACTCAAATACAGATGAATGTACGCTGTGATTTCCGATACACCAAGCGTAATTGTGTCTTCTAGGAGTTACACGATTTGATTATGAACTTTCTCATTCCGATACATCCAAAGCACATGGTCGAAAGGCTGGATTTTTCGTGGCGAATAGAACGTTGGACGCAAAGACGTATGCAATTCGAAAGCTGTAAATGGAAATCCTCTTCGCGAGTTTTTCTGGGCATCGCTCGAATAATTCCTTCTCCACGCAAATCAGGACGTAATCACATAGTTTGTGTTCTCTCCCGACGGAGTGATAATCCCCTCGCCGAGGTTCTGCATTGGACGCACTCTCGCGCGCATGCTTTACTCGCAGTCACTCTGAATCACTCTCCGTGCAGTATTAAAATCCTCTCCCCTCGACCCCTTTAATCCACAATCCCTCGCAAGCTTTTTTCTCAAAGGTTAAACTGGCAGAAGGTGTGGCCGAGTGCCGTCGAGGAGTATCTCGAAGAAGGTGCGAAAGCATTCCGGTCGGGAGGAAATGTATGTTGAGAGAGTCCGGCTTGACTTTTGGTTTTCTTAATCCCCGATAAAGGACGTTGGTTTTTAAGATCGCCCAGCAATGCATGCAAGGTGCGAAGTGACTACGTAAAGGTACAGCGATGAAGATGAATCGGGCTGCGAAAATTCTCACGATTCACTTTTTAGATACATAGATATAGGTATAAAGAACATTATTAGACCTAATTCAGACATACTATCCCGTATTCAATTTAACCTGTAATAATATTAAAAATGCAATTATTAAAATAAAACTCTGTAAGTAGATATATTTTTGGTCTCATTTACTTATTGAACGAATTCGTGCCATTACATTTCGATAAATTTGTCTTCAATTAATTTTTTGGTGCATGGTGGATGGTATATGTATATTTAATTTACTTTTCTCTCAGTTCTGTTCATGGGTGTGATTGTTTGAGAGGTATGAGCGATGCTTAATTATGACATTCATCCTGGTCACTCCTAACTGAATGCTGCGAAAAGCATCGTAGTAATTTTAAAACTGAATTGACATCTCAGGTAATTTCGCACATGGACTCCTACAGGGAATTGAACCTAGAACAGTTCTCTATAAAGCAGAACATACTGCCCACTTGGTTATCAGGGAGCCTTGCTATGAAGTGTTAAACATTAGCCATACTGCTGCGCTTATGTTGACATTTCTACTAATGATACTCCTGATGAAGAATACGAGATCAAACTACCTCATTCCTCGTCTTCTCCAGTCATCTCATTCCCTCTTAAAAGCTTTTGGACGGAACCTTGTAAGTAATGGAGGTTTTAACTTGCCTCCCCTCGGAAAGCATTGCAGATAGTTAGGAACGAATTAATTTTCACTTGACGAAAATTACCAGCAATGAGCGTCTAATGCGAGATGATCGTTTCATATTTACTTGGCTTCTTACGAGCGCGTAACACCTCTCGGCACACAACTCATTACTACTTTAACATTATTACTCGGGTATAATGCGAAAATGAGCAATTAACATAACAGGCGCATTAATACCCACGTGCCAACTACTTACACGACACTTCCGACGACGGGCAGCACGCGTCTCCGACAAAAAGTCAACTTATCAGTCGGACGGCCTCGAGTTTGCCGAGCGAATCGCGGGGTAATGAGCAAATACGAATTAATTCATAAGAGCATTCGATGGTATTTGCTCAGTCATTACCCGCGAGGAGAGTCCGCGACCGGCCATTCAGCTCGCCATTGATAACCGAGAAAAAACATCAATCGTTGGCGAAAATCGAGTCGCGGAGGCAGGAGATAACGAGCGTCTGAGAGCCTCTGGGACGTGCGTGCATTTCTGCAGCCGAGGCGCGCATTCGTGCGAACAGGTACCACCTTTAACTACGCCCATATCTCACGCGATGTGCTCCACGAGACTGGATTAATTTAACCGCCGAGATAGGCGGGGGCGACTGGTTGCAATCCCCCTCCCCCCGCGCTCTTTATGAAGATGTGCAGCTGACGGGAGGGAAGGGGAAATAATGGAAAGAAGACATTAAGTTAAGAAGGGGTCGGGAGAAAGGGATTTGTGCGCGAGTGAAGACATATCTCGTTCGGTTGCAAAGACAGGCGGGTGTATAAAGGGGAATAAACCAATCCGATATGCAAATGTGGCCGGAGCTTCTGTTGCCACATTCCGTCTACGTTTTTTTTGCGCTTCTTTTGCGCGTTTTCTTTGATATCATATCGCTCCGTGGGAAAGATTTCCCTTTTCTATAAATAGGTGGAACTTCTTGGAGAAGCGTAGTGCGGAGGAGTAGAAGGGGAGTGGAAATATGCTACGGAATCTCTCCGCTGAGACCTGTCTTACGTTCCCATTCATTATAGGCTTTGATATAATCGTAAACTTTTTTTTTTTATTTCACAAAATTTTATAATTTTTGCGTAACAGTGTTCCAGGACTCCCGTGACGAATCTTTTATTTAACAGAATGTACTCGTCTAAAATCAACAGGGTAAGGCGCGGCTTTCTACAAAGCCATAGATACATGATTGAATACATTTTTTTATTATTTCAAAGCTTTTATTAGCGAGTGGTTTTGCTAGCATTCAAGCACCATCAGTTACCGACGCTATCATAACCGAAGATGATTTACTGTTTGCGAAACTATGGTCACTAACGAAAACTCTGAAGGAATTTCGTAATTAATTATTAATTTTATGTAGGATGTACGCGTTATCAGTGTGTAATAGTGAATTTTATAATTCATTGAAAATTAATTCACCGAAAAATAGCAGCAGGTTCTTCAAGCATTTATCTTGTACCTCGTAAAAGAAGTGTAAAAAATTTCAACATCCATGAATATTCGACGACCCGAAGCTTTATACAAATTGTGTATTATTCGCTACCAATATTCTCAACATTCCCTCCAACGAATACATGACATACGCTTCCTCTCAAGCCCCAAAGCCAACATAGCCGTATTCGTGAGACGCCTTCATCGAACCACTCCCTCTTCCTACCCATCCGTGAAAGGCAAGAAATCAAAACAGTCCGACGGTAACAAACCGAAATAAATCGTGGAACCAACTAAAAATTATCGCTAAAAACGCTCCCGCCAAAGGGAAAGATGTCTCGTAAATCACACCAGTTTTGACGACAACGACACCTTACACATTTCTTTCCTGGGTCGTGTTTGCTTGCGTGCGAATAGGTTACGGGTGCCGCCGCCGACTTGGGAGAGAGATGGTCAGGGGCGGAATGACAATCGCATGGGATGGGCGGATGGAATACAGGGACAGGAGAGGATATTGTAAAGGGAAGGGAGTTAAAGGAGTGGACAGATTGGAGATAAGCGATGAGGCGGGGTAGGGTCCGAGGGATGTAGGGCGAAAGATGAAGGGGAACATATAGAAGAGGTCGACGAAACGGGGATGGAGATGACAATATATGGCCGGGAAATGAATAGAGAGAGAGATAGAGGAAAATATGAATTGAATAGAAATCGGCTGTAATTGAGAATATTAGTTCCATTTAACCCGTACGGTTGCTCACAGTTGAATTTAGGCGAAGAAATAATTGGAGGAAAATGATCATGACTGTAAAAAGAATCTCCATGACTATAAAAAACTAGATAAATATTTGTTTTAACAATTAGGTAACTAAGTGTTGAGAAACATGAATTGAAAAGATACACGGGCATTTAATAGAGAAGTAGAGAAGAAAATAATGTAAAAAGGAAGGTATAAGGGGTAGAAAGGCTTTTACTTAATCCTGGCTTGCTTGGGATTCCTCCATAACTTTTGAAGAAAGACAAGGGAAAAACAGAAAAGGAAAACTGAATTAAAAGACATTACAGAAACTGTTACTATGAATAGGAGAAAGAGATAAGTTCGATTGTACACAATTTACTATAATTGCTGCCAATCGTTGTTGAACGGCCAATTATTCCTGGTTGTCAACAGTATTTCAAGGTATTTCTAATGTTACGAAAAGTTTTACAACACAAAGATGTTATTTTCTAATAATAAAGTTGGCTAATTTTGGACAATATCAAATAGTTTTCCATTAGTTTTCTTATCAGTCCTTCATATTTTACAAGCATTTGCAGATTAATTGAAAATCTGTACAGTACCTATTCATCCCAGAAGTTTGTTTTAACCCATGTCCTCCATCACTAGCTACCAAAGCTTTGAATTAGGAATGAGGTTTACTTAGCAAGATGAGGTAATTAGCCTTAGCCAGAATGCTGTGAGTGGAAAACTTTTATGTATGTAGAACTACTCACCCTATGAATAACAAATTCCATAGCATTCCATACGTGGATACCTAAAGGAAAGTTGTTGTTCATACCTCGGTAGCTATCATATCATCACAACCATAAACAAGACCGCCGGAGACTAAATTAGATGAAAGATATTTTTTCTATTCTGTACCGGGAGACAAATGAAAAAACATTCCATTCATCAACACATGGTCGCGGGAGCTAATTCAAAATCAACGCCGGAAATTTGAATGCCCGACCACTGGCATATTCTGGTAGCAGCAGTTAGACCTCCAAAGAGATTCCTCGGGAGATCCGCTGCTCTAGACACATAAGCTCCATACATAAATAGAGAGCGGAGGAAAAAAAGACGGGCGATATGTAAAGAGCGGGAGAGACGCAAAGAAGAAAATAAGTAGATGGAGAGATTAAGTGGGCGGAGGTGTAAGGCCCTGAAAGAGGCGAATGGTATAAAGATTCCAGCGGAGAGAGAGGGAGGAGAGATTTTCTCTCCTTCAAGAGGTATCGCTCTCCGGTACAGCCACTGCTCTTCCTCGGCGTTAGTCACTCCCACCCCTCGGAAAAGTAAACCTGTTCTGTTGAGGCCGCGGAGTGTAAATATTTCGAGTAACCAAATACAGGGAGGGTTACCGAACGCTGGGCTCGCTCACCGCTGAGTAATTAGAGGCGTAGCTCCATATTATTCCTCCGGTGCTAATGCCCCGCTGATTACGCTGATCGGTCCCTATGTCTCCCCCTTTGCGCCGAATCCAGAGGAAGGAAAAGTGGTAATTTCGAGGCCGCTTTCCAGAGCGGGTGCGAACTGAGCTCCTCTTCCTCTTGGTTTGCCCCTTTCGGTGGCGGAGGACCCGATCCGGAATTAACCGGTCGAATATTTCATCTCGGAGCGGTGACAGTTGCGACATCCGCGAATTCCGCTGAAAATTAACGTTGGCTATGTTTTACCTCGGAGACGTTAAATATGCGAAAACATATTCCGTGTGGTGGCTCGAGTGAGGGAAATTAGCAATGCGTCGCCTTTTAAATATTATTTCTGTAACTACATACATGAGTTAAACATTCCTGCTCAGCTCCATTTCCTTTTTTTCTTGGTAGCATACCTTCGTGATATAATATTTCTATACTGATCAAAATTTTCCAGGATATTCAAGATGCAGGCTCAGTAGACTCAGACTTTGTTAGTTGTAAACTTATTACAGAATACGTTTATGAGCTATTCAATAGTCAAATCAGTGTTATGACAATTAGTCAATATCTATATCCGTGTATCAAGTATCTCATTGAATGCATGCATAAAAAAGTCTTTATTTGGCGAAAATAGGACGAAGAAATCCCATTTTCCATTTCACCCTTATCTAATACAAAATTCATTAAATGGATTTAAGCAAGAATATAAAAAATTATGTATAAGGTTTTCAGCAATTAGGGTGGTAACAGAATTGAGGAGAGAAGGCAATAGTAGTAAAGTAGATAGAGTTCATAGGAGTTTCGCCGTATACTTTCTTGGGTCTATGTTTTGCTTAAAAATTACTTCTTTTGTGTATAACTAAACTATATGAATTAAGCGCAGTTTCAAACACCACATCTGCATTTGGACCTTCTCCATTCTTACACACGACTCATCCCAATAAGAAATTGTGAGATAAACGAATGCATAACTACATCGCTCTATTATCTTAATTTACGAATTCGCCATGAATCGCCCAAAATGCCGTTCAAATTGGAATTCATAGGAACCAGAGAAGTCTTGTCTAAATCATAGTCAATAGTTCTGATGTTCCTTTGGTGGAAAATTGGAGAATTTAAATTCAATGTTTTACTTTCATTAATAGGTTGTTTACAACGCGTACTACTTGTTTTGATACGCTCAATTTAAGTTTAATTTTGCTTATTACGTAAAAGTTAGAATACAAATAGTAAGTCATGTCAAATTCTTCTTCCAATTAATCGACTCGAAGATGCGAATTTTAGATCTCAGCATCATTGGCGAATTCTGTGGAGTCTGCTCGTCAGATCCGTTCTCCCCATTTTCGTTTTCCGACTTCAAAACAGAAACTTGCATCTCGACATCCTTGGCTCTCGGAAAAGACACATTGTGTACCCGCTTTTTGTTCTTGAAGATCTCGCCTTGCATCCTCCTTTCCAAGGATACATGCGCTCGCGGTTTTTTCCCAATATTTCTCCCGGGAAAGACGTTATCCTGGTGCATGGAAAAAACAAACAACTCCCGCGATATCAATCATCCCCGACTTCTTGGAACTAACGCTTCGACGCCTCGAAAAGAATCGCGTCGCGAGACGAGCTATATTTAACGCCCGCAGGTCCGGGTAGTCACGCGATTTTAATTCGACGAGCACGACTTTTTCGCTCGCCGCCACTTTTTCCGACGTTAAAAAGGACACAATACGGTCGTTGTGTACCCCAAATCCGCCGCCTTCTAATTTTAAGTGCGCCCGTCATGAGTGCTAATGTCGCACACTGCAAGCCCTTCTCTCCGAGAAAAATTTCACGCTCGACCAGAATCCTCCTTCGTTAACTTTGTTTGCGACGCGCGGCGGTAATGGGAGAGGACCGTTCGGAGCCGTCCAACACTTTTAATGCCTCGTTATTCCCGGATCGCGGTTATTTCGACTCGGGCACGTACGAAATGCAAGCGAAATGCGCAAGATGCTCACGTAAAGGATTTGGGGAGGCGTTGCTCGTGGTACTCGGAGCGAGTGCTGGGAAGCATGCGGAAGCAGGCGCTAGAGATGAAAGAGAGACCGAGGTATGGGACGAAGTGGGTTAGAGATGCCTGGAACGGTTTCGAGGAGACGAGATGATTCAATCGGAAGGTATCGAGAGCTGTTTCCGAACGAGTAATAATGGAGGCTTGACCGTCGAAGTTATCGTCTTACGGGGAACAAACGAGAACGGCCGTAACTGTTCGTAACCGCGGGCGGAATTCGTAAACTCGGAGGTGAGAAGTGAAGCATTCTCTGTACCCACGAGAAAAGCGTCAAAATACTGGAAGTCATGTAAGCATAATCTGAACAGGATGGAAAACTTTTTAACGGGGATAACACAAATTACCAGAAAGGATTATTGCTAAGAAGTAAAAAATTGACTGAGGGTAGCGTATAGTACCAGGAAGTGAAGTAGAAGGCGTTTAATAGATATTTTACCCGAAGGTAGAAAAGCGGATAATAATGTGGATACTCATGTATCGAAATGAAGTAACGAAATTAAAGGCATACTGGCCTGATATTGTGGAATGCCATCTAAAATAAACAGAAAAACTTCCCATTTTCTGCTAAATTTCCTCGTATTAAATGAATTACTTGGAAAATACGGAGTATTTCTGATTTGCTTTAGGTGACGGAATTTTTCTCGACCGCAAACCCAAAAGTTACAAGGACACTAACTCTAAGGTGAACTTTTGCGAAAAATAGAAGAATCCTTTATAGCTGTACATAAAATATTAACCATGGATAGTAAATGAAAGAAAATTACTTACCGAAAAGTCCTTATGCTGGAAATAAAGACTTAGCTAAGGATTTCTTGGTACGACCCATCAATCTCCTGAAAAAGGAAAAAAACATTAGATTTATAATTCCAGAAGTAAATGTTTTCATAATTTGGAAAAAATATTTTCTTCTATTTCATAGTAACTGCTTCTAATCAGTTAGAATATTCTAGAACTTTTCAGTAATATGAGTATTTTCCATTTGTTATCTTCCTTAGTTCAGCAGCATTCCTAGCCTGCAGTTGAAGCTTATTTAGAAATTTGTATGGTTATTCATTCATACATTTTCTACGGAAAGAAACCAAAAATAGATTTGTATAAATACAATCAAATTCAAAGTGGAAGAAAAAGTCGAAACCATATCACGCTAATTTTACTTATTATTGAATCTTTGAAAGTTTGCAATTAAATAAACATGTTATTCCTAGGATTAAAAATCGAATTCTTGTGCTAACGAAGATGGACGTATTCAGAAAATTGTTGAAAAGAATTTCACCTTTATCACTAAACCTTTCATGTAAAATTCTTCGTTATTTCTCGAATTTATTTGGTGAATTTTCACGAACAACAATTTTACAATAAAATAAAAAATCGTTTTCTAAATTGGAGGAAGGTACCTAAAATCAATATTTATATTTATGGTAATAAGATAAAGATTCCTACTGACTGAATAATATTGATAAATTTTCAGAGAAAAAAATATCGAATATTTATATTGATGGAATTTCATTTTGAGCGTTCATCTTCATCAATCAGTCATTTCTAATGATCGTGACTGTAGTTAATTTAACAGGGATGTACATCGTTTGTGGATCACCCTCATTTGCTATTACAACATTAATTCGCACTTCCTGATGCCATCAGCGATCATCATAAATCGCCATAAAAAGTTTCAAACAGATCGCTGGAATGCAGCGCTAATGGGATCCTCGCACGCTTATTTTGAGCCCACGGCTCAAACCCTCGCAAGCATTCAAAAATCCCTGGGAATCGTCTTAACGGTTTGAAAGTCAGCTGAGGTAACGGGAGACATATGGATAGACATAGGGATAGGCAAGCGAACAGAAAGAGGCAGATGAAGCCATAAACGTATTTCTCAATCGGGAAGGAAGGCCGAAAATTCTCTCGCGGCGAGGCATAAGGTTTCTGTGAAAAGGTGTATCTCCTGGATGTAGCCAGGGATGGAAGGAAGCGGTGGGAGAAAATTTACTGGAGGTTCCCGAACTACGAATGTTCCCAGGGAAAAGGAAGGGAAAAAAGGAGGTTAGGAGAGTGGGCGCGGTGACGGTAGTTGAGTTCGACAACTAAGTCGTTTTCCTTTGACGCCACGGTGGATTTAGATGGGGCTGGTTCCACCCCGTGGCAGAACGAGTAGCTCTCGGTTGTATGGTTAAGGGGCGGAAAGAAATAGAGGCGGTGTTTCTAGGAGACCGAAGACAACATTTCCTCTAGTGGGGCCGGGGAAAATGGGAATTGTTGGGAGGGACGGGCGGAAGGGGTACTCGGGAGAGATTAGACAGATAAGGATTCGACAGAGCGGGGAGAGATCAGAAGCCGCAACAGGGAGCGGGGAAGTGACCGTGGCATTGGGGAAAGATTACATTTTTAACCCTTCCGCCCGTTTTTATTCGCGTGACATTTGGGGAGTCCTTGGACCGCGTCGGGAAGTTATGGGAAGATCAAAGCGTTTGTTAGTTCTTCCTCTATGGTTTTCCGCTCCATCGATGCGCCGTATCTCTTCCTCCGCAGTGCCCCTCGTAACTTTTTCCATTCCCGAAATCCGTGTGTCACCGATCCGGGATCGTGTTTGTGAAACATCTCATTCTTGGTTCGAGGGAGACGTCAAACGTTCCCCTCTCGAACGGGACGAAAAAAAATTAAAAAATGTTTGAGGAACATCATACGGTTTACGGGGAAAAAACCTCGCGAAGAATTCTCCTCCTCCAGCTCTTTCGTCCCAGTGTTATAAAAAATGAGCTAGGCATAACTTAACGACCCGCGCTCCTAATGGCCGTGAATAGAAATTTATGACTCGTGAATGCGTGAAACTTATTAAACCGACAACAACGTGGAAATATGTTCGGAGGCGTTTAAATAGTTAATTTTTTAAAACGTTAAGTGGCTCCCGCGCTCCCCCTTAGGCGATAAACAAAAAACAGCTCCCGCGGAGTGCATTTCCCGAAGTTCATTAACCCTATTAAGCCTAGGAGAGTCTCCTACGCGTTGGCAGCTGTTGACGCGGATTGGATTTATTTAACTATTTCCGGCTGTTCGCTATTCGCCTGTCTCCCCTTTGGTTTATGATCACTCCGGGATCCGTTGACATGCTTTCAGGAGGTGCTACCGATGCGATGCATCCCGGCACTGGGGCTGTCCACTGGGGCATTGTGACGCGGAAATTCCGGCTGATGCAATGCTTCTGCGGGTTAAGGGTTTAAGATCACTTTCTTCGGACCATTAGCAATAGCGAAAGACTATGCATGATTCAATTACACGGATTCCTCATCGGTAATACAACATACTCCCAGAGAAAGTTTGTCCAGTTTCTAACCATCTTTTATCGGGCATAAAACGATATAGCTCATCACATCAAAGATACAAATTGTCGTAATATATTCCCATTCAATATGGAGCAGGAGCCTTAAAGTATCTATTGTAATTCACCAATTATTTTATTCCCTTAGTTTTTATTTTAGTTTTGATGCAAACGTATCTCCATTGATTCATAAATGTATGAAGATGCATCTGTGAGGTTCTGTTTGCCTTTCAGATCTCTCTTAACATACTTTCTCCTTACAATTTACTTAGGTCTTTCTAGACTTAACTATTTCGTTGTTTTTACACTCCCTCCTCTTTGTGAGAGCTTTCCTACTGCAGCGTAGTTCATAATCGCAAATTTACGCTTTTAAAATAACAGACTAGCTTTTATTATGCGTATTTTATTTTTAAACAACCTATTTTTTTTGAAATTGTACATCAACCGGGGGTTAGATGTAGGAAGAGATATTAGTCTCAGTCTCGGCCAAATAGCAGTCCCTTAGTCATTATTGCAGAAAGCTTGACGTAATGCATGCGTTCAATTTATCCATATCTAACGATTAACATTCGGGAACATTAAAAAAACATTATGTAAATTAGCATCTCAATAAACATGTTGCTGTAGCAGCTGAATCTTATACAGAGAATAATTGTGCCTATTCAGAAAACCCACGAAAACCTCAATCTTATAGTAAGCAACCCTACCCGAATATGTGAGGACGTTCTGCCGCCAGTTTCCGATAACAGCGGGGAACATAAAACACCTCCACTCACCATTACGCTCCCAGAATCATCGCCCGTGGTGATTCAAACGCCTGTATCTTCCCCACACAAGCGACATAACTTCCACCCGCACGCGTTTTCGGCACATCCTGCCCTTTCAGCTCCTCCGGGGGCATAAAAACGATGTAACCTTTTTTAACGCGGTTTTCCCGCCTCCCCGAGTCCATGATTAAGTGGCCGAACGTATCGTTTTTCACCCCGAGAGAGCCCCGTTTGTGCACGAGCACGTGGGGGTATATCTCCCGGTAAATTTGTTTGAACGTCGCGGAAAAACATTTCCATTGTGAGCGCTTCCCTTGAAAAACCCCGTCTTCACGAAAACATCGCGGACAAAAGTGCGCTCCTTTTATACGGACGGGCACAATGGCCGAAAAAAGAGATGTCAGGAAGAGTTTATCATTGTCGGATGGCTCATCCGCCGCATGGATGCTCCGGTGCAACAATGACTCGGAGGACCTCCGACAATGGCCCTCACAGAGGGCGGGAGGTTCCGCCGCTGGGTGGGACCCACAATGGGGTCCGAGTCCCATTCATGGAGTACGGAGCACACTTCACCCATCCCCCACCGCCTCCCACGCTGTCTGGAGGCACCTGGTAACGGTCGCTGCGAAGGTGTTTGCAAGACAGTCAATTGTTCGGAAAGTTTCTGCTGGATAATGATGCGCCCCGGAGTTTTTCTGGGAAGGAAGATTTTCCGCACCGCCAAATCCCGTCCGCGGCGGGATTTAGCATGTCCCTTTTGCCCTTGGAACTGGCGGAACAAGGCAATTCTCACGCTTCTGCAGGAATGCTGATTGCCGGCTTTCATTAGAGGTAGGCCCGGAAAGGTGAGAAAAATTTGGGACCGTTTACGAGGATGCTCGACAAGGGATTAGTGGAGGTTGTGCGGCTCAGTTTCCTGGTAAAGTGGCTCCATTTCGGGAAAGGAGCGGCTGGGTGCAAGTGCGAACAAAATATTTACGGTTAAACGGACTCAGCCGATGGAGGCTCCTTCGAAACTCCTTTTCTTATTGGATTGGCTTTCGAATTCTCCTAAGTTCATTTACAGCAAGGTAAATTCTATCTTTAGGGCTTTCCTAAATTACTATTCGTTTAATCTGCGGAAGCAGGGCTTATCTACGTTTCGTTTAGCATTTAGTAAAACGTTTAATTTTGAGTAGCGCTGTAGGTGACGCGGATTTTACTTAGAGCTTTCGTCCACGTTGTCGCAGAAATGAAATTCAACCCCTGATGGTAACCAGAGGAAAATAAGAATCAGCTGGGAAATGATGGAATTTATGGAGCAATCATGTTAGTCGTGTCTCAATAATATTCATCGATATGGACAGCTGATTTCCTCATCGGTAGACTAAATATATTTCCAGTGTGGGTCTTGTCAATTACAGTATGAACGATGAATGAAACGAAATGAAAGATGTCACAAGTCAAATAAATTGAATTGAAGCTAAAATAAGATTGACAATTCGGCCTTCAAGAAGACCTTCAAGATGAGACGGTCTTATGAGGTTCATTAATTTCGAGGCCTTCGCATGAGCAATGTTTCGAATCTTCCGAAGGAAATCGTGGATATTTTCTGGAGGAAAAATCTTTTAAAAAGGAAAAATCTTCTAAAATTATCCAATTTATTGGAATTATGAATTTTATGGAATTTTACTGTACGTTATTCTCTCGAAGATATTAAATCTGTATTTCTCGATAGAGAAGGCAAGGCACTTTTATCCGTATTGATATGTGTGGAATGGTTGGGCGGATGACTAAATTTTTCTAGAGTAATTTAGGACAATTTCTATATTACCACATATTAGAGTTAAGAAGATGTAATTAGATCCTTAATTTTCTTTAACTAACTTTTTCCTGGTAAATGAAGGAGACGTTTGGTTATTGCGTTGAATAACAAACTGCTGATCCCATAGAGTCATCAATAGGGTGAAGGAAGAGATGCATTACTCTCTCTCTCTCTTCGCCGGGACCAAAACCTCAGTTATGCAAGCTTAACACCCCAACCCGAGTACCACCGAGGCGGACAAAGAAATCCGTTAAGTTCACGATAAATTTCGCGATAAGGTAAATCTACGCCCTGGAATGTTGAGGCTTCACCCGAAGCATCTCTGAGCCGCTCCCAGAAGATCCTCCGAAGATTTCACGCCCGAAGACCCCCTGGGACATCGCCGATACCAGAATATCACCGCAGAGGAATCTTCATCGACCGCGCGGTGGCCTCCGATCGCCACTCGGCGTAGTGGCCATTTTTCGGAAGAGGTTCAACTTCTGCAACAGCAGCGAGTTGAAGAAACTGGGGTGTCGAGCTTCAGGGAGCGAGGGCGAGGATGTCGGCTTGTCGCCGGGAGATTCCAACCGTCGTTTGTCATACTACGCTGCGGTTGACCGACAGGGGGCAGCTGCCGCCGCCTTTTTACCCCGTCTCTGCACCCGAGAGACGCCGGTGAAGAGGGAGGAAAAAACCCTCTTTAGAGCTGCGGAGGGTGAAGCGATGCAGACTGGGTTGGGCGTGGTCACATGAGGAAGTGCGCGAGTAAGGTTGAGATGAGGTCGTGGAAAAACGGGGAGAAAGTGGCTTTAAAGGTGAGGTTTTGAGCGCATTGTGGCGGTTTTCGAAGGGGTGTTTTCCTTGGAATTGGGGCGGTATTTCTTTTTGAGTATGCCGCCCCGCGCTATCAAAGGAAACGTGCAGAAATTCCCTCCTCCGAGCCAATGTCACGTCCTTTGCTGGGCGATTTGTAAACCTTTTAAAAACACCCGGATGACGTCTAGCGCCCCTCCTTGATGAGAAAATTACCCACCCGGTCGTTGTGGGGGAAAGCTCGCAGAACCAGAAGGTGAAAAAGGAGCAAAGTTCGAGGTTTTGCCCAAAAAAATCAATTCGTCGAGTTTTTTTGGGCCCATTCATGGAAAAGAGATCTAGATTTTTCATCCCCTTCATGACAACCGCATCTTGCATTTTATAGAGGCCAAATGGGTGCTCGGTAATTGTCGGTCAGGGACAGGTGATGACTTAGCAGCTGATGCCGACCAATGCAAGGGAAGGACGTCCGCAGGAAATGTCTCTGATCGATCAACACCAAGATTTAGAGAAAGAATTGTACAAAAGCAGTCCCGGCTTCAGTCTTATAATTATTATCGATTTCCGGTTTGATTCGAATTTCAACGGCCACAACCATTGTTGCTTCTTCCCTTACTATTACACTGGGAAGGAAAAATTTTAACTTTTATTGGTGAAATCGCATTCTATTCCTGAAAACTCAATGGAAAGTTGCGCTCTGAGGCGGATTCTTCATTTGCATTCAGCATGCAACCGTCCTAGCTCTGAAAATGATATAAATTAGGAGTTGAGTTTGATAAAACAAGAATAATTTGAAAACTCCTTTGTTCGCTAAAAGCGAAATTCCCATCTTGTGAGGGAATATCCCATTTTAAACTACGACTGCATAATTGTGGGTTAATTTACCTGAATTTAGGTTATGTTCTAATTCTTCTTTTGGTTCATATTACTTCCTCGCCATATTAGTGATTTGCGTAGACTTACTGTCATTTTTCGACTGTTATAATTTCTTTTTCCTCATAAATGCAATTTTATAACAATTATCATAGCATAGTATACTGCAACTGGAATTTTATGAAATACCAGTTGGTCAATATTTAAATTGTGTTAAACCTCCATCATAAACGAACGAATTATATTCGTAAAAGTTCATCTGAACGTAATATGGGTAAATCCTAAGTGGAGGATTACTCCCACAGCCCTCGATGACTTTAATGAGTAAGCGATTCGCTCTCTATACAACGAGAAAATCAAACTAAAATGAAGTAATGGAATAAATTCCCATTTTTTCTGCATAATTCCTTATCTCAAATAACTTTTTTTAATGATCAAGATTAAATAACAAGGCGTTAAGATTATTTTCATGCGATGAAATTTTGTGAGCAATTGTTTCAAATGGTAAGAGTATGTTCCTAGATTCGTCTCTGGCATAGAGCCCTTTACGCCGACCGCCGCAGTCAGTCGCACAAACTTATGCTCTTGCGATTCCATCCTGATAAAATCCCCGTAAAATGCTAAACCTCGTTAGGAAAATCGTTTCGAATACGAGTAAATCTTTGATGCCGTAAAATGCACGCGTTGCTAGTCAGTTATTTTCTCCGAAGGAAATGTACGAGAAACTTGCGGTCGAGAGGGAAACTCGCAACTCGTCGTCGTAGGAGTTCGCAAAGACGCGGATGAGACCTGACGTCTATACTCTCTTCCGTATTATAAAGTTCCTCTTCCATCCTCTCAGGCAGAATCGGTAGCTCTGTTTGATGGAGCGAATCCTCCCGGTAAGACGAGCCCTGCCTTTCGGGGGATGCTTCGGTTATTGCTTACGCATGGTGCGGCGAGAGATGTCTTCAAATGCCATTTCGAGGGATTTAAGAAGTCCTAGAATAGATCCAAAATGGAGAGAGAGAGAGAGAGAGGAAGGGTCTGTTTGCGGGGAAGTTACGGTTGGCTTGATCGGTTTCTCTTAGGATTCCTCAACGTCACGATCTAGAGGATCGCTGTGCAGAAGAGCGGCTCCCCCACGAAGCGGGGGACCCTCGCGCACGCTTCCCAGTGTCATCCCTCGTCATCTCATCGCTCCGATTAGCCCCCAAAAATTAATGGGATGAGTCGCACAGGGATCTGGCGATGACTCCAGAAAGAAATACAGTCCCCCAGAGAAGATTTTTTCACGGTCCATGTCTTCGGAATCACATCCTTTTCGCGAATTAAGCGATGAATGGCGGCTGTTTGCGATAGTCTGTGACGAGGGTATAATGCCGCAGTGTTCACGTCTCAGATACCTAACGTGGGTATGGGATTAAATGTTAAACGGGACGGTTAAGTCTCAATTTATTCCTAAATCAATGCGAATGTGTTTATGTATCCTCTATCAATGTACCAGTGAACAGACAAACCAATTGCGAGGACAAGAAAAGTATGATGGCGGAACAATATTCGTCCCTGAGGCATTTGAATTTTCACTATCAGCAAAGAAAGCCTAAGGAGGGAATAAGGTTCATTGAGGTAGACTAGGAGTGGGGTAAATTGCCTTTACTTCATTCGCTGAGACGGAATGATATTCGTGGAAAACATTCTTGCAAGTGTAGCACATGGCTCTATGCGTAATACTTTTCTTAGAATTCAATTAGGAGGAACCTTAATTGACATCATTACTCAGCATTACTCATACTGGAATCGCAGTGGTTTTCATGCTATTGCTGCAATAGGCAAGACTAAAAATAAGACCAAAATAAAGTAAAGAAATGTAAAGAAATTCACTGCCTGTAGCTGAAGAAAAATAATATACTTTCGATTTATCAAAGTTTGACGGGTCTAAAACACTCACTGGATTCATAATTAGACGAGGAATACATTAAAGTTATGTTTCTTCGAAGGGTTTTTACCGAAAACCAGGACAATATTTCAAATTATGATGCCATCACGCACCTGTAACAGCTGCGATGGCACATCGAGGAATCAGACTTCTCAGTAATCTTTCCGGGTACAATCTTAAGTGCACTTGAAGAGAAACTTATACAATACCGAGTAAAGATAAGGAGAATGTACCGATCGGGTTGATGTTCTTGGGGGTGGTTCATGTTTTCACGAGATACTCTGTTCAATGTACGCGATGAAAATACGCATGATACACATGCTTGAATGTTGAGAAGAAATGTAGGAGAAAAGATCTGCCGCAGCCAGGACTGGAACCCGGATCTTCCACTTGCCGGGTGGATGCCAAATAAGCTACTACGACATCGGCATACCACGGATCCGTGTCCCATCATAGCATCAGAAATTGAAGTTGAGAATGTGCTATCGAGGAGGCTTCATTGGTTAAATCATCCGCCCGGCAAGTGGAAGATCCGGGTCCTGGCTGCGGCAGACTTTTACTGCTTCATTTCTTCTCAATATTCTGTTCAAGTTTATTATAATTGATTATCTCTTAATTCCGGGAATAATAAAACAATAAGATTAAGTTGATAAGTTCCTTATTTTTTATTTGATTGCTCTAATGATAAACTTACTATCTCACAGTTTTTTTGAATCGAAATATTACCCTATTACTTCCCTTGTCTTTGATCAGATCTGTAAACATATAAACTGCAGTTGTATTTAAATGTCACTGTAGGCCTCCACGTTAACTCGGGTATGAGATGTTTGACTTTAACAGAGGTATAAGTTTTTACTCTTTATCTTACATGTTAAGGAGTGAGAGGGCTCTCCTAAACGTTGAGTAATTCATTCCTTGAAAAATATATATATATATAAGAAAAATACCCTGCATTTCTGTGTAGCCGCCAACTGCCAAAAAATTGGAGCAATAGCGAGTGAATGAAAAATATGCGGCGAGAAACTTTAAAAAAAATCAATTGGTTTAGAATAAACACGATTTTCGATGGCGACGATAAGAGATCGATGATCGAAAAACAACTTTGAGTAAGCTTAAAGTACTCGTAATCAGGAAAGTAAACGCCATTGCTCGTGTGAGATTTTCCTTCTGGAAAGATCCACTCTCTCGTTACATGCGATGGATATGGCAGTTTTAAAAATTATCGGAGAAACGCAAAGTTGGAATTTAAAAATTCAGATGGTATATCTAGAAAAGATCAGTACATAATAACATAAATTTGATAGAATGTCATACGAGAAAAGGAATCTGTTCGGACTCGGCTCGTTGGGTGAAAGGCTTTCGTTACAAAACAATTTCGGGAGGAGAAATTACTTCTTTTAAAATGGATTCTCTGAAAGGAATACAGTAGACGTGAAACTTGATTTTAAAATAATGCAATGAAAGAAATACAGTGATGAATATCGGTACTGATGAAACTTCGCAATGGATTTTGACACTATCATCTTTGTGGATAACTTCGTTATTTAATAGTTATCAACTTGTAAACCGCAAATACATCAATTTCTTACTTATTGGGAGTAGAAAATAGTTATAAACTCGATTAAATAGAAATGCTCTACAAAACTACAGGAGTAGAATTAATTTGTTAAAGATATCCACGTAATACATTTTATTTCACGACGCAGTTTACGTTGCTGAACAACGCAATTCTCTACTGGTTCTACGAAGCAGTATCTTCGGATGTTAATAAAAGTTCAATGTGATTTGTAACTACTGTTTTTACATTCATTTGTGAAATTAATTTCAATAATGATTGACGAATGAGATTTTCCACCTGAAATCATCCTGAGTGAACTTGGAACCCGCTCTCCGAGCTATAAGGAAGCGACTGTTGGAGAGCAATTCATAATGGCATCGGACATCTCTCTGGCATTTCCAGCCTCCCCAGGCGACCTCAGACTTATTATTAATCGATTTCCGAATTCAACTCGGAGATAAGATAGGAGGAGACAGAGAAGGCTATCTCGTTTCATAATCCCATCCCGTCGTTTTCTCCCGAGCGATGGCGGCGAAACCAATAAACTCGTTCCTCACGGCGAAAGATTACTATAAATATACCAGTGCGAGAGTCGGAGACAGTTTTCAATGGCGAGGGAAGCAACAAAAAGATAAGGAGACATCCGAGAAGCGTTGGACTTTCATGAACATTCCTGACGTGCGGTCTCGTTGGTCAACTCGAAAATACTTGTACTCATTTGCGCGGGAATTAGCGTTCGTTCGTACACAGCCAAGGTACACACGGAGGAGTCGCTTCTTTCCTTTCTTTGCTCCGTTTCAAACCTCATGAGATCGGCCATTGCATACGTGAAAGCGGCAGCTGTCACTGAGAAGGCCAGTCATGACCCCCTTCAATATCTTCCTAGTCTTCGAGTTATGTATCATACTACACCGTCATCCACGGAGATCCCAATGTAAATTGCAGGTTTCTATAAGCCCCGCTTATATTACTGTAATAAATAAATATCGTCAAGCGTAACTTGGTGGAATTTCATATTAAAATTTTTTAACGACTAAGTCAAAAGATGTATAGCATGTAAAAATTCCACAAATAGAATTATTTGAATAGATTATCAGAATTTTCTTCATTATTTTCTGCCAAATATTCTATCAAAACTCCTCATAAGTTTAACTGGCACTAAGGCAGACTGTAAACGTAACTGAAAGCTCCACATTCCTGTAGCCCAGCGATTATTATTTCACTTCCATCACTTATTCCCTAATATTGCACTAATTTCCACTTGACATTTATTGAATAATTTCAACAGCTGTCAAACCTGCACACGGTTTCCTATTTAGGCCAATCTCTTGTATCGGAAGCGAGCATCAACAAATTAATGTTACTGATTGGCTTGCGACTACTTTGTTTGTATTGAATTCGTCACCTCATACCTGCAAAACGGCTGTTGTGTTTCGAAGTTTCCTATACTGCTGTTTTCATTATCGCACATTATCATATCTAATAAAATGGGATGAAGAGAGATAAGATTACCTAGTCATCGAGCGCTTTTCCTGAGTATAATTACCTTTAACAACGGGTTTACGAGGCGTCTTTTCTGAATTGCTATTGTCCATTACTTTGATCGTCAAATTAAAGATCATACGCTGACAGAGCCGAAAATTATTTTTTCGAGAATGTATTGAAACTTTTTAGTGAGACTAATAATAATAGAACGTCATTATTTGGGCGAAGTGGAGACTGAAAGTCTCTTCCTCTTTCTAACCCATCATCATATCTTGGAGAGTAATTTATTAAATGACAGTATGAGGAAAACCGAGAAGAATAGTGAATTTAAAAAATTCTTGGAATAATGTATATTTTCGAAAAAAATTCCACTGAAGGAAAACACCTACTAAGAATGGGATGTGAAAACCTGCAGAAAACGAATGATAGAAATAGCTAAAGATGAAAATGAACATGGCGAATTATAAATATACGATCGATAAAAACATGTTTGGAGTACATCAGTAAGTATACGAACATGCATACATATACTTCCTAACCCCAATTCTGGCTAGTAAAGACGTTTGTATTTTATTGTATAATTGAGAGAAACAAAACATTCATATTAGGAGAGAAAGCGCTACCTTGCATCACAATGTAGGATTCCTCCATTCTAGTTTCCATCCGTATTTTTATATTATAACCCGTAGATTTACAGTTAAGGCCTTCTTTCAGTATGATAAATAGTTCGCTCAGAGAAATCCAACCTCGCATTCGACCACGTCACAATCGAACTTCGACGTATCGAAAGGCGCGATTCGATATCTCGAGCATACCATCCATTCTTCCACCGCATTCAGCCGGGCTCGACTTTCAACTTCTTCCTCTCTGAACCTCGACGCATCGTACTCTTTTGCATTTCCGCCCTTGGTTCGAGTTGTCCGCATCGGCACACGCGATCTCCCGTGAAAATGAAGTTTCGCCGTCTCTGACTATCCTAAGGCCGGGTGGCCACCAAATGCGAAGCGAAGCTAAGTTGAGCGGAGTTACGCCAAGTGGGTTACGCTTTGACAATCGAAACTATATACATTTGAACGCAGCTGCGGCCACCGGATACGAAGCGGAGTTGAGCTGAGAATTGTGACGTCACTCAGCTTCGTACGGCTCATCTTCCGAACGGCCGTGGTTCGTGCTGAAGCGAAGTCAGCTTCCCCCTCCACTGCTTTCAATGCGACAGCGGTGAAAGGGGTAGCTCTCGCTTGTTTCCTCGGCAGTATCTGAATTGATATCAGTGTGTGAAGGATTCATATTCACAAGCGTGAAAGGTGTGATTAATTACCAATTACAGATTTCTTTCAGAAACATTAATGTAATTATTGATGACCGATTCTATTTCACAAAAAGTAATCACTTTCTGTCAATCTATAATAATTGTGATCGGACCACCTAATTTAATTACTTCCAATGTGTTTACTCTTCAATTAAGTCGCAATTTAAGATATTCACTCGTCTTAGCGAAACGCAATCATTGTGAAAATGTCGTCTGTAGGGTTCGTAGCTACGCTTCGCTCCGCGTCATTCTGTCCAGCTCAGCGCGGCTTCGCATTCGGTGGCCAGCCGGCATAAACCATTTCCGCGTCACGAAATACGCAGCTCGGAAAAAATAGGCGCGAAGCTAGATCGAGAATCTGGACAACGGCTTGGCTCCTTTTCGAAATGGGGCAGGAATTCCGTTTCCAATCTCGCTGTCGCTGGGGGATGAGTAAAATTTTTCGTTCCGATTCGAGATTCGGAGAGAAATGAAGAGAAAGATCGGCCGAAGATGGTTTGGGCGGGAAGCGATGTTTTCTGGACTTCTCTTCCTTCGATTAAATTAAATAAGTCAGCCTCAGTGGAGCGTTTTTTCAGGTGAAGTAAGTGCTCATATTTAAAAAAAAGATATTTTGATGATCGTGATGTTATGAAAGCTACTGAGGTGTGAATGATGCTGTGTCATAATATTCATTATGCTCTTAAGACCTTATTGAAATGAATTATTACTTATTGTGCTACGCTTACGCGGGGTTTATTCACTATATAGTGGCAGTATGGTTAAGAAAGGTAAGCAAACACCACACTACCCCCAACTCATAACTAGTAACTTAATTTAGATGAGTCTAAAATTCACACCGGCAGTCGGCTTGAATATTGTGCAGACAAAGAAATCCAATATTGGGTCAAATTATTGCTGGAGGAATTCCCCATTCTTAAGACGATTTTTTTATTCTTAAGATTTAAGATTAATATTTTAAGATTCCTATGACTGTGTTACTAAGCGTATTAGGCCATGTAAGAGGAAGATATTTAATATTACGAATAAAATATGTAGGATTTTTTAAATCACTTATATTTGTTCACCGCAGTAGAAAAATATGAAGAATTTTGAGAAGAAAGTTCAGAAAAGAATGAGCAACAACGATTCATTCAAAAGAGGATCCTGTACACCCATATTTAAAATCTTAAAAGAGACAGATAATATCACTTTATCATTAATTTGTCAAGGCTTTACGGAAATATTTTTATTTTCAAGCACAATATTTTGGTGCGATAGAAGATTGACGCAATCTTGACACGATATTGCCAGAGATTTTTTATGACTAATTTCCGGAAATTTGGTTGTAGAAAGGTCTGTGAGAACTGCGGGTAACACTTCTACTCCTAGAATCAAAGGTGGTAGGTGGAAAATACAATAATAGCTACGGTTATATTAGTAGAATTTCTTGAAAGACCTTTCCCACAATTGACCTTTCAGTTATAATCCCAGACAATCAAAAATTCAACCTCAAACAACCTAAACCCTTGGACTTGGAACCTCGCCACGTTAATTTGCAGAAACGATGACAAAAATATCAGGAATATCAATGCAACAACGCTATATATGGATAACAGACAGCTAAAATAACGCCATAAAATCAACTTTATACAAACATCTAATGGTTAGAAATAGCATAGAGTATGGTTAGAAGTAGCATAATAGACAAGAAATGAGCACGAGATTTCTAAAGTATAATAGTTCGCAATTATTCTTGAGTTTCAGATAGGACTATAAGAAAAATCATAGAAAGAGATTCATAAGGGTACAAGTAAGTTATCTTATCCTTTAACAATTTTTTAATGTATCATGAATTACCTAAATTCCTTCACATATCTATTAGAATCTGCATCTATTATTGTGGAAAACGCGGACATTGAGCTAATAATTTACCATCTACCTGAGCTCGGATGCCCAGGTATGCAGTCATCGCTTTCACGAACACTTCCCATGGTGATTGCTGTCCGATGACAAGATAGAGTTCTTCCAGCTACAAATCTGGTTGTAGCCGCGAGGCCGTCGTTAAACGGGGAGGTCGTTACGCGAGGTTTACCTTACCTCTTCGATATTTCCTCGTCGGGATCGATCTCTCGCTACGATCGCATGATCGCGTCGATTTCGATCGATTCGAGTTTAATCTCGGTCGTCAAAGCCGACCAACTTTGCGGGTTTGTGTTTCAAAGGAGCGGGGGATCCGTTGTGTATCATACGCTGCCTCGGCCGTTCGAATAGCCGTACCGGTCATAGAGCCTAGACCACCCGGCTGCTTACTTTATCGCTTCGGGGACTGCATTCGTCTCCGGTTGTGGTGGAGTGACGTTGCAGAAGTCGAAGGGGGGAGGGGAGAGTGATTCATCTGAGTGAGACGTAGCCAAAGAGGAGCGGTCACTGCACTGCAATTGGACCGCATCCGATGCGGTGGTGTCTTTATATATAACGCGCGAGCTATCGTCGAACCTCTCTATCTCTCCCTCTTAATTGTTCCCGCCGCGACTGTTTAATCTCCCCGGTAGGGCCTTCCGGGACCACCTGGAGGAAGAGGCGTGTCCGGGAATAATCATCGGCTTCTTTTTCGCGTTTAGGTTTTTTCCCCCCCATGTAGTTTCGCCGTCTGAGGGCTGAATTCGGTCGGTTTTTTTCTCCTGTACAGTTAGCCCACGAATCGGAAAAGGAACTGGAAATGAGCTTTCTCCAGTTTTATCGGCGACTCTATTTGTTTTCTTTTGCTTCTCGAGGGAAACCTATCGTTGACCAGTAAAGGTATTAATTGGTTCTTCGGAATGGCTTGATTTGGAAAAATTGCGGGTTAGGTGCTCGACTTTCTCATTCGAAACCTCTGGCGAAACGTGGGATGGCAATTGGCTTGCCTCTAAAAAGTCTTGAATGGTCATTACAGCTTCGGTACAAACATGGATTCGGTTGCCGAATGCCGCTACGTGCAGTAATGTGGATCCTTTTCAGCTCCCTTTACTTTTACTTATCTGTCAGTTGAAATTTGCATTCGTATGAGATATAAGAGAAGTATATTCGGAAATATGTTTTGTAAAAAAATCAGCTAAATGAACCCAGTGACGTTCTTTGTGACCAGTAAAAAGGAAGTGCTAACTATGCAACCAGACGACTTTTACCTGATGAATAACCTCCTGAATTATTAGAGAGATACATAATATGTAAAATATTTTACTTTCGTCGACCTGTGTTCCTATCGTATATGCCTTAATTACTTTGTTCAATAAAGGAACCAAGAGAAAAAGCGAAAACAACTAGTAGACTATTATAACTTTCACGAATAAAAACTCTGCTTCTTAAATGTATCCAGTAGCATAAAATGAAGCAAGTAAATTGTACTTATGGATGAGAATCAATTTAAGTTTCATCAACTTATTTTATGAATGAGACTAATTTCGAGTTATAATCATTGAGTGCCCGATGATGACTCGAAACTGTCACATTCATAAAATGAATTACTAGAATTTTAATAAGTTATTCAATTCTCATTCTTGTTGCGGAGTTTCGCAAAGTGACGGCTTCGAACATCGATTTTATTTTATTTGAAAACTTTTGCTACGTTGAGACATGATAACTAATTCGTAATAATGATAATAATCACATTCTTATCGATTCGAGAGAAATCTCTAATTAGTTCTGAAATGTTTACCTGAAGGTGCAACCGAGATGAAATATCTGTAAGTCTATACCTGTCATATCTGAGAGTCCTTATCTCTCAGCAATGGACCGCGTCATCATTCCGACTGTACACTCGTACATTCGTTGCATTCCACGGCGAGGATTTTGGCGCTGCCGTGTGTTGACTGCAGCCGCGTGCTGATTACAGACGTGTCAAGAGACTCGACGAAAGTTTATAGCGAGATTTTACGCTCTAATTGACGCAAATGTCGGCGATGTTGAAGGGGTAATGGAGCGATATCAAACGGCGTGAGAACTTCTTTGATGGACGGTTCATTCCAGTAATTCAATCAATGCACCGACAGAAGGTGGAGGCGGACTGTCAACATTCCGTTAAGACCATATAACGAGAAATGGATACTCTCAACTATTAAACATGCTTCGATGCTCCCCCTTTAGGAAGAGCCGGAGTCAGACTGTGAGCTCATAAAGCTACTGTTTCAGGGCGCTGAAATTTAATTGTCCGAAGAACATAAAAATTTTACGAACCCTCCAAAGATTTGTAATACTTTTTCTTTACAATACTATGTATGATTCTTTTTAAGAGGGATACTAAATTGTATTCAGTAGAGGACACAATGTATCCATCTTAAATATTACTTAAGATTTATTGGCAGTTTTTATTAAATTATCGAATTGTATTATTCCTATTATTGTTCATGGCTATGAAAGGTGATGGTATGAAAGCTAGTGATGCATGAGGGACGGCATTACGCAACCCTTAATTAATGCTTAGTAAGTGTCATTCATATGGGCATAATTTTTCATGATGTCTTCTACAATACATAGAGTTTTGCCTCATTACAGAAAGCAAGGGAAAAATGTCTCACACCTAAACTTGTCTAGTGACCATCACATGCACGATTGACTGCACGCACAGTGTATGCTGATGGTGAGCGGTATTGTGTAACAAAACGAATTCGACGCTAAAAATTCGGAATATGAACTGAATTATAATCATCAACAACCACCTGGGCTATCTTACCACTGAATAAAGCGCTGTTTTTAAGAATCGTAATCAAGAACATTTAGGGAGAAAAGTTCTCCGACGCCAGACGCAAAAATCTTGCAAGTTCTAACGCTGGCGGTCGAAATGAAAGAGCATTCAACAGCCGCCCGCGAATTGGTAACGAGTTCTGTTATCTGACCCTTAAATGCTATGCATACATCTTTATTTTCCTCGCTATCTTAACTACCTTAATTGCATATTCAAACAGTAGGCGATGGTTAATTTCCAAATTTTAAACACGACCCGAACGACACCCACTTTCTGTCACTATCTTGGCGAGACACTAAATCCTTTTAAAGCAGTCAAAATGTGTCAAGATTAATGGGGCAGGATGACGGTAGCTCGCAGTCTTATTTACTCTCGCGAAATAATTAGTCGAGGAATGAAAATTAAAGAGTTGGATTCTTTCACCGACGCATAAACGAAGAGCTTAAGTGAACGTGTCCTCTTGCAACTACCGTTCCTAAGTATTAGCGACATGGTATATTCTATTCAGCTTACATTTATTTGCACTTAAGATACTGGGATTCATCAGGACAGTTTGCGTATTACTCATGGCAGCTTCTGCCGATCTGATGTTTCTCTGGGCACGAGATAAATGCGTTTTATTTGCTTTCCGAGGTTATCTATTCAAAGAGGGAAAATGAAATGTCCACATCTTTCTTTTGCGGTAGCGTATTCAGAAGCTAGGAGACACGAAGACTTTGAGCTTGAGAGTGAATATTTCGCGTAAGACTTATGATAATATAAAAGTGCTTTATATCTCCCTTTGCATAAAATTCAAGAAATGTTTTGAGTAAGCTAACAAGAAAAATTAAAGAGTATCTTAGTCATTTATAAGTAGGAGCATTTATCCCTTTTGTTATCACCTTAATAAGTCACAATTCCAAAGTATATAATAAGGCATGGGTCCCAATAATGTAATATTTATGAATTACTTCAAATTACAGATTATTCATTTCAGACTTGTTGCTATGTTTAATTACCATGCGTAATAATCGACCAAATTTTTTTGCACTATACTCCCCACTATCTAAGGCGCGTCTTAGCTCCCACATCCAAAGCCAGAAATGCAATAATAATCACTAACTATTGTTAGCATACCAATAGCTGTTGCTATTGGTAGCCTGGGAAATGGAAATAGAATATGATGTTTTAGTCACATTTGTGTAATTTTGAAGTCATAAATATTAAGATTTCCGAATGAAAGCATTTTTAAATCGATTATTGTTGAGGGTAGTGTCAGACACACGTAAGTTAAAAATTGAACGAAAAATCAGTTTCTTTTATAAAATCTGTCACCAATACCCATCATCGTTCAGTTAAATCGCCTTTTCGTATATGTTCCGCAAAGTCGCAGAAAATTTTCCTAACAATTTCAAAGTCGCCTTGGGCGCTTCAAAGACGCCTACTCATTCGCACACTTACATGTAATGTCACACCGGTCACGTACCCCTTCTAAATTAGAACACTCACCGACGTAATGTCATTAGTGAGGCCTCCGAGACATCATCTCCTCACGAATATCAATGGGATCTCACAACTTCTCAATAATCCCCAGTTAGGGAAAATTTTCGACTCCGGCACGCCCGGAATTCCGCCGACAGAGAGGTCGCGAGCGAACAAACTCGGACGCGGGCGACACTTGCGACACTGCGCGGAAAAAAAGCCGACACTTAGCGGAGGCATGGGAATGAGCGAGTTGACTCCGCCAAAGCGTTCCATTTTACACCTGGTATCCCACCGGCGGACGCCAGGGCACGTACTTTTCGGACCTCTTGCTCGGGCCCTCGCAGGAATGGGTCGCTGGGAGGGTAAAAAGACAGGAGATAGAATCGGAAAGAGACCGCGGGTTGGTCCAAGTCATCTCGGATGCAGCGTAGATCTTCCGATCCGAGCGGTGGCTCTCCGAATGGGTCCGTTCGTTTTCTTTATCGGAGATGAGGTGGGTTTCCTCCACCGGGGAGAAGGGGGGGATGAAGTATGGGGTGTCTGTTTTTACCGGGAGGGTGGGGGAGGTGCCGAAAAGGATGCTGGGATACGTGTGAGGGCGGCGTGAGAAGAGGATGCGAAAGAGCGGGGGTTGTAAGGGGGTTCGAGGGTTTATCTCTCCGTCGAGGAATGGACAAGAGGAAGGGATGGGTGTGTAGTGATTAAGGAAAGGGTTTGCTGATGAGGCATGAAATGAATGAAGATGAGGCTTGCGTCGGGAGGGTGGGGAAAGGGATTGTGGGAAAAGGGAGCATCCCCCCATTGATACACATTCGGAGCGATAATTCCACGAATTAATTAGATAAGCGACGCTTTCACGGTCCCTTTTCTCTCCGGGAATTATAAATCTTGTGCTTTTTAGGGCCCGTATGAAGTAGCTGCGCGGGGAGCCCGTCGTCTCGAGAAACTTAATTTCGGCCTTTCAGATCGGAGGAATCCTTAGATTTTTTCTAATAGAATCGTCGGGAGTTTCAAAGGCTTAAAAGCTTCACCGCCTAATTGGTTCTCCTCCTTCAAAGTTTTATTTTTCGATACTTGTCTATTTAAGTTTTTGAGGTCTAATTTTCAGAGAGGGACAGAATTATCGTGGTAAGGATCTATAGTATTAAGTTATCCTTCACGCTGTTAATTACAATCTATGTGATGCCCATGTTTATATTTGAGGAATTTGAAATAATTTTACTTGCCTTAGTAGAAAACATCTTAAGAGCTTCCAATAGAGCAATAACTCCACAGTTACTACACTAGTTTCTTTCCGTTTATCCTCGCATCTGCGTGATTTGGAACTATACCAGCAGAAAAGAAGTAAAAGTAAAGCTTAGAAATCTCATTTTACATCATTGCACCCTTATCCAAAAGTATTGAAATTATCCACGAGAACGTGTTGAAGCACCTGTAGAATAAAATCGTTGGCTCCATTAGTTAATAATAGTCAAGCAGTAAAATAAACTCAAGAACTAAAAAAAATTTACGCTCCTTTGTTTGTTATCGTTCCATTTTATTGACTCTGTAGTAATCACTAATTCTTCGTTATTGAATCTCGACTTTCTGAAGAAGTCTCAAGGACCCCCAATAGTCAGAACAGCTCTTTTAGAGAACGAATGCGTGGTAATTCATCAATCCTCACATGGTTGAAAATAACGAAATAATTTTTTTTAATAACGACCTTAAATTACTTCCAGCTGCATCTCTGCGGCTACACTACTCAGGCAATCCGAAGTGAGAGGCTTCAAGGACTTCAATCTAAACCCGTAAACGGATTCCCACAGATAACTCTTCCACGATTAATAATCCTTCAAACCCTTAAAAATAAATGAGGAATCTTTCACGCCTAGTTCCCCTCATGACGCGTGACAAAATCGTAGATAAGAAATTTGAAAAAACACAACTCCTCGAAGGAAAAAACACCTCCACACTCTCATAATCGTGCTTTTCACTTCTCACAATATAATCGGCCGAGAGCTTATCTCCGCGACTTTATTGACGCGCTCGAAAATGGCCAGACTTCTCCACACCGCCCTCAGATAAGCCTCATTTATAGCTCGAAATAGATTGCACCCGAGGGAATTGCATAGCCGCTCCCTCCTGACTGGACATTTTTATATAAGTAACCCGATACGCGAGTCTTTAAGTCACTCCACTTTGTCCGAGACGCATTATGTCACGCAGCATCTCTCTCTCGCCTTAATCAGATGGTATCGCCTTACATCTCGCGAAAGAGAAAAGCAGCGAATGGGGGAGACGATAATCAAGTCTTCAACGTCCAAGTGTTCAGGCATACATTACGAGCGGCTCATTCAAGGACGGATTTTGAGGTCCTTACGCTCATGAGGTGTGGGCGAGGGGCGGGATTTTTAGAAGTGACGCTGCGAGAAAGAGATGTAAGACGCAGAGGGAAGGATTGCTACCCTCCGACGCACAGTGTGATATTTTCGTAATCTAGAGGGACAAAAGTCAATTTTCTTACTTGTCAAATCGGGTCAAATTTTTGTATAGTTATGAAGAGAACAAACCATACTAACTGGATCTAAGGTTTATATTTCACAAAAATCGCGCCAACCAATAGAAAAAAGGGTCGAACCCTCTGACAATCTGAACTCAGCATGTCAAGTGTTCTAAGCGATAGCGTCATTCGTATAAGTTTACTCTAAGAATACACAGTGTTTCTGTGTGCTAGTAGCCGTTGTTTTTTGCTATTATTATAATACAAGGACCAAAGATAGTTTACGTAATATTTTACTTTAAAATGTGTTTTAATATAATCACGAGCATCATTAGAATTGATCGCCGTTTTTTTTCCGTATGAGAAAAACGTATGAGTCAGTTTGAACTTGAGTTTTAGTTTATTATATCGCATTATACCAATATGCAATGGTATTTTCCTGAAAGAATGACTTGTAAAGTATAGGAAATACTTAAATTTGCTTGCGCATATTTGCGAATTTGAATATACTTTCCTTACAAATAAATTAGTCGCGTCAGGGGTAAATATGACCCCAAAATTATCTGAATGTTTAAAAACGCTTTCAACGATAAATCAACTGATTCAATTTATAAAAGTTCATGAATGATTCTTTAAAAAAGCGAATGTAGCTTTTTTAGCGAAATATTATTTTCCATTTATTATTAATTAAATAAAATGTGTAAATATGTACCGAAATTGCAGTAACTTACATAATTGATATTTTTTCCTATTAAGAATCAACCTAACAATTTCATACTTTTGGAGTATGTAGTAAAGGATTTATTATTTTGATTTTATTTATCAAAATTACACTATGTGTTGAATGCCATCTGTCGGAAAATAATAAAAATTGATTTCACTCCTTTCGGGAAAAAGTCAAAATATTGGAGGAATTTTCGATTGTTTTATGACACTTTCAGTTTAGAGGTTTTCGATAATGACAAAACAATTAGTAATACTTTGAAAATCGTAAAATCAATCCTTATCAGCGCTACCAACCAAAAAAAGTGTTATCTAAAAATTTTTTATCAGGCTAAATTTAGAGGAACATAAATTGTATTTTAAACAAGTTGTCATTAATTAACATTTCCATACTTATATCCAGCCAAATAAGTTCACATAGCAGGGATATCAACCTAAAAAATTATTCAAATGTTTTGGCTCTTTGTTACTATCTATTATATTTAGATGCTTCTCCGGATTCATTCATGTATATAGATAGATAGAGAGGATACTAATTCACAGGCTAAATCACAAGTGACATTGAATTGAAATTTTTACGACGTATTAACCATAACGTGTAACCGCTAAAAACGTTGCGATTTTGAACCTCAGTGTCATGGGTTCGATTCCAGAGGGTCCCAAAGTCCCGATTTTTTCCATTTAAATGCATTGCTTTGATTTTCGGGAATTAAAAAAAAATACTTCCCGGATAGGTAGAGAATAAAAACTTAAGGAGCCTATATATATGGTCATGATCTATTGAAAACGTAAATGACTTTAACAGAAAAGTTCCTTGGTTCGATGCTAGGACGTTGCAAACATCTGCCCTTTAAAATACATTGAGGTAGTTTTTCATTATTTTTTTATGCACTTATCGAAATGATAGGAAGTTCATGCTTGGCTAGAAGACGTGTGGTGAGAATTGGTTTCAGAAAAAAATTTAGATAAGACCGTACTATTCCTGGGTTCGATGCCAGAGCACATTACAAATTCTCACATAAGGAATATATGTGAAAAGTAGGACCTCGTTTGAGGCAGTTACAGCCAATATTTCTGTTTCAGTTTTCACACATAGTTAGAGGCGGTGATCTTCTGTTGTCCTGCATAGTGATTTTCACCAGGAAGACCTGGGTTCGATGCCAGACGAAGAAATTGCAGCGAATTTTAAGAATGTTTTCAATACTTTTTCTACTTTTGAGGAACCTCTTGATATGATGTCGACTTGAAATTTGTGTTATCAACATGCTTGCAGAATGCAAGCAACATTTTACTCATTTTGGAAATACATGAACACAGATTTACTCCGTGTAAACATTAGAATGGAATCTTAGATTTTATTAGAATGCACTTGTGCTTTTTAAGTAGACGCACAAATGTTACGTCTTGTATTCCCATGTTTTCAATATGGGTTTCATGCATTGCTCTTTCAAACTTATTTTAAACAACGATAAATAAGTTATGAATTTTTGAATTGTTTGGTCTCATAAACAAATTAATTACGAAACAATCTACATTGAAAAGCATTTGTTCCGCGCCTTTAGCATTTGCTCAGAATAATTAAACAAACTCAGTTTTTATTAATTTACCGGCTGTATTTCTGTGTGCTAGTCGCAGTTATGTGTTGCTATCATTATTATAGAAGTACCAAGGTAATGTTGGGAGGCCTCACGATCGCGTGAAACCAGCGCAGTTCACGTGGTTGCATGGGGCGCGTTGCATTTTGGACCACGCTGGGGCTTCCCCAAACACTGCTTTTCGCTCCCCGTACCCCAAAAAGTGTGATAAAGACTATATAAAGCCGAACAAAAAGGCACTAAAGCTAGATCCGAAATTTTTACTCGCTGATGCCTCCCACTGAGCTAGCTCCACCTCGGTCTGCGGCAAACCTGCTAGAAAGACTGCCCTCCCTATTGGACTCCTAAGTGGTTCTTAAGGAACGCTCGTTTATTGTATTGTTGTAGTTAATTGTGGGCCAACCTGTGGGTTTTATAAATGTCCTTATGACAGTAAGTTTAAATAATATTTTACTTTACTATTTGTCTTAAATTTGCTTGCGCATATCTGCAAATTAAATATAAGTATTCATTAATTACAGATGACTACTCAAATTTCAGCAGCAGTACCAAAAAGAAACTAGAGAATTGTATATTAGAGAGTACTCATGGTTCGCTATGCCAGTAAGCGTGCATAAAATTCTATTTCACGGCAAAGACATTATAGATTCGTGTATTCTTTCAATAGGCCAACTTTCCGAGGAGGCACAAGAGGCCCGCAATAAGGACAACAGGAAATTTAGGGAACTATTTACTAGGAAGACATCAAGGGTTAATACGAACAAAGATTTAATGAACAGAATCACTCTTTACTTCAGACCCATTTATAGCAAGCATACGATCACTTCCTAAAACCAAACGAAACAAAATCAGTAGGGAGGTATGTGACCTCTTAGAGATGAGAGCTCCAGCTCCAATGGATCAGGACGGAACCCTATCAGGTTTTTCTGATTCCAAAGAATCAGAAAGTGATATCGAAGAATCTGATGTTGATTCCGAATAATCCTCTAATTCATATTATATGTTGTATTATATTATATTCCTTATTTTTCCTTTCAATTTGTTTTGTGATTACAAATTATTACTTACTAATTTTATGTTTTACTGTACCAATTTTATTGCACATTGATAATCGATCAAATTGAATTGTTATTATTTATAATTAAACTATGTTAAAAGATATCTTAACACTTTCCTTCCTTAGATTTAAATAACCTCATATCCCTCTCCTTGCTAACTCGGCCGTTAGCGGCCGTCACCGTTTGCGCTGTATCTCTTTGGGCCTGTGTGTCTTCTTTGCGTGTGGTTGTGTTTATGCTTCATGTAAACACTTCTCTCGCATTCCAAGACTCAATTCCAGTTAATAACTCAAGAAACACAAGAGAAATTAAGATATTTTTCCAACTACACTTGATTCGCGTAGACAGGTAAGAAAATTGACTTTTGTCCCTCTAGATTGCGAAAATATCACACTGTGCGACGTCTCGAATTCGGGGAAGCAATACAAAATTGGTGACAGGATTGAGAAACATGGAGAAGAGGTATTAAAATTGCATTGAGCAACTGAATGTAACATATTTAAATATTATAGATAACAAATAAAGACCTTCAAACGGTTTTTAGCTAAAGCAATCGTCATTGCGAGACTCGGTTGCGAAGTGGCTAGCGCGCTAGTTTTACAACACCGAGGTCTCGTGTTCGAATTCTAGTTAGGGCATGGTTATATGTTAAATGAAAAAATTGGGTTTATTGTAAGAATGGTCTTATTTGGCTAAGTCCACCAATAAAGACGAATTATTATCATTCCCTTTCAACAGAGGGGGAGATGAGTATGAACTACATGATAGTATGTCCGTCTGTAAATTATTCAGCTCGAAAACCGATTGATACCATACCTCCTCCAACAAAAGTAACCAAGAGCAGTTACTATAAGGCTTACTAGGCAATATGAGGAGTGAGGCGAGGTAGTTTATTCTTGCATTCCTATCCGAGCCAGAATGTTGTAAGCGAAAGATGCTCACGTAAGTGAAGCACAATGACTCTACCAGTAGCACTTTTCTTAGCATTCCATGAGGAGGGAGAGACCTTAATCAGTATATACCTTAATAGCATTCGCAGCATTGCTGCCATGAACAAGTGTAACCAAAGCAAATGGAAGATACATTTTTCTGTATCCTGCATAAAATACAAGTGTATGTACAATTATTCAGGAGAAATGAAGAGCCCTTTTTGTAAGAATAGGACCAATAATCCGAATAAAATACGAAAAATCTCCACGCGATTTCCAAAAGAAAATAAAATTCCATTACCTTGGTAAGTGAGCCCATTATGCACAAACTACATAAGGCAGGCGTATTTTAATGAAGTTCATTCATCAGATTTTCAAAAGAATACCTGATGCGTGAAATTATTGTCTTGAAACGTTGAAAGATGATTGGGTGAAAAAACCGGATATCGGAGATTAGCCCGGAAAACCGGAATTTCCGGAGATGCAGCAAGTGTAGTTAGGTGCGAGAGGGGTAAGTAAGGAGGCGAGGGAGGGGGAGAAGGGGGTGGGCCCCGAGTCGGAGAATTCTCCACGGGTGAGTGGCAGGGTTGGGAGATAAGCGAAGGAAGTCCACGGCATAAACATTGGAGAGGTTAGGGTCTGGAGCGAGGGGAGTAGCGGAGGAAAAAATGAGGGGGCGGAAGATAGACGAGCGGCGAGATTGTAGGGTAAGGTTATGTCCGAGGAGGCGCTGGTCTACGCACAAAATGATTTAGATCCCGTGGGAGTAGTAGCTCTTTTTTCTCCCACAGAAATAAAAACAGAGGGGCAGGAATTATAAATGCGAGGACGGGTGGTCTTGCGAAGGGTAATAAAAGGCTCTGACCCCGGTGGAAAATGGTGTTTGATTACAGACGTTTCCGATGCGATAGAGGAGGGAAATAACTCTATTCGGGCGAATCGTTTGGAGCAGATCGACGGGACTCATTACCCTTTGGTCGCCTTTTCTTTTGAAGGGAGGTTTCCGGAATGAATTCCTGGAGGTGCACCTTAAGTCGTAAAGGACGTATAATCATAGTATCTTCTTGGAAACGATGCCTTGAGGCCCTCCGCCACACACCTCAACAGTGATCCGTGGGCAGTGGCGGGGCCTTAAAACATGCGAAAAATTTCGGAGGTGCCCTAAAAACGCTGAAACTGGCAATGATCCTCACGTGAATGGTCCACGGCTTCCATATGGTGTTGAAAACTTTTTGAAACCATAGAATGAACAAGTTAACCCCGCGGTGGGAGTGCGACTACATCACAAGATAGAGGGGTTTAAAAGCTTCACTTTTATTCTTGCTTGGAGCTATTTCAATGAAACTTGAAGGAAGTATACAGTTCGGTACATCTGGGGAAAGTGATAAAAGGAGAGGAACGATTGCGGGTTCGGAGAAAAATAAAACCGACTCCGATGTCGGACAAATTCAAATAAACATCGATGACTTCTTTCGAGATAAGCAACGCGAGATCTAAAGTAAGACGTTTGGTACATTTAGACGGCTGTAAACAACCGACGAGGTTGGACCTTAACAAAACCGGGGAATAAGCACAATGGATCCAAGGAATTAAACGCATCAAAGGAATTCTTTCCCTTTATTTTCCTTCAAGTTAAAGCGAGTACACCCTCAGGTATGCATACCAAAAATAAAAATAATCACCGAACCAGTACCTAGCGGAGCTTTAATCCAGCTGAGCTATTCACTGGAAAGCTGACAGATGTTTCGCGAATTTCCAAAAATTATAAATTCCCAAAATGAATATATTTTCGAATTTCTTCAATTGTCGAATAAAAAAAAAGTTTCCAGCAACTACCATGTTTTAATCTAGCTTGATATAAGTGTGTACATAGGTAAATGATGGGTTCACCAATCAGTGTTTCGAATAGCTTTAGTAGTCCGCTGTTTATCTGTAATTCCATCTTAATATTATTTGGCGAAATTGAAACTTTAAATTCCCATATTCCATTTAATCAATACATTCAAGTAAAAATGTGAAAAATAAAAATTATATAATGATACAAAATACAAATCTATATAAAATGATACAAAATACAAATCTATACTAAAATTAACTTGAAATTTATACAAAATTAAAATACGATCCCGTAAAAATGTCGCAATAAAACATAAGTAAATACATTATGTATTAAAGTAAAGGCCAAATTTCTTCATTTTATTTGTATCATAATAAATTAATCCTGAAGTACTTTTGAGTGAGTACTCCTTATATATTTCAGGGAAGCGTCTAGATCTCCTTCGAGATCACTTCCTTGCCCATGGTTTACCCTGCCTCCAGTAGACCACCCCCGCAATCTTTCAAGGTGGACGTTGATTAAAATCTATTCCACACAAAACTCGAGACTTTAGCGACACGATAAATAAAACGTCCCGGGCGTGAAATATGGTTCTGGTGCGACGGCCGACGCACCTCCGTCGCTTAAACCCTAGACAAACGAATTCCTGAGGTAACGGAAAACGAAGGTAGAAAGGGGAATTTTAAGAGCACCGAAAGGGCTATGAATCAATGGAAGATCGCAGTGTTGATGCTTTCTTGGGTGGGCACGGAGCAAAGAGAGGGGGGGAGCACTTGTCTCCTCCGGAGGTCTTAGCCTGCAAGGAGTGAAGGGAACAACGCTTTCTTATTCTTCCCAAATGAAACCTGAGAGAGAAAGGCAGTAGATTACGAGAGATGGAGAAAGGTCGTGGAGGAAAAGGGTTCCTTACCGTGGGTGGAATCTAGGATTTTTATGTCCTCCCGCGGCGGTTTCCCTAGGTGACGAGACGGTATGTGGAAAATGCGCTATTTCCCGTGACCCCTTGAAATCAAATACGAAAATCTAGGGGCGGGCGTGGGACCGTTCCCTGGGAGATCGAGGCGTACGGAGCCGCAGGTTTCGCTTTCTTTTTTCCCCCGGTTCCCTCGCCAGGGAACTTAAGGAAACTTTCCCCGACCGAATTCGTATCCGATCGGAGAGAAAGTGTACGATCGTTTTTATATACCCTGTTTCCGCTCGTGTTTACATGCGTTATCAGTTCAGTGACTTTGCGCGACGCTTTTTTTCCGCCGGGAAAATGATTTATAGCTTTCGGCAACGTTCATTGAGAGAGACTTTAGACGATGTGATAATCCGGACGGTTGCGAAATACGTTGACTGCGAGATTCGGAAACTTTTCGATTCGTTCGTTATTCATGCGTAAGAATAATTGTTTTTCATTAGTTATTTATATACTTAAAGGATTTGTGGACTTGCGCAGAAAATATGTTTACTATTTTCTCAGAATTTTTTCCGATGGAAGTTTTTCCATGGCGAGCTGTATAAAAAATATCAAACGACTACTTTTTGCAATGCTTTTTGCAAAAAATTCTCGACTTTCCCATTCATTCATATAAAAAATTCGCATTAATTTTTTTGCTAGGGAAATAACTACACAAATGAGAAAGACATACATTTGGAACCTTATTTGACGTTAAAATACCATACTTATAACACGGGTTCAGGCGTTACTCAGTGGAACATATTCCTAAATATTCGAAGGAAATATAGAAGAAAACACTTTACAATTCCGCAATAAGAGACTTTATAATCTGAAAACCAGAGAAACGATAAATTCGGTCTTAAGTAGCATTGCCTAAATTGTCGTTTTCTTTCCGTTTAAAAAAAATTACATGTTTTTTGAAATAGAAAATGAAAGAAGCCCGTTACAAAAAATGCCTAAACAAAATTCCGTACTTGTTTAAAAAATATTGTTTCTTTAACGACCATAATAGAAATTAACCTAAAATAAATCACACTGTTACGCCTGGCATCACTTTTACTCAAAACTGAACATTTCTCAAACAATGTTGACCAATAATAGATTTATTTTTACGCAAATTTAACAACATCACGCGAATTTCTCCCTTTGGTAATACACGGGCAAACGTATTTTTAATGTTACCTTAAACAGAGTGGACCGACTTCAGCTGCCTACGTGAATGAAAGAGTGAATACGATCCCTCTGGTCCGCAAGTCAACTTTTGGAGTTTTACAAATCGTCATCGTCGCTTCGTCGTAAAAATATTAAAATTTTATTGCCGGCTGGAAGGAGGGTTGTTAATGCGCATGTCATATCTGACACGATAACGCTAAAGAGCTGTCAAACCGGAGATTTATTTCCGAAAAAGGCGAAGGAAAAACTTTTGACTCTTCGGCTCCGCGGGACTAATTCGTTCACCACAAGGAACATTCATCAAATGCTCTAGCTTCGGAGTTCTAGATAAATGTTTTGTCCCGATAGGCCAGCAGCTTGTTTTCTCTCTCTGATATTAAATCAGAAGATGGAGTCCTTAAAATCCCCAAGGGAGCGTAAGCCAAATTAACCTACTGATAAATTGCACCGAAGCTACTAACTAGGAGTGGAGATCCCATGCCTGCATGCTGTGCAATTCCCAATTTTTCCATCATTTGGAACACGTAATTAAATCCTGAAGGGTTGTGGTAGTTGTGAAGTTAGCTGTGAAATACACACTAGGAGACGCAACACTTGAATCCGTCCTGAAAATAGCCTAAGTATTGTATGACCTAGAAACTTACCAATGCTACGCCATTACAAGTATCTCACATACTTGTTTTATGTAATTATAACCATAGGTCATATACTCTCTCCAATTAACTCTTATAATGTTATATTGTCTTGTAAGATCCAGTAGATGTAAAGCTATCGTAGAAGCAGTCGGTGATCGCATTTTCTAAAATTAGTGAACAAACAATTTTTCAGCAATAGATCCTCTTCATAATCTGAGGAAATATCTTGTTTGGTAATATCATCAAGGAGAAAAAAAAATCCTCTCATCACACATAATATATAAAAAATGCTTGAAAAACTTAAAAATATCCAATACTCAGTCTCAATAAACTTCACAATAAGAACGGAAAAGGCAGCATTCATTAAGATATATTAAAGAATTAGAATATATGATTCATGATATTTAAAAAAATAAATGTGGAATTATTAAGAAGATTAAAAGCCAATCAAGAAGGAACAATGACGAAGTTTCACTCAATACGTCACTGAAGTACGCCACGTAACGGAAAACAATTAAAAACCGCATGGACGACGTTGTGATAGAATAGATTCAAATTTCCGGCACCGGCTAGGGGTAAATGGAGGACGACAGCGCTTTGAGAAGACACCGAGGATGTGGACTTCATCTCTCATTCCAAACGTTGCATAAAAATGGGGCTGAGAATTGCATGCGAAGACCCCCGAGCCGCTTCGGGTAAAGCCGCACAATTACTTCACCCGGTGGCTCTCTCAACAGGTGGCAAGGATGTCAATGACATCACCGTGGGAGAATGGGCCCACGCAGACAGACGAGTTTCCCTGCTAAGGAGAACCGTAGCCATCAATTTAGCCGGCGGAGATTCCTTTTTGAAAATTCCGCGCCATAACTCAAACAGATGGAGCGGTTCTTGTGTACGCGGAACTGGGGCGCGCTATAACGAGCTTCTATATGATCTCGGAGTCGCGGGGATTAATTTCATTTCGAGATCGTGGCCGTCGAAACGGATGGCGTCGGTTAATATCTATCACTGCCTGGGTTTAATAGACTGCCGAGAAAGAATCGAGCGGGCGCGTTTCTTTCACGAAGAAAAAGAGAAATTACGGTCGATGTGAAGAAGTAGAAAGTAGCTGGACAACAATTCCTACTGCGTGCTTTAAAAAGTGAAACACCTGTACATCTCATTTCCAGCGAGTTTTGCGGAATTGGGTAAGGATCTCAATTATAAGACGCGTTATTTAAGCATCGGATTAAGGATGATATGTGTGACGTCGCGAGATTATTTTCCTTAAAATGAAGTCTTTCCTTTCCGAAAAACTCACATCGCATTTCTTCTCAAACCCTTCTTTTTCTTACCAAAAACGTTCAACAGTAACCACCGACAACCAACAAACGTTAACAAATCAATATTTAAAAACCTACACAATCTAGCTAATTCAAACAAACAAACAGCATTAAAAGAAAAATAATAACACGTAAAAAAATGCTATTTAAGAATTTAGTAAAAAATGGCACGACGTTACAAATGCTAATTATCAGTGAATATTTAAGGTGAGCTTATTTAAATTTATTTCCACCTGGCGATAATTAATGAAATGTTTAATCCTATGTTGAAATGTGGATTATGACTATACTCTACTGTGGTAAATGATAATATCGGTAGTTATTACGGAAGTGAACGCTAGAGAAGAGATATAAGATGTAAAGATTACGTACCATAAAATGTTTTACGATAAGAATATTAATTCAAGGTTGTAAAAGAAGAGAAAAAGAGAGGCTTGGCTGGGACTTGAACCCAGGTCTCCAACTTTCCGGGCAGGTTTCCTGACCACTACACGTGGTGACGTGGCCCGGTTGATAAGTGGTCAGAACACCTGCCTGGGAAGTGGGAGAGCTGGGTTCAAGTCCCAGCCAAGTCACTATTTTTCACTTCTTGTGCATCCTTGGGTAAATTCGCACGCTTTCCTGTGCTACGTTTAACTTCAATCCCATCAGAAGTAACATTAATTCATTTTCTTATGGTAGATTCTAGAAAAAAATTGTTTATAATATCGCACAGTTTGGAGGAAATCTTTGATATGAAGGAATAGAATACATTTCTGAAACAGCGCTTGCTACAAACCTGATCGTATTTAAAATCAATGCACGAACGGCAAAAAGATAATCGTTATCTGAAAAGGATATGAAAATACGGCTGTATTTACTATCCTGAGAAACCTCTGGAAAATTGAGGGAAAGCATTTATTCTTAATGTTCTACAGAATGGAGGAGTCATGATACATTCTTAATCAGGAAGGAACAACCATTTTAAGTACTCACTTTTATATTTGAAAAATAAACAGATGAATGAAAACAAAAATTCATTCCAGCTGAGATTCCTTGACCTTCCTTCAACGTTACTAGTATTGTCTCTTAATCGTCATTGCTTGTTTATAATTTACATCGAAATAGGCTCATCAAAGATAATAAAATAAAAATCGTTCATTGACATTCACATATATTATTTTACAGTTATTTACAAAATTCCGACCTTTTTTTACAGCTTTGATCTGAAATATCTTTTTATTACCCCTGTAATTTTATCGCATTAATATTATAATTTTATAGCATTTAAACGACCTGTTAACTTTAACGATACGGAGATTTTGACCTCGTTCACATTAAGGATGTACACAATTTTATAGCCTTATTCGGGGGCAACTCGGTCAGCATTTACGGCTTTCCTGCCCCCGGGAGTTCGAATGACGGGGGCAACTCTATCTGTTCCTTATGCACTTTCGCGTTATGACTCACTCTGCGTTGAAGCTAACCAACCGTTCACTGAAAACAACCAAATCACTAGATCATTATCTCTATGATATACCGTTCTAATAGGCGAAGGTCCCGAATCCCGGTTGAAAGTCATAACTAGGCAAAAACCGCTCCAGGAGATACGATAATCGTGAGACTTACAATCGACACATTTTGTTAGTAATGGCGCAAATAGGAAATCATAAACAGGATATTTTATGGTTTTAAACGATTTAGGTTATCGAAGATCATTTATGAAAATGATTATTCGGTGGTTGATGATAAATGATTAATACATAAATGATTATAATTTGTTTAATTTATAATTGCATGAATCTGATTTTACCAAGTAAAATAAATAAAAATATAACGCTGTTGCAATTTCACAAGAAATAACAAACACGACTGGCTTTGTAATTTGATGTGGAATCTTAATATTGCATTATTTTTTCTTTTTTTTTCGGTAAAATAAGTCAAATAGATGACGGCCAGTTATCTATGGATTCCACCTGATGATGTTACACTGTAACGAAACATAGGTCGCTCTTCTTAGAGAATTCTTTTTGTGTACTCTACTAAGTGAGTTTTGCTTTCTCTACGAAAATAAATCAGATCCATTGCAATGGGTAATTACTCAGTTATGCCACTCAGTTAAGCCTTCTGTTGTCGATTATTCACTATTGCATTATTAGCCAGTTACATTTTAATATGCGACCGGTTTCGAATAAAAAAGTGGTTTCCACTGCACCCTTGATAACTTTGATTAGTTGAAATTGGTCTCGTGCTAAAAAAAACCTCTGGTCGAAGAATGACTTGGCTATTTTCTCTCATTACCTTTATGAAGATCCGCTTATGTAACGGCTACACGAATTGATCACGTGTTATTGTAGTTTGTACGGCTCATCTCCGCTGGAATAACTGACTCGTGAAATAGGAAAGGTTGACCAACAACATAATAGGCGACGACCCTATCTTCAGAATCCCGCTGAATAGTCAAAGTAGACAAAAACCGCTCCGTTTGCGATAATCGCCCAACGTCAAACCCTAATCCAGTCCTTAGTGAAAGCGCCATTCCAAAAACCTCTTCATCTGGTGTAACCCGAGACCGCCAGGGATCGAATGAAGACGCCAATGATGAAGCGTGTGCCTGGACGACCATTATTTAACCAAATGGTACCTTTTGCTTAAAAAGGACAGATGTTGGCGCAAAATGCAATTTTGGGGGGACAGGGGTGAGCGATGGGTAGTGTTTGGGGATCGTAGTGGGCCTTTCTGGGCCTCGGGATGGGTGTTGGCCGGCTGCGGAATTGTCTGCACGATAAGGGGCGCGAGATCTGTGCTGTCCATCCTCCCACGCGAACACCCGGCGCCACACAGCTGCAAGGGCGTTCGGATGCCCGCTGTTACGCGAAAGAAGGGAAGATACGCCTCGAGTGGACGAAAATGCAAGCTTGCGTTGGAAACTCTTACGACCGCAATAACGCAAGAGAGAGGATGACAATAAATTTTGATAGCGCGATGTCAGTTACCTCGTTGGAATGCGGGGAGATATCGGATCCGTGAAATGGGAGTAGCTACATCCGACTGACCGGTCGCATGAAACGCTTTCCGAGATTCTAACGCCGGGATTGTAAACTTCGTGAGATAGGGCGTCGTATATTCTGGCTTGGGAAATGAATTGACTGATATACTCTTATTATCATAAACGCATATATCTTGTCATGTTTTGACGACATATGCGACAGAAATAGTTTGAAATTATTTATTTATAATCTAAATGTCTGTATTTAATTTTCGTCCTCAAAATTTCCGATATTTTTATGAGATGTTTTTTGATATATATGTCAGAATGTAGTTTAAAATCCTCCTATTTTCATAAATAAATTTTATATTTTTGTAATGAGCTACTTCTTATGTGGGACCTTAAAAGAGGTAGAAATCTGAATAGTTATAAATTTTGAATAGGTAAATTAAAAACTGGCACTTTAAAGATCATCTTTAAATGCTTCCTAATATGTGGCAGAATAAGCTAAAAAGATGGAGTAATTATACAGCAGACATATAGTTCAGTCCCAAAATAAAAAATGAAGCTCGCTAAAAATTATAATTTCGTGTTTATTAAGAGAAAATAAGTCTAGAGTACTCTTAAGTTAAAGTTACTCTTAACGCTAGAAACATTACGCTAACAAGATTCCGAACCCGGAACCTCTGGATTACTAGGATAGTCCGCTAACCCCTATTCATAGATGTATCAACAGCACCTATTTCGTTTGAATATAACTGATTTTCGTATAAAGTGTCACAGAATCATGAATGACTCATTGTTTGTGTATTATTGGTTATTAAATTTTCTACTTTTCGTTTACGTTCGTGAATAATTTCGGGGTATGGCTGGAAGGATTAGTAACCAATTGAAATTATATAGATAGAATCTGGCAGTGTTTTAAAAATACAGACACAGTTAGTAAATTCAGTCTGTACTTAGCTTTAATAGATCACGAATGACATCCAGTACGCATCGCTTGACATGCTCCATTTTAGTTTGTACGCGAGATAGTAAAGCGATTACCTGCGCTATTCCAAATTTCGTGTTACATGATCCTGACACATTTACGATTTCGTACGACGTGAGAAAAATTTCGGAGAATGAATTAAAGCCGAGAATACGGAAGTTTCGTCCGAAATAAAACATGCAACGGAGTCTGTTCCTAATCTTAGCTCAGAGGATCAAAAGCTTGTTTTTACGACACGCTATTTTGTAACTGATGCTCCCGTTTCCTCAATCCTTACACACGTTTCGCCCTCTGTTTACTAACCGACATATTATCTCACGGATGGTCACAAATGGAGCAACGCTTGTATCTAAGAGAAGAAGTTGAGCTGATGAAAGGAAAGCGCCAGGGTTTCCGTCTGAATTCCGTAAGTCTCCACTCTATCCACTATTCTCTTTGTATACTCTTGTGATGAATCAAAATTACGCTAGATTAACTAGCGGAATCGTTATCATTCCAACAGAGAGACACCAAAGTCTCGGGGTGGAGTCCTGGTGAGGCCAAGGTTGTATATTTTCGTCCATTGTTAAATTTTAAATTATTTTTACAACTATGCTCGAATGGATGGATATTATGGGAACGCGTCATTCAGGTAAATAAATAAAAATATCGTACGTTTTCTGACTTCCGGGAATCTGAGTAGCATCTCACCGAACTTCCCGGTTGACCTAGTTTCCTGGTTTGTTTATTGTAGATAGGTACCCAAGTAGTACTGTTTCATCCAAAAAATTGTAACGAAGATATTATGAAATAATATTTTGCTGGCCAAACTCTATCTGATTTTTAACGCATTTAAAATAAGATTCCGTAGAATTATGCCGTTCACAGAATTTTTATTCAGATAAATTTAAAATATCAACATGGAAATGTAGAAATCTAAATGTACCCACTCTGAAGCAATAATGATATATTCCATTCATTTATGTAAGGACATGCAAAAGCAGGTATAAGAAAAGTCATCATCAATAGTAGTTACAATCATACTAAGGCTAATAATTACAAATTTACGTAACATTATTTACAACTGCAATGTATCACGTTTTATTGCAACCATGGAATTTGGTTTAACTATTTGTATTCTTACTTTTCCTAGTTTAAAATTTAGCGATGCATTTTTCCGTTTCGGGCATTAATTAACTAAAAACTCTTAAATACTGATGCTCTTCGAATGGCGTCAATTCAAGTTTCCTTTAATTTCGGTTTTAATTTTACTTTCAAATGTAGTCGTTTTAGAATCCAGATGCTTCTGACTATGTGAATATGTTCTTCCGCAAAAGATTGTAATCATTTTCATTCGACGGCCAAATCCGTATAATCGACCGAAATCACCCGAATGAGAACTCAAAGATACAGGGAAACATTGTTTCGCCTGATATTCGATAAACGCAACAAAAAAACCAGTTTTCTGCAACGTATCAACCGCAAAGTCGCACGTCTCATCAATTCCGATCTTAAACACACCGAAGCGAATGAGCCATTGCATTTATACCTATTTCTCGCGCCCTTATGAAGCCGGATGGAGAGTGACATTTGTATCGTTTCAGTGGACATGAAAAGCGAACGCGGAAGTAAGCGGCGTGCGATGACAAGCGAATGAGCATTCAGAGATCACTGACACTCGACTTGCGGAAGCGCAAAAAAACACAGCCGGTCGGAATTGTTCCGACTCGAAAAATTTCAAGTGCTCGCAAAAATGAATGGAAGAAACGAAAATTCCTTCGCATCGAGATATTTAAAGTATTTAAGAGGGAGGACATTTTTTTGCATGGGGGACCTCAAAAAATAAATTCTGAGGCTTTCTTCAAGGACAGGAGCGACCGACAATTCTTTATTTCTCTTAAAACAATATATTTTAGCTAGTGAAATGAGCTATGATGATCAAAAGCAAGGTTTTAAGAAGTTGTTTTTAACGTATCTCTCTCCGAGGTTCCTAAACATTACAACGAAACTGCACTTCACGTGATAATATTACCGTTCGTTAAATACGCTACTCTTTTGTGGAGCAAAGATTCTACGAGAGTTTAATGATACATTACCGTGCGCTATGCAGGGCGCTTCTAATGATATATTTATTTATTTTCAAAAACTACGAATAGGCACCAGGGCAGGTGGTAGTCACATCTTGGGGGAAATTACAAAATCTGCCTGGTATTTACCCTAGTCGGGAGGAAAACCTCTCGTGAGTATGGGGGTTTTACAGCATTTATTTAGCATCATTCAAACATTCCCTATTTATAATTATTTTATTAATCATTATATTTAAATTATATCTCCACGAAATCTTTAGAAAATCACTCCCGTGTTATTAATTAGCTTAGTATAAGTTATGGCAACCTAACCTTTTTCATTTCACGTATATTTCCCGTATATCATTATTTTTTAAAAAATGACCCAAAATACATCTCGCCCGGTAAATAACTCGAATCTGTGAAACCGCGAATCTCGTACGTACCGAGATCGAGCGAGAAGATAGAGGGTTTATAAGTGAAGGCAAAACCAACGCTGTTATGGGATCCATGGGATCGGATAAAACAGGAGAAGATCAGGCGGCGATACGGGGCGCGGGGATGAAAAAGATGGGTCCAGAAATAAAAGAAGCATGACGTCGATCCCAGCGTATCAGAAAAAAAACGGAATGCGAGGAGGAGAAAAAACGGGGCAAAGACGAAGGGGATGGCGCGTAACCATCCTGGGGGTGTAAAGCCATCGAGGAAGGGCATATCCCCCGTATCCTATCGGTCACATACGGGGAGCATCTTCGAGAGTGTAGAGAATCGAACGATCAACTGAACGTAACGAGTCACGTAGCTAATCCTCAGCTTTGGCCTTGGGTTACGCCGCAAAAAAACCCGACTGCCTCCCCTTTCTCTGTACCTGAATCGCATACCCGTTTCCCCGGAAGATAGGGAAATTTTCCCTTCTTCTGGTTCCCTTCTGGAAAAAACCCGTAAACACTTCTTCATGCCTAATGAATTTCGGCGGATTGTGGGAATGCAGGAAAGATGATGAGGAGCGGAAAGTGTCGGTTCAAGGCGGAAATTTGCAGTTTTGAAGAATGAGGAAGTATGGAAAGTAGTACCACGCGGAGATTCGGTCGCCAGAGCCGGCGGTGCCCAAACTCTTCCTCGGTGGGTCGGTTGACACGTAACTCTTGAGGTCGGCGGCCGCGTATTAATAAGGTGGCTTTAATAACTACGTATTTTAAGAATCGAAACACGGCTTTGATATACATAACTTATGAATCATTATTCGGCCGAACTTCGTGGAAGGACATTCTGAAATTGTAGAAAATAATAATACTGTAAACTTCCACACTATTGGACTTTATTCATGCCGGTTTTGGCGCAAAGGCCAACACCCTCATTAATCATTTCTTTGGTTTGAACCAAGCGAAGGCTAATGAAGTAATGTGTTCAATTTTATTCATACTGAGCCTCTGTATTGTAGTTCGTAGTTAAAGTAGGGTTTAAGCGTAGTCTTCACTTTAACAAACCGTACTGTAATGAATATTCAATCGTTCACAACCATATAATACTCCTTACCTCATCCTCTTATGTAATAAAAAAAGGATGAAGAAAACAGGTGACCACTCAAAAACTTTATCAACGAAAGAGAAGAATTGTTACATAAACTGGCCTTCAGAGTTCAAACCTTTCACACTAAAACGTGAATTATTTACATTTTCATCGGAATTTAAAATCGGTAAAAATGGGAGGAACCGAGGAGGTAATACCATAGTCTCGAGAGAATTATACCCCAGCACCAACCTGGCTAGTAATTACACCGAATTATACTAACAGTATTTAAATTTACAAATGCAAACAATTTTTAGCATAGTGAAGGTGTTGAGGATTTTCTAAACTAATTTTGAAATTATTTAGCTCATTGGTATTAAATAAATGAGTATTATAATGCTATTCACGATGTAAACGTTACCTCAGCTAAGCAACTAAAATGACTCGTCGACGGCCCTCGCTCCGCGACCACAGGAAACCAGCCTCCGAAGCATCATCTCTAGAGGCATCAATTGCCCTAAATGGGTAGCCGAAGTGTTCTGCTGACGGCTTTGCTTCCCTGTCCTCACCTTCTTTTTGCTCTTTCCCCTTTGCCACCGCCTTCATCCTTGTACGGGGTCGTAAACCTTCAACCACACTCATGAGCGGCAAATCGAACGGGTTGGGAAAAGAGACGAAAACGTACCATCGCAATAAAAGACGATGGAGAAAGCACGCTCTGATCCAATCGAAACGCCGAGCAACGTACCGTGTGCGGAAAAACGCTTAGAGGAGGTTGTCGGGAATGCGTAAAAGAGACGCCTTTGGCATTGCCCGTGTTACCGGCGGAGGATTTTTCCATCCGGAATGCATACTCGAGGGCCACTTACGGTATGGAGGTCTGCGGGAGAACCATGGGGCTCCATTCAGACCCCTCCCCTAACAAGGTTGTCATTTTTCGGTCAATGGATGCACTGTCTGCGATGTACTTCCCACGCAGTTGCACAATATGACGTAACCTATCGGATGGTACTGGAGGAATGCGGAGACGAATTGAGGTAACGTTTACTCTTTATTTGGAAGGCCTCTGAAGTATTTTTGCGGAAGAATTTACACAGAGACAATATGGAAATGTGGTAATGGTATCAGGACACAGCAACCAATTAGGAAACTAATTAAACAAATAAGAAAAAACTAGTCAACAGCCCCTAAGAACGCCTAATAAAACAGCAGCTGAAATGTTCTGTATTGCATATAATAATGCAGAATTAAACTGTGATGATTGATTATATGTAAGAGCTAACAAAAGAAAACGTGTATTTCCTTGTGAAGCCATGATTCTGTAAGCGAGGACTTCCAAATAAGTCTCGCATAATGATCCTTTGAGTAACCTTTTAAGTTGAGCATTTCTCATTTCACTGTACAATTCATATAATTTACATGAACAAGACCCAGAAAAAAGTAAATTTTTTATCTTGTCCCTAAAGAAAAATGTAGAATGATCTATCCATCAAGAAATGGCCGCAGGAGCCACTAATCTTAATGTATACAAAAATAAGCCTCATATATATTTTATCCGTATTCGTAAAGTCCCAAAACTAAGATACAGATCCGAAGAAAGTTCCACCCAAATATGTAAGCTCCAGCGAATTTCCGCGCTTCCTTCCAAGCCATTCATCTTTATTATATTCCACTCATTCTTTCACGCGTCAATTATCACGGGAGAAAAATTATTTCGGCGAGGAGACCACGCGCACATTGCATATCAATCATAAATCTGAAACTCAATAGTTCAAAAAAGTATCTGTTTACAATTTCGTTACGTCTTCGCAGCCATTAAAAAAGAGCTCGAGGACCTCCCGTGGAGTACAACTTGTTCCTCTTCAATCCCCGCTGCTCAACAATCCAATCCTACAGAATGTTCTCGATGTTTTTTCTAAGCCGAAAAACAAGCATTTTCTCAGATGAGCTTTTGGGCGAAGAAACAAAGAATGTTACGTATTTCGTACACTTTGGATCACGTTTCTCAAAGTACTGCTGCTCAACAGGTTGGAGGTTTATGGCTGAGTGCGATATTTGGAGAACCTCGTCGTTTGGCCCGGAGGAGGACATACGGCCATTAGCCTTGGAAAACGTACGTCCGGACGGTACATGTTTAGTAACCCGATCCTCGATTTCCCCAAATATTCCTCTTTGTTTTGATAACTTACGACCGTTAATCCCCACAAACCTTCCCCATGTCCGCGAATGACCCTAAACGTTCCGTCTTAATAGGACCACTTTTGCTTTCCAAATAGGCAAATTCCTACCCCTTTTCTTAAAATTTAGAACTCTCTTAAGTTACGTTTATTTGCTTTTACGGGGTAGTGGAGACTTTCATAGAGGCAGGCAATTTATGCGAGGTTGCGGTCCATACTTTTAATCAGCTTCTTTCGAATATTTCAGCGTAATAATTTCCGTTACTCGATTCAATTGCGGGACAATGGTTGGATGCGAGGGATGGAATGAAAAACAGGTTGTACCCAAAATGTTTCCATATATGGTACCGTACGTCTTCCAAGCCATTGAAACAATGCAACTTGATCCAGAATAAGATAGCCAGCAAGACAAAGACTTCGTACTTTTCATATTGATTCTTTTTGTTGAGTCATGTTAACACAAGTAATTCAATAGTTAAAATCACAACTACTTTTTAAAATGTTTATCTATTTATTAATTTATAATGTTACCGATGGAGGATCTTAGCGGAAATATTGTGTTAAATTTAAAATCTCCGGACAAAATTTCAAGATTCGAAAGAATTTGTATATTTGATGCAACTATAAAAGTTTTATTTTAGACTGGGAAGTGCCCTTAGATATTTAATCCACTGTCTAGAATATGAAAAATATACGCAGTAATCGAAGGAATAAGATCGAGGGTAAATTTTAATGTAGAAGAGTTGAAAATGAGGAATTAAATCAATCTGGAAAGGTTTAACTGTGTGGAACTCCATCCTAGTAAATGGGTGGGAGATAACTTTACAAATTTTAAATAGTGGAATTTTGTGTATTTATATCCCACCCATTAACTTATGAGGAATTACATAAATATTAATTAAATACCAAAAAAGAGAATTCTGTGTAGTTAGCGACTGTAGACGTCCAGTTTAAAGGTTTACTTTTTAATATAAAAACGAAAACAGGAACAATATACCTTTTTGGCAACATTTACATTATGTATGGAAGAAAGGGTATGGTTGCAGCTCTCTCTCTCTCTCTCTCTCTCTCTCTCTCTCTCTGAGCTGAAATGCTGACTCTCGATGTCATTCGCGAGAGACATCCAAAATATAATGGATGAATGCTAGAATCGATGCCGTAGTCCAACTAATGCTACAAACGTTTTGAAAAATATAAGAAGAAATTAGGAAGAAATCATTTGAGAGTCTTTTGAGTCGAATCAAGCCCGGAAGATCATATTCTCAATAATTGCGCTTAAATACAATTGTAGTTTACGCAAAAGCTTCATCAGTAGAGACTTCCAAAAGAATCCCGTTAATGACCTTTCATCAGCGCAAAGGACGAGCGTAATAATTGGGGTGACATAATTACTTTGACACCTAATTGCGCGAGAAAAATAATTAAGAACCAGACGAAAGAAACGCCCATGCAAATTTAATTAAGCGAGCCGTAGAGCCAAGCCAAACCGGAGATTAGGAGACCCTTCTATTTCGGGAACCGCGTCATTTTCGCGATATCCTCTTTTCCCAGACTTTCGATTGCTATCGAAAGGGTCACCCAATCTTAACGCCCTCCATTATGGGGTCGTTTCCATAGAATGGGAGATCACCCCGAGCGGAGAAAGGCGAGGGAGCCTCCTTTATAAACGAACGATAAATACTCCCTTTCCTAAGAGCAGGGTCGGAAACAGTTAGATGGGAGAGGATGGGCTGACGGTACCAGCAAGGACACGGTGTCAATAACGAAATCAAAACTAAGAGAATATTTCAAAATAGAAATAGAAATACCTCACATCCACAACCATTTATAACCAATAGCTTTAACACGGCCAACTATGTTAGACGAGGAGTCTTATTTTACCCAACGAGCTAGTCTGGTAAGGGGGCAATAGTCATCACAATGACTATCTAACGACACTTTTCATGGTATGCATCAAGGAAGACCAAGATGAGCAAAATTATTCGGCATTGATCTTACTTAGGTAGCTTTTATATTTCCATTGTCATGAACAAGACTGAGACAATATTAAATGAAGGATACCTTATTTAAATATTTGGTTGTGATTGTAATTATATAGTAATAATTATTGAAATGGATGCAATTTGGATTTTTCTGCTTCCATTAAAAATGTCATTATTGTTGGTCAAGATATTGTAGCAGGAGCGAATGTTGTGATTCATTGGAGTGATCGACCCCGAGATTGATGTTGTGAGTTTAAAAAAAAGCAAACAATCAAGACAGAGCGTGGAATAATTTTAGCATTACGCAACTGAAGTAAACAGTTAGATTGTTAAATAATAATACGTGATGAGAAGTCAACAATTAATACAGTGGGTTGATGCCACCTTAGAGTGGGTGATAGGTTAGGAGAGCCTTTGCGAAAACAAATAAAATAAACCATCGCGCCTCCCACTTTTGAAACTTACCTTCACCACCTCTCTCGGTGATTACAGCAGGGGGCGGAAAAATAACTCCTTGTAAGTGCATGCGCTTCCGATCGGGGAGGTCGCAACTCTTCTCTTTCTCCGTGGGGACCTTAACCTTGAGACGCGCCCAAACCTTCCCGTCTCCTCGCCCTTCTTCAGCGCCTAACAATGTGGGCTAAGGAAGGCCAAAAGAGACGAATAAAGATGGGGAAAAGCGGCCGAGGAGCCAAGTAATCTTAAGGACCCCACTACGCCCCCTTTTTCTCCGGACCAAAAAAAGTCGCATTATAAAAACCCTTTTTTTTTGGGTCCGGGGAGATTTTTCACGACTTTTTTCCCTTGCGCCGCCTTCTTTAACGCGAATCTCAACCTCGTTATCGATGCCCTCGGCGCGGTCAATGGGCAGTTTATCCGGAAGCCCTCCTTTTACCTCGACTACCGTGGGGAGGGATTTTCCGTAATGTGGCGCTCTTATCGCGAAACTAAGCCACGCCGGTAAATTATCGGGTCCGAGAGACCTCGGGTTTTTTTTATGACGCCGAAGAATTTTTCCAGATCTTGTTCAATTAAGACGTTCGGCATTTGTGGGGGGATATTCCCTTTTCGCGTGGTTGTATTGAGATGAGTTCATCGGAAATGGAAAGGGGGAAATTTGGAGTTTCGAGAAGTCCTCGTGGGAGGGGTTGGCGTCGGCTATTCGGAGTCCTGGTGATTTTTGGAAGTTTGCGTCGGTTAGGGATTTTGATTAATCATGGGCTCCGAAACGTAAAACAAACACGAAGTTTTCGGAAAAAAATAATATCTGCTAAAAAGGCGGTCTGGTCAGGTAGAGCTATTATGTGGGCCGAAAAAGGTTTCGGCTCCTCGTTTGATTGCCCTACGTCGTAAACCTGTGCGAATTTTCTCCCAAGTGTTCGGAAACGATTCTATTCCTCTTTGATTAGAACTAAATTTTGACCGCGATCTCGCCTCCTCGAACGCTTTTGCGGAACTCTCTGTCGTATTTACTTATTTTTATTACTATATGTTCTTACTTTCATGCGATTTCCATAGTTCTAAATTTATTTGTACGCGATACACCAAAATCGATTTGAATTATTAATTTCTATGTTTGTATTCAGTATTTCTTCTGGATCATAATGATTTTTCCTAGGTAGTATTAATTTTTTTTGAAAAGAGATTTGAAGAGAGATACCCCATTGCTACCTTATTTACAGTTTTCTTAAGATTTAGTCCATTGCAACTACTTTACATTCGATAAACTGAAGCAAGAGTCGGTGGCTCAGTCGAATTCGAACTCACGTCGAATGAAGAGATCATAGCTGGAACAAACTATTTTGCAGAGTTAGAAAAAAAATTCATAGTAGGTAGGCTCAAATGAGTTGGAAAACCCATTAGCCAAGTGCATTCAAGTAACAGGAGAATATATTGAGTTAAATATTGAATTTTAGTAATTTTCTTTATAATGAAGGATCTCTGACTTATCGAATGCTTTCGTATAAACCCAATTTTAATTTATTTTCACCGAATTTCCGCTTTTCTTTCAGTGAAATAAGTTTATCAAAACAATCGTGAAATCTGTGATTACACTAAAATGGGCGTCGACCTCCCGAAATTACTCAACGTACGTTTCCATTTACGCAAGAGAATATTTGAAACTTACTTCGTAGATAAATCTGAAAAGTTCATGTCTTGCGGTTTGCCTACCACACAAGGATAGTAAATATCGACCAAAATGGTTGATGTTATTCGGCATCACTCATATCTCTACCTCCATAACTTTAATATTTTCACTTTGATGAAGTGAGACAAAATCAAAGAAAGTGCGTAAATATCTCTATTAGTTCCACACGACGAACGAGAAACGTTTCATGAATCTAGATATATAGTAGCAGAACCGCCGGTATTACTTCTAAATCCAACCCTATTAATGTCACGGACTCGCTCTCATGGAACGCTACTCCCCGACGACGACGGCAATTATCCCCCGTGATTCGGAAAATGAGTGACGCGAACAAGAATAGATTGAGCATGCTCGCTAGAGATAAACTTTTTGCTCGTCTGGATTCGCGGCCCTGGTCCCTCGTCACTGCCCCACATAACCCTCCTTCTAATGCCGTCGCTTTCAGCATCCTCAATCAGGAGAGATGAGCGTGTCCTTGATAATTTCAGACTCGGACCATTTTACCCCGACTAATTAAGGAAGAGAGCAAAACGAGGAGCGGATTAAAAAGACCCCTTCGAAAAAAGAGCCAAAGATGTATTCCTTTTCATCTCCGACGCCTTCCATCAATCTTCTCCACCTCGGAAATTTACCTGTCTCTCTAATTAAGCCAACGCGTGCCTCCCTTTGACATAACGACGGGGAAATTCAAGTTGCGTGGGAATAATTGCCTCCCCTATCTCCTGGATCTTTCGCAGAAAGGAAAAGTGTGCCTTCTGTGGATGGCGGTCGGAATAATGTGCTTTTTCTCAGCGCAAAAAGGCACAGGGGAAAATGAGTCGGGAGGAATCCGTCGCATGTAAATTGAACTCGTCTTCTTGTACTCTCGCATAAACGCCGCGGTGAGCGAGCTTCTGATGTGCGAAACGAGGATAAAAAATTGGAGGAAAAAAGTTGAGTTGCGTATTCCGCTCCACTACGTTGGAGTAATTCGACGCGTTGTATGTACCTGACGGAGTGGGAAATATAGCGGTGTCCGAATCAATTGAATTTTACCCCTTCATACTCCTTACCCTACACCGCGACAGACAGGTGTGCCATGACTTTTCTCTTGTATCGCGAAATATCCAGGGTTGATATATTCTTGAAGTTGTGAATTAAACGTGATATTTAACCCGTTGCGTAAGTATTCCTTACTGGGATTTATTAATTAATCGTAATATTCAATGCCGAGTTTCGTGTATACTTTTTGTTCTTTGTTTCACACCATACTTCTTTTGAGTATACTTTTGGTATGATACCAACCAGTACTCTTTGATTCTTATTTTATATGAAAGTATTGGCTTTATTTTTAACGATAATTAGTTGCTTATTTTATTTATTTCATAATTTCAATAAATTGAATAGAACAATAGTATCTGATATTTGCATATTTTTTCTGATTAAGAAAAGGTACCTAAATCATGTTTGATACTGTTCTTAAAGGCCGCGAAAACCTAGGAATCGCGAATGCGAAAGATTCGCCGCGACCAGGAATCAAACCGGGTTCCCTAATTTTGCCCCATAAAGTAACCCGTTAAGCGATCAGGATAGTTTTCGGAATGATAGGTTAATAGATAGTCAATACTGCAGTTATCTTTCGGTGGGTACCTGTACCATAAAATGCCTATTCAGCAACATTGCCAACATTATTACCTTGGTAGAGTCAATAGCAAACACCTAAAAAACGGGAGAACTGGATTCGAGTCTCGGTACCATCGGTGTTTCCGCCTTCGCTCATACTTTGCCTATCTTATTTACGTATATTGCATACTCATACTGAAGCGAACAAATGCATTGTTTAGGGCACCGCGAAATGTAAGTTAATACGCGAGTGTACCGCGGGAGAAAATAGGTTGGGAAGCATAACCCCTCTTGAGGCAGTCGAGAGCGATTCAAGAGGATGCGAATGGATTTCATGAATTGGCGACGTGAATGAGTGGCGAATTCGATCTCTCTCCACTTATGAATAGAGGTCGTTGGCGTCGACAACCTGAGAGTCTGCGAAAATAGAAGTGGAGATAAACGATCTCTAGACGACTCCCTCAATGCAAATGATGGCTATTTAAGGGATCGCTAGCAGCTGAAGACCGGGAAGTCCATTCAAGAACTAGAAACTAACGATTGCGCGATTCTATACGGTTCGAGAATTGCGTCTGAAACTCTCATCTTCTAATTGCGGGTGGTTCCAACCATCAAATTGATAATTTATGTACCTCAACATCTTCGCTTGGGGTTTATAACGCGTGAAGAAAAAAAGAAAGGCAAACAAATAATTCATTCATTGAAAAACATATAGTAAGAATAACTGTTGATTAGAGGATGAAATTAAGGTGATGATGCATTGTAGGTGCTTCGCGATAATTTGCAAACATATTATGGACGGCCAGCTCATTTATTTGTTCACTGGCAAATATTTAACAAAAGGCGAAATTTTTAAATCATCACCAGTTGTGATATTTTCCAACATCCTGCTTCAAAGGGCACCTACTTTATCACTAACTACCGATGAACAAGAAAAGTGACTCCTCAAAACAGCACACGTATGATAGAGAATTTCATGAAAAAATCGATATGAATGAGAAATTTCAAGTGTATAATACCCGTGGATACGGTGAGACAAACCTTCACTCAAGGCCCATAAAGAGGCCTTAAAGAGCTCGATCCGCCATTCCGTCCTTAATTCCAAGAACCTAACGCCTCGTGCTACAGCTCCAAAAACCGCCCGGCGATCAACCGAACAAAAAATCCCTCATAGGAATCTAGCCTACTAATTGACGTAAAAAAAAGCCCTCCTAGCAGCCCGAACGAGAAACGAGATCCCGGTATATAATTAACACCTGTCTCGCGACGAGTTTTCCTCAAACGCTTTTATCTCCATCTAATCTCCCGGCCGATCGCCATCTTCATTTCACTCTATCGCCTTGAGGATCTGCTTAGAAAAACCCTCCGGTAGACTCGTAAAAACCCCTTTTTTGCCAGCCTCTGACGCCTTTATCGGGAGCATGAAAGGGAAGAGGGCCAAGTGATGAAGAGGGAAAGTGGGAGGGGAAAATGCACCGGAAAATGGGGAGGCGAAGGAGAGGGGGGGAGAGAGAGCGAATCCGCAATGCAACGGAGCCGATGCAAAAAGGTTAAGGTCTCCGAAGAAGTCCTTGAGCAGGCATTCGTCTCGAAGACCTACGCCACTGCACTAGCGCGTATTCTGCTTCATTCACTATCGCAGTTTCCTTCGGATGCGCCCCCTCCGCGGGGTGTGGCGGTGCGGAGGGGGGTGTAAGTGGGGCAGTGAACCTGAGCGCACTTGCTCCCCCTCCTCGTTGCATCACCAACTGCACAAGGACCGGAGAGTTAACTCCCCTCCGGCCAGCGCACTTTTTCCTGCCTCCGCATGGAACTGTGCTTCCTTGATGGTGGTCCGTGAATATGCTCTTGGTGTGCCGCGGAATGATAAATATATTCTTAGAATTTTGCATTATGTATAGTCATTATTATATTTATAATTGATACTGTTTCGTATCATTAAATTACGCCTATTTTCAACTTGGACCAACTGGCGAGTGGGAAAAATTCTGCATAACTCGAGATCTATATTACTTAAGCCTTTAATACCTTGCACGCTCTTAAATGTTGATATTTAGTAGATGATAAGCTAGTCTTATCTTGGGATTTGCCCTATAATCGACGACTACTCGTTCCTAAGTAGCATCGCAAGAATTTAAAGTATAGCTCGAACGTATTGTTGATTTATTTCTAAAACAAAGTGTTCAAAATATCGTACATGTATGGTGTCGCAGTATACATTGGTTCTAGTTGGTTATTAAAATTGAGTAAGTGATTGTTTATATACGTAGCCATGAAAATTTCAATCGATTTATATCAAACAAACAATCAATAATGGAGTTCGGTCAATAAAAACAGTGCCTAAAAAAAACTTGAACCAACCTTAATTTCCGTCACAAAGATGAATTTTGTTGTCATCAAAAGGATTACAACAATACAAACATTGTTCTTACAAAATATAAATAAGTATGTATGTACACTCCTGGCCAAAATTAACGCAGCACCTCCCTAGCGATCCTTACGGCCGGTGCTGCGTTAATTTTGGCCAGGACTGTACATACCATACATTTGTTATTTCCGTCTTATCATTAATCAATTTTCCAAACAATTTTTATCACAAACAACTATATATTTACGGAATATATCTCATTTTGGTAATGTTTCGTCGTTTAAAGGCAGCTGGTAGTAAAGAACGAAAGCATACATTTTTCACTAGGCGCTATTTGAATCATTTCTGGCTACTGATGAAATTCACACTGCACCAACAGACGTGTGGTCTGCCGCGAAGTTAGAATAAATACTCTTTGCCGTGGAATCCCGAATTCAGAGAACCTATAGGCAAGGATAATGCACACTCATCCGAATCCCCGCCTTACAAACATCCCAATTTTTTTTTCTCGAACGTCCCCCCCTTTTCCCCCCTTTTCGAAGGCCGCGTAAAACTGAATGATTAAGGCCTATCGATCATCTTTTGGCTTTTGGTAATGCTCCTCTGGGGGGCATTTTCGGAAGGTCGCCGCGGATTTCGACACAAGTCCTTCCGGAGAGAGAGATCTCGTAATTAAGGCGGAGGCGATTTTTTCTACGCGTTCCTGTCGAAGCTTATTAGGATGAAAAATGGCGCTCCCGCAATCGGACGGAGGACGAAGGCGATTAGCTCGGAATTCTTACGGAGGAAAAGCTGCAGTTTGTTAGTTTAAGTGATGAGGCGATGGGCTTATTATGAGAGGCTCACTCTTCTGAAGGGATAATTACGACGTGCCTTGTTTTCTTATTCGAAGCCAGAGAGCCCACTTGGAAGGGATGCGGGAAATTACATCGACACAGCCATATCATTTACGCATGCGATCGAAAGACATGCGTTTCACATTTAAAATTGATGATTACGCATCAGCTATTCATATATGTTATTAAAATCGGTGGCAATTAATGTATGGATACACATCTGTTATTAATATTATACACCTACTTGTATTTTGATGTTCGTAATCAGAGTTTTCTTCATGTTAATCCTTATATATATACGCGCTTTAAACCTGTCATTCATTCATTTCTTCAGTCTTCAGGGTAAATATTGCACCCATTTCATAAGCTAAAGTAGTTAAGTAAAGTAAATTATACATTCTCAATGCAAATAGTTTGTAAAATGTTATTAAAATCGATCATAGTGCAGCTGTTAATAAATATATAAATAAATCTTCCATTGATATTATACTCCTAATTATATTTTGACGTTTGTAATCTAGTTTTCCTTGATGTATCTCATTAAATATACGTGTTTTAAACCTGTCATTTGTTAATAAGACCTATTCCACTTAGCTTTTAATGTCAGAGTAAATACTGATTATCCAAGAAGAGTTAAATTACACATTCTTTATGCACAATGTTTGACCTTTCTGACGTCTAACATAAGACCAGTTTTGAAACTGGAGAACGCATCAGTTTTTTGTGAGCTAACTGATACTTGGCAGTATACACTCAGCTCACAACTGTCTAGTGACATTTAATTAACGGAAAGCAGATATAAGAAGTTAAGTGTCTTAAATTGTATATTTTCTCATAGGAGGGAAAATAGACTACGCTGTGGCCTTTGTTGTTTTTAATTTTCCTTGAATCTAGATATTATGTATCGTATTATTATTATATAAGAATGGAGTTTAATCTCTCGTGCTTCAATCCGAGCGAGCCTTAATTACCTCACTAGTTGAGTTTCCTATAAAAGCCTTTTACAGAAGTTAATTGCTCTACCAATGCTCCCGTATGTAGACGCTGCTAAATAAGGAATTTCCAAAACCGGTATGACTTGAATGACCAATCGTAACATCAATCTAAACATCACTCTTGCATCCATTCATCATTCTCTACCTCGTAACAACCGAGGAGAGAAACGATAAGCCGCTAATTTCCTGTGATAACTTGAATCAAGTGGCTACAATTTAGGAAGCACCATAATTATCTCGGGATTGGACAATCAATCGCGTTCCGAATGAAATCGGCAAAGTTTCAGAAAAGCGAATCTCGCTTCCGCGTATCTCTCCGACTGCGTAAAGGGAGCAATGCGTGAAAGCAAGATTTCAATGCTGAGGGAATAGGGCCAATGGAGACGATCTTGAGTAGGTCGCCGAGAGACCTCCAACTTTACGTCATGAACAGTCGACTTTCATTACGCGTGATACCCCTTTCCCATCCCTGCGCTCATTGTTCCGAGCAGCTTTCATTAAAAACGCCCCGCGACCGTCGCTTGGCAACTGGGTGGAAGAAATGGTAAAAAAAGAGGACAATTCCGACTTCCTGTCCCCGTCGACACCCGTCTCTCACGCCGTCCGTCAAAACCACTTTCCCCTTTTGAATTTCGGAATCTCCGCCTTGCTCCAATCCTTTCACTCCCTGGACGGCCAATGTCATCTTCATGAACCCTCCTCCGTCTCATCTCTAGAGGAGTGAATGCGCTATTCACTCCCCAATGTCCGGGAGGTGAGAAACCTTTCGCCACCGAAGGTGGGAAGCGGAGGTCTCAAATTCGAAGATGGCGGAGCCTGAATGAGCGGTTATGGAACTTAATTGCTCTTGGTGATATTGGAAACAGTTTCTTATAAATTTTCTAATATTTGACCGGGCTTGGTGCAAAGGCATTTGTAGTTCCTTATTAACATTTTTTCTAATCATTCGTAACTAAAATTTTAAGGAAGACTAAAGAAGCAAGCCGACAAGGGAATAATTTATTCGGCTTGCTTCTTTTGTCATGGAATACCACCAAGTAAAGGCGCAGACAGTCAATTTTATTAAGAAAGACTTATCGGAATCTACCTTAAAAGCTAAACCACTGTTCTAATTTTAAGTACAATTGCAACGGAAAATAAATCCAACGAACTTCGATGTATTATTACTAATTTAAATGTACAACAAGTAAAATATCCTGCGCCCCGCGAAGACATTGTAGGAGCTAATGCGGCCTGCTGAAGTTAGTAACTTACACAGCCCGGTCTTTAAACATAGAAAAGTCATCCTAACTATTCACATGTGACGTTTGTTGGGAGAGAGGCCAACATGCTTAGCCTCGTACTTACTTTCTTAAAGAGTTGATCTTTTCATTAAAAAAATGTTTAAACTAATAAT